>CAJGYO010000007.1:63799541-65220884 GCA_904845875.1 Miscanthus lutarioriparius
TAATGATCTGGACACTTGGGCAACTGTTCTCCACCGGGCTCTCCTGTCCCTGCATTTCCTGGGGATCGGCCTCGTACTCCAACATGGTGATTTCTTCCGTCGCACCTATTGCATGCACATGCAAAAAGTGAGAATCATGAATGCAAAAGAAGGGTCATGGATGACATGACATGATAATGTGCATGGTTAAATGATGGCTATCATAATAGGTCATTAGGATGATAACAAAGTTGAATTCTTATTTACTGAGTAGGTGCATATCTCTTCTCTAGAAATTTCAAGAATCGACACTGAGTCTATTTCTGGACCACACACAGCAGCTACAAGTTTAGATCATAACTGGAGTTATATTCATCCAAATCCTATGATCTAGGACTTTCTTCAAAGGTTATAAAATTTCCTATAACTTTCATTTAATCACCAAAAGGTTATTAAATCACTATCCTAGTCAAAATAGGGAAACTTGCCAGGTGTGTCTAGAAATTCCAGAGAGTAAGAATTTCGGGAGACCAACTTTTAACAGCCATAAGTCCTAAAGCATTTAGCCTATTGTGATGAAAATTTGACACAAGTAAGATAAATAAGTTATAAACAACTTTGTTATTGATAATGTCCGTAGCAAATATCACCTTACCCATGCAATTTACTTAACAACCAAAACTGTCCAAATAGTCACTAAAATTGAATTATAGCGCAATTACTATTTCACTGCATACAAGCAATTAAATTTGGGCACAACCAATGGTACCAACAGTTCATAGGCATCATACACACTCTGAAAAACATGATGGTCAAGCCCAAGTAAATTATTTAAATGCCTTTATTAATTTATTTGGACACTGAGGTGAAATAAGAAAAATATAACAAAATTGCACAATAAATTATGAGAAAATTACAGTAGCATACATATGACCCCAAAAGTCTACTGTACAAATTTCATGTTATTTGGATAAATATAGCCATCTCTACAAAAATGACAAGTTGCATAGGCTTATTTTAGCAAAAATAGTTTAGCCTAGTGAAAAGTGTCAAACAACAGATTTAATATTTTTCTTAGCTTCCCTAAAACCCATTAACACTATACAAAAATGTGCATGGCAATATGTTACTTATTTTTATCCTTATGAATTTCCATAGAGAACACTATTTATTAAAAGATAAATAGAAAGACCCTACTCCAATCAAGTTTACTGCAAGTTCAATATTTTTCCTAACTAGAGGGAGTCAACACAATATCAGGAAAATTGGAATTACATTTTCTCATACTCCTAACTCTAGTTATGCATTTTCCAAGATTGAAAACAATTTAAAAGCACTTATCTAGCTCCATTTAATTCTCCCAGAAAAACATTCCAAATAGTAAGTTTCATATTTTTATCAAATAGTACACTTCATCATGAATCCAACAAAATTTGGTTCACCCAAAATGGACATCTACAACTCTACTTATGAATTTTTGAAACATGCATTCAAATCTATGAAGACAAATAAAAAATCAAAGAACACACAGAGACTGACAGATGGGGCCTACAGGCCAGTAGGACCCGCTGGTCAGTGACACCAGCGTTCTCCAGCCATCACATGCTCTAGTGACGTGTGCTACAGCTTCACAGAATCCTAACGAAGCTATCTTGGGTGGGTTAGAGTTACGGTGAGGCGGCGGTGAGCTCCAACCGCGTGCATGGCTGCGCGGCGGCGCATGGAGCACGGTGGTGCTCCCACCGTTCCAGCTAGACAGCGGCGAAAGGTAGGTCTCTATCTAGGGTCACTCAACCTAAGATGCGAGAGAGAGGAGGGAGACAATGGACCATCTTGGCAACGGCAAGCTTGAGTGGCATGGCGGCCATGGCGGCCATGCACAGAGTGGTGACGTGTTCCTATGCAACCAGGCAGTAGCGTCTACCGTAGATCCGACCTAAGCATCTAGAGCCTAGCGTGGTGCTAGGCTAGAGAAGACGAAGGCAGGAGATGCGGTGGAGCAGCCGGGCCACGATGAGCAGAGAGCACGACGGCGCTCCGGTGGCAACGGTGGCTATGGCGAAGCAGAATGCCGCTTTACCTTGGGTCAAGAGGTGGTGCTGGTGGCTCAAGGAGGTGGAGGTGATGGAGGAGCAGCTGTGGCCAAGACAAATCGACCGGTGGAGCTACGTCAGTGATGAAAGGTTATGGCGGAGCTGCGGCGGTGACATAGTGAGCTCAGAGCTCCGCTTGGCAAGGCAGAGTGAGAGGGAGGAAGTGAGAGCAGGCGAGTGGAGTGAGCAGCAGGGGCACGGTGCCTTAGTGCACGCTTCGGCCTGACCGGCTGGGCCATCACCAGTGTATGGCCACCACACAGTGGCCATGGCCTATGGTCGGTCGGCCACTGACGCGCGCGTGGACGTGGCCATCAGAGCCGATGACAGCACCTGACAACGTTACTTTGCGACCGTCTAACTCCAAATCCATGGCGATTTGTTGAGAGGAGCATTAACAAAAGTTGTATAGCTATATACAATCTACAATTTTGCTTAAAGGACTTTGGCCTGAATCCTAATGATTCACAAGTTATATCATCCCAAAGTGCAGCACTTGAAACTGTAATTCGATCCCAGACTTAGAAAATTTTCAAAGTTCTAGAACAGTAATTGTTTTGCTACTTGTGAGCTGTTTTTGAGCATGCTATGCACCGAATTAGGTCTTGATCCAAAAATAAAAGTTGTTACCCTAGTCAAGTACTACAACTTTTCTTAAGGGTGCACAACCATGCAAAGTTTTAGAGTATAGTTTAACTTAGGTCAATCATGCAACTTAAAAATGATAGCTTACACTATAATCGTGATTTAGAGGCCAAATTGGCCCTAGTCATGAATACCAAAGTTGTTGCATGTCACATTCTAAGCATGTTTAAGGTACTCCTAAGGTCCCACAAGCATTTCACACATTGATGACTTGTAAACCCTAGCCTAGGTATAAATTTAATAGGCATCACAAGTGATATAAGCAAGGTAGTGAAGACAAAATTTGACATGCTCATGCTCATGAATGCTCAATGATGCTTGTGCTCATGAAATGCCAATGCCAAATGCATACTTAACACCAGGGTGTTACAGCCCCTCCCCCCTTATAGAAATCTCATCCCGAGATTGGAAAGACCTACCAATCCTTGTATAAAGTGGGGTAGGCGTCACGCAGAAAATCATCCCTTTCCCATGTTGCATCTTGCTCACTATGGTTGTTCTACACCACTTTATAGAACTTAACCACCTTACTTCTAGTTACTCTCTCCATTTCTTCTATCACCCGGATAGGTTTTTCTTCACACGTCAAATCGGACTCGATCTTGACAATAGTGGGTTCAATAGCTTCTTCGGGTACACGAAGACATTTCTTCAATTGAGAGACATCGAAAACATTGAAGATGGCGCTCATCTCTAGCGGTAGTTGGAGTCTATAAGCTACTAGTCAACACTGCTCAATAATTTTGTATGGGCCCACATACGGGGGCGCCAGCTTTCGCTTCACACCAAATCGCTGTACCTTTTTCATTGGTGACACTTTCAGGTACACATAATCACCAACTTCAAATACAAGAGGACTCCTTCTCTTGTCCGCATAACTCTTCTATCTTGATTGAGCAACTTCTATATGTTGCTGAATAATCCAAACTTGCTCTTTGGCTTCTTTGACAAAGTCAATACCATAATACCTTCTTTTGCCTGGCTCAACCCAATTCAGAGGAGTTCTACACTTGTGGCCATATAAAGCCTCAAAAGGGGCCATCTTGATGCTTTCTTAATAGCTATTGTTATAAGAGAACTTAGCCAAAGGTAGCCATTTCTCCCATGAATCCTTTGAAGATATTACACAGGCCCTTAACATGTCTTCAAGAATTTGATTTACTCGCTCTGTTTGCCTAGCAGTTTGAGGGTGATAAGAAGAACTTTGGATCAATTTGGTACCCAACTAGTTATGCAAATGTTCCCAAAAATGATTTACAAACTGTGGACCTCTATTAGACACAATAGTTCTAGGTATCCCATGTAATCGCAATATGTGGGTGATATACGTATATTGATGTGGGCGGTAAACTATCTGAACTAGAATGAAATGTGTAGACTTTGTCAGATGGTCCACAATTACCCAGATGGAATCGTTACCTTTCTGGGTAGTTAGAAGACCAACAATGAAGTCCATGCTGATTTCTTCCCATTTCCAACCTGGAATAGGCAGTGGTTGGAGTAGCCTTACGGGTTTCAAATGAGCGGCTTTGACTCAACAGCAAGTATCACATCTAGCCACATATGCTGCAATCTCTTTCTACATCTTTGTCCACCAAAACCAGGTCTTCAAATCCTAGTACATCTTACTACTACCAGGTTGGATGGACAATTTAGAAGAGTGCGCTTCATCTAAGATTTGGTTTCTAAGTTCTCTATCTTTAGGTACAACAAGTCTATCCTTAAACCAGAGTACACCTCTCTCATCTAATCTAAAATGTTTAGTCTCTTCTTCTTCCATCTTTCTCTTGATATGAAATATACCCACATCGGTCTTTTGGAGTTCCATGACCTTAGCTTCAAGAGAGCAACTGATAGTGAGATTATGTAAAACTACACGATGCAGTAGGTTAAAGCCATCTTCCAGCAATGGTTTGCTATGATACTTCTGGCTCAAAGCATCTGCAACAACATTTGCCTTGCCCGGATGATAATCACTACTACACGAATCAATTTGCGCAGCGTGGCCAAAATGGGCTCCGTGGCGGGCACCACTTTTGCCCGCCACGGTTAACCGGTGGCCGGCCACCGAGGCCGGCCACCGAGGCGCCCGCTGCTGGAAAAGGGTTTACCGCGGCGGGCCACCTTACTTGCCCGCCGCAGGAAATTGATATTTACCGCGGTGGGCGGTATGAATGGCCCGCCGCGGTTAATAAGATTAACCGCGGCGGGCCACATTAACTGACCGCCGCAGGAAATTTATATTTACCGCGGCGGGCGGCATAAATTGCCCACCGCGGTTAATAGTATTTACCGTGGCGGGTTGTTTAAACTGCCCGCCGCGGTAAAGCCTCTATAAATACGCCGCCTACTTCATCTTCTCCATGGGTCTTCTGGTTCTTTGGTGTTCGTTTCGCAGAGCTGTACTGCTCCTCGTTGTTCTTCGGTGGAGTGATAATAAGGTTACAAATGATTTTTTTATTCTTTAGCATAAACTCTTAGCCTTAGCCTCTTAGTTTATTTCACAGAATTAGAAGAAGCTACTTTTTATTTTTTAGCTCTTAGCCTCTTAGTTTATTTTAGAGAATCGCTTCACACAATCAGCAGAGAATCTCACTCTAAAAATACCGTTTAGCAGGCGAGAGTGATTTGCCTTTTCTGGCATTTGGGGATCGTCTTTTCTGGGCATGTGTGGACCACTATCCACTGGCACTACTGTATGTATGGAGGCTCTTTCTTATTGCTATATTTTGTTTTTGCATGTACTGAGTTGATAATCAAACTTCAAATGCTAATATCTATTTAATCATGTGTCTAATTTGTAATTTCTTTTTACTATAATATTTATTAAGAATTTATCTACAAAACAAGATTCCACATAACCATATTTACTTGAAGGAAAAAATCAAGAATTTAGCTTGGTTATCATCTAAACATTTTTTTGCTACGCTAGATTTTGGCACAAGCCATATTTTGGCTCCGTCAAAAATCAAATATCATTTTTAGGCCACATTTTATCACAGCTTCAGTTTGATTTGGTCAACAAAAATTTGACCCTCACAAGGGCAACTTAACTTGCCGCCATGGTAAACATTTCCTCATGGCGGGCTGTTACGTTGCCCTCCGTGGTTAATCGCAACCTATATAAGCCGTCCCCACCCTCAACATTCTCAGTCTTTCGCGCGGTTCAGTTTTAACCCCGAAGGGCTGCCAAAATCTCACGCCGCCGCCACCATCTCCACCGCCGATTGAGCTCCTCCGCGCACCGACCCCCGCCCCCGTTCTCCTCCCCGTGCCCGGTCCGCGCCCCCGTCCTCCCCTCCCTTGCCCGCGCCCCGCCCCCGTGCTCCTCCGGCGCCCCGTCACCGGAACCCTAGCGCCGGCCATTGAGAAGTATCGCGCCGCCGAGCTCCTCCGCGCTGGGCCCCGTCCTCCTCTCCCCGGAACCCTTGCTCCAGCGCCCGCCGAGCTCCTCCGCGCTGGGCCCCGTCCCCGGAACCCTAGCGCCGGCCACCGCACGCGCCCCCCGCCCCCGTCCTCCTCCCCCGTGCCCGTGCCCCGCCCCCGTCCTCCTCTCCCCGGAACCCTTGCTCCAGCGCCCGCCGAGCTCCTCCGCGCTGGGCCCCGTCCCCGGAACCCTAGCGCCGGCCACCGAGCTCCTCCGCGATCACCGTCCACACGCCGGGCCCCGTCCTCCTCCCCGGTCACCGTCCCCGTCCTCCTCCCCGGTCACCGTCCACACGCCGGGCCCCGTTCTCGGAGCACAGACGGGCTCTAGCCGCTACCTCCTCACTTGGAACCTGCTGCGCCCAGGCCGAGGTAAGAACTAGGCCGAGGTAAGAACTACGTAGTACCTTGGTTCTGTAATTACAATGCTGTCTCCAAAGCTCAAATTTTATTCTTGTAGTAATCTATATATTTTCCCATCCGAAATGTAATTAGAGATTCACATTTGGGCTATCCTAGCTTTCTCTAGGTTCCACTACGTTGTTCATCTCTTCGTGAAAATGCAAAACCTGCTCTTTCCTTCGGTATGATGAGGAGTCTTCTAATTCTTCTCATTAACTTAGTGTTTAAGGCGGTTTTTGATTAGGGTCTGTTTTTCATAGAGCTCTTAGAGCTGTTTCGAGTGCTTAGTTATAAATTATATGCTCATTATGCCAAGCAACTTTGAATATGTAGTCACGTAATTCGTGGATAGGAATTTTCAATATCGCCCATATTTAGCCATGAAACACAGTCAGCTTTTTAACAATCCCTTTATAGGCTTATCTCCAACAGGTTGAGTCAAGTTTCCATATTTAGCTGAATTTGTGACCTATTTATACTGAGGTTGTCTCCAACAAATCGAATCTCAACAGCATTGTCTCCAACAACCTATTTGTGAGAAATTTGAGATGAATTGGTCACTCTGCTGCAATTTCTAGTAGTATACTATTACTACTGCCTACTACTTTCTCTACTTAATCTATTCCTATACTTAATTTTGAGATGACCTGCTGTGAACAAGGGGTATAGTAAACTCCTTTTGGAATGGACGGCTGAAAATTGTACAGGATAAACTACACTTGGTGAATTTTGAACTGCTATACTACTGATCTATGATGCTTTTGCTGAACCGTAGCATTTGAATTCAATTCTTTTTCTTTGCTTATGATGCCAAAGAAATTTGTGACAAAATTCTGAGCATATGGCACTTTTATGATGCACCTTGCCTTTAAAACCCGATCACATGCTAAAGTTGTGAGAATTTTGAGATGAATTGGCCACTCTGCTGCAATTTTGCCAAATTTGATATTATTTTGGTGGTGGTGCTACCTATTTCTCTACTTAATCTATTCCTATACTGTCTGCTACTACTGTCCTCCTATACTACTCCTATACTACTTCGCTATACTCTTTGTTGTATACTACTACTACGCCTACTACTACTCCCTCCTCCTCTACTCCCTCCTCCTCGATCTCCGCCGCCTACTCCTCTACTCCCTCCTCCTCTCTGCCCTACTCCTCTACTATCCTCCTCTGCAGCTCTTACTCTACTCCTCTTACTCTACTCTACTCTACTCTCACCTCCTCTAGTCTTCTACTCTATCTTGATGGCGAAGGACTTAGCCCTTTGGGGCCAAATTTTGAAACTATCTTGATGGCTTTTGTTTGGTATTTGCAATGATGATTCTTTTCACACTTCTAAGCGAGGCGTTGGCATATGCAATGATGTGAACCCTTTTATCTTTGAGGCAAATGGCGATGATGATGATCGAGTGCCCCGCTAAACTAGGATGGCTTGTATACGATATACAAGCAACCAGCTTTAAAAGCGATGTGATGACTATGGGGCAAATCTGAGCCAACTACTACTACTTTACTACTCTAGTACTACTCTACTTTACTACTCTAATACTACTCTACTTTACTACTCTATAATCGTGTCTATACAACCTGAAATATGTATTCATTGTATATTATTTCATGTGTAATGTCTCAGCATACTTTTTAAGTTTAATCTGTGAAATCTGGATGTGATTTGAATTTGAATTTGAATTTATATGCTTGATGTATTTTATTTGAATTTATATATATGCCTGCTTTATTTTTTTAATTCAGGAAATAATTTACCGAGGCGGGCAAATAATAAAGCCCGCCACGGCAAATCAACATAACCATGGCGGGCCACAAAAGGTGCCCGCCGCGGTTAACCTATTTATCGCGGCGGGCGGTGTAACGTGCCCACCGGTAGTAAGATATTTACCGCAGCGGGCACGTTACACACCCGCCCGCCGATAAAATAGGTTAACCATGCAGCGGGCAAAGCCGCCCGCCAGTGGTTAAGCCACGATTCTGCCGTGGCTTCAGAGGCATGGTGATGCGGCTTTGCCCGCCACGGGAAACCCAAATCGCCCGCCTCCAGTAAACTTTATGTAGTAGTGAATGCACCTCTAGGTTGTAATCTTTGATTAGCTCCAACCACCTTCTTTGTCTCATATTCAACTCAGGTTGCATGAAGATGTACTTGAGGCTCTTGTGATCAGTGTAAATGTGACACACATTGCCAAGCAAATAGTGCCTCCAAATATTCAAAGCATGAACAACCGCGGCTAGCAATAAATCATGAGTTGGGTAATTTACCTCATGTCTCCTTGGTTGACGTGAGGCATAGGCAATGACTCAGCCCTCTTGCATGAGCACACACCCCAAACTAGTACCAGATGCATCACAAAACACATCAAATGGTTTTTCTATGTCGAGCTGTGCTAAAACTAGAGCGGTGGTCAACAAAGTCCATAAAGTGTGAAAAGTAGCTTCACACTCCAGAGTCCACACAAAATTCTCATCTTTCTGAAGCAATCTAGTCGTGGGCTTGACTATCTTAGAGAAGTCTAGAATGAAACAATGGTAATAACCTGCTAACCCAAGGAAACTCCGAACTTCATGAACTGAAGTTGGGGCCTTCCAATCCATAACTTCTTGCACTTTGCTAGGATCTACCAAAATTCCATCTTTAGATAACACATGACCTAGGAAAGGTACTTTTTTCAGCCAAACTTCGCATTTGCTAAACTTAGCATACAGCTTATGTTCTTGCAACCTTGTTAAGACAACTCTTAGGTGTTCTTCATGATCTTTCGCATTCTCATAATAGACTAAGATGTCATCAATAAACACCACCACGAATTTATCAACTTCAGGCATGAACACCGAATTCATGAGATACATGAAATAGGTAAGAGCATTGGTCAGCCCAAAAGACATGACAACATATTCATATAGACCATACCTAGTAGAGAAGGCAGTCTTTGGTATGTCTTCTGGCCTAATCTTAATCTGGTGGTACCCCGATCTTAAATCGATCTTGGAGAACACTTTAGCCTTTGATAGCTGATCAAACAAGATATCAATTCAAGGCAATGGATACTTGTTCTTGATCGTTACCGCATTAAGGGGTCGGTAGGCCACACACATCCACAAAGATTTATCCTTCTTTTTCATGAATATGGCAGGACAACCCCACGGTGATGAGCTGGGTCAAATGAGACCTTTTTCAAGAAGCTCCTGCAATTTCACTTTGAGCTCGGCTAATTCATTGGGTGGCATCCTATAAGGCCTTCATGAGATAGGTGCCATGCCTGGGAATAATTCAATCTAGAACTCTACATCTCTGTCAGGCAGTAACCTAGGCAACTCATCTAGAAACACGTCCGAAAATTCACACACCACCGGAATGTCAGCAATAGTCACGGGCTGGATAGCATTAGCTACATTTTGGAGGGCAAAATCTCTGGGAAGTGGTACTAAGGCCAGTCTTAGTGGGGATTTCATGGCCCTATTACCAATGCATCCATATTTTGGAAATAGTGCAGAAGAGTTTCATCCCCATGAAACTCTGTCTACTCCCATGAAACTCTTATCATCTCTCTCTTCATCAATACGATGCCACATCAGCCTATTTAATACCCATGAAACTCTGATGAAACCCCACTGAGACTAGCCTAAGAAAGCATTCTTACTATCTGGTTCCCTTAACATAATCATCTGAGTGGAAGTATCAATAAGAACTTCATGGCCACCCATCCATTTCATTCCCAGGATTACATCTATCCCCAATCCAAACAATACTGCAAGATCTACGGTATACTCCCGGTTGCTTATTGAGATGCGCACATCTCTAACTATTTGGTTGGTGGAGATTTATTTTTGGCTGCACTTATGCAGTAACCACCCTTATCTATAGTAACTACCCTCTGATTATGCTTGGATACAAATGTTTCACTCATAAATGAATGTGATGCACCAGAATCAAACAAAACAACTGCGGGATGTAGGTTCATAAGAAACGTACCCGCATTAACAACTTCACCGGCAGGAATTTCTTCAACAGTGGTATAGTGCACATGTCCCTGACGCACATTGGAATTACCCTGCTTCTGGTTGTTATTCTTGGGATAGGGGCAATTGCTTGCCCAGTGGCTGGGCTTGTTGCAGTTCCAACACGGCATGCTGCTGGGTGGAACACTGGAACTTCCCTGTCCTGTGCCGCCCTTTGGTAGAGCAACAAAAAATGCCTTGGAATACACCTTCTGGTTCTAAACGGTTTGCACCTTTTTCTGAGATGTCCTAAACTTGGGAGCAGGTGGGCAAAACTGAGGTCTCGCAGTAACTGGAGCTTTTGATTGAGAAGCGCCTGCTTCATAGGCTCTCTTTTGATTCTTGGATGCTGAATGATGTTGTTTTGATTGTCTTGAGTTAAGGCACCACTGACAAATTTATTGAAAGTGGCAGACTTGTTATTAGCAAGAGTCTTCATCAGCTTGGGGCCAAGCCCCCGCTTGAAACTAGCAATTTTCTTCACATCAATATCAACAAATTCTGTAGCATATCTAGATAGGTTGTTGAAACATGTAGATATTTAATCAAGCTCTTGGTACCCTAGGTCATCTTCATGAACTTGATATGCTTGATACTCATAAGACCTGGAGGAATATAGTGTCCCTAGAAAGCAGCTTTAAACTGGTTCTAGGTAATTTCAGCATTCTTAGGCAGGGTGGCTTAGTGATGACTCCACCAAATGCCTACAGACCCTTGCAACTGGTGGGATGCATACTCAGTTTTCATTTGCTCAGTCAGCCTGAGCAAACGAAACTTTTGTTCAAGTGTGTTCAGCCATTCCTCCACTTGGAGTGGCTCTTCAGCCTCCTTAAAAATAGGTGGCTTAGTATCCAAGAAATCCTTGAAATCACTATATTGGTTTGGCTCTACACCCTAGCGCTGATGTCTGCCCTGGGCAACTTGCTGCGCCATGGTGCGCATAGCCTCGCCCATAGCACGTTGCCCTTTAGCGAGCATAGCCATCAACTCTTCCGGAGTGGGTGGGGGCGGTGGTGGCAAATTTTCATTATCGTCACCATGCAAGCCACTACCCCCAGCATCATCATTCCCACCGGCTCTAGAACGGGTGCGAGGCATCTGCAGAATTGCAACAATAAGCAATTTTTGATGATGTTGGAAATTTGTAGAAGAATTGTATAGTTATGCCAAACTGAATTTACTAGAGAGAATTTAAATTCATACAATAAAACAGAGGCACAATAATTCATTTCTACAACCATAACATCACCAATTATATTACTAAACGCCATTCGCAATGCATTCTGTATATTCCAAATTGCTTGCCAACACAATAGGCATTCATTAAAAGTGCAACCACAACATGGATTACATGCAAGGTTTCAAGAGTACATCAAAGGGTACATTAGGAGATCGAACTAAATTATGAGTTCATTACATAAATGATCCATAGGATAAATGGCTAGCACATCTAACTGAGTACTAGAGCTAACTAAGCCTCGGAATGATCGCTGTCAACATCAAACATGCCATCACCCTGGTCATCCTCAAAAGGCTCAATCTCCTCATCTTTAGGTTCGTCCTCGGCATCCACCTCCATCCTATCGTCCTCAGCAATCAACACATTGAGATCTTCTTCCACCGCTAGAGCTGGAGGAAGAATTGAGTTCACCATGTTGTTGAGACGATGAACATCAAGCTGAAGCTCCTCAACCTGGTGTATGTGTTCATGCTCTCTGTGATCCAAGTCCATTGCTTGCCTAGCAGCCTGAAACATAGTCCAGATTCTAGCTGCCTCCCTAGTCTTAGCAAGGCGAATGACCTCATCCCTCTCAGCATGGACGTCCTGTAACTAGCCCTAGCTGCATCTCTTTCTACAATAGCATGGACAAACTGCCCCCGATGAGCTTCTAAGGCTGTCATATAATTACCTATCTCATTCTGAGCTGCTCTAACTGCCCTTTGGTGCCTGCGCACATGTCCTCACATCCTGCACTGTGCAGCCTGTGCTCTTTGGAGCTCTTGTAGCTATGCTAGCGAGAGTAAAACATCTTCATAACAACATACATGGCACTCGTGGTAGCATTACTACTTCCTACTCTTTCATCCCGATATCTTACCAAAGCTTTATTGCCTGGTTGGGTCCAAACGGTTTGTGATGGGTCCACCCGAGGAAAGGATCCGATAGGACCGTTGACAAGCTCATCCCCAAACTCCTGACATATATCACTGAGGACCTCGAAAGCTGCAACTTGGGCACCCTCCCAAGGTGTCTGCCCATCTGACTCCACACTCTAGCCTTGCCACTGTGGGTGATCAGCATGGGCTAGGACAATCACCCGTATGTCGTACCATTGTTGTCCCTCAATTATCACTTCGTTCCAAAACTAGCGAGGCAGTTTAGCATACCCGACCAAGTGCAGTACCCTCCATAGTTGGGTGGGAGTCCTGAACAGTGCCAAAAAGGTATCGCTTGCAACAGGGGCTCCTGGGGCTGCCATCTTATCAAAATGGTATAACTCCTGTGAGACAATGCGATCATAGAAGAGGGTTACATAACATAATCTAAAACTTATAAGGGGGAGGATCAATGTAATGATATGAATGAATGATTTATCATGATGCATGCATGTTCCATATGTCCTCACAAACTTAGGAAAAATTAAATCCTTCACGATATACGCGGTGCATACATATGTTCTCTCAATATAATCATAACTACATGAGCTACACGTTTCGTTGTTAGTGTACCTGCAGAAGATTCATTTCAGCCCATCCCAACAAGTAAATGTACAATAATGTAATATGGGCTCTAGGTTGAATATTGAACAACAATAGGATATATGAGAGCGGTAAACTAAACACTTCCATATATATAGTTCTGTATCAAAGCTACCCGATGACAATTTATTACCCACAATTAAATACGCACCATACACACATGCAAGCATGCATAGACGTATCAAAGCTAGCTCTCCCCGACCACATGCTCACATCTTGCGGTCATGCCACTCATCAACTTATCTTCTTACCTGGGCGTAGAGGCATTCGATCCATACATTACCACTCAAGTGAATGTCATCCATACAATAGCACGCCGTATGGACAACAAAAGTAAAAAACCATCCCATGTTAATACTTAAATAGCCACCTAATAGTCCTTAACTAGGCATAAAGGAGATGACCACTGGCATACTATATATTTTTATAAAATAAGACCTTTGTTTTAAATACACATATGACAAGTTTAATGTTGAACCTTGCTCTGATGCCAGCTGTAACAGAACCGTCCAATTTTTAAGAGCACAAGTACAATAGTAATCACCGAAGTGATTAAACCGTCATACTTGAACCCATATAAATCCGGTAGTTCGATGAAATCACGAAGGATCTCAAACAAATGAACGTACAAACCAAGATCGTACATGATTCAACACAACCAGTCACATGTTACAATAGGTTCACAAATACTTCTCATACATCGGAGTTTCAACAAAGTTATTACAACTCAAATTTACAAGTAGCAGAAGCAACATAGTTTTGAAACAACATCAAGATAGTTCAAATACATAGCCAGTTTAAGATCATCTCCAACAAAAGCACATAGATGAGATGATATAGAATGACCATGCCCATGGTCTTACTCTCCATCAACAGCAGGAGTTATGCAATGCTTGCAGTAACCATCGTACATCACATCATCTGCATCAAATAGGAATAAACCCTAAGTACGAGAATGTACTCACCTAGACTGACCCATCATAAACCAAAATAATAAGACACTAAGGAGTATGCAAGGCTTTAAAGGTGGAGTTAGCTTGACAACATTTTGCATAAAAGCTTAAGTAACATACTTGGAGATTTAGTACCTCTAGCATCAATTTGAATACCTATTCAATTAAGCATCTCTAGATTAGCACATATACTAGAGCAATCAATTGATTATGCTAACAAGCATTAGTAACCATATCTGGTATAAGAATAATTTGAGCATCATCATTGTCACAGAACCGTCCAATTTATAAGAGCACAAGTACAATAGCAATCACCGAAGCGATCAACCCGTCATACTTGAGCCCATATAAACCCGGTAGTCCAATGAAACCTCAAAGGATCTCAAACAACCAACATACAAACCAAGATCATAGAGATTCAACACCACCCATCACATGTTACATCACAGTTCACAAATATTCCTCATACATTAAAGTTTAAATAATTATTACAAACCAAGTTTGAAAGTAGCGGAAGCAAAGTAGTTTGACATCAACATCACAAGTAGTTTAGTACAAAGCCAGTGTCATAATCATCTCCAACCAAAAGCACAAGGGGGAGATGAAATACAGAATGACCATTGCCCATGGTCCTAGTCCTCATCCACTGCAGGAGCAAGGCAGTTCTTGTAGTAGCCAAGATATATAATGTATCTGCAACAATGGGAATAAAACCCTGAGTACAAGAAGGTACTCAGCTAGACTTACCCATCCAACTAATATACTAAGACACCAAGGAGTATGCAAGGCTTTATAAGTAGAGCTGGTAGACATTATTTGTAGAAAAAGCATAAGTTATCCAACATATCTTTAATTGTGAATCATCAGTTATTAATCCTATCTCATACTAGATTAGCAACTATCCTATGCCAAACATGTTGGTACCATTAAGTCATCACAATAATAACCATATATAATTGAGTTCTTGCATAATCTCATAACCATCATATCATTTCCATAATTTACTACAATGAAAGGAACTCAAGTCAAGTTCTTACTATCCGGGAGAGATGGCGATTCGAATCGATTCCTACCCAGTTGGGGAATTATTCCTAACACACACCCAGGCATACCGTGTAAAGGTAGCCTTAGGTCACCTTTGGTACAACTCAAGAACCAAATTCACGGGTACGACCAGCGCCGCGCCCTCAGAGATACAACCAATCTGCCAAGGGTGATCGGGACTCTAACCCACCCTTGGGTTTACGCCATTGGCTCTTCGCACATCCTTACTGCCTCCAGGGTGCACACTTTTACCGCTCGTGGTCCCAGCCTGAGTTGAGCTACTCAGCTTCGTAGTCGGAATGACTTATCCAGCCAACTAAGTGAGAGGCTGCGTTCAACATGACAAGATGACCTCCAACGTTTGGTCCTTAAACGACACAGATGGAATCACTACAATACCGCATATAAGACTCTGCCCGGTCTCCATTTATTCAACATTACTAGGTTATGTTCCACGATAGCACAATATAGCCAACCATGATCAAGTTATCACCTATAGCTCGCAAGTGACAAGAAATCACCCGACTTCTACCGGTCTAAGCATAGCTAAGCATGATAAACATTCCTAGACTTAAATAGGATTCATGGTAGATATTTCTGGTCAAGGAAAGGTAATATGCAGCAAGTGTTTCCAAACAACTCCTGTCACGTAATGCAGCAATACGAATAACTTTAAGTGACATTAATAAAATAGGGAGGCTTATAATGCTCCAGGGCTTGCCTTTCACGAAAGTTGAAGGCTGGTGATTGGGGCACTCGGGAAAGTGATCAACCTCAGGCTTGCCTTCTCCGGGAACCTCCTGGTGCTGCAGTTCCTGATGCTCCTCCTATGGATCAACGTCGACCTCCACTAGCGTGATCTCCTCGGTGGCACCCATTGCATGCATATGCATAAGTCCCATGAATGCATAAGAAGGATCATGGAGGATGTGACAGAGGAATGTACATGCTGCTACAATGATGTAAGTAGCAAAATGATAACAATGCTAACTCCTCGTTTACCTAGTAGGTGCATATCTCTTCTCTATCTACTTGCAAATTTCACACAAAGCAATGTCTAAGCTACACATGATAGTTACAAGTTTACATCATAACTGAAGTTCTACTTATCCAAATGCTGTGATCTTGGACTTTCTGGAAATATTAGAAAATTGCCTACAACTCTTATTTAATCACCAAGAGCTAATTCACACCCTATCCTAACCAAAACAGGCAATCAATCCAGTGCTGTCCAGAAATTCTAGAGAACAAGCATTTCGGGAGACTAACTTTCAACAGCTATAACTCCTAAACCTTTAGTCTAGTGCCCTGAAATTTTAACACAAGATATATGAAGAAGTTGTCTACTACTTTGTTATTAACCATTTCTACAGAAAACATCATTTTCACTATGCAACATACCAAATCACAGAATCTGTCCGAAAACCCTTCTAACTCGAATTATAAAGCACCAATATTTATACTACATGTAAGCATTCAGAATGTGACCTCACCCAGTATACCAACAGTTCAATATCATCAAATACACTCAAGAAAACATAATGGCCAAGCCCAAACTATTCATTTAAATGCCTTTATCAATTTAATTAGATAATTAGGTTAAATAATAAACACATACCCAATGTGCAGAATAAATTCTCAGAAAATTACAGTGGCTTACAAGTGCTACCAAAAGACAACTGTTAAAGTTTCATGCCATTTTACCAAGTATAACATTCTTTACAACAATGACAAGCTAGCAAGGTATATTTTAGTGAAAATAGTAAACCCTATAGAAAAGTGTCAAACAACAGATTATATATTTTTTCTAGCATCTTATTAGTGCCATACTACTGTGCAAAATTTTGCATGTCAATATATTGCATATTTTTATCCCTACAATTTTCCTTATAAAATATCATTTATTACTAGAGAAATAGAAATACCCTACTCCAAACAAGTTTACAGCAAGTTTAATATTTTTCCTAGCTATAGCATGTCAACACAAATCCAACAAAATTGGAATCACAATTTTATTACTTTTCTAGCTCAAGATATCTATTTTACAAGTTTACTAACATTCAAAAAGCATTTATTTAAATACATTTTAATCACCAAGAAAAATACAAGAAACTGTACATTTCATATTTTTATAAAAAACTACACTTACTAAGGAACACAAAAAAAATTGGTTCACCAAAATTGGACCTCTATAACTCCACTTATGATTTTCCAAAGTTGCATGTAAATCTAGAAATAAATGAACTATCTTTTCACTTCACAATCACTGATAGCCGGGGTCCACGCCTCAGACAGGCCCATGCGTCAGCGAAACAAAAAACAGAGCCACGGCGCGGGATCGACGGAGCTCGCCGACGGCGGCTTCTCCGGCGATGTCACCGGCACTACAACGATCACCAAGACATTACGAACACAACGAGCTAGCTAATTGGACTTATGGCAGGAGCTATCAACTACGGCGGCGGCCATGGCGGTGAGGCGGAGCGGTTCGATGGCGAGACATCGGAGGTGACCATGATAGCTCGATATAGGGTATGTCTAAGACTATACCGGCTACGGTGAAGCTAATGCACCAACTAGAGTGAACCGCGGTGGTCAGAGACGGCCTGGCCATGGTGATGGAGTACGGCGGCACACAACGGTGAGGTCCGTGCGTGGCACAACAGCTCACCATGCGATTTTAGCAAGCAATGTGGGCACGGTGATGCAGTAGGATCACAATGAAGCTGCTGCAGTGGCGATTACACGATGTGGGTGAGCTGGGTGCTAGCAATGGCGACGACGGCGCTGCTCCGCACTATGGTGAGTTGCTATGGGCGCTGCGGTGAGCGAAGGAGAAGTAGGGAAAAGGAAATGGAACAGCGCGGGGGTCACGGGCGAGTGCTGGCGCTTGAGTTGGCGAGCTGTGTCCCGACGTGGCCTGACCAAGAGCGTCGATGGCGACGCGTGTGGCCTCCACATGGCAAGCAAACTCTAAACCGGTCGACACTGTTGGCTCAATTCAGTTAAGTCATCAGCGCCAGTGAAGTAGCCTAACGGCGCAAGTTGACAGCGTCCAAACTCCTAATCCAAAGCTTAATAGCGCAAACAATCTAAACCAAAGTCATAGCCCGTAATACCATCTACAATTCTATTAAAGGACCAAGTTCTAATTATCAACGGTTTGCTAGTAAAATCATCCCAAAGTTGAGCCAGCGAAACTAGAAATCCGAAAGGACCAAGTGTTGCAAAACAGTGAATTGTTGATTTTTGTGAGCACAAAATGACTATGCTATGCACTTAATTAGCTCATAACCCAAAAATAAAAGTTGTTGCTCTACTGAAATACTACAATTGTTCTTAAAGGTTCACTGCCATGCAAAGTCTCTATGACATAGTTCAAACTAGGTCAAACATACAACTTAAATTTGATGTCATACACCATATCAATGACTTAGAGGCTAAGCTAGACTTAGTCATGAATACCAAAGTTGTTCCTTATGCTATTCTAAACATGTTTAAGGTATTCCCAAGGTTCCACACACATTTCATACATTGGTTACATGTAAACCCTAACACAAGTAAGGAATTTAAGTAATAACGCATGCAACATAAGTCAACTTAGATGGAATACATGATATGCTTATGATCATGGATGCTCAATGATGCTTGTGATCATGCAATGTCAAGGTTAAATGCATGCTTAACACCTAGGGTGTTATAACCCTTCCCCCCTTAAGGAAATCTTGTCCCGAGATTGCACGACCTACGATTCCCCGTAGAAACTTGGATAAACCTCACGAAGATAATCCTCACGTTCCCATGTAGCATCTTGCTCACTATGATTATTCTAAACCACCTTGTAGAACTTGGTAACTTTGCTACGGGTCACTCTTTCCATTTCTTCAAGCACTTTAATAGGTCTTTCTTCATAGGCCAAATCCGACTGAATCTTGATACTAGTAGGTTCAATAGCTTCTTCGGGCACACGAAGACATTTCTTGAGTTGGGAGACATGAAAAACACTGAATATAGGTTTCATTTCGGGAGGTAACTGGAGTTGATAGGCTACTAGTCCTTTTTGTGCAATGATCTTGTATGGTCCAATATACCTAGGAGCAAGTTTTCGCTTAACTCCAACCCTTTATACTCTCCTCATTGGTGATACCTTCAGGTATACATAATCTCCGACTTGGAACATAATAGGACTTCTCCTTTTATCTGCATAACTCTTTTGCCTTGATTGAGCGGCTTCTATATGTTGTTGAATGATTTGAACTCGTTCTTCAGCTTCTTTGACAAAGTCAATTCTATAATACCTTCTTTCACCAGGCTCAATCCAATTCAGAGGGGTCCTACACTTGTGACCATATAAAGCTTCAAACAGAGCCATCTTGATACTCTCTTGATAACTATTATTGTAGGAGAATTCAACCAACGGTAACCAATCCTCCCATGAACCCTTGGAAGAAATCACACATGCTCTCAACATATCTTCTAAGATCTGATTCACACGTTCAGTTTGACCTACGGTCTGAGGGTGATAAGCAGAGCTGCGAATCAATGTGGTACCCAAGTACTTATGCAGATGTTCCCAAAAATGATTAACAAATTGGGGACCTCGATCCGATAGAATACTCTTATGTACTCCATGCAATTTGACAATTTGTTCAATGTATAGCTTTGCATATTAATGAGGTCGATACTAGACATTGATAGGAATAAAAGGTGCAGACTTGGTGAGACAGTCGACAATTACCCCTATAGAATCATGACCTTTTTGGGTGTTTAGAAGTCTGACAATGAAATCCATACTAATGTCATCCCATTTCCAACTTGGAATTGATAGCGACTGAAGTAATCCTACTGGTTTCATATGAATGGCCTTGACTCGGCAATAGTTATCACATCTTGCAACATATGCCGCAATTTCTTTGTTCATTTTTGTCCACCAAAATCTAGTCTTCAAATCTTGGTACATCTTGCTGCTACCCGGGTGAATGGATAGCTTGGAAGAATGAGCTTCATCTAGGATTTGGTTTCTCAACTCCCTATCCTTTGGCACTACCAGTCGATCTTTAAACCACAGAACACCATTCTCATCTAACCGAAAATGATTACTTTCTTCTTCTTTCATCTTTCTCTTGATATGGAATATACCAACATTAGTCTTTTGTAGCTCAATGATCTTTGACTCTAGAGAACAACTAACTGTGATATTATGTAGGACTGTCGAATGCAATAAGTTGAAACCATCTTCCAACAAAGAATTACCATGATACTTACGACTTAAGGCACCAGCAACTACATTGGCTTTCCCCGGATGATAATGCACTTCTAGGTTGTAGTCCTTGATCAATTCTAACCATCTTCGCTGCCTCATGTTCAACTCAGGTTGAGTGAAAATGTATTTAAGGCTCTTGTGATCAGTGTAGATATGACAAACATTGCCAAGCAGGTAATGTCTCTAGATCTTCAGAGCATGGACAACTGTTGTAAGCTCTAAATCATGTGTTGGATAGTTGACTTCATGCTTTCTCAACTGGCATGAGGCATAAGCAATGACTCGGCCTTCCTGCATTAAAACACACCCTAAACCGGTACCTGAGGCATCACAAAATACGTCAAACAGTTTCTCAATATCAGGCCATGCCAACATGGGAGCAGTAGTTAACAATGTCCGCAAAGTGTGAAAAGCTGCTTCACACTCTGGTGTCCACACAAACTTCTCATCCTTCTGAAGTAACCTCGTCATAGGCGTGGATATCTTGTAGAAATCTAGGATAAACCGACAATAATATCCAGCTAGACCAAGAAAACTTCAAACTTCATGAACTGAGGTTGGGGCTTTCCAATCCATCACTTCTTGCACTTTGGATGGGTCTACCGAAATTCCATCCTCCGATAATACGTGACCTAAGAAAGGTACCTTTTTCAACTAAAACTCACATTTACTAAACTTTGCATACAACTTATACTCTCTTAATCTCGTCAATACCACTCTTAAGTGCTCTTCATGTTCTTCTGTCGTCTCAGAATAAATCAAGATATCATCGATGAACACAACCACGAACTTATCATGTTCGGGCATGAACACCGAATTCATCAAATATATGAAGCAGGCAGGAGCATTGGTCAATCCAAAGGACATGACTAAATACTCATAATGGCCATACCTAGTGGAAAAAGCCATCTTAGGTACATCTTCTAGCCTAATCTTGATTTGGTGATAACCTGACCTCAAATCAATCTTAGAGAACACTTTTGCTTTTGACAATTGATCAAACAAAATATCAATGCAAGGCAAAGGATACTTGTTCTTGATAGTAACAGCATGGAGTGGTCGATAATTCACACACATCCACAATGACGTGTCCTTCTTTTTCACAAATATTGCCGGGCAACCCTAAGGTGATGAACTAGGGCGAATGAGACCCTTCTCTAAAAGTTCATGTAGTTGAATCTTCAATTCTGCTAATAGCCATAATTGCGGTTGATGCATAATGGATGGTCTCCATTGAGGTCAGCAGAAAGGGGTGACACGGAAGAAGGTTGGTTGATTATCTTGCACCTAAAGATCAAGGCTAAGATAGAAAGCTCATATGCACCAGATGACCCATCATAGGACATAATATCCTAGTCCATTTATTATCCAACTGATAATTTGTCCAACTTTTAAATATTGTGTAGCCTTCTAATCCAACGGGGATGACATAAGTTGCTCACTAGATGACCGATGTCATTATAGGGATAGTCACGTAGAGTCACTTGTCTACCATCTCTTGCAGTCTATTAAGTTCTTGTTAGTGACCTATTCTTCAAAGGTTATCCTATGGATGACTTCAGAAGGGAGTCCTATTTCCTCTAGTTCAACATACAAATCATTACACAAGATAAGGAGAGATAACCAAGGAAGAGCTCATGTGAAAATAACACATTGGTGTAGTTTTGTAATGGATCATAACTAGCAACCTCGATACCAGCATGCACCCAGCAGCACAACCATGTGCCGGCCGGCCACAAGGAGGCCCTAGGTTCCATCGCGGCACCGTAGTTGCTACTCATAACACCATTACTGAACATACAACCCACCCGAATTTTCATTTGGCACAAATTTGGTTGCAAGGAGCAAGCACTATGAGAAGGAGGGATAGCAAACAAAGGTAGTCACAAGGTTAGGAGTCAACAAGGAGGCAATCTGAAGATCAAAACACAGCACAAAAGAACATAGCTGAGTTGCCAAAGACAACTGAGCAGGAGACTCTTGCGTTATTTCCATATACGCCTTGTGTCCACCAAGGTGATTACTAGGTAAAGATTCACATGAGATTTGGTCTTACCGAGGAGCAACATTAGATCAAGACTGATAAACATCCAGAGACTTGAAAGAGTTGGAGACAAAACAAACGAGATTCGAGGGATAGAGCCAAGGCACTAACTATGGATGCAGTTGATAAAGCAATGAAATGATCTACGAGGAAAAGGTTCCAAAGCAGGGTAGATAGCGATTAGCGTTGCACCAGATCATTTATAGGAGAAGGATCAATGAGGTCCGACAAGGATTTTTGAGCAGGGTCCTCCCACACAGAAGCGGGACAACCACGACACATGCATGCATAGTTCCAATACCATCACAAGGGTACATCCTAAAATTGAGACCTATAGTACAAGTTCCTTACATAATGATCGAGAACAAAGAGCTAAGACATCAAGCTTGCTATGACTACAGCTAAACTACTCCTCAGGGTGGTCGCTATTGACGTCGAACACACCATCACCATGGTCGTCTTCCCAAGGCTCCACCTCTTCATCTTTGGCCCTTCTTCAGCATCCATCTCCATGCCATCATCATCGGCAATTAGCACATTAGGCTCTTCTTCCACCACTAGAGCTGGAGGAATAATTGGGTTGATTATGTTGTTGAGGCGATGAACATCAATCTGAAGCTCCTCGATCTAGCAAATGAGCTCCTGCTCCCTTTGCTCGAACTTAGTGGCCTACCTAGCAGCTTGGAATACTGTCCTAATCCTAGCTGCCTCTCTATTTTTAGCAAGACGAATGACCTCGTCTCGCTCAGTACGGACACCCTGTAATTTATCCCTCGCTGCATTTCTTTCTACCAATACAAGGCCAACTACCTCCGACGAGCTGCTAAGGCTATCCCAAAGTTATCCATTTCATGCTGGGCTGCCCTAATTGCCCTTTAGTGCCTACGCACACGTGCATGTATCCGGCGCTATGCGGGCTGTGCTCTTTGGAGCTCTAGCATGCAGTTGACATAGCTATCTTAGCGTGAATAAAACATCCTCATGACTGCATACATAACACTCATTACAGCACTGCTACTTCCAGCTCTTTCATCCCTGTCTCCGACTAAAGCATTACCACCTAGCTGGGTCCAAGTGGTCTGTGAGACATCGACACGGGGGAAAGATCCAACTGGCCCATTCACAATCTCATCCCCAAATTCCTGACAAATCTCACTGAGAACCTCAAATGCTGCCACTTGTGCACCTTCCCATGGGGTCTGTCCATTTGACTCTACAATCCATCCCTGCCACTGAGGATTGTCCTCACGGGCTGCGACAGTGACTCGTACATCATACCACCTCTGTCCTTCAGTCACCACTTCGCTCCAAACGTAGCGAGGCGGTTCCACATACCCAACAGAGTTCAGCACCTACCATAGTAAGGTGGGAGTCCCAAACAGTGTCAAAAAGGTGTCACTAGCAACAAGGGCACCTGGGCTACCATTTGTAACAAAGGTTACAATGAAGTGAGACAACATGAGGATAGATACGAGTTACATAACGATAAGGTCATTTAAGGGGGAAACAATGCAGGAAGATGAATGAATAATGCACCATGATGTATGCTCATTCCGTACGTCCTCACAAACTTAGAAAAAAAATAATTCCTAGCAACATACGCGGTGGCATATATACGTTCTCTCAATATAATTGTAACTAAACAAACTACACGTTTCATTGTTAGTGTACCTGTAGAGAATTCATTTCAGCTCAACCCAATAGATATAAGTACAAAAATGTAAATCTAGGCTCTAGGTTGCAACTAAATACTTCCATATATGTATACCCATATATATACTTCCGTATCAAAGCTACCCGATGACTATTTATACCCACAATTAAATACGCACCATACACACATGCAAGCATGCATATACAGCCGTATCAAAACTAGCTCTCCCCGACCGCACGCTCACATCTTGCGGTCATGCCACTCAACAACTTACCTTCTTACCTTGGCGTAGAGGCATTTGATCCATACATTACCACTCAAGTGAGTGGTATCCATACAATAGCATGCCATATGGATGAAGAAAGTAAAAACCCCCATGTTAGTACTTAAATAGCCACCTAAAAGTCCTTAATTGGGCATAAAGGAGATGACCACTAGCACACTTTAGATTTTTATAACACAAAACCTTTGTTTTTAAATACACATATGACAAGTTTAATGTTGAATCCTTGCTCTGATGCCAGCTGTCACAGAACCGTCCAATTTATAAGAGCACAAGTATAATAGCAATCACCGAAGTGATCAACCCGTCATACTTGAGCCCATATAAACCCGGTAGTCCGATGAAACCTCAAAGGATCTCAAACAACCAACATACAAACCAAGATCGTAGAGATTCAACACCACCCATCACATGTTACATCACAGTTCACAAATATTCCTCATACATCAGAGTTCGAATAATTATTACAAACCAAGTTTGAAAGTAGTGGAAGCAAAGTAGTTTCACATCAACATCACAAGTAGTTCAGTACAAAGCCAGTGTCATAGTCATCTCCAACCAAAAGCACAAGAGGGAGATGAAATACAGAATGACCATTGCCCATGGTCCTAGTCCTCATCCACTGTAGGAGCAAGGCAGTTCTCCAGGAACCTCCTGGTGCTGCAGTTCCTGATGCTCCTCCTGCGGATCGACGTCGAGCTCCACTAGTGTGATCTCCTCGGTGGCACCTATTGCATGCATATGCATAAGTAAGTCCCATGAATGCATAAGAAGGATCATGGAGGATGTGATAGAGGAATGTACATGCTGCGACAATGATGTAAGTAGCAAAATGATAACAATGCTAACTCCTCGTTTACCTAGTAGGTGCATATCTCTTCTCTATCTACTTGCAAATTTCACACAAAGCAATGTCTAAGCTACACATGACAGTTACAAGTTTACATCATAACTGAAGTTCTACTTATCTAAATGTTGTGATCTTAGACTTTCTGGAAATCTTATAAAATTTCCTACAACTTTTATTTAATCACCAAAAGCTAATTCACACTCTATCCTAACCAAAACAGGCAATCAATTTAGTGCTGTCCAGAAATTCTAGAGAACAAGCATTTTGGGAGACTAACTTTAAACAGCTATGACTCCTAAACCCTTTGGTCTATTGCCCTGAAATTTTAACACAAGATATATGAAGAAGTTCTCTACAACTTTGTTATTAACCATTTCTACAGCAAACATCATTTTCACTATGCAACATACCAAATCACAGAATCTATTCAAAAACCCTTCTAACTCGAATTATAAAGCAACAATATTTATACTACATGTAAGCATTCAAAATTTGACCTCACCCAGTATACCAACAGTTCAGTATGATCAAATACACTCAAGAAAACATAATGGCCAAGCCCAAACTATTCATTTAAATGCCTTTATCAATTTAATTAGATAATTAGGTTAAATAATAAACACATATCCAATGTGCATAATAAATTCTCAGAAAATAACAATGGCTTACAAGTGCTACCAAAAGACAACTGTAAAAGTTTCATGCCATTTTATGAAGTATAACATTCTTTACAACAATGACAAGCTAGCAAGGTCTATTTTAGTGAAAATAGTAAACCCTATAGAAAAGTGTCAAACAACAGATTATATATTTTTCGTAGCATCATATTAGTGCCATACTACTATACAAAAATTTGCATGTCAATATGTTGCATATTTTTATCACTACAATTTTCCTTATAAAATACCATTTATTACTAGAGAAATAGAAATACCCTACTCCAAACAAGTTTACAGCAAGTTTAATATTTTTCCTAGCTATAGCATGTCAACACAAATCCAACAAAATTGGAATCACAATTTTATCACTTTTCTAGCTCAAGATATCTATTTTACAAGTTTACTAACATTCAAAAAGCATTTATTTAAATACATTCTAATCACTAAGAAAAATACAAGAAACTGTACATTTCATATTTTTATAAAAAACTACACTTACTAAGGAACACAACAAAATTTGGTTCACCAAAATTGGACATCTATAACTCCACTTATGATTTTCCAAAGTTGCATGTAAATGTGGAAATAAATGAACTATCTTTTCACTTCATAGTCACTGACAGCCGGGGTCCACGCCTCAGACAGGCCCGCACGTCAGCAAAACAAAAAATAGAGCCACGGCGCGGGATCGACGGAGCTCGCCGACGGCGGCTTCTCCAGCGACATCACCGGCACTACGACGATCACCAAGACATTGCGAACACAATGAGCTAGCTAATTGGACCTATGGCAGGAGCTATCGACTACGGCGGCGGCCATGGCGGTGCGACGGAGCGGCTCGACGGCGAGACGTCGGAGGTGACCACGATAGCTCGATCTTGGGTTCGTCTAAGACTATACCGGCTATGGCGAAGCTAATGCATCAACTAGAGTGAACCGCGGTGGTCGGAGACGGCCTGGCCATGGTGAGGGAGTACGGCGGCGCACAACGGCGAGGTCCGTGCTCGGCACGACAGCTCACCATGCAATTTTAGCGAGCAATGCGGGTGTGGTGATGCGGTAGGATCACAATGAAGCTGCTACGGTGGCGATTGGACGATGTGGGCAAGCTGGGTGCTGGCAATGGCGACGGCGGCGCTGCTCGGCACTATGGTGAGTTGCTGTGGGCGCTGTGGTGAGCGAAGGAGAAGCAGGGAAAACGAAATGGAAGAGCGCGGGGTTAGGGGCGAGTGCTGGCGCTTGAGTTGGCGAGGTGTGGCCTAATGTGGCCTGACCGAGCGCGCCAACAGTGACGCGTGGCCTCCATGCAGCAAGCAAACTTTGAACCGGTCGGCACTGTTGGCTCGATTCAGTTAAGTCATCAGCACCAGTGAAGCAGCCTGATAGCGCAAGTTGACAGCGTCCAAACTCCTAATCCAAAGCTTAATAGCGCAAACAATCTAAACCAAAGTCATAGCCCATAATACCATCTACAATTTCTATTAAAGGACCAAGTTCTAATTATCAACGGGTTGCTAGTAAAATCATCCCAAAGTTGAGCCAGCGAAACTAGAAATCCGAAAGGACCAAGTGTTGCAAAACAGTGAATTGTTGATTTTTGTGAGCACAAAATGACTATGCTATGCACTTAATTAGCTCATAACCCAAAAATAAAAGTTGTTGCTCTACTGAAATACTACAACTGTTCTTAAAGGTTCACTGCCATGCAAAGTCTCTATGACATAGTTCAAACTAGGTCAAACATACAACTTAAATTTGATGTCATACACCATATCAATGACTTAGAGGCTAAGCTAGACTTAGTCATGAATACCAAAGTTGTTCCTTATGCTATTCTAAACATGTTTAAGGTATTCCCAAGGTTCCACACACATTTCATACATTGGTTACATGTAAACCCTAACACAAGTAAGGAATTTAAGTAATAACGCAAGCAACATAAGTCAACTTAGATGGAATACATAATATGCTTATGATCATGGATGCTCAATGATGCTTGTGATCATGCAATGTCAAGGTTAAATGCATGCTTAACACCTAGGGTGTTACAATCATAACCATCAAGTTTCCATTAAGTTACTCTACATTACTGCTGCTCAGTCAAGTTCTCACTATCCGAGAGAGACAGCGATTCAAATCGATTCCTACCCGGCTAGGGAGTTTATTCCTAACACAAACCGAGGCACACCCCATGAAGGTAGCCTCAGGCCACCTTTGGTACAATTTAGGACTAACTCGTGGGTTCGATTAGCTCCACACCCTTAGAGATTCTACCAATCTGCCAGGAAGATCAGGACTCAAACCCACGCCCTTGGACTCACGCCATTGGCTCTCCTCACATCCTTACTGCCTCCAGTGTGCGCACTTCCACTTATTGGGGCCCAGCCTAAATTGAGCTACTCAGCTTTACGATCGTATCATCGGATCTAGCTAGCTAAGTGCTAGGCATGCGTTCAACATGACATGAGGACGTATAGCGAATCGGTCCTTAATCGACATAGACGGGGATAGATAGGCACTCAAGACATCCATGCCTTGTTGCTTCTCTATCACGATCGTGCTCGGTCTCCTTTATTCATTGACACATGGTTATTTCCATGCTAGCAGATATAGCCAACCATGATTAGTTATCAGCCTATATCATGCAGGTGACAAGTAATCACCCGACTTCTACCGACTAAGCATGGCTAAGCATATATTCGATCCTGGACCTACATAGGATTCAATATATATATATATGGACAAGGAAGATATATGTAGCAAGTAGTTCCAATCAACTCCTAGTACTTAATGCATCAACATAAAAGGACTCAAGTTGATAGTTTGAAAACATAGGAGGCTTAGAATGCTCCGGAGCTTGCCTTTCACAAAGTTTGAGGGTTGATGATCTGGACACTTGGGAAACTATTCACCATTGGGCTCGCCTTATCCTAGGGCCTCCTGTTGTTGCACTTCCTGATGCTCTTCCTGGGGATCACCCTCATACTCCAACACGGTGATTTCTTTCGTCGCACCTATTGCATGCACATGCAAAAAGTGAGAATCATGAATGCATAAGAAGGGTCATGGATGACATGACATGATAATGTGCATGGTTAAATGATGGCTATCATAATAGGTCATTAGGATGATAACAAAGTTGAATTCTTATTTACTGAGTAGGTGCATATCTCTTCTCTAGAAATTTTAAGAATCCACACTAAGTCCATTTCTGGATCACACATAATAACTACAAGTTTGGATCATAACTAGAGTAATATTCATCCAAATCCTATGATCCTAGACTTTTCAGAAAGCTTATAAAATTTCCTACAACATTAATGTAGTCACCAAAAGGTGATTCAACCACTATCGTAGTCAAAATAGGTAAACTTCCTAGGTCTATCTAGAAATTCTAGAGAGTAAGCATTTTGGGAGACCAACTTCTAACAGCCATAAGTCCTAAACCATTTAGCCTATTGCCATGAACATTTGACACAAGAAATATAATTAAGTTATCTACAACTTTGTTATTGACAAGATTCATAGCTAACATCACCTTACCCATGCAATTTACTTAACAATCGAAACTGTCCAAACAGTCACTAAAATTAAATTATAGAGCAATTACTATTTCACTACATACAAGTAATTAAATTTGGGCACAACCAATGGTACCAACAGTTCATAGGCATCATACACACTCTAGAAAACATGATGGTCAAGCCCAAGTAAATTATTTAAATGCCTTTATTAATTTATTTGGACACTAATGTGAAATAAGGAAAATATATCAAAATACACAATAACTTCTAAGAAAATAACAGTAGCCTACATATGACCCCAAAAGTCTACTATACAAATTCCATGCCATTTGGATAAATATATCCATCTCTACAAAAATGACAAGTTGCATAGGCTTATTTTAGCAAAAATAGTTTAGCCTAGTGAAAACTGTCCAACAACAGATTTCATATTTTTTTAGCTTCCCTAAAATCCATTAACACTATACAAAAATTTGCATGGCAATATGTTACTTATTTTTATCCTTATGAATTTCCTTAGAAAACACCATTTATTAAAAGATAAATAGAAAGACCCTACTCCAATCAAGTTTACTGCAAGTTCAACATTTTTCCTAACTAGAGTCAGTCAACACAAGATCATGAAAATTGGAATTACATTTTTCTCATACTCCTAACTCTAGTTATGCATTTTCCAAGAATGAAAATAATTTAAAAGCACTTATCTAGCTCCATTTAATTCTCCTAGAAAAACATCCCAAATAGTAGGTTTCATTTTTTTATCAAATAGTACAATTCATTATGAATCCAACAAAATTTGGTTCACCCAAAATGGACATCTACAACTCTACTTATGAATTTTTGAAACATGCATTCAAATCTGTGAAAACAAATAAAAAATCAAAGAACACACAAAGACCGACAGATGGGGCCCGCTGGTCAGTGACACCGGGGCAGGGGAGGCGCTCTGGCCAGCCCTATCTCACCGGTGGTGAGATCACCGGCGACGAGGGTGACACCAACATGTTCCCCACACCGGGCCGCGTCGGTGGGTGGTGAAGACATGACCTAGGGTTCACTAGAGATGGGTCGCCGGCGGCAATAGCGGACGATGAAGGTAGCGCAATGGTACGCTGATGTTCTTCGGCCATCACGTGCTCTGGTGAGGTGCGCTATGGCTTTGCAGAATCCTAACGAAGCTATCTAGGGTGGGTTAGAGTTTCGGTGAGGCGGTGGTGAGCTCCGACCGCGTGCATGGCCGCGCGGTGGCGCATGAAGCACGATGGTGCTCCCACCATTTCGGCTAGACGGTGGCAAAAGGTAGGTCTCCGTAATGCCATCTGCTAGGTCTAGGGTCACTCAACCTAAGACACTAAAGAGAGGAGGGAGACGATGGACCAGCTCAGCAATGGCGAGCTCGAGTGCCACGGCGGCCATGGCGGCCACGCGTAGAGCGGCGACGCGTTCCTGCGTAACCATGCGGTAGTGTGTACCCTAGATCCGGCCTGAGCATCTATAGCCTAGCGTGTGTACAGGAAGGCAGGAGATGCGGTGGAGTGGATGGGCCATGGTGAGTAGAGAGCACGGTGATGCTCCGTTGGCGATGGCGGCTACGGCGAAGTAGAATGCCACTTCACCTTGGGTCGAGAGGTGGTGCTGGTGGTTCGATGAGGTGGAGGTGATGGCGGAGTAGCTGTGGCCGAGACGAATCGACCGGTGGAGCTATATCAGTGGCAAATGGCTATGGTGGAGCTACGGTGGTGATGCAGCGGGCTCAAAGATCCGCTTGGCAAGGCAGAGCAAGAGGGAGGAAGTGAGAGCGGGCGAGTGGAGGGAGCAGCAGGGGCGCGGCGCCTAAGTGCACGCTCTAGACTGATCAGCCGGTTCATCACCGGTGTATGGCCACCACACAGTGGCCATGGCCTGTGGCCAGTCGGCCACTGACGCGTGCATGGACGCGGCCATCAGAGCTGATAACAGCACCTAACAATGTTACTTTGTGATCGTCTAACTCCAAATCCGTGGCGATTTGTTGAGTGGAGCATTAATAAAAGTTGTAGAGCTACATACAATCTACAATTTTGCTTAAAAGGACTTTGGCCTAAATCCTAATGATTTGCAAGTTATATCATCCCAAAGTACAGCACTTGAAACTGTAATTCGATCCTAGACTTAGAAAATTTGCAGTGCTAGAACAGTAATGCTTTTGCTACTTGTGAGCTGTTTTTGAGCATGCTATGCACCGAATTAGGTCTTGACCCAAAAATAAAAGTTGTTTCCCTAGTCAAGTACTACAACTTTTCTTAAGGGTGCACAGCCATGTAAAGTATCTAGGGTATAGTTCAACTTAGGTAAAACATGCAACTTGAAAATGATAGCTTACACTATAATCATGACTTAGACGCCAAATTGGTCCAAGTTATGAATACCAAAGTTGTTCCATGTGACATTCTAAGCATGTTTAATGTACTCCTAAGGTCCCACAAGCATTTCATGCATTGATCACATCTAAACCCAAGCCTATGATAAATTAAAGAGGCATCACAAGTGATATAAGCAAGGTAGTGAAGATAGAATTTGACATGCTCATGCTCATGAATGCTCAATGATGCTTGTGCTCATGAAATACCAATGCCAAATGCATGCTTAACACCAGGGTGTTACAGGGGGGTACCCCTCTATTTGTATAGTAGCCTAGGCAGTGCTACGAGCTATAATTGGCACAAGGACCGGCTCCCACCGCCATAGCATGGAAGCATGCCACCGCTTGTCGAAGGAGGGGCTGAGCAGCGCTAGCAAGGGGTCGGGCGCCCCTAGGGCTCGGCCACCCCTTGACCATGGCCTCTCACCACTGTCTTTGCCTGGCAGGCCATGGGCTGGACCAGTATTGTTTCCCCGTGGGGTTTTGCCCCATTTGAATTGATTTGATGGGCATCTCCCTTGTTCCTTTGCGCAAATCATCATTGGAAAGCGCCTTTTGGTGAATTATTCCATGTATTTGTGTTTGTGACCTACAAAATAATGTTCTTCAAATACATGTGAAACTTGGATAATAGTAAATGCATATGTGTTTAAGATTGTTTATTTCTCCTCTTTTTTGTCTTAATTGGCAGTTGGATTTGATTGGTAAAGAACGCCAACACCAGGTTGTGCCAGTTGTTGACATTTCTTAGTGTCGCTAATAGGTTTTGTATTCCCTGGCAACGATGCCAGAAAGCTTGTGGGTATTTATTAATGCACATATATAAATCCGCAAGCGCATAGATACCGATGTAGCTTTCACCCGGTAGTATTCTAGGGTATCGTATTTTTCCATAGGGAAGCAATGGTTAAAGAAGATGATAGTTAACCATCATGTATCTACTAACTTAGTATACCGACTAGACTAAAGTGGGGGTAAGTGATATATGATAAAATAGGGTGACACATAAGAAGTTCTACTCCAGAAAGGATAAAGTGAAAGTATAGCTAAATGGGAGGACAACGAGTGAGGGAGTTTCCTAAGTTCTTCTCTATCACAAAGGACACTACTATAGTTCCATTCTAGAGCATACTAGATGGGATAACTAGGAATGGGTAGGACATAGCGATCACACACAATAACACTTTGGAGCACTAGTACCTTTGCAACCCTCGAAGGAGGTGAGAAAGAGTGGTCGGGGAAGGCTTATAAAAAGCTCTATGAACACCAATCCGAACATGGTGGATTACAAAGGCCTGACAGAGTTGTCACCTCTAGGGCTACCACAACTATCCGTAGGATCAGGCGCAAACTTAGGTAAACACTCGCCTAGACACCACATCTATGCTAACGATTACTACTCTAGTTAAGTACTATAACTAGAGCACTCGATGCAAGTGGAGATCCCATGCTAAGGTGAGATACAACTATACTAACCATACTTAGCTAAACAACTAAGGCATGAACTAGATAAACAATAAAGAAGATACTAATATATTGCATAGAAAGTAATACATTGAAATAAGGAAAGTACTACAAGAGAGATACAAAGCTATACCAGACTCCTAAAGACCACTCCAGACTCTAGCAAGAGTTCCTCTTCACTCTAACTCCCACTAAAGCTCACACTAAGACTACATCTTGAGAGTAGAGAGTTTCTCTTGTGGTGTGTGTTACAAGTGAGGGGTCAGGGTCGTATTTATAGCCTAAGGTGGAGTAGGGGCTACTCCAACACCATGTCATCGATCTAGGTGACACCTTCTCCTTACCCTTAAACCGACCTTGAACCACCATAAATCAACGCATAGGATTGCTCCCAAGTGTGTTTCCTTGCATGTGTCCAAAGGAGAGGCGGTGGAGTGGCTGAGGGGCACCGGCGGCACAGGTAGGGCATCGACCGGCCCCTCACTGTTGAGTGGGACATCCTCCTTCAGTGTGGGCCCCCTTGGGATGTAGTAGAGTGTGGGTATGAACACCATTTGTCCATTTGAGAACCCGACATACCGGATGGTGAGTCACCAATCCATGTGATGCTTCTTTTTGGCCCTTGATCACGCACCACTTGGAATCAACGGTGGAGAAGGCTTGGAGGTGTGTTTCTTGGCCATTTCACATGGATTGGTGAGGCGGCACTAGTGGGGCCACACTGGCCGACGCCATGGTGGGGCCGGGCGGCACCACCAAGTGGCCCATGGTCATCCACCTTGCTCCAATTGCTTCTAGTTGCTTGATTTTTGGTATTCTTGTATAGTTTTCCTACATGAGCAAAGATCTCCAAGTACGAGTGCAAATATGTGAATTATAAACATAAATCATTACTCAAGTTGTTGTTTTCTCCCATTGTTGGTGCAATGTTGATGGTCAAAATAGGCATTTAGTGACCGTCAACAAGCTCCCCCACACTAAACCTTTGCTCGTCCCGAGCAAAGTGGGAAAACCAAGTTTCAAGTGTAACTTGATATGAAACAAGACTTCAAAAGATATGATGCTAACATAAAATATATACCAAGTCATACCTCATACCTTGTGGATTTTGAAGTGTCTGCCATGTCGCCTTGAGCGGTTGAAAAGTGGAACACCTTTTGACACCAAGTCATCACTATCCCCTATGAAGCATACTTGGAGTTTTTATAACTTTGCAATTGAAAACTTAGTGCAAACTTCTCCTCAAATGGTACTCTCAAATCACTCAATGGTGTTTGTATCCTCACCAAGGCATTAGTGTTTTGCCTGACATCCTACTTCTAATAGGATTATGTGGAGTTTGGGTAGGATAAGAGTAAAGCACACTTGCATTGCATATATTGCTAAGTCAAACAATGGATCTATGGAGAAAATATCATACACTCAGATCAAGGTGTGCATGTGTGTGGAAATGGGCTGATTATGATTACTCCATAGCATGATATGATTCCTTCTCCACCTTTTATTTAAGAGCATGGCCATGTTTCTCTCTTTTTTTCTTTTTTTTCTTTTTTTCTATGGACCTTCTTGTGTCCACATTTCTTTTTCTCTCTTTTTTTCAATACTTTTTTTCATAGCCCATGCTCATTTGTAAGGATTATGGAGAAGGATCATGCTAACAAACATGGAGTATGTATTTGGTAGAAATGGAAAGGCATGTTTTTGCTAACTTCCAGTGTAGAAGTATAGCATATATTTGGTGGAGTGTACGTGACCTTGATCTTAAGAGCATGATAGAATTCTCAACATAGGTCAACAAAGTTTGACAAAGCTCAAAGCAAAAACAAGTAGCATATGTGGAAGGTTTTCAACATATAGCATGATATTTGGCTTTGGTAGGAAATCTCACCATTGAGGAGAAGCGAGGCTATTAATTTTGATGTTTTATCAAAATAGAAATCTCCAAGAGCTTGCATAGAAAGATAGGATTTATTTAGTCTCTACCATATCTCACTTCACAACAACTTAGTTGACATGTTTTCCTAATATAGATATGTCCACAAGTAACAAGCATATGAACTAGGAATAAAGTTTATGTTGGCCAATCTTTATAAAGTCATGTTCATAGTCTGGCATGATTCATATTTTAAGTTTTCATTTTAGCATATAGCATTTTTCAATCATATCAAACTCATAAGAACAAAACAAGAGTGGGAAGAGGGAGTGCAAACCAGCATGCCAAAGTGGCGGAGGTCTAAGAGGTGGAAGAGAAGAATCAGGCAGCCTCCCCCACACTAGGACTTTTATGTCACTTGACATTAAAAACCTAGTGTAGATGTTGGGACATACCTTAGAGTGTACTCGAATGTTGAATGATGTTTTGCTCAAGTTTTTACCACCTTGTTGTTTGACCCTTCATCCTTTTGTGTTCCACCAAAAAGGTTTAGCGACAAATACCCGAAGGATACAAGTTCTACAAGATGCTTTTGTTCTCACTTTACAAAGTTACTTCTTTTTTTTGGGTGAGAACAAAGGGAAGAGACTAAACATGATTTTTTAGAGAGGCTTTATTAGAGGAGTGGTTGCAAGCTTTATAAAGAAATAATGCAAATACATCTTTATTTTTTTTATTATTATTTTTAAACATATTACAGATTGTTCTAATTTATTATGCATGAAAGAAAAGAGACTAAATTTAAAGCTAATCAAGCAATAGTTTAAAATTTAAAAGTAATGCAAAAATTAAATACAGGATACTTATCGATTTACCTATTGGTGAGGGCTCATTATTTCAAGTCAATTGAGCATGACTTCTCCATTGAATTCAACTTAAATTTGCATCTTCCAATTCCGGATATGAGGATATGGATTTTGGCCCTGTGGGGCTGTTTTGGACTTGGAGGTGTATGCCTCCCCTCCTTCTCAATCAAGTTTCATTTCTCATCCCTGCAAAGGTTAGTGGACAACAGATACCTGAAGGATTTCTTAAAGAAACAAGGGTGATTGTTGTTATTGGGGCCAAAGGTTTTCTTTTATGCTAACAACAAGATGACGCATTTATTTAGTTAGCAAAGATCTTTTTTCCCACAATAGCTAGTGGTATACTAAATTAGTAGACATCAAGGTCAATATCAAAATCTTTACGCTAATTGCTTCCCCGACAATGGCACTAGAAAGCTTGTTGACATTTCTTAGCATCGCTAATAGATTTTGTATTCCCCAGCAATGGCGCCAGAAAGCTTGTTGGTATTTATTAACGCACACAGATAAATCCACAAGTGTACAGATACTGATGTAGCTTTCACCCGGGAGTATTCTAGGGTATCATATTTATCCATAGGGAAGCAATGGTTAAAGAAGATGATAGTTAACCATCATGTATCTACCAACTTAGCATACCGACTAGACAAAAATTGGGGTAAGTGATATACAATAAAATAGGGTGACACACAAGAAGTTCTACTCTAGAAAGGATAAAGTGAAAGCATGGCTAAATGGAAGGACAACAAGTGAGGGAGTTTCCTATGTTCTTCTCTATCACAAAGGACACTACTATAGTTCCATTCTAGAGCAGACCAGATGAGATAACTAGGAATGGGTAGGACATAGCGATCACACACAATAACACTTTGGAGCTATAATACCTTTCCGACCCTCGAAGGAGGAGAGAAAGAGTGGTCGGGGGAAGGCTGCCAAAAAGCTCTATGAACACCAATCCGAACATGGTGGATTACAAAGGCCTGACAGAGCTATCACCTCTAGGGCTACCGCAACTATCTGTAGGATTGGGCGGAAACTCAGGTAAACACTAGCCTATACACCACGTCTATGCTAACAATTACTACTCTAGTCAAGTACTATAACTAGAGCACTCGATGCAAGCAGAGATCCCATGCTAAGGTGAGATACAACTATACTAACCATACTTAGCTAAATAACTAAGGCATGAACCAGATAAACAATAAAGAAGATACTAATATATTGCATGGAAAGTATTATATTGAAATAAGGAAAGTACTACAAGAGAGATACAAAGCTATATCAGACTGAAGGGTGCCGGCATAGAAAGTGACACCTGCTCCTTGCCCTTCGATCAAACCGACCTTGAACTACCATAAATCAACGCATAGGATTGCCCCCAAGTGTGTTTCCTTGCATGTGTTTGAAGGAGATGTGGTGGAGTGGCTAAAGGGCGCTGGGCGACGTAGGTAGGGCGCCGGGTGGCCCCCCACTATTGAGTGGGCCCTCCTCCTTCTATGTGGGGCCCCTTGGGATGTAGTAGAGTGTGGGTATGAACACCATTTGTCCATTTGAGAAGCCAACATACCGGATGGTGAGTCACCAATCCATGTGATGCTTCTTTTCAGCCCTTGATCATGCACCAACTTGGAATCAATGGTGCAGAAGGCTTGGAGGTGTGTTTGTTGGCCATTTCCCATGGATTGGTGAGGTGGCACTAGTGGGGCCACTCCGATCGGCACCATGGTGGGGCCGGGCGGCGCCACCAAGTGGGTCATGGTCGCCCACCTTGCTCCAATTGCTTCTAGTTGATTGATTTTTGGTATTCTTGTATAGTTTTCCTGCATGAGCAAAGATCTCCAAGAACAAGTGGAAATTTGTGAATTATAAACATAAATCATTACTCAATTTGTTGTTTTCTTCCATTGTTGGTGCAATGTTGATGGTCAAAATAGGCATTTAGTGACCATCAACACCAGTGCTTCTCGGTGTTGTGGGTGGTGCTGATTCCCTACATCGCAACGCTAGTGTCAAAGCCATCTATTTGGCTTTGGTAGCAGGCGAGGATGTACTCCGCGTTGTCTGTGCAATTCTTGTTCAGGTAGGCTGGCAGTTCTTCTAGGACATCAATGAGTTGGTGAAAAATGAAGATGTAACTGGTCACCTTTTCCTCCTAAGGTGGGTTGAGGGTGCCGAGACCAGTGTTCTACAACACATGCCTGATCTTCAAGAAAGCCTTACTCATGATGCCAACGGCCCAATCATCTCTATCTCCAAAGGGATCCACCAGAGCTTCATCTTGATTCACCATGGCCATGGCGTCATCCTCCTTCACCATGGGCACGATGTCATCCCCCTCTTGTGCGCACTTCGCAAAAGGCTCACCCTTCACCATGGCAGTGGCTAAGTGTGAAGTAGGTTTGGAGAAGGCAACCCCATGTTCCTAGCGATTTTAGATCTGCAGTGCGAATGGGAGGGCTTGGGGATGGAAGGAAAACAAGTAGAGTTGTGGAAGAGATCATGGCGGTTAATATATCACTACTACAGAGGAGCCATTGGTGTTTTTTGGGAACAAAGAGGAGCCATTAATGTTGAAATGTTACTGCACACGCAAGAAAGTCTGACCTCTATAGGTTTGAACGCGTCTAACACACTACATAGACCTTAGCTTACATTACAAACAAGTTAAAGTTGCTGCAAAATAATGACAACATCCATCTAAGAGGAAATTAACATGACCATAGACAATCAAACAACATTGATCAATTTAAACTTGTCATGACAGAGAGATACATCAAATGCAGCTTTATTTACTACTTTGCTAATGACTCCAACTCCGAGAACAAGGAGACATAGGGAAGATAGTAAGGTCTGCCGATGATTTCTGGCAGGATGTCACATCTACCATATGGAATGTAATGTGTACGGATGACATGAACTTTTCTATTGTCCATGTTATATGCGATGACAGCACTTTCCACCCCAACCCCAACAAAGAAAACCAAATTCCATTCTGGGTGAACTATAACCGCTGTGTAGCATGACTCAAAATCAAAGTAACCCATTTGTTTTTTAGTCTTTCCAAACAACTTATGCAGTATGATAGTATGCTTCAATGTCCATTTATTATTAGTACCATAGTCTTCAAGGATCTAGATTGAAAGCTTGGACATATTGTGACCACCAACAATACATTGACACAAGTGACCCTGAGCTTGATGGATGGATCGTGAAAAACAATGAGGCCTGTTAGGAATTTTCCTCCATGCTTTTCCCTCCATATCCACAGCAAGTATATGATGATAACCCTCATAGAACCCAATATAGTGCAGACAACCGTTAAGAAACATAGTTGCTGATTTTCAAAATGTCCACTCAGCCTCCTCGCCCCATTTAGATTCCTAAAAGATCCATGCTATAGTTTTAGATGAGTTGATGTCCACACCCATGCACTGACCATCCTCCTCCATATATTCCAACACATGGAAGTGCGAGGAGGCTATCGAATCAAACCCCAATCGAGCCTCACCAACATAATGGATTCTAGGCGGCAGTACCTTCAAATTCTGGGTTGCCAGATTGTAGATGACATAGCGGTATCCATCAGCCCCAAGGCACCAGCATAAGATGAGGCCATTGCAACAATCTAAGATAGCTACATTATTCATAGTGAATGGCAAGAAGGACAAGGAGGGGTAAATATCAGTGATGCTGGTGAAGTTTCGTTGGCCATAGATTCCATCGTAGAAGAAGCCAACCACAGTCTAGGGCATCAACTTATGGTTGTCTGATATGAGGCATTTCGAGGAGCGACAGACACATTTGCAGTAGAACAAGGAGGGGGCGGGGAGGCGACGGAGTATCTCGACAAAGACATCATCCATGAGGTTGGCTAGTGCGTTTCTCTTGTTGGGGGCCTCCTCCATTTCATCAGTGTGCATGCAGTAGGATGAGAGCTTACTCAGTAGTGAGATCAATGAGGAGGAAAATAATCCAATAAAGATCCATCAGTGAAGTCCACAACTCATACCAAAGTGCAACTTTAACAACCATTAACAATTTTCATGGTACGACCTCATCTAAATTTAGAGTAGCACCATATAGATATATATAACTCAAACTAGAGTAGCAGTTAATGGAGCTGTAACCATTACAATTCTAGCTAAATCATGTCTAACCATCACACTTACAATCAATACTTGAGCTTAGAGCTTCTTCCATAGGAGACAGACAAAGACTAAGAGGACTACAATTACAACAATTTTGAAGGACAAATAGGGTGGAGCAGCTATTGGGTTTTGAAGATAGAAGTCATCATCATGAGCTAAGGTTGGATTTGAGTTGGTTCTTGACTTGAAGGCAGCAATTCCTTCTTCATAGGAGGTGTACTTTTTATAACAAGCACCACGAAACCTATGAACTTGTCTATGGCAGTCAGGCCAGTTGTAGTAAACTCCTGGCTCATGGCCATTGAACACAACATAGCAGGGACAACTCATCTCAAATCTACACAACCCGAATAGGCTGCCTCAGTTTTCACAAGTAGAATGCTAGTGAACAAGTGGTAGTGATCATCATTGGCATGAGTATCAACATTTGTAGCTCAGACATTAATTAGTGGCCTCAGTCATGTGCATGATGGACACAACGCATTGATTTGCTTTCGATGCCTAAATCTTGTTTGGAACCAAATGGATAACTTGGTTGTCAACAAGGAGAAGACACGGAAAGCAAACATATGAGCTGCATCCTAATACATCCAATAGCCATGTAGACATCATTGGCACAGAAATGTGGTCTCAGATATGTTTCAAGTTCAAAATACAATAAGGACTCACTAGTGGCACTGGATCATATGAAACAGAAATGTAGAATCAAGCAAGCACTGGTTAGAAAAAATAGTTTAAGGTAAAAGCGAAGGGCCTGTTTGTTTGTCTAGACAGATCTACAAGTGACACCACTGGTAGAAAATCAACCAGTGCCATCTCCTAGTTCTTTTCATCATCATTGGCCTAACCAGATCTGAAATGCTACAATGTTTCTTTTATACCTCATGTTCAAGCAAGGACCAAAATAGTGAAGCAAATAGGAAAAGGTGACAAAGGAGACGTGTGGATCAGATCTGTCACCTCTATCGTAGCACATGACGGACATGGATGCCAATGCCACCGTGCTCTACCAGGAAGACCCACCACCTAGCCACCAAAAGGACACCTAAGCCACCACAGCACACTAGGGATCCTCCATTGTCGCCGCCGCCATTACAAGTCCAATGGGCACAGATTTGTTTCCACTTGTAGGGGATATATCTAATATATAAGTCAACCTATCCGCACAGAGAACATATACTACTCCAAAGACATGTCAACACAACCAGGACATCTAGCACAATGGTGAAGACGGTGTATTCCTTGCTCTAGGTCATGGGTTCAACTCTCAGGTCTCATGGTTTTTTTGAGTTTGAATTTATTAAACCCCGGCAGCAACAAGTGACACGCAAGCCGTCGGGTCCCATAGGTTACATGGAGATGAAGAAAGGTCCCACAGGTACATGTGACATGTAAGCCATCGGGTCCCAAAGGTCGAATGGTCCCATAGGTACACGTGACACACAAACCGTTGGGTCCCATAGGTCGATGGAGATGGAGAAAGGTGTCGTCAGGTCCCACAGGTCGGATGAAGATGGAGAAAGGTGCCATCGGGTCCCACAAGTCAGATGGAGAATGGTCCACAAGCACCAGGTGACATGCAAGCCATCGGGTCCCATAGGTTGGATGGAGATGGAGAAAGGCCCCATAGGTACAAGTGACACGTAAGCCATTGGGTCCCATAGGTTGGATGGAGAAGTGTCCCACAGGTACATGTCGCATGGAGAAAGGATCGAGCGGAGACTTTTATGATAAATTGCAAGCATGACGGATGAGTAACTGTAGGTCCCATAGGTACACGTTAGATGGAGAAAGTACCGTGTGGAGATCTATGATGAAGCACCGTCATTACAGATCGAATATTGTTCATCATAGATCAGTAATTAGTTCAATGATGAAGCCCTATTCATCACAGTTCTAAATAAGATCGTCATAGATGAGCAGGAATAGTTGCGCGAGTGATCTGTGATGAAACCCTATGCTATTCTGACGTTGTTTTGTGACGATAGCCGATTTCATCATAGATAAGGGGGTTCGAGGTTTGTCACTAATGATCTATGATGAAACTGAAATTTTTATCATAAAAAGTGATTTTTAATGACAATTTCAAATTCGTCATTAAGATTTTTATCATAGAAGTGAATATTTCTAGTAGTGCAGGATGGGTGGCGCTGAACGAGGCAAACAGCGATGGAAACGGCGCACAGAAGAGGAAAAGTTTGGTACTCTTGATCAAAAAGTTGGGTACTAGAGAATGTCTTTAATTAGCGGCAGACTTTCCCACGTGCCACGTAATTGCATCACCGACACATAAACGCTATCAAGGAGTCGTCGTCCACCAAAACTTGGCAGATTAATATTGGTGATCTAATGGTTAATATACATATTAGTGTATTATATATCATCATCATTATCATTACATATAAAATTTGGTCTCTGGCTCTTTGCTCACTAGACGGGGCGACAATCTGCCCGTGTGAAATTTTGATTTTGGGCAAAAATGAATTCCCCGCGCCCAACCTTGCCGCCAACACGCACCTGAAAATTAGATCTCTCTTTTGCCCTCCTCGTGGAAATTGGTTTACCACACCATCAATTTTAGACAAGGGTATTTGTGGTATTGCGATGGCCACATAGAAGCGCAAGGAGTCATTGTCTCTACCTCCATCTCCATTGTCCAGCTGAACCAGCTGCACTGTCTCTCCTACCACAATGAAGCCTAGCCCCATCTGCCACCCCGATCCAAACCCTAGCTAGGCGGATCGGCATAGTAGCTTGACTCCCTCTCCACTCTCTAGCCACACCCTCTCTCATACCTTTCTGAATCCTAGCCGGAGCTAGAGCCGGATCCGATCCCCTTCGTCGACAGCAGGTCCACTGATGGTGACGACGGAAGGACCGCTGTTAGCTTGCGGTACAGGCAAGAATACCAGCATCAACAAGAGAAAGAGAGACATGAAAGAAAGCAAGCTGGATCACATTGGAATTGTCCTTTCTTCAGGTATTGTTGGAATGAAGGTTTGAAATTGCCTACTAGAAATAATTACCCAGAGTGCAGTGAGCAATATTGGGAGTTTAGGCAATCTCAAGCCAACCGCCAGTCTATCCATGCTCGAGATGAGTATCATCATGATGATATGGATCAGCGCTTAAAAATAGAAGTGTTCATGATCAGCTTGGAAAGCGAGTTGTTGATCAAAATTGGGCTGATTATGAAGAATAAAGTAATGATAAAGAATATGCTTGGCAGGAAGGCCAATGGTGTCCATGAGGTTTGACAAGAAGCTAGAAAAGAAGAGTGCAACACCTAAGGAACAGAGAGCTAGAACAGACTTTGGCATCTGGTAGACCTCAAGTGTGGCGTGCTAAACAAACAGTCGATGGGAGTCGACCATCGACTAATATTCAATTGGCTTTTTTGTTTCCATCAGAATTCAGGGCTCCAACAGATCAAGAAGTTTATTCAAATTTCAATAAATTAGAGTATGAGGAAATAGTTGCCAAGTTAATGGTGATACAACAGGCTATATTCGATAAGCCAATCAAGCATCGGCACTTAAAGGCTTTATATGTAAAAGGTTTTGTTGATGGGAAGCCGATGAGCAAGGTGTTGATGGATGGAGGTGTTTCTATCAATCTTATGCCTTACACCACTTTTCATAAACTTGGCAAGGGACCAAGAGATTTGATTAAGACTGACATGATGCTTAAGGATTTTGGGGGGAATGCATCTAAGACCAGGGGGGCAATGAACGTCGAATTAACAATCGTTAGTAAAACTTTGCTCACTACATTCTTCGTCATTGATGGAAAAGGGTCATACAGTCTACTCCTTGGTCGTGACTGGATTCATCCTAATTGTTGTGTGCCATCAACCATGCATCAATGTTTGATTTAGTGGCATGGAGTTGATGTTGAGCTAGTTCATGCTGATGATTCTGTAAGTATCGCAACAGCTGATCCAATGTGTTGGGAGCTAGAAGACTTCGAATGTTTTTCTGGCAAGCTATGGGAAGGAGGCTTCATTAAAGTCAATGATGAAAGCCAACAGCCGATCCAAGCAGTCGGCTTTGAGAATTTGTTTGAATGGATAATCCAATAGATGGTACAGATGGTAAACTAGGACATGGCTTTACATCGGCCGATGAATTAGAAGAGATATATATTGGTTCTGGAGATAGGCCTAGGCCGACGTATATAAGTGCCAAGTTAGATCCTGAGTATAAGCAAGAGTTAGTAGATCTATTAAAGGAATTTAAAGATTGTTTTGCTTGGGAATACTATGAGATGCCTAGTCTAGACCGATCAATTGTTGAACATCGGTTGCCAATCAAACATGGTTATCCGATGCCGATAGCCGATATGTTGGTAGATGCAGCAACCAGGCACAAGGTTATTAGTTGCATGGATGACAATGCAGGATATAACCAAATTTTTATGGCTAAGGAAGACATAGCAAAAATAGCTTTTAGATGCCTTGGCGCAATTGGTTTATTTGAATGGGTTGTGATGACCTTTGGTTTGAAGAATGCCGGTGCACTTATCAAAGGGCAATGAATTATATTTTTCATAAGTTGATCGGTAGGATTGTTGAAATCTACATTGATGATGTGATGGTGAAATCCAAGGGATACAAGGAACATCTAGCTGATTTGTGGGAGACTTTGGAGTGCACAAGAAAACATGGTCTAAAGATGAATCCTAATAAGTGTACCTTTGGAGTATCAGCTGGACAATTTTTGGGTTTCATGGTCCACGAGAGAGGAATCAAAATTGGTCAAAAACGTATGAAGGCAATTGATGAGGCAATGCCCCGACTACTAAAACAGAGTAACAATCTTTGCTTGGTAAGATTAATTTTATCAGGAGGTTTATTTCAAATTTGTCGGAAAGAGTTTTGCCATTTTCTCCCTTGTTGAAGTTGAAAAATGATCAAGAATTTAAGTGGGCTGACGTACAACAAAAGACGTTTGAGGAGATAAAAGAATATATGAAATGTCCACCTGTGTTGGTCCCTCCTCAGCAAGGTAAGCCTTTTAAGTTGTACGTATCGCCCAATGACCAAACAATTGGATTGGCCTTGATGTAAGAGTTTGAAGAAAAAGAATGAGTTGTTTTCTATCTAAGTAGAAGGCTTTTGGACCCAGAAACAAGATATTCTCCCATCGAAAAGTTATGCTTGTGCTTATATTTCTCTTGCACTAAGTTGCGACATTATTTATTATAGGCTGAGTGTATAGTTGTTTCCAAGGCTGATGTGATCAAGCACATACTATCAATGCCAATATTAAATGGAAGAATGGGGAAGTGGATTCTTGCGTTATCAAAATTTGACTTGAGGTACGAATCGGCCAAAGCAGTCATAGGGCAAGTAATAGCCGATTTTGTCACCCAACATCATAAGCCAAGTATTGGCTATGTAGAGCCCGTACCTTGGACATTATTCTTTGATGGATCATCATGCAAGCAAGGTGGTGGCATTGGTATTGTTATTATTTCACCTCGGGGGGCAAGTTTTGAGTTTGCTTTTATAACTGAACCAATGATTACCAACAACCAAGCAGAATATGAAGCTATTCTTAAGGGGCTTCAACTGCTCCATGAAGTAAAGGCCAAAACAATTGAAGTATTTGGAGATTCATAGTTAATTATTAATCAGTTGATCGGCCTATATGAATGTAAAGAAGATACTCTGAGGGAGTACTATGATGAGTGCCAAAGGTTGATCAAGGAATTTCCTCATGTCTCTCTTCAGCATATTCTGATAGCACAGAATCAAGAGGCTAATCATTTAGCTCAAAGTGCATCAGGTTATCAAGTGTTTCAAGAGGTCCTATGTAGTGAAACCTCGAACAATGATTGGAGAGTTGAAATAGCTGATTACCATAAGAATCCATCACAGAAGGTTACCAGGAGGCTAAGGTATAAATCGACTAAGTATGTTTTGCTAGATGATCAATTATATTATAAAATAGTCGATGGGGTGTTGCTTAAATGCTTAAATCAAGAAGAAGCCAAGGTGCTGATGGGTGAAGTAAATGAAGGGATATGTGGAACTCATCAGTCGGTTTATAAGATGAAATGGATTATTCATAGGACTAGATATTTCTGGCCAACAATACTAGAAGATTGTTTTGAATATTATAAGGGGTGTCAAAATTGTCAATGTTTTGGTAATATTCAGAAATGGCCCGCATCGGCTATGAATCCAATAATCAAACCATAGCCGTTTCGAGGTTGGGGAATTGATTTAATTAGCCAGATTTTTCCGCCTTCAAGTAAAGGACATAAGTTCATATTGGTAGCAACGGGTTACTTCACTAAGTGGGTTGAGGCAATTCGTTTGAAGACGGTAACCTCAAAGAACATGGTTGATTTTGTTAAGGAGCATATTGTGTATCGTTTTGGGATTCCTCAAACTATCACTACCGATCAAGGGACAATGTTCACATCAGAAGTGTTTGGAGATTTTGTTGCCAATATGGAAATTAAGTTGTTAAATTCTTCTCCTTACTATGCTTAGGCTAATGGCCTGGCAGAGGCATCCAATCAGATTATGATTAAGCTGATCAAGAAAAAGATTGAAGAGCAGCCAAGGAAGTGGCATTCAACGCTTAATGAGGCACTATGGGCATATAGGATGGCCTATCATGGATCGATTAAAACGTTACCTTATGAACTTGTGTATGGTCATAATGTAGTCCTTCCTTGGGAAATTCAAACTAGATCGAGGCATGTCACATTGCAAAATGATTTGTTAGCCGAAGTCTACAAGAATCTTATGATAAACGACTTAGAGGACTTGAGTTGCCATCGGCGGCGTGCTCTTGAGAATATCGAAGCCAATAAACTGAGGATTGCAAAGTATTACAATAAAAAGGTCAAGAGCAAACAATTTTCTGAAGGAGACTTAGTGTGGAAAGTGAAATTGCCGATCGGGTCAAAGGACAGCAAGTTTGGCAATTGGTCACCTAATTAGGAAGGACCTTATCGGATTAATCATTGTGCGCCTAGCAATGCTTATATTTTTGAAACACTAGAAGGAGAAGAAGAGTTTGACAGAGGAATCAATGGAAAATATCTAAAGAAATATTATCCTAGCGTTTGGATTAATACTTGATAACCGACTTGTTCGGTCATCGTCTCTAATAGCCGATACCAGAAGGGTATTGCCTCTAGTTTAAAAATAAACCCAAAGGGGTAAAAGCCTGTATGATATGTATCGCCTATAAGAGCAAGAACAAACACAGATTGGTACATAGAATATGAGTACAAGAATCCAATTAAAACGAAGAAATTGTTTGCCAGCTTCTCCTATTACAAGCTAAAGGCCGGGGAACACTTTATTCACTATGTCTTCGGCCTGGGTAGCAAGGGCTACGGAGTTGGTGACGTTGAAGAAATCCTCGACCAAGCGCTCATGATCCTCAGGGTGTTCGGTGGTTGAAAACCATGGGGAAGAAGTTGAAGCTTGTGGCCAGAGTGAGCTTACATGGCAGCTAGTGCCATGACAGCACCATGACGAACACCATGAAGAGCAACTTCTCTGACGTGGTTCATGACGTCGTACAAGCGAACCACTGGCACAGCACCTCTGATGTTGACAAATCCTGCCACGTCCTCCGTAGCTGATCGAAGGCTTTCCAACTGGGTAGATAGATCTAGAAAGATTCGAGGATGGGATAATCAAGATCTTGAAGACAAAAAACTAAGAAGAGATAGAAAATTGTGGTAGGCATCTTACCCATGATTCTAGCCTCGGCCTTGGCCAACCTCTCCTCCAATTGATCATCCTCGGAGGGTGATCGGCGCTGAACCAAGGTGGTTAGAGCCAATTTCACGATGGAGGGCCCTCGGCGAGCTTTTAGCCAGCCCGATAGATGGATGCGATCAGATCATCGTTGTCGATCTGCTTCCTTAGGTAGCAGGGGAGCGGGTGGCGAATCAAATGAAGATGACCCCAAAAGTTGAGCAGAATTGGCCCTATGTTCCAAGAGGATGGGAGCATCCCAGGTTACACCCTCCTGATGACGAAGACGTTGGTGTGATGACACAGACCTGTTAAAGGCCTCCTCAGTAGACCTCTTGCCACTCTCCATGCCTTAAAACCTATGGGAAAGCAAAATCACACCAAGGACATAGAAGGTTTGAGATGAAGCAGGTTGTTTTTCGATCCACAGCCATGGCCAGTATATATAGCCTAGGAGGTGAGAAGATATGCTTCGTTGGGGGTATGGAATTAAAGTCAGATATGGAAATGAATCGACACTCTAGAAATTCAGGGGACACATCATGAAGAGACAATAGATTTGGACTTATTGCTTCCCATAGTTACAAAATATCATTGGATTGATATGAAAGGTTTACATTAACTGATGATCAACCCACTAAGACTTCTTTGGATTGAAGGGAGTCTGGATCCCCACAAGACCGAAGGTCATCATGGACCAAGTCATATCGGCCCACTGATAGAATTGCGTCAGGGGAAGAGGAAAGGCCACCTGGTTAAAAGAAGCCCATATACCCAACAGATTTCTCGGTGACTGGGAAATAATGGAAAAGAAAGCTGCCTACTAAAAGATGCCTATTTCTCGGTGGCTGGGAAACCGTGGGAAAGAAGTCTGTGGTTTCCCTGATGGGCAATTGATGAAGCAAACAAGGGGAAGGTGTGCACACATTTTAGCTCTTGCAAACACTAGAACGGCTCTATGATCATGGTGAGAAAACTCAGGTGATGTCACAAGAATTCTTCTGACCGCAGTAGCTGATCCCCTTGCTCGACAAGACGCTAAAATGAGCGACACAATCACCCTTGCACAAGAATTCTTCTAACCACTCAAGATCCTCATAACAAGGAATTAGGCCATGGAGGGTCTAGCAAAGCCAAGGGAACTCGAGGAAGCAAGTAGAAGAGAAACATAACTGAGTTGTTGAGTTGCTCTCGCCAGAGTTGGATAGGCATTTATAGTTGTCTAGAAAGATGGATCCAAGCTCCCATGAAGCAATGATGTTCTTGTAAAGTTTTGAAGCATGGGCTCATAAGCAGGCAAAAATGGTGACAGATAGTAGACCTCAGATCAAGATTCTCTACCCATGACTATAGACCTATCGGGAGTACATACGTGGTAATTTTGGAATAAAATTACTTTTATCCCAAAATTGGGGGGGCATGTGTTTACACCAAAATTTGGGAAGAGCACGGGAACTCAAAGCTCCCAAGATCGCGTCATCAAGGAATCGATTGCATAAGGGTCGATATCGGCTGATTCAAATGCAACACTAGAATTAGCTCTCTTCAGATAACGCCAACATATAACGACAATAAGCTATGGTTTGCATCGGGAAAGACATGTCGGACTCTACAAAAAGGGAAAGATTAGGGTCTAAGTTATCTTAAATTAGGAATGTTTTCTCTTATGCCAAAGATTGTAATGAGTCATAACTAAGTAGGATTCATGCTTAGGTTCTAGGTATAAATATTGGACCTCGGCTATTGTAAAGAGGACATTCAATCAATCAATACAAATTACTTTTTTTAGCTTCGTGCCAACCCTTAGGAGTAGGAGTAGTGTAGATCTTGGTGAGTTCTTCAACAAGCAGGGCTGCATCGGTCTGGCCGACCTTCGGCTTGTCTATAAGTACCGTCATGGCCTATACTTTGGTTTGTAAGGCTGCATCGGTTAAGTTCGACCTCCACTGCGAGCTCTAGTATAAGCTAGTTATCGATCTTTATCTAGTTCAAGTAGGGCTGCATCGGTTAAGTTCGACCTCCACTGCTCGAATTAGAATCGACTCTACCTAAGGGTGGCATCCTTCGGGTAGATTCATTAAGCTACCGATCTTGCTGATGTTTTTACTGTCAATAGTTTTTCAGCAACATCAACCTGCCTGATCAAGATCGAACTAGATCGGCCTCATATCCTTTTAGTCCATCATTTGCTTTGTGATAATACGATATTTTGTACTTTGAGCGATGGGTTACGTTTTATTGGCTATTCTACCTTGATCTTGATCGTGCATAGTATACGGTTAAGGCACGTATGATCTTGAAGAGGTTTGCTGGCTAGTTAAATCTGGTCTATAGTTTGCTATTTTGGCTGCAACAATCTAGTCAATCCCCACTGATGGCACTTTAGATTGGAGGATGCTAGTTGGTAAATTTGTTCCCGATCAAGCATGACCTTAGTTGTTTGCTATGCCTACATCTGCTAAATAACCGATCGCCTGCACTTTAATGCTCATAGTATGTCTTCATGATCGTGTTAAATATGAGTAGATCCATTTTCTTTAAAGATTTAATCTGTTATCTTTATTATGGTTGCCATTGATCCGGTCGAACCCCACTGTTAAAGATGATAGGTTAGGTTTGAGGAGTTGATAGGTCTGCTCGTATTGAATAGTCGATTGTTCACATGTTGTGACCCTTTTTCTACCAGAATTGGCTCTTTTAGCCGATTCGTCTGCGCCTTCACAGATATAGCTTGTCTTTCAGAAACCTGTCAAGGTATGGATGGTTTTGTGAATTCATTGGCTTTAGTTTGTTGTAACCATCATAGCTGCATCGATCCAATCGAACCTCACTATTGATGATAGCGGATTAGATTCGGAGCATTTGTATAACTGTTCGTATTAGACAGTCGATTTGTTTGCATGTTCTATCCTTTCTCGTCAGACTCATCGACCCAATGCTTCATACTGGTTATATTTTGTCTAGCTAATGATTTTACTTACATCTGTGTGCACCATATTCGTCATCATAAAAATAATCACAACATGTGAGTGTTACAGTCCTTAACAGCTGATTTTCTTCTCGTGTCTGCTATTCGATCGATTTTTCCTGTCTGGCTGTTGGCCCACTGGATCACCGGTGTTGCCAACCACTCACTAGTGCTGCTGACCATGACTAACGTTGTCTGACCACACACTATCACTAGAGGGAGGACAACGATAGTTCATGGTCAGCATCACTAGTGTGTGCTCAGCAACATTAGTGAGTGGTCGAACATCTCCGTGCTAAAGATCCAATGGGCTAACACTGGCTGCTCCTGAAGCGGCACACTTGGAACTATTTGGGCAAGACCGGCATGTTCCACCTTAAATTACTGATAAACTTTCTCTCCTTATCAATTGTAGGTCAAATTTACTAGCATGCCCTCAAAAGGAATTCGCAGGGTCGACTAGTCCTGCGTTGAAGCCAAGCAGATCTCCAGCCTTGCTCCATCAAGCAGATCCTTCGGGCTTGCTATGTGCTCGGCGCATTGACATGTTTTTGCGCCGACAAAGTGTGTGAAATATTTTCTTATTCCTAATATTTTTGGTACTCCTTTGATCATGACTTTCTCTATTTTGATAATTGCCTTAGAAGTATAGGGTTATCTCTCTTTTTTCAATACTTTGGAACCTTCATGTGTTCCATTTTTTCTGTTCTTTTGCTATATTGAGAGCTTCATGTGTCTCTTTTTTTAGCATATCCCGGTGTGTCTTTTTGGCATATGAAAACTTTGGAGAGAAAGACCCATGATAAATGAATGGAGTATTTATTTTAGGTGGATGGAAAACATGTTTTTGCGTAACTCTCAGTGTAAGAGTTAGCATTTTATTTGTGGGTGCACGTAAATCTTGATCATGGGTGCACGACGAGAATCTCAACAAGGGCCACAACAATTTGACAAAACTCAATGTGAATATAAGTAGCATATGACTAAGGTTTGTTTTTGAATCAAGGCATATGGCCATGGTAGGAATTCATAACCATTGAGGAACTTTTGATTTTAGCATTTTTTTAAATGAAAACTCCGGATGTCAAGTTTCTCTTAGAACAAAGTCATAGCAAATTCTATTTACCATATCATAACTTGCAACAACTTAGAAAAGGATCATGCTTTTGCAACCCACAAGTTTTTAATTTTAGGATGAGACATTTTAGCCAACCAACTTAAATCTTGGAGAAAACTAAGTTACAGCCTAGGCACAAATGAATTATAGACAAAGCAACTATTCATCATTTCAACAAAGGAGAAACTAAACATTCTTAGGTCACATATGAGAGTGGAATAAATATTTTGTTGTTTTTATCATATTTCATTTTTTTGGATTTTATATTTTCTAATTTTTTTGCAATTTCTAATAATTAAATAATGTAGAAATTAAAATGCGGAAAATAAAAGATACTACTTACCATCTATGGGGTCCTCCCCCAAGCTTACTCGTTGTCAGGTGATGATTCCGAGGTAAGTTGTTTATTTTTATTTAGTATATCAACCAATTTCTATACTTAGTAATTTTAGCTTAATGATCAAATTAAATATCTAATCAGGGTAGGCTAAATAACCTAATTACCGTGCTTAATTTAAAAAGCCTATGAAGACATGATTGTATACTAACCATGCCTCAAACCAAAATATACTTTATATAGAACATGGGAAGATAACTCAACAACTAAGGTAATTCAAAAGGCAAAATATATATATATATATATCTTATTTTTGAATTTATTCATGCATAAGCTATGAATTTAGCATAATTGTAAAAAATAACTACCAATTTACCTTTGGCAAGGACTCACCTTTTAAGTCCAATGAGTAGGACCCTTCTTCCCCGTTCAGTTCTTGCTTGATGGAGCGCCCGATCCCAGAGAAGTGGATGCAGAGGGCTGCTCTTTCTTTGGCCTCCACACCATCTTGTTCGTTCTTGGTGGTGTGGTGGTGGACTTCGGAGCTTCTTCTTTTGGTTTCCACACCGACTTGTTCTTCTTTGGTGGTGTGGGAACGGCTTTTGGGGTCTTTTCTTTTGTCATTTGTTTAACCTTGTTTTTCTCTGACTTCTTTTTGATTTCTTTGTTCTTTTTCACCATGCTATCCACCAATTGAGATTGGATATGAACCTCCTTTAGGCCTTGTGGGTTTGGCGTGTACTTGATACGAATCATGGAGCATTGCTCCTTCTTGGGCCTGAAGGTGAATTTTTCTTCATTACCATGGATATTGAAGCAGATTTCTCCGGCTCCAACATCAATTTGGGCTCCTGTAGTGCTCAAGAAGGGTTGCCCAAGGATGAGGGTCGATTCTTTTGTGACCTCCATGTTGAGCACCACGAAGTCAATAGGGATGTAGCAATCCTGGATTTTCACCAGAATATCTTCGGCTATCCCTACCAGGTAGCGGACTGTCGAATCGGCTAGCTGGAGCATCATCTGTGTTGGTGTCAGCTGCGTGAGGTTTAGCTTATCGAAGACGGCCTTGGGCATATTGCTTACGCTAGACCCAAGGTCGCACAAGGCTTGGTCAAAATACTGGATCCCGATGGAACATGAGATTGTGGGGCACCTAGGATCCTTCTTCTTTTTAGGAAAGTAGAGTATAGCAGCGCTACACTCTTGGGCCCCATCCCTCTAGTCTTTTCATCAATATATCTATTTTTGCGGATAGCATATCCGTCTCCTTCACAGTATGCATTCCTTTTTGTGTTTTCCTTTCCTCCCACCAGCTTCGATTTGACACCATTTTATTGATGAGAGCCATGGCTCCATCAATGGTGAGGGAAAGGAAAGCGCCTCTAGTAGCAGCCTCGAGGTGGCCCCTAGACATGGGTATTAATCTATCATAAAACTTAGGAAAAATTAAATCCTTAATGATATACACGGTGGCATACATACGTTCTCTCAATAAAATCGTTACTACACGAGCTACATGTGTCGTTGTTAGTGTACCTGTAGAAGATTCATTTCAGCCCATCCCAATAATTAAATGTACAAGAATGTAATCTAGGCTCTAGGTTGAATATTGAAGAACAACAGGATATATGAGAGCGGTAAACTAAACACTTTCATATATATATCCCAATATATATAATTCTGTATCAAAGCTACCCGATGACAATTTATTAAACACAATTAAATACGCACCATACACACATGCAAGCATGCATATACAGCCGTATCAAAGCTAGCTCTCCCCGACCGCACGCTCACATCTTGCGGTCATGCCACTCATCAACTTATCTTCTTACCTAGGGGCATAGAGCCATTCGATCCATACATTACCACTCAAGTGAATGGCGCCTATACAATAGCACGCTGTATGGAGAATGAAAGTTAAAACCCATCCCATGTTAATACTTAAATAGACACCAAATAGTCCTTAACTGGACATAAAGGAGATGACCACTGGCATACTTTATTTTTTTATAAAATAAAACCTTTGTTTTAAATACACATATGACAAGTTTAATGTTGAACCTTGCTCCGATGCCAGCTGTAATAGAACTGTCCAATTTATAAGAGCACAAGTACAATAGCAATCACCGAAGCGATCAAACCATCATACTTGAACCCATATAAACCCGGTAGTCCGATGAAATCATGAAGGATCTCAAACAAACCAACGTACAAACTAAGATCATACATGATTCAACACAACCAGTCACATGTTACAATAGGTTCACAAATAGTTCTCATACATTGGAGTTTCAACAAAGTTATTATAACTCAAATTTAGAAGTAGCAGAAGCAACATAGTTTTGAAACAACATCAAGATTGTTCAAATACATAGCTAGTTTAAGATCATCTCCAACAAAAGCACATAGATGAGATGATATAGAATGACCATGCCCTTAGTCTTACTCTCTAGGGGCATTTACATATTTACCACTATTACGGATGCCATCTTACACTGTGTCACTGACACATGAGTCACTGACATGGTATTTCTTATACCACTCACATCGCCGTGATGGTAAATATGTAAAAATTCCTACTCTCCATCAACTACAGGAGTTATTCAATACTTGTAGTAACCATGGTACAACACATCATCTGCAATAAATGGGAATAAACCCTAAGTAAGAGAATGTACTCAGCTAGACTTACCCATCATAAACCAAAATAATAAGACACCAAGGAGTATGCAAGGCTTTAAAGGTGGAGTTAGCTTGACAACATTTTGCATAAAAGCTTAAGTAACATACTTGGAGATTTAGTACCTCTAGCATCAATTTGAATACCTATTCAATTAAGCATCTCTAGATTAGCACCTGTACTCGAGCAATCACTTGATTAAGCTAACAAGCATTAGTAACCATATCCAGTATAAGAATAATTTGAGCATCATCATAACCATCATGTTTCCATTAAGTTACTCTACGTTGCCGCTGCTCAGTCAAGTTCTCATTATACGGGAGAGACAATGATTTGAATCGATTCCTACCTAGCTGGGGAGTTTATTCGTAACACAAACCAAGGCACACCCCATGAAGGTAGCCTCAGGTCACCTTTGGTACAATTCAAGACTAACTCGTGGGTTCGATCAGCGCCGCACCCTTAGAGATTCTACCAATCTGCCATGAAGATCAGGACTCGAACCTACCCCTTGGACTCACGGTATTGGCTCTCCGCACATCCTTACTACCTCCAGTGTGCGCACTTCCACTTATCGGGGCCTGGCCAGAATTGAGCTACTCGGCTTCATGATTGTATCATCGAATCCGGCCAGCTAAGTGCTACGCATGCGTTCAACATGACATGAGGAAGTACATTGAATCGGTCCTTAATCGACATAGACGGGGATAGATAGGCACCCAAGACCTCCATGCCTTGTTGCTTCTCTATCACAATCCTACCTGGTCTCCTTTATTCATTGACACATGGTTATTTCCACGCTAGCAAATATAGCCAACCGTGATCATTTATTAGCCTATATCATGCAGGTGACAAGTAATCACCCGACTTCTTCTGACTAAGCATGGCTAAGCATATATTCGATCCTAGACCTACATAGGATTCAAGATATATATATCTGGACAAGGAAGATATATGTACCAAGTGGTTCCAATCAACTCATAGTACTTAATGCATCAACATAAAAGGACTCAAGTTGATAGTTCGAAAACATAGGAGGATTAGAATGCTCCGGGGCTTGCCTTTCACAAAGGTTCAGGGCTGATGATCTAGACACTTGGGCAACTATTGTCCACTGGGCTCACCTTCTCCTGGGTCCTCCTGTTGCTACACTTCCTGATGCTCTTCCCGGGGATCGGCCTCATACTCCAACACGGTGATTTCTTCCGTCGCACCTATTGCATGCACATGCAAAAAGTGAGAATCATGAATGCATAAGAATGGTCATGGATGACATGACATGATAATGTGCATGGTTAAATGATGGCTATCATAATAGGTCATTAGGATGATAACAAAGTTGAATTCTTATTTACTGTAGCACCCGATTTTAAAGACAAAACCAGATACACACTATATGTGAGCCCAGGAAGTCAAATCTCACATATAGCCACAAATCAGGGTAATATCAAAAGACAATACTTATTACATAACGTATTAGTAAAAGAAAAGTACCCTCAGAGTATAGACAGCGGAAAGTTGACTCCGATCTTCTGGTGAAGACTCCAAATCCACAGGGACGACTGACTGGTTGACCACAAGCCTAACTCCTCCAAACCAGCCATCTGGTACCCATCCGGGATTTTTATCCAAAGTATAGAAAAATAAAGCAAGCGTAAGTACATGTCGTACTTAACAATTATATCATGGGGTTCATGAGGCTCAAAAAGGCTGACACTGGTTTACTGCGATTAGCTTTTATAGATCATCTTTTTTTAGCAATTGGCTGGCAACAAGTTTATCCATAAGCCCATAAACTCATGATCAAGTAAACATGAATAATGTATAGCATAAACAATCAATTATTAGCATCATCATTAGTATCCATTAGTGATCATCTCTATTCCATAAGGGTCCAAGGTCGCTCATGTCCGTGAGCACGGCTGTTATAACAGTTTTATACTCTATAGAGTTTGTACACGTTCACTGTGAGTCGTGATTTACCCTTTCGCCCGAGGTGATCAGCCTCTTGACCCACTACCAAGGAAGGTCGACAGGGTTCACTATGAAGCCTTTCAAAGGTTCGTCTAACAAGTTAGGGCCGCTAAGGTTTACCCATCAATAAGCATGAACCCCCCTCCAATAGTGACTAGCAAGTGCACCTACTTGGCAGACCGAGATCATACCCGTTGGAGCCCCTCTTGCGCCGTAAAGGTAACCACTAACAAACTAGAAAAGGTCCTCATACTGAGCTAAAGCCAGAGCCATATGACCCTCACAGCTGTACTGTAAGTCCCGGATGATCACTTACAGATAAGTCCTTAGGGAGAGGAATCTGAAGCATATAAACACTTCAGCCCCCTGATTCCATGTTACTAAAAAGTCATGTTTTAATGTTTATTGCATATATCATTAGTCAAGTTACAAGATCATGGTTTCGATTAAGCACTAGCAAAACTATCCAATGCAGTTACCCAAAGGTTTTCAAGGAACAAGATATCAAATATCTAGGATATCCTTATTGGTAACAAGGTAGACACATGCAATATGAATTAAGTGATTATATATGAATAGGTAACAAGGATGGTCCCATGCTATACTTGCCTTACACACCGATCCTTCGGTAAGCTTTATTCTTTGATGTCTTTCTTCTTCTTCTTGGATCACCACGTGTATCTCACCGACTGGACGTAATTCGTAGAACACCACACAAACATCCATACACATACATGCATAACATACAATTGCATCTATATCAGAACAATACACCAATCATAGAAAAATAAGTAAAAGAGATTGATATACGATTCTACGCATCACTACGAGCACACAGTCGCGAGAGGCACGCTAATCGAAACTACGATTCAAAAGTTACAACTACCGAGAGATTTGCTTAACACGTGGAAAAGAAACTATAGGCTTCATTTATGTTAACTATATGAATTCATATACAAAAGATATTTATAGATATAGATTATATTAAGTCAATCTTAGATTATAAAACAAAAGTAAAACAAATCATATTTTATGTATAAAACTCAGTTGCATAATCTTTAATCAAGATATGATTTAAACTATAACTTTTAGGAAATAGTAATGTAGTAAACATCATTACTAATACGTAGATCTCGTCGTTACGAAACAAACGCAACTTGTATGGACTATTTCGGAGTTGAAATGAACAAGTTATGATTTAAACAAGTTTTACTTTAGTTAATTAATAGATTAAATCTACTCTTGAATTTCAAGTGTTGAAAACATGCCTAACAGTTGTATAAACATGTAGAAAACGTAAATACGATCCTAACGCAACTCGAACGGATCAAATCGGACTTAAAACGCAAAAGTTACGCATGAAATAAGGTTCAGTGGCATTTCTGTGAATATTTGAACTCAAATTTGAATTAAAACAGTTTAAAATCTGAATTTAAATGTACTTTGGACTGGGCATACTAATTCTGGAAAATACAGGGTCTAAAGTGAATAAAATCAGGACTGATATGCAATTCTTTTGAACTAATCTGGACTGCGGGTTATTTACTTGAAAACGTGGGGGCTTTTCTGCAAAATACGCATGGCTTTGACTGGGGGTTGACTGCGACGCTGACTGGGCTGACGCGTGGCTGCTAACGGGTCGACACGTGGCGGCTTCTGATGGGTGAGGTGCACCATGTGGCAGTGGACGCGTGCTGACGCGGCGGGGTGGACCGGTTCCATGGTTCACCGTGGACTGGTTACACAGCGAAGGGGTACATCTAATCTAGATCGTCCGTGCTACATCCGGCGGTCTTTGGCGCGATGGGGGCAGCTGTCGCGGGGAAGACAGACACCGACACGGCGGCGCCATGGCCGGCGTGCTCGGCGCTTCGGTGCTACTGCGTTCAATGCATGATTCGAGAAATGGAGGGCAGAGGTAGGACGAGGAGCTCACCATGATGCGCTTGGAGGTGGTTGCGGCGTCCGGGAGGCCTCCGAAGCGAGTCATCGACGGCAATGGCGGCTGGAGAGAGAGGGAGGTGCGGGTGAGGTGAAAACCGAGCAAAACGAATCCGAAATCGAGAAGGGGAGGCACCTCTGGGCTGCGTCGGGTCGTGGGAGCTCCGAGAGGGGTCGGCGATGGCGTTTGCGCCGGGGGGAGTTCGCGGTGGCGGTTCTGAATGGGCTCGAGCGCGGCCGGGAACGGGAGAAAATGGGGCTCGGCTCGGCTTTATAGATGGGCGGCTGTGGCGTAGAAGGAAAGGGAGAAGAGGCGCGGGAAGGATTCGGTCGCCTGCCTTGCGGGAGAGATGGCGGCGGTGGCTTGCCGTGTTTGGCCGCGCCATCGGTGGGGGAGAGAAAGGAAAGGCTCCGAGCGCGTCGGGGAAGAAAAGGAAAGTGAGCGGGGCCGGCTGACGGGTGGGCCAGCGGGAGAGCGGACGGCTCGTGCGGGTGGGCGGCTGACGTGGGTCCCACGGCGTAGTGAGAGAGGGAAAGAGCAGCGCGTGCGGGAGTCTGACGCGTGGGGCCAGCGGTGCTATGGGCAGGCCGAGCAGAGCGGTCGGTGACTTCTTGCGTCTGAAGAGTGCGGTGTCTGCCGACGAATGGGGCCAGTGCGCGAGAGGAAGAAGGAGCAGAGCAGGCGTGGAGGGGCTGCAGGTCAGCGGGTAAAGCCAAGGCCATGTGCAGGTGGTGGGTCAAAGGAGAGGAGTCTTGGTTGGGCCACGGGCCGAGCGGAGCAGGCCGGAAGGGGGAAAAGGGAGGGGGTGCTGGGCCGTCCGGTTCCGAGGTTGGGCCAAAATAGAAAGAAAGGATATTTTTCCAATTTAAAATCTTTTTCCTATTTAGTTTTCAAAGCCAATTCAAAAGCAAACTAAATGCAAATTCAAATAGAGTTTGAACATATTTTTCAATTCCAATAAAAGTGAGCAATTTTGGTAAGTTTCCAAAAATAACTTTTTAAGTTCTTACATTTTCCAATTCCTTTTCTTTTTCTAATCTTCCAATTCCAAGCTAAATTCAAATCCAATTCAAGTATGGTTTCAAAAATACTTTCCCATTTAATAAAAAATGGTCAATTCCATTAGGTTTTCCAAGATAAACTTTACAACTTTTAAAAATACTTTTATTTTCTAATTTTCTTTTCTTTCTTTTCTTTTATTTCAAAGCCATTTTCAAACTCTTTTCAAAAGCATTCCAAATTACTTTGGAGTTTGGATCAACACCATTCATCGCAATAAATAGAATGCAACAGCATGTATGCTCACACATGTTGCTACCTTATGATGAATTTTAAATTAATGAAACTTTTTATTTTCCTATATTTCATGTGCACAAAAATTCACAAATAAATCATCTTAATCCTATTTTCAAAAGAGGCAAATTTTTAGGGAGTTACAATTCTACCCCCCTTAAGATGAATCTCGTCCCGAGATTCGAGAAAACTAGGGGCAAGGAAGGGAGACAGAACTAGGAATAGAACTCAAATGAAACATTCCAACATTTCAACTTGCATTGTAAACCAGCTTAACAAGTTACATCTGTCCCATCTGCAAAGCTTAAGAACGAAAGATTTGGCTGCACGGACTACCCCTTTAAGTCAAGGGATACAACTGTCTTGAATATAGAAATCTTAAACTCAAGGGCATAACTAACTTCATATGACACCCCCATCTTGACTTCTAACGTAGTTGTGTTACACCTCAAAGAGATGAGGAAAATCCATCTTCAATTGATTCTCATTTTCCCAGGTTGCATCTTCCTCTGATTGGTTATTCCATTGAACTTTACACACATTAAGCACTTCTCCCTTAAGAGTTCCCTAGGCTCTTTCTAGGATTCTAACTGGATAATCACCATCTGTCGGATGGAGCTCCTCTAAGGGTGTTTGTTCCTCTACACCATCATATAGAAACTCACAGTCCACTTTACTATCCTCAGTATTCACACCTTCTATTAGATCATTTCCATTGTCATATTCCTCAGGTGCAGGTTGAAAACCCTCATACTCAATTCTTTCTCCTGACGGTGTGGTTAGAAACACCGAACGCTGGGCATACTTGATGACTCCTTTACATGCAGACATCCATCCCATTCCAAGAATAACATCAACGTCCACTAACTCTAATACAATAAGGTTTGCTTCAAATTTTATCCCCTTTATGTCAAGACTAACTCTTGGGCATATGCGGTTTGCCTTCATTTCTCCTCCTGGGGACTTAACTATCACTGGTTTCCTCATTGGTAGCATAGTTATCTTATGTTCTTTTACGTATGCACTGGAGATAAACGAATGTGACGCACTGGGGTCAAACATCACCATAGCATTGGCTGAACCTACTGCAATCCATCCATAAATGACCTCCTTAGCTCCATGAATGGTAGTCATATTCACATTATTCAATCTTCCAAGGATGTAATTCCGTTTTAACTTATTTCCATGCACCTGCTTCCCATGGACATTCTGTTCTAGCTCTTGAGAGCTGACCTGTTGCACTTTATCATCGGGTTGCTGATACTGATTCTGATCTGTACTCACAAGTAGATTCATAGGAGGTGACTGATATTTTGGTTGCGTAGCGAACCGAGGTTGAGTGTTCCTTAGCTGGCATTGAAGATCACGTTTTCTCTTTTTTGCTTCCATCAGCTGAGTCAGCGATATCAAAGCTTGCTCTTTAGTTGGGGGACTTGACAGTGATGGGTTAGAAGTGGGAACATTCCTTCCAACATCTTGTGAAGCATTTCTCCTGGTAGAGGCCATCTGTTTCCAATATATGTGCATTAGGATTTAGTCATTCATAGCATTCCTTGCTGTAGTTTCAAGAGATGACAAGAAAGGATTGATAATATAAAAGACTAGAGAAAACCCCAACCATCAGGATATCCAATTCTTCCACATGAACATTAGAATGCAAGAAAACTTCATCTTGCAAACCCTTCAACTTGGCTACCCCCTTAAGATGAGTTAAGGTAGGGGACACCAAAGTATAGCTTGCATCATCTTGTGATTGAAGTCTCACTGTTGTCCAAAATTTTCTCATGATTTCTTTTTATCGTCCAAAATCAGAGATATGAACCGATAGAGACAAATTTGCTCCAAAGACAGGGATAGGTAAAACAGAGAAAATGATAACCCAACTACTTATTTCATTAATCCTTATACCTTAGGCCTATAAACTAAATGAAATTGTGGGAAACCCAACAAGATCATTGAAATCATTACAAAGATGCAAACAAGCATAAACATAATGACAATTCAACAAAGCACCTAAATATGCATAACTCAATCATTGACTCAACTTGCAATACTATCGTTTTTATTACATAAGGGGCACAAACTCCTATTTCTTAACTAAGGATCTTGGGTAGTCTAGCATAACTTCTTCATTCATCAATTTCACCAAGTACTTCTTTCAGGTTGGTTATCACCGACACTTTCGGGTGGCGATCCGTAGTGATCGACTCGCTACTTTCATGGTGTACTTGTTGATTCTTCTATGGGCAAGATTTAACATAATGTTCCTTCGCTAGCAATGATGACACCTTCTCTTAGCTAGGTCTTTTGTGATGTCATACTCTACTGGAATTGTTATTTGGTGTTTTGTCACCTTTTCGACTCAAGATTCACCTTGGTTTGACTGATCTGCTTTTCTAGCTTGTTTAGTCTTTCGGAGTTGAAACTCCTTATAGGTAATAGTCCACCCATCTATGCATACCTCAAGTGAAGTAGTTTTAGCTTGAGAAGCTTCTAACTCTTCTGCTTTAGATTCTTCCGACTAGGGATTAGAGCTAGATGTGACGAATCCAAATGTTGATTGCTTCCCAATACTTGCTCTGTTGAGACCTCCTTTCTCTTATTATCCATATTAGCTTCACAACTCGGGTTCACCTTAACTTCCTTCTTATTAGACTTGTCCTAAAAAAGCAGGGAAAAACCAAATTGTTTATAGCAATCGACTTGGATCCTAACCTCTAAGAGACTTGCTATGAACACCCTCATTATTTAATACTTTGAGTTCTCTCTTACATCCTTGAGTACCACCACGCCTTCCATCACGTAAGCTAGAATGTAGGACACTTCATCTTTTTCTAAGCTTCATGACTTGTCTCTTCACTAGTCCCTTTGGTATGTTGGTTTGACCTTGTAACAAGCACTGTTGAAACTCCTATGTTGAGTTATTCCTTCTAGCACTTGTTGTTGCATAGCTACATGCTTCTCCTTGTCGAATGCAGTCACAGATATTGTAGCTTGATCCTCCTAATTTCTGATGCTAGTGGTTTCTTCATTACGACCCATCTATTTAGATGAAAAGAGAGGATTCAGGATGGAGACAAGGTTTTCATAATGAACAGAGGCGAAGTGAGCATAACTTTTTACAAATAATAAGGTTAGAGGGAAAGAAAGAAGTAAGCAGAGAGATGAAGGCATGCTAATACGTCCAGATTCTAACTAGGCTTAAGTCCCCACAACAAGATTGCTCGATACCACTTTGTAGCACCCGATTTTAAAGACAAAACCAGATACACACTATATGTGAGCCCAGGAAGTCAAATCTCACATATAGCCACAAATCAGGGTAATATCAAAAGACAATACTTATTACATAACGTATTAGTAAAAGAAAAGTACCCTCAGAGTATAGACAGCGGAAAGTTGACTCCGATCTTCTGGTGAAGACTCTAAATCCACAGGGACGACTGACTGGTTGACCACAAGCCTAACTCCTCCAAACCAGCCATCTGGTACCCATCCGGGATTTTTATCCAAAGTATAGAAAAATAAAGCAAGCATAAGTACATGTCGTACTTAACAATTATATCATGGGGTTCATGAGGCTCAAAAAGGCTGACACTGGTTTACTGCGATTAGCTTTTATAGATCATCTTTTTTTAGCAATTGGCTGGCAACAAGTTTATCCATAAGCCCATAAACTCATGATCAAGTAAACATGAATAATGTATAGCATAAACAATCAATTATTAGCATCATCATTAGTATCCATTAGTGATCATCTCTATTCCATATGGGTCCAAGGTCGCTCATGTCCGTGAGCACGGCTGTTATAACAGTTTTATACTCTGCAGAGTTTGTACACGTTCACTATGAGTCGTGATTTACCCTTTCGCCCGAGGTGATCAGCCTCTTGACCCACTACCAAGGAAGGTCGACAGGGTTCACTATGAAGCCTTTCAAAGGTTCGTCTAACAAGTTAGGGCCGCTAAGGTTTACCCATCAATAAGCATGAACCCCCCTCCAAGTAGTGACTAGCAAGTGCACCTACTTGGCAGACCAAGATCATACCCATTGGAGCCCCTCTTGCGCTGTAAAGGTAACCACTAACAAGCTAGAAAAGGTCCTCATACTGAGCTAAAGCTAGAGCCATATGACCCTCACAGCTGTACTGTAAGTCCTGGAAGATCACTTACAGATAAGTCCTTAGGGAGAGGAATCTGAAGCATATAAACACTTCAGCCCCTGATTCCATGTTACTAAAAAGTCATGTTTTAATGTTTATTGCATATATCATTAGTCAAGTTACAAGATCATGGTTTCGATTAAGCACTAGCAAAACTATCCAATGCAGTTACCCAAAGGTTTTCAAGGAACAAGATATCAAATATCTAGGATATCCTTATTGGTAACAAGGTAGACACATGCAATATGAATTAAGTGATTATATATGAATAGGTAACAAGGATGGTCCCATGCTATACTTGCCTTACACACCGATCCTTCGGTAAGCTTTATTCTTTGATGTCTTTCTTCTTCTTCTTGGATCACCACGTGTATCTCACCGACCGGACGTAATTCGTAGAACACCACACAAACATCCATACACATACATGCATAGCATACAATTGCATCTATATCAGAACAGTACACCAATCATAGAAAAATAAGTAAAAGAGATTGATATACGATTCTACGCATCACTACGAGCACACAGTCGCGAGAGGCACGCTAATCGAAACTACGATTCAAAAGTTACAACTACCGAGAGATTTGCTTAACACGTGGAAAAGAAACTATAGGCTTCATTTATGTTAACTATATGAATTCATATACAAAAGATATTTATAGATATAGATTATATTAAGTCAATCTTAGATTATAAAACAAAAGTAAAACAAATCATATTTTATGTATAAAACTCAGTTGCATAATCTTTAATCAAGATATGATTTAAACTATAACTTTTAGGAAATAGTAATGTAGTAAACATCATTACTAATACGTAGATCTCGTCGTTACGAAACAAACGCAACTTGTACGGACTATTTCGGAGTTGAAATGAACAAGTTATGATTTAAACAAGTTTTACTTTAGTTAATTAATAGATTAAATCTACTCATGAATTTCAAGTGTTGAAAACATGCCTAACAGTTGTATAAACATGTAGAAAACGTAAATACGATCCTAACGCAACTCGAACGGATCAAATCGGACTTAAAACGCAAAAGTTACGCTTGAAATAAGGTTCAGTGGCATTTCTATGAATATTTGAACTCAAATTTGAATTAAAACAGTTTAAAATCTGAATTTAAATGTACTTTGGACTGGGCATACTAATTCTGGAAAATACAGGGTCTAAAGTGAATAAAATCAGGACTAATATGCAGTTCTTTTGAACTAATCTGGACTGCGGGTTATTTACTTGAAAACGTGGGGGCTTTTCTGCAAAAAACACATGGCTTTGATCGGGGTTGATCGCGACGCCGATCGGGCCGACGCGTGGCTGGCTCGCTAACGGTCGACACGCGGGCGGCTTCGATGGGTGAGGTGCACCATGTGGCGGTGGGCGATCGACGACGCGGCGGGTGGGACGGGTCCATGGTTCACCATGGACTGGTTACACAGCGAAGGGGTACATCTAATCTAGATCATCCGTGCTACATCCGACGGTGCTGGCGCGATGGGGGCAGCGGGTCGCCGGGGAAGAGAGACACGATGGCGGCGCCATGGCCGGCGTGCCTGGACGCTCGGTGCTACTGCGTTCCAGTGCATGATTCGAGAAATGGAGGGCAGAGGTAGGACGAGGAGCTCACCGTGATGCGCTTGGAGGTGGTTGCGGCGTCCGGGAGGCCTCCGAAGCGAGTCGTCGACGGCAATGGCGGCTGGAGAGAGAGGGAGGTGCGGGTGAGGTGAAAACCGAGCAAAACGAATCCGAAATCGAGAAGGGGAGGCACCTACGGCTGCGTCGGGTCGTGGCGGAGCTCCGAGAGGGGTCGGCGATGGCGTTTGCGCTCGGGAGGGGGAGTTCGCCGGCGGCGGTTGCGAATGGGCTCGAGCGCGGCCGGGAACGGGAGAAAATGGGGCTCGGCTCAGCTTTATAGATGGGCGGCTGTGGCGTAGAAGGAAAGGGAGAAGAGGCGCGGGCAGGATTCGGTCGCCTGCCTTGCGGGAGAGATGGCGGCGGTGGCTTGCCGTGTTTGGCCGCGCCATCGGCGGGGGAGAGAAAGGAAAGGCTCCGAGCGCGTCGGGGAAGAAAAGGAAAGTGAGCGGGGCCGGCTGACGGGTGGGCCAGCGGGGCAGCGGGAGAGCGGACGGCTCGTGCGGGTGGGCGGCTGACGCAGGTCCCACGGCGCAGTGAGAGAGGGAAAGAGCAGCGCGTGCAGGAGTCTGACGCGCGGGGCCAGCGGTGCTGTGGGCAGGCCGAGCAGAGCGGTCGGTGACTTGCGCGTGCGAGTGTGGGTGTGCGCTGACTAATGGGGCCAGGGCGCAGTGAGAGGAAGAAGGAGCAGACGGGCGCGGGAGCTGCGGGTCGCGGTGCCAAGCCGGGCCGCACGCAGTGGTGGTGGGTCTTGGGAGGAGTCTTGTTGGGCCGCCAATGAATGAGCGAGCAGCCGGAAGGGGGGAAAAGGAGGGGGTGTCTTTGGGCCGTCCGGTTCCGAGGTTGGGCCAAAATAGAAAGAAAGGATATTTTTCCAATTTAAAATCTTTTTCCTATTTAGTTTTCAAAGCCAATTCAAAAGCAAACTAAATGCAAATTCAAATAGAGTTTGAACATATTTTTCAATTCCAATAAAAGTGAGCAATTTTGGTAAGTTTCCAAAAATAACTTTTTAAGTTCTTACATTTTCCAATTCCTTTTCTTTTTCTAATCTTCCAATTCCAAGCTAAATTCAAATCCAATTCAAGTATGGTTTCAAAAATACTTTCCCATTTAATAAAAAATGGTCAATTCCATTAGGTTTTCCAAGATAAACTTTACAACTTTTAAAAATACTTTTATTTTCTAATTTTCTTTTCTTTCTTTTCTTTTATTTCAAAGCCATTTTCAAACTCTTTTCAAAAGCATTCCAAATTACTTTGGAGTTTGGATCAACACCATTCATCGCAATAAATAGAATGCAACAGCATGTATGCTCACACATGTTGCTACCTTATGATGAATTTTAAATTAATGAAACTTTTTATTTTCCTATATTTCATGTGCACAAAAATTCACAAATAAATCATCTTAATCCTATTTTTAAAAGAGGCAAATTTTTAGGGTGTTACATTAACTGAGTAGGTGCATATCTCTTCTCTAGAAATTTCAAGAATCCACACTAAGTCCATTTCTGGACCACACACAGCAGCTACAAGTTTAGATCGTAACTAGAGTTATATTCATACAACTCCTATGATCTAGGACTTTCTGGAAAGCTTATAAAATTTCCTACAACTTTCATTTAATCACCAAAATGTGATTAAACCACTATCCTAGTCAAAACAGGGAAACTTCACAGGTCTGTCCAGAAATTCCAGAGAGTAAGAATGTCGGGAGACCAACTTGTAACAGCCATAAGTCCTAAACCATTTAGCCTATTGTGATGAAAATTTGACACAAGCAAGATAAGTAAGTTATAAACAACTTTGTTATGGACAATGTTCATAGCAAACATCACCTTACCCATGCAATTTACTTAACAACCAAAACTGTCCAAACAGTTACTAAAATTGAATTATAGAGCAATTACTATTTCACTGCATACAAGCAATTAAATTTGGGCACAACCAATGGTACCAACAGTTCATAGGCATCATACACACTCTGGAAAACATGATCGTCAAGCCGAAGTAAATTATTTAAATGCCTTTATTAATTTATTTGGACACTAAGGTGAAATAAGAAAAATATAACAAAATTGCACAATAAATTATGAGAAAATTACAGTAGCATACATATGACCCCAAAAGTCTACTGTATAAATTTCATGTTATTTGGATAAATAGAGCCATATCTACAAAAATGACAAGTTGCATAGGCTTATTTTAGCAAAAATAGTTTAGCCTAGTGAAAAGTGTCAAACAACAAATTTAATATTTTTCTTAGCTTCCCTAAAACCCATTAACACTGTACAAAAATTTGCATGGCAATATGTTACTTATTTTTATCCTTAGGAATTTCCATAGAAAATACTATTTATTAAAAGATAGATAGAAAGACCCTACTCCAATCAAGTTTACTGCAAGTTCAACAGTTTTCCTAACTAGAGGGAGTCAACACAATATCAAGAAAATTGGAATTACATTTTCTCATACTCCAAACTCTAGTTATGCATTTTCCAAGATTGAAAATAATTTAAAAGAACTTATCTAGCTCCATTTAATTCTCCCAGAAAAACATCCTAAATAGTAAGTTTCAAATTTTTATCAAATAGTACACTTCATGATGAATCCAACAAAATTTGGTTTACCCAAAATGGACATCTAAAACTCTTCTTATGAATTTTTGAAACATGCATTCAAATATGTGAAAACAAATAAAAAATCAAAGAACACATAGAGACTGACAGATGGGGCCCGCTGGTCAATGACACCAGCGTTCTCCAGCCATCACGTGCTCCATTGACGTGCGCTATAGCTTTGCAGAATCCTAACAAAGCTATCTTGGGTGGGTTAGAGTTACGGTGAGGTGGCGGTGAGCTCCAACCGCATGCATGGTTGCGCGGCAGCGCACGGAGCACGGGGTGCTCCCACCGTTCTGGCTAGACGATGGCGAAAGGCAGGTCTCCGTCATGCCATCCGCTAGGTCTAGGGTCACTCAACCTAAGACATGAGAGAGAGGAGGGAGACAATGGACTAGCTCGGCAACGGCGAGCTCGAGTGCCACGGTGGCCATGGCGGCCACGCGCAGAGTGGCGACGCGTTCCTACGCAGCCAGGCGGTAGCGTCTACCCTAGATCCGGCCTAAGCATCTAGAGCCTAGCATGGTGTTAGGCCAGAGAAGAGGAAGGCAGGAGATGCGGTGGTGCGGCCGGGCCACGGTGAGCAGAGAGCACGGCGGCGCTCCGATGGCGACGGCGGCTACCCCAAAGCAGAATGCCATTTTACCTTGGGTCAAGAGGTGGTGCTAGTGGCTCGATGAGGAGGAGGTGATGGCAGAGCAGCTATGGCCGAGATGAATCGACCGATGGAGCTACGTCGGCGATGAATGGCTATGGCGGAGCTATGGTGGTGACGCAGCGAGCTCGGAGCTCCGCTTGGCAAGGCAGAGCGAGAGGGAGGAAGTGAGAGCAGGTGAGTGGAGTGAGCAGCAAGGGTGTGATGCCTTAGTGCACGCTCCGGCCTAACCGGCCAGGCCATCATCAGTGTACAGCCACCACACAGTGGCCATGGCCTATGGCCGGTCGGCCACTGACGCGCGCGTGGACGTGGCCATCAGAGCCGATGACAACACCTAACAACAGTACATTGCGATCGTCTAACTCCAAATCCATGGCGATTTGTTGAGAGGAGCATTAACAAAAGTTGTAGAGCTACATACAATCTATAATTTTGCTTAAAGGACTTTGGCCTGAATCCTAATGATTTGCATGTTATATCATCCCAAAGTGCAGCACTTGAAACTGGAATTCGATCCCAGACTTAGAAAAATTTCAAAGTTCTAGAACAGTAATTGTTTTGCTACTTGTGAGCTATTTTTGAGCATACTATGCACCGAATTAGGTCTTGATCCAAAAATAAAAGTTGTTACCCTAGTCAAGTACTACAACTTTTCTTAAGGGTGCACAGCCATGCAAAGTCTTTAGAGTATAGTTTAACTTAGGTCAAACATGCAACATGAAAATGATAGCTTACACTATAATCATGAATTAGAGGCCAAATTGGTCCAAGTCATGAATACCAAAGTTGTTCCATGTGACATTCTAAGCATGTTTAAGGTACTCGTAAGGTCCCACAAGCATTTCACACATTGATCACTTGTAAACCCTAGCCTAGGAATAAATTTAATAGGCATCACAAGTGATATAAGCAAGGTAGTGAAGACAAAATTTGACATGCTCATGCTCATGAATGCTCAATGATGCTTGTGCTCATGAAATGCCAATGCCAAATGCATACTTAACACTATGGTGTTACAGCCCCTCCCCCCTTATAGAAATCTTGTCCCGAGATTGGAAAGACCTACCAATCCTTGTATAAAGTGGGGTAGGCGTCACGTAGAAAATCGTCCCTTTTCCACGTTGCATCTTGCTCACTATGGTTGTTCCACACCACTTTATAGAACTTAACCACCTTACTTCTAGTCACTCTCTCCATTTCTTCTATCACCCAGATAGGTTTTTCTTCATATGTCAAATCGGACTCGATCTTGACAATAGTGGGTTCAATAGCTTCTTCGGGTACACGAAGACATTTCTTCAATTAAGAGACATGGAAAACATTGAAGATGGCACTCATCTCTGGCGGTAGTTGGAGTCTATAAGCTACTGGTCAACATTGCTCAATAATTTTGTATGGGCCAACATACCGGGGCGCCAGCGTTCGCTTCACACCAAATCGCTATACCTTTTTCATCGGTGACACTTTTAGGTACACATAATCACCAACTTCAAATACAAGAGGACTCCTCTCGTCCGCATAACTCTTCTATCTTGATTGAGCAACTTCTATATGTTGCTGAATAATCCAAACTTGCTCTTTGGCTTCTTTGACAAAGTCAATACCATAATACCTTCTTTCGCCTAGCTCAACCCAATTCAGAGGAGTTCTACACTTGTGGCCATAAAAAGCCTCAAAAGGGGCCATCTTGATGCTTTCTTGATAGCTATTGTTCTAAGAGAACTCAGCCAAAGGTAGCCATTTCTCCCATGAACCCTTTGAAGATATTACATAGGCCCATAACATGTCTTCAAGAATTTGATTTACTCACTCTGTTTGCCCAGCAGTTTGAGGGTGATAAGCAGAACTTCGAATCAATTTGGTACCCAACTAGTTATGCAAATGTTCCCAAAAATGATTTACAAACTGTGGACCTCTATCAAACACAATAGTTCTAGGTATCCCATGCAATCGCACTATGTGGGTGATATACAGCTCTGTATATTGATGTGGGTGGTAAACTGTCTGAACTAGAATGAAATGTGTAGACTTTGTCAGATGGTCCACAATTACCTAGATGGAATCGTTACCTTTTTGGGTAGTTGGAAGACCAACAATGAAGTCTATGCTGATTTCTTCCCATTTCCAACCTAGAATAGGCAGTGGTTGGAGTAGCCTTGCGGGTTTCAAATGAGCGGCTTTAACTCGGCAGCAAGTATCACATCTAGCCACATATGCTACAATCTCTTTCTTTATCTTTGTCCACCAAAATTGGGTCTTCAAATCCTGGTACATCTTACTACTACCAGGATGGATGGACAATTTAGAAGAGTGCGCTTCATCTAAGATGTGGTTTCTAAGTTCTCTATCTTTAGGTACAACAAGTGTATCCTTAAACCAAAGTACACCTCTCTCATGTAATCTAAAATGTTTAGTCTCTTCTTCTTCCATCTTTCTCTTGATATGAAATATACCCAAGTCGGTCTTTTGGAGTTCCATGACCTTAGCTTCAAGAGAGCAACTGATATTGAGATTATGTAAAACTACACGATGCAATAGGTTAAAGTCATCTTCCAGTAATGGTTTGCTATGATACTTCTGGCTCAAATCATCTGCAACAACATTTGCCTTGCCTGGATGATAATGCACCTCTAGGTTGTAATCCTTCATTAGCTCCAACCACCTTCTTTGTCTCATGTTCAACTCAGGTTGCCTGAAGATGTACTTGAGGCTATTGTGATTAGTGTAAATGTGACACACATTGCCAAGCAAATAGTGCCTCAAAATCTTCAAAGCATGAACAACCGCGGCTAGCTCTAAATCATGAGTTGGCTAATTAACCTCATGTTTCCTTGGTTGACGTGAGGCATAGGCAATGACTCGGCCCTCTTACATGAGCACACACCGCCAAACCAGTACTAGATGCGTCGCAAAACACATCCAATGGTTTTTCTATGTCGAGCTATGCTAAAACCGGAGCGGTGGTCAACAAAGTCGGTAAAGTGTGAAAAGCAGCTTCACACTCCAGAGTCCACACAAAATTCTCATCTTTCTGAAGCAATCTGGTCGTGGGCTTGACTATCTTAGAGAACTCTAGAATGAAACAACGGCAATAACCTGCTAACCCAAGGAAACTTTGAACTTCATGAACTGAAGTCGGGGCCTTCCAATCCATAACTTCTTGCACTTTGCCATGATCTACTGAAATTCCATCTTCAGATAACACATGACCTAGGAAAGGTACTTTTTTCAGCCAAACTTCGCATTTGCTAAACTTAGCAAACAACTTATGTTCTCGCAACCTTGTTAAGACAACTCTTAGGTGTTCTTCATGATCTTCCGCATTCTCAGAATAGACTAAGATGTCATCAATAAACACCACCACGAATTTATCAACTTCAGGCATGAACACTGAATTCATGAGATACATGAAATAGGTAGGAGCAGTGGTCAGCCCAAAAGACATGACAAGATACTCATATAGACCATACCTAGTAGAGAAGGCAGACTTAGGTATGTCTTCTGGCCTGATCTTAATCTAGTGGTACCCCGATCTCAAATCGATCTTGGAGAACACTTTAGCCTTTGATAGCTGATCAAACAAGATATCAATTCGAGGCAATGGATACTTGTTCTTGATCATTACCGCATTAAGGGGTTGGTAGTCCACACACATCCACAAAGATTTATCCTTCTTTTTCATGAATATGGCAGGACAACCCCACGGTGATGAGCTGGGTCGAATGAGACCTTTTTCAAGAAGCTCCTGCAATTGCACTTTGAGCTCGGCTAATTCATTGGGTGGCATCCTATAAGGCCTTCACAAGATAGGTGCCGTGCCCAGTAATAATTCAATCTAGAACTCTACATCTCTGTTATGCGGTAACCTAGGCAACTCATCTAGAAACATGTCCGAAAATTCACACACCACCGGAATGTCAGCAATAGTCACGAGCTAGATAGCATTACCTACATTTTGGAGGTCAAAATCTCTAGGAAGTGGTACTATGAAAGCATTCTTACTGTCTGGTTCCCTTAACATAATCATCCGAGTGGAAGTATCAATAAGAACTCCATGGCCACTCATCCATTTCATTCCTAGGATTACATCTATCCCTAATCCAAGCAATACTACAAGATATGCGATATACTCCAGTTGCTTATTGAGATGCGCACATCTCTAACTATTTGGTTGGTGGAGATTTGATTTTTGGCTGCACTTTTGTAGAACCACCCTTATCTACAGTAACTACCCTCTAATTATGCTTGGATACAAATGTTTGACTCATAAATGAATGTGATGCACTAGAATCAAACAAAACAACTGTGGGATGTTGGTTCACAAGAAACGTACCCGCAGTAACAACTTCATCGGCAGGAGTTTCTTCAATAGTGGTATAGTGCACATGTCCCTAACGCACATTGGAATTACCCTGCTTCTGGTTGTTTTTCTTGGGATAGGGGCAATTTCTTGCCCAGTGGCTGGGCTTGTTGTAGTTCCAACATGGCATGCTGCTGCGTGGAACAATGGTACTTCCCTATCCTATGCCGCCCTTTGGTAGAGCAACAGAAAAGGCCTTAGAATACACCTTCTGGTTCTAAACGGTTTGCACTTTTTTCTGAGATGGCCTAAACTTGGGAGCAGGTGGGTAAAACTGAGGTCTCGCAGCAACTGGAGCTTTTGACTGAGAAGTGCCTGCTTCATAGGCTCTCTTTCGATTCTTGGATGCTGAATGATGTTGTTTTGATTGTCTTGAGTTAAGGCATCACTGACAAATTCATTGAAAGTGGCAGACTTGTTATTAGCAAGAGTCTTCATCAGCTTGGGGCCAAGCCCCCGCTTGAAACTAGCAATTTTCTTCGCATCAGTATCAACAAATTCTGTGGCATATCTAGATAGGTTGTTGAAAGCAAGTAGATATTCAGTCAAGCTCTTGGTACCCTAGGTTAGCTTCATGAACTCAATATGCTTGATACTCATAAGACCTGGAGGAAGATAGTGTCCTCGGAAAGCAGCTTTAAACTGGTTCTAGGTAATTTGATCATTCTTAGGCAGGGTGGCTCGGTGATGACTCCACGAAATGCCTGCAGGTCCCTGCAACTGGTGGGATGCATACTCAGTTTTCATTTGCTCAGTTAGCCTCAGCAAATGAAACTTTTGTTCAAGTGTGTTCAGCCATTCCTCTACTTGGAGTGGCTCTTCAACCTCCTTGAAAATAGGCGGCTTAGTATCCAGGAAATCCTTGAAATCACTGTATTAGTTTGGCTCTACAACCTGACACTGATGTCTACCCTGGGCGACTTGCTGTGCCATGGTGCGCATAGCCTCGACCATAGCACGTTGCCCTTTTGCGAGCATAGCCATCAACTCTTCCGGAGTGGGTGGGGGCGGTGGTGGCAAATTTTCATTGTTGTCACCATGCAAGCCACTACCTGTGGCATCATCATTCCCACTGGCTCCAGAATGGGTGCGAGGCATCTGTAGAATTGCAACAATAAGCAATTTTTGTGATGTTGGAAAATTGTAGAAGAATTGTATAATTATGCCAAACTGAATTTACTGGAGAGAATTTAAATTCATACAATAAAATAGAGACACAATAATTCATTTCTAGAACCATAACATCACCAATTATATTAATTAACGCCATTCGCAATGCATTCCGTATATGCCAAATTGCTTGCCAACACAACGGGCATTAATTAAATGTGCAACCACAACATGGATTACATGCAAGGTTTCAAGAGTACATTAGGAGATCGAACTAAATTATGAGTTCATTACATAAATGATCCATAGGATAAATGGCGAGCACATCTAACTGAGTACTAGAGCTAACTAAGCCTTGAAATGATTGCTGTCAACATCAAACACGCCATCACCCTGGTCATCCTCAAAAGGCTCAATCTCCTCATCTTTAGGCTCGTCCTTAGTGTCCACCTCCTTCCCATCATTCTCATCAATCAACACATTGGGATCTTCTTCCACTGCTAGAGCTGGAGGAAGAATTGAGTTCACCATGTTGTTGAGACGATGAACATCAAGCTGAAGCTCCTCAACCTGGTATGAGTTCGTGCTCTCTGTGATCCAACTCCATTGCCTGCCTAGCAGCCTAAAACACAGTTCGGATTCTAGCTGCCTCCCTAGTCTTAGCAAGGCGAATGACCTCATCCCTCTCAGCACGGACGTCCTGTAACTTAGTCCTAGCTGCATCTCTTTCTACAATAGCATGGACAAACTGCCCGGATGAGCTTCTAAGGCTGTCATATAATTACCTATCTCATTCTGAGTTGCTCTAACTGCCCTTTGGTGCCTACGCACATGTCCTCGCATCCTGCGCTATGCAGCCTGTGCTCTTTGGAGCTCTTGCAGCTGATGTAGCTATCCTGGTGAGAGTAAAACATCTTCATAACAGCATACATGGCCCTCGTGGTAGCATTACTACTTCATGCTCTTTCATCCCAATCTCTTACCAAAGCATTACCGCCTGGTTGGGTCCAAACAGTTTGTCATGGGTCCACCCAAGGAAAGGATCCGGCAAGACCGTTGACAAGCTCATCCCCAAACTCCTGACATATCTCACTGAGGACCTCGAAAGCTGCAACTTGGGCACCCTCCCAAGGTGTCTGCCCATATGACTCCACACTCTAGCCTTGCCACTGTGGGTGATCAGCATGGGCAAGGACAATCACCCATATGTCGTACCATTGTTGTCCCTCAGTTATCACTTCGCTCCAAAAGTAGCGAGGCGGTTCAGCATACCCGACCAAGTGCAGTACCCTCCACAGTAGGGTGGGAGTCCCGAACAGTGCCAAAAAGGTATTGCTTGCAATAGGGGCTCCTAGGGCTACCATCTGTATCAAAATGGTATAACTCCTGTGAGACAATGCGATCATAGAAGAGGGTTACATAACATAATCTAAAACTTATAAGGGGGAGGAACAGTGTAATGATATGAATGAATGATTTATCATGATGCATGCATGTTCCATACGTCCTCACAAACTTAGGAAAAATTAAATCCTTAACGATATACGCGGTGCATACATACGTTCTCTCAATATAATTGTAACTACATGAGCTACACGTTTCATTGTTAGTGTACCTATAGAAGATTCATTTCAGCCCATCCCAACAATTAAATGTACAAGAATGTAATCTGGGCTCTAGGTTGAATATTGAAGAACAATAGGATATATGAGAGCGGTAAACTAAACACTTCCATATATATATCCCAATATATGTACTTCTGTATCAAAGCTACCCGATGACAATTTATTAACCACAATCAAATACGCACCATACACACATGCAAGCATGCATATACAGCCGTATCAAAGCTAGCTCTCCCCGACCGCATGCTCACATCTCGTGGTCGTGCCACTCATCAACTTATCTTCTTACCTAGGCGTAGAGGCATTCGATCCATACATTACCACTCAAGTGAATGTCATCCATACAATAGCACGTTGTATGGACAACGAAAGTAAAAACCCATCCCATGTTAATACTTAAATAGCCACCTAATAGTCCTTAACTGGGCATAAAGGAGATGACCACTAGCATACTCTATATTTTTATAAAATAAGACCTTTGTTTTAAATACACATATGACAAGTTTAATGTTGAACCTTGCTCCGATGCCAGCTATAATAGAACCGTCCAATTTTTAAGAGCACAAGTACAATAGCAATCACCAAAGTGATCAAACCGTCATAATTGAACCCATATAAACCCGGTAGTTCGATGAAATCATGAAGGATCTCAAACAAATGAACGTACAAACCAAGATCGTACATGATTCAACATAACCATTCACATGTTACAATAGGTTCACAAATAGTTCATATACATCGAAGTTTCAGCAAAGTTATTACAACTCAAATTTAGAAGTAGCGGAAGCAACATAGTTTTGAAACAACACCAAGATAGTTCAAATACATAGCCAGTTTAAGATCATCTCCAACAAAAGTACATAGATGAGATGATATAGAATGACCATGCCCTTGGTCTTACTCTGCATCAACAGCAGGAGTTATGCAATGCTTGCAGTAACCATTGTACATCACATCATCTGCAACAAATAGGAATAAACCCTGAGTACGAGAATGTACTCACCTAGACTTACCCGTCATAAACCAAAATAATAAGACACCAAGGAGTATGCAAGGCTTTAAAGGTGGAGTTAGCTTGACAACATTTTGCATAAAAGCTTAAGTAACATACTTGGAGATTTAGTACCTCTAGCATCAATTTGAATACCTATTCAATTAAGCATCTCTAGATTAACACCTATACTAGAGCAATCAATTGATTATGCTAACAAGCATTAGTAACCATATCTGGTATCAGAATAATTTGAGCATCATCATAACCATCAAGTTTCCATTAAGTTACTCTACGTTGCCGCTGCTCAGTCAAGTTCTCACTATTCGGGAGAGACAACGATTCGAATCGATTCCTACCTAGTTGGGGAGTTTATTCCTAACACAAACCGAGGCACACCCCGCGAAGGTAGCCTCAGGTCACCTTTGGTACAATTCAAGACTAACTCGTGGGTTCGATCAGCGCCACACCCTTAGAGATTCTACCAATCTGCCAGGAAGATCGGGACTCGAACCCACGCCCTTAGACTCAAGCCATTGGCTCTCTGCACATCCTTATTGCCTCTAGTGTGCGCACTTTCACTTATTGGGGCTCGGCCTGAATTGAGCTACTCAGCTTTGCGGTCGTATCATCGGATCCGGCTAGCTAAGTGCTAGGCATGCGATCAACATGACATGAGGACGTACAGTGAATCAGTCCTTAATCGACACAGACAGGGATAGACATGCACCCAAGACCTCCATGCCTTGTTGCTTCTCTATCACGATCCCGCCTGGTCTCCTTTATTCATTGACACATGGTTATTTTCACGCTAGCAGATATAGCCAACCATGATTAGTTATCAGCCTATATCGTGCAGGTGACAAGTAATCACCCGACTTCTACCGACTAAGCATGGCTAAGCATATATTCGATCCTGGACCTACATAGAATTCATGATATATATATATGGACAAGGAAGATATATATATATATATATATATATATATATATATATGGACAAGGAAGATATATGCAGCAAGTGGTTCAAATCAACTCCTAGTACTTAATGCATCAACATAAAAGGACTCAAGTTGATAGTTTGAAAACATAGGAGGCCTAGAATGGTCATGGATGACATGACATGATAATGTGCATGGTTAAATGATGGCTATCATAATAGGTCATTAGGATGATAACAAAGTTGAATTCTTATTTATTGAGTAGGTGCATATCTCTTCTCTAGAAATTTCAAGAATCCACACTAAGTCCATTTCTGGACCACACACAGTAGCTACAAGTTTAGATCATAACTAGAGTTATATTCATATAAATCCTATGATCCAGGACTTTCTGGAAAGCTTATAAAATTTCCTACAACTTTCATTTAATCACCAAAAGGTGATTCAACCAGTATCCTAGTCAAAATAGGTAAACTTCCCAGGTCTATCCAGAAATTCCAAAGAGTAAGCATTTTGGGAGACCAACTTCTAATAGCCATAAGTCCTAAACCATTTAGCCTATTGCCATGAAAATTTGACACAAGAAATATAAGTAAGTTATCTACAACTTTATTATTGACAAGATTCACAGCAAAGTTCACCTTACCCATGCAATTTACTTAACAACCAAAACTGTCCAAACAGTAACTAAAATTTAATTATAGAGCAATTACTATTTCACTGCATACAAGCAATTAAATTTGGGCACAACCAATGGTACCAACAGTTCATAGGCATCATACACACTCTAGAAAACATGATGGTCAAGCCTAAGTAAATTATTTAAAAGCCTTTATTAATTTATTTGGACACTAAGGTGAAATAAGGAAAATATATCAAATACACAATAAATTCTAAGAAAATAACAGTAGCCTACATATGACCCCAAAAAATTGCTACACAAATTTCATGCCATTTGGATAAATATATCCATCTCTACAAAAATGACAAGTTGCATAGGCTTATTTTAGCAAAAATAGTTTAGCCTAGTGAAAAGTGTCAAACAATAGATTTCATATTTTTTAGCTTCCCTAAAACCTATTAACACTATACAAAAATTTGCATGGCAATATGTTACTTATTTTTATCCTTATGAATTTCCTCAGAAAACAACATTTATTAAAAGATAAATTCAAAGACCCCACTCCAATCAAGTTTACTGCAAGTTCAACATTTTTCCTAACTAGAGTCAGTCAACACAAGATCATGAAATTGGAATAACTTTTTTCTCATACTCCTAACTCTAGTTATGCATTTTCCAAGATTGAAAACAATTTAAAAGCACTTATCTAGCTCCATTTAATTCTCCCAGAAAAACATCCCAAACAGTAGGTTTCTTATTTTTATCAAATAGTATAATTCATTATGAATCCAACAAAATTTGATTCACCCAAAATGGGCATCTACAACTCTACTTATGAATTTTGGAAACATGCATTCAAATCTGTGAAAACAAATAAAAAATCAAAGAACGCACAAAGACTAACAGATGGGGCCCGCTAGTCAGTGACACCGGGGCAGGGGAGGCACTCCGGCCAGCCCTATCTCACTAGCGGCGAGATAACCGGTGACGAGGGTGACACCAACATGTTCCCCACATCGGGCTGCGTCGGTGGGTGGTGAAGATGTGACCTAGGGTTTGCTGGAGATGGGTCGCCGACGGTAATGGCGGACGGTAGAGGTAGCGCACCGGTATGCCGACATTCTTTGGACATCATGTGCTCTGGTGAGGTGTGCTACGACTTTGTGGAATCCTAACAAAGCTATCAAGGTTGGGTTAGAGTTCCGGTGAGGCGGTGGTGAGCTCTGACTACGTGCATGGCCACACTGCGGCGCACGAAGCATGGTGGTGCTCCCACCGTTTTGACTAGACAGCGGCAAAAGGTAGGTCTCCATAATGCCATTTGCTAGGTCTAGGGTCACTCAACCTAAGATGCGAAAGAGAGGAGGGAGATGATGGACTAGCTCGGCAACGGCAAGCTCGAGAGCCACGGCGGCCGCGCGCATAGCAGCGACGCATTCCTGCTCAACCATGCGGTAGTGTCTACCCTAGATCTGGCCTGAGCATCTATAGCCTAGCATGTGCCAGGCCAGAGAAGAGGAAGGCAGGAGATGTGGTGGAGTGGCCGGGACATTGTGAGAAGAGAGCACGGCGACGCTCCGGTGGCGATGGCGGCTACGGCGAAGCAGAATGCCGCTTTACCTTGGGTCAAGAGGTGGTGCTGGTGGCTCGATGAGGTGGAGGTGATGGTGGAGCAGCTGTGGCTGAGACAAATCAACTAGTGGAGCTATATTAGTGGCAAATGGTTGTGGCGGAGCTACGGTGGTGATGCAGCGAGCTTAGAGCTCCGCTTGGCAAGGCAGAGCGAGAGGGAGGAAGTGAGAGCGGGCGAGCGCAGTGAGCAGTAGGGGCACGGTGCCTAAGTGCACACTCTAGTCTGACCGGCCAGGCCATTGCTGGTGTATGGCCGCCACACGGCGGCCATGGCCCGTGGCCGGTCGTCCACTGACGCACACGTGGACGGGGCCATCAGAGCCGATGACAGCGCCTAACAATGTTACTTTGTGGTCGTCTAACACCAAATCCATGGTGATTTGTTGTGTAGAGCATTAATAAAAGTTGTAGAGCTACATACAATCTACAATTTTACTTAAAGGACTTTGGCCTAAATCCTAATGATTCACAAGTTATATCATCCCAAAGTGCAGCACTTGAAACTGTAATTCGATCCCAGAATTAGAAAATTTTCAAAGTGCTAGAACAGTAATTCTTTTGCTACTTGTGAGCTATTTTTGAGCATGCTATGCGCCGAATTCGGTCTTGACCCAAAAATAAAAGTTGTTACCCTAGTCAAGTACTACAACTTTTCTTAAGGGTGCACAACCACGCAAAGTATCTAGTGTATAGTTCAACATAGGTAAAACATGCAACTTGAAAATGATAGCTTACACTATAATCATGACTTAGAGGCCAAATTGGTCCAAGTCATGAATACCAAAGTTGTTCCATGTGACATTCTAAGCATGTTTAAGGTACTCCTAAGGTTCCACAAGCATTTCACACATTGGTCACATCTAAACCCAAGCCTAGGTATAAATTGAAGAGGCATCACAAGTGATATAAGCAAGGTAGTGAAGATAGAATTTGACATGCTCATGCTCATGAATGCTCAATGATGCTTGTGCTCATGAACTGCCAATGCCAAATGCATGCTTAACACTAGGGTGTTACAGGAGGGGTACCCCTCTATTTGTACAGCAGCCTAGGCGATGCTACGAGCTATAATTAGCGCGAGGACCAGCTCCCACCGCCATAGCATGGAAGCATGCCACCGCTTGTCAAAGGAGGGGCTAAGCAGTGTTGGCAAGGGGTCGGGCGCCCCTAGGGGTCGGCCACTATCGACAAAAGATGCTCGGCAGTCCACCGAGGGGTATCCCACGATGGTAGATTTGGCGTAGAGGTGAGCGAGATGGTAATACAAGCACCAAGACACAAGATTTAGACAGGTTCGGCTGTTAGTATGATGTAATACCTACATCCTATGTTCTGATGTATTGCATTGAGATGTATCGATCTATGGAGATCTATCTACTAGGGGACCCCTGCCTCTCCTTATATACTCTGGAGGGGTAGGGTTACAAGTAAAGTATCATATTTGGTACTATACAATATCTTGCGGTGCACGCCGAGCAGCGCCGTGCATGCCTTGATCTTGTGGGCTGGGCCACCTCTGATGGTGCAGCCCATGTCTTGTCTTGTGGATACCAGGGGCCATACCCCCAAAGCTAGTCCCCGAGCTTGACTGTAGGTGACGTAGTCACGTGGTGCTAGGGTCAGAAAGTAAAAGACCAGTCGAGTAGGCAGTCAGTCCCCGGGTGTAGCCTCGAGATGAAAAAAGCGCACATTCACCGCAAGGTGAAGTGTGCCCACTTAGTCCCCGAGCCTGCTAGAAGACGAAGAATGAATCTTATAGCAGGGTCAAAGAAAAAGAAGTCTGAAAGCTTTGCCGACGTCGTCTGACATGCGCGTATCAAGACCCCAGACGTGCTGCCCAAGATCAGCACCCTGATCTGAACAGCATGGAGCAGCTTGATAGTACACTAGTGAGATGTAGCAAGATCCAACCACCAAGGGAGCACCGAGGAGTCCCCAGCGTCGCTGGCGATGTCCGAGCGCCGAAGAGCGAGGAGTCCCCGGTGTTGCTGCGATGTCCGAGCACCGAGGAGCGAGGAGTCCCCGGCGTCGCTGGCGATGTTCGAGCACCAAGGAGTCCTCGGCGTCGCTGGCGATGTCCGAGCACCGAAAAGTGAGGAGTCCCCGGCGTCGCTGGCGATGTCCGAGCATCGAGGAGCGAGGAGTCCCCGGCGTCGCTGGCGATGTCCGAGCACCGAGGTGTCCTCGGCGTTGCTGGCGATGTCTGAGCACTAAAAAGCGAGGAGTCCCTGACGTCGCTGGTGATGTCCGAGCACCGAGGTGTCCTCGGCGTCGCTGGCGATGTCCGAGCACTAAAAAGCGAGGAGTCCCCGACGTCGCTTGCCGAGGAGCGAGGAGTCCCCAGCATCGCTAACGATGTCCGAGCACCGTGGAGCAAGGAGTCCCTAGCATCACTGGCGATGTCCGAGTACCGAGGAGTCCTCGACGTCACTGGTGATGTCTGAGCACCGAAAAGCGAGGAGTCCCCAGCGTCGCTGATGATGTCCGAGCACTGATGAGTCCCCAGCATAGCTGGCGATGTTCGTGCGGTGAAGTGTGCCCACTTAGTCCTCGAGCACGAAGAATCCGAGCGCCAAGGAGTAACCGGTGTAGCTGGCGATGAAGCACGAGCGACAAACAGTCTGGTCAACTAGTCAGTGGCGAAGTGAGCATTGAGTAGAAGCGACCGGCAAATAGTCTGATCAACTGGTCGACGACGGAGTCCATGAACCAAGCGGTCCGACTAGTTGATCGGTGGAGAAGCCCGAGCACCAGGTGGTCAGATCACCTGAACGATGATCCTGCAATACAAATATGTAGAATGGGTAGTACATGATGTAAAAATATATGAACTCTAGAGGGGTATCCACCGAAGGGTATCCCACGATGGTAGATTTGTCGTAGAGGTGAGTGAGATCAGGAGAGAGATGGTAATACAAGCACCAAGACACAAGATTTAGACAGGTTCGACCGTCATTATGACGTAATACGTACATCCTGTGTTCTGATGTATTGCATTGAGAAGTATCGATCTATGGAGATCTATCCACTAGGGGACCCCTACCTCTCCTTATATTCTCTGGAGGGGTAGGGTTACAAGTAAAGTATCCTATTTGGTACTATACAATATATTACGGTGCACGCCAAGCAGCGCCATGCATGCCTTGATCTTGTGGGCTGGGCCACCTCTGATGGTGTGGCCCATGTCTTGTCTTATGGATACCAGGGGCCATACCCCCACAGCTAGTCCACGAGCCTAACAGTAGGTGACGTAGTCACGTGGTGCCAAGGTTAGAAAGTAAAAGACCAGCCGAGCAGGCAGTCTGTCCTCGGGCGTAGCCTCGAAATGAAAAAAGCGCACATTCACCGCAAGGTGAAGTGTGCCCACTTAGTCCCCGAGCCTGCTAGAAGATGAAGAATGAATCTTGTAGCAGGGTCAAAAAAAAGAAGTCTGAAAGCTTTGTCGACGTCATCCGACATGCGCGTATCAAGAACCTAGATGTGCTGCCCAAGATCAGCACCCTGATCCAAACAGCATGGAGCAGCTTGATACCACACTGATGAGACATAGCAAGATCCGACCACCAAGGGACCACCGAGGAGTCCCCAGCATCGCTGGCGATGTCCGAGCGCCGAAGAGCGAGGAGTCCCCAACATCGCTGGCGATGTCCGAGCGCCGAAGAGCGAGGAGTCCCCGGCGTTGTTGGCGATGTCCGAGCACCAAGGAGCGAGGAGTCCCCGGTGTCACTGGTGATGTCCGAGCACCGATGAGTCCTCAGCGTCGCTGGCGATGTCCGAGCATCGAGGAGCAAGGAGTTCCCGGTGCCACTGGCGATGTTCGAGCACCGAGGAGTCCTTGGCATTGCTGGCGATGTCCGAGCATCAAAAGCGAGGAGTCCCCGGCATCACTGGCGATGACCGAGCACCGAGGAGCGAGGGGTCCCCAGCGTCGCTGGCGATGTCCGAGCACCAAGGAGCAAGGAGTCTCCGGCGTCGCTGGCGATGTCCTAGTACCGAGGAGTCTTCGACGTCACTAGCGATGTCCGAGCACCGAAAAGCGAGGAGTCCCCAGCATCGCTGATGATGTCCGAGCACCGAGGAGTCCTCGGCGTAGCTGGCGATGTTCGTGCGGTGAAGTGTGCCCACTTAGTCCTCGAGCATGAAGAATCCGAGCACCGAGGAGTAACCGGCGTAGCTGGTGATGAAGCACGAGCGATGAACAGTCTGGTCAACTGGTCGGTGGTGAAGTGAGCATTGAGTAGAAGCGACCAGTGAACAGTCCGATCAACTGGTCGACGACGGAGTCCATGAACCAAGCGGTCTGACCAGTTGATCGGTGGAGAAGCCCGAGCACTAGGTGGTCTGATCACCTGAACGATGATCCTGCAATACAAATATGTAGAATGGGTAGTACATGATGTAAAAATATATGAACTCCAGAGGAAAAAAAAAATAGCGTATGTAGCTTGGTGATCAGTTGGAGCGAAGATGTATTTATATTTAATATAAACCGCGGAGCCCGTGCACGTGTAGGAGGAATAGGCGTGACCAAGGAGCCACTGCCGATCACCCATAACGCAGAGCGCGGAGCCTGTAGCACGTGTAGGGAGGAGTCGGAGACAGGGCCATCTCTGGAGGCGTCCGAGCATCAACAAGACTGTTCAGGGGTTTGGAAAATCGTTTGGAGAGCAAACATGGACAAAATAGCTCGGAGAAACATCATGGCGATATACAGATATTGGAGAATATTTAGAAGAATATTAAAGCATGACTTAGCTTTAGGGAGAAAGTCTGGTCGGTGACATATGGCGTTATCTGGTCGGCATTGACGGCGAGCACCTGGCGGACGGTGAGTTGTTGGTGAAGACGACCTCGAAGGTGGTTCCGAGATCAGATCTACTGTCGCGGGGGCTGGTGTAGCCAGCGATTAATCATTGTCGTGGACCAGCATGGATCTCCATGAGATTGATGACGAGAACGCGCTATTGATTTGAAGTCCATTTGGCTCACCATGGATCAAGCTGTAACACCCCGGGTGCTTAAGTATTAAAAACTGGACATATCATCATATGCATTGCAAGGCATTGGTCATATTGCAAACTTTGATATGCATTCACTAAAACAAGTTTACATTTATGTTATAAGTGTTGCTTGGTATTGTTTGAATCAAGTTCGAAGTCTTTGTATTGGTTTGAAATTCCGAAAACCCTGATTTTCAATATTTAAATCCTACCCTGAAAACCCATTTCAAAATCAAAGCACATTTTGGGGTTGAGTCTAAAAGCAAAATTGTAGAGCTTGTCGAGTTGTACAAAGTTTGGTTTTGGAGTTTTTCAAGTTGTTTAGTAAAATTTGAACTTATTTGAAAAGGCGAAATTCCTTAAATGTCCCCTATTTCAATTCAAAAGTTCATTTTAAAATGTAGACCGAATTAGGGGTTGGTTATGAAAGCAAAGTTGTAGAACTTTTGATTTTGAACAACTTTTGTTTTTGGAGATTTTTGAGTTGTTACAAAAATTTGGGAGTAATTTGAGTTTCAAACTGGATGGCAACTCTGTAATTTTGATGAACAGTATTCACCGCTCTTGCTACACCGCCGGTGACCTTCGGTTTGCTTCCAGGCACGGTCGTGGCCATCTTTGGCATCGCGCTGGCGCGGTGAAGGCCACTGCGTAGCTTCCTTGCGCTTCTAAGCCGCTCTATTTAGCCTTGGCCGTCACCGTTTGCCCCCGCTGTCTTGCTCTATTTTCCCGACGCCACGACCATAACTCCAGCGAGCTCTCACCGTCACTTTAGCGCACTCCAGCCACTACAAAGCTTGACACAGCTCCGCCTACTCTTTGCGCACCCAACCAACCTGTTTTTGTCGCTTGTCGTCACCAGAAACTCACGGTGCGCGTTCTTCGTCCTCGCGGCCGGCAACCTCACCCGCGATCCTGTTTCATCGTGGTCAGCGCGTTGCGGTGAGTCTCTGTCCTTGCCGAGCCATGATTCGGTTTCACCACGATGCCGTGGTGGTTTGTACCTTGATGCTTGATCAAATTGTCCACCGCAGCCACCAGAGCGTCACCGTCACCGTTGCTTGCTCTGCCGTGACCGCTGTGTCCATCGAACGGTGTCTCCAGTGCTCCTCCGACCTTGTGCTCTACTCAGTCGCATTTGGGGTGAGATGCTGATGCTTCCTGGGCCATCTGTTTAAGCTTTACAAGTCTCACATCGCCAGCATAGTGTAGCCACGCCGTCGTGGCCTCCATGGCCGACGTAGTGCTTGGTCTAGTCCGTAGCTGGTCCAGCTTGTGCCCCAAATCGATGCGCTTAGTCGAGGGTAGTGTTTTGGTAACTTGTTCGTCACCGTTGGTCTCGCCGTCGGCACGATATCGCCGGTCAGCACGCTTGTCGCCGGAGTCAAAGCCAAAGGTTGAAGACGACATGTGGGGTCGGGATGTCAGTGACTGTGTAGTTCAAAAATGGATTTTTCTATTTTCTGGATTGAATGAATAGTGTCTGTTTTTGTTATTTTTGTGTAGATTTATTTAGAGCTCCAAAAATTATGAAAATTTTTGTGTGACCTCTCTGTGATGTATGTTATTTAGGCAAAATATGAAATATTGTTTTTCAGTACTTTTTGAATGTGATAAAAATTGCTCAATTAATTAATAAATGAGTTTCCAGGATTTTTTTAGCCTTATTTATGTATCCAAAAATTATGAAAATTGTTTTGTCACTTAGTTATCATGTGATGAACATTTACAAAAATTTTGAAGACAATTGGAACAAGTTGATTTATTTCATAATTCTTAATTAATTAATTCATTCATAAAAGCAAATAATAACCTTTAGTGATTTAGGTTTTGTTTGAGTTTTTGATTGAGTGATGTCCTTGGGTAATTAGTTGGTGATGATCCTTGGCAATTGATGTGAGTGTTGCGAAAAGAATTTAGTTAGTTTAACTTGTAACTGTACCGCGAAGGAAAGTTGTATTTAAGTTGTTAATTTTGCATCCATCATCAAGCATCATATTTCGTATTCCGCATCATGTTAAACATGGCATTGTTACTACGTGTAGTGAACGAAGGTGAACACGTGGTAATTAATCAAGTAGTTGAGGAGGTTGATCCGTCTGTGGAGGTTGGTGTTGATATCGGTGGAACGACTCCGGACCCAGACTTTTCCGTCAACGAAGGCAAGCCCCGGATGCATACAACCCTACCTTGTATTTTACAAATTGATTTTGCTTTTGCTTCTTTTACTGCATTAAGTGATTAGAAGTCAAGTGAAAATCAAATTGGTACATTACCAACCTTGTTATTCCATATTTACCATATTACCAGTTTTAAATTCGTATATGCCTAGTTTTGCTTAGCTATGCTTAGAACGATGAAAGTCGGGTGATTACCTGTCATCTGCGAGTTTTAAATGGATCTTTAGTTACTTATGTTATCATGTGATATGGGAATGTGGAGTAATAAATCTAGACCGGACGGACTCGGTGTATGGGAGCCGCAAGACATGGAGGTCTTGTGAGCGGGTTCTTTCCGCCTGTGTCGATTAAGGTCCGTCCGTTGTTGAATTGTATGAGGTGAGACTTTGTAGTACTAACCACATACTCCGGTAAGCCTTAACTTGGCTATTCTATTACGAGAATGGCTACTCACGCATTGAGAGTGGAGAGATGGCGGGAATAGCGTGTACCCACGTGGCAATGGGCTGGATTGGTGGAGTACTGTATTCTCAGGTGGCGCAGACCCATTCTTGTTTAGAGGATCCGAGGGTAGGTTGATATATGTAAGTCGGGGACCCGCATATGTCGTGTGGTCTGGAATTCCTAGCTAGGTTTTTAATCGGTTAGAATCGTCGTTGCTCCTCGGTTATGGAGACTCAACTCACTGTTCATCATCGTAGTAATAAATAACTAGAACTTGAGGATGGTCTGTGAAGGTGTTGGGTATGAAGTTTCATGATCTCAATGCGGATCGTGTCAGCTTTGTATATGATCTTATGAAGTTTTAAATGTTGATATAAAGAATTTTTGTTAAAAAGCTTTTACGCAAAAGAACCTTAATTATTGCTAAAGCCATACCTTGAAGCCCTGAGCCTGCATTCCTGCGCTTTATTAATTCTTATTTCGGTTAAGTCTTGTTGAGTACTTTTGTACTCAGGGTTCGTTGACCCTTGTTGCAGGTGAGGCTCATGAGCAGATCTGTTTTGGATCGTGATGCATGACTGTTGTTCAGTGCGATGCCGATAAGTAAATGTGTGGCCCTTGGGCGGGGCAGCTTATTTGTGTGTTCTATAATATATTATAATGCCACTCCACTACTTTGTTTTGTATTAATTATCGAACTTAGTTGTATGGTTTGAAACAAACGGTTTGTAAATTATGTTATTGTAAGACTTCCGCCGTTTTTACTCTGGTGTATCTATTTGAATAAACTGTTGTAATACTGCAATGACTCTGTAATGTGATCCTGCTCAGAAATCGTGGATGATTCGGGGTTCCCCGAGGACACCCGACAGTCTTCTTAAGTTACCGGGAACGTATGCATAGATGTCAAAGGTCGTTGGACAGTGATAGGTGCATGTGGGCCATATAATTTAGGAGATTCTGCCACACAAGCGCACACCCCTACCTGGCGCGCCAACTGTCGACAAAAGATGCTCGGTAGTCCACCGAGGGGTATCCCACATGATGGTAGATTTGTCGTAGAGGTGAGCGAGATCAGGAGCGAGATGGTAATACAAGCACCAAGACACAAGATTTAGACAGGTTCGGCCGTCAATATGACGTAATACCAACATCCTGTGTTCTGATGTATTGCATTGAGATGTATCGATCTATGGAGATCTATCCACTAGGGGACCTCTGCCTCTCCTTATATACTCTAGAGAGGTAGGGTTACAAGTAAAGTATCCTATTTGGTACTATACAATATCTTGTGGTGCACGTCGAGCAGCGCCGCCGTGCATGCCTTGATCTTGTGGGCTGGGCCACCTCTGATGGTGCGGCCCATGTCTTGTCTTGTGGATACCGAGGGCCATACCCCCATAGCCACCCCTTGACCATGGCTTCTCGCCACTGTCTTCACCGTGCAGGCCGTGGGTTGGACCAATATTGCTTCCCCGTGGGGTTTTGCCCCATTTGAATTGATTTGATGGGCGTCTCCCTCGTTCCTTTGTGCAAATCAGCATTGGAAAGCGCCTTTCGGTGAATTATTCCATGTATTTGTGTTTGTGACCTACAAAATAATGTTCTTCAAATACATGTGAAAATTGGATAATAGTAAATGCATATGTGTTTAAGATTGCTTATTTCTCCTCTTTTTGTGTCTTAATTAGCGGTTGGATTTGATCGGTAAAGACCGCCAACACCAGGTTGCGCTAGTTGTTGACATTTCTTAGCGTCGCTAACAGGTTTTGTATTCCCCGGCAACGGCGCTAGAAAGCTTGTTGGTATTTATTAACGCACATAGAGAAATTCACAAGCGCACGGATACCGATGTAGCTTTCACTCGGCAGTATTCCAGGGTATTGTATTTTTCCACATGGAAGCAATGGTTAAAGAAGATGATAGTTAACCATCATGTATCTACTAACTTAGTATACCGACTAGACTAAAGTGGGGGTAAGTGATATACAATAAAATAGGGTGACACATAAGAAGTTCTACTCCAGAAAGGATAAAGTGAAAGCATAGCTAAATGGGAGGACAACGAGTGAGGGAGTTTCCTAAGTTCTTCTCTATCACACACAATAACACTTTGGAGCAATAGTACCTTTGCAACCCTCGAAGGAGGTGAGAAAGAGTGGTCGGGGGAAGGCTGATAAAAAGCTCTTCAAACACCAATCGGAACGTGGTGGATTACAAAGGCCTGACAGAGCTGTCACCTCTAGGGCTACCACAACTATCTGTAGGATTGGGCGCAAACTCAGGTAAACACTAGCCTAGACACCACATTTATGCTAACGATTACTACTCTAGTCAAGTTCTATAACTAGAGCACTCGATGCGAGAGGAGATACCATGCTAAGGTGAGATACAACTATACTAACCATACTTAGCTAAACAACTAAGGCATGAACTAGATAAACAATAAAGAAGATACTAATATATTGCATAGAAAGTAATATATTGAAATAAGGAAAGTACTACAAGAGAGATACAAAGCTATACCAGACTCCTGAAGACCGCTCTAGACTCTAAGAAGAGTTTCTCTTCACTCTAACTCCCATTAAAGCTCACACTAAGACTACATCTTGAGAGTAGAGAGTTTCTCTTGTGGTGTGTGTTACAAGGGAGGGGTGAGGGTCGTATTTATAGCCCAAGGTGGAGTAGGGGCTACTCCAACACCATGTCATCGATCCAAGTGACACCTTCTCTTTGCCCTTAAACCGACCTTGAACCACCATAAATCAACGCATAGGATTGCTCCCAAGTGTGTTTCCTTGCATGTGTCTGAAGGAGAGGCGGTGGAGTGGCTGAGGGGCAGCGGGCGGCGTAGGTAGGGCGTCGACCGGCCCCTCACTGTTGAGTGGGACATCCTCCTTCAGTGTGGGGCCCCTTGGGATGTAGTAGAGTGTGGGTATGAACACCATTTGTCCATTTGGGAACCCGACATACCAGATGGTGAGTCACCGATCCATGTGATGCTTCTTTTTGGCCCTTGATCACGCACCGCTTGGAATCAACGGTGGAGAAGGCTTGGAGGTGTGTTTCTTGGCCATTTCCCATGGATTGGTGAGGTGGCACTAGTGGGGCCACACTGGCCGATGCCATGGTGGGGCTAGGTGGCGCCACCAAGTGGCCCATGGTCGCCCACCTTGCTCCAATTGCTTCTAGTTGCTTGATTTTTGGTATTCTTGTATAGTTTTCCTGCATGAGCAAAGATCTCCAAGTACAAGTGAAAATATGTGAATTATAAACATAAATCATTACTCAAGTTGTTGTTTTCTCCCATTGTTGGTGCAATGTTGATGGTCAAAATAGGCATTTAGTGACCGTCAACAAGCTCCCCCACACTAAACCTTTGTTCGTCCAGAGCAAAGTGGGAAAACAAAGTTTCAAGTGTAACTTGATATGAAACAAGACTTCAAAAGATATGATGCTAACATAAAAGATATACCAAGTCATACCTCATACCTTGTGGATTTTGAAGTGTCTACCATGTCGCCTTGAGCGGTTGAAAAGTGGAACACCTTTTCACACCAAGTCATCACTATCCCCTATGAAGCATACTTGGAGTTTTTATAACTTTGCAATTGAAAACTTAGTGCAAACTTCTCAAATGGTACTCTCAAATCACTCAATGGTGTTTGTATCCTCACCAAGGCATTAGTGTTTTGCCTTACATCCTACTTCTAATAGGTGGAGTTTGGGTAGGATAAGAGTAAAGCACACTTGCATTGCATATATTGCTAAGTAAAACAATGGATCTATGGAGAAAATATCATACACTCAGATCAAGGTGTGCATATGTGTGGAAATGGGCTGATTATGATTACTCCATAGCATGATATGATTCTTTCTCCACCTTTTATTTAAGAGCATGGCCATGTTTCTCTCTTTTTTCTTCTTTTTTTCTTTCTTTTTCTTTTTTTCTATGGACCTTCTTGTGTCCACATTTGTTTTTCTTTGTTTTTTTCAATACTTTTTTTCATAGCCCATGCTCATTTGTAAGGATTGTGGAGAAAGATCATGCTAACAAACATGGAGTATGTATTTGGTAGAAATGGAAAGGCATGTTTTTGCTAACTTCCAGTGTAGAAGTATAGCATATATTTGGTGGAGTGTACGTGACCTTGATCTTAAGAGCATGATAGAATTCTCAACACAGGTCAACAAAGTTTGACAAATCTCAAAGCAAAAACAAGTAGCATATGTGGAAGGTTTTCAACATATAGCATGATATTTGGCATTGGTGGGAAATCTCACCATTGAGGAGAAGCGAGGCTATTAATTTTGATGTTTTATCAAAACAGAAATCTCCAAGAGCTTACATAGAAAGATAGGATTTCTTTAGTCTCTACCATATCTCACTTCACAACAACTTAGTTGACATATTTTCCTAATATAGATATGTCCACAAGTAACAAGCATATGAACTAGGAATAAAGTTTATGTTGGCCAATCTTTATAAAGTCATGTTCATAGTTTGGCAAGATTCATATTTTAAGTTTTGATTTTAGCATATAGCATTTTTCAATCATATCAAACTCAGAAGAACAAAGCAAGAGTGGGAAGAGGGAGTGCAAACCAGCATGCCAAAGTGGCGGAGGTCTGAGAGGTGGAAGAGAAGAATCAGGCAGCCTCCCCCACACTAGGACTTTTATGTCACTTGACATTAAAAGCCTAGTGTATATGTTGGGACATACCTTAGAGTGTACTCGAATGTTGAATGATGTTTTGCTCAAGTTGTTACCACCTTGTTGTTTGACCCTTCATCCTTTTGTGTTCCACCAGAAAGGTTTAGCGACAAATACCCGAAGGATACAAGTTCTACAAGATGCTTTTGTTCTCATTTTACAAAGTTACTTCTTTTTTTGGGTGAGAACAAAGGGAAGAGACTAAACATGATTTTTTAGAGAGGCTTTATTAGAGGAGTGGTTGCAAGCTTTATAAAGAAATAATGCAAGTAAATCTTTATTTTTTTTTATTATTATTTTTAAACATATTATAGATTGTTCTAATTTATTATGCATGAAAGAAAAGAGACTAAATATAAAGCTAATCAAGCAAAAGTTTAAAATTTAAAAGTTATGCGAAAATTAAATACGGGATACATACCGATTTACCTGTCGGTGAGGGCTCAGTATTTCAAGTCAATTGAGCATGACTTCTCCATTGAATTCAACTTAAATTTGCATCTTCCAATTCTAGATATGAGGATATGGATTTTGGCCATGCGGGGCTGTTTTGGACTTGGAGGTGTATGCTTCCCCTCCTTCTCGATCAAGTTTCATTTCTCATCCCTGCAAAGGTTAGTGGACAATAGATACCCGAAGGATTTCTTAAAGAAACAAGGGTGTTGTTGTTATTGGGGCCAAAGGTTTTCTTTTATGCTAACAACAAGATGACGCTTTTATTTAGTTAGCAAAGATCTTTTTTCCCACAATAGCTAGTGGTAAACTATATTAGTAGACATCAAGGTCAATATCAAAATTTTTACGCCAATTGCTTCCCCAACAATGGCGCTAGAAAGCTTGTTGACATTTCTTAGCATCGCTAACAGGTTTTGTATCCCCCAACAATGGAGCCAGAAAGCTTGTTGGTATTTATTAACGCACACAGATAAATCCACAAGCATACAGACACTGATGTAGCTTTCACCCGGGAGTATTCCAGGGTATCGTATTTATCCATAGGGAAGCAATGGTTAAAGAAGATGATAGTTAACCATCATGTATCTACTAACTTAGCATACCGACTAGACTAAAATGGGGGTAAGTGATATACGATAAAATAGGGTGACACACAAGAAGTTCTACTCCAAAAAGGATAAAGTGAAAGCATGGCCAAATGGGAGGACAACGAGTGACGGAGTTTCCTACGTTCTTCTGTATCACAAAGGACACTACTATAGTTCCATTCTAGAGCAGACCAGATGAGATAACTAGGAATGGGTAGGACATAGCGATCACACACAATAACAATTTGGAGCTATAATACCTTTCTGACCCTCGAAGGAGGAGAGAAAGAGTGGTCGGGGGAAGGTTGCCAAAAAGCTCTATGAACACCAATCCGAACATGGTGGATTACAAAGGCCTGACAGAGCTGTCACCTCTGGGGCTACCGCAACTATCCGTAGGATTGGGCGCAAACTAAGGTAAACCTAGCCTAGACACCACGTCTATGCTAATGATTACTACTCTAGTCAAGTACTATAACTAGAGCACTCGATGCGAGTGGACATCCCATGCTAACCATACTTAGCTAAACAACTAAGGCATGAAACTAGATAAACAACAAAGAAGATACTAATATATTGCATAGAAAGTATTATATTGAAATAAGGAAAGTACTACAAGAGAGATACAAAGCTATATCAGACTCCTGAAGACCGCTCCAGACTCTAGGAAGAGCTCCTCTTCACTGTAGCTCCCACTAAAGCTCACAATAAGACTACATCTTGAGAGTAGACAGAGTTTCTCGTGTGGTGTGTGTTACAAGTGAGGGGTGAGGGTCCTATTTATAGCCTAACATGGAGTAGGGGCTACTCCAATGCCACGTCAATGATCCAGGTGGCACCTTCTCCTTGCCATTGGATCAAACTGACCTTGAACTGCCATAAATCAACGCATAGGATTGCCCCCAAGTGTGTTTCCTTGCATGTGTCTGAAGGAGAGGCGGTGGAGTGGCTGAAGGGCGCCGAGAGGCGTAGGTAGGGCACCGGCTGGGCCCTCAGTATTGAGTGGGCCCTCCTCCTTCGGTGTGGGGCCCCTTAGGATGTAGTAGAGTGTGGGTATGAACACCATTTGTCCATTTGAGAACCCGACATACCGGATGGTGAGTCACCAATCCATGTGATGCTTCTTTTCAGCCCTTGATCATGCACCGACTTGGAATCAACGGTGGAGAAGGCTTGGAGGTGTGTTTGTTGGCCATTTCCCATGGATTGATGAGGTGGCACTGGTGGGGCCACACCGACCGGCACCATGGTGGGGTCGGGCGGCGCCACCAAGTGGCTCATGGTGGCCCACCTTGCTCCAATTGCTTCTAGTTGCTTGATTTTATGTAATCTTGTATAGTTTTCCTGCATGAGCAAAGATCTCCAAGAACAAGTGGAAATATGTGAATTATAAACATAAATCATTACTCAATTTGTTGTCTTCTTCCATTGTTGGTGCAATGTTGATGGTCAAAATAGGCATTTAGTGATCGTCAACACTAGTGCTTCTCGGTGTTGTGGGCAGTGTTGATTCCCTACGTCGCAACACTAGTGTCGAAGCCATCTATTTGGCTTTGGTAGTAGGCGAGGATGTACTCTGCGTTGTATGTGTGATTCTTGTTCAGGTAGGCTAGCAGTTCTTCCAGGACATCAATTAGTTGGTGAAAAATGAAGACGTAACTGCTCACCTTTTCCTCCTGAGGTGGGTTGAGGGTGCCTAGACCGGTGTTCTACAACACATGCCTGATCTTCAAGAAGCCCTTACTCATGATGCCAACGGCCCAATCATCTCTATCTCCAAAGGGATCCACCAGAGCTTCATCTTGATTCACCACGGGCATGGCATCATCCTCCTTCACCACGGGCACGACGTCATCCCTCTCTTGTGCACGCTTCGCAGAAGGCTCACCCTTCACCATGGCAGTGGCCAAGTGTGAAGTAGGTTTGGAGAAGGCAACCCCATGTTCCTGGTGATTTTAGATCTGCAGTGCGAATGGGAGGGCTTGGGGAAGGAAGGAAAACAAGCAGAGTTGTGGAAGAGATCATTGCGGTTAATATATCACTACTAAAGAGGAGCCATTGGTGATTTTTGGAACAAAGAGGAGCCAATAGTGTTGAAATGTTACTGCACACGCAAGAAAGTCTGACCTCTATAGGTTTGAAAGCGTCTAACACACTGCGTAGACCTTAGCTTACATTACAGACAAGTTAAAGTTGCTGCAAAATAATGACAACATCCGTCCTAGAGGAAATTAACATGACCATAAACAATCAAACAACATTGATCAATTTAAACATGTCATGATAGAGAGATACATCAACACAACTTTATTTACTACTTTCCTAATGACTCCAACTCCGAGGACAAGGAGATATAGGGAAGATAGTAAGGTCTGCCGATGATTTCTGGCAGGATATCACATCTACCATATGGAATGTAATGTGTATAGATGACATGAACTTTTCTGTTGTCCATGTTATATGCGATGATAGCTCTTTCCACCCCAACCCCAACAAAGAAAACCAAATTCCATTCTGGGTGAACTATAACCGCTATGTAGCATGACTCAAAATCAAAGTAACCCATTTGTTTTTTAGTCTTTCCAAACAACTTATGCAGTCTGATAGTATGCTTCAATGTCCATTTATTATTAGTACCATAGTCTTCAAGGATCCAGATTGAAAGCTTGGACATGTTGTGACCACCAACAATACATTGACATAAGTGACCCTGAGCTTGATGGATGGATCATGAAAAACCACGAGGACAGTTAGGAATTTTCCTCCATGCCTTTCCCTCCATATCCATAGCAAGTATATGATGATAACCCTCGCAGAACCCAATATAGTGCAGACAACCGTTAAGAAACATAGTTGCTGATTTTGAAAATGTCCACTCAGCCTCCTCGCCCCATTTAGATTCCTTAAAGATCCATGTTGTAGTTTTAGATGAGTAGATGTCCACACCCACGCACTGACTGTCACAGAACCGACCAATTTATAAGAGCACAAGTACAAAAACAATCGCCGAAACGATCAAATTCTCGAACTTGAGCCCATATAAACCCGGTAGTCAACTGAAATCTCGAAGGATTTCAAACCAACTTGCATACAACCAAGATCACAGTAATTCAACATAACATATCGTACGTTACAACATTTCACAGACGTTTGCAAATAGATTACATCATCACAGAGTCAACGTTATTACAAAACAAGTCTTGTAAAACATGCGGAAGCAAATAGTTTAACTCACACACTCGAGTTCAAATACACATACTGGTTCGCTGATCACAGCCCGCAAAAGCATTTAGATAAGGGAACAGAGATCATGCCCATGATCTAGTCTTCATCACCCGCCGGGTGGAGACAATACTTATAGAATCCCTGATATAGAAGGTCATCTGCAACAAGAGGGAAATAAACCCTGAGTACGGGAATGTACTCAGCTAGACTTACCCGCCAGAAACCAAAATAAATGACACCAAGGATTATGCAAAGCTTATTGTAGTGGATCTGGCTGACACTTTCTTTTTGTAGAAAAGCATAAGTAATAATGATCAAATCTTAGCCTGGACTAGCAGTGACTTTTTAGCCATTAACCTGACAACTATATTAGCACCTGTACTAAGCAATCATATTATTAGGGTGCAAACATTAATAACCATATCAGGTATTCATTGGCAACCTTATCATCATCATCCATTTAACCATATCGTTAAATTAATTGAATCTACGTTGCCGCTGCTCAGTCAAGTTCTCACTATCCGGGAGAGACGGCGATTCGAATCGATTCCTATCTAGCTGGAGGGGTATTCCTAAACACAAACCCTGCTTCTCCCGTCGGAGTCGCAAACAAGTCACCTTTGGTACGATTCAGGAGTTGCGAGTCCGATCAGATCGACATTCTCAGAGAACCACTCTGCCAAGGTTGTTCGGGACTCTAACCCGCCTTGGACTTATGCCAATGGCTCTCCGCACATCCTTACTACCTCCAGAATGCCGCCACTGCTCGTGTCCCCGGCCTGAGTCGAGCTACTAGGCTTCGCGGTTGGAACGACTTATCCGGCCAGCTAAGTGTTAGACTGCGTTCAACATGACATGAGGACGTACAGCGTATCGGTCCTTAAACGACTCAGACGGAGTCACTATGTTCAACCTACACAAGACCCCGCCCGGTCTTAATTCATTAATCACATGGTTCTTTTCCACGATAGCAAATATAGCCAACCGTGATCCACCTCATCCTAAAGCTCGCAGGTGACAGGAAATCACCTGACTTCTACCGCACTAAGCATGGCTAAGCATATAACCCGTTCCTAAACTTAAATAGGATTCCAGTGCGATATCTGGACAAGGAAGGATATATAATGCAGCAATTGGTTCCAACCAATTCCTATACTTAATGCATCATCAACAAAAAAAGGTACTCAAAGTATTTGTAAAGACATGGGAGGCTTAATATGCTCCGGGGCTTGCCTTTCAGGAACGAGGAAGGCTGGTGGTCAGGGCACTCGGGCAAATCCTCCGCGGCGACTGCTTCATCGACTTCCTGCACCTCGGGTTCCTCCTCCTGGTTGGCTCCCTCGAACTCCAGCAACGTCACTCCCTCCGGCACACCTATTGCATGAATGCGCGAGATAAATATCATGGATGCACATGAACGACTGTCAGGGATGCTCGGAGAATGCACATGTTCGCTGTAGTTTGCATATTCCAACTTAAGCCCTATTCAAATCACTTTACTTACCAAGTTTATACAACCTAATGTATAATTGCTCATCTTCAGTTAATGACCTAGCACCTGCACCTAAGCATATTTTCAAGTTAGGCTAACCCCCAAACAATCAACGATTACATTGCAACACATTCAATCAAGCATTTGTATTTCAGCAAATGAAGACTATGTAGCGGTACAGTAAACTAGCCATAACTAGAGATTTATAATTCCAAATGACATGAAACAAGACAATCTGGAAAGCTTATGAAATTGTCTACAATTCATTTTTAGACCTCAAAGCATGATTCGACACTTTACCAGCTCGAATTCATAATTCAACAGAACTCTGTCCTCACAAGGCAGAGAGTAAGCAAAACAGGAACCTAACTTTAAACAGCTGTAGTTTCTAAACTACTGGGCCAAATGCCCTCAAATTTTGACAGGAGCTAGATACATAAGTTATCTACAACTTTTGTATTCAACACAAGCACAGAAAACCATATTATCATGGGGAACTTTCCAAAGTCCCCAGATCTGTCCAGAGGGACATAATGCAACAAATAATTGTTAACTTATGATATAAACGCTTAATTGGACAAAACCAACTTTACTGACATAACACACATATCACAAGAACACCAGAAAGTAGGGTGTCCATCACCAAAACATTTCTTTTAATACCTTTCTTAATTTATTTAATTAATTAGGGGAAATAGTAAACATATATGAAAACTGCCCCATTAATTCTACAAAAATTACAGTAGACACTACATGCTCTTAATAGACTACCATAAAAATTTCACACCATTTGAGTAAGTATAACAACCTACACAAAAATGGTAAGGCAGAATGGCTTAAAATGGCATAATTAGGAAACCTTAGTGAAAAGTGTCAAGCAACAGATTTCATATTTTTCCTTGCATCCTTAAGGTACTGGGATACTCTCCAACAAATTTCATAGTCAATGGATTCATAAATAAATTACTAAAATTCCCACAAGAATCATCCAATGATAAAAGGAAAATCTATAACTCAAAACCTACACATGCAATGACTCTCAAATTTTAACCAGAGCTTCTACTAAGCAATACTAGCTTACCCACAAAATTTCACAATTTTTGGATCACAGAAACTCAAGATATGATTTAAACAAGTTTGCATGCACTCAAAAACACTTTTCAAGTTCCTATTTAATTCATCCAAAATTTCTACAAAATGTGCTCAAGATATATTTTTCTTAAATACTAGACCTAACTGTGAGTCTAACAAAATTGGAAGTACTCAATTTGAATCTACGAATTGGGAGTTACAAAAATCACAAATCAGCATTCAAAACTGTGTTTTTGAACTAGCTCACTGGGTCTGACTCACTGACAACCGGGACCCACTGGTCAGGGGACCCCGCCTGTCAGCGAAACCGAAAGCAGGGGACGACGCGGGACGGTGCGGAAGCGGCGCTAGCTCGTCGGCGGTGAGGTCTCCGGTGAGACCAAGGCCACCGTCGTGCCCACCACGACGAGGCGGACCCGTTGGTGCCTAAGGTTTGGTCTCTACTGGCCTCAACCTATAGCAGCGACGTGCACGGCGGACGGCGGCAATGCCACGGTGGAACTCCAGCGACGGCGAGCCTACATTGCCCCACCCAAGCACGGTACGAGCTACACGGTTTCACGGCGAAGCTATCCGAGAGCATGAAGGAGAAAGGGGAAACTTCTAGTGCACCGGCCGCGGTGAGCTCGATCCCCGGTGAGGTCAAGTCATGGCGGCGGCGGGTCCGGCGATTATGCCATCAACACAGCTCGAGAGGCTCTACCAGAGGGTGGACGAGGTAGAGGAGATGTCGGGGAAGCGGTGGGCGAGACGGAGCGAGGTGAGACGCGGCGGCGAGCGCGCGGGGGCTCAACGGAGCTCCCGGCGGCAATGGCGACGGCTGCGCCTCGGCTGCTGCTGCGAGCTGGACAAATGAAGGAGGCAGAGCGCGTGCAGTCAAGTGGAGAGGCAGCAGGGCGTCGTCCATTTCAATCCGTCCAGCACACGGCGTGGTCAGGCCAATTCGAGCGCGTGGCGGCCACGCGGCGGCCTTCCTTTGTTGCTGGTCGGCCATGACCGGTCGGTCAGAACGGCCATCAGGCCTGATGAAGCCGACTGACAGGCGATATTTGGTGGTGATTAACTTCTAACCCGTGATGATCTAGCTCATGTCTTAGTTAACAAAGATGGAGATCTACATGTGGTCTACAACTTTCACAATTGGAGCTCGAGCTGGTTCGACTTGGTTTGCAGACTACAGGGCTCTCAACTAGGGTACATGAAACTGAAACTCAGTTTTCATACTTAGAAATATTTTTAAGTGTTGAATCCAACCCCAAAACTGGCTTGTGGGACCCTTTTGAGCATGTTGTGCACATTTTCAGGAGTTGGTCACAAAATAACTTTTGTTCCACATATAATCCTCTACAACTTTGCTTTAGGTTGCTCAGACATGCAAACATCCTAAGCTACACTTTTTAAACAGTCAAACACAGGAGCTCTAGGGGTCCAATTTGGTCAACCATGACTTGGAAACCTAATTAGGCAAAATGATCAACATGAACATTGTTCCTAATGACATTCTAAGTGTAACTAAGTTACTTACAAGCATTTCTAGCCACACCATGCATTGGTCACACAAGAATCGATCAAGGTATACACTAAAACAATGGAAAACATAAGAAATGTTGCAAATGTTTCATAGTCATGTTTCACATGTTTCATGATCTTGTTGCATAGTATTAACTAATATTGTTTCACTAAGTGAGTGGCACATGTTGCACTTAAGTGTTGCACACTTTACATTTCATAAAGTACAACACACATGAAATATACAACACGTTGCAATGTTTCGAAATTATGTTTCATGTGCTATAAGTTCACAAAGGGATGCATGATGCTCATGTTCATGAAATGCAGTGCAAATGTGAAAGCTAAACACCAGGGGTGTTACAGCCCTCCCCCGTTATAAAAATCTCGTCCCGAGATTTGAAAAGCGTACCATTGTTGATAGAATTCCTTATAACCATCCCTCAAATAATCTTCCCTTTCCCACGTTGCATCGCGTTCACTACCCTGATTACTCCACATGACCTTATAGAACTTGACCACCCGACTCCGAGTCACTCGCTCAGTTTGCCCATTGGTTTGCGGATGATATGCAGAACTTCTTACAAGCTTAGTTCCTAATAATCCGTGTAAGTGCTCCCAAAAGCGAGCAGTGAACTGTGGTCCTCTATCTAAGACAATAGTACGAGGGATCCCATGAAGTCGAACTATCTGGTTGAAGTACAACTCCGCATAGTCGGTTGGACGAAAGTCTATGCGGACAGGAATGAAGTGTGCCGACTTGGTCAGTCGGTCCACAATTACCCAAATAGAGTTAAAGTTCCTCTGCGTAGTGGGGAGTCCAACAATAAAATCCATACTTATCTCTTCCCATTTCCAACTTGGAATAGAGAGTGGCTGAAGTAATCCAGCTTTCATGTGTACCGCCTTGACCCGACAACAAGTGTCACATCTAGCCACATAAGCGGCGATCTCTTTCTTCATTTTGGTCCACCAAAATCGAGGCTTTAAATCATGATACATTTTACTACTACCAGGATGAATAGATAGTTTAGAGGAATGAGCTTCGGATATGATTTGATTTCTAAGCTCTCTATCCTTCGGAACTACCAACCTATCCTTGAACCATAACACGCCTTCCTCATCAACTCGAAAATGTTTGGTTTCTTGCTCTTTCATCTTGCGCTTGATGTGAAACACACCTGCATCCGTCTTCTGTAGCTCGATAATTCGACTCTGTAGAGTACAACTGACAGTGATGTTGTGAAGGACGGCAGGATGAAGGAGCTTTGACAAATGGGCATCACTCTCAATCAAAGAGTGGCAATGAGACTTCCTGCTTAAGGCATCCGCTACGACATTTGCCTTGCCAGGGTGATAGTGCACTTGGAGGTTATAATCCTTGATCAACTCGAGCCATCTTCTCTGACGCATATTCAACTCAGGTTGAGTGAAGATGTACTTGAGACTTTTATGATCAGTGTAGATGTTGCACACATTGCCAAGTAAATAATGTCTCCAGGCCTTCAGAGCATGAACCACTGCAGCGAGTTCTAAGTCATGCGTTGGATAATTCAGTTCATGTTTCCGAAGTTGGCGAGAGGTATAAGCAATGTCTCTACCCTCTTGCATAAGAACACCTCCTAACCCAATACCTGATGCATCACAGAACACATCAAAAGGTTTCTCGATATCCGGTTGTGCCAAAACCGGAGCCGATGTTAGAAGAGTTCGCAGGGTATGGAAAGCCGCATCACACTCAGGAGTCCAGACAAACTTCATGTCTTTTTGCAGCAATCGAGTCATAGGCTTGGCTATTTTAGAGAAATCCGGGATGAAGCGACGATAATAGCCAGCCAACCCCAGAAAACTCCGAACCTCGTGCACCGAGATGGGAGCTTTCCAGTTCAATACTTCTTGCACCTTGGTGGGATCAACCATAATTCCTCCATCGGACAACACGTGTCCAAGAAAAGGTACCTCGCGAAGCCAAAATTCACATTTGCTGAACTTTGCATACAACTGGTGTTCTCGCAATCTAGTGAGAACCACCCGCAAATGTTCAACGTGATCTTCTTCATTCTATGAATAGACCAGGATATCATCTATAAATACCACCACAAATTTGTCCAACTCGGGCATAAACACTGAATTCATCAGATACATAAAATGTGCGGGGGCATTAGTCAATCCAAAAGACATAACAAGATACTCATACAGACCGTATCTGGTAGAGAATGCGGTTTTTGGAACATCCTCGGGCCGAATCTTGATTTGATGATACCTAGATCTCAAATCGATCTTGGAAAAGACTTTTGCCTTGGATAACTGATCAAATAAGATATCTATACGTGGCAGAGGGTACTTATTCTTGATTGTAACTGAATTCAAGGGTCTATAATCTACACACATGCGAAGGGATTGATCTTTCTTCTTCACAAAGATAGCTGGGCACCCCCACGGAGATGAACTAGGACGGATAAGGCCTTTCTTTAGAAGTTCATTCAACTGAGTCTTAAGTTCAGCTAGTTCATTGGGAGGCATTCTATATGGCCTTCTAGAGATAGGAGCTGTACCAGGAAGCAACTCTATCTTGAACTCCACGTCCCGATCCGGGGGTAATCCAGGCAAATCATCAGGAAAAACATCCGGAAAGTCACACACTATAGGGATATCTGCAATAGCCTTTGCTTGCACCACATTAGCCGCACAAGAAAGATTGATGTCCCTTGGTAGTTGCACCAGAAAACCTTCCTGATTACTGGGATCTCTGAGCATGACTACTCTAGTCGATGTATCAATAAGCACCCCGTGCCTGCTCATCCAATTCATTCCCAATATCACATCGATACCCAGCCCCGGTAAAACTACCAGATCAACCTGATAACTTCGCCCCTCTATCTCAAATTGTACTTCCCCAACTACCAGCTTGGTTGGGATAACACCACTGGCAGCCCTAATACAATAACCCTCACCCTCAACAGTATATGTTTTCTGCATAAACTTGGATGCAAATGCTGGACTAATAAAGGAATGCAAAGCACCTGAATCAAATAGTACAACTGCGGGGTGTTGATCGATCGAAAACTTACCAAAGATCACTACCTCTCCTGAAGGAATCTCAAGTATATTATTAGTGTGGTTCACCTGTCCCCCGACGACCACCTTGGTAGTTATTCTTCTTAGGGTAGGGGCAATCCCTTGCCCAAAGGCTTTGTCTTGTTGCGCCCAAAACGCGGCATGTTGCTTGGAGGAGCCTCGAACTGCCTCGACCGGTAGTGCCCTTGGGAAGAGCAATCAGAAATGCCTTGCGAAACCCAGTCTTGGCGGGATTCTTCTTCTGCGGTGGGCAAAACTTAGCGGCTGACGCTGGAGGACGGAATGGAGCCCTCTGCGTGATGGGAGCCTTGGATTGTGAGGCACCCGCCTCATAGGCTCTCTTACGACTTTTTGATGCAGCATACACAGCATTGTTGTTCTCTTGCGATAACGCATCACTCACAAACTCATTAAAATGAGCACACTTGCAATTTCCCATGGTCTTCATAAGTTTGGGGCTAAGTCCCCGCTTGAAACTTGCGATCTTTTTGGCTTCAGTGTCAACAAACTCAGTAGCATACCTTGCAAGGTTATTGAAAGCCTGCAGGTATTCATTCAAGCTCTTGTTCCCCTGAGTCAGCTTCATGAACTCTGTATGCTTGATCGCCATGAGACCAGGAGGAATATAATTTCCCTGAAAGCGCATTTTGAACTGATCCTGTGATTTGGGCATTAACGGGCATAGTGGACCGATGATGACTCCACCAAATGCCACCGGCCCCCTGCAGCTGGTGAGATGCGTACTCGATCTTGACACCTCACCAAGCGGAGCGACGGAACTTCGCTCGAGAGTATTCAACCACTCATCGACTTGTAGAGGCTCCTCAGCCTCCTTGAAGATCGGGGGTTTTGTGTCAAGGAAATCCTTGAAATCACTGTACTGATTTGGTTCCGGTCCTTGGCGTGGACCACGACCATCCCGATTCGCAATCGTACGGAGGGCCTCAGCCATAGTGCGTTGTCCTTCCGCAAGCATTGCTATCAATTCCGTTGGTGTGGGTGGTGGTGGCGGTGGAAGATCATCATCATCATCACCCGCACCGGCGGAACGAGTACGAGGCATCTGCACAATGCGCAACCAGTAATTATTGATGATGTCAGCGCATTGGAGAGGAACAATGTAATCGTGCCAAACTGAATTTACTGACGAGAATGAAAACTTCATACAATAACAGAGGCAATAATTCATTCTCCAATCACCACATCATCAAGTAGATTACTAGCGCCATACGCAGTGCATTCCAACATGACAAGTTTTTAAACTTAACCATTACGATATGCGTCCCAAAGGAGCGAATTAAGGTACATTACATGCCGAGTTCGAATTAAAAGAGTACATCCCACATCCGTCATCGTACTTAAGTCCATTACATCAATGACTGCAAAAGCTTATACTAGCGAGACTTGCTAATGAACTACGCGTCGATGTGATCGCTGTCCACATCAGAGACACCTTGGACTTCTTCTGGGTCTTCCTCTTCTTCTTCTTCCAGCTCAGCTGCATTTTCAACCATCTGCACGTCCTCTTCATCCTCATCGGCCTCAATCACTTGAGGTCCACCCACATTTGGATACCTTGGTATGGGGTGCGGAATAGGAAACAGATGGTTGTGCAGTTGATGGTGCTCAACCTGAAGCTCTTCAAGCTGTCCTTGCAGTGCTTGCTCCCTTTGAAAGGCGTTGTGATTGGCCAAAATCCAACCCCGACGTCTTTCTTCTCTAACTAACTCTAAAGTCGCATCCCGTGGCGTGTCACACGATCCAACTCTTGTGCAGCCTCATCTCTCTCAATAGTGAGGTTCATCACCGGTCATGAAGCTCATCTCTCTCGCGTCTTGCGGTTTGACCCCCACCATTGCAGGCATTTATAATTTGCAATCCCACGAATCTCATCAACTTCTCGTTGAGCTCTCCCACATGCATTCGCCTTGCGACAATACTTGTGGGCACGCAACCTAAACTTGTGCTGAGCTTCCATTGCCTTGCCGGCTTCATCAAGCACACTCGAAAGGGTGTTTTGCCTCTCGACGACAAAGCTTCAGGATCGCCATCATAGCACTCATTCCAAAGCATTGTCGCTCTCGCGCCTGTTCGCCACGGCCTCGAACCAAGGCTCGACCAACGTCCCGAGTCCACTCACCTCGATGAGGAGATACTCGGGGAATGGATGAAGCAGTCCACCCACTAACTCATCCCGAAGCTCATGCTATATCCATCAAGACATCCGTGGCAACAACTGAAGCGGCTTCCCATGGGCTTTGCCCATCGGTCTCGATGCTCCACCCATGCCACAATGGTCTTGTGGGGTTTTGCGGCACGATGAAGGTCACGACGTACCATGGTACATCTCCCAATGGTACCGCCTGCCTCCACGTGTAAATGGGTGCCTCCGGGTACCCAACTGAACTGAGCACCCTCGTAGCAAAGTGGGAGTACCGAACTGGTCCGTAAAGGTGTCATACCAAGAGGGAACACGGCGCGCGCATCTCAGATCAAAAGGGATGCAATTCACGTGAGAGGATTATTTTGCTGAGAGATTGCACTTTACACTTGGGATAAGCAATTATAAGGGAGGGGTAATGCAATATGAATGACATGAGTGAATATGATGCATGCTCGTTCCATACGTCCTCACAAACCTAGTAAAATTTGAGCTTTAGCGGAATATACGGTGGCATACATACGTTCTCTCAATTAGCGGTAACTAGTCGATCTACACGGTGCGTTGTAAGCGTACCTGCAGAAACTTCATTGTAGCCCAACCCAACAAGATATAATGCTAATTACACAAGCAGTAACTAAGATACTCTCCATATATACATCCCCCGATATATATACTTCGAGATCCAAACTACCCGACAAATGTACCCACAATTAAGTACCTTCATATATACATGTATGCAACATGTAAATACTCCAGTAACCACAACTAGCTCTCCCCTAGACCGACAGTTGGACAGTCATGCTCTCACAACTCACACTTACCTTAGCGTAGAGGCAATTGATCCATACATTACCATTCAAACGAATGGCACCCATGCAATATCACGCCGCATGGACGACAAAAATAGAAACAATCAATTCCCCCAAGTTAGTAATTATATATAAGCCACCTAGAAGTCCTTAAGTGGGCTATAAAGGATGTGATCACCAGTATACCATAAAAATTTTGATTTTTGAACACTTATATATAACTATAAGTTGGAAAACCGTTTTTACAACAAAAGCTTTTGTTTTAAATAGCCGTAAGACATGTTTAATGTTGAATCTAGCTCTGATACCAGCTGTCACAGAACCGACCAATTTATAAGAGCACAAGTACAAAAACAATCGCCGAAACGATCAAATTCTCGAACTTGAGCCCATATAAACCCGGTAGTCAACTGAAATCTCGAAGGATTTCAAACCAACTTGCATACAACCAAGATCACAGTAATTCAACATAACATATCGTAAGTTACAACATTTCACAGACATTTGCAAATAGATTACATCATCACAGAGTCAACGTTATTACAAAACAAGTCTTGTAAAACATGCGGAAGCAAATAGTTTAACTCACACACTCGAGTTCAAATACACATACTGGTTCGCTGATCACAGCCCGCAAAAGCATTTAGATAAGGGAACAGAGATCATGCCCATGATCTAGTCTTCATCACCCGCCGGGTGGAGACAATACTTACAGAATCCCTGATATAGAAGGTCATCTGCAACAAGAGGGAAATAAACCCTGAGTACGGGAATGTACTCAACTAGACTTACCCGCCAGAAACCAAAATAAATGACACCAAGGATTATGCAAAGCTTATTGTAGTGGATCTGGCTGACACTTTCTTTTTGCAGAAAAGCATAAGTAATAATGATCAAATCTTAGCCTGGACTAGCAGTGACTTTTTAGCCATTAACCTGACAACTATATTAGCACCTGTACTAAGCAATCATATTATTAGGGTGCAAACATTAATAACCATATCGGTATTCATTGGCAACCTTATCATCATCATCCATTTAACCATATCGTTAAATTAATTGAATCTACGTTGTCACCGCTCACCAAGTTCTCACTATCCGGAGAGACGACGATTCAATCGATTCCTATCCAGTGGAGGGGTATTCCTAAACACAAACCCCGCTTCTCCCGTCGGAGTCACAAACAAGTCACCTTTGGTACGATTCAGAGTCGCGAGTCCGATCGGATCGACATTCTCGAGAGAACCACTCGCCAAGGTTGTTCGGGACTCTAACCCGCCTTGGACTTATGCCAATGGCTCTCCGCACATCCTTACTACCTCCGAATGCGCCGCCATCGCTCGCGTCCCCCGCCCGAGTCGAGCTACTAGGCTTCATGGTCGGAATGACTTATCCGGCCAGCTAAGTGTTAGGCTGCGTTCAACATGACATGAGGACGTCTGAACAGACGGGTCTTAAACGACTTTGAGCGGAGTCACTATGTTCAACCTACACAAGACCCCGCCCGGTCTTAATTCATTAATCACATGGTTCTTTTCCACGATAGCAAATATAGCCAACCGTGATCCACCTCATCCTAAAGCTCGCAGGTGATAGGAAATCACCTGACTTCTACCGCACTAAGCATGGCTAAGCATATAACCCGTTCCTGAACTTAAATAGGATTCTAGTGCGATATCTGGGCAAGGAAGGATATATAATGCAGCAATTGGTTCCAACCAATTCCTATACTTAATGCATCATCAACAAAAAAAGGTACTCAAAGTATTTGTAAAGACATGGGAGGCTTAATATGCTCCGGGGCTTGCCTTTCAGGAACGAGGAAGGCTGGTGGTCAGGGCACTCGGGCAAATCCTCCGCGGCGACTGCTTCGTCGACTTCCTGCACCTCGGGTTCCTCCTCCTGGTTGGCTCCCTCGAACTCCAGCAATGTCACTCCCTCCGGCACACCTATTGCATGAATGCGCGAGATAAATATCATGGATGCACATGAACGACTGTCAGGGATGCTCGGAGAATGCACATGTTCGCTGTAGTTTGCATATTCCAACTTAAGCCCTATTCAAATCACTTTACTTACCAAGTTTATACAACCTAATGTATAATTGCTCATCTTCAGTTAATGACCTAGCACCTGCACCTAAGCATATTTTCAAGTTAGGCTAACCCCCAAACAATCAACGATTACATTGCAACACATTCAATCAAGCATTTGTATTTCAGCAAATGAAGACTATGTAGCGGTACAGTAAACTAGCCATAACTGGAGATTTATAATTCCAAATGACATGAAACAAGACAATCTGGAAAGCTTATGAAATTGTCTACAATTCATTTTTAGACCTCAAAGCATGATTCGACACTTTACCAGCTCGAATTCATAATTCAACAGAACTCTGTCCTCACAAGGCAGAGAGTAAGCAAAACAGGAACCTAACTTTAAACAGCTGTAGTTTCTAAACTACTGGGCCAAATGCCCTCAAATTTTGACAGGAGCTAGATACATAAGTTATCTACAACTTTTGTATTCAACACAAGCACAGAAAACCACATTATCATGGGGAACTTTCCAAAGTCCCCAGATCTGTCCAGAGGGACATAATGCAACAAATAATTGTTAACTTATGATATAAACGCTTAATTGGACAAAACCAACTTTACTGACATACCACACATATCACAAGAACACCAGAAAGTAGGGTGTCCATCACCAAAACATTTCTTTTAATACCTTTCTTAATTTATTTAATTAATTAGGGGAAATAGTAAACATATATGAAAATTGCCCCATTAATTCTACAAAAATTACAGTAGACACTACATTCTCTAAATAGACTACCATAAAAATTTCACACCATTTGAGTAAGTATAACAACCTACACAAAAATGGTAAGGTAGAATGGCTTAAAATGGCATAATTAGGAAACCTTAGTGAAAAGTGTCAAGCAACAGATTTCATATTTTTCCTTGCATCCTTAAGGTACTGGGATACTCTCCAACAAATTTCATAGTCAATGGATTCATAAATAAATTACTAAAATTCCCACAAGAATCATCCAATGATAAAAGGAAAATCTATAACTCAAAAACTACACATGCAATGACTCTCAAATTTTAACCAGAGCTTCTACTAAGCAATACTAGCTTACCCACAAAATTTCACAATTTTTGGATCACAGAAACTCAAGATATGATTTAAACAAGTTTGCATGCACTCAAAAACACTTTTCAAGTTCCTATTTAATTCATCCAAAATTTCTACAAAATGTGCTCAAGATATATTTTTCTTAAATACTAGACCTAACTGTGAGTCTAACAAAATTGGAAGTACTCAATTTGAATCTACGAATTGGGAGTTACAAAAATCACAAATCAGCATTCAAAACTGTGTTTTTGAACTAGCTCACTGGGTCTGACTCACTGACAACCGGGACCCACTGGTCAGGGGACCCCGCCTGTCAGCGAAACCGAAAGCAGGGGACGACGCGGGACGGTGCGGAAGCGGCGCTAGCTCGTCGGCGGTGAGGTCTCCGGTGAGACCAAGGCCACCGTCGTGCCCACCACGACGAGGCGGACCCGTTGGTGCCTAAGGTTTGGTCTCTACTGGCCTCAACCTATAGCGGCGACGCGCATGGCGAACGGTGGCAAGGCCACGGTGGAACTCCGGCGACGGCGAGCCTACATTGCCCCACCCAAGCACGGTACGAGCTACACGGTTTCACGGCGAAGCTATCCGAGAGCATGAAGGAGAAAGGGGAAACTTCTAGTGCGCCGGCCGCGGTGAGCTCGATCTCCGGTGAGGTCAAGTCATGGCGGCGGCGGGTCCGGCGATTATGCCATCAACACAGCTCGAGAGGCTCTACCAGAGCGTGGACGAGGTAGAGGAGATGTCGGGGAAGCGGTGGGCGAGACGGAGCGAGGTGAGACGCGGCGGCGAGCGCGCGGGGGCTCGACGGAGCTCCCGGCGGCAATGGCGACGACTGCGCCTCGGCTGCTGCTGCGAGCTGGACAAATGAAGGAGGCAGAGCGCGTGCAGTCAAGTGGAGAGGCAGTAGGGCATCGTCCATTTCAATCCGGCCAGCACACGGCGCGGTCAGGCCAATTCGAGCGCGTGGCGGCCACGCGGCGGCCTTCCTCTGTTGCTGGTCGGCCATGACCGGTCGGTCAGAACGGCCATCAGGCCTGATGAAGCTGACTGACAGGCGATATTTGGTGGTGATTAACTTCTAACCCGTGATGATCTAGCTCATATCTTAGTTAACAAATATGGAGATCTACATGTGGTCTACAACTTTCACAATTGGAGCTCGAGCTGGTTCGGCTTGGTTTGCAGACTACAGGGCTCTCAACTAGGGTACATGAAACTGAAACTCAGTTTTCATACTTAGAAATATTTTTAAGTGTTGAATCCAACCCCAAAACTGGCTTGTGGGACCCTTTTGAGCATGTTGTGCACATTTTCATGAGTTGGTCACAAAATAACTTTTGTTCCACATATAATCCTCTACAACTTTGCTTTAGGTTGCTCAGACATGCAAACATCCTAAGCTACACTTTTTAAACAGTCAAACACAGGAGCTCTAGGGGTCCAATTTGGTCAACCATGACTTGGAAACCTAATTAGGCAAAATGATCAACATGAACATTGTTCCTAATGACATTCTAAGTGTAACTAAGTTACTTACAAGCATTTCTAGCCACACCATGCATTGGTCACACAAGAATCGATCAAGGTATACACTAAAACAATGGAAAACATAAGAAATGTTGCAAATGTTTCATAGTCATGTTTCACATGTTTCATGATCTTGTTGCATAGTATTAACTAATATTGTTTCACTAAGTGAGTGGCACATGTTGCACTTAAGTGTTGCACACTTTACATTTCATAAAGTACAACACACATGAAATATACAACACGTTGCAATGTTTCGAAATTATGTTTCATGTGCTATAAGTTCACAAAGGGATGCATGATGCTCATGTTCATGAAATGCAGTGCAAATGTGAAAGCTAAACACCAGGGGTGTTACAGTCATCCTCCTCCATATATTAAAACACATGGAAGTGTGAGGAGGCTGTCAGATCAAACCCCAATCGAGCCACACCAACAGAATGGATTCTAGGCGACAGTACCTTCAACTTCTGGGTTGCTAGATTGCAGATGACATAGCAGTATCCATTAGCCCTAAGGCACCAGCATAGGATGAGGTCATTGCAGCAATCTAAGATAGCTACATTGTTCATAGTGAATGGCAAGAAGGATAAGGAGGGGTAAACACCGGTGATGCTAGTGAAGTTTCGTTGGCCATAGATTTCATCGTAGAAGAAGCCAACCAAAGTCTAGGGCATCAACTTATGGTTGTCTGAGATGAGGCATTTCCAGGAGCGACAGACACATTTGCTGTAGAACAAGGAGTGGGCAGGGAGGCGACGGAGTATCTCGACAAAGACATCATCCATGAGGCTGGCTAGTGCATTCCTCTTGTTGGGGGCCTCCTCCATTTCATCAGTGTGCATGCAGTAGGATGAGAGCTTGCTCAGTAGTGAGATCAATGAGGAGGAAAATAATCCAACAAAGATCCATTAGTGAAGTCCACAACTCATACCAAAGTGCAACTTTAACAACCATTAACAATTTTCATGGTACGATCTCATCTAAATTTAGAGTAGCACCACATATATATATATATATAACTCAAACTAGAGTAGCAGTTAATGGAGCTGTAACCATTACAATTCTAGCTAAATCAAGTCTAACCATCACACTTACAATCAGTACATGAGCTCAGAGCTTCTTCCATAGGAGACAAACAAAGACTAAGAGGACTACAATTACAACAATTTTGAAGGACAAAGAGGGTGGAGCAGCTGTTGGGTTTTGAAGATAGAAGTCATCATCATGAGCTAAGGCTGGATTTGAGTTGGTTCTTGACTTGAAGGCAGCAATTCCTTCTTCATAGGAGTTGTACTTTTTATAACAAGCACCACAAAACCTTTGAACTTATCTATGGCAGTCAGGCCAGCTGTAGTAAACTCCTGGCTCATGGCCATTGAACACAACATAGCAGGGATGACTCATCTCAAATCTACACAACCCGAATAGGCTGCCTTAGTTTTCACAAGTAGAATGTTAGTGAACAAGTGGTAGTGATCATCATTGGCATTATTAGCAACATGTGCAGCTCAGACATTAATTAGTGGCCTCAGTCATGTGCATGATGGACACAAAGCATTGATTTGCTTCTGATGCCTACATCTTGTTTGGAACCAAATGGATAACTTGGTTGTCAACAAGGAGAAGACACAGAAAGCAAACATATGAGCTGCATCCTAATACATCCAACAGCCATGTAGACATCATTGGCACAGAAATGTGGCCTTAAATATGTTTCAAGTTCAAAATACAATAAGGACTCACTGGTGGCACTGGAGCATACGAAACAGAAATGTAAAATCAAGCAAGCACTGGACAGAAAAAAAGTTTAAAGTAAAAGCGAAGGGCCTGTTTGTTTGCCTAGACAGATCTACAAGTGACATCACTGGTAGAAAACCAACTAGTGCCATCTCCTAGTTCTTTTCATCGTCATTGGCCTAACTAGATCTAAAATGCTACAATGTTTCTTCTATACCTCATGTTCAAGCAAGGACCAAAACAGTGAAGCGAACAGGAAAAGGCGACAAAGGAGACCTGCAGATCGGATCTGTTGCCTCTACCGCAGCACATGATGGACACGGATGCCAATGCCATCGTGCTCTACTAGGAAGACCTGCTGCCTAGCCACCAAAAGGACGCCTAAGCCACCACAGCACACTAGGGATCCTCCATTGCTGCCACCGCCGTTGCAAGTCCAACGAGCACAGATTTGTTTCCACTTGTAGGGGATATATCTAATATATAAGTCAACCTATCCACATAGAGAACATATACTAACACAACCAGGCATCCAGCGCAATGGTGAAGACGGTGTATTCCTTGCTCTAGGTCCTAGGTTGAACTCTTAGGTCTCATAGTTTTTTTGAGTTTGAATTTATTAAACCCCGGCAGCAACAAGTGACACGCAAGCCATTGGGTCCCATAGGTTAGATGGAGATGGAGAAATGTCCCACAGGTACATGTGACTCGGAAGCCATTGGGTCCCAAAGGTCGAATGGTCCCATAGGTACACATGACACGCATACCGTTGGGTCCCATAGGTCGATGGAGATGGAGAAAGGTGTTGTCAGGTCCCACAGGTCGGATGGAGATGGAGAAAGGTGCCATCGGGTCCCACAAGTCAGATGGAGAATGGTCCACAAGCACCAAGTGACACGCAAGCCATCGGGTCCCACAGGTCAGATGGAGATGGAGAAAGGCCCCATAGGTACAAGTGATACGTAAGCCATTGGGTCCCACAGGTTGGATGGAGAAGTGTCCCATAGGTACACGTCGCATGGAGAAAGGATTGAGCGGAGACTTTTATGATGAATTGTAAGCATGACGGATGAGTAACTACAGGTCCCACAGGTAGACGTCAGATGGAGAAAGTACCATGTGGAGATCTATGATGAAGCGCCGTCATTACAGATCGAATATTGTTCGTCATAGATCAGTAATTAGTTCAATGATGAAGCCCTATTCATCACAGTTCTGAATAAGATCGTCATACATGAGCAGGAACAGTCGCGCGAGTGATCTGTGATGAAACACTATGCTATTCTGATGTTGTTTTGTGACAATACCCGATTTCATCATAGATAAGGGGGTTCAAGGTTTGTCATTGATGATCTATGATGAAACTAAAAATTTCATCATAAAAAGTGATTTTTAATGATGGTTTCAAATTCGTCATTAAGATTTTTGTCATAGAAGTGAATATTTCTAGTAGTGCAGGGTGGGTGGCGCCGAACGAGGCAAACATCGATGGAAACGGCGCGTAGAAGAGGAAAAGTTGGGTACTCTTGATCAAAAAGTTGGGTACTAAGAGAATGCCTTTAATTAGCGGCAAACTTTCCCACGTGCCACGTAATTGCATCACCGACACATAAACGCTATCAAGGAGTCACCGTCCACCGAAACTTGGCAGATTAATATTGGTGATCTGATGGTTAATACACATATTAGTGTATTATATCATCATCATCATCATTATCATTATCTATAAAATTTGGTCTCTGGCTCTTTGCTCACCAGACGGGGCGGTGATCTGCCCACGTGAAAATTTGATTTCGGGCAAAAATGAAATCCCCGCACCCAACCTTGCCGCCAACACGCACCTAAAAATTAGATCTCTCTCTTTTGCCCTCCTCAAATAAATTGGTTTACCACGCCATCAATTTTAGACAAGGGTATTTGTGGTATTACGATGGCCACATAGAAGCACAAGGAGTCACTGTCTCTGCCACCATCTCCATTCTCCAGCCGGACCAGCCGCATCATCTCTCCTGCCACAACAAAGCCTAGCCCCCTCTACCACCCCGACCCAAACCCTAGCTAGGTGGATCAGCAAAGCAACTTGACTCCCTCTCCACTCTCTAGCCACACCCTCTGTCATACCTTTCCGAACCCTAGCCGGAGCTAGAGCCAGATATGATCCCCTTCATTGATAGCAGGTCCACTGACGACGACGACGGAAGGACCGCTATTAGTGGCGGTACAGGCTGGATCCGGACCCCCTACGTTAGCACCTATCACAACCGAGTGTAGCCTCATAATTGACGACTGCCACACCAGATCTACTACCCCTTTGTCAATGCCAACCGCACCACTTCTACGACCAGGATGACAAGAGGGCCATGCCGACGACATGGCGTAGCCAGGAAAAGGAAGAGGTACCCAAATTTCTTTTATGATGCATGTTGTATTCTAGTGGTTGAACCTAGGACATGTAGATAGTGATGGGGTTATATGTTTTTTAATTGATTGTAGTTCACATGTGATTTATTCAAGAAATAGCTTCCGCATAAGCTGTAGTTCACATGTGCTTTATTCAAGTAATGGCTTCCATATAAGCAGTAGTTTAGGCACCTAACTTTCACGCTCCTACTCTAATTTGTTGACATTCGGTACAAGGTTAACTCAATAAATGCCTTTGTAATCTACATGTTGACATCCGGAATATCTCCCTGAAGTAGGGGAGTGTGTTTAGGGATATGGTGATACAAATACAGATTTAGAAGAGCCAGTACCCCTTGCAAATGAGGTGCTTGTTCTATCTTGTCAGGTTGGGATGGGAGGGGGTTGGTTTAGGTAGCAGTGCAATTCAATTCTTTGCTGTGTGGATAGCAATGCAATTTTTACATGCTTGTCGCTTAAGTTTGTTTCTCCAATTTTAGGCTGTGGTTTGAACAAGCCATAGAGAAGTCCCTATCAGCAGGGCAAAAGGCAGCACCGATATGGGTCCTAGGCGATGGCAATCCAAGAGAGTGAAGCCAACTAGTCAAGCAGAGTTGCAGCATCTTGGAGTTCCAACTAGGTCCAAAAGTCAGCACGCAGAAGACGAACTAAGCCCTATGAGGGACTCGTCACATGAAGATGTCCTTAGCCATGTCGAATAGGAGACTCCACCACCCCACTTGTAGAATGACCAAACTTGAGAAGGTTGGTATTACCTTAGACTTGTCTTTAAATCAAGCCACACTATTTGATATCCATGTTACTTTTCTAATAATATGAATATATGAAAACTATGTAGTACCATTGCAAAGAAGAGCAAGGAAGTCGAGGCAAGCAACTAAGAGAGTTTTTCTTCACAAAACCACCCAATCAATGGGAAAAAGGATGCCCATCTCGGTTGTCAAGGGGAACAAAAGGCCACATGATCCATTACAAGCTGCCAAGTCAGCCTCAGAGGCAAGTGTAGTAGTCTGGTCTCAAGTACCAATTTTCCTGCACTAGAAACATTACTAGTGATAGATCGAACATCTCGATGGATTTGTGGCGAAGCTATCTTAAGTATGTATATCCTCTGTTGACATTCAACTCTGCCTTCAGCAACTTAGTAATGGATTTAATTTGCATTCACACTTCTATAGCTGAGGCTAGCAATTGACGACAATGTTGAAGCAATAAGAGAAGCATGCACAAGTGTATTCCAGTCTATTATATGGCAGACATGGTATAGGTTCAAGCGATCCTACTTCAACGGCATCCCCGCTGATCAAATCAGAAAGACCTCTCCTGTGTCTTGCATGAATGACGCACAGTGGTGGGCACTTGTCCAAAAGTGGTCAAGTTCCAAGAACAAGTTGTGTGTGTGTTAACTCATTTATTTCTTGTCTAGTCTTTATGTGGTCTACTTGTGCTCTAGTCTAATACAATTGTGGTTATAGGCAGTCTCGAAGCAGAACAAGTGAAATCATGCAAAAGTCAAGTACCACTAGGTTATAGGATCTCGCTCCTATGTTGCCTACCTACAAGCATATGTAAGTGATGGTTGTGTTACTCTTTTTATATCAAATACGTAATGCCTTTTGTATCAACAAAAAGACACGTGCAATTTTAATAGAAGGACAAAATAGGAAGGACGAAGGACACGATGAAGAAGTGATCGATGATCGACCTCATAAAGATGTTGATGCAGTGGGAATCTTCAAGAAGTTCCATACCAGTAGCAAGACAGGATTGAGTGATGCTGCAAGAGAAGCAATGGTAAGTTCCTTCTTTTGCTTTCCTTGAAATCTGCTGAAGACATTACCATAAAAGGAAAAGTAGAAGGAGCCTAAAGTGACACCATCATTTTGAAGTTGTAATATTACAACAGTTAATATGTTACCTATGCATTGTGATTATGAATCTCTATTAGCAGTAGGCTGAGGAAGACCTATGCATTACTTGTAATAAAATAATCTGTTGGTTCTGCAATTTAAGTCCTCTTGCACAATCTATAACCTAATGTTTACTCCTTGGTTTTCGTAGGAAGCTATGGAAACTATACGAGCAGAACCTGTTGCTAATGTTGTTTCCAAGGTCCTCTCCTAGGCCAACAGCAACACCTTTTCTTTGAAGAATGCTGGTATAGGACAAGCTACTCCAAACTTTAGGAATGGCTTGCTGCTCAATAGGAAACTTTAGCTGGCCTCGCCGAACAACTGGATCAACTAAATAGGAAGGCATAAAACACTAAAATGGAGTCTGACAGAGTCTTGTTGATGCAGTGACCATGTTGTTTGTTTGTTGTTTTGATGTGAACTTGTGATGGCTTGATATGTGAACTCTGTCAGTGGTTTGCTGCAGAGTTGAACTGTTATTATTTGATTCAGGTTCAATATAATTATGCATGTAGTCATTTTGTGTAGTCGTGTAGTTCTAAAATCATTTTTTATGTAATGATTGGTGTGCATGTGGTAGATTCGACATAGGCCATGTCGTTGAATAAGAATCTGACATGTGGACGAACCAATGAATTTCACATGTAAGTGCCAGGACAGGGCACGTGGGCCAATACAAACCAAATACATGGTACAAATCCGTTCTGCCATGTGGTTGAATCAAAAAAAGACATGTGGGTAGCTCAGGACGTGACACGTGGCCCAATAAAATACTAACACATGGACGTATAGAAACATGATACGTTGTCGAGTAAAAGAAAGACACGTGAGGTATTGTGGTCACGCCATGTGGACCAATAAAAATACGACACATGGTCCAATAAAGAAGTGACACATGACCTAGCCGCAACACGACACATGTGCCAACAGAAAATTGACTTGTGGAACAACAGGGACCCGACACATGGTCTAATAAGAACCTAAAACATGCAAGAACTAGAGATGGCCATGTTGTGCAATAAGAAGGTGACATGTACACGAACCATCTCCAATGCAACCGGCTATAGCATGTACATGTGGAAAGCATCTCCAATGGAATCACCCACCAGCATGGCTGCCCACTAACAAGCATGCCAAAACAGTTCTATGACAATCATTTTTTCATCATAGATCAAGACACTTCTATGATGAATTTCTAGATTCGTCATGGAAGTTCAAGTATGTTGTGACTTCTATGACGAACCGTTTTTCATCATAAATTCGTCATAAAACTGAAATTATGACGAATTTGGCTTCTTCAGTGACGAAAGATGTTCATCATGAAAGTGGAAATTCCTAGTAGTGTATGCACTAGTCCTACACTGGGGGTAGGCGCAAAAACATGGCACTCCATTTAGATCCACCCAAAAATGTTTTACTCCCACACTGAGAGTGAACAAAAACATGCTTGATAGGTTTTCCATCCATTAAATAAATGCTCCAAATTCTTGTTGCTATCTCTCAAAGTTATGTTACAGAAAAGAGACAGGGGTTATGCACAAGTTTATGATTAAAAAAAAAGAAAAAATGGTCACAAAAGTGTCTGAGATATTGAAAACAATGGGTACTTAGATGCCTGCCTGAAAAAAAAGAAAAAAAGATAGCCCCTGCTCTCAGCAAAAATATTTCTAAGTTTCAAGAGAGATATGTTTTCAAGGAGCAAAGTAGAATTAGGTTAGCCACCATATATATCCACGACATACATCCACACACATGCAGGGGCTATCCGAGGTTTGACTTTATAATATATGTATTACAAGTATGCTTTCATGCTATCTCCACACCTATGAGCTCCACATAAGCCTTAGTTGTAGGAAAAGAAAAGGCATAACAACATTTTTGCCTTGGTAAGGATCCACAGATACCATATATATTGAGAGACTTGAAAGTGTCATACAATGGAATCTCTGAGTTTTATTTTTAAAACTTATAAAAACTCTGAAACAAAGGTAGAACCAAGAACTTGAGACATAGTGATTGACTTGATCGTTCTATCTTTCAATTGCTCAAAGACCCAAGTGAAGGCTAAGAAGCCCCATGGTTGAAGGTAATATGGGCAAGTTTGAAAGTCAGATCAGTTTATTTTAATCTAGAGGAAATTTTTTGATTGAATGCATGTGTACTTTTGAGTGAAACATTGATGCAACTCCTAATCTATTGCTGAGTTTTACATTGCTCATGCATGAGCAAAGGTTAAGCTTGGGGGAGTTTGTTGACCATAGTTAACACTCATCATAAACCGTCAATATAACTTGTACAAATACATGAAAATGATCACCAACATAGGTCTAGGGTTTTAACTAATAAATTTCACAAGTTTTGGTGAATTTGTGTTTTCAAGAAGATTTATTCAGGAAACAGGGAAAGTGGACCCAACCGTCAGAGGAAATCATGATCATCCATGATGAAACTGACTTAGAGGACCCCCAAATCACTATAGAAGACAAATCACCACAACCCGACCTCAACTATCTGAGGGTGGGGTCGACTGGCCCCACCTATAGGCCGACCGGCCTATGGAGCCCACCTGGCAGCCCGTCCTTCCTACGTTGGTTCTCCACCACCTCCAAGGTTCAATCTATGCCGTTGTTAAAGGTTGGTTTGATTCGAGAGTCCAGATTTGATGTTGCCATGGATTCTTGGGCCCATAGGACTCCTGGTGCCCCCTATAAAAGGCCCCCATACCTCCTCCTGGATGGCATCCTCCTCCATCATCTAAAGAGATCAAGAAGAAGAACCTCAGAGCTCCACAAATATTCTTAGGCATAGCTAGTTAAGTTAGATCTAGAGAGAGTCAAGCTCCCAGCTTGGATTCCTGATCTTGTCAAGAGTTTGGCTTGGTATAGCCTCCTGTATCCTTTATTATTTACTACATTTGCTATGACATTGTTCTTAATATTATTCATGTTCTTCGTTATCATGTTCATAGTTTACTTTGATTATATGCTTAGTAGAATTATTATTATGTTTATGCATAGGGTCGCAAAGCGCTCACTCTTATGTTCGAACGGGGTGAGTGGTCGACATTATGTAGGTCATGTAGGACCCGATTGCGAAGGAAGTCAGGCTCTATTCTTGATCTTCCTTAGTAATGTCCCTTATGCGTGGATATAAAGATCTTTAACCATTGCTAAGTATATATGCACATCAATGTATGCTTTGACTTGTGACTAGAATGACTTAGGAATTAATTTCTCTTGTATCTATTTAGACTTGTTGTTGCTATCATAAGGTGTACTCTGAGTGTTTATTTATCATTTATATATATTATCCTATCTCTTGATTTACCCCTGTTCAGAGTAAGTGGTTGGTTGGTTCATTCATCCATCATAAGTTATTAATATCTCTTTGCCAGTCCTTCCCTGAGGTAAAAATATAAATAACGATACCTAGAATACTCTCGAGTGAAGTGCTACAATGGTATATCTATGCACTTGCAGAATTCCTCATATACATATATTTTCTAAGTCACATTTAAATAACAAAAGTATTCCTTAGTGTCATTCCTAGTAGTGATGCCAAGGAATGCCAACAGACACAATGCTTGGTAATTATGCTTCATGATGCTCATCATTAAAATTTTAATTAGCCATGAACATCTAGGATGCTACAATCCTCCCCCCTTAAAGAAATATCGTCCCAAGATTATGAAGTGAATAAGGTCTTGGGTTAACTAATGGAAAAGGAAATATGTCAAACACATTAACTTACAAGGACTTCACAAGACAACAAAGATTGGTTAAGGGGTTATATTCAAGATCTAGAAGAGGTTACCACTAACAAGGGATTTCAAAAATTCAGGAGAAGCATGGACATGAATTTCCAAAAGAGCATTCAACGGGAAGAGAGCACATTAATTGCAGGGCTATAATGGATCATAATCGTAGACCTCAATACCAGCGCACGCCTAGCAAAAACTTGTGTGACGTGGGCACACAAGAGACCCTAGGTTTCGATGAGGCACCGTGGTCATGGATCATGGCACCACCATAGGGCACAATTGTGGCAACTCTCAATCAACACAAGTCGAGTTATCAAAGTCAAGGGAATAACATGTGCCAAGGTAGAAGAAACCAAGACATGACACATGCATAGGTTCAAAAGTCAAGGATTAGTCCCAGGTTTTGGTATTGATTTGGCATGGTAAATAAAGTGCATCCAGAAGTTCCCAAGGATTAGGAATTTATGGAGTGAAGATTATCAAAGGGTGGTTAATTAGCAAAAACCTAGTACTTGACGAGATTTATTGGGACAAAACAGCTATAAAGAAGAATAGTTGCCCTAGAATGAAAGGAGGAAGTCTAAATTATATTTCAACCTTATATGGATGATATGATGCATGCTTGTCCTATACATCTTCACAATATTAGCTAGACACAACTTACTTGTATAGGGCAATATTTATATACTATCTTCACTGCACCGAATGGGATGTTGAAAGGCACTTGATAGATCATTGTCGGAGAAGTTCGATTCTTCACGTGGCATCCTAAAGAGGAGCTGGACACACTTTGTTCTTCCCACACACGCCACCAGAACCGGTCTTCACGAGACTTTGGTAGCAAGCATAAGGGAGGTTAAAGAATAGTTTTAATTTGTTACTCTTCAAAACTTTTAATTTGTAAGATCCTTTTGAAGTTTCCAAAAGTAATGTTGTAGCAGATCCATGTATGAGCTCCAATCCCGGCTATGGCAGAACCAACCAAATTATATGGCCCACGTGCACCTATCATTGTCCTAAAGACCTCTGACTGCTGCACATGAGAGCTAGATAATTTCGGTAGTCTGTCAGGTGTCCTCAGGGAACCCAAAATCATCCACTTTTTACAACTCATACAGGATCAACAATAGAGTTACCACAACATTACAATATTTGTTACAAAAATAACTTACATCATAGTGCGGAAGACTTATAACATTAAGTTACAAAACATGTTCCAATAGAAACTTAGCTTAAGTTCCAAAAGGTGAGTAGTACTACAGAAGTAACTTAGGTGAAGCATCTAAGGTAGAAGAGACAACTAGATCATATCGAGCCCACCGATATGACCTCGAGTAACAACACAAGTTAGAACCTGTAACAGGGATTAACAAACCCTGAGTACTGGAGGGTACTCAACAAGACTTACTCAACTAAAAGAAATGACTCCAAGGGTATGAAGGCTTAAGGGAAAGTCTGAAGCAAGAGTAAATTTTGCAAAAAAGCTTACTATGAGTGGATCCTTAGTTTCAATGTTTTAGCTTCGCATTAAGTTTATTAGTAGTATCCATTTTGCACTTGTTTTACATCAATCACTTCATTAATCATCTCATCTCATCTTATACCATCTCGTATCCATCAGTACCATTTTCTATTGATTAGCTATGATGCAGGGCAGTGGACCGAGTCTCCATGACCTAGGAGCAACGATGATTCGAACCAAATAAACCTAGCTAGGGATTCCCAACAACATAACATATCTAGGTCCTAGGCCTACATATATCAACCTTCACTTAGATCCTCTAAAATGTGAGCGGGTTCACGCTACCTAAGAGCACAGTACTCCACAGCCCTACACCATCCCAGACGATATCGTAGGGTGGGTACACACTACTGTCGCCATCTCTCCACTCCAAGTGCATGGTTGTCCTTTCTCATAATGAAATAGCCATGGTATCAAGCTTACCGGGGTATGTGGTCAGTACTACAAAGTCTTGACCCAAGCAAGCCTACAACGAATGGTCCTCAATCGACACAGGCGGGACAAGCATGACCAGGTGAACCTGTCTACCCAAGAACACTTACCAAAACAATCAAGTCATGCCCGGTCTAAATTTAAACATTATCATCATCATGGTATTCTCACGACCCATAAACAAAGTCAAGAAGAGCAAGGTAAAACCTATTTCTCTTGAACGATGAAACCATCATTCGACTTCTATTGAAGTCTGAGCATTACTAAGCATTAGAGATGTCGACCTACACATACTAGTGGGGTATGACTAAGGATACCTGAATATCTAGGTAATCATGCATCAATGGTTATTCAATTAACTCCTAATTACTTAATGCACATCACGCAATACTTAAAGTATAATAAAGATTTGTAAATACTAGAGAAGGATGGTGTCAGGATCAACGCCCCCTTAAGTGGGTACCCAATATTATAGTTCGCTAGGGACTATTAGACTGGATACACCCCTTAACAGGTCATCCTGGTACACCTAACATAAGATGTACAAGTTGCCAACCTTCATCTAGGATCATCCCAAGAGAGAGAAAACACCACAACCACACACATGTTACATTACAAGTTCAAAGTACTTAACTTTACACACCATGGTTCACAAGCTTAGCCATGACACAAGTCACACATTACATCTTAACATCGAAGTCTAGCAGAAGTCTTTTAACATAACATTTATTCATGATAACTAATACATGGGCATGCGACATCCATGTATCTATGGAAACATAGACCCTTCACCATCCGTCGTCCTCAGAAGGATCATCAGCGTAGAAGAATCCATGGATAGGAGGCTCCCTACCTACAAAACTCAAGATCTCATAGGGTGAGTACTCAATTGTACTCTGTAGGACTTACCCAATATAATAAACAAGGATAATACATTTGCATAGTAGCAAGGAATACTTGATTTTGCATAAAAGCCTTTGAATCATAAATAACAAGTGAATCATGAAACTTAGCATTGCAAGCATCGCATAGGAATATGAATTAAGCGATTAGCAAAATGGAACTCGATCTTCCATGAGCCCTGAGCTAATGAGGACATCTCAACCGTGTATTCTAGCTCAAGGATCAACTACTCACCACCCAACATCAAGGATACAAATCAAGGACCACTTACACAAAGTCACGCCAAGAAACTACAAGTGTAGGTGAATTCATTCCTAACTAACTATGTTTCGTAGAATGGCCCTAACTTAGTCCAACACTTCTAAGAATGTTATAATACCTAAGTGTTCTACTTTGATTGTACTTAGGTATATACAAAAAGAGGAGGCTAAATCGGACCATGAAGATCCGACAACTACAGTGAAAAATAGACCAGCAAAAATGGACCGCTATAGTGAAAAACGAACCACTACAAAGAAATCTTCATAACTTTTGATTCCCAAAAGCTATGAAGGTCCATGAGGACGTTTTGAAAAGCTTATCAAGTCTATTTTCCAATGCAACAAACCCACCACATTTGGACGTCACAATAAAGAGTTATGCTCATATTAGTCAAGACTGCTCAGAAGGTCAACAGTCTTTCTAGATAGAATGTTGGTACAACTTCCCATTCAAAATTGTATAATTATACAATGCTACATGATGCATTCTACACATGGATGGAAAGCTTATTGAGTCTACTTTCACACCCAACAAATGGCTCATCATTTGGATTTTTCATTAGGGAATTACAACTCTATTAGTGGAGACTGCTCTAGAAACTGACAGCTGCACGAAGACTTAGAAATCCATTTCGTGGAAGCCTTTTTACGAACTCTATCTCTTCATTTGCATTTTGTGTTCAGACCTATCTAGGAGGGTTGTTCCTAGTATAAATTTCCCTATGTTTATAAGCAAATGCAGACTTTTGATAATCAGAATACAAACCCCTTTGTTCAGCTGTGTGCTAACAAAACTAGAGAGAGATCTCTACCCCTTTATTCTTGTGTTTTCCTTCGTGGAGATTACAGAAGTGGTCGCGTCATCGGCATCCAATCTATGCTCCTAGTCCATTGATTCTAGGTTGCATAGTGTTAACTATATGTGTGCCCAGGATGTCCACACGACACATATAGCGATAAATATGGAGAATATCAAGAACAATGCTTTATTATATATCGAACATAGTTACAATAAGACTTACAACTATTAGAAAAGCATAGTGGAAACTATTCTTAATCTTCTCTTTGGGGCTCCATACTCCACAAGAACGGTTGACTGGCAGAGCACTCGCCTAATACTCAAGAACTTCACAAGAAACTCTTCATCTGAACCACCATTTGGTACCCATCTAGGATTTTTGTTGATTATAAAGCAAGTGTGAGCGCACCATACTCAGTAAGTATAACATGAGGGGATGCAAGGCTCAAGAAGGCTTGACTCGGCTGTACTGTGGTAAGCATTTTTAGTTGGTCATATTTTATTTATTAAACCTGAGTCTCTAGGTTATGCTTAAAGCTCCCATGTGAATGTAATTAATTATCATCATCAGGATTAATCATATCCTAAACCATCCATAGATCCATCTATCTCGAAAAGGATCTAGGCCGCTCGTGACCGTTAGCATGGCTGATATATCAGTTTTAAAACAACTCTACAGACTTTGTACACTTTCACCATGAGTCCTGATTGCCCTTTGCTTAAGGCGGCTATCCTCTTGACTCACATCCAAGGTAAGTTGGTAGGGTCCACTACGAAGCTTTTCACCAGCCGTTCTAATAAGTAGCAGCCGCTAAGGTTTTGATCTCCCGAGTGTCATGGATGGCTCTCCCCCAACGTGGCACACCTTAACACGCAGCCCAGCACACACTTCGGCGGGACAAGACCCATGCCCATCAAGGTGCCCACCTCTTGCCCTTTCCGTAAGCTACTTACAAACTAGAACAAGTCAAGCTACTTGGCTAAGACCAGAGCCATCTAGCCCTCATGGTTGTACTGTAAATCCTGGGTGGTCGCTTTAAAATTTAGTCCTTACAGAGGGTAGACTAGAGCACCCAAAAAGTCCTAATGCTCTAGCCCCCTTCCGTCCATGTTGCTTAAAAAGCATCATTTTAACCATTGATTCCATAAGTCATTAATCAAAAATTAACATTATAATATTTGGTGATTGCAAGCTAAGCAAAACTACCCATATACATAAACCCAGGGTAAAGAAGGAATATAGGGTATCAAAAGTACTAGGTAAAGTCCTTAGGGGTTCATCATATTGACACGTGCATTTGAAAGTGATTATATGGTTATTAGGTAACAAAGGAACTCATGTTACACTTGCCTCCAATTATCCACTCAAACTTTTCCGATTTTTTCTTTTGGATCATCCTTGAGCAGCTTTACTTCTATAGAGCGCAACATCTGACACAACCACAATGATTAAACCTAAAAATGTACACCATGAATTATAAAAACAAGATTAAAACAATTCTAGCGCGAACGGCGTGGATCCTACGGTCGCGTGAGCGCAAAAACACTTAAAACGGGTTATGGTGAGCTTTTGAAGTTTTAAGGGTTAAATCATAAAATTGAGTAAATATTTTTGGAACAATAAATTTAAATCACAAAATGGAATTATGGCAGGATATATCAAAGGCTAGCAAGAAGGATGCCAACGATGTAGAAGAATAAAAACATGGGATAAATTGCTAAAGGGAGTTCATAGGAACATCGGAATTATATTTTGGATGAAAAAGGTATATCACATTAGAATGATGTAGTCGGACATGTGGCATAAAAACGTATATGAATTTATGGGCGTACTAGTTTGTGCATGGCTCAGAATATGTACTACGAATAGATACTACTTAAACAATTGCTAGAGCCAAACTTCTTCACATGTATGACACTAGATATGCAGGATAGGTATGTGAAGTTACACAGAGGCATCTCACCGCAGGAAGAGAATTAGCAGCAAACGGGAGATGGCCAGCGATGAAGAAATGGAGTATTATGGGGGGTATAACCCTAGGTACCCACTGCAATGAACATGGGCCGCACCGCTAGGGGAGGTCCAGCCCATAAGATCAAGGCCTACGGTGCTTGGCTCTAGTTGGCGTTCACCGCAAGGCAATCAGAAGACATCTTGACGATGAAGGAAGATTTGTTCGGATATGATAGATATTGCATTCCTTGTACATACTTACCATATAGCCAAATAGATCTAGACTTAAACCGACCTATAACCCTACCCTCTAGACTATATAAGGCGGGTAGGGACCCCCTCACGAATGCATCTCATATTCAATACAATCCACCGAAGACACATGACATAGGGTATTATGTCAATCAGATAGCCTGAACCTATCTAAATCGCTTGTCTCTGCGTTTGTGTCGCCATCCGGGTCCTATTACACGCACCTCCACCGATTCATCTACTACCGTGGGCATACCCCTCAGTAGACTGCCGACCAGATTTCGTCAACAGTGGCGTGCCAGGTAGGGATGTGCGTGCTAATTCCATGGCGAGCCAGATGGTCCGCTTCCTGAGCTCCATGATCCTTCACGAGCTAGGTCAGACCTTCACCGTTGGATCTATGACCAGGGTCATCGGCGCCAACGGCGTCGAGGAAATCATGGAGGCGGTGTAGAATCACCCTGCACTAATCGTGCCAACATCTACAATGACATCTACGATCTCGGCACCTCACCGCTAGGTTAGGAGATCCATCAGCAATGATGATCTAATCGCATCCATCGATCGGGTCATAGACCGCTTAGTGGAATGCCAGCTCCTCGTGGATTCAGTCTTAGATCAATCTAGAGTGCGTGATGAAGTTCCTGCACTCCAAGGTCACCATGCAACTAATGCCGAGCACCCTGCTTGTGCACGTCGTCTGAGGTGGCAAGATGAAGATTTGGTGATCATGGCAACTCTGAAAGGGCGTACCGTTCAATGCCGACCACTCCCCACCCCGACAGAGAACATGCCGAGGCCCTATTCTTTTGGGCTGGTGGGTGCAGATCCGATCTGTCGGGATGCCCTACACCATCTTTTTACCAACCACACCAAGCACAGCTATGTCAATGACCTCTACCAGATCGACCTCCCTGAGGCCAACCAGCCTGCGCCAACGGTAAAAATGGTGCAAGTCTGGCAGCCTCCGGATGACACGCTCCATACAATCCTAGAAGAAAGCCCCGAGCCATACTCCGAGGGCTCTACCAACAATTGCCCACCTTTCCCTCTAGGCTTTGGGAGAGAGAGTTTATGTTTAGCCACGATAGCATTGCTATCGATGGAGAAACCAGTGTCCAGCATCGTGAGCGCAAAGCCAGGAATGCTGATCGCCAATGACATCACAATGAAGAAGTCAAAAACGCCACCCAAGCTGCCAGAGGTGACCCACCACCTCTTGCTCATAATCTCCAACAAGAGTTCCTCATTGTGGACATCCAGCAAGTGGAGCAAACGCCGAGTGCCAATCTGGCTGTGGCCACCCTCGAGCTGGCTAAACTCCCACCAATGCCAGAGGCACTCTAGATTCAAGCGCTGCTTAAAGCAGCTCAGGTCTAGGTCAACGACATCTGGAACATAGTTCCATCTTTTTTCGACCACATCAGCTCCTAGTCGAGAACCCCATGGCTCTTGCCATGAGGGGGAAGCCATTATCATAGTGGCTAGATCGTCCAAGGGGGGTGCAGGGGCAATGTTGCCATCAACCCTTTATCATAAGGACCATGAAATTAGCATGGCCGACCAGCTCATGATGCCAACCAGGAGGTTAATCAACCCCTGTGTGGTGACGGTCGCGACCATATCAACGCCAATCTTGATACGTGCCATCGCATTGAGAACAGTTGTGCCTAGCGGCATCAAGCAGAACTCCAATGCCGACAGGAGTATGACGACCAACACGGCAACCCCGTTAGCCTTCGACCACTCCCCGCTGTCGAGCCGATGGGACTTCACCCCTTCACATCAAGGCTGCAAGGTGTATAGTGGCCCGTAGGCTTCAAGGTCTTCGTGGTCGATCCCTATGATGGCAAGGCTAATCCTGAGCAGTGGATGCAGCTCTACAATATCGCCGTACGTGCCACCGGGGGAAATAGCGATGTAATGGCAAACTATCTGCCTATTATGCTCTGCCAATCTGCCAATAATTGGCTTATGGGCTTGGGGGAGGACTCTATCGAATCTTGGGATGATCTTAAGAGAGTTTTTATCAAGAATTACATGGCAATGTGTCAGCAGCCTGGCATGAAGTATGATCTAGAGAAACTCCATCAGATGTCTAGGGAACCTTTGTGAAGCTACATCAGGCGTTTCTCAAAAACGAGGAACACCATCCCCAACATCGGGGACAGTGAGGCCATCTCCGCTTTCACCAAAGGACTCCATCACCATCAGGAGCTGCGCTCCAAACTTTACTGCAAGAGGCCCAGACCATCGACAAACTTCTCAATGTTGCAAACTCATACACAGACTCTGAAGAAGCTGATCGGTAGTTTAAGGATGACGTTGCTCGTGCTTCCCGCTCAGATCGCCACCCAAGTCATGATAATGATCGCCACGAAGAATGGCGTTAGAAGGTGCTACGATGATCGCAAACGCCATCATAATGATCGGCCAGAAGGATCATAGGCTGCACAGCCACGTCGCCGCCGACCAGATCAACAACATAGAGTAGCCACGCGCTAAGCGTAATTTCAATGCTGCCTACAAAAAACTCCTTGATAGTCCATGCCCAATTCACAAGGACAACAAGCACACCATGCGGCAATGTTATGGCATGGCCAAAGCTTTCCGTGATGAGGAGCAGAAACGGCAGTGGCACAAGGATGATGAGTCAAATGACGGCAAGGGGGAGGAGTGTCCTAAGGATGAATGACACACTTTCCAAGATGCCAACTAGACCGTCGCCACAATATTCAGAGGGTACACCGCCTCCGAGAGCAAACACCAGCAGAAACTCAGCGCTCAGCAGGTCATGTTGATCACCATGTATGACACGGTCATTGATCCTAAATATCTAGACTAGTCGAAGTACCCTATCACCTTCAGTTGGGCGGACTAGTGGGTGGATATCCCACTCATGCTGGATCCCACCATCTGCAACGTGTGGTTCAAGAAGGTCCTCATCGACGGTGGGAGTGCCCTCAATCTCCTCTTCGCCGGAGCCCTAACTGAGTTAGGCCTCACAAAGGATGATCTTGTCCCTATTGATTCTCCATTCTGGGGGATTATACCTGGCAAAGCGTCCCAACCTTTGTGGCAGATCACCTTGCCAGTCCAGTTTTGCACCACCGACCACTTCCATACTGAGTACGTGAACTTCTTCCTAGCAAATTTTGACACCACCTACCATGCCATCCTTGGCCGACTAGCTCTCGCCAAGTTCATGGTCGTGGCTCATTATGTCTACATGGTGTTGAAGATCTCGACGGAACAGGGCATTCTCACCCAGCGTGCCAATGTCTCCACCACCTACGAATGCAAAAGAGAAGGACTCGCCATCACTGATGCGATGGATCTCTCAGCCAGAATGAAGGCTTTTATCGCTGACTCCAAGAATGTCCCAGCGGAGGAGCAAGCGATCCCGACTTAGGAGCCACCTCGGTCTGTGTCTAAGTCCAAAGACGCAAAGGAGGTTGAGCTCATGATCGGTGATAGAAGCAAGATGGCCTAGATTGGGGCTCATCTTGACCCCAAATAGGAAGACGCGCTCGTCAGCTTCCACCACAGAAACATCGACGTGTTTGCATTGAAACCTGCTGACATGCCTGGCATTCCTCGGGAGCTGATCGAGCACTCCTTAAACATCTCGCTGACCCCAAACCGATCAAGCAAAAGCTCCAACGATTCGTGCAAGACAAAAAGGAGACTATTAGGGCAGAAATAACTAAGCTATTATTAGCCAGCTTTATTAAAGAGGTGTATCACCCGGAGTGGCTCACCAATCTAGTCCTTGTATGAAAAAGAATAATGAATGCAAAAATGTGCATTGATTACACCGATCTCAACAAACACTGCCCTAAAGACCCATTCGGCTTACCTTGCATTGACAAGGTCGTAGATTCAACAGTCTGTTGTGAGCTCTTGTGCTTTCTCAATTGCTATTCTGGTTATCACCAGATCTTCTTAAAGGACGAAGACTAGATCAAAACTTCATTCATCACACCCTCTGATGCCTATTGCTACACCACCATGTCCTTTGGGCTAAAAAATGTCGGCGCCACCTACCAGAGGGCTAATCAGTGATGCCTCTAGGACCAAATTGGGAAGAATGTCGAGGCCTACATCGACGATATGATAGTTAAGTCTAAGACTGTTGACAACCTCATCGCCGACCTCGAAGAAACTTTCCAAAACCTGAAGAAATTCCAATGGAAGCTGAATCCCACTAAGTACATATTCGATGTTCCATCTGGTATACTCCTTGGCAACATCGTTAGTCGCCATGGCATCGAATCAAACCCAGAGAAGATAGAAGCAGTTACCAAGATGAAATGACCAACCTGTGTGAAGGATGTCCAAAAGCTAACGGGATGCATGGCGGCTTTAAGTCGTTTCATATCCCGATTAGGCAAAAAGGGTTTGCCGTTCTTCAAGCTTCTCAAAGCTTTGGAGAAGTTTACCTAGACACATGAAGTCAACAAGGCCTTTGTCGAGCTCAAGCAATTCCTCACAACGCCTCTAGTCATGACGACACCACAAGCTAGCAAAACCTTATTGACCTACATTGCTACAACCAACCGTGTCGTTAGTACTGCCATCATCATTGAACGAGAAGAAGCTGGGCACGCCTATAAAGTTCAATGCCCTATCTACTTCTTTAGTGAAGTCCTAAATGAGTCTAAGGCTCAGTATCCTCAGGTCTAGAAGGTATTGTACGATGTCTTTATTATGTCTAGGAAGCTTCACCGTTACTTTGAGACATATCAAGTAGCAGTGGTTACTGAGTATCCACTGGGTGACATCCTCCATAATAAGAAAGCCAATGGCCGCATCATTAAATGGGCGGTAGAGCTCGGCACGTACTCCATTGATTTTAGAGGCCATCAGATGATAAAGTCTCCAGTGCTCGCCGATTTCATCACCGAATGGACTGACATGCAAGCTCCTATCTTAGCACTGGGTCATGTACTTCGATGGCTCTCTCAACCTTAACAGTGCTAGGGCAGGTATCTTTTTTATTTCTCCATCAAGGGATCACCTCTGATATGTCCTTCGAATTCATTTTTCAGCCTCCAATAACGCCGCCGAGTACGAAGCTTGTCTCCACGGTCTCCGTATTGCCATCGAACTTGGCATTAAATGCCTCTTGATATACAGTGACTTTGCACTGGTCATTAATTAGGTCAACAAAGATTGGTCTTGTACCAGTGACAAGATGGATGCTTACTACTTGGAAATCAGAAAGTTGGAGGACAAATTCTATGGTATTGAAGACCACCATGTCGTACGAGATCAGAACCAAGCAGCCAACCAACTATCCAAGCTAGGGTTGACTAGAGCCGAGGTCCCAGCCGGTGTCTTCATCCAAGATCTTCAAACTCCATCCATTAAGCAAGAGCAAGCAGTTCACGAGTATTCCCCTGCCGAGCAATTGGTCCTGGTAATTCCCGCGTAGAGCAGTGATTGGCGTGAGCCTTTTATCAAGTACTTGACCACTGCAGATGTACTGGCTGACAATACCAAGATGGAATGCCTAATTCACCATAGCAAGCATTATGTGCTAGTCGATGGCAAGCTAATGCGGAAGAATGCAAAGGAGGAATTGCTTTATAAGTGCATATCTCAGGAAGGAGTGGCATTGCTTCAAGAAATCCACGCTGGATCCTATGGCAACCACACAACCTCTAGAAGTCTGGTCGGCAAAGCTTTCTGAGTAGGTTTCTATTGGCCATCAGCAGTCGCAGACGCCAAAATGCTTGTCCAACGGTGTGAGGGATGCCAATTTTTCACCAAACAGATCCACATTCTAGCTCAGGCTCTGCAGACCATTCCTGCCTCTTGGCCATTCGCATGTTGGGGACTAGACATGATTGGGCCATTCAAGAATGCCCCCAACAAATTCTGATGGGTTTATGTCGCTATTGACAAATTCTCCAAATGGATCGAGTACAAGCCGCTCGTCCAGTCTATAGCAAAGAAAGCAGCGGAGCTCTTCAATGACATCATCCATATGTTTGGGCTATCAAATAGTATCATTAACAACCTTGGTTCTACATTTACTGGCAGCGACTTCTAGGATTTCTATGAGGATCGGTGCATATCCGTTAAGTATGTATTGGTCGCACACCCCAAGGCTAATGGCCAGGTTGAGCGAGCGAACGGCATGATTTTAGATGCCCTGAAGAAGAGGTTATATGAGAAGGATCAAAAACATCTGGGCAAATGGCTCAAAGAACTACCAGCTGTGGTCTGGGGACTAAGGACCCAGCCAGTCGCAACACTAGAGTCTCCCCCTATTTCTTGGTGTTCGGATCAAAGGCCGTGTTACCCACCAATGTCGCTTTCCTAACACCAAGGATAGAGAACTATGATGAAAAGAACAAGGATCAGGCACGACAAGATGATGTCGACCGACTTGAGGAAGAATGTTTGGTCACATGTGTTCGGACAGCCAAGTACCTAGACAATCTGCGTAAATACTTCAACCGCAATATCCAAGAGCAATCCTTCGCGGTCGGCGACATGGTACTCAATAGGAAACAGAAGACCGATGGGATGCACAAGCTATCTTCACCTTGGGAGGGTCCATACATTGTCAAGGCTATGACCCGACCTAGATCCTATAGACTCTACGATCAAGACGACGTAGATATCCCTAACTATTGGCACATCGAACAACTCAGGCATTTCTATCCTTGAGACGTCCTACTAAGATATGTACCCCTTATGTATTTCTGCATTTCAATAATGATTTTCTCCATGGTGTTTTCTCTATTTGTTGTTTTCTTCGTAATTTTCCTCCAATTATCTTTTGTTTTTCTCCATGCTAAACATATTTGAGATGATGCTTTCTATCACCATTCGATTCGCCGACTAGCCACGTTCTCATTCATGTTATCCAGAAGTAGTCATGTTCTTGATTAAGCACCTAAATAGGCTTGGGCAGTAGCGCTCTGCCTCATAGGTGGTCAGCAGTGGCTCCTCAGTGAGGCCATATTCCTAAGCATGCACAGGAGCTAAGCTCTTTACGCCATAGGGTGTGGGATAGCCGGGGCTGATAACAAGATAAAGGACTAACAATGCATCATTAATATTAAATATTAACACTTTATACATACTAAACACTAAAGTTTGATTTACAACTGCTCGGCATAATGCCGACAAGCCTGTTACATTCTAAGTTGTCATGGTTCATTGCCAGCATTGCCGAACAGATCCATGTCGTCTGCCAGTTTGATCGCCGAATAGGACACCTCCTCCTCCAGCACGATGATTTGCTCATCGCTTGGATTTTGGGCAAAGCCACCGTTGATTTATTTGAGCTTCATAGAGGGGTAGACTGACCAGACAACCGCTAGTGTGTGGCCTGTGGTAGAACAAGCGATGCCACGAGCATTGTGCTTAAAGTTCTCTAGCGCCGACTTGCACCTCTCCATGATGATGTCTGACCGTGGCACTCTGTTGGGCTCCAGCACTTCTTGGTCGATGAGACCAGCATGGGTTTTATCCCTTTGGAGATGGTCTTCAACTTTTCTTTACTGTCCTCCAGCCATAGCTTGAAGTCACAGAACTACGCCTGACTATTGGTTCAGATCACTGCAGACAAGAAGGGCAATCGTCTTAAACACATTTCTCATAGCAAGAAGGGTATTAACATAAGGAATAACTTACAATTCAGTTCTTCGGTGAGTTGCTCTTTCACCATTAGAGCTTCATCTCTTTGTTTCTCTGCTAGCACTTTGGCTTCATGGGCTAGCAGAGCTTGGGTCTCCGCCTCCACCTTGGCATCACACGCCAGGCGTGCTTCGGTCTCTGCCTGCTTCTTCGCTTCATCAGGCTCTACACCAATGAAAGATTACTACCAGCATGGGTGAATTGAGGATATGGAAGCAATACACTATGGGGCCCAAGGCCTTACTTTTCTTCTGATCTATGCCATCACCTAGCTGATTCGTTAGCTCCCATTTCTCCGCCTCTAGTTGAGTCTTTTCTGCTTGCAACTTCTCCCGGTCGGCATACGCTTTAGCTAGCATCTTCTCTAGAGTCTCCATAGACTCACGCAGCCTTTGGTTCTCAGTAATTGATGGAGCCCCCACTTCAGCTGGCATGCGTGGTTCTCAGAGATCTTTATTAGCTCTTGCAGCAAACAACAGTTAACTAGCATAATCTCCAACTTCAATTGGTCATGCAGACAAACTTACTTCAATCCGGCCAAACACTGATGCTAGTGCTGCCCTGAGCTCCTCCACCTGCTTGCTCGCCTCCTCATCCTCCACCACCTCAATCATATCTCCGCGGCACATGAAGGTCCACAAAAGCTGAGGAGGAGGATCCCAGGTATTTGGCGCTTCACACTCAATTTCTTCAATCACCTCGGGGGACTCCCTCGCCTGCATTGGTGCCCAGTCGGCTTGTGGTCAGATGCAAGGGCCAAGATCCATTATTGGCATCTGAGCCCGGGGACTAGCCCTTGGCTCTAGGTGACTGGTCGGCTTGGTAGCAACATCTTCATTCATTTGCTCCAGGTGCTCGGGGACTTCAGCTCGGGGACCAGCCTGCTTTACGGATATTTCTCGTGTTTCTTCTAGCTGTCCTGCCCTAGTACCCTGAGCACCGATAGTCATGGCACTTGGCTTGGCGTCCTGCTAAGCATCATCGATGTCGATTGGGTGAAGTTCCTCGGTCGATGCTTCCCTACAACATGATGTCGTATCATCAATACTTCCACTTTGGTTATGCTTGGACTAAATCTAGGGCAGAGACACTTACTCATTGGATCGCCTGCATGTAGCTCTAAATGGCCAAGGCCTATTGGAGCTCCTCTGTCCTTCAGTTGCCGGCACGAATCTTGATTCACCTCTGGCACTTCTGACCTTGCCGAGGTGGCTCTCCCTGCCGAAGCCGCTCATCTAGGCTCAGGGACTTCACCCCAAGTGGATCTCTGGTCGGCTATGCTTTGGGCTGGCCGGTCGAAGGCTCTAGTGGTTGGTGTTGGAGCAGTCATCCACGCTGCTCGTTGCTATAGCATCTTGCCTATGTCTTCATCATCACCCGACCAGTCCGCGATGACTTCTCGGCGTGCCGAAGGCTCTCTAATCGAGATTCCACCCTTGTTGCGTGGAGGCGGAGTGTTTGGTTTTTTCTTCTTCTTCATTGGCTATGCTCAGGCCGATTGTTTCCCTCGTGATGGCTGCCGATGCCTAGGAGTTTCCTCCACCACATCTTCGGATGAGGAAGACGAGCTGCTCTCCGAAGGAGGACCGGCTAGAGCTTGGGTTGCACGGGCATCTACGTCCTTCAGCCAGGTCCCATCCGACATGTCGGAGACATACACAGCACAATCCTATCCACAAGTTTTCAAGAAGATGTTTCAACATCAACAAGATTGACATTACAAGGACTACCAACGGTACACTCTTACAAGTGGTGGTGGATTCATGATGCTGTATGCCACTCGCTGCCCATGTTGCTTAGTTTGGTATTACTTGAAAAGAGCTCCAGGAGGCGAATATAGGCATCGCCCTTATTTATCTTCTCGGGGGCTTCCCGAGCGCTATCTTCATCACCTATATATTCATACGTGGGGTGGAACCTCTCCTTGCTCGGCTAGATCTGGCGTACAATGAAGTTGATGGCTACACCAACTCTGTCAAGATTGTTATGCATCTGACCCATAATTTGCAGAAGCTCATCGACCTGGGCCATCTCTGAACTGGTCGGTCTTGCCAACCAGTTTGCGCTTGGCACTGCTAAATGGTCTATGTCGGCCAACAGGCTCGGTTCAGCATTTTGGATATAGAACCACTTAGCATTCCATCCCTTCAATGACATGTTGAGAGGCACTTGTATGTATTCCTTCACCATGCCATCCCTTAGCTGTAGATAAACTCCGTCGACAACTTTGGGGGACCTAGATCCAAGGAAGGGTTTGAGGCAGAAGAAATAGCAAAAGAGGTTGAAGTGTAGAGCGATTTCGATGAATGCTTCGCATAGATTGATGAAGAGGGAGATATGAAGAATGCTGTTGGGATGGAGATGGCAAAGGTTAATGCCGTAATAGCCAAGAAGCTTCCACAGGAAAGGATACGCAGGAATCCCAAATCCACGAACGAAATAAGGCTTGAAAACGACAAGTTCGTTGGTATCGGGGGTTGGGAACGGTTCACCTGTAGCGGGGCACCATCCTACGGTTACTTGATCTTGAAGGATGCCTTCGAACACCATTTTTCTAGGGTCTCCCGGGTGATGGTAGATCTGACCCACTCTTGGTCACGGCGGACCTCGCCGGTACTCTACGCTGCCTCCCTCCCTAACTTCTTCGGGCTCGAGCGGCTATGTTTCTTCCCACCCTTCGCCATGGATCAGATCTGATTCGATTTGGCTACACTTAGATTCTATTGAGGAGGCGCTGCGGTTCTAATGCAACTGTAGTAGGGTGTGCTAAGGCGAAGCGTCGAGTATTTTGCAGTTGCAAGGAAGAGGACACGCTAGGAGGAATGAGAGAAGTGCGCCACGGTGGGTGGATTCATATGGTTCGACCCTGACCCTTCACCTTCAGGCTTTTTGGGAAATTGCACTGACTCTGCCACGTCGTTCGCACCCCTCTAACTTCTCCGTCAATGGTTATTAGGCCAGTTTAATGGGCCTCCGGGCATACTAAACGGCTGAGCCTGTTTTGTCGGTCTACTTCTCCAATTTTACCGTGATATAGTGCTAAGCACTCTCCATTTTCTCCACGCTATAGTGCTAAGCACTTTCCATGTTTGCCATGGTATAGTGCTAAGCACTCTCCATGTTCGCCATGGTATAGTACTAAGCACTCCCCAAATTTCGCCACGGTTAAGTGCTAAGCACTTCTCATGTTCGCCACGGTATAGTGCTAAGCACTCTCTATGTTCGCTATGGTATAGTGCTAAGAACTCTCTATGTTCTCCAACGGTAAAAGTGTTAAGCACTCTTCATTTTTTCTCAATTTTTAAGTGCTCAGCACTCCAAATTTTACTTCAATGTCTAGTGCTAAGCATGGGGATTTCGTCTTTTTCACTTGTTTCTTTGATCTTGCTACAAGATACTGCTCTGTCTTACAGCAGGCTCGGGGACTAAGTGTGTACACTTCACCTAGCAGTGAGTGTACTGTTTTTCCTCTTACTGGTCTTCAGCTAAGCTAGGGGCTATCTATGTGCTCGGCTAAGCTGGGACTCAGTTATTCTAAATAACTGATCATTGTACTTCTTTGATCCTGACACCAGGTGTATTCTTCACCTACTGTCAGGCTCGGGGACTACAATGCATACATTGCACCTTGTGGTGCTTGTATCAAATTTAACGGTTGGCTAAGTTCCCTTTTTTCTCTCAGTCGTTGATATTCTTTGATCCTGACACCAGGTGTCTTCTTCACCTACTGTCAGGCTTAGGGACTACAATGTATACATTGCACCTTGCGGTGCATGTATCAATACTAATATCCTCTTTGACTAAGTCATGGATGATGATCATCTAACTTTGCCATCGAAGCCTAAGTGAGTACACTTCACCTAAGGTGGAGAATTTTTTAAATTTTAAACTTGAGCTCCTTACATCCTTCTGGCAAGCCTTACTTTAGTATGTTCGAGGCCTGTTGACCAGTTAAACTGGTCAGCACTTCATTTTGTTGATCGGATTACTAGTCAAACTGGTCGGCACTTTATTTTGTTGATTGGATTACCAGTTAAACTGGTCAGATTGCCAGATTAACTGTCTAACTCCAAGTTAAACTACTCGGACCTGCTTAAGACGGCATTGCTCAGCGGATACAAGGCGCTAGGGGACTAGGTGTGGGGGGTATAACCCTAGGTACCCATGACAATGAACATGGGCCGCACCGCCAGGGGAGTCCAGCCCATAAGATCAAGGCCTACGGTGCTCGGCTCTGGTCGGCGTGCACCGCAAGGCAATTAGAAGACATCTTGGCGATGAAGGAAGATCTGTTCGGATATGATAGATATCGTATTCCTTGTAAATACTTACCATATAGCTGAATAGATCTATACTTAAACCAACCTGTAACCCTATCCTCCAGTCTATATAAGGCGGGTAGAGACCCCCCTCGAATGCATCTCATATTCAATACAATCCATCGAAGACACATGACGTAGGGTATTATGTCAATCAGACGGCCTGAACCTATCTAAATCGCTTGTCTCTGCGCTTGTGTCGCCATCCGGCTCCTCCACCGATTCATCTACTACCGTGGACATACCCCTCAGTAGACTGCCGACTAGATTTCGTCGACAAGTACGGCACTGGGGAAGAGCCGAATAGGTCTGGTGCGGCAACAGCGATGGTATTCCGGTAACAATGTGATCACATGGCCAGGCAAAAGAAAAGAAGGTAAAGATCAATACATATCAGACTAGTAACCATGAATAGACGCTATGGCAGAAACCTCACCAAAGTGTGGACAGTGAGCAAATTTGCTCGCCATGGAAGACGACCAGGAACTTGCTCCCGGGAAAAAGAAGAGTAGATGGTGTGGTTAGAGAAGGAATACCTGGCCCTCTTTTATAGGCACAAGGAAGGAGAGTAGCAGTCTGCGTGGACTTAATTACAGAAGACGGTGGAGCTGGTGCTAGTGTCAAAACGGCAGCGTTACATTCACTTGGTGAAGGAAACTGATGGATCCGGTGGAAACTAATGGAGATGAATGAGCACTGCACTCAGTTTTGGTTCTTGGTGGGTTTTGACCAGTTTTGTTGCACATCTGTAGCAGCATGCAACTGACAGCAGAGAAGGAGATACTTTAGAATAGAAACGGATCGACTAGAAAATGAATGAAGAGAAATGGCTTAAGTCATCAATGTCATTAATTTGGACATGATGGCCTACCACGAAGGGGAGAGAGATAGATCACAGCATTGATGTTAGCATGCTACGAGAAGAACACGCCTGCTAGCTTTTGCTTTGGTTAAACACGTGCAAGGAAAAGAGGTCCAAGTGGGAAAAACAAAAGATGACTTGCACAAGGAGATTAGAGGACCAAGGAAGAGAAGATCAAAAAGGTTGACTGGAGTTTGCAAATATTTTGGAGAAATAAGGACTTAAGAATTTTATTAGAATTTATAAAATGAATTTTCAAATTTGTTTTAAAAGCTTAATTGTGATTTTTTTAATAGAACAAAACCTATTAGCGTCTGAAATGGATTTTTAAATTCATTTTTCACTAAATAAAGTTTAATGCAAAGGCATGAGTGCAAACAAACATATCAAATTGAATTCTAAAAACTTTAGAAAATCATATTTTTGAACAATATAAATTGTCAACAACCTATTTAAATCTTGGAGAATTTTAGGAAATTATAAAATCAATTGTTTTATTTAGTGTTTCTATTCACATCCCAAAATGAAAATTTTGGAGTGTGACATGTAGGTTGGTTTCTTTCAGAGTGTGGTTGGGCAAATACCTGGTTCAGGCTGCCGTATAGAGACGGTGGATGGCTCCTTGTGCGTGTCGTTAGGTTGCACTAGTTATCGCTACTTGCAGCAAGTTATCGACTGTTCTTCAGCTAGTTATCAAGATCGGGACCCTACGTCGCGAAGATCGGGACCGAGACTTCATCATCTGGTATCAAAGCTTTAGTTGCCATGGTATGATTCTTTAACCTTAGCTACATATAAATTTTTGTTCGTCCTATCCACCAAAAAGCCAGAAAAATATTTTGCTTTAGTCCTTTGTTTCAATCTATTATTCTAGTGAGTTTTGTTAAGTTTCAGTCCATTAGAGTATTTGTTTTAGTTGCTGATCATATTATCCTTCGCGTGTCCTTTGAGCTTATTTTATATATAACTAAAAATCCCCACAAAAAAAAAATAAATATCTAAAACCCGTATCATTCTTCATGTTAACTTTGATCCTATCAAGTTATAGCCGACGATTGTGTCTTATTTCTTTCAAAAACTATGCAAGTGTATCTTGTTCTTAGTTCTATTAAAAAAAGTGTGTCAAAAAAAAGAAAGAAAAGTTGCCAAAAAAAAAGAGTTGAGAAAAGTTGTGAAAGAAAAGTTGAAAGATCAGTTTGTTATTTTCCACAAGTTCTGAAATTTTCATCAAGCTGCACAACCAGGTTGCTATCCATCCCTTGGTGCAAACTTTAGCTTGGGTTTCATTGCAACACTTGCATCCTAAGCATACTCCTTGTTTGCATCAAATCTGAAATTTCTTTGCGCGTGTGTTTGATCCATTTATATTCCTTATATCTTGTGGCCAGCACTAGGCATTGATCTTATAATTTGGACTGCGATTTAGCTTTACAATATCTAGAATTCAGATTGCATTCCTTGTGTATCATTCCCCACCAAGCTCCACATAAAAGCCACCATCATAGGAACACTGATCTTGAATTCGCTCAACCATCACCTTCTTGTTACCACCACACATTGCCCTTCTGTAATCCGCAGGAATTCATAAGAGCTTCGGTTGGTAAGAGAGGTGAGGTTGTGAGATTCCACATATAATTTTTCCTATTCCACATATATTTGTTGCTTTGTCCTCACTAATTTCGTAAGAAGATGGGTGGAGTTGAGATTGAAGATTGTGTCACTATGGACAATTTAATGAACTAAAGCAAAGCATGAAAGAAAAGCAAGATCGGTTGTCACAAGATCTTTAGGCCCTTATGGCTGAAATCAGAGCACATCTCCAACCTCGTGATAATGCAAATGCAAGTCATTATGAAGATGAAGTTGATGAAATGGAAGAAGAAGCTGCTGCTCGACTTGCAAGAGAACAATGGAGACATAGAGAGCGAGCTACTGCACATGCGAGAAGGCCTCCACCTCCAGGGCATGGAAATGGTGGTAGAGGTGCTGATCGTGATCATGGGAGAGGTCTTGGACTAGAGGAAAGTGGGACTGAAGAAGAGGATGAAGAAGAAGAAGAAGAGGTTGAACAGCCCCATATTGATGGTCATCATCACCGAGGGAATTGTGGGCATAATTAGCTCAATGAAGAGATGTTTGGCAAGCTAAAATTCAGCATGCCCAAGTTGGATGGAGGGTCTAATCCTGAAGCATATCTTACATGGCAATTAAAGGTTGATAAAAATTTTCGTTTGCATAATTATTCTGAACAGAAGAAGATGGCCCTGGCTGCTCTTGAGTTTGATGGTTATGCTCTAATCTAATGGTAACAAATGCTCAATGATAGAGAAGAAGCTAGGCAAGGAGCAGTCCGTTCATGGGCTGAAATGAAGAGAGAAATGAGAGCAAGATTTGTCCCCAAACATTATTGTCGTGATATATTTGACAAGCTGTAGAATCTGAAGCAAGGAAGCCTTAATGTTAATGAGTAGTATAAAGAGATGGAGAAGACGATAATTAGAACCAATGTATATGAAGATGAAGAACAATCTATTGTACGTTTTATGTCAGGACAGCGCATTGTTGAATTTCAGCAGTACAACAATCTTATTGAATTGGTACTTCAAGCTAGTAAAGCTGAGCGTCAGTTGCAGCAGGACATGAAGTCCAATAGAGGAGTATCTTTCAACACAAGAAGTACACCAAGTGGAAGCAAATTCACACCAAGAGGTAGTGCAAGCAGAGGTACAATTTCCAACTCAAGTGGTGGTGCACAATCAAGCAATTTTGGTGCTTCTAGTGGCAAAGAGCTGGCTGCTCCAAGTGAGAGGAGCAAATCAGCAAACTCATCATCTATTTCAGTGGGTTCTTCAACCAAGAGTTGTGGAATTCAATGCTTCAATTGTGGAGGTCGTGGTCATTTTACAAAGGAGTGTCCAAACAATCGAACCATCATTGTGAATGATCAAGGAGAGTATGAATCTGCTAGTGAGGACAAACATGAAGATATTGAAGAAGAAGATAATCATAAGAAGGAAATTTGTGCATTTGAAACTAGTGATGCTCTTGTTGTAACTCAGATTTTGAGTGTACAAATGAGTGAAGCTAAAAGTGGATAGCGGCATAATCTTTTTCAAACTAGAGCCAAGTGCAAGGTAATCATTGATGGTGGAAGTTGCCACAATCTTGCTAGCAAAGAAATGGTTGACAAGCTTAGTTTAAAGCTCTTGAAACATCCTCATCCATATATGTACAATGGTTAAATAATTCAGGTTCCATTAAGATTGCACAAAGAGTGAAAGATCCTTTCAAGATTGGTGAATATGTTTGACACTGTGGAGTGTGATGTGGCACCCATGACAATGTGCCATATGCTGTTGGGAAGACCATGGCAATATGATTGGTCATCTCTACATTATGGTCGAACAAATCAATACACCATCAAGTGGAAGGGCAAGGAGTTGATACTTAAACCCATGACACCACAGCAAATCCTAGCTAAGCACTTGCAAAAGAGCTCTGATGTGAGGAATGAGAGTGAAAAAGAAGGAGAGAAAAAGAATTCAAGTGCCCTCCACAAATCAGTGAGTGAGACCCACAAGCCAAACATGAGAGAAAACAAAAAAAGAGAGGGAGAAAACTTAGTGATGATAGGCACCAAAACTAAAATAAGAGATGTGAGGAAAAACCCAGATCAAGTATTAATTATACTTGTGTGCAAGGACACATTGCTTTCAGCTAATGACTTAACATCTATCCCTACTGTTGTTGCTTGTGTTTTACAGGAATACGAAGATGTTTTTCCAGAGGAAACACCTGCTGGACTTCCTCCATTGCATGGCATTGAACATCAAATTGATCTCATCCCTAGAGCTGCACTTCTAAACCATCCAGCATACCGCACCAACCCTGAAGAAACCAAGTAAATTCAAAGGCAAGTACAAGCACTTTTAGATAAAGGATATGTGCGTGAAAGTTTAAGTCCTTGTGCTATCCCTGTGATTTTGGTGCCAAAGAAAGATGGTTTATGGAGGATGTGTGTAGATTGTAGAGCCATAAATAACATCACTGTTCATTATCGTCATCCTATTCCTAGGCTAGATGATATGCTTGATGAATGAAGTGGATCTATGATATTTTCTAAAATTGATTTGAGAAATGGTTACCATCAAATTAGAATGAAAATTGGAGATGAATGGAAAACTGCTTTTAAAACCAAGTTTGGGCTATGTGAATGGTTAGTTATGCCTTTCGGTTTGACTAATGCACCTAGTACATTCATGAGATTGATGAATCATGTCTTGCGAGCATTCATTGGAAAATTTGTTGTTTACTTTGATGACATCCTAATTTACAACAAGGCAATGGAGGATCATGTTGATCATATTCATCAAGTTTTAGATGTGCGCAGGAAGGAAAAATTATTTGATAACTTTGAGAAGTGCACATTTTGTACATATCAGGTTGTGTTTCTTGGTTTTGTTGTTTCAGGTTGATGAATCAAAGGTGGAAGCAATCAAGGATTGGCCAACTCCTGAAAATGTAAGCCAGTTGAGAAGTTTTCATGGACTTGCTGGTTTTTACAGGAGATTTGTGAGAGATTTCAGCACTATAGCTGCTCCGTTGAATGAGTTAACAAAGAAAGGTGTTGTCTTCCAATGGGGTGAGCCACCAGAGAAAACTTTCCAAGAATTGAAGAAAAGGTTATCCGAAGCCCCCTTGCTTGTGTTGTTGTGTCACACCCGATTTTAAGGACAAAATCGGATGTAGAATCCTATGTGTGCCTAGAGATTAGTCTCACACATAAGATGACAAATTACAATAGTATCAAGAGATAAAGCTTTATTATATAACAAACAACAATATTACATAGGGACAAATATTTATTAGAGTAGCAGATGTCGCAGAACCGACCAATTTATAAGTGCACAAGTGCAATGGCAGCCCGCAAACGGTCGCACTATCATACTTAAGCCCATATAAACCCGGTAGTCCGTCGAGTACCATGACTGGTCTTGATAAACGATCCACATATAACCAAGATCGTACATGATTCAACATACATGTCACATGTTACATAAAGTTCACAGATACAGTTCATTCATCAGAGTACAAAATAGAGTTATTACAAACCAAGTTCGATAGATAGTAGCGGAAGCAAATTAAGGTTCGAAACTAGCATTTGTCAACATAGTTCAAATACAGTGCCAACGCATGATCACAGTCCACAAAAGCATGTAAGAGGGATTATTAAAGATGCCTGCCCAAGGCTCGCTCCTCATCCATGGCGGGATAGAAGCAGTTCTTCCAATAGCCATGATATACTGTACCATCTGCAACAATGGGAATAAAACCCCGAGTTCAAGAAGGTACTCAGCTAGACTTACCCATCATAAACCAAAAAGAAATGGACTCCAAGGATTATGCAAGGCTTTGTAAGTGGAGGTAGCTTGACAACATTTTGCATAAAAAGCAATTAACTCAGTTATATAGTTATACTTTGATAATCAAGTTAATTATAGCTATTCATCTCTAGATTAGCAACTATCCTATGCCAAACATGTGGTATATCATTTAATAGCATACAATAGTAACCATAGCTGGTGTAGTAATTCCATGTTTATCCGAACCATCACATTCCATAATACAATTACTACGATGTTGGAGCTAGCCAAGTTTCTCACTATCCGGGAGAGACGGCGATTCAAATTGATTTCAACCAGCTAGGAATTTATTCCTAACACTAACCTAGGTAGACCAGATCAACGGTTACCTTAGGTCACCTTTGGTACAACTCAAGTCCACATTTTGCGGGTTCGCCTAGCGCCGCACAATCAGGGACAACCAGCTGCTAGGACATTTAGGCCCAGCCTACCCTTGGGCTCATGCCTAGCTCCCCGCACATCCTTACTACCATACAAAATGCACACTATAATAGAGCAGGAATGAGTTATCCAAACATCTAAGTGATAGGCATGCGTTAAAACTTGTCAGAAGGGCTAACAACGGTACGGACCTTAATCAGCACAGACGGAATCACATGAGTTGAACTACACATAGACTTCGCCTGGCCTTCATTTATATTACCCCATGGTTCTTATCCGCGATAGCAAATATAGCCAACCATGCTTCGGTATCCACCAATATCTCACAGGTGATAGGAAATCACCCGACTTCTACCGGTCTAAGCATGACTAAGCATATATTTGATCCTAGTCCTACATAGGGTTAAAGGTGTATATATATCTAGACAAGGTAGTTCCATGCATCAAGCGTTTCTAGTCAACTCTTATAACCTAATGCATCAAACACAAAGGACTCAAGTAGTATTTTGTAAAACAATGGGAGACTTAGAATGCTCCGAGGCTTGACTTTGAGGAAAGAGGTGGGGTGGTGATCTAGGCACTCAGGGAGCTCTTCGGGGGTCTACTCCTCTTCTCCTGGAGCTACAGCTTGAGGAGTCTCCTGCTGATCCCCTTCCTCTTCTTCATTGAATTCTAGCAACGTTATCTCCTCTATCGATCCTATATGCATGAGCATGGCATAAGATATCACGAATGCATATGTGCTGACACGTATAGTATGATAAAACATGATGAATGCATCCTCGTAAGTATTTTCATCAGCATGGTATTAAGGTAATAACAAGTGCATCTTATTTTACTGACTAGGTGCATATCTCTTCTCTACTACTTAAGTAAACACTTCTATAATGTATTTTCTAGACTACACGACAACAGCTAATTGTTTTAACCATAACTGGAGTTATATACATCAAAATAATATGGTTGTGGACATTCTGGAAAGCTTATGAAATTTTCTACCACTTTCTTTTAATACCCTTATAGTGATTCAACAGTTATCTAGCTCAAACAATTCAGTTAATCAAATCTATCTAGAGAGCAAACAATTAGGACAGCAAACTTCTAATAGCCAGAACTCTTAAACCCTAAGGCCTATAACTATGAAAATTTAACACAAGGTAGATCAGTAAGTTATCTACAACTTTTTTATTAACAAGTTTTACAAAAAACACAATTATCAATATGAAATTATCCACTCAATCAAAACTATACATGCAGTCATTTATTTGAATTATAAAGCAATAATTAATTAGTTGCATACAACCAATTGCTTTTAAAACTTACTAGGAACATCAACAGTTCATATGCATCACAAGCACCATAGAAAATATTATGGTCAATCACAATTTATTTATTTAAATGCCTTTATTAATTTAATTAGATAATTAGGGGAAATAACAAACATATAATAAATTTGCACAATAAATTCTCATAAAATTACAGTAGCATCCAAGCACTCACAATAGAATAGTGTAAAAATTTCATACCATTTGGACATGTACAACATCTTCTACAAAAATGACAAGCTAGCAAGGTTTATTTTAGTGAAAATAGTTAACACTATAGAAAAGTGTCAAACAACATATTATATATTTTTCTTAGATTCCTACTAGTGCCATAATACTGTACAAAAATTTGCATAGCAATATGTTACTTATTTTCATCCCTATAATTTTCCTGAAAAAACACCATTTATTAATAGATAAATAGAAATATCATAATTCAATTAAGTTTACTGCAAGTTCATTATTTTTCCTAGCTAGAGCATGTCAACACAAGACCAGCAAAATTGGAATCACAATTTTATCATATCCCTAGCTCAAGTTACACATTTTACAAAATTGTAAACATTCAAAAAGCACTTATCTAGCTATATTTTATTCACCATGAAAAATACTAGAAACTATACATTTCATATTTTTATAAAATACTACACTCCATGAGGAACACAACAAAATTTAGTTCACCAAAATTGGACATTTACAACTCAACTTATGATTTTTCAAAGTTAGTACAAAAATCTAGACAAAAATAAAACTAAACCCTAACTGCAGTCGCTGACAGAGGGGACCCACGGGTCAGCGAGGTCCACCAGTCAGTGACCCGAAGATAGAGCACGGTGGTCGCCCGGCACCATCTCGCCGACGGTGAGCACTCTAGCGAAACCAACCACACCTACATGATCTACTCACTAAGCCGCATCGACTGACATAGGTGGTGGCAGCGCAGATGCAACGGAGCATGCTCATCGCTGGCCATGGCGGCGCTGCGTGGAGGTGCGCTGGCCGTCTCTGACCATGGCAAGTCTAGGTGAGGAGCGCATGAGTTCTGCGGTGACTACACGGATCTAACAAGACAACCTAGGCTAGATGGAACACGCCGATGAGGTCTGCCCGCGTGCGCGGTGGCGCGGCGTTGAGAGCACGGCGGCGCTACGTGTCGTGTTCCGTGCCGGCTAGGCAAACATTCGCAGTGAGGTCATGCTACTAGCTAGACTACACCCTAACCAAGCCCTAATGTGAGGAAGTAGAAGCAATGCGCATGCGAGCCGAGCAGCGGCGAGCTCGCCATGGAGGCGGCCATGGAAGCCGAGCTCCCCAGCGAGGACAGGAACGGCGATTTCGCCCTCACCGTAGCTCGTCTAGCACTACAAATGGGTCGAGGAAGTAGAGGGGAACACAACGAAGCTGCTGGCTAGATGGAGGCAGCAATGGCACGGTGGAGCAGGCACTAGGAGATGACAGAGTGGCTCGGTTGCTCGGCTGCTCGACGGCGCTCAGTTCTCCATGGCGAGAGCGAGAGAGGGCAGTGGAGAGGGAGAGAGGGAGTGCATGAGTGTGAAAATGAGGTGCATGGGTGCTCAGTTAATGTGGGCCAACGTGCTACGGCAAGGGCCCAACGCCGGCCATTGGTGGCCATGTGGCGGCTAGACGCTACACATGGTCGGCCATGACACGGCGCGACACGGCGTCCATCAGAGTTCGATCTCGTGTCTCACAATGCGATTTCAAGCCTTTCAATCTCCTAAACCAAAACGATTTAGTGCACAACGCTAGAAAAAAAATTGTAGAGCTATATACTAGCTACAAAATTGCTTTAGAACTCATCTCCTAATTCGCAATGGTTATGGAGTTAATTCATCCCAAAGTCAGCTACGTAAACACTGTCAGCTCAAATGACTTGGCAAATTTTTCAAGCTCCAAATTCAGTACAAATGTTGATTCTTGTGAGCCAAATTCAAGCATGTTAGGAGCTGAACTAGCCTATGACCCAAAAATAAAAGTTGTTACACTACTTGAGTTCTACAACTTTGCTTTAGGGTACACAACCATGCAAACATTCTATGACATAGTTCAACCTAGGTCAAACATACCACTTTCAAATGAGGACTTACACTAGAACGATGACTTAGAGACCAAACTAGCCTTAGTCATGAATACCAAGGTTTGTTCATAGTGACATTCTAAACATGTTCAAGGTATTCCTAAGGTCACACAAGCATTTCAGACATTGCTTACCTATAATACTTCCTAGGTCAACAAGCATATCATCACTTAGGAGCTTAATCAGATAAAGTGATCTACATGAACATTGTTCCATTAGTCATCCTAAGTGTAAATAAGGTGTTTTAGTGACCAACATCAACCACTTACACTTATTCACACATGATCATAAGCATACACATAAGGAAACATAAAATAACAAGGCATGTTTCACATGTTTCAATTGTATGTTTCATTTGTAAAAGCTTATATATGAATGCTTGATGAGTATTCTCATGCAATGCAAGTGAAATTATGCAAGCCTAACACCTAGGGTGTTACAGCCCCTCCCCCTTACAGAAATCTCATCCTGAGATTTACAAGACCTACCATTCTTTAAAAAAAGCAGGATAAACCTCACGTAGGTAATCCTCTCGTTCCCACGTGGCATCTTGTTCACTATGATTATTCCACACCACCTTGTAGAAGTTAATGATCTTACTCCGTGTTACTCTTTCCATCTCTTCTAACACTTGGATTGGTTTCTCTTTGTAGGTCAAATCCGATTGGAGATCAATGTTGGTGGGTGCAATGGCTTCTTAGGTATGCGAAGACATCTCTTCAACTGAGAAACATGGAAGACATCGAATAGCCCATGTCGTCTTGTGGGCTGGACCACCCCTGGCGGCGCAGCCCATGTAGTCTGCCGTGGGTATCTAGGGTCGTACCCCCCATAAGCAGTTGTTTGTGCGCTAAAGATATGGAGACACTAGTTATTGGGAAACGTATGTCACATATATACTGATCACAAAAGCCTCAAATACTTCTTCACTCAACCTGAGCTGAACATGAGGCAGCGAAGATGGTTAGAGCTGATTAAGGACTATAACTTGGAAGTGCACTACCATCTAGGGAAAGCTAATGTTGTAGTAGATGCACTTAGTTAGAAATCTCATTGTAACACTCTGGAAGCCTTATTGGAAGATGGATTTAATTTATTACACCCTGTTGTGCCGCACAATATCATTGTTAGTTGTTCACTTGAGAGCAAAATCATAGAACTGTAGAAGATAGATGTAGGTGTATTTCACATCAAATGAAAGATGAAATAACTTGAAACCAAGCAATTTAGGTTGGATGAAAGAGGTGTGCTATGGTTTGAGGACCAACTTGTAGTACCAAAAGACTATGAGCTTAGAAATCAAATTTTTTATGAAGCTCATTCATCCAAGTTGTCTATCCATCTGAGTAGTAGCAAAATGTATCAAGATTTGAAAACCCATTTTTGGTGGACCAAGATGAAGAAAGAGATCGCCGCCTATGTTGCTAGGTGCGATAATTGTAGTAGAGTAAAGGCCATTCATTTGAAATCTATAGGATTTCTTCAGCCATTGCCTATTCTAGGCTGGAAATGGGAGGAAATAAGTATGGACTTTATTACAGGCCTCCCACTGACACAACAAGGTCATGATTCCATATGGGTCATTGTAGATCTCCTAACCAAGTCAGCACATTTTATACCAGTTAACACAAGGTATCTAGCTGGGAAATACATAGAGCTGTATGTTTCTCAGATCATGAGACTACATGGAGTACCAAGGACCATAATCTCAGAACAGGGATGACAATTTATAGCTCATTTTTTGGAGCACTTGCACCAGGCTTTGGGAACTAAACTAATCAGAAGTTCAGCATACAATCCACAAACTTCTGGACAGACCGATTGAGTAAACTAGATCTTAGAAGATATGTTGAGAGCCTGTGTTATATCTTTCAAGGGTTCATGGGAGAAGTGGTTACCTTTAGCCGAGTTTTCCTACAATAATAGTTATCAAGCAAGCATCAAGATGGTTCCTTTTGAAGCTTTGTACGGTCGGAAATGTAGAACTCCCTTGAATTGGATTGAGCCCGAGGAAAGGAGATATTTTGGCATTGACTTTGTCACCGAAGCAGAAGAACAGGTACATATTATCCAATAGCATATGAAAGCAACTCAATCAAGACAAAAGAGTTATGCTGATAAAAGAAGAAGACCACTAACTTTTGAAGTGGGAGACCATGTATACTTAAAAGTGTCACCCATGAAAGGAGTGCAGAGATTTGGAGTAAAAAGAAAGCTTATGCCTAGATATGTAGGGCTATGCAAGGTTATTGAATGGAAAGGAAATGTTGCCTACAAGTTACAACTTCCTCCTGAGATGAGTGTGATATTCGATGTCTTCCATGTTTCTTAGTTGAAAAGATGTCTTCACGTAAATAAGGAAGCCCTTGCACCCATCAACATTAAGCTCTAATCGGATTTGACCTACAATGAAAAACCGATCCGTGTGCTAGATGAAATGGAAAGAGTAACATGGAGCAAGGTCATTAAGTTCTATAAGGTGGTGTGGAATAACCATAGTGAACAAGATGCCACGTGGGAACGGGAGGATTACTTACGTGAGGTTTATCCCGCCTTTTACGAAGAATGGTAGGTCTTGCAAATCTCGGGATGAGATTTCTATAAGGGGGAGGGGCTGTAACACCCCAGTATTAAGCATTGCATTTGACACCTTCATTTCATGAGCACAAGCATCATCCAAGAATTCATGAACATGAGCATATGAAATTTCATCTCATTCTTATCCATTGTCACATGAAATGTTGATTTATATTTGTTTATGCTTGCAAGCATGTATGACCAATGTATGAGATGGTTGGGAGGTCACAAAAACACCTTAGACACATCTAGGATGATCAATGGAACAATGTTTGTATTCATGACCTAGGTCAATTTTGCTTTTAAGTGTTGGTTTCATTTGAAATGCCATTTTCATGATACTAGATTGACTAAAGTTGAACAGTAGCTTAGGTTGTTTGCATGGCTATGTGACCTAAATAAGAGTTGTAGTACTTGACTAGGGTAACAACTTTTATTTTTGGGTCAAGGTCTAATTCAGTGCATAGAATATTCAAAAATAGCTCACAAGTATCAACAAAATGTTGTTTTGAGACTTGCAAAATTTTCTAGGTGTTAAAACGATTTTCAGTTTCAAAGTACCTTACTTTGGAGTAGTGTAGTTTGTTAACTAGTGAGAATTAGATGATGGTTCTTAAAGAAAAGTTGGAGATCTCACATAGCTCTACAATAGTTGTTAAGGATGTTTTTGCCAATTTGCCACAGATTAGGAGTTATTGAGTCACTAATATGCACTGTCAGTCGGTTTCAGCGGACTGAACCACGTGGACGCACGCGATGTCATGGTCGACCGGCCACAGGCCGTGGCCGTCGCATGGCGGCAGCACGCTGGCATTGGCCCAGCTGGTCAGGCCAACGCGGACGCATAAACGCCGTGCCCCTACTGCTCACTCCACTCGCCCGTTTTCACCTCCTCCCTCTCGCTCTACCGCTCCGTAGCGCCGAGCTCGCCACAGCTCCAGCATAGCCACTCACCGTAGACGTAGCCTCGCCGGTCGATTCGTCTCGGCCACAACTACTCTGCCATCACCTCCGCATCCTCGAGCTAGCAGCACCACCTACTGACGACAGGTAGAGCGGCATTTTGCCTCGCCGGAGCCGCCGTTGTCACCGGAGCGCCATCGTGCTCGCGGCTCACCATGGCCCCGCTGTTTCACCGCACCACATACCTCCGTCTCCTCTGGTCTAGCACCACGCTAGAGTCTAGATTCTTAGGCTAGATCTAGGGGTGACGACACCACCTGACAGCATCGGAACAAGTCACCGCTCCGCCCGCATCCGCCATGGCCACCGTGGCACTCGAGCTCACCAACATCGAGTTGGCTCGCCGTATCCCTCCTTTCTCTCATGCCTTAGGTTGAGTAACCGTAGACCTCGCTAGCGGCATGACAGAGACCCACCTTTCGCCACCGTCTAGCCATGCACGCGGCCAAGCTCACCAACGCCACCTTGAACCCTCACCTGCACTTGAACTTCACTCACTAGGATGGAGTAGCCACCATGATGGAGCTGGCACTAGGTCACTAGGATGGAGTAGCCATGCACCAACATGCACATGGCGCGAGATGAGAGTAGTGGTGAAGATGCTCACCAACCCTCACTCACGATGGGTGGGTCCCCATGTAGCTTGACTTTTTGGTCATAGATTTGAATGCATGTTTCAAAAATTCATATCTCAAGCTAGGAGTGTCCAATTTTGGTGAATCAAAAAAAATTTAGTTTCATCTTGAAGTGTAGTATTTGATAAAAATATGAGATGCACTATTTCTTGTATTTTTCTAGGAGAATAAATGTAGCTAGATAAATACTTTTAAATGGTTTCTATCTTATAAATTGCATAACTTGAGCAAGATAGGTGATAAAAATTGTGATTCCAATTTTGCTGGTCTTGTGTTGACATGCTATAGCTAGGAAAGATACTAAACTTGCAGTGGGAATAATTTGAATATGGTGTTCATATTTAATCCTAATTAATTGCTAGTTTCTAGTGAAATTAATTCGGGTAAAAATGAATAACATATGATCATGCAAATTTTACACTATATTCTTATGCTTGGAGGAATGTAACAAAAATATTAGATCAGTTCCTTGACACTTTTCACTATGCTAAACTATTTTTGTTAAAATAAGCCTATGTAATTTGTCATTTTTGTAGAGGTAGTCATACTTATCCAAATGGCATGAAAATTATACAGTAGACTATTAAGGACATTTGTAGGCTACTGTAATTTTCTCCGAATTTATTAAGCAATGGAAATAATTATCCTTCAAATCAACCTATTATTTAAGGAAATTAATAAATGTGTCGGTACAGAAAGTGACCAACTAGTGAATATTTGTAGTTTTGCTGTACATTGTGATCGGAGGTGGCCTAATACTCAATGACACAGGATTTATACTGGTTCAGGCAACGTGCCCTACGTCCAGTGTGGGTCGGTCGGTGACTTTATTCCTGAGCCTAGGTGCTCGAAGTCTGTAGTGGGGTTACAAACGAGAAGGAGAAAGGAGGGGTGTACGAGAGGCCCGGTAGGGTCCGACCGGAAGAGCCGAGGGCGACCGGAACTCCACTATGAGCTAGGTGTTCAAGCGTGTGCTTGAGGGGTTTTTGAGCTATCGATCTAGTGAGCCTGAACTTGAAGAAGTGGACCTCTGAAAAATCGATCTCCCTTGTTGGAGGGAGCACATCCCCTTTTATAGATGAAGAGGATGGCTTTACAGGTGAGAGGGGGAGAGTACGGACGTTACTAAGCCTTGTTGCCCATGCCGATGAGGACAGCCGATGGTAGGCGCCCACAAAACTGTTGACGTTACTGTAGAGTGTCAGGTGCACATGGGAGGTTGTGTTGGCTTCTTCAGGAAGGATGGACTTCGGTACCTGTAAAATACTATTGGTAGGTGAGGAGCCCCACCACATGTACCAGGTACGGTGAACCCTGGTGCCCACTGCCGATCCCTAGAGGTATGTGGGGGTGCTCTTTACCGTATGTGAAACATCCTTACTTTTCCGCAAAGGGAAAATCCACAGAATGAATTATAATATGATGAAACCAATAGTCGATTCCATCATATTATCTTATATCAGTCGATATCACAGTCATACATCGTATGGTTACAAGAATACAAGATATTACATCATTGGGGAACACACCTATTACAGAGTTATTCTAGCGGAAGACTATTGAGTGAAGGCTCCTCCTTCACGGGCATCATCAGAGTTCGCATAGTGCAGCATAAATTCCATTTCCGAACCAAACTTGAGCGTAGGCACGAGACCTCCTAATCCTTCTAAAGTCAACATCTCTGAGAAGCAGGAAAATCTGCACACCGCCAGATGTGTGTAGGCCATGGTCAGCACTGATGAGCTTTAGTGGAAAAGATAAACAAGGGATCTGGCGATCCTAATATTTGGTTGTGGTTTGCATCCTTAGCGCATGAGAAGTAACTAACATTAGTAATAATAATATCCAATTTTTAACACATTCACCCCCACACCATCCATATCCATCCACCAACCATCCATCCCAAACCATCTCCACACCATCACACCTTATCTCATCTCACACACTCAGGTCGACAGGCCGACTCCCTCTCGGCCTTGTCTCAACGGCCCGCAGCCCCCAAGGCTCACGACTGGAAAATACCCCAACCCTGGAGGGAGGATAGAAGGACTCATCTCCTATCTAGTTTAAGCAAAACCCAGGAAAGGTCCATAGCCGACAAGTCGGCATATGTATCGATCGATCAACCATACACTCTGTAGAGGTTTCTCATACCCACAAGATAGCCATCCTTGACATTGCCCCGTCTAGGCAGATTCCGGCCGCTTGCTAGCCTAGAACGATGCCACCCTACCTCTCAGCCCTGGAACATCCCAAGTCTAGTCTGGGATGGCTGATACTGTGAGTCGTAGACAGAGCCGGGGCCCACTGGATGTCAAGAGCCGGTCCACAAGGCCTCCTGAAGTCTCGGAAGGGTGTGGGGGGAAAACCACACACCCCGTACCTCCTTGCACATGTTCACCTAGCAGTAGTGGCATCGCTCTACCAAGTAGTCTGACCGTCCCGCACCATATAGGGCGAGTGGGACGTAATGGATTCCTGGTGAATCTGAGTACTAGTAAGTCCTTAGGGGTGACCAAGCCAGAATGTCTTCATCGAGGTTTCCATTTTACGTGCCACCATAGCACCTCTACCCTGGGCTCCACCTCTCCGAGGTTCACACCCAAGGCCACCTCCAATTACCATTTACCCACCACAGGTATTCCTTATCCAAGTGCCCAGGTAGCACCACATGGCAAGACTCGCCCCAGGCTCGTCGTTATTCTAGCTCGGTCGACACAACCCTCACTCTCCATGCACCCAAGACACACGCAGCACGCTCCCACACCACCAATCTGGCACCCATAGCCAAACCATTCCCAGGGGGTTCACTACCAGCATCAGATCCCCAATACAATGCGAAGTGGAGTTAATAATAAGTATAGTGGTGTAATATGCAAGCACGTAGGCATGTAAGCATATATAAGCGAGCGAATGCGCAAAGCAGGGTAACGTGGTAGAGTGGTTGCATCAGGGTAATAATAGCTCAGGTAGTAGTATGCATCAAAGTACTAGCAAAGGAATAATTTATAAAGCGCTAGCAGTTCTAGATTTTATGCAATGTCTAATAGGATTTTCTAAAAGAGGATGCTGCCATGACACCTGCGATGTAGAGGTAGTAGTGGTACAATTCTCCATTCGTTGGTGTTCCAATAGCGGGGTCACCTCCTCCTGCGTTGACTCCATTCCGCAGTCCTTGTCGTCGTCCACGTTCTCTTGGTCCGATCATCAACTACTCCGCGAAGCGACACGCAAGGCAAGAGAGCACTCAACGCTCGAAAAGATGACAAGATGCAGGAAAATCCAATAACACCAGTGAGGCAATAAGAGATACACGGCTTAGCCCTCTCGGCGGTTGTCCGATTTCCTCAGGCCAAAGATTCACAAGTGGTGGTTTGCTGAGCACAAGCTTAAGTCATGGCCAAGCTAGTATGGCTTTACGATAAACGGTTTAAGCCAGAGCTTATCCAGAGCAAACACCACGGCTCACGATCTTTCGATCCGGTGTCATTGGGTTGACGGGGATTGGAAATCGGGCCCCAAGAAAGAAGAACGATGGGGTTTGGCTCTTATAGCCTTATCCTGCAAGTCACAATTGGACACGAGTAGCAAACAAGAACGAATAACACTATTGTAACTTGGCTCCAATGTACTTTGGTTCACCCGCTATGGTAGGAAGCGGTCGCGCAAAGAGGTTGGACAGCGACGGGTCCTCTCGATCCACACGACACATCAACGTCGGGAGCCGAGGAGATAGTCGTTCAACATGGCAAAAGCAGCGGGGTTAGCTAGGCATGTCCATGTTATGTTCCCAGACACATCTTCGGGGAAGATGGTTTTTAGACGGTCGATCGGGTCAACACGCACGGGTCCGAGGTACGACATAGACCATAACTTCGCTAACAAAAGGGAATAGTCCGGTCTTTGATCCAATCGTTACGGGCAAGATGGGATCAAACAGAGCGGGCTATCGGGGCAACAAGAGCAAGAACAACCAAGAGCAAGGTCAACTTCTTCTAACGCACACGCTATGACAAAGACGGGGCATCGAAAGGAGCAACGCTCAAGAACACCAAGTGCGTAAGACACTCGTAGGGTACCCGACCTGGGTGCACTGGCACTAAGTCATCTCTCAGATTTGCAGCGGTGCGGTTGTCACCGTGAGAATCAAAGAAACGCGATGGTCAAACGGGGTACAAGCATACGGGGGTTTGAGCACGAAGAGGCAAGTAAAAGCAAAAGAGTGGCGTAGCTCCATGGTCATGGCAAGGCGAACTCGCGGCCACAAGCTACACCAATGAGTTGGCATCCATCGTTCCATGATTGTTATCTCCCAGGTCATCTCCCATAGGACTTGGTCATGGAGGGCTCAAAGCGTGTGGGTGATATCCGCATTGATGTTAGTATTGACATCGAATCCATCACGACCATGTTCTAGGGCCAAAGACAGGAGCTAACACTCATGGTACTATGAAGTCAACTAAAAAGCGAGGGGTCGAGTTACACTCGGCATCACGGTCATGGCGAGACGGATCCCGCGGTCATAACGTCCGAACGAGGTACGATCCCTCAGCCAGCTCGAAGGCTCGGCACACAGGCAACAACACCAACAAGCAGCGATAAGAACCAAACATGACTGAAAGACGCGACAACTCGACACAACTGCGGAGTAGCACATTCCATAGCTGGGTGATGGATAGATCCTGTAAGACAGTCATGGACAGACAGGTCGTAAGAATAGGGCCCAACGAGGTAGATATGCGTATACGGAAAGATGCGAGATGGGGCTTTCCATGGTCTCGATAAGTCATATGACTAGGGTTCGTGGTCCAGAGGGTACGACTTGCGGTAGACGGGGTAATGGTGGTCTCGGCAAGCGAGGCCATGGTGGTCTCGACCAGCGAGGCCATGTGGCCTCGGCCAGCGAGGCCCTGTGGTCTCGGCAACGGTGGTCTCGGCAACTAGGTCTCGGCAACGGTGGTCTCGGCAACAGTGGTCTTGGCAACGGTGGTCTCAGCAACGGTGGTCTCGGCTACTGTGGTCTCGGCTACAGTGGTCTCGGCAACAGTGGTCTCGGCAACAGTGGTCTCGGTAGATCTCGACGGCATGTTCTCGTAACTCGAGGTAGCCGGAACAGTGGTGAAACACGGACACAGGGTTCCACGGAACCGTCAGGGCAACCAAAGAAAGGAAACCTGCAGTCCATGATGCGGCGATCAGTGCCACATGGCCCAATTATGGCTTCGGGGCTCACGATGAGGTTATAGTAACTCTTTGCCGCGGCATGGCTTGGCCACGACGGTTTTTTTAGGCGACAAGTCCTTTCCGGCGTCTCCTATGCCGTGGATCCATTTGGCTAAGTCCGGTCTCATGCTAGTGAGTGCGGGCGTGTCTAGGAGCGGTAGAGCTCCGTCGCAATCATCAGAGATGGTGATCAAGGCTTGACTCCTTCGGGCGTGGTTCACGGTGGACGAGACATGGCTTTAGAGAATGCTTCAATGGTGGTAGGCAACCACACCAGTGTTCTTGGACTCCGGTGGTTCGATTTGGCTTGGGTTAGTCACATGTGTGTGTGCTTGTGTGTCCAAAGGCCGAAGGTGGCCTCGGTCTACGCGTTCCACGGTTGGAACGCCATGGCCGGTAAGCAAAATCGGGGTTGGAAAGAGGGGCACGGTGGTGGCTCACCGAGGTTTTGTCGAAGTGGAAGAACGTGACCCGCGTTGCTCGGTATCGTGATCTTGGCGAAGCTTGTAGTTGGTCGCACCGGTGATCGTCTAACGACTTCGGCTCATCCGAGTGATCGGGCGACGAAGATGTAGCACCTAATCGAAGCACTTGGAAAATAATTCGAGGTACAAAAGATAGACACGCATAATAGATAGATCGGAATGAAGGGAAATGGAACAAAGAAGTAGACCAGCGGCAAAGGCACGACACAGTCATAGAATAAATAAAGATCATGATCATGTATAGGCAATGGATATTGATAGATCAAATAACAATGTAGATAAATGATATTGATGATCAAGGTCAACAAGTACAAAAAGAACATGGAAATGAAAGGCAAGGGTTTTAGGCGTTGGTGGCTCACCAGCTGTTTGGGCAAGGCACGGATTAGCGGGGAGGTGCTACGGGACGGCGACCATGTATGCGTCCACTGCTCGAACAAGGAGACAGAGCACAGCATTGCGGTTGCATGGATTCAGTGAAGACGAGGCATTGCAATATGCGCTTATGCTTGTCGTGGCCAAGACGGGGTTGAGGCTTGCCGTAGCCATGGCCTAGTGGTGACGCTCCAGCATGGTGTAGCAGGGCAGTGAGGCCGATAAGGTCGAGGTCATAGCTCCAGTCGTGGTTCCGTGTCGAAGCAGGGGCACGTCGTGGTCGGCTTCATGGTAGAGGATGGCATTGGTGGTCATGGCCGCGGGCTCTGCTGTGGCCGGTTAACGCTGTGTCGCGCCCTATCGAAGCCCTCGTGGTGGTGAGCGGTACCATGTAGAGGAGCCCGACGCGGTGCAGCTCTGTACTACAGAGATGGGGCATAGAGGCCAGCGAGGCGTGGTTGGCGTAGCTCGGCGAAGGAGAGGAAGGCGATGGTGGCTCATGGCAACACGGTCGTGGCCGTGGCATGTCGACGCCATGGCCACGCTAGTCGTGCAGCCACATGGCGAGGACAGGATGGCATAGGCAGGGAGGGCGATGGCATCTGTGATGAGAAAAGGCGAGGCTTGTCTGTCACGGTGAGGTGCTCGGCGCGGTGGAACACGGCGTGGCGGATCGGCTTGGAGCAGCGACCGGTAACGAGGCCGTGGATGAGGCGCGGAGCAGAGGCAGACGCGCGGTGGTGGACGGAGGACGGCGAAGGGTGCTACAAGGCCTGCTGCATCCCTGCGAAGTGAAGGATTGTGGCACGAAGGCCGGGCTCAGCACGAGTAACGGTGGGAAGGGAAAAGATGGGGTCCTAGGCTTTGGGTGCTCACCGAGATCGAGGCGGACGGTGGCGATGCTGGCTCAACGCTGGAGCGGTGACGCGGTCCACGGCGAGGTCATGGCTGCAGACGTGGTGGCGCGACGCTGGCTTGATGGTGGCGTCGTTACAACGCAGGCGCGCTGCTCCGAGGCGAAGCGGGCTCGGCGCCGAGGTTGCGACGGCGCTCCCACGCGTGGGCACGACAATGACGGCGTGGGCGCGGGGGCGCAGCGTGGCTGCTCGAAGGCTCCGACGACGCGGTGCTATCGGGCTCGGGGGCGGAGCAGTGGGAGAAGAGGGCGGCGTGGATGGGGAATGGAGAAGGAGCGGCGGCACGTGTGGCTTTTATAGCGGCCGATGCTAGGGTTTGGCGGCCGGCTCTGTAACAGAACCGCCCAATTTATACAAGATCAAGTACGGCTGTCCCCGCTAACACGTTGACACACACATACTTTCACTTATATAAACCCGGTAGTCCGCCGAGTATCCCGAAAGACCTCGGTAAATCAACATCACAACCAAGATCGCGTGATTAAGCAAATACACATCACATACACAGGGTTGCAGCGGAAATAATATTACATATGGGTTCATTAATAAAAGTACAAGTTTGGGTTTCAAAACCGCTTAGTGAAAACAACATAGCTTTCAAATGATTACATTAATATAAGTTCCAAATATATTGCTAGCATAAGTGACATCATCCGACAAAAGCATATAGATGAGAAGTAACTATAGAATCATCGAGCCCATCGGTGGTTAGCCACCATCTTCAACAGACCGAGAACTCCACCTGCAACATGGTGGGATAAACCCTGAGTACTCGAATGTACTCAGCCAGACTTACCCGTCGAAAACCAAAACAAATGACACCAAGGATCATGCATAGCTTAATTTAGTGGATCTGGCTGGACAACCTTTTTGCATAAAAGCTTGAGTAACCATTAGCATTATTCACCTGTACTAGCAGTGACTTTTAGCCATTACCTACCATCTATATTAGCACCTGTACTAATTAATCACTTAATTAAGTTGCAAACAATAATAAGCATATCAGGTATTTCAAGGCTCATTGTCATTATCATCATCATCATCATCATCATCATTTAACCATATCTTTAAATTTAGTGAATCTACGTTGCCGCTGCTCAGTCAAGTTCTCACTATCCGGGAGAGACGGCGATTCGAATCGATTCCTATCCAGCTGGAGGGGTATTCCTAAACACAAACCCTGCTTCCCCCGTCAGGGTCGCAAACGAGTCACCTTTGGTACGATTCAGGAGTCACGAGTCCGAACAGATCGACATTCTCAGAGAACCACTCTGCTAAGGTTGTTCGGGACTCTAACCCGCCTTGGACTTATGCCAATGGCTCTCCGCACATCCTTACTACCTCCAGAATGCCGCCACTGCTCGCGTCCCCGGCCTGAGTCGAGCTACTAGGCTTCGCGGTCGGAACGACTTATCCGGCCAGCTAAGTGTTAGGCTGCGTTCAACATGACATGAGGACGTACAGCGTATCGGTCCTTAAACGACACAGACGGGGATAGATTCACACCCAAGACCTCCATGCCTTGTTGCTGCACTACCATCATCCCGTCCGGTCTCCTTTCATTATTAACACATGGTTCTTTTTCATGAAATAGCAAATATAGCCAACCATGACCAGAGCTCATCCTACATCTCGCAGGTGACAGGAAATCACCCGACTTCTACCGGTCTATGCATAGCTAAGCATCATTCGATCCTACACTTAATTAGGATTCACAGGATTTTATCTGGACAAGGTAGGGATATAATGCAACAATTGGTTCCAACCAATTCCTATACTTAATGCATCATCAACAATAAGAGATACTCAATATATTTGTAAAAACATGGGAGACTTAGAATGCTCCGGGGCTTGCCTGGGATCCGATACAAGTCAGTTCAGTTAGCTTGCACCGTCTTGGCGACATCTCAGGTCCTAGCACTTGTCCAGTCCTTCCACCTTTGGGATAGGTCCATCAAACGCCGTCTCCAGGTTTGGCTCCAATATCTCATCCTTCACGTGGTGCATCTAGCGTACCTAAATGAGATGCAAGATGCATGTGTATGAATGTGATGAATGGTAACACAAGATGCATCACACATAAGCATTTAAGACAAACACAAGATTATGCAAGACATAGACACCAATAGCTATTTAACTAACATCACACAACTAACTATAGAGAGTAAGCACATCAACAATGACACAAGTTTAACAAGGTCACAAGTATCATAACTTGATCATCAACAAAGCCACACTTAGCAATATACAAGCAAACAACTATAATTGGAATCTGTCAATTTCTGGACATGAAAACAACAGCTATAAGATTTAGCTATAACTGGAGTTACACAAATCCAAATGACTTGCAAGAAGACATTTTAGAAAGCTTATGAAATTATCTACATTTCATATATAACCATCACAGCATGATTCCCATGTTAAGTAGGTCAAAATTATACCTTTACAGAAACTGGTTCATACAAAACAGAGAGCAGCCATTTCTGGAACCCAACTTTAAATAGGCATAACTCACAAACTACAAAGGCCAAATACCACCAAATTTTAACAGCAGCTAGATACATGAATTATCTACAACTTTTATATAAACAAGTTTCACAACAAAGCACATTATCATGAAGGACTTTGCTAAGTTCCCAGATCTGTCCATAAACCACATCGGCAAGAAAATAATTATTAACTTATGTTGCAAACACATAATTAGGCAAAACTAACTTTACCAACATGTCACACATGACTAAAGAACACCAGAAAACCTAGTGTCCATGACCAAATAAATTCTTTTAATGCATTTCTTAATTTATTTTAGATAACAAGGTGACTTACTGAACATATACCAAAAGTATACAATAAATTCTACAAAAATTACAGTGGCTCACATATCCTCTCAATAGTCTACTGTACAAATTTCACTCCATTTGAATATGTATAGCAACCTCTATGAAAAAGACAAGTTGCTAAAGCAAGAAATCATGTGAGAGCAAGATAAACCAATAACTCACTCATACTTCATCCAATACTCATGAAATTTTTACCACACATCAACTATCACATGAGTAGCATGCCACAAAAATTTCACTTCATTTGGAGCCCTAGATCTACAGTTATGAAAAAGACAAATACCACTAGCATTACAAACCTAGCTGCATAAATATATTTTTACAGCTAAAACTTTAAAGTAAAACATGTAATATTATAGATATATTGCATAGAGAATTTCACAAGGATTCCAAAAAGTCCTCATTTGCTATTTTACGAATTTCCTATGAATTACTATGAATTTCCAAAGATTCAGCAAATTTACTGCAAATAGGTCCTTATCGGCACTATTCAAACGAGTCACGGTTTCTTCACTTAACCCCATTCCTTTTTCCTTATTTGAGGGTGAAGTCCCTCGTCTCCTTCCAAAAACAGAACAGGCAGGGAGGACGTCGGGACCGGCCGGCCAGAGGCCTGCTCGCGGCGACTCGGTGACCGGAGAGGCGCGTGGGGGTGATGGCAGACGCACCTGCGCCTGACTCCACCCAGGCAGCTGCAGCCCGCAGCCTTCCTAGCCACGCGTGCCAGCGGCGGTCGCGGCTGCCTTGCCGGTGGCAACAGCCATGGCAGTGGAGGCAGCCGAGCAAAGGGCTGAGGTGGCTCGGCGTGAACGGAGGAAAGCGGCGGCGCGTTCCATAGGAGCGGAGAAGGCTTAGAGTAGGGAGCAGCGACAGTGCATTCGGTGGAAGCAGCTCAGCCACAGCGGACATGGCGAGCGCGAGAGACAGAGATGAACAAGAGGGAGGGGGAGAATGGAGAACACAGGGAGCAAGGGCTCGGCTCGGCCTCTAAAACACGAAGCGAAGTGCGAGTTGGCGCAAGATGCAGCGAAAGCGAGGTGTCGAGCGAAGCGAGCCGAGGGAGCCACGCGGCGTCCGAACCCTATGCGATCGGACATTGCTGCTGTTCAAAGATTCAAAATGTAATACCACCTCAAACTTACGACTGAAGTTCGATTTTCTCCCCTCCATATCTCTCTCAAACGATTAGTAATTTGATCAACTAATTAGACCGTATGATAGAGCTACATGAGTACAACAACTTTGATTAAGGGACCTAGGATTGATTTGGCCTATTTTGAGAGATAAAAGGCTGCAAAGTAGGCTACCCGAAACTGAATCCTGAGTTTCAGCTTTCAAGTCGACTAAACTGCATTTTTCAACGATCCATAACTCCAAATCTGTTCGTCCTTTGCCACAATTTCAGTAATACAAGATGTAGAGCTACATGGGAACTACAACTTTGTCAACATGAGTTAGAGCTGGATCGACCTAGATTGGGAGTTACATTGTTCCAAAGTATGAACCCCAAAACTGTAAAACAGCTTAACACTTAGCGAAATTTGCTAAGTCTAAAACAGCCCCAATTCTGCCATGTGGGCCACTTTTGAGGGTGTTCTGATCATTTTCATGAGATGACCATAAAACAACTTTTGTTCCTTAGCAAGTTTACTACAACTTTGCTTAAGGGTGCTCCTCCATGCAAACAATCCAAGCTGCACTTTTTAAATAGTCAAACAAAACTAGTTCTAGGGTCAACATGAGTCAACTAGGGCTTAGAAACCTAATTTGGACTAATGACCTTTATGAACATTGTTCCTAATGACATTATAAATGTAGCTAGGGTGTTTTGGTGGGTCACCACATTCATTTGCATGTGATGCAATTGCTCTAGCTTCTCAAATCAATTTAAACATGCATTTGCAACACATGGAATGTTAACTCGAAACAAGCGAAACAATCCGTTGAAACACTGGACCATAGTACATGGGACATGTACAACCCCTCTAGGGTACTAGGCATAAAACACAGGCACCACAGAAGGTACAAACATACATGAGCAGTAAAGAACACCGTGTTGCAACATGGAAACATAGAATGATGCACATGTGGTAATGATATGAATGTGCTTATGTGATGCAATGCAGATGCACCAATGTAAGGCAAACACCAGGGGTGTTACAGCCCTCCCCCCTTAAAGGAATCATGTCCCGAGATTCGGTGCGAAAGACTTTTAAGGGAAGAGAAACTTGTCATCCAGTTCCCAACATCAGTGATAGCATTAGGCTACTTAACTTTGGAGTATTAGAGAGACTAATTTGGTCACGACACTTTCTGATACTTGCTCTTCGTCGTAAGTTGTTGTCTGAAGAATTTCTTTCGTTGGCGTCCGTAAAGCATTGTTACATTGGAAGGAATCCAAGATAGCACCGTCCTATGTACTTCATCCTCGATGTACAAAGAGCGATTCAAGGGTAGACTAAATACTTGCAACATCTACTTCCTTAGTGGATATAGCATAGACCTATGGACTTTGCACTAGACCACAGTCTGTTGACGGATATTCCTTACAACGGTGCTATATTTGTACATAAGGTTTGAAAAGCAGTTCTCTACTAAAATGGCTTGAGCACAACTTTTCGTAAAGGATGTGATCATAGACGTAAAACATCCTTTGAGATTATGAGAAACCGAGTACCCAACAGACAATGTCGGTGCTGGTCGTGATTGCAAAATCACTCCGATTCCCACCGCTGGAAACTACACAATGTTCCATCTGTGCAGTTCGCTTTCTCTAAAAACAATATTGTAGGGTCTGAGTCTGCTGAGTGAGTGGTAAACATAGTAGCTGACTCTGTCGGCTCAACATTCTCGATAATCATTCCTTAGGGAATTCTCATATCCAAACGGCAACAGTTATCTGAGTTGTATCTGAGGCAACCCCTTGGGTAAAACACATGGAAGACACCTTAGGCATGTCAGCATTGGAGAACCATTGATGCAGAAGGATGTTAGCGAGGCTTGGAGGACAACACAAGTTGCAAGTAATCACAAAACTAGGGACTAGTTTACTACCAAGCAGGTTAAGTATAATTTGCCTTCGTGGTGCAGTTGCACAGCAAGTTGGGTTTACTTGCATCGTATCAAAACCAGCTTTCTTAAACTATATTTGACGTCGAGGCTTCCATTCTTCGGCCAATCAATATCTCAAAAACCATAATCCAAAAATCTATGGTTTGACACCTTTCCAATTACTTTCGAATTGCAAGGGCACAATTTGACTTCTAGAACACCTTGACTGCTCACGCATTGCTGATCTAAGAGGGCAAAAGCAAAGCACATAGGGGTACAATTAGTCTTCTCAAGGGTATGGAGGGTTGTCTAACAGCAAGACATCTACAAGTTGTAATTTCTTGGCATGAATTACAAACACAACCGTCTAATGCAAAGGAGGATCGCAGTCACAGCCAAATTGCAGATTCTGTACCCTTTTGTTTTCTATTCATATCTCACAAACTAGTGCTCCATTGTGCATGAATTTTGGTAGGAATATAGATCCATGGGTCTCCTAACTACTCACCAAAATTCAACTCAACCGTACACCGTTTGACCATCCAAACAATTCATCTACCAAAACTGCTCTGTTCTGAAATAGCAGCAAACCAAGCCGACAAGATATCTCTCAAATCTGATGTTTTACTCAACCAATACTCAAATCAACTTAAGACATTGAAGGGTCCTAAGCAAGGAATGAGATCACCAAGTTTGGGGTCAATCCAACCTCGTTTGAGTCACTAATCGTTGGCTTGAAGATGTTCGGTTATTTACCTTAAAATCTAGACAGATTTCTCGTTCTTCTCTTTCTTTGCTTCATACGTTGTGGTGTGTGTTCTATACTCTCGATCTCTTTGTATAGCAGCAGCAGCTCTTTTCTCTGAGGATGTAGACTAAGGTTTTCCATATGTGGTTCTTAGGAAACAACTTAAGTCGTTTGAGTTAGACACCAACTTGACGATGCACAAGCATTGGACTTGTGGCTATGTTTTCGGAACACAAAGCATACTCTACATGGAGGGACTATCCTACGGAGACAAGGAACCATTCTTATATATCCTTCGGCACTTCATTCAATAGAGTCCGGACACATGTGTTAGTGGCACCTAGGGCACAAAGATGCTGACTGAAATTAGGGACGTGCTTTCACTAGCTCATCAGTGGGAGAAAGAGCAATAAAGTCCGACAAGGATTTTTTTAGCAAGGTCCTCCCACACAGGAGTGGAACAACCACGACACATGTAAGCATTCAAGGGAACTAAGCTTAGGCCTAAGGTCAAGCAAAGGCATAGATAAAGTCTTCGTAGCGCAACGTTCAAGGCTAGCAACCACATGTACAGGCTCAGGTTTCTAAGAGAGAATCTAATTGGAGGTGACAACCGTGCGATTACGTAACTTGAGCGTTGTTCTAAGATAAAGCTATTTGACACTCATATGCTTACCGAGGACAAACAAGGTGACAACTATGGCACTAATTAGATAACAAGCATACATACCACATCATAGTTTCAAGCAAGCATTTGAGAGATTCAATCAAACTAGATTAAGCACAATTACTAAGCACAAGGCTCATACACATAACAAGCATTTACCATACAAGATTTAACTACAAGCTTGGCCCAAAACCAAAGTAAGCTAAAGAATCCACTTAGTATATGCACAGAAAACTGAACAACAGTACAGTAGGCACAGGTTTCAAGCATAACTGAAGTTGTAGGCATCAAACAAAGGTGATCCTAGACTTTAGGTAAAGCTTATTAAGTTGTCTATAACTTTCTTATTATCATATGAAGATGATCTTACAGCTAACAAGACCAAACAAGACAAAGAAGACATCTCTGCCCAGATTTGGACAGATTCTGTCATTCCATTTTGCAAGCTCATAACTGGAGATTTAGATCACCAAAAGCAGTGCTATTAGACATTTTGGAAAGCTTAGAAAAAGTACTATACTTCTTCTACTATTTCCAAGAAATAATTCTATATGCACACAGGTAAAACAAACCAAATATTAAGATCTGTTCAGAACATAAGCAAAACCTGACAACAAACTTCTGAAATTCATAACTCTTAACCCATAAGGCCTGGGGTCATGAAATTTTTGGACAAGCAAGATACGAAAGTTAGCTACGGCTTTGGTATTCTCCATAACTATATAAAACACCGTTATGACCACGAAAACATCACTACTACAGAAATTGTTCTAGCAGCCAACGTCCCACAAGCAAAACAAAACTTGCCTTTGTTCTACTTAACAAGAGAGCACACAAACATGTTATTCTAGCAGCTCTAAACATTGTTACCTTAGACCAACAATAAATTAATTTTAGTCATAAGAATCCCAAGTACTTAAGTGAGGCCTAAAGCATTTGCAAAAGCTTGTAAGAACAACATACCCACCACTTGGCTAAACTAGAGGACATTTATAGGTTTAAACATGTAACCACAATTATTTCTAGCAAGGCTAAGCACACACTTTTCTCAAGAACTTCCTATTCAAGCAACATGGAACAAGGCATTTTGTCTAGCTTCACACAGGGAAGATAGCAACATCACATTGATCACAAGTTACTTAGTATTAGAACAAGGTGAGGGAAACATATTTATGCACAAGCACAATCGTGATGCATGCTCGTCCTATTCGTCCTCACAAAATTGCCAGCCTAAGGTGGCAATCACGTTCTATGTCGGTGGCATAACACGTACTCTCTCGATATATAGCTAGTCGTCAGCTACATTCAATCTACGCATTCGTGGTTAGCATACCTGCAAGCAAATTCATTGCAGCCCATCCCCACAAGAGATAAATAAGCACACAATAAAAGCAGTAAACTAAGATACTCTCCATATATACATCCCCAGATGTATATACTTCGATATCCATAGATACCCGATAAATATACCCGCAATTAAGTACCTTCATATATACATGGGTGAAACATGTAAATATTCCAAGAACTACATTAACTCTCCCCTAGACCGACAGGTTGGACGGTCATGCTCTCACAACTCACACTTACCTGAGCGTGAGACAATTGATCCATACATTACCATTCAAGCGAATGGCATCCATATAATAACACGCCATGTATGGACGACGAAAAGTAAAAACCCCATGTTAGTACTTAGATAGCCACCTAATAGTCCTTAATCGGGCATAAAGGAGGATGTCGCTAGCATAGTTTTGCAAATTAGTTTTGACAAATTTGCTCAGTAGCTAAAGTTTTAGTTAAAATAGGCTTTTTAAAACCAAAACTTTGTTTTTAAAACAATGTACATGACAATATTATGCTTAATCTTGCTCGATGCCACCGTGATGAACCGCCCAATTTATACAAGATTAAATGCGGCTGTCCCCGCTAACACGTTGACACACACATACTTTCACTTATATAAACCCGGTAGTCCGCCGAGTATCCCGAAAGACCTCGGTAAATCAACATCACAACCAAGATCGCGTGATTAAGCAAATACACATCACATACACAGGGTTGCAAATGGAAATAATATTACATATGGGTTCATTAATAAAAGTACAAGTTTGGGTTTCAAAACCGCTTAGTGAAAACAACATAGCTTTCAAATGATTACATTAATATAAGTTCCAAATATATTGCTAGCATAAGTGACATCATCCGACAAAAGCATATAGATGAGAAGTAACTATAGAATCACCGAGCCCATCGGTGGTTAGCCACCATCTTCAACGCATCGAGAACTCCACCGCAACATGGTGGGATAAACCCCAGTACTCGAATGTACTCAAATTGGACTTACCCGTCGAAAACCAAAACAAATGACACCAAGGATCATGCATAACTTAATTTAGTGGATCTGGCCGACAACCTTTTTGCATAAAAGCTTGAGTAACCATTAGCATTATTCACCAGTACTAGCAAAGACTTTTAGCCATTACCTACCATCTATATTAGCACCTGTACTAATCAATCACTTGATTAAGTTGCAAACAATAATAACCATATCGGTATTTCATGGCTCATTGTCATTATCATCATCATCATCATCATCATCATTTAACCATATCTTTAAATTTAGTGAATCTACGTTGCCATTTGCTCACCAAGTTCTCACTATCCGGGAGAGACGGCGATTCAATCGATTCCTATCCACCGGGGGTATTCCTAAACACAAACCCCACTTCCCCATCGGGTCGCAAATGAGTCACCTTTGGTACGATTCAGGAGTCACGAGTCCGAACAGATCGACATTCTCAAAGAACCACTCTGCCAAGGTTGTTCGGGACTCTAACCCGCCTTGGACTTATGCCAATGGCTCTCCGCACATCCTTACTACCTCCAGAATGCCACCACTGCTCGCGTCCCCGGCCTGAGTCGAGCTACTAGGCTTCGCGGTCGGAACGACTTATCCGGCCAGCTAAGTGTTAGGCTGCGTTCAACATGACATGAGGACGTACAGCGTATCGGTCCTTAAACGACACAGACGGGGATAGATTCACACCCAAGACCTCCATGCCTTGTTGCTGCACTACCATCATCCCGTCCGGTCTCCTTTCATTATTAACACATGGTTCTTTTTCATGATAGCAAATATAGCCAACCGTGACCAGAGCTCATCCTACATCTCGTAGGTGACAGGAAATCACCCGACTTCTACCGGTCTATGCATAGCTAAGCATCATTCGATCCTACACTTAATTAGGATTCACAGGATTTTATCTGGACAAGGTAGGGATATAATGCAACAATTGGTTCCAACCAATTCCTATACTTAATGCATCATCAACAATAAGAGATACTCAATATATTTGTAAAAACATGGGAGACTTAGAATGCTCCGGGGCTTGCCTGGGATCCGACACAAGTCAGTTCAGTTAGCTTGCACCGTCTTGGCGACATCTCAGGTCCTAGCACTTGTCCAGTCCTTCCACCTTCGGGATAGGTCCATCAAACGCCGTCTCCAGGTTTGGCTCCAATATCTCATCCTTCATGTGGTGCATCTAGCGTACCTAAATGAGATGCAAGATGCATGTGTATGAATGTGATGAATGGTAACACAAGATGCATCACACATAAGCATTTAAGACAAACACAAGATTATGCAAGACATAGACACCAATAGCTATTTAACTAACATCACACAACTAACTATAGAGAGTAAGCACATCAAGCATGACACAAGTTTAACAAGGTCACAAGTATCATAACTTGATCATCAACAAAGCCACACTTAGCAATATACAAGCAAACAACTATAATTGGAATCTGTCAATTTCTGGACATGAAAACAACAGCTATAAGATTTAGCTATAACTGGAGTTACACAAATCCAAATGACTTGCAAGAAGACATTTTAGAAAGCTTATGAAATTATCTACATTTCATATATAACCATCACAGCATGATTCCCATGTTAAGTAGGTCGAAATTATACCTTTACAGAAACTGGTTCATACAAAACAGAGAGCAGCCATTTCTGGAACCCAACTTTAAACAGGCATAACTCACAAACTACAAGGCCAAATACCACCAAATTTTAACAGCAGCTAGATACATGAATTATCTACAACTTTTATATAAACAAGTTTCACAACAAAAGCACATTATCATGAAGAACTTTGCTAAGTTCCCAGATCTATCCAGAAACCACATCGGCAAGAAAATAATTATTAACTTATGTTGCAAACACATAATTAGGCAAAACTAACTTTACCAACATGTCACACATGACTAAAGAACACCAGAAAACCTAGTGTCCATGACCAAATAAATTCTTTTAATGCATTTCTTAATTTATTTTAGATAACAAGGTGACTTACTGAACATATACCAAAAGTATACAATAAATTCTACAAAAATTACAGTGGCTCACATATCCTCTCAATAGTCTACTGTACAAATTTCACTCCATTTGAATATGTATAGCAACCTCTATGAAAAAGACAAGTTGCTAAAGCAAGAAATCATGTGAGAGCAAGATAAACCAATAACTCACTCATACTTCATCCAATACTCATGAAATTTTTACCACACATCAACTATCACATGAGTAGCATGCCACAAAAATTTCACTTCATTTGGAGCCCTAGATCTACAGTTATGAAAAAGACAAATACCACTAGCATTACAAACCTAGCTGCATAAATATATTTTTACAGCTAAAACTTTAAAGTAAAACATGTAATATTATAGATATATTGCATAGAGAATTTCACAAGGATTCCAAAAAGTCCTCATTTGCTATTTTACGAATTTCCTATGAATTACTATGAATTTCCAAAGATTCAGCAAATTTACTGCAAATAGGTCCTTATCGGCACTATTCAAACGAGTCACGGTTTCTTCACTTAACCCCATTCCTTTTTCCTTATTTGAGGGTGAAGTCCCTCGTCTCCTTCCAAAAATAGAACAGGCAGGGAGGACGTCGGGACCGGGACGGCCGGCCGAGAGGCTCCCCATGGCGACTTCGGTGGACCGGAGGCGCGTGGGGTGATGGCAGACGCCTTTGCTACTGACTCCACCCAGTACGGTGCAGCCCCGCACCTTCCTAGCCACGCGTGCGGCCAGTGGTCATGGCTGCCTTGCCGCCGTGGCAACACCATGGCGATGGGGGAGGCACCGAGCAAAGGGCTGAGGTGGCTCGGCGTGAACGGAGGAAAGCGGCGCGCTGCTCCATAGGAGCGGAGAAGGCTTAGAGTAGGGAGCAACAGCAACAGTGCATTGGTGGAAGCCGCTCAGCATGGCGGACATGGCGGGCGAGAGAGAGAGAGAGAGAACAAGAGGGAGGGGGAGAATGGAGAACACAGGAGCAAGGGCTCGGCTCTCGGCCTCTAAAACACGAAAGAGTGTGAAGTTGGCGCAAGATGCAGCGAGCGAGGTGTCGAGCGAAGCGAGCCGAGGGAGCCACGCCAAGCGTCGAAACCCTATGCGATCGGACATTGCTGCTGTTCTGAAGATTCAAAATGTAATACCACCTCAAACTTACGACTGAAGTTCGATTTTCTCCCTCCATATCTCTCAAACGATTAGTAATTTGATCAACTAATTAGACCGTATGATAGAGCTACATGAGTACAACAACTTTGATTAAGGGACCTAGGATTGATTTGGCCTATTTTGAGAGATAAAAGGCTGCAAAGTAGGCTACCTGAAACTGAATCCTGAGTTTCAGCCAAGTCGATCAAACTGCATTTTCAACGATCCATAACTCCAAATCTGTTCGTCCTTTGCCACAATTTCAGTAATACAAGATGTAGAGCTACATGGGAACTACAACTTTGTCAACATGAGTTAGAGCTGGATCGACCTAGATTGGGAGTTACATTGTTCCAAAGTATGAACCCCAAATCTGTAAAACAGCTTAACACTTAGCGAAATTTGCTAAGTCTAAAACAGCCCCAATTCTGCCATGTGGGCCACTTTTGAGGGTGTTCTGATCATTTTCATGAGATGACCATAAAACAACTTTTGTTCCTTAGCAAGTTTACTACAACTTTGCTTAAGGGTGCTCCTCCATGCAAACAATCCAAGCTGCACTTTTAAATAGTCAAACAAAACTAGTTCTAGGGTCAACATGAGTCAACTAGGGCTTAGAAACCTAATTTGGACTAATGACCTTTATGAACATTGTTCCTAATGACATTATAAATGTAGCTAGGGTGTTTTGGTGGGTCACCACATTCATTTGCATGTGATGCAATTGCTCTAGCTTCTCAAATCAATTTAAACATGCATTTGCAACACATGGAATGTTAACTCGAAACAAGCGAAACAATCCGTTGAAACACTGGACCATAGTACATGGGACATGTACAACCCCTCTAGGGTACTAGGCATAAAACACAGGCACCACAGAAGGTACAAACATACATGGGCAGTAAAGAACACCGTGTTGCAACATGGAAACATAGAATGATGCACATGTGGTAATGATATGAATGTGCTTATGTGATGCAATGCAGATGCACCAATGTAAGGCAAACACCAGGGGTGTTACAGCCCTCCCCCCTTAAAGGAATCATGTCCCGAGATTCGGTGCGAAAGACTTTTAAGGGAAGAGAAACTTGTCATCCAGTTCCCAACATCAGTGATAGCATTAGGCTACTTAACTTTGGAGTATTAGAGAGACTAATTTGGTCACGACACTTTCTGATACTTGCTCTTCGTCGTAAGTTGTTGTCTGAAGAATTTCTTTCGTTGGCGTCCGTAAAGCATTGTTACATTGGAAGGAATCCAAGATAGCACCGTCCTATGTACTTCATCCTCGATGTACAAAGAGCGATTCAAGGGTAGACTAAATACTTGCAACATCTACTTCCTTAGTGGATATAGCATAGACCTATGGACTTTGCACTAGACCACAGTCTGTTGACGGATATTCCTTACAACGGTGCTATATTTGTACATAAGGTTTGAAAAGCAGTTCTCTACTAAAATGGCTTGAGCACAACTTTTCGTAAAGGATGTGATCATAGACGTAAAACATCCTTTGAGATTATGAGAAACCGAGTACCCAACAGACAATGTCGGTGCTGGTCGTGATTGCAAAATCACTCCGATTCCCACCGCTGGAAACTACACAATGTTCCATCTGTGCAGTTCGCTTTCTCTAAAAACAATATTGTAGGGTCTGAGTCTGCTGAGTGAGTGGTAAACATAGTAGCTGACTCTGTCGGCTCAACATTCTCGATAATCATTCCTTAGGGAATTCTCATATCCAAACGGCAACAGTTATCTGAGTTGTATCTGAGGCAACCCCTTGGGTAAAACACATGGAAGACACCTTAGGCATGTCAGCATTGGAGAACCATTGATGCAGAAGGATGTTAGCGAGGCTTGGAGGACAACACAAGTTGCAAGTAATCACAAAACTAGGGACTAGTTTACTACCAAGCAGGTTAAGTATAATTTGCCTTCGTGGTGCAGTTGCACAGCAAGTTGGGTTTACTTGCATCGTATCAAAACCAGCTTTCTTAAACTATATTTGACGTCGAGGCTTCCATTCTTCGGCCAATCAATATCTCAAAAACCATAATCCAAAAATCTATGGTTTGACACCTTTCCAATTACTTTCGAATTGCAAGGGCACAATTTGACTTCTAGAACACCTTGACTGCTCACGCATTGCTGATCTAAGAGGGCAAAAGCAAAGCACATAGGGGTACAATTAGTCTTCTCAAGGGTATGGAGGGTTGTCTAACAGCAAGACATCTACAAGTTGTAATTTCTTGGCATGAATTACAAACACAACCATCTAATGCAAAGGAGGATCGCAGTCACAGCGAAATTGCAGATTCTGTACCCTTTTGTTTTCTATTCATATCTCACAAACTAGTGCTCCATTGTGCATGAATTTTGGTAGGAATATAGATCCATGGGTCTCCTAACTACTCACCAAAATTCAACTCAACCGTACACCGTTTGACCATCCAAACAATTCATCTACCAAAACTGCTCTGTTCTGAAATAGCAGCAAACCAAGCCGACAAGATATCTCTCAAATCTGATGTTTTACTCAACCAATACTCAAATCAACTTAAGACATTGAAGGGTCCTAAGCAAGGAATGAGATCACCAAGTTTGGGGTCAATCCAACCTCGTTTGAGTCACTAATCGTTGGCTTGAAGATGTTCGGTTATTTACCTTAAAATCTAGACAGATTTCTCGTTCTTCTCTTTCTTTGCTTCATACGTTGTGGTGTGTGTTCTATACTCTCGATCTCTTTGTATAGCAGCAGCAGCTCTTTTCTCTGAGGATGTAGACTAAGGTTTTCCATATGTGGTTCTTAGGAAACAACTTAAGTCGTTTGAGTTAGACACCAACTTGACGATGCACAAGCATTGGACTTGTGGCTATGTTTTCGGAACACAAAGCATACTCTACATGGAGGGACTATCCTACGGAGACAAGGAACCATTCTTATATATCCTTCGGCACTTCATTCAATAGAGTCCGGACACATGTGTTAGTGGCACCTAGGGCACAAAGATGCTGACTGAAATTAGGGACGTGCTTTCACTAGCTCATCAGTGGGAGAAAGAGCAATAAAGTCCGACAAGGATTTTTTTAGCAAGGTCCTCCCACACAGGAGTGGAACAACCACGACACATGTAAGCATTCAAGGAACTAAGCTTAGGCCTAAGGTCAAGCAAAGGCATAGATAAAGTCTTTGTAGCGCATAGCGTTCAAGGCTAGCAACCACATGTACAGGCTCAGGTTTCTAAGAGAGAATCTAATTGGAGGTGACAACCGTGCGATTACGTAACTTGAGCGTTGTTCTAAGATAAAGCTATTTGACACTCATATGCTTACCGAGGACAAACAAGGTGACAACTATGGCACTAATTAGATAACAAGCATACATACCACATCATAGTTTCAAGCAAGCATTTGAGAGATTCAATCAAACTAGATTAAGCACAATTACTAAGCACAAGGCTCATACACATAACAAGCATTTACCATACAAGATTTAACTACAAGCTTGGCCCAAAACCAAAGTAAGCTAAAGAATCCACTTAGTATATGCACAGAAAACTGAACAACAGTACAGTAGGCACAGGTTTCAAGCATAACTGAAGTTGTAGGCATCAAACAAAGGTGATCCTAGACTTTAGGTAAAGCTTATTAAGTTGTCTATAACTTTCTTATTATCATATGAAGATGATCTTACAGCTAACAAGACCAAACAAGACAAATACCACTAGCATTACAAACCTAGCTGCATAAATATATTTTTACAGCTAAAACTTTAAAGTAAAACATGTAATATTATAGATATATTGCATAGAGAATTTCACAAGGATTCCAAAAAGTCCTCATTTGCTATTTTACGAATTTCCTATGAATTACTATGAATTTCCAAAGATTCAGCAAATTTACTGCAAATAGGTCCTTATCGGCACTATTCAAACGAGTCACGGTTTCTTCACTTAACCCCATTCCTTTTTCCTTATTTGAGGGTGAAGTCCCTCGTCTCCTTCAAAAAAAAGTAATGCAGGGGAGGACGTCCGGGACCGGCCGGCCAGAGGCTCCCCATGCCTGGCGACTTCGGTGACCGGAGAGGCGCGTGGGGGTGATGGCAGACGACTTTGCTACTGACTCCACCAGTAGCTGCAGCCCATGCAGCCTTCCTAGCCACGCGATGCCAAGGTCATGGCCGCTTTGCCGGTGGCAACAGCCATGGCAGTGGAGGCAGCCGAGCAAAGGGCTGAGGTGGCTCGGCGTGAACGGAGGAAAGCGGCGGCGCGTTCCATAGGAGCGGAGAAGGCTTAGAGTAGGGAGCAGCGACAGTGCATTCGGTGGAAGCCGCTCAGCCGCGGCGGACATGGCGGGCGAGAGACAGAGACAGAACAAGAGGGAGGGGGAGAATGGAGAACACAGGGAGCAAGGGCTCGGGCTCGGCCTCTAAAACACGAAAGCGAAGTCGAAGAAGTTAAGCAAGATGCAGCGAAGCGAGTGTCGAGCGCGAGCCGAGGGAGCCACGCGGCGTCGAAACCCTATGCGATCGGACATTGCTGCTGTTCTGAAGATTCAAAAATGTAATACCACCTCAAACTTACGACTGAAGTTCGATTTTCTCCCCTCCATATCTCTCGAAACGATTAGTAATTTGATCAACTAATTAGACCGTATGATAGAGCTACATGAGTACAACAACTTTGATTAAGGGACCTAGGATTGATTTGGCCTATTTTGAGAGATAAAAGGCTGCAAAGTAGGCTACCTGAAACTGAATCCTGAGTTTCAGTTTCAAGTCGACTAAAACTGCATTTTTCAACGATCCATAACTCCAAATCTGTTCGTCCTTTGCCACAATTTCAGTAATACAAGATGTAGAGCTACATGGGAACTACAACTTTGTCAACATGAGTTAGAGCTGGATCGACCTAGATTGGGAGTTACATTGTTCCAAAGTATGAACCCCAAAACTGTAAAACAGCTTAACACTTAGCGAAATTTGCTAAGTCTAAAACAGCCCCAATTCTGCCATGTGGGCCACTTTTGAGGGTGTTCTGATCATTTTCATGAGATGACCATAAAACAACTTTTGTTCCTTAGCAAGTTTACTACAACTTTGCTTAAGGGTGCTCCTCCATGCAAACACTCCAAGCTGCACTTTTTAAATAGTCAAACAAAACTAGTTCTAGGGTCAACATGAGTCAACTAGGGCTTAGAAACCTAATTTGGACTAATGACCTTTATGAACATTGTTCCTAATGACATTATAAATGTAGCTAGGGTGTTTTGGTGGGTCACCACATTCATTTGCATGTGATGCAATTGCTCTAGCTTCTCAAATCAATTTAAACATGCATTTGCAACACATGGAATGTTAACTCGAAACAAGCGAAACAATCCGTTGAAACACTGGACCCTAGTACATGGGACATGTACAACCCCTCTAGGGTACTAGGCATAAAACACAGACACCACAGAAGGTACAAACATACATGAGCAGTAAAGAACACCGTGTTGCAACATGGAAACATAGAATGATGCACATGTGGTAATGATATGAATGTGCTTATGTGATGCAATGCAGATGCACCAATGTAAGGCAAACACTAGGGGTGTTACAGGCTCGGTGTCATCACCGTTGATGTGATGGCCGGGACACGCGGCACGAATCGCGCGGGCGGTGGTACGGACGTTGAGGTGGTGCCTGGACGAGCACGCTCTGCCTTCCTTGTGGCGGCGGCAGCTGGGAGCGGCTGCTCGGGCCTGGAGGCCAGGGCGCTGCCCTAGGGTTGGCAAGGGCATGCGGCCGCTGGCCAGGCTGGGCCGCAGCTTGCTAGGCCAGCTGGCTGGCCGTGCTGGTTGGGCCAAGCAGGCTTGGCGGGGCGGGCCGAAAGGAGGAGAGAGGCAGGCTGGGCGGCAGTGCTAGCTGGGCCAGGCTAGGCTGCTGCGCTGCTGCTATTGCTGCCCATGTGGGCCAGAAGCAGGGGGAGCCAAGTTGGGCTGGTTCGGTTGGTTGGGCTGATCCGACCAATATGGCCTTCACCTTTCTTACCTATTTCATTTACTCTTTTCCATTTCAAATATTGCTTGATTAATTCCATAATCAAGTGTTTGTATGCTAAACTTATTTAGCTTAGGTGTGGGCCCACTTGGGTAATATCCAAGGGTCTCTAGGGTTTACTACGGGTCTCGGAATCCAATGCCAAGGGTTGGCTTCGATGGGCATTGATTTACAAGGAAGGTCAATAGACTTTATGAATTAGATCAAGGGATTCGAATGAGGTTCAAAAGCAAGAAGATGATTTGAGAGAGGAAAAGGGATTCATAAGATATTCCAGAAGAGATCAAAAGGATTTGCTGCGGACTTGTGCTCTCCAACACAAAACACTAAACCAACAATGGAACTCTGGCAAACTCCTACAAGTAATTCTATATGCATGCAACAATTTATTTATAAATTGTTCTTAGTTCGACCTAGCATCTTCATGCTTCACATATTGCAGGAAAATTTTTAAAAAGTTCACATTTTTGGCTACTCCAAAAACCCGGGTTGTTACAGTCCACCCCCCTTACAGGAATCTCATCCCCGAGATTAAGGTGTTGCTTGGTCGGTCAAGAGGCAGGGTGTTGCTTCTTGATCGGGGTAGTTGTTCCATAGAACCTCGCAAAAGGAATTGTCGTCCTTTTGTTTTCTTCGATAACTCAATCCAAATTTGTATGGGGTGTCCAAGGATCTCTAGAGGTTTTGTCTAGTCATATGGTGGTCTTGGTTCATAGCCTGGAGTCACACGTAGATAAAATTCTTTTACATTCTTCACTCAAGCAATATAAACACAAGAAGCATATGAAGCAAAAAGATCCAAACACTCAAGCAACATTACAACTCCTATATGCATAGTGTTGACTTAAGGCGACTCCTAAGCCTTTGAGTCTCACACATCTATCGATCTTGTGTGGGCGACATAGGGAATCATTTCCTAGTGGTCAACTTTTTAGATCGGGGATAGTCAGTTAGTAGTAGAACTCAAGGTAGAGACGGAAAATCAAGTGTTAGTACCTATGACTCCACTACAGATAGAATGTTTGGCTTCTAAGCTAGTGTTTGGTACTAAAGGTCTCGTCCTAAGGTCAAGTATGGCTCTGATACCAACTGAAACATCCTTACTTTTCCGCGAAGGGAAAATCCACAGAATGAATTATAATATGATGAAACCAATAGTCGATTCCATCATATTATCTTATATCAGTCGATATCACAGTCATACATCGTATGGTTACAAGAATACAAGATATTACATCATTGGGGAACACACCTATTACAGAGTTATTCTAGCGAAAGACTATTGAGTGAAGGCTCCTCCTGCACGGGCATCATCAGAGTTGGCGTAGTGCAGCGTAAATTCCATTTCCGAACCAAACTTGAGCGTAGGCACGAGACCTCCTAATCCTTCTAAAGTCAGCATCTCTGAGAAGCAGGAAAATCTGCACACCGCCAGATGTGTGCAGGCCATGGTCAGCACTGATGAGCTTTAGTGGAAAAGATAAACAAGGGATCTGGCGATCCTAATATTTGGCTGTGGTTTGCATCCTTAGCGCATGAGAAGTAACTAACATTAGTAATAATAATATCCAATTTTTAACACATTCACCCCCACACCATCCATATCCATCCACCAACCATCCATCCCAAACCATCTCCACACCATCACACCTTATCTCATCTCACACACTCAGGTCGACAGGCCGACTCCCTCTCGCCCTTGTCTCAACGGCCCACAGCCCCCAAGGCTCACGACCGGAAAATACCCCAACCCTGGAGGGAGGATACAAGGACCCATCTCCTATCTAGTTTAAGCGAAACCTAGGAAAGGTCCATAGCCGACAAGTCGGCATATGTATCGATCGATCAACCATACACTCTGTAGAGGTTTCTCATACCCACAAGATAGACATCCTCGACGGTGCCCCGTCTAGGCAGATTCTGGCCGCTTGCTAGCCTAGAACGATGCCACCCTACCTCTCAGCCCTGGAACATCCCAAGTCTAGTCTGGGATGGCTGATACTGTGAGTCGTAGACAGAGCCGGGGCCCAACGGATGTCAAGAGCCGGTCCACAAGGCCTCCTGAAGTCTCAGAAGGGTGTGGGGGGAAAACCGCGCACCCCGTACCTCCTTGCACACGTTCGCCTAGCAGTAGTGGCATCGCTCTACCAAGTAGTCTGACCGTCCCGCACCATATAGGGCGAGTAGGATGTAAAGGATTCCCGGTGAATCTGAGTACTAGTAAGTCCTTAGGGGTGACCAAGCCAGAATGTCTTCATCGGGGTTTCCATTTTACGTGCCACCATAGCACCTCTACCCTGGGCTCCACCTCTCCGAGGTTCACACCCAAGGCCACCTCCAATTACCATTTACCCGCCACAGGTATTCCTTATCCAAATGCCTAGGTAGCACCACATGGCAAGACTCGCCCCAGGCTCGTCGTTATTCCAGCTCGGTCGACACAACCCTCACTCTCCACGCACCCAAGACACACGCAGCACGCTCACACACCACCAATCTGGTACCCATAGCCAAACCATTCCGAGGGGGATCACTACCAGCATCACATCCCCAATATAATGCGAAGTGGAGTTAATAATAAGTATAGTGGTGTAATATGCAAGCACGCAGGCAAGTAAGCATATATAAGCGAGCGAATGCGCAAAGCAGGGTGACGTGGTAGAGTGGTTGCATCAGGGTAATAATAGCTCAGGTAGTAGTATGCATCAAAGTACTAGCAAAGGAATAATTTATAAAGCGCTAGCAGTTCTAGATTTTATACAATGTCTAATAGGATTTTCTAAAAGAGGGTGCTGCCATGACACCTGCGATGTAGAGGTAGTAGTGGTACAATTCTCCATTCGTTGGTGTTCCAATAGCGGGGTCACCTCCTCCTACTTTGACTCCATTCCGCAGTCCTTGTCATCGTCCACGTTCTCTTGGTCTGATCGTCAGCTACTCCGCGAAGCGACACGCAAGGCAAGAGAGCACTCAACGCTCAAAAAGATGACAAGACGCAGGAAAATCCAATAACACCAGTCAGGCTATAAGAGGTACACAGCTTAACCCTCTCGGTGGTTGTCCAATTTCCTCGGGCCAAAGATTCACAAGTGGTGGTTTGCTGAGCACAAGCTTAAGTCATGGCCAAGCTAGTATGGCTTTACAATAAACGGTTTAAGCCAGAGCTTATCCAGAGCAAACACCACGGCCCACGATCTTTCAATCCGGTGTCATTGGGTTGACGAGGATTGGAAATCGGGCCCCAAGAAAGAAGAACGATGAGGTTTGGCTCTTATAGCCTTATCCTGCAAGTCACAATTGGACACGAGTAGCAAACAAGAACGAATAACACTATTGTAACTTGGCTCCAATGTACTTTGGTTCACCCGCTATGGTAGGAAGCGGTAGCGCAAAGAGGTTGGACAGCGATGGGTCCTCTCGATCCACACGACACATCAACGTCGGGAGCCGAGGAGATAGTCGTTCAACACGGCAAAAGCAGCGGGGTTAGCTAGGCATGTCCATGTTATGTTCCTAGACACATCTTCGGGGAAGATGGTTTTTAGACGGTCGATCGGGTCAACACGCACGGGTCCAAGGTATGACAGAGACCATAACTTCGCTAACAAAATGGAATAGTCCGGTCTTTGATCCAATCGTTATGGGCAAGACAGGATCGAACAGAGCGGGCTATCGGGGCAACAAGAGCAAGAACAACCAAGAGCAAGGTCCACTTCTTCTAACGCACATGCTATGACAAAGACGGGGCATCGGAAGGAGCGACGCTCAAGAACACCAAGTGCGTAAGACACTCGTAGGGTACCTGACTTGGGTGCACTAGCACTAAGTCATCTCTCAGATTTGCAGCGGTGCGGTTGTCACCGCGAGAATCAAAGAAACACGATGGTCGAACGGGGTACAAGCATACGGGGGTTTGAGCACGAAGAGGCAAGTAAAAGCAAAAGAGTGGCGTAGCTCCATGGTCATGGTGAGGCGAACTCGCGGCCACAAGCTACACCAACGAGTTGGCATCCATCGTTCCATGATTGTTATCTCCCAGGTCATCTCCCATAGGATTTGGTCATGGAGGGCTCAAAGCGTGCGGGTGATATCCGCATTGATGTTAGTATCGACATCGAATCCATCATGACCATGTTCTAGGGCCAAAGACAGGAGCTAACACTCGTGGTACTATGAAGTCAACTAAAAAGCGAGGGGTCGAGTTACACTCGGCATCACGGTCATGGCAAGACGGATCCCGCGGTCATAACGTCCGAACGAGGTACGATCCCTCAGCCAGCTCAAAGGCTCGGCACACAGGCAACAACACCAACAAGCAGCGATAAGAACCAAACACGACCGAAAGACGCAACAACTCGACACGACTACAGAGTAGCACATTCCATAGCTGGGTGATGGATAGATCCTGTAAGACAGTCATGGACAGACAGGTCGTAAGAATAGGGCCCAACGAGGTAGATATGCGTATACAGAAAGATGCGAGATGGGGCTTTCCATGGTCTCGATATGTCATACGACTGGGGTTCATGGTCCAGAGGGTACGACTTGCGGTAGACGGGGTAATGGTGGTCTCGGCAAGCGAGGCCATGGTGGTCTCGGCCAGCGAGGCCATGTGGTCTCGGCCAGCGAGGCCATGTGGTCTCGGCAACGGTGGTCTCGGCAGCTAGGTCTCGGCAACGGTGGTCTCGGCAACAGTGGTCTCGGCAACGGTGGTCTCGACAACGGTGGTCTCGGCAATGGTGGTCTCGGCTATAGTGGTGTCGACTACAGTGGTCTCGGCAATGGTGGTCTCGGCAACAGTGGTCTCGGCTATAGTGGTCTCGGTAGATCTCGATGGCATGTTCTCGTAACTCGAGGTAGCCAGAACAGTGGTGAAACACGGACACAGGGTTCCATGGAACCGTCAGGGCAACTAAAGAAAGGAAACCTACAGTCCATGATGCGGCGATCAGTGCCACGTGGCCCAATTACGGCTTCGGGGCTCACGATGAGGTTATAGTAACTCTTTGTCGCGGCATGGCTTGGCCATGACGGGTTTTTCAGGCGACAAGTCCTTTCCGCCGTGGATCCGTTTGGCTAAGTCCGGTCTCATGCTAGTGAGTGCGGGCATGTCTAGGAGCGGTAGAGCTCCGTCGCAATCGTCAGAGACAGTGATCAAGGCTTGACTCCTTCGGGCGTGGTTCACGGTGGACGAGACATGGCTTTAGAGAATGCTTCAATGGTGGTCGGCAACCACACCAGTGTTCTTGGACTCTGGTGGTTCCATTTGGCTTGGGTTAGTCACGTGTGTGTGTGCTTGTGTGTCCAAAGGCCGGAGGTGGCCTCGGTCTACGTGTTCCACGGTTGGAACACCATGGCCGGTAAGCAAAATCGGGGTTGGAAAGAGGGGCATGGTGGTGGCTCACCGAGGTTTTGTCGAAGTGGAAGAACATGACCCGCGTTCCTTGGTATTGTGATCTTGGCGGAGCTTGTAGTTGGTCGCACCGGTGATCGTCTAACGGCTTCGGCTCATCCGAGTGATCGGGCGACGAAGATGTAGCACCTAATCGAAGCACTTGGAAAATAATTCGAGGTACAAGAGATAGACACGCGTAATAGATAGATCAGCATGAAGGGAAATGGAACAAAGAAGTAGACCGGCGGCAAAGGCACGGCACAGGCATAGAATAAATAAAGATCATGATCATGTATAGGCAATGGATATTGATAGATCAAATAACAATGTAGATAAATGATATTGATGATCAAGGTCAACAAGTCCAAAAAGAACATGGAAAAGAAAGGCAAGGGTTTTAGGCGTTGGTGACTCACCGGCTGTTCAGGCAAGGCACGGATTAGCGGGGAGGTGCTGCGGGACGGCGACCATGTATGCGTCCACTACTCGAACGAGGAGATAGAGCACAGCATTGCAGTAGCATAGATTCAGTGAAGATGAGGCATTGCAGTATGCGCTTATGCTTGTCGTGGCCAAGACGGGGTTGAGGCTTGGCGCAGCCATGGCCTAGTGGTGGCGCTCTAGCATGGTGTAGCAGGGCAGCGAGGCCGATAAGGTCGAGGTCGCAGCTCCGGTCGTGGTTCCGTGTCGAAGCAGGGGCACGTCGTGGTCGGCTTCAGGGTCGAGGACGACATCGGTGGTCGTGGCCACAGGCTCTGCTGTGGCCGGTTAACGCTGTGTCACGCCCTGTCGAAGCCCTCACGGTGGTGAGCGGTACCATGTAGAGGAGCCCGACGCGGTGCAGCTCCTGGAGATGGGTACTACAGAGACGGGGCATAGAGGCCAGCGAGGCGTGGTTGGTGTAGCTCGGTGAAGGAGAGGAAGGCGACGGTGGCTCATGGCGACGCGGTCGTGGCCGTGGCATGTCGACGCCATGGCCACGCTGGTCGTGTAGCCGCAAGGTGAGGATAGGACGACATAGGCAGGGAGGGCAATGGCGTCTGCGATGAGAAAAGGCGAGGCTTGTCTGTCACGGCGAGGTGCTCGGCGCGGTGGAACACGGCGTGGTGGATCGGCTTGGAGCAGCGACAGGTAACGAGGCCATGGACGAGGCACGGAGCAGAGGCAGACACGCGGTGGTGGACGAAGGACGACAAAGGGTGCTACAAGGCCTGCTGCTTCCCTGCGAAGTGAAGGATTGTGGCACGAAGGCCGGGCTCAGCACGAGTAACGGTGGGAAGGGAAAAGATGGGGTCCTAGGCTTTGGGTGCTCACCGAGGTCGAGGCGGATGGTGGCGACGCCGGCTCGATGCTGGAGCGGCGACGTGGTCCACGGCGAGGTCACGGCTGCAGACGTGGTGGCATGACGCAGGCTTGATGGTGGCGTCGTTACAGCACAAGCGCGCTGCTCCGAGGCAAACTTGGCTCGGCGCCGAGGTTGCAACGGCGCTCCCATGCGTGGGCACGACGATGATGGCTTGGGCACGGGGGCGCGGCGTGGCTGGTCAAAGGCTCCGACGACGTGGTGCTGTGGGGCTCGGGGGCGGAGCAGTGGGAGAAGAGGGCGGCGCGGATGGGGAATGGAGAAAGAGCGGCAGCTAGGAGCGGCTGGGAGCGCCTGGACGCCAGGGCGCTGCCCTAGGGTTGGCAAGGGCATGCGGCCGCTGGCCAGGCTAGGCCGCAGCTTGCTGGGCTGGCCGGCTGGCTACGCTGGTTGGGCCAAGTAGGCTTGGCGGGGTGGGCTAAAAGGAGGAGAGAGGCAGGCCGGGCGGCGGTGCCAGCTGGGCTAGGCTGGGCTGCTGCGCTGCTGCTGTTGCTGCCCGTGTGGGCCAGAAGCAGGGGGAGCCAAGTTGGGCTGGTTCGGTTGGTTGGGCTGATCCGGCCAATATGGCCTTCACCTTTCTTTCCTATTTCCTTTACTCTTTTCCATTTCAAATATTGCTTGATTAATTCCATAATCAAGTGTTTGTATGCTAAACTTATTTAGCTTAGGTGTGGGCCCACTTGGGTAACATCCAAGGGTCTCTAGGGTTTACTACGGGTCTCGGACTCCAATGCCAAGGGTTGGCTTCGATGGGCATTGATTTACAAGGAAGGTCAATAGACTTTACGAATTAGATCAAGGGATTCGAATGAGGTTCAAAAGCAAGAAGATGATTTGAGAGAGGAAAAGGGATTCATAAGATATTCCAGAAGGGATCAAAAGGATTTGCTACGGACTTGTGCTCTCCAACACAAAACACTAAACCAACAGAGGAACTCTGGCAAACTCCTACAAGTAATTCTATATGCATGCAACAATTTATTTATAAATTGTTCTTAGTTCGACCTAGCATCTTCATGCTTCACATATTGCAGGAAAATTTTTAAAAAGTTCGTATTTTTGGCTACTCCAAAAACCCGGGTTGTTACAGTATGGGAGCCCAACGACGCATACAATACTGTAGACACAAATGTCGGCGCCTGCAATACTGTTTGTTAGAGCAGTTGAGGAGCACTATTCCCATAGGTGTGTAGGGTATGGTCCTGTATCGTGGTTTTGACTTTTTGCGCTGCCTTCTCCGTTCGCCCCTAGTCCCCTCCGAGTGGGCGCCCCCGGTCAGATGGCCCCAGTCGGTCCTAGCCGCGCCAGTCGGAGAAGAGCGGTAAGTAGGCTTCCGACGGGTCCCCGGTTGGAGTCACAGGGTTGGAGTAGGAAGCAGTGTTTTGGGCCGGGCCTTCCGATTGGAGAGACTTCCCGAGGCGGCCGGTGCCCGGGGCGAGCGCTCTAGTCGGAGGTGGGCCAAAGAAGTTGATGAGCGGGCATTCGTTCTTTCGGGCAGACCTTCCGGTCGGCGATCGGGCTGTCCTTCCAGCCCGTCGTATTCTTGGACCTTCGGACCGACCCATGAACAACATGCCTTTTTCTTGGGTAGAGCCCTAGCGTGGAAGCCGGTCCTCGAGGGACCCCAAGTTTGTGAACCCGACAAGAGCCCCCGAGCCCCCGGGTGGTTCGAGCGGAATCGTCTAGGGGATTTTTTGTCTTGCCGGCGGGTGCGCGTGAGCGCACCCGCGGGTTTAGCCCCCGAGCCCCCGGGCGGTTCGGGCAGAACTGGCTGGGGGGTTTTCTGTGTTGTCAGTGGGAGAGGTTTTTGCCTTGTGTCGGCGGGTGCGCGTGAGCGCACCCGTGGGCATAGCCCCCGAGCCCCCGGGTGGTTCGGGCAGAACTGGCTGGGGGTGTTGCTTTGGTGAACGTGCGTGTTTTTAGTTTTGAGACAAAATTTGTTTAACCCGGGTGTCGTTGTGCAGCCGAGGTGTTTTTTAGGTGCAGGGTTGAGATAGATCTTATTGATCCCAGTGTTGGTGCGTGTCGCGGATCGGGTGTGAAGGTTAGTTTGGCACAAGAAAAAACCCTGGCGTCGGTGCACGCCATGGATGGAGATAGCCTGGTTCGGATGCGACAGGGCTCACTGATCTTTGGCGTCAATGCATGCTGTGGGATCGGGTGAGGCAGAGCCACGAACGGACCCAAGCGTCGGTGTGCGCCGTGGATCAAGAGAGTTAGTTTAGTTAGTTCAGGAATTGTATGAGCCGGAGCTCGTGGATCTGAGGATCACAGTCAGAAGTGAAGCCGTTACGCGATTTTAGGAGTCGTGGTCCCAGGAGCCATAGCCGGATGTCATAGATCCTGTCGACGCGAGTTCGGGGTCGCGGTCCCAAGAGCCATAGCCGGATGTCATAGATCCCGTCGATGCGAGTTCGGGGTCGTGGTCCCAAGGTTTTTTGGAGCGCAGTCAGAAGTGAAGCCGTTTTGAAGCCAAAGCGTAGTTAGTTTGGTTAAAGATTAGACGAGGCAATGCTCACGGATCCTGGCGTCGGTGCACGCCGCGGGACCGGGCGAGTCGGAGTCGTGGATCTGGCGAGTTCGTGGTCGCCGTCCTTGGCGTTTTTATCTTGAGCCCCCGAGCCCTATCGGGCCTTTCATGGGGGTCGATGTGAGTATTGTGCGTTACCCCATCCTCGATTCCTCATAACCGAAGGGGCTGAGTTTCGTCGCCTGTCCTGATCGCTTGGGCTCGAAGACTAGCTCGGTGAGTTCGCTAACGGGTGTGATCGAGTGGAATCCGAGTCCGTTGTTCATGACGGGGTCGGCATAGCCCTCTTGTGACATTCCACTACTCCTTTACCTGCTACCCGACAGATGCCTAGGTCGTTCTGGAGATTGACCTGGGTGGCCTAACGGCCACCCCTCGATGGGGATTCTGTGGGCTTGGCGAGAGGTTTAGGATCGAACGAGAAGGTTGAGATGACCCGGTCTACCGGACTAGGCTAGGGCCACATGGTGCTCATCTACGGTATTCTCCCCTGGCTCTATTGGTTGCCCATGTCGAATGAGGCAACCGCCGCTTCGTGACGCAACACAGAGCGTTCTGGTGCATTTCGCTGCACGTGCGATGCTTAGTTCCCGAGCCCCCGGGTGGTTCATGCCCTAACCATCCGGGGAGTTTAGGCGTATGGAATGAAATGCACGTATGGATGTATGAAATTATTTATAATGAAATAGACGGGGTTTTGATAGTGTTTACCTTGACGATTGGAGTGACGGGGTTCGGAGAGCCTTCAGTCAGAAACGTCCGACCGGGACCCATGCTCACCATTCGTGATGGAGTCGGCATGGCCTACATGGGGCATCCCTTCGCTTCCTACCTATGTCCTCGGGTTTATCCTGAGCGATTCAATCAGCTCAGGGGATCGGTTGGTCTCCCGGCGGAGATTTTGTTTTTTGGTCTCCCTAGGCCTGGCCTGGGGAGGTAGGAAGCCGCCCGTGTGTGGTGATGCTTTGGTTCCTGTGCCCATCATGTGGTAGTGGTTGATCATGCGGTAGTGGTGGGCCATGGCCAGGCCATGTCTCGTCTGATCAGGAGCCGTTCCGTCGGTCAGGGCACGTCTGATCGGTCAGGGGGGTGTCTTATCTGCATTAAATGGGAAAGAGAGAGATTTTCTTGATCTGCCGTTTTGCCTTCTCCGATCGGTGTGGCCCTTCCAACCGTTGCTCTCTTTTCCTTAAGTAGGAGAAGGGAGAGGGTTTTTTTTGCTCCATTCCTTTGCCTGTTCCTCATCTGCTGTCGCCCTTCTTCTTTTCTTGCCGTGAGTGTTCTTGAGAGCGGCGGCGGTCTCTAGGAAAGAAGAGGGAGAGGAGAAGAACTTACTGATCCTTTTTGCAATCCGGAGTGACGATGTTGGACTGGAAGTCATCCACCGTGAGGAAGTCATTGCTGGATGCCTTCGTCCAGAAGGGGTTTTTGCCACCGCAGGAGGTGGCGCACTGGAGGGTCCCCAGAAGGGAAGAGTTCCTGCGACCTCGTCCCAACGAGGTGGTTTCATTCCTTACCTTCCATGAGAGCGGTTTGGGATACCCCACGCACTAGTTCCTGCGTGGGCTTCTCAACGAGTGGGGTCTGGAGCTATAGCATCTCAATCCGATGGGGGTGCTGCACCTCGCCGGTTACGTCACTGTCTGCGAGGCTTTCCTTAGGATGGAGCCGCATGCGGATTTCTTCCGGCGGCTCTTCAACCCGAGATCCTTGATGGTGGGGGACTCAGCTGAGATCGCGCCGGTGGGAGGATTCGCCCTACAGAGGAAGCTGGGCATGGGAGACTCGTATCCCGGGTACCTCCCCTGCGACTCCAATCAAGGGTGGCATGGGGAGTGGTTCTACATCAGGAATCCGACGGTGGCGCCATTCCCGGTGTTCACCGGCAGGAGGCCAGAGAAAAAAGAGAGTTGGTCGTGGGGCTATGCCAAAAAGGAGAAGCACAAGGTGGGAGTCATTGAGGAGGAGCTCCGGAAGCTCGTGAAGAAAGGTCTCAATGGGGTGCGGGTGTTTCACACCCTGTACCGTCGTCGGGTCATGCCGTTGGCGGAGAGGGCGCGGCCGATGTGGATGTACGACGGCCTTTCGGACCCGGACCGTACGTCGTCGGAGGATCTACCGGACGACGAGGTCTGGAGTCGCATTGGCCGAGTGCTACAGCTAAGGCCCAAGGAGAGGGTCAAAGGGAGGCTCATACCTTTCAACTCCTCGATCGTGTCCCGCCTAGTATGTTCCCTTCTCTAATCTACGCATTTTTCTCTGCTTTTCATATTTCTTGATCGGGGGTTGTACGTTCCATAGGGGCTTGGAAAGTACAAGTCCCGACCACACCTTCCCAAGGGACCGAAGGGCTAGGCCTAGCAAGCTGCCCAGAAGGAGGCAGCAGACGCCCGGAAGAAGAAAAGAACTGAGGAGTTTCGGAGAACGGAAGAGAAGAAGAAGGAGGTCGCCTGGCGCATGAGGGCCAGGGAACGTAGGAGCGACGTCGAGTCGGAACTCGTGTCGGATGATCCTCCTACGGATTTGGATGACATGGTCTTCTCCAACAAGGAGGTGAGTCGGGAGGTCGTTGTGACCTCAGTGGAGCGTTGCGGCCCTACGATGACGTCCGCTGGTTGTGAGCAGAAGGCCGCGCGGCGTGCGGTGGTTCCTACGTCAAGGAAGCGCGCAGTGAGTGCAGATGTCGTTGGTGAGCGAGCGGTGAAGCAAACATGGTCACCGCGCCCCTTGGCGGCATCGCCGGTCCCGTTGTCGTCTGTGGTGGACGCGGCTAAGTGAGCTGGGTGGTCCAAGGAGCGGACGGGCGCTCGTGCGGTGATGGAACCGGTGCCAACGCCGGACTTGCAGCCGGAGGAGGCCTTGCCTACCGTGGCTGTAGTCGAGCAGTCCGAGCGGTCTGAGGGGCAGACTGGCGCCCGGTCCATACGTGACTTGCAGTCGGAGGATGCTCCGCCTATCGCTCCGATCGGGGAGTCCCGAGCCAGAGGTCGCAGTGACCCGTAGGCCGGGCAGGAGCCGGTCAGGACAACTCTTACCCCATCTGAAGTGAGGGGATGTGGGTCGTATCCTAGGAGTGGTCCTCGTCCCGTAGGTCCATGGTCGTCGGAGTCTTCCTTCTGAGTAGTGCCGCTTGCCATCCGGTAAGTTTCCTTTTGTTGCTTCTTCAATTCTTGCTGGTCTAGTCTTTTTGGAGTGTGGCTTACCCACAATTTTTGTCAGCGGCCGGGGGATGCCGGGGTTGAGCATCGCCCCAACCCCCGTACAGGAGGTTTGGAGGCCCACACTATAGCGTGTGGCAGCGAGTGAAGGTGGTAGCGGGGTGGTGGTAGCAAGGCCTTCCCTCCTAGGGGTGTTGGCCCCGAGGGGGCTACTGATAAGGTGGCAGCGGCGGTGTCGGTGTTGGCGGCGATCCTGGTGCCGATGGCAGAGGTAACTCTCGTGGCCCCTTCTCTAGCGGTCACGGTGGAGGAGACGAGGGAGAGAGAACTCCCTATCTCGCTGGGTGGAGGGACGCTCGGCTTGTCCTTGCCATTGGAGCAGAAGGCGCCGGAGGAAAGTGTGACCGTGACGGAGTTGGGGGCCTAGTGGTGTCCCATGCGAACGAGGTGGTGATCCCATCTGACGACGAGGCGGATCTTGCGGTGAGGCAGCCGGTGTCGCCATAGGAGCTGATGGTGTCACCGCGGGAGCCGGCGGTGGTCCAGTTGGAGGCTGGGCCCTCCGACGGTTCATTAGAGGGTGACCTAGAGTGGTCCTTTCCTGAGGACCTGTCGAAGGCGAGGTTCGTCCTCTGGGATTCTCGGGAGTGCTAGCTCTGGGACATTTTTGGGGGGCAAGGGCATGCCACGGTGTCCGAGCTCACCAAGCTATCCATGAAGCTTGAGAGCACCCGGAAGCAGGCTCAGTTTGCTCGGTAGCTGGTTGAGGTTGACCTATAGCTCGCCGCGGAGGTGAGTTTCTGATACTTATCCTTGCCCTTTGAATCTTTTCGTTGGTTGTTTTTAGCATGCTTGTTCTTCACAGGAAATAAGAAAGGTGTCGTCCCACAAATCATACTTCCTCCAGACAAAACACGCCCGAACGGCCGAGCTAGAGCACCGGGTGGAGTCCGCTTGCCGCGAGTCCCAAGTTCGGACGGCCGAGGCGGCCGTGGTGCGGGCGGAGGGGCAGCGTGCGGTGGAGCGGGCGACTGTTGCCGAGCAAGGGCTCGAGGCGGCGAAGGCCCACCATGAGGAGATTGAGGCGGGGCTGCGAACGTCCCTGGTGAACACCAAGGCGGCGCTACGAGAGGCCTTGGAGAGGGCATAGAAGGCCCTGGAGGTAGAGCAGAGGGCCCGGTCGGAGGCGGATCAGGAGGTGCTCACGCTCCAAAGCCAGGTGATGGGGATAGAGGACGCGAGTGCCCGATTGCGCGAGTAGGTGGCTCGGCAGGCAGAGGATTTGTCCACCCTTGAGGCCTCTCACGTTGGTGTGTACCTTTTTGTTTTCTCATGGTGTTGATTTTTCCCTCAGCCTATTTTTGAGTTTGTCGCCCTTCCTCTAGAGCTGGGTGAAAAGGTGATGGTGCTAGAGCGAGACCTAGAGACGTCCAAGGCGAGCTTCAGCCGAAACACCGAGGAGCTGGCCAAGTCCCGTGAAGAGCGACGTGCTCTCGAAGGGGATCACGACCAGATCCGCAACGTTGCCCGCCTCGTCGTCTCAGAAATCTCCAAGTCGGCGCCAAGTACCAATGCACCGGTGGTCCAGCTGGCGGAGGTCCCGGATGTGGTCAAGGACCTTGTCAGGAATGGGCTGTTTTATGGAGCGTCGGGGGTGCTGACCTCGGTGGCGATGCACCACCCAAACTTGGACTTCGATGGTATCTATAGTGGGTATGCTGAAGGTCTGAGCATGGAGGACATCCAATCAATCGGGGTGAGCTTGCTGCCGCACGCGCGGTCGGTGTCAGAGCAAGTCTCCACCGAGTGGGTGATGGACGTTCGCTGTCAAGACATGGCCCGAAGCATGCGTGGAGAGAATGCTTCCGAGCCTATGGATAGCCCGAAGCCTGGTTTAGGGGGAAATGTCGCCTCGGCCTTGATCGAGCCGAATGTCGTGCCATCGGGGAGTGAGCATCCTGCGCCTTCGTCGGTCGTGCCGCCAGTAGATGCCGCCAAGTCGGTTTAATAGCTTGCAGAATATAAGTAGTTAGTAAACATAAAAAGTTTTAAGTTCGTGGGGGAGCCCCCATGTAAGACGTTCGTGGTGTGTTTTAATGACTGTAATCGGTTTTTGTTTTTCTGATGGAGTTGCTCCGTTCGGGGAAGCTTGTACCTGCCCGTACCTGCCCGTTTTCCCTCAGCATAATTTTGTTTTTTACTTCTTTCTTTCTCATACCTGCCCATTTGTCCCATGGGCTACAACTTTGTGAGCCTGGGGCATGGCCTGCGAGTCTCGGCTGCTCGTAACCGTAGGAAAAGGCAGGGTGCGATCAGTCGGAATGTTTTAAAGCAAAGCTACGTAAGGCAAATCAAAAGAACAAACCGCCCTCTTGTTCGGGTGGGAAGGAGTTTTCTCCATACGACAGTGAACAAAAATAGAGAGGTAGTATTGCCCCCTAGTGGAGCCCCCGAGTGCCCCGAGCCGAAAAGTGTTCGGGTCAGGGTGCTCTTACAGGAGCGTACGTTTAGTGAATAATAGTAAGGCTGCACTTAGGGAAAGGAAAAACGACATAGCTGTTCCAAGCATTCGGAGAGAACGTCATCGTCGTTGTCTTTCAGTCGGTAGGTGTCCGGTTGGATCAATTCAGGCCTCAGTCATTTGTATCCTCGCCCGATGTCCCCCTTCTTCTGTTGCTGGTTCTTTGCCTTTTTCATTCCTTGACCTGCCAGACTACCTTAGCAGGCGCCTGAGGAGCAGGCAGTCCTTGTAGAGGTGGTTGACGGGATAGTTGTGGTTGGTGCATGGGCTCTCCATGAGCTCGTGAAAGTGTCCTGATTGGTCCTGCTGGAGCTGCGTGCCTAGGTGATCGGCCACGGCGACCAACATGGAGTTAGCCGGTCGGCGGCGATCCTTTATGTTCTTTTTTCCCCTCTGCGTGGAGGGACCATCGTCTTGATCCTAGTGCTTGGCCTTACCTTTGCTGTGGCCTCCGTTGGAGCGCAGAAAGAACAACGCTTGCTGGGGGATGTAGGCAAAGGTTGGTGGTCCCGGGCCGTCAGTGCTGGGACTCCGGTCGCCGCTGCATGTGCCTCAGTTTGGTTCGAGCCGCGCGTAGATAGGCAGTTGGTGTGGAGCGGTCGTCAGGTCAAGGTGAGGTGTTGTTGCGGCCTCATGTGCCGCGTTCAGCGGTTGTTGTGGTGACAGGGTGTACTGCCCCATCTGCTGCATCCCTGTTCCCCGGACGAGGAGCGAGGTCGTGAGTCGGCGTCACGACACGGAGCATTCAGCTTGTTGAATGGCGGCGGTCTCCACCAGTGCCCGGAGGTTCTGGTGGATCACCCGTTTGCGAGGGTCGTTCGGCTCGGATAGGCCGCGCAGAAGCATTGCCGTGGTGGCAATGTTCTGACTGGCCCGAGCGAACTGTGGGGTATCGGTCCCTCTATCCGGGGTGTTGCGCTGGACCTGACGGGCGCGACCCCGAGCACCGTTTGCCGGTCCACGCGCACGAGGCGCGGTGTAGCGCGCCGAGCGCGCTGGCGCAGTTGGTGGCTGATGCGGCCACTGTCGTCGTAGTTCCTCCTCATGCTCACGTGTGAGCTCGAAGGTCTCCATATGAGGGCTCAGAGGGGCATGAGTTCGTGAGGACTCCATTGCCCCTGGCAGCTGTTCCGGAGCATCCATCATGGCATACTCTCGGGATAAATGGTGGCTGGGTGCCACATCGTCGATGCTGGAGCCGTCACTCCTGATGTCATTGTCCATGATGTCGAGGAAATAGGTGGGGCCATAGCTCACCATCCCCATGAACTCAGACGCGAGAGGAGGCGGCGCCATAATCTTTTGGAGCCCCTGGGCATACGCGTCCATGGGAGACACGAGGCCATAGGGGAACTGGCCGTACGGTGGCCGCGACAGGGACAACGGCAGCCCTCCGGGTATTTGGTGGAGGATAGAATGTAGTAAGTAAAGAACGGCATGTATATTACTCACAGCGGGGTTTGAGCAGAGAGTTTGCTCAGAATGAAGCACAGATGCCACGCCATTGAGGTTGCATGTCCCGGAGTCGATGGAGAACGTCTCTCCGATGGGTGCCGGGTCGCGAGTCTCATCGCGGAGGTGGAGTACGCCGAGCCGGTCGGTGACGAAGTCTAGGCTTCCGAAGTGAAAGGCCTGGGATGGCTCGAAAACAAGTGGAACCCGCATCCTTGCAGGTGAGAGTGCGGGATACTCTAGTGAGCCGAGGCGAATCGTATCACCCGAGCCCGCCATGGTGGGGGTGGTGGAAAAATGGGCCATCCGATGACCAAAAAGCGTTGAACGTACAACGTCTTCCCCACGGACGGCACCAACTGTCGGTACAGAAAGTGATGAACTAGTGAATATTTGTAGTTTTGCTGTACGTTGTGATTGGAGGTGGCCTAGCACTAAATGACACAGGATTTATACTAGTTCAGGCAACGTGCCCTACGTCCAGTGTGGGTCGGTTGGTGACTTTATTCTTGAGCCCAGGTGCTCGAAGTCTGTAGTGGGGTTACAAACGAGAAGGAGAAAGGAGGGGTGTACGAGAGGCCTAGTCGGGTCCGACCGGAAGGGCTGAGGGTGACCGGAACTCCGCTATGAGCTAGGTGCTCAAGCGTGTGCTTGAGGGGTTTTTGAGCTATCGATCTAGTGAGCCTGAACTTGAAGAAGTGGACCTCTAAAAAATCGATCTCCCCTGTTGGAGGGAGCACATCCCCTTTTATAGATGAAGGGGATGGCTTTACAGGTGAGAGGGGGAGAGTACGGACATTACTAAGCCTTGTTGCCCATGCCGATGAGGACAACCGATGGTAGGCGGCCACAAAACTGTTGACGTTACTGTAGAGTGTCAGGAGCACATGGGAGGTTGCGTTTTTTTCTTCAGAAAGGATGGACGTCGGTACCTATAAAATACTATTGGTAGGTGAGGAGCCCCACCACATGTACCAGGTATGGCGAACCCTGGCGCCCACTGCCGATGCCCAGAGGTATGTGTGGGTGCTCTTTACCGTATGGGAGCCCAATGACGCCTACAATACTGTAGACACAAATGTCGGCGCCTACAATACTATTTGTCAGGGTGGTTGAGGAGCATTGTTCCCGTAGGTGTGCAGGGTATGGTCTGGTATCATGGTTTTGACTTTGTGCGCTGCCTTCTCTGTTCGCCCCCGGTCCCCTCTGAGTGGGCGCCCCCGGTCGGATGGCCCCAGTCGGTCCTAGCCACGTCAGTCGGAGAATAGCGGTAAGTAGGCTTCCGACGGGTCCCCAGTCGGAGTCGTGGGGTCGGAGTAGGAAGCAGTGTTTTCGGCCGAGCCTTCTGATCGGAGAGACTTCCCGAGGCGGCCGGTGCCCGGGGCGAGTGCTCCGGTCGGAGGTGGGCTGAAGAAGTTGATGAGCGGGCGTTCGTTCTTTCGGGCAGACCTTTCGGTCAGTGACCAGGCTGTCCTTCCGGCCCATCGTATTCTTGGACCTTCGGACCAGCCCATGAACAACATGCTTTTTTCTTGGGCCGAGCCCTGGCGTGGAAGCCGGTCCCCGAGGGACCCCGGGTTTGTGAACCCGACAAAATGGATATAAATAAGTTAGTTATGTTTAACCATGATGTTTTCTATGGTGTTTATGATGCATATGATCGGTTGATGTTGTTAGTAAGGCTTAAAAGCAATTGGTTGTATGCAACTAGTTAATTATGGCTTTATAATTCAACTAGATGGCTGCATGTATAGTTTTTGTTGTGGTGATGATTTGACGATGATAATGATCTTTTATGTAAAGATGGTTAATAACAAAGTTGTAGATAACTTACTGATCTACCTTGTGTTAAATTTTCATAGTCATAGGCCTTATGGTTCAAGAATTATGGCTGTTAGAAGTCTACTGTCAGGAATGCTTGCTCTCTGGACAAACCTTAAGGATTGATTTGTTTCACCTAGATAACTGCTAAATCACATTAAGATGATTAAAATAAAGTTGTAGGCAAATTCATAAGATTTATAGAATGTCCACCACCATATTTTTCGATGTATATAACTCCAGTTATGGTCAAAACAAGTGGTTGCTGTCTTGTACTCCAGAAAATGATTTACATAAGTGTTTGTTAATTATTAGAAAAGAGATATGCACCTACTCAGTAAAATATGATGCAACTTGTTATTACTTTAATGCAAAGCTGTTGAAAACACTTGGGAGGATGCATTCATCACATTATATCATATTATACATGTCATCATATATGAATTCATGATATCTTATTTCATGCTCATGCATATAGGATCGTCCGAAGAGATAACTCTCCTAGAGTTCAACGAAGAAGAGGAGGAGGATCAGCATGAGATGCCTCAGGCCATAGCTCTAGGAGAAGAGGAGCAAACTCTCAAAGATCTCCCAAAATGCCCAGATCACCGGCCAACCTCTTTCCTCAAAGGCAAGCCCCAGAGGGTTCTAAGTCTCCCATGTTTTACAAAATATCACTTGAGTCCTTTATGTTTGATGTATTAGGTTATAAGAGTAGATTGGAACACTTGATGCATTGAACTACCTTGTCCAGTTACATATATCTTTAACCCTGTGTAGGTCCATGATCGAATATATGCTTAGCCATGCTTAGACTGGTAAACGTCTGGTGATTTCCTATCACTTGCGAGATATAGGTGGATACTAAAGCACGGTTGGCTATATTTGCTGTCGTGGAAAAGAACCATGGGGTAATGTAAATGGAGGCCAGGCGGAGTCTATGTGTAAGTTGACTTATGTGATTTCATCTATGTTGGCTAAGGACCGTACCGTTGTTGGCACTTCTAACAAGATTGAACGCATGCCTCTCACTTAGCTGGCCGGATAACTCATTCCGACCATGAAGCTGAGTACCTCAACTCAGGTTGGGCCCCGTTATATAAAAGTGCACACTCTGGATGGTAGTAAGGATGTGCGGGGAGCTAGACGTGAGCCCAAGGGCAGGGTAGTCCTGATTGTCCTGGTAGCTAGTCGTCCTAGATTGTGCGGCGCTGGTCGAACCCGTGAAATGTGTACTTGAGTTGTACCAAAGGTGACCTAAGGCTACCATGGCTGGTAGACCTAGGTTTGTGTTAGGAATAAATTCCCAGCTGGTTGAAATCGATTCGAATTGCCATCTCTCCCGGATAGTGAGAAACTTGGCTAGTCCCAACATCGTAGTAACTGTGTTATGGAATGTGATGGTTCGAATGAACATGGAATTACCACACATGCTATGGTTACTATTGTATGGTACTAAATAACATACCACATGTTTTGCACAGGTTAGTTGCTAATCTAGAGATGAATAGCTATAATTAATTTGATGACCGAATTATAATTGTACCACTGAATTAGTCACTTTTTATGCAAAATGTTGTCAAGCTACCTCCACTTATAAAGCCTTGCATAATCCTTGGAGTCATTTTATTTTGGTTCATGATGGGTAAGTCTAGCTGAGTACCTTCTCGTACTCAGGGTTTTATTCTGATTGTTGCAGATGGTAAAGTTTATCACGGCTATTGCAAGAACTGCTTCTGTCCCGTCGTGGACGAGGAGTGAGCCCTAGACAGGCATCTCTTATTAATCCTTCTTATATGTTTTTGAGGGAGTGTGATCATGAGTTGGCATTGTATTTGAACTATAATGGCAGATGATAGTTTCAAACTTTAATTTGCTTCCGCTACTATTTACTAAACTTGGTTTGTAATAACCTTAAATCGTACTCTGATGAATGAACTGTATTTGTGAACCTTATGTAACATGTGACATGTATGTTGAATCATGTACGATCTTGGTTGTATGTTGAAGGTTAATTGAGACCCATCATGGTACTCAATGGACTACCGGGTTTATATGGGCTCAAGTATGCACTACGACCGCTTGCAAGCTGCCATTGTACTTGTGCTCTTATAAATTGGTCGGTTCTGCTACACTGCATGCAACCTTGAAGTGGATGTCCTTGTTTCTCTTTTGTTTTTACTGAGTTGAGGGATTTACCACCACCTAGCACTCCTCTGGTAGCCCTCTCATGTACATAAGGCTCCTGTAGGCACCACCACTAGTTGGGTTTTGTTTCATTGAGTTAGCCATTGCTACCACCTTCTAGCGCGCATGTTGAATAAACCACCCGTCTGGTTGTATTCAGAACCCCACCATCTTGTGTTTTCAGATTGAAACCTTCATATTTATCTTGTAATTGAGTGCTTGTTCAACTTGTTCTTCGATTGCTTGCAGGATGAGTGCCCTCGTGGCTGGGTCACGCACCACAAGAACGTAGCGATCCTTGGAGTCGGTGTATTGGTTGCTAAGGCACATTGTCCCTGGATGGTTGTAGTCAAATCGTGAATGTCGTCTCCATCCACTAAATCAAAGTTATCCCTCTCCACCAAAAGATCAGGACACCCTTATCCCTTATCATTTAGTCTCCTATTGTCTCGCCTATCGCCTCTTGTAAGCAAGGTGGGTGAACTACCCTTTATAACTACTATCTTTACCAGATGTCATTGCTATCTAGGTCCTCTCTAGCCAAGTTCCATAGGCTCTTTTTATCATCATAGGATGGTCTTGATCCTTAGTTAGTTCACTTCACGTTCCCCATGGAAATATGATACCTGGAATACTCCCGATGAAGGCAACATTAACTACCATACGCTTGCGGTTTACCTATTTGCCACTTTAGGTGTCAACAAGCTTTCTAGCGCCATTGCCGGGGAACAGTAGCTGTCTTAACTAGAATTGAGTCATTTGAGTTATCTTTGTTTGATCAGTCCCTTCTTTCCACATACACCATGGATCAAACACCTCTCTTCGAGTATGCTACTCCATCGGGCGCTTGTTTGGAGCCGCCTCGTTCATCCCAAGCCATTTTGGCTGTTCGTTATGAGCTTCGCCTGAGTCTCATAGCGATGGTTCAGGAGAAGCCTTTTTCTAAGGATGAAGATGAGAACCCCAATACACATCTACGTGACTTTGAACAGTTGTGCTCATGCATACACATTCAAGGCATGAGATGAGATACCCTTAAGTGGAAGCTATTTCCGTTCTCTTTGATGGGAATAGCTAAATGATGGTATACTCACCACGTAGGAAGTGTACAAGGAGAATGGGAGAGGTTGCAATCCAAATTCTGCCTAACTTTCTTCCCTGTTCCCCGCGTTACTCATCTTTGAGTAGAGATCCTAACCTTTAGGCAAAAGGAGAAGGAGTCTCTAGGAGTGGCATGGGCCCATCTCAAGACTTAGTATCATTAGGCCTAGATCTAGCTATAGTCGAGCCAACTTTGTTGCAACATTTCTATCTTGGTCTTAGCCAGAATTCCACATAGTTCCTCGACCTAGCTTCTGGGGGACCATTCTTGCATCTCCCCATTAGTGAAGGGAAGGATGTTCTTGCAAAATTCTTGAGAACACCCCCTACACTAAAGTCTACGATGAAGCCCCTGAGGAGGAGGAGGACCTAGCCCCTAAGGTAGATGAAGGAACCTCGATAGCTGAAACATTGTCGTCCACTTCCCAACAACCAGTTGTCGAGCCTGAACCACCAACCCTGAATGTTCCAAAGGAAGAAGAAATTCAACCTTTGGAATTTTCTTTTGATATTGAGGATAATCTCTTTTTTATTTTGGAAATACCTCAAATCGACCAATGCAAAAGAGCAAAACCCATATCACACGCATGTACGAGTTTGGAAATCGCTCGCGTGGGTCACCGTTCACTCTATTCGATGGTGTGTCTAGGTAATATGTGAGGAACGCTTATGGGTAGTCATGATCATCCTCGATCATCAGGACTTCATGATAGCCAGGCACCACTACTATTACTCCTATTTTGGATACATACTTGTTCATTATGGGTCTTGCATTTCATTAAAGATGCTGAACTACTTAATCTTGTTTCACTACATTAAACCAACTAGCTTAAATTAATCATAGCCTACTACTTAATCATTGGCTTGGAACATTTAAATTGCTTAGTTGGTTAGCTTTGATAGAAGTCAAGTGTGGGCGGTTACTCACTCTTGCCTATATAGGAGCTTCATCGGGTTTAAGTAATCATTTAAAACTTGCAAGGGTTCAACTTGATTTCCTTGCTCAATATGATTAAGGACCAACCCTTAACTTGAGTTAACTAAGTGATGATCAAATGTTAATCTCTACTCAAGCGAGGGGTCAGGTCACTATGAGTGTTGGATCTCAAGTGATGTAGCTCGTGGAGTAGCTAAGCACCGTTTATGGGATAGTAAGTTTGAGTAACCACCCGCATAGACCACATGTCGCGTATGGGAGTAGTAAGCTGTGTAGTTAGTGGTAACATGCTTATTGTGCGGATTCGGCTCGGGTTCTGATGTGGGGTAGCGTGTTAAGCCAGTACCTTGGTCCTCCTCTAGATCGTTTATGGATTTGAAAGCTAGATTGAGTAAAGGTCGGAACCTCAAGGCAACCCTTATGTGGGCATAGGTATGCAGGTTCTCCCTTGGTATTCGAGTGGGTACAATTGTACACATCTGCAGAGATCTTTTCAAAAGTCTAAAGTCTTCAAGTGGAATTGTTTGATTGTTCTCTATTCTACACTTAGTGTAGTGAGAATGAATGAACTTGATATGAGGTGAATTATAAGTTGATCACTTAATTGTTCTTCTCAATTGATACATGCAAATATAATGGCTAAGTTAGATTCATGGGCATCTCATTTCTCAACAAAGGCCATGCTTTTACACAAATTACAAATACCTATTAATCCTTTTGCATACACCAAATATGTATGTTGGAATAAGCCCTTTGAGTATGAAATGTACTCACAGTGCTGCCGATAAGTTGATTTGCAGGTACTTCAGACTTGATGACCATTTGAGCCAAGCTGAAGTGAAGTCAAAGTGTAGCAGGCTATGGGACAGGCATCCCCAAAGGCTGTCATTACTCTAATAATAGTAGATAAGAGAATGACAGTAAAGCTATGGGATTAATTGATGAATTGCCTTGATGCCAACTCAATATTTCACTTTTATTCATAAACTTTGATGTAACATATTAAATATTTCCGAATGTGTGATAACTAAGTTATGTGAAGTCTTGATGATTGGTTCATGGAATGTAACTCTACTTATACATCCTAGTATTGGAGGTACGGATGGCACTCTATTGGGGATCACCATGGTTAGTTTAGTCTAAAATGGGTCGGTCAAGTGGAAGACACATAGCTCAAGTAAATTAACGTGGGGACCCCACATGAGCTGTCCGCCACTGTCGCCATGAATGGCAATAGCTATAAAACCCCTACCACGATGCCCACAAACCCTAGGACACCCCGCTGTCACTGGTGGCTCAACCACTCACACGCCAAGGCCTAGGAGGAATCCAAGTGGAGAGGAGGAAGCCGAACATAAGGAGCCAATGCTGCAAGGAGTCATCTGAGCGGAGCACGATGCCTTGATCATCTATAGTGGCATAGCGGCTACACTACATGGCCTCGCCTCTATTGACGGTGAAAATGTCATAATTTACATACTCAAAACACCGCCAACAGCCTTGAAATAGAAGGAAGATAAGCATATCATGAACATATTTTATCTAATAACTAGTTCCACATGTCCATGAAGTATTTGATGAAGAGCTATAGGAAATGGAGCAAGCTAAGTTGGTGGCACCAACATAGGGGTGCTGCCAGATCCCACCATGGGGCCTAGTAGCCTCCTAAGCTAGCCATGATCCATGGAAGTACTCCAAAGTGCTTCTACACCCTTGGATGCAACTTGTGTTTCTTCTCAAGGGTAGGAGATCAACTCACATGGATTGAATGGCCCACAAGACACAAACTCAATATGACAACAGTCCAACTCAACCTACACTTCACTATGATATGTGGACCAAGCACCCCACAAGAGGAGGCAGCCCCAAAGGACCCTATGCAGGTCGGCTAACCTACAAGAGTGAACCCACACCCTTCATTTATCCTCCATGACATGTGGGCCTACTTCTAGAAGAGGAGGGTGGCCCCACCTACCATAGGGGGTTGGCTGACACCCTAGGTGGTCAGCCAACCTCCACCACCATTTGCATGCCGCCATGCATAAAAGCACATGCTCAAATGCTCTCAACCATTGATCTATTAGGGTTTCATCCAAGGGTGGAGGATGGAAGGCACATGGATTGAGGACATGGCACATTGGGTGGTCCTATTCCTCCCCTTGGACTATAAATACCCCCTTACTTGTAGCACCCGGTTTTAAGAACAAAACCAGATACGCACCATATGTGAGCCCAGGAAGTCAAATCTCACATATAACTACAAATATGGGTAATATCATAAGACAATGCTTATTACATAGCGTATTAGTACAAAGAATATAACCTCAGAGTATAGACAGCGGAAAGACAACTCTAATCTTTAGGCAAAGACTCCAATTGTAACACCCTAGGTGTTTGGCTTCCACTAATTGCATTTCATTTCATAAACATGTGCATTATCTATGTCATCATGCCATTATCATTGAAACATACATATTCAACATTTTAAATTGTATGTGTTTCATGCTTGATTGCTTAGAGTGGTGGTAGTGCAACATGTGAATGTAACATGAAACTCTCATACTTTGAAACATGGCAATATGGTAGTAATGTGGCAATTATAAAATGACAACAAGGTCTTAAAACATGTGAAACATTGCATTGCAACATATGAGTGAATTACTTGTTTTAGTTGCTTTATCACATGTGAACATTAAAGGTTGGTATAACAAATTGGTAAAGTAGTTGATCATGGTCTATTACACCTTAACTATACTTAGGTTACTTGTTGGGACATTGTTCAGGTATATCAAAATGACCAAAATGCCCTCAAGTAGAGGTTTGACTTGAATTGACTCCAGAGTCTCACTGTTTGACTATTTCAAAAGACCAATTTAGAAATCTTGCATGGCTGTGCACTCTTTACCAAAGTTGTAGCTAATTTATCAAGGAACAAAAGTTGTTTTATGACCAACTCATGAAAATGGCTAGAACATGCTCAAACATGGCCCACAAGTCAGAAGTTCATGCTGATTTCAGACTTAGAAATTTTTCTAAGTCCTTAAGTGTTTTGCAGTTTCATGTACCCAACTTTGTCACCTTGTATCTCCCTAACAAAGCCAAACCAGCTCGAGCTCCAATGGAAAGAGTTGTAGTTCACATATAGATGATCAACTTTGTTAACTATGGCATAGTCTAGATCGTCACGGATTAGGAGCTAATCACCGTCAAACCTGCTCTGTCAGTCATCGTCGGGATCACTGAATCACGTTTTTCTGAAACAGTTCAGTAGCGTTGTGGCCGACCGGTTCAGAGGTTGCTGGCCACGTGGCGCCACCCGTCACCGCTTGCCTGAGCGCGCAGGCCACGCGCTGTGGACGCCCTAGCACGGACAGCCGCGTCTTGAGCACCCCGCGCACCTGCCCACCGCACTCGCCATTCTCACTGCCGTCCCCTTCCTCCGCGCGCACGGCGACCAGGACACCGTGACGCCGCCGAGCCAATGCCACCAAAACCGAGCGCCATTGCCCGATTCCTCTGAACCACAGCACCATCGTGAGCCTCTCCACGTCCTCGACCCCACCGCCACTCCATTTTCGCCTCAGGTAGCTCTCACCGTGAGCGTGGCTCCACCGGGTCGCCATGACCGCCGCCGGCAGAGCTCGCACGTGGCCGTGCTGCTCGAGCCCCTTATCGCCCCTTCTCTCCCTTGCGCTAGCTTCTGTATGTGATGCTGAAGCTCATTGAGTGAGACACTAGGGCCGTGACGTCGTAGCCTCGCCGGAGCCGGCCATGCCGTGACCGAGCGCCGCCGTGGCCATCGCCACCTCCTCTAGCTGCGTCTTTTGCTGCAATAGATGGTTCCCCTAGGTCCGCTAGGGTGAGGCGAAACTGTTGGCACCGTCGTCTTCCTCCGCTCCCCTGCCTATCTCGCTGACGCGCGGGCCCCTCCCGTCAGTCGCCGGGCTGAAGCGGGAGCCCAACGTGGGCCACGCTGCGTCTTGGGCCACGCTAGCATTGTTCGCAGGCCACCGTTCCTCGGGCCGGCCCAACAGCAGTGAAAGGATTTCTTGCTTTGTTTTGTTTATTTTGTTTTCACAGATTTGTGTGCATGATTCAAAAATATGTATTTCCTAGTTGGTAGATCCAAATGCTATGGTTCCAATTTTGTTGAGTTCATGATAATGTCTAGTATTTAATAAAAATATTATATGGGCACATGTTTTAGAAATTATGGATGAATTAAATAGGACTTTGAAATGTGTTTTTGGATACATTCAAACTTGTTTGAATTTTATCTTGAGTTTCTGTGGTCCAAAAATTATGAAATTTTGTGAGTAATCTATTATTGCTTAGTAGAGGCTATGGTTAAAATTTTAGAGCTAGTGCATGTGTAGTTTTTGAGTTATAGAATTTTCTTTTATCAATGGAGGGATCTTGTGTGAATTTTCATAATTTTTCTATAGATCCAGTATAGGTGAAATTTGGCGAGTAAGGTTCTTATGCTAGAATGATGCTAGAAAAAATGTGAAATCTGTTGCTTGACACTTTTCATTAGGGTTTCCTAATTATGCTAAAAATAGGTATGCCACCTGTTATTTTGGATACAGCAAGTTCTGCTTGCTCAATGGCTTTGAAATTTTTATGGTAGTCTATGTGAAGCATGAGATAGCTACTGTAATTTTTGTAGATTTTTATGAACAGTTTTACTATATGTTGCTTTAATCACCTAATTAACTAAATAAATTAGAAAAGGATATTAAATGATTTATGTAGAAATTGGCATTATACTTTCTAGTGTTCCTCTGGTATGTGTAACAAGTTGGTAAACTTGGTTTGGTCAAATTAGGCTTTTGCACCATCATTAAATAATTAAGTTAGTAACCCTGTCATTTCGGGACAGATTCTAGGTTTACTGGAATTTGATTTGGTTAACTTAAGAATCATGCTTTGATGTTTACAAATGAATTGTAGAGAATTTCATAAGCTTTCCAGAATGTCCTCTTGCAAGTCATTTGGATTTGTAGAACTCTGGTTGTGATTGAATTAAGGGACTATTTGTGTGCATATGAAGCTTTAAATGTTGATTTATGTATGCCTTTACTATTTCTAAGTTTGTGGTAATGTTCCTAGGTGTTAGGCCTTTAACTGAAGATGAGCATCTTTATCTTAGGTTATGCAAGTTAGGTAAGTTGATCTTGTTCTTCAAGTTAAGTTAGATACCTGTTTTAAAGTGATTTGAATAGAGCTGTTCTTAATCGGTAAACGAGTGTCCAGTAATGTTTTCATCAAACACTTACTGTGATTCATTCATCATGAGCGTCATGTCATTCCTTATGCATCCATGATATTTATCTCGTGCATCGGCATGCAATAGGTGTACTGGAAGGTGTGACCCTGCTGGAATTCGAGGAACCGAGCAAGCAGCAGCAGTCGACACCAGAGGTTCAGGAGGTGCAGCCTTCAGAAGAAGTGCCAGACGAGGTCGCCGTTGAGTGCCCAGATCACCATCCGTGCAACTTTGTGAAAGGCAAGCCCCGGAGCATATTAAGCCTCCTAATTTCCGAAATACAGTTACAGTATTATTGTTACATATATATATTGTTGCATTAAGTTTAGGTGTTGGATGCAAACAATTGCTACATTGGTTACCCAATCCTTGTCCAGATATTGTTACCCTGAATCCTATGTAGCTCAGGCTCATGTAGTGCTTAGCCCTGTTTAAATGCGGTAGAAGTCAGATGATTTCCTGTCACCTGCGAGATATAGGAATATACATGTGTCACGGTTGGCTATATTTGCTATCGTGGAAAAGAACCAGTCTTAATTTGAAATAAAGACCGAAGGCGGAGGCTTGCCGGGTTTGCAAAGTGACTTCGTCAGCGTCGCTTAAGGACTGATTCTTGGAGCCTTTCCTGCTCATGTTGAACGCATGCCTCTCTCTTAGTTGGCCGTGTCCAAGACCGACCATGGCCGAGTAGCTCACCTCGGTAGCCGGGAGTCGATAAGTATAAAGTTCACCTCGGAAGGGAGCCGTAGGCATGAGTCCAAGGGCAGGTGATTTAAAAGTCCTCATCGTCCTGGCAAAAGGGTAATCCCTGAGAGTGCTGGCGCTGATCGAACCCACGAATTTGGTTCCTGAGTTGTTCCAAAGGTGACCCACGGCTACCCTTACAAAGTACGCCAGGGTGAGAGTTAGGAATACCCCCTCAGCTGAGTTGTAATTTGATTCGAATCGCCGTCTCTCCCGGTTAGTGAGAACTTAACGGGCTTATCTCCAATGTAGATGCACTAAATAACATAATGGTTCGAAAATGATGATATGATGATAACAGCCTTATTATACCGCTATGGTTAATATTGTTTGCTCCTAATAAGTGAGTGCTCTAGTACAAAAGCTAATCTAGTGGACAGTAAATGATGACAAGCTTGATGCTAAGTTTAAATTGGTTACTATAATCATAAGCTCTTTTATGCAATCTGTGTCCACTAGCCCACCGAAAAAGCCTTGCATGATCCTTGGTGTCTTTTATTTCGGTTTTTGGCGGGTAAGTCTAGCTGAGTACCTTCTCGTACTCATGGTTTATCTCCCACCGCTGCGGATGACCGCTTCTTCTTTGGTTGTTTGCAAGTACGCCTTCTCCTCAAATTGGGGGATGAAGACTAGGCCATTGGTCGCGGTCTCTACTAGTTCTCGTACCTGATAATGCTTTTGTGGGACATGACTCAGATCTGGCAATGTATTTGAAACTATGAATTTATGTACTAAACTATGTTGCTTTCGCGCATTTGAACTTGGTTTGTAATATTTTATTTGAACTCTGATGGATGTAATCCGAATGCTACTTATGAAATGTTGTAACGGATGATGTGTTGTGTTGAATCACTATGATCTTGGTTTGTATGTCGAGAGTTGGTTGAAATCCTTCGTGATTTCTAGACTACCGGGATTATGGGAGCTTAAGTACAGGAATTTGATCGCTTCGGTGATTGTTTTTGTACTTACGTTCTTATGATTTGGTCGGTTCTGTTACAGCTGGCATCAGAGCAAGATTCGACACTAAACTTGTCATTTGTGTATTTAAAATAAAAGTATTTGTGAAAATCCTAAATTAAATACTAAGTATTGCCAGTGGTCATATCCCTTATGCCCAAATAAGGACACTTAGGTGGCTTATTAAGTACTAACTTGGGGGTTCCTGCTTGTTTCTATTTCGTCGTCCATACGGCGTGCTATTGTATGGATGCCATCCGCTTGGGTGGTAATGTTTGGATCAAATACCTCTACGCTCTGGTAAGTGGGAGTTGTGAGAGCATGACCGTCCAACCATCGGTCTAGGGGAGAGTAGTTGTGGTTGCTCGCATACTTACATGTTCAATCATGTATCTATGAGAGTACTTAAATGTGGGTATCTCTCGACGGGTAGTCGTGATACTAGAGTATATGCATCGGGGATGTATGTATGAAAGTATTTAGTTTATCGCTTGCTTTTATGCATTTTGGGAAATTATCGGGCTGAAATGAAATTTTCTGCAGTACACTAACAACGTATCGTTGTAGATCGACTAGCTACCGTATACTTAGAGAACGTATGTATGCCAAATATATATTTCGCTAGCCTTTAAATTTTTCTAGGATTGTGAGGACGTATGGATCGTGCATGCATCATGTTCAAGCATACATGGCATTTCTTGCATTACTCCCTCCTTTAAAATATGATTGTCCCGACTAATTAAATTTCAGATATCCCTTAAATGATTCTCCCCTTACGTTGTAACTTTTTGCTACTGAGATGGCGCACGAAGCTCACTCCCCGCAAGTCCGCTGGAGGCGGGCGCCTTGTCACCGTTTAGCTCCTCGTGAGCCCCGTCCTGAGCCTACTGAGGCGGAAAGGCTGAGGACAGAGCTAGCTCGGGTGACTGCTGAGAGGAATGTGGCTCAGCACCACTTGGAGCAAGTAACGCAGGAAAGGGACCAAGAGACCCTTGAGGTTCAGAGGTTGACAGTTGCTCACCGCAACTGTGAACGCATGTTGATTCACATGATGAACCAATGGAATGAAGCCTGGAACGAAGAGAATGTGTTGAGAGCACGATAGGTAGAGCTAGAGCAGCAAGTGGCAGTTACCGAAGAGTACAATGACCATCTCCATGAGGAGGTTCACCTGTTACACAATCAACTTCACCCTCTCCTGCCACCTGATGATGAGGATGAGATGGGCTCTGGTGTCATCATGGCTGAAGGTGATGATGACATGGAGGTCAATGGACCTGAGGACATTCCACCTGATGAGGAGGAAGATGAGGAGTTAGAGCCTGCTAGTGATGAAGATGGAGGAGAGATCTTTGACACTGACTCTGAGGACGATGCGTAGTTTAGCTTACTACCTAGCTAATGCGCAAGAGCTAGTCTTTTGTTGATCCTCATGCATGAACGAGTAGCTTTGTAATAAGTTAATCGTTGGGATGTAATATCGAACCATAAGTTATCTTTGGATGTAAGTTTGGAACCACTATGGCTTGGATGTAACCTATCAAACGTATTATGCTCCACGTATGTGAGCCTTTGATGAATTTCGTCTTTGCGGTCTATGGATCTCGTTGTTGGTTAAGTTCATCGCATTTATGTGTCAATTGACGCGCTTGATGAGTTGTGTGATTGTGATGAATGATTGTGCCTCTGTTGATTATATAAATGCATTCCCTCCAATGGACTCAGTTTGGCATAATTATATGATTCATCTACAAAAATTTCCACATCGTCAGTGCTCATTGGCTATACATTTTGCAGATGGCTCATAACCTTTATCGCGGTCGTGGCATGGGAAATGAGGAACAACCACCTCCGCCACCGCCCACACCAGCTGAGCTGATGCAGACGGTCGTGGAAAGTCAGCGCATGCTAGCTGAGGCTATGCGCCAGATGGCTAACCGTGAGGATCGGCATGCCCGCCAGGGACCCGAGCCAAACTAGTACAGCAGCTTTAAGGACTTCATGGACACAAAGCCTCCTATCTTTCGTGAGGTAGAAGAACCATTACAAGCTGATGAATGGTTAAGCACGATAGAGCAAAGGTTTGGATTGCTCCGTTTGATTGAAGGTATGAAGGCCACATATGCAGGGCACCAGCTCCAAGGCCCTATAGGCATCTGGTGGACCCATCATAGGACCACCTTCCCTGCTAACGTTGAGATAGTTTGGAACCAGTTCTGGGCAGCTTTTCGAGGACACTTTATCCCTCCTGGTCTCATGGCCATTAAGCATACCGAGTTTATGAAGCTAACCCAAGGCAACAAGAGTCTTAATGAATACCTCCAGGCATTCAACAACCTGGCGAGGTATGCTCCTGAGTTCGTCGATACTAACGCCAAGAGAATAGCTAGCTTCAAGAGGGGACTTTCCCCTAAACTAATGAAGTCTATGGGCAACTGCAAGTGTGTCACCTTCAATGAGTTTATTAGTGACACCCTGACTCAGGAGAACAATGATAAGATATATGCCGCTTCCAAGAACCGCAAAAGAAACTTTGAGGCAGGTGCTTCTCAGTCTAAGGCACCAATGGTATCCAAGACCCAGTACCGTCCACCCAATGCTAATGTCTGATACCGCCCACCTCAGAAGAAGAATCAAGCTAAAACTGGTTTTCGCAAGGGGTACACAAATTCCTTGCCAAAGAATACCTCTGGGCAGGGTAGCTCCAATGTCCCACCAGCTAACAGGCCGTGTTGGAACTATAACCAGCCTGGTCATTGGGCAAATAAGTGTCCCTATCCTTCCAAGCAGAATGCTCAAGGAAACATCCATCAGGGGTGTGTTCACTACACTACTGTGGAGGAAATTCCTGCTGGTGAAGTGGTCACCGCTGGTAAGTTTCTTGTTAATGATCACCCTGCAGTTGTGCTCTTTGATTCGGGTGCTTCACATTCCTTTGTGAGTTCTACTTTTGCATCTAAGCATAAGATGAATGTGATTACAATTATCAAGGGTGGTTATTGTATTAGTGCTGCTGGGAATAATATCATGACTAACCAAGTAGTAAAAGATGTAAAGCTTGAAATTGGGGATCGAGAGTTCCTTACGGATCTTGTAGTTCTACCGGGGGTAGGAATTGATATAATCCTAGGAATGAAGTGGATGAGTGGGAATGGAGTGTTGATCGATACGTCAACCCATGTGGTAATGTTGAGGGATCCTGTGGATAAGAAGGGTTTTCTAGTGCAGTTACCTTATGATATCTCTATTCATAATACAGCCAATGCTACCCTAGCCAAAGCCATTAAGGATCTACCAGTTGTCTGTGAGTTTCCAGATGTCTTCCCTGATGACTTGCCTAGATTACCTCCGGACCGTGATGTAGAATTCAAGATAGAACTCATTCCGGGTACGGCTCCTATTTCTCGAAGGCCCTATAGAATGCCACCCAATGAGTTGGCTGAGCTAAAGAGTCAGTTGAATGAGCTATTGAAGAAAGGTTTGATTCGGCCTAGTTCTTCTCCTTGGGGTTGTCTGGCTATATTTGTGAAGAAGAAGGACGAGTCTCTACACATGTGTGTGGATTATCGTCCCCTAAATGCTGTTACCATCAAGAACAAATACCCTCTTCCTCACATCGATATTCTGTTTGATCAGCTCTCCAAAGCTAAGGTATTCTCCAAGATCGATTTGAGGTCTGGTTACCATCAAATCAAAATTCGTCCTGAAGATATACCTAAGACAACTTTCTCTACTCGTTATGGCTTGTTCGAGTACCTTGTCATGTCCTTTGGGTTGACAAATGCTCTGGCACACTTTATGTACCTGATGAATTCTGTATTCATGCCAGAATTGGACAAGTTTGTCGTCGTGTTTATTGATGATATCCTGGTATATTCTCAGAATGAAGAAGAGCATGCTGAACATCTGAGAATTGTCTTAACTCGGTTACGTGACAACCAGCTTTATGCTAAGTTCAGCAAGTGTGAATTCTAGTTGAACAAGATACCTTTTCTAGGTCATGTGTTATCTGGTGATGGAATTTCGGTTGACCCTACTAAGGTGCAAGAAGTCCTTGAGTCGAAGGCACCTACTACGGTCACAGAAGTCCGAAGTTTCCTGGGATTGGCTGGCTATTATCGTCGCTTTATCCTGGATTTCTCTAAAATCACCAAGCCCATGACTCGACTACTTCAAAAAGATGAGAAGTTTGTCTGGACTCTGAAGTGTGAAGAGGCTTTCCACACTTTGTGGACCTTACTAACCTCTGCCCCTGTCTTGGCACAACCTGACATCGAGAAGCCTTTTGATGTCTACTGTGATGCATGTGGCACCGGTTTGGGGTGTGTTCTTATGCAGGAGGGCCGAGTAATTGCTTATGCTTTGCGCCAGCTTCGAAAGCATGAAGTCAACTATCCTACCCATGACTTAGAGCTAGCCGCAGTTGTTCATGCCCTGAAGATTTGGAGAGATTACTTGCTGGGTAATGTGTGCAACATCTATACTGACCATAAAAGCCTCAAGTACATCTTTACTCAACCCGAGTTGAACATGCATCAACGACGATGGTTAGAATTAATCAAAGACTACAACCTTCAAGTGCACTACCATCTTGGTAAGGCAAATGTGGTTGCTGATGCCTTAAGCAGAAAGGCCCATTGCAATTCCTTAGTGAAGATTTTCATCTGGCACACCTCCTTCATCCTGTAGTACTCCACCATATCACTGTGGATTGCTCTCTTAGAAGTCGAATTATCGAACTCCAGAAGACTGATGTGGGTGTGTTTCACATCAAGCGAAAGATGAAAGAGAAAGAGACCAAGCACTTTAGGGTCGATGACAAAGAAATTCTCTGGTTTAATGATAGACTTGTGGTACCCAAAGATAAAGAACTTAGAAATCAAATTATGGCTGAAGCCCATTCTTCTAAGTTGTCCATACATCCTGGTAGCAGTAAAATGTATCAAGATCTCAAGCTGTATTATTGGTGGACCAAGATGAAGAAAGAGATCGCAGCTTACGTGGCTAAGTGTGATAACTGTTGCAGAGTCAAGGCTATTCACATGAGGCCTGGATTATTGCAGCCACTCTCTATTCCTGGCTGGAAGTGGGAAGAAATTAGCATGGATTTCATTGTTTGATTACCCACTACCAAAAAGGGTTGTGATTCCATCTAGGTTATCATAGATCGTCTAACTAAATCCACTCACTTTATTCCGGTCAAGTCTACATATCACCCGCACAATTATGCTGAGATTTACTTCCAACAAGTGGTACGTCTCCATGGTGTACCCAAATCCATTGTTTCTGATAGAGGACCGCAATTCACGGGTCGCTTTTGGGAGTGCTTACATCAGAATCTTGGCACTCATCTAATCCGTAGTTCTGCCTATCATCCGCAAACATCAGGACAGATTGAGCGTGTTAATCAAATTCTTGAAGACATGCTTAGAGCTTGTCTTATCTCTTGCAAAGGCTCTTGGGAAGACTGGTTACCTCTCGCTGAATTCTCTTATAACAACAGCTATCAAGAGAGTATTAAAATGGCTCCTTTTGAAGCTCTTTATGGCCGCAAGTGTAGAACTCCTTTGAACTGGGTGGAACCCGGGGAAAGAAGATTCTATGGTATTGACTTTGTAAAAGAAGCCGAAGAGCAAGTCCAAACTATATAGAAGAATATGACTGCCGCTCAGGCTAGACAAAAGAGCTATGCTGACAAGAGAAGAAAACATATTGAGTTTGAAGTAGGTGATCATGTTTATCTGAAGGTATCCCCTATGAAAGGAGTCAAGCGTTTTGGAATTAAAAGGAAGCTTGAGCCTCGATATGTTGGACCTTACCGCATTATCGAGAAAAGTGGAAGAGTAGCCTATAAACTCGATCTACCCCGTGAGATGGGAGCTATATTCCCAGTATTCCATGTGTCTCAGCTGAAGAAGTGTCTCCGTATTCCTGAGGAAAGAATAGCGACAAGAAAAGTCAACTTGAAATCTGATCTTTCTTATGAGGAGAAGCCCGTGCAAGTCCTGGATACTCAAGAAAGAGTGACTCGTACATGAGTGGTTAAGTTATACAAGGTAGTTTGGAGTAATCATAGTGAACGGGATGCAACCTGGGAGCGGGAAGATTATTTAAAGGAAAACTATCCAGCTTTCTATACTGATTGGTATGCTTTCTAAATCTCGGGATGAGATTTTTCTAAGGGGGGAGGGCTGTAACACCCTAGGTGTTTGGCTTCCACTAATTGCATTTCATTTCATAAACATGTGCATTATCTATGTCATCATGCCATTATCATTGAAACATACATATGCAACATTTTAAATTGTATGTGTTTCATGCTTGATTGCTTAGAGTGGTGGTAGTGCAACATGTGAATGTAACATGAAACTCTCATACTTTGAAACATGGCAATATGGTAGTAATGTGTCAATTATAAAATGACAACAAGGTCTTGAAACATGTGAAACATTGCATTGCAACATATGAGTAAATTACTTGTTTTAGTTGCTTTATCACATGTGAACATTAAAGGTTGGTATAACAAATTGGTAAAGTAGTTGATCATGGTCTATTACACCTTAACTATACTTAGGTTACTTGTTGGGACATTGTTTAGGTAGATCAAAATGACCAAAATGCCCTCAAGTAGAGGTTTGACTTGAATTGACTCTAGAGTCTCACTGTTTGACTGTTTCAAAAGACCAATTTAGAAATCTTGCATGGCTGTGCACTCTTTACCAAAGTTGTAGCTAATTTATCAACGAACAAAAGTTGTTTTATGACCAACTCATGAAAATGACTAGAACATGCTCAAACATGGCCCACAAGTCAGAAGTTCATGCTGATTTCAGACTTAGAAATTTTTCTAAGTCCTTAAGTGTTTTGCAGTTTCATGTACCCAACTTTGTCACCTTGTATCTCCCTAACAAAGCCAAACCAGCTCGAGCTCCAATGGAAAGAGTTGTAGTTCACATATAGATGATCAACTTTGTTAACTATGGCATAGTCTAGATCGTCACGGATTAGGAGCTAATCACCGTCAAACCTGCTCTGTCAGTCATCGTTGGGATCACAGAATCGCGTTTTTCTGAAACAGTTCAGTAGCGTTGTGGCCGACCGGTTCAGAGGTTGCTGGCCGCGTGGTGCCACCCGTCGCCGCTCGCCTGAGCGCGCAGGCCACGCGCCGTGGACGCCCTGGCACAGACAGCCGCGTCTTGAGCACCCCGCGCACCTGCCCACCGCACTCGCCATTGTCACTGCCGTCCCCTTCCTCCGCGCGCACGGCGACCAGGACACCGTGACGCCGCCGAGCCAATGCCACCAAAACCGAGCGCCATTGCCTGATTCCTCTGAACCACAGCACCATCGTGAGCCTCTCCACGTCCTCGACCCAACCGCCACTCCATTTTCGCCTCAGGTAGCTCTCACCGTGAGCGCGGCTCCACCGGGTCGCCATGACCGCCGCCGGCCGAGCTCGCACGTGGCCGTGCTGCTCGAGCCCCTTATCGCCCCTTCTCTCTTTTGTGCTAGCTTCTATATGTGATGCTGAAGCTCATTGAGTGAGCCACTAGGGTCGTGATGTCGCAGCCACGCTAGAGCCGGCCATGCCGTGACCGAGCGCCGCCGTGGCCATCGCCACCTCCTCTAGCTGCGTCTTTTGCTGCAATAGATGGTTCCCCTAGGTCCGCTAGGGTGAGGTGAAACTGTTGCCATCGCCGGAGGAGACACCGACGGTGAGTTGCGCCGTCGTCTTCCTCCGCTCCCCTGCCTGTCTCGCTGACGCACGGGCCCCTCCCGTCAGTCGCCGAGCTGAAGCGGGAGCCCACCATGGGCCGCGCTGCGTCTTGGGCCACGCCAGCGTTGTTCGCAGGCCGCCGTTCCTCGGGCCGGCCCAACAGCAGTGAAAGGATTTCTTGCTTTGTTTTGTTTATTTTGTTTTCACAGATTTGTGTGCATGATTCAAAAATATGTATTTCCTAGTTGGTAGATCCAAATGCTATGGTTCCAATTTTGTTGAGTTCATGATAATGTCTAGTATTTAATAAAAATATTATATGGGCACATGTTTTAGAAATTATGGATGAATTAAATAGGACTTTGAAATGTGTTTTTGGATACATGCAAATTTGTTTGAATTTTATCTTGAGTTTCTGTGGTCCAAAAATTATGAAATTTTGTGGGTAATCTATTATTGCTTAGTAGAGGCTCTGGTTAAAATTTTAGAGCTAGTGCCTGTGTAGTTTTTGAGGTATAGAATTTCCTTTTATCAATGGAGGGATCTTGTGTGAATTTTCATAATTTTTCTATAGATCCAGTATAGGTGAAATTTGGTGAGTAAGGTTCTTATGCTAGAATGATGCTAGAAAAAATGTGAAATCTGTTGCTTGACACTTTTCATTAGGGTTTCCTAATTATGCTAAAAATAGGCATGCCACCTGTTATTTTGGATACAGCAAGTTCTGCTTGCTCAATGACTTTGAAATTTTTATGGTAGTCTATGTGAAGCATGAGATAGCTACTGTAATTTTTGTAGATTTTTATGAACAGTTTTACTATATGTTGCTTTAATCACCTAATTAACTAAATAAATTAGAAAAGGATATTAAATGATTTATGTAGAAATTGGCATTATACTTTCTAGTGTTCCTCTGGTATGTGTAACAAGTTGGTAAACTTGGTTTGGTCAAATTAGGCTTTTGCACCATCATTAAATAATTAAGTTAGTAACCCTGTCATTGCGGGACAGATTCTAGGTTTACTGGAATTTGATTTGGTTAACTTAAGAATCATGCTTTGATGTTTACAAATGAATTGTAGAGAATTTCATAAGCTTTCCAGAATGTCCTCTTGCAAGTCATTTGGATTTGTAGAACTCTGGTTGTGATTGAATTAAGGGACTATTTGTGTGCATATGAAGCTTTAAATGTTGATTTATGTATGCCTTTACTATTTCTAAGTTTGTGGTAATGTTCCTAGGTGTTAGGCCTTTAACTGAAGATGAGCATCTTTATCTTAGGTTATGCAAGTTAGGTAAGTTGATCTTGTTCTTCAAGTTAAGTTAGATACCTGTTTTAAAGTGATTTCAATAGAGCTGTTCTTAATCGGTAAACGAGTGTCCAGTAATGTTTTCATCAAACACTTACTGTGATTCATTCATCATGAGCGTCATGTCATTCCTTATGCATCCATGATATTTATCTCGTGCATCGGCATGCAATAGGTGTACTAGAAGGTGTGACCCTGCTGGAATTCGAGGAACCGAGCAAGCAGCAGCAGTCGACACCAGAGGTTCAGGAGGTGCAGCCTTCAGAAGAAGTGCCAGACAAGGTCGCCGTTGAGTGCCCAGATCACCATCCGTGCAACTTTGTGAAAGGCAAGCCCCGGAGCATATTAAGCCTCCTAATTTCTGAAATACAGTTATAGTATTATTGTTACATATATATATTGTTGCATTAAGTTTAGGTGTTGGATGCAAACAATCGCTACATTGGTTACCCAATCCTTGTCCAGATATTGTTACCCTGAATCCTATGTAGCTCAGGCTCATGTAGTGCTTAGCCCTGCTTAAATGCGGTAGAAGTCAGGTGATTTCCTGTCACCTGCGAGATATAGGAATATACATGTGGCACGGTTGGCTATATTTGCTATCGTGGAAAAGAACCAGTCTTAATTTGAAATAAAGACCGGGCGGAGGCTTGCCAGTTTGCAGTGACTTCGTCTGTGTCGCTTAAGGACTGATTCTTGGAGCCTTTCCTGTTCATGTTGAACGCATGCCTCTCTCTTAGTTGGCCGTGTCCGAAGACCGACCGCGAAGCCGAGTAGCTCACCTCAGGCCGGGAGTCGATAAGTATAAAGTTCACCTCGGAAGGGAGCCGTAGGCATGAGTCCAAGGGCAGGTGATTTAAAAGTCCTCATCGTCCTGGCAAAAGGGTAATCCCTGAGAGTGCTGGCACTGATCGAACCCGCGAATTTGGTTCCTGAGTTGTTCCAAAGGTGACCCACGGCTACCCTTACAAAGTACGCCAGGGTGAGAGTTAGGAATACCCCCTCAGCTGAGTTGTAATTCGATTCGAATCGCCGTCTCTCCCGGTTAGTGAGAACTTAACGGGCTTATCTCCAATGTAGATGCACTAAATAACATAATGGTTCAGAAATGATGATATGATGATAACAGCCTTATTATACCTGCTATGGTTAATATTGTTTGCTCCTAATAAGTGAGTGCTCTAGTACAGGTGCTAATCTAGTGGACAGGTAAATGATGACAAGCTTGATGCTAAGTTTAAATTGGTTACTATAATCATAAGCTCTTTTATGCAACTGTGTCCAGCTAGCCCACCTGAAAAGCCTTACATGATCCTTGGTGTCTTTTATTTCTGGTTTTTGGCGGGTAAGTCTAGCTGAGTACCTTCTCGTACTTAGGGTTTATCTCCCACCTGTTGCAGATGACCAGTTCTTCTTTGGTTGCTGCAAGTACTGCTTTCTCCCAGCTGGGGATGAAGACTAGGCCATTGGGCGCGGTCTCTACTAGTTCTCGTACCTGATAATGCTTTTGTGGGGCATGACTCAGATCTAGCAATGTATTTGAAACTATGAATTTATGTACTAAACTATGTTGCTTCCGCGCATTTGAACTTGGTTTGTAATATTTTATTTGAACTCTGATGGATGTAATCCGAATGCTACTTATGAAATGTTGTAACGGATGATGTGTTGTGTTGAATCACTACGATCTTGGTTTGTATGTCGAGAGTTGGTTGAAATCCTTCGTGATTTCTGGACTACCGGGATTATGGGAGCTTAAGTACACGAATTTGATCGCTTCGGTGATTGTTTTTGTACTTACGTTCTTATGATTTGGTTGGTTCTGTTACACCAATTCCACAGGGACAACTGACTGGTTGATCACAAGCCTAAGTCCTCCAAACTCTAGCAATCTGGTACCCATCCGGGATTTTTCCAAAAATTTAAAAAGTAAAGCAAGCGTAAGTACATGTCGTACTCAACAAATATAACATGGGGTTCATGAGGCTCAAAAGGCTAACACTAGTTTAACTGTGATTAGCTTTTAATAAGTCATGATTTTAGCAATTGAGTAGCAACAAGTTTATCCACAAGCCCATATAAACACATGATCAGGTAAATATGAATAATGAATAGCATAAACAGTAATAATTAGTGAGCATCTTCATCGTCAGTGTCATCAGTGTTCATCATCATTAACCATTAATGATCATCTATTTCGTAAATGTTCCAAGGCCGCTTGTGACCATGAGCACGGCTGATATACCAGTTTTACACTCTGCAGAGGTTGTACACTTTCACTGTGAGTCATGATTTACCCTTTTGCCCAAGGTAGCTAATCTCTTGACCCACTTCCAAGGAAGGTCGGCAGGGTTCACTATGAAGCCTTTCAAAGGTTCGTCTAATAAGTTAGGGCCATTAGATTCACTCGGCAAATAGATATAGGAACCCCCCTGTCGAATGGCACAATTCCATCATGGCTATACACATAAGAGTAGAGGCTATCCTATACCTGATTTGGTAAGCTATTCTTACACCAATAAAGGTAACCAATAACAAGCTAGAAAAGGTCCTCATACTGAGCTAAAGCCTGAGCCATATAGCCCTAACAGTTGTACTGTAAGTCCCAGATGATCACTTATAGATAAGTCCTTAGGGAGGGGAATCTAGAGCACCATAAAACAACCCCATGCTCTAGCCCCCTTGTTCCATGTTGCTAAAAAGCATCTTTTAGTGTTTATTGCATATACCATTAGTCAAGTTACAAGATCATGGTCTTTAATTGAGCACTAGCATCATACTACCCAATGTATTAACCCAAAGGTATCAAGGTACAGGGTAACAAAGTACTAGGAAATCCTTAGTGGCAGTCAAGGTAGACACATGCAGTATGAATTAAATGGTTAAAGGTGTATAGGACAACAAGGAAGATCCCATGCTATACTTGCCTTAAAACACCAATCCTTTAGTAAGCTTTAACCTTCAACATTCTTCTTCTTCTTCTTCTTGATCACCACGTATATCTCACTGACTGGACAAGATCATAAAGCACCACACAAGCATCCATGCAATCATACATGAAGCAAACAATAGATATAAAATAGAACAGTACACCAAACATAAAAATAAGATGAAAAGTTTGTAAAACAAATCTACGTTTTGCTACGAACACACAGATGCGAAAAGCACGCTAATCGGAGCTACGATGATAAAGATACATCTACCAAAAGATTAGCTCATAGGAGAAAATATAAATCTATTAGCTTCATGTGTTTTAATTATATAAAAACATATATAAGAAATTTTATAGATAATATAAATTAATTCAAATTTAAGTTTGAAATATAATACTAAAGTAAAACAAATCATATTTTATTTATAAAACCCAGCTGCATAATTATTAATCAAGATATGATTTAAACTATGAAATTCTAGTATTAGTGACATGATAAACATTGTTACTAACACGTAAATCTCATCGTAATTAATCTAGCACAACTTGAACGGGTCAAAACGGAGCTAAAACGTAGAAGATATAAAATAAACACGATTTCCTTTAATAAAATAATAGATTAAATCTAACCTCAAATTTCAAAAGTTGAAAACATATCTAACAGTAGTATGAACATGTATATTATGAAATTACAAACCTAACGCAATTTGAACAGGTCAAATCGGAGTTAAAACGGAGAAGTTATGGCTAAAACAAAATGAGTGGCAAATCTATAAATAAGTGAAAACGTATTTTGGATCTAAACCGATGAAACTACGTTTTCCAAAGAAGAAAACGTAATATGTGATTTTGCTTTGGACCATGGGTTCTATTATTGAAAAACACAGGGACTCTTTAGCAAGATGGCCACGTGAAGGGGTATCTTTCATCTGGGGTCGTCCGATTAGAAACTGGCGGCCATGATTGGATCGGCGGGGGAGAGAGAGAGCTGGCCGCCAGAAAGAGATGACGGCGGCGGTGGTGGCCATTGCTGGCGATAGAGCACCTCGCTAGTGAACAACGAAACGTCCCTAGAGGCCTCGGTTCACCATGAGCAAAACACAGGGAGCAAGCAAAGGAGATGGCGAACCCGATGAGGGCATTGGGGTGGCCCGACGTGGCACGGCGACGATGGGTTACGCGGTGGAGTGGCTCGGCAACACCGGCGATAGCGCAGGAATGACAGAGGGTGAGAGAGAACGAGTGTGAGGCTTAGGCGGCTTCCTTACCTTCACGTGAAGCAAGGCAGGTGGCTCATCGAGTCAACGAGACGACATATCTATAAGTGATTTAATTCTATATTTTTGTGCTCATGAAATATAGGAAAATAAAATTTTCATTACATTAAAATTCATCATAAGGTTTAGCAATATGTATGTGCATTAATGCTGCTGCATAGTAATTTTTTAGTGGTGTGATTTGAAATCAAATTTCAAATTGATTGGAATTTGCATTTAAAGTTTGTTTGGAAATTTGGTCTAGAAAATAGAAAAGAATTTCTTTTCCTCCCCTTGCTTTCGGCCCAAATGGCCAGCTTCCACCCAGCCTAAGTTTCTTCCCCGTTGGCCTGTTTCTCCCTTTCCCTTGCTTTTGGCCTGTGGGCCTGCTCCCGCGCCCGTGGCCTTTCCCCGTGCCTCCCTTCGCGCAGCGGCCCAGCAAGGCAGACCGAGGCCCAGCTCCACCCCGGCCCAGGTCATGCCGCGCCCCATGTGAGCCCCCTCCACCCCGCTGACATGCTGGGCCCACCTGTCTGGTGCCTCTCCTTCCCCACTACGTCACCGACGTGGACTCCGCCGCCATCGATCGTGACCGCCCCGCCCACGTCTCCCACCGCCTGCCATGCCTCCTAAGGCTTCGGGACCATAAATACTGGATGCCCGTGCTCAATGCCTCCCTATATCGCTCCAACCACATCGCTCGAGCGCTCGTAGCCACACTACCACCTAGCACCACCGTTCGCTGTCACCAAGCCAAGCACAGCGCTGCCTCCACTTGCTCTGCATTGCCGAAAGTCCCCTGGTAAGTTCTCCTCGCCGCTCTCTCTCCTCCTGTGGCTTCCCCGTCAAAAACCGTTGCCTCTAAGGCTGTTTCCTTCCTTCGCCGCTGACCTTCCTTTGTCGGCCATGGCGCCGCCGCCGTCCCTGTCAACGTCAGTGGCCAGCTCTCTCTCTCCCCCCACCGATCCAATCTGAGCCACTCCTCTCTAATCTAACGGTCCAGATCTCCTCATACCCTTCGCCGGTCAACATTGCAAAAGAGCCCCTCCAGCTTTCTATTTTCAAACCCGCGGTCCAAAGTGTATTTTTAGAATCCATTTTCTTCTTTGGAAAGCGTAGTTCTTTGGTTTAGATCCAAAATACGTTTTCACTTATTTACATATTTGCCACTAATTTTGTTTTAGCCATAACTTCTCTATTTTAACTCTGATTTGATCCGTTCAAATTTCGTTAGGTTTGTAATTTCATAATCTACATGTTTATAGTACTGTTAAGTATATTTTCAACTTTTAAAATTTGAGGTTAGATTTAATCTATTATTTTATTAAAGGAAATCTTGTTTAAATCATATCTTCTACGTTTTAACTCCGTTTTAATCCATTCAAGTTGCGTTAGATTCATAGCGATGAGATCTACGCATTAGTAACAGTGTTTTCCGTATTACTATTTCTGAAATTTCATGGTTTAGATCATATGTTGATTAATAATTATGCAACTAGGTTTTATAAATAAAATATGATTTGTTTTACTTTAGTATTATAATTCAAACTTAATTTTGACTTAATTTATATTATCTATAAAATACCTTATATATGTTTTTATATAATTGAAACACATGAAGCTAATAGTTTTATGAGTAGATCTATCGGTAGATGGATCTTTTTCACTGTAGCTCCGGTTAGCGTGCCTCTTGCGACTGTGTGTTCGTAGCGATGCGCAGAATCATATTTCAAACTCTTTTACTTGTTTTTCTATGATTGGTGTACTGTTCTAATTTAGATCTATTGTTTGCTTCATGTATGATTGCATAGATGCTTGTGTGGTGCTTCATGATCATTTCCAGTCGGTGAGTTGTACGTGGTGAATCAAGAAGCAGATCTTTGTAGTTTTGAACTTGAAGAAGGATCTAAGTTTACGGCAAGTATAGCATGGGATCTTTATTATTGTCCTATACACCTTTAATCATTTAATTCATACTGCATGTGCCTACCTTGACTACCACTAAGGATTTCCTAGTACTTTGTTACCCTATACCTTGATACCTTTGGGTTATTGCATTGGGTAGTATGATGCTAGTGCTCAACTAAAACCATGATCTTGTAACTTGACTAATGATATATGCAATAAACATTAAAAGATGTTTTTTAGCAACATGGAACAAGGGGGCTAGAGCATTGGGTTGTTTTATGGTGCTCTAGATTCCTCTCCCTAAGGACTTATCTGTAAGTGATTTATCCGGGACTTACAGTACAACTATGAGGGCTATATGGCTCTGGCTTTAGCTCAGTATGAGGACCTTTTCTAGCTTGTTAGTGGTTACCTTTATTGGTGTAAGAATGGCTTGCCGAATCGGGTATAGTGTGGCCTCTGTCCCCTTGAGTATAGGCTTTGCGTCATTGTGCCATCGGGAAGGGGGGCTCTATATCTGTTTGACGAGTGAATCTAATGGCCCTAACTTGTTAGACGAACCTTTGAAAGGCTTCATAGTGAACCCTGCTGACCTTTCTTGGTAGTGGGTCAAGAGGTTGGCTGCCTTGGGCGAAAGGGTAAATCACGACTCACAGTGAAAGTGTACAACCTCTGCAGAGTGTAAAACTGGTATATCAGCCGTGCTCACGGTCACAAGCGGCCTTGGAACCCTTATGGAATAGATGATGAACACTGATGATACTGATGATGAAACTACTCACTAATGACTACTGTTTTTGCTATTCATTAATCATGCTTACCTGATCATGTGTTTATGGGCTTATGATAACTTTGTTGCCACTCAATTGCTAAAAGATGACTCATTAAAAGCTAATCACAGTTAACCAGTGTCAGCCTTTTGAGCCTCATGAACCCCATGTTATATTTATTAAGTACGACATGTACTTACACTTGCTTTACTTTTTAAATCTTTGAAAAAATCCCGGATGGGTACCAGATTGCTAGAGTTTGGAGAAATTAGGCTTGTGATCAACCAGTCAGTTGTCCCTATGGATTTGGAGTCTTCGCCTGAAGATCGGAGTTGTCTTTTCGCTGTCTATACTCTGAGGTTATAATCTTTATATTAATACGCTATGTATTTATGCATTGTCTGTTGATATTACCTTTATTTGTAGTTATATGTGAGTGTTTACACCAATATTTGGAGAGAAAAATGTGGGAAGTCTAAGCTTCCAAAATTGTGTCGATTAAGGAACCAATTGCATAAGGATTGATATCAACTGATTCAGATACGACTCTAGAATCAGATCACTTTGGATGACGTTAGTAGATAGCGATGATGAGCTACGGTTGGCGCCAGGAAACTACATGTCGGACTCTACAAAAATGGAAAGATTAGGGTCCAAGTTATCTTAAATTAGGAATGTTTTCATCTATGCCAAAGATTGTAATGAGTCGTGCTCGAGTAGGATTCATGTCTAGCCTCTAGGTATAAATATTGGACCCCCGGCTATTGTAAAAGGACACACAATCAATCAAATACAAGTTACTTTTTTTGGCTCCAGCCACCCCTTAGGAATAGGAGTAGAGTAGATCTCGGTGAGTTCTTTAGCAAGTACGGCTGCATCGATCTGGTCGACCTCCACTGCTTGTCTGTAAGTACCGTCATAGCTTATATTTTTGTTCATATGGCTGCATCGATCCGGTCGACCTCCACTACGACTCTGATATAAGCTAGTTCTCAACTCTTGTCTAGTTCATGTAAGGCTGCATCGATCCGGTCGACCTCCACTGCTCGAACTAGATTAAGGTCAAGTTATCGGCTCTATCTAAGGGTGGTGTTCCTTCGGATAGAATCATTAAGTTACCGATATTGCTTATTGCTTCTATTATTTATTTAATCACAGCAATATCACTTTGCCTGATTGGGATTGATCTAGATCGGCCTTATATCCTGTTAAACCCATCGTTTGTTAATCTAAACTGATCTAATCTGCATCTTAAACGATGAGTTATGTTTTATCGGCTGTTTTATGTCAATCTTGATCGTGCATAGTGTGCGGTTAAGGTATGTTTTGCCTTGAATAGATCTATTGGCTAACGAAAAACGTTTTATGGCCCATTATCATGGCCTGTGTGATTCTACCTCACACCCCACTGTTAGCACCGTGGAGTGGGGATAGTTACTTGGCAGATTTGTTCCTGATAGGGCATGACCTTAACTATGCGCCATGCCTGAATCGGCTGTTTTAGCCGATATCGAGTGCTTTCACATATGTAGTTCACGTTAAAAGATCGTTGAAGTAAAGATAGGTTGAAAGATGTGTTAGCCCCATGATCTTATTATTGTATTACGGCCTACATGATTCTGCCTCATGCCCCACTGATATTAGTAATGAGTTAGGGTCATCAAATCTATTGTTGTTTCTATGGCCTACATGATTCTGCCTCATGCCCCACAGATCATAGCAATAGACGAGATCTAATATGTTCATTAGATTTATCTTTATTAAATGGTTAAATGATGATGAGCCGCTAATTCTATATAAAAAGGGATTCGGTTACTTGAAGTCATTGGCTTAGCATAAATTAATTATTGTTGACATCCTTTTGCCATTGACTAATGTTTGTCTAAATAACGAGATCTATCCTGAGCGATAACTGATTTACCTTCCATAATTCCATGAGCCTTGATTTATTCTTATGAGTATGCTGGAATCAACTATTTAGTCGATTTCCATCCATATCGGCTCTCAGAGCCGCACATTCAGGACTGTCTGGCAACACCAGCATGTTCTATCTTAAATTACTAATTAGCTTTCTCTCCTTGTCAATTGTAGGGTCAAATTGACTGGCATGTTTCGGGAGGAGTGCGCAGGATCGACCATCCCTACGCTGAAGCTAGGCGGATCTCTAGCTCCATCGAGCGGACCCTTTTGGCTTGCTCGTGTGCCCTCGGCACGGGACAAAATTTCGTGCCGACACATGTTCTTGGCACGCCCGATGGGACCCCATAATCATCATGGTGGTTTACAACAACAACGACATCCTTATGGTACATTACGAAGACTTACCTAATGGAGATAAAGATGTCATCGGCAAACCTATAGAAGAATTTTAGAACAAGTGTTTGTTGTCCTACACCAAAAAATGTGACAACACAAATTGTTCAGAAATATCCACTACCAAGAGTTCTATTACACGGACAGACAGATGCAGTTGAAGCTAAAGACAGGCGTTTCTTTACGGATACTATAAACAAATCTGTTCGTGATGCCATATCAAGCCATAATGAAGCTTTCTTGGACACATTCCACAACGCCTTGAAAGAAGTGTTTCATGGGTTTCTAGTTGGTCAGGTTGGGCCGGCTTATTACAACATTCCACATCCGTCGACCCAAGGGACTAATCAAGTTCGTACCAGCCATCAAGAAGCAGCACCAGCTGGTAATGATGATGTCCAGGCAGTTCAGAGTTCATCTGAACAAGCTCAAGGTATTACTACGAATCAGATACAGTATAATCCTAGATCATCAGTGCAGCATGTGCAACAGCTGGCAGAGCAAGGTTAGAACCAGGTGATTAATTTTGGCACATCGGGCCACATACCGTCGTCGGCTCAAAAAATAGCACCATCAGTTCAAAGGATCAGTAGAGATATAGATCCTCATGTCTATAATCAGAGACTTCAAGCAGCAAACCAGCAAAGGACCTAGCAGATAGAGATTCCACAAGGGTATCATTATGGCATAAATTATAACACCCTTCACATGATTCCGAATCTAGGGTATCAAGGCACATGGGATTTCAATCCACAGATGGGTCAGTAGGTGTAGAGAAATCCAAATTCACATGCTGACGACTTGTTGCTAAAGGTGACCGAGATGATGAAGAATTAGTTTGGTCTGAAGCCAAAAGGGCTAACCTTTTCGTACAAATGCCCATATCCAGAATGGTATGATTTGGTCGCTCTTCCTGCAAATTACAGGCTTCTAGAGTTTGCTAAGTTCACTAGCCAAGACAGTATAAGTACAATAGAACATGTCAGTCAGTATCTTGCACAATTGAGCGAGGCATCAGTTGAGGAGGCCCATCGTGTTCATTTCTTCTCCTTGTCCCTGTCAGGGCCAGCCTTCACTTGGTTTTTATCACTGCCGGTCAACTCCATTGCCAATTGGGTTGATCTAGAAAAGAAATTTAATACATATTTTTATACTAGGACTGGAGAAAAGAAGATTATCGATCTGACAACTATAAAGCAGAAGACTAATGAATCAGGCACTGAGTTTCTTCAGAGGTTCCGAGAGACTAGGAACTTGTGCTTCTCATTAAACTTGGCTGATGATCAGCTAGCTACTTTAGCCATTCAAGGAATGCTGCCAATGTGAAAAGAAAAACTGCTAGGACAAGAATTTGATAACTTGGGTCAATTGGCACAACGAGTGGTAGCGCTCAATAGCCAATTCCAGAGTATACGCAGAGATACCCGATTCCAGAAGAGTACCACAGTGGCCAAAGCTTATAATCCATACTCAGTCGATGATGGCTATGAAGATGAAGAAGAAGAGGTTGCTACGGCTGAATGGAATTGGGGCAAAAAGACAGTAATGGTGCCAAATCCTTGGGGAAGAGGAGTCGAGGAGAGCTATGACTTTGATGTCACAAAATCAGACAAACTCTTTGATTTCTTTCTTGAGAAGGCATAGATCAAGTTGCCCAATAATTATGTTATGTTGCCCCCTGATCAGTTGAAGAATAAGAAGTTCTACAAGTTCCATAATGCTACTTCTCATTCCACTAATGAATGCAGAATTTTTCGGCAGCATATACAGAGGGCTATTCATCAAGGAAGGCTCAAATTTGATACGCCTCGGAAAATGAAAGTTGATGATAATCCTTTCCCAAGAGATCAAAACATGATTGATTCTAGGCTGCTCAAAGGAAAGACTAAGGTCCTAACATCAACCAAATCAAGAGAGGATGGAACAGTTGATCCCGAGAGGCAAATATCGGCCGATGAATACAAGGAAATTAAAAGACATCGCGACAAGCAAAAGAGCCGATATGAGCAGGGAGAAACATCAAAAGAAGGGGCGACAAAGCCGCGAGTTACATCTCGAATTCTGTTGAATAAATGGCAGTGGCAGAAGGAAAAGCATTATCAGCGTTGGTTGGAAAAGCAAGAATACCACCGTCAATAGGAAAAAGAGAGGTACGAAAGAAAGCAAACTGTATTGCATTGGAATTGTCCTTTCTTCAGACATTGCTGGAACAAAGGTTTGAAGTTGCCTACCAGGAGTAACTATCTAGAGTGCAACGATCAGTATTGGGAGTTTAGGCAATCTCAAGCCAACCACTGGTCTATCCATGCTCAAGATGCATATCACCATAATAACAGGGATCGGCGCTTAAAAAATGGAAGTGTTCATAATCGGCTGGGAAAAAGAGTTGTTGATCAAGACTGGGCTGATTATGTAGAAGAAGGCAACGAGAGAGAATATGTTTGGTAGGAAGGCCAATGGTGTCCAGGAGGTTTGACAAGAAGCCATAAGAGAAGGGTACAACGCCTAAGGAATAAAGAGTTGGAACAGGCTCAGGCATCCAGTAAACCACAAGTATGGCGTGCTAAGCAAACAACCAATAGAAAGCAACCATTGGCTAATATTCAAATGACTTTTCTATTGTCATTAGAGTTTAGAGTTCCGGTAGATCAAGAAGTTTATTTGGATTTTAATGAATCAGAGTATGAGGAGATAGTTGCCAAGTTAACGGTTATACAGCAAGCAATATTTGATAAACCAGTCAAGCATCGGCACCTAAAGGCTTTATATGTAAAAGGTTTGGTTGATGGGAAGCCGATGAACAAGATGTTGGTGGACGGAGGTGCTTCTGTTAATCTCATGCCTTACACCACTTTTCGTAAACTTGGCAAGGGACCAGGAGATCTGATTGAGACTGACATGATGCTTAAGGACTTTGGAGGTAATGCGTCTAAGACCCGAGGGCAATGAATGTCGAACTGACAATTGGGAGTAAGACTCTGCTCACCACATTCTTCGTCATCGATGGAAAAGGGTCATATAGTTTACTCCTTGGCCATGATTGGATTCATGCGAACTGTTGTGTACCATCGACCATGCATCAGTGTTTGATTCAATGGCATGGAGATGATGTCGAACTGGTTCATGCTAATGAGTCTGTAAGTATCGCAATAGTTGATCCAGTCTTTTGGGAGCTAGGAGACTTCGAATGCTTTTCTAGCAAGTTATGGGAAGGAGGCTTCATTAAAATCAGCAATGAAAGTCAACAGCCGATGCAAGCAATCGGCTCTGAGAGTTTGTTTTAGTAAATAGTCATGGTTTTACGTCGGCCGTTGGATTAAGGCAAATAAGCATTGGTTCTGAGTATGGGTTTAGGCCGACGTGTATGAACATTAAATGGAATCCTAAGTGCGAGTCAGAATTGATAGATTTCTTAAATGAAGTTTTGTTGCACTTGATGAGATGCTTGCACTGAATAGATCAATCGTTTAACCTTTGGTTTGAAGAGTTCTGGTGCAACCTATCAATGGTGGTCGACGAAAAATATTTAAAGGGATGTTATCCTGGCATTTGATCAATACTTGATAGCCAATTTTTTTAGTCATCGGCTTTAATAGCCGGTACTGGAAAAGGTATCGCCTCTAGTTCAAAAATGAAAATCTAAAATGAAAATCTTCGAAGACATAAAAGCCGATACGATGTGTATCGCCTCTAGAGCAAAAAAATAGAAACAAAGACAGTCATACACAAGGGCATTGCACTAAGACACATTCATAGAAGAGCAAGAGACTTTGTTCATTGGTTCGCCTTAAGTACAAGCTAATCAAAGACCTTGTTCGCCACATCCTGAGCAGATGTGATGTCCACAATGGCCTCTACTGCAACGATGAATTCTTCGAGAAGGTCCTCATGTTCCTCAGGGCCATCGCCCATTGGGAAACTGGTCTCCATGGCGTGGAGCTCGTACCCGGTCTGGACTTGCGCCGCGGTCAGCGCCACCAATGCGCCATGATGAACGCCATGGAGGGCGATCTCCTGAACGCGGGCCAAGATGTCTTGGAGATGAGCGTTGATGAGGGAACCCCGAGCATTGACGGCGTCTATGGCCACGTTCGCCGCCAGTTGGAAAGACTCCAATTACACCGGCAGGGCTGGTATTCATAGGAACAGAAAAACTATCAAGATAAAGGCAGTAGAAATCTAAGTGGAGGTGTTTTTGGAATTCATCTTACCCACGACCATGCCGTTGGATTCGGCCAGTCGCGCCTGAACGGCGTTGGTCTCTTCTTCGGCGGTGTCAAGGGCAGCCTAAGAAACCGTGAAGCGGATGTCGAGCTGGCTATTTTCCCAAGTTGCCTCGGAATAGCGGTCGTAGGTCGCCTTCCACTCCTAGAGGAAGCGCCGGGCATCATCACCATTGTACGAGTCGGAGGAGTCCGACGATGAGGCCAGCGTAGAAGATACAGCATTAGAGGGCTCGCCGGCCCTAGGAAGAGGATGGAGACTGTCATTCAAAATGAATCTATAGACAAATCAGAACAGTTTGTCGTCACAAGCAGAAGATGCTGATCTCACCTCATACGTCGGAGGCGCTGATTCACCGGCATGTTCTCCTCCGAAACCTCCTCCACCGTACGCTTGCCACAGTTCTCCTCGCCGGCCATGAAGTTGATCGGATCTACAGGAAGGGAGGAAGGCCACTATAGAGTATGCAGGGGCAAAAGAGTGCAAAGAAATAGGAGCAGTTGCAAGTGTAGATGTGTTCGAGGCCGGAGCCCTCGGCCGGTATTTGAAGCCACGGAGCGAAGAGGTGGACGCCTCGGGATGTGCAAAAGGCAACCACAATTAATAGAAGGCGAAGTGCCACCTCACTAATATCGAAGAGAATACGGCACTAGGTAACTAAAGACAGAAGATTGAAGGGTTCTCTTAATAAAGGTTGTGTTTTTAGACCTACATGGGATTAAGATCGGGAGTTTGGAATCGGTTATTTTCAAAATTGGCTCTTTAGCCGAAACAAAGAGAAACATAGTGAGACCATTGGTTCTACACAAGACATACATTGATACATGAATTACAAGTCTAGAACATCCTGGATCGCTTTCAACACTTCTAGCCGAATAGCATTAGCTTCTGCGATCTGTTGTTTATCTTCTTCGGTTGATCCAGGAATGCTCTCGAGGATACTTCGGATGGCTCTGCCTTCTTTGACTTTGGCCAGCAGTTCCTGTTTCTTTTGTTGAATGGCATTAGGTATTTGAGCTACGGTGGACTTATGATTATCAATGGCAGCCTTCACGTTTTCTAGCTCCCTCTCAAGCTCTGCACGCCTGGCTTCCAGTTGAGACAATTCTGGATCAATACTGAGAGAGGAGTTCTTCAAGTGATTGATCGACTATGATAGTTCTTTAGCCTCTTGTCTATTGGAGTTCCCCTTGGGCAATAAAGTGTCATGATCAAACAGATTCCTCTGAGCCTATTTCACCTTCAGGACCTGATTTTCAAAGATAGAAAAAGGAGACAAGACTCTAGAGAGAGCTAGGGATGGATTACCCTAGATGGCCAAGAAGACACTATGCATTGGATCAGTGTCTTGGACCAAATCAGCTATATTCTTCTTAAACATTGGTAGAACATCTCTTAGTTGGTTTTTGGTCTCTTCTGGCAAGGTTTCCTTGGAGGAAGTGGCTGACGAACTGATTTCATCTTCATCAAAATACTCCTCCAGATTGAAAGAGTAACTCAGGGCTAGAAGATTGAGTGCCTGTGTATAAGGAAATCTTGATTAGGAGGCTTAAATCAGTTTATAACAAATGGATGGCAAAGAACATACAGTACCTTCTTTGCAGTAGCCTCTACCTGGAGGGGGGAACAGTTGATGATGTACTAGTGATGTCTGGTTGAATCGGTTCTGAGCTCTCAGCATTGACATCTACAAACCTTAGGGAGGATTTTTAGTTCATGTTTGTTGTAAAGAAATGAGCTAAGCATATGACTGTCTTACCATCAGTTGTGTGATGAGCTAGGAAATTGATAGTTTGGATATCAGTAATGACAGGATTATTTTTAATAGGGAGACTGTCAGACTCCTGGTCTTGCAGAGGTGTTTCCTCGAGAAGTATCTGACATGGCAAGGAATTAGATGAAGGATGGAAATCAAATAAAATTAGGAACTTTTAAGAAAATACTCCAATGAGCATCAAGGATAAAATGGAAAAGACTCACATTTTCTGCCATTGTGGGAGCATCGGTTATTGCCACTGAAATCGGCTCCTTGTGAGAATCAGCCAATGAAGGTTCAATTGGCACTGGATCAAATGCTTGGGATAGTAGCTCTGCACCCAAGGCAAATTGGGACGCAATGGTTGATAACTGTAAAAAAAGGGGGATTAGAAGTTAAACATTAGTTTGAAAAGAATATGGATTGTTTACCTGAGCAGCTGATGGTCTCGTTCTACGAAGTCTTTTCCCAGTAACGGCTTTCTGAGTTGTCCCTTGGACCGCCTTGCGCTTTGAAGATTGGTATGTCACGATCATGGGGGCAGCATGAGTTTTCATCAATTTCTTCAGTGAAGGTGCGACCGACCCTATTCTTGAGACTGGGCATGGTGGCTGATAATCTATAGGATGCCCTTTCCTATCCAAACTTGGAGGATCGAACTTAGTATCATGAAAGGGTCGGTTAGAACAGTTGGCAGGAGAATTCACCAAGTAATTTCTCTGAAAAGGGAATAAAAAGTTACCTCGCTATCAAAAGTAAATTCCCCGTCTAGAGCTATGCACAAAGGGTGAACTAGCCCACAGAAGAGGTAGGAGCGCCATTCTTGCCACTAGGAATAAAAAAGAGTGGAAGATAAGATAGCCCTGATCCAGTCATGCAAGCAAAGGGAAGGAAGATCTGATCCCAATTGAAAGACTCTGGAGGCTTCCATCACCTCACTGATATCTTCCCGTGGCTTCAGTGTGTTGTTGAATAACAGTTGAGGAGGCAATTGACCAAGGCCAAACTGATGAGCCACAAATGAAGGGTTGTAAAACTCATAAGTTGGAAGGTTGCCTAGGGTGAAGGAACCTGTAGCCATTTTGCCATGGCCTTGACAAAATTTGGCTAGAAGGACTCAGGGCTTGATAAAAGAATTGAAGATTGCAACCGCCATCTCATCCGAATAGCCTGATTCAAATCAGAATTTGAATGGAAAGATCAACTCATTGTTTTCATCCTCATCGTATGGCAGCCAAGTCAAGACTTCTGCATCAAACCCGCTATAAAATTTTTTGAAGAGATGGCCCACATCGACATCAATTACTATGGCCGATGCAGCCTCGCCATAGCTTGCGCACTGGCAGGTTCTTCCTTCTTCACCCTTATACTCCTCTACAAAGTTGGAGGAAGGAAAGCTGAGGTTTCTGAGATCATACCTTACAATCTTGTGCATATACAGGTTCAACCATAGCTGTATCAACCACCAAGGGCCACTGATAGTATGCACTGGTTTGTTCTTCAGCAATTGGGCAGTTACCTGATACATTAGGTGATAAGCAGTCCCTAGCAGATACTTTCCAAGGGGGACTTCCTTGCCTACTGCCAGATGCTTTACCATAAGCTTAGGGTTGTAAGTCGGACCACAAGATGATCCATAGAAGACAAATCTCTCTAGCCACATAATCAAAAAAGCTACATATTCCCTCTCACTGATAGTTGATTCGTCTCCAATATGGTTCATAAGATAACTTGCCCATCCTGAGCAATCTGATATTTTGGCTAATCTCTTGGAATCAGTGCTCAGGTATTCACAAGGTTGCATTGATCTAGTTATTCTAAGGCCGGTCAACATGTACACATCGGCCAAAGTAATGGTCATCGGGCCATGACCGAAAATGAAGGTGTTCAGGGCATTGGACCAGAAATAAGATGCGGAAATCAGGAGTGAATCATTCGTCTTCATCCTAGACAACGATAGTGTCAAACATTGATTTAAATCATACACCTCCCAATCTCCGCCCTTTTTCTCAGATACCCTACGGAACCAATCTCTCCACCCCTTGGGCATTTTAGGCCAATTTCTAAATGGAGTTTTGGTATTCTAAGAGGACAAATCCACTGCAGACTGTTTGAAGGGGATTTGGTTGGTTTCTTGATGGATGAAATTAGATGGATCAGGGTCGCCCATAGGCCCAAGAAAATAAACGTTGGAAGCAACAGCTGATGGAATCAAGATTTCGTTCCTCATTTTCTAGAGATCGGATAAATGAATTTAAGGACAAAGGAAATACAGGATAGCAACCAACATTTCGAGAATGGGAATTTGAAAGCATACCTCGGGGACATGGTCGATGGTCGCCATCAAAACCGAAGTAGATTTGAATCTAAGGAAGGCCGCTTGAATAAGGGCCTGACAGGGTGAAAGATTTGCTAGGGTTGAAGCTTTGGCGATGGCGGCGTCGGCTATTAAGATTTGTTCGAGAAAGAAGGGAAAGCAAATAGGCCGAGTGAGTCGAAAAGGATACTATTGGGGCATTATATAAGACTCGACCTGGGAAGTCAGGAGTCGCGCGTATATCTCGGAGCAAAACGGTTGCAGCGTGGTAAACAAATAAATAGGAACTTTGGAATAAAATCACTTTTATCCCAAAATTGGGGGGCATGTGTTTACACCAAAATTTGGAGAGAAAAACGCGGGAAATTGAAGCTTACAAAATCGTGTCGATCAAGGAACCGATTGCATAAGGATTGATATCAACTGATTTAGATACAACTCTAGAATCGGATAGCTTTGGATGACATAAGCAGATAGCGATGATGAGCTATGGTTGGCGCCAGGAAACTACATGTTAGACTCTACAAAAAGGAAAAGATTAGGGTCCAAGTTATCTTAAATTTGGAATGTTTTCGTCTATGCCGAAGATTGTAATGAGTCATGCTCGAGTAGGATTCATGTCTAGGCTCCAGGTATAAATATTGGACCCGCAGCTATTGTAAAAGGACACACAATCAATCAAATACAAGTTACTTACTTTTTTTGGCTCTGGCCACCCCTTAGTAGGAGTAGAGTAGATCTCGGTGAGTTCTTCAGCAAGTACGGCTACATCGATCTGGTTGACCTCCACTGCTTGTCTATAAATACCGTCATGGCTTATACTTCTATTCGTACGGCTCCATCGATCCGATCGACCTCCACTGTGACTCCGGTATAAGCTAGTTATTGACTCTTGTCTAGTTCAAGTAAGGCTGCATCGATCCGGTCGACCTCCACTGCTCGAACTAGATTAAGGTCAAGTTATCGGCTCTATCTAAGGGTGGCGTTCCTTCGGATAGATTCATTAAGTTACCAAAAATGCTTATTGGTTCCATTATTTATTTAATTACAGCAATATCACTTTGCCCGATTGGGATTGATCTAGTCGGCCTTATATCCTGTTTAACCCATCGTTTGTTAATCTAAATTGATCTAATCTGCATCTTAAACGATGAGTTATGTTTTATCGGCCGTTTTATACCAATCTTGATCGTGCATAGTGTGCGGTTAAGGCATGTTTTGTCTTGAATAGATCTGTTGGCTAACAAAAACCGTTTCATGGCCCGTTATCACGGCTTGTCTGATTCTACCTCACACCCCATTGTTAGCACCCTGGAGTGGGGATCGTTACTTGGTAGATTTTTTCCTGATAGGGCATGACCTTAACTATGCGCTATGCCTGAATCGGCTGTTTTAGCCGATATCGAGTGCTTTCACATATGTAGTTCACGTTACGAGACCGTTGAAGTAAAGATAGGTTGAAAGATGTGTTAGCCCCATGATCTTGTTATTGTATTACGGCCTGCATGATTCTACCTTATGCCCCACTAATATTAGTAATGAGTTAGGATCATCAAATCTATTGTTGTTTCTATGGCTTGCATGATTCCGCCTCATGCCCCACTGGTCATAGTGATAGACGAGATCTAATATGTTCATTAGATTTATCTTTATTAAATGGTAAAATGATGATGAGCCGCTTATTCTATATAAAAAGGGATTCGATTACTTGCAATCATTGGCTTAGCATAAATTAATTATTGTTGACATCCTTTTGCCATTGACTAATGTTTGCCTAAATAACGAGATCTATCATGAGCGATAACCGATTTACCTTCTATAATTCCATGAGCCTTAATTGATTTATTCTTATGAGTATGCTAGAATCAACTATTTAGTCAATTTCCATCCATATCGGCTCTCAGAGCCGCACATTCGGGACTGTCTGGCAACACCAGCATGTTGTGCCTTAAATTACTGATTAGCTTTCTCTCCTTGTCAATTGTAGGGTCAAATTGACTGGCATGTCTCGGGAGGAGTGCGCAGGATCGACTATCCCTGCGCTGAAGCTAGGCAGATCTCCAGCTCCATTGAGTGGACCCTTCTGGCTTGCTTATGTGCCCTTGGCACGGGACAAAATTTCATGCTGACAGTGAGATTTGACTTCCTAGGCTCACATATGGTGTGTATCTGGTTTTGTCCTTAAAACTGGGTGCTACATAGTGGTATCAGAGCAATACTGACTGTAGGACATAAGCCTAGGTAGAACTGGACGTTTTAGCATGCTTTCATCTTTGCTTAGCTCTTGCTTTCTCTCTAACCTTGTTATTTTCTAAAAGTTATGCTCACTTTAGCCTCTGTTCTGTTATGAAAACCTTGTCTCTATTCTAAATCTTCTCTCTTTGTCTATATAGATGGATCGTAATGAGGAGACCACCAGCATCAAAGGTCAGGAGGACCAAGCTACGTTGTCTGTATGTGCATTCGACAAGGAGAAGCTTGTAGCTATGCAGCAACAAGTACTTGAAGGAATGACTCAATATGGGAGTTCTCCACAGTGCTTGCCACAAGGTCAAACCAACATACCAAAGGGATCAGTGAAGAGACAAGTGGCAGAAGCTTGGAAGAAGAAGAAGTCCAATGAAGGTGTTCATAGCAAGACTCTTGGAAGTCAGTATCAATGTCAATGCTGCAAACATTATGGTTTCCCCTATCTTCAGGACAAGTCTAACAACAAGGAAGTTAAGTAGAACCTGAGTTGTGAAGCTAATGTGGATAAGAAGAGAAAGATAGTCTCATCTGAGCCAGAATTGGGAAGCAATCAACATTCGAGTTCTACTACGTTGCCACAACCAGCTCTAATCCCTAGTCAGATAAGCTCAGACTTTAAAGAGTCAGAAGTTACTTTAAAGAGTCAGAAGTTTGTCAAGCTAAGATTACTCCACTCTTTCCACAGGAGGTATGCATAGATGGATGGACGATCACCTATAAGGAGTTTCAACCCTGAAAGATCAAACGAGCTAAAAAGCGGTCAAGTCTAACAAAGATGAATTTTCGGAGTCAGCAAGCTGGCAACACACCTAGCAACAATTCTATGGAATTTTACACCACAAAAGATACAGCTAAGATCATGTGTTATCGTTGCCAACAAGAAGGTCATTATGCTAAATTTTGCCCATGGAAGAATCAACAGTTGTACCATGGAAGTGGCCAAAGTTGGATCACTACAAAGTTGCTACCAGAAAGTGTCAGTAATACCCAACCCAAAAGAAGCATTCAGTGAGAGTGACGAATGAAGAAGTCATGCTAGGCTACCGAAGATCCCTAGTTAAGGAATAGGAGTTTGTGCCTTTATGTAATAAAAATGATAGTATCGCAAGTTGAGTCAATGATTGAATTGTGCACCTTTATTGCTTGTTGAATTGTCATTATGCTTATGATTGTTTTGAATCTTTGTAATGATTGCAATGATCTAGTTGGGTGTTTCCACAATTTCATTTAGCTTATTGGCCTAAGGTATAAGGCTCAGTGCAATAACTAGTTGGGTTATGGTATTCTTTTGTTTCCTCTATCCTGTCTTTTCGGAGCAGTCTGCACTCTTCGGCTTATATCTCTAATTTTAGATGACCAAAAAACATGAGAAAATTCTGGAAAATAGTAGACTTCAATATATTTCTCTGAGAACAAGAATCAGCTTGATATTTATTTTGGTTATGGAGATACGAAAATCACAATGCGATGCATCTGTGCTGTTTGGAACCTGTAATAGTTTCTCTTGTGCACTGTTTTAGGCCAGGTTAGCTGTAGAATTTGGAAAAGTGTTCTATAAGGAAGTTGTGGAGAATTTTATAATATTTCCAATGGTATAAGATACAACTTCATTGGATTAACATATTGAGAGTTACAGCCATTTTACAATGCTGCTGTTTTTCATCTCGCGAGGAATTCCAGATTTCTTGTTCTTGCCCATACACGAGAGTACCATCAGGATGTCAGAATGATTTGATACTAGTTAGCTCATCTAAAAGAATGTGCAAGCTATGCTTGGCGTCCCCTAGTTTATCTTTTCTTAAGGGGGGTAGCCAAGTTGAAGAATTTGCAAGATGAAGTGTCCTACGTTCTAGATTGCGCAGCGGAAGCGTGGTAGTACCCAAAGATGTGAGAGAAACTCAGAGTCTCAGTGAGTTTTGATTAAAGGTTCAAGGGAAGTTTAACCAAGATCATCAAGATATTGATAATGCTACTGGAAGAGGTTTTAAGTTAGTTTGAATCAATAGACCTCAGCTAAGTGTTTGAAGGAGTCCAAGAAGAGGTTGAAGTAAAGCCTACGTATTAGCTTTGTCAGATCAGGGCAAGAGCTTTATATCTACAATGACGCATCTTCTCAAGATGTGGGATGTGTCCTTACGCATGAAGTAAAGTAGTGGTTTTTTCATTAAGTCAACTATGGAAGCGTGAGTTGAACTACCCAACATGCGTCTGGAGTTATCCATTATGGAGCATGGAAGTACTGCCTTTCTGGGAGTAAAAGTGACATCTAGGAGGATCACAAGAATCTACAGGACATCTTCACTAAGTTGCTCTTGAGCTTGTGATATACTCGTTGGAATGAAAATTGTTTATGACTTGGAAAAGTACAATCATTTGGAGAAGCAAAAGTCGTTGTCGATGTCTTTAGCAAGAGAGAGTTATGCTAAGAAGATTTGAATGACACCATGGACTAAGAGTTGTCGAGCAACTTAACTAGAATCCTTAAATGTTTTAAAGATTGGTAGTAAATCCTCTTCTGACCAAGAGATTCATCAGGCTTCGTAGGAAGGTGGGTATTTTAAGAAAGAGAATTGGTATTAAAGGAAAGGTGGCCTAGTGATTGGAGTTACCTGAGAATTGTTCAAGGTACCTGTCAGAATCTTGGGATTAGTTTGGCAAGTTACTTGGAGTAAGATCAACAGGTATGCAAAGTAAAGTGGTTTTTGTCTTTATCGAGAAAGATGGAATTACACGAGGAACTAGAGAAGAATTCAAAGACAGAGTATCCCTATCTCCTAGTCAACATGTTTCGAATCTCTGGGATGAGATTCATTATAAGGGGGTAGAATTGAAACACCCTAAAATTTGCCCCTTTTGAAAATAGGGTTAAAATGATTTAATTCTGTATTTTTGTGCTCATCAAATATAGGAAAATAAAATATTTCATTAAATTAAAATTCATCATAAGGTTTAGCAACATATATGTGCATTCATGCTGCTGCATAGTAATTTTTGAGTGGTGTGATTTGAAATAAAATTTCAAATTGATTGGAATTTGCATTTAAAGTTTGTTTGGAAATTTGGTTTAGAAAATAGAAATGGATTTATTTTCCTCCCCTTGCTTTCAGCCCAAATGGCCAGCTTCCACCCGGCCTAAGTTTCTTCCCCACTGGCCTGTTTCTCCCTTTCCCTTGCTTTCGACCTGTGGGCCTGCTCCCGCGCCTGTGGCCTTACCCCCACGCCTCCATTCGCATAGCGGCCCAGCAAGGCTGACCGAGGCCTAGCTCCGATCTGGCCCATGTCATGCCATGCCCCGTGCGAGCGCCCTCCACCCTGCTGACACGCCGGGCCCACCTGTCGGGTGCCTCTCCTTCCTCGCGGCATCACCGACGTGCCCTCCACCACCGCCGGTCATGTCCGCCCCGCCCATGTTTCCCATCGCCTGCCGTTCCTCCCAAGGCTCTAGGGCCTTAAGTACTAGATGCCCGTGCTCACTGCCTCCCTATCCTGATCCAACCGCATCGCCCGAGCGCTTGCAGCCGCGCCACCACCTAGCGCCGCCATCCACCGTCGCCCAACCAAGCATAGCGCCGCCTCCACTTGCTCCGCGCAGCCAAAAATCCCCTTGGTAAGTTCTCCTCACCACTCTCTCTCCTCCTATGGCTTCCCCATCGAAAACTGTGGCCTCTAAGGCCATTTGCTTGCTTCGTCGCCGAGCCTCCTTTGCCGGCCATGGCGCCGCCGCCGTCCCTATCAATGTCGGTGGCCAGCTCTCTCACTCCCCCCCACTGATCCAATCTGAGCCACTCCTCTCTAATCTAACGGTCCAGACCTTCTCATACCCCTTCACCGGTCAACATTGCAAAAGGGGCCCTCTAGTTTTCTATTTTCAAACCCGTGGTCCAAAGTGTATTTTTAGAATCCATTTTGTTCTTTGGAAAGCACAATTTCTTCGGTTTAGATCTGTCGGGTTCATAAACCCGGGGTCCCTCACGGACCGGGTTCCCAACAAAGGCACGGCCCAGCAGGCAACATTGCAAACAAACACGCAACTCATGGGCTGGCCCAATTACCTAAATGACAGGCCAGAAGGGCGCCCATTTCTGACTCCAGCCCACCTGTCCGATCGTAGCGCTCGCTTTGGGCCCAGTCCACCTCCGGACGGCCTCTCCGACCGAAAGGCCTGGCCAAAGCATTGCTTCCGACTCTGACCCACGTCTCCGACTGGGGATGCACCAAACCCTTGCTCAAGGCTCTTCTCCAACTGGCACATTTAGAGCCGACTGAGACTAACCGAGCGAGGATGCCCGCTCGGTAAGGACTAGGGAACGAATGAAGAAAGCAAGGTAGGCCGCACAAGTCAAACCACAATACCAGGGACCGTACCCTGCGCACCTGCCAGACAATACCCTGTGACCCTCCTAGCACAACAGAACCCAAGCAGTGTTGTAGGCGCCAACATTTTCCCCTACAGTATTGTGGGCACCATTAACTCCCATATTATAAGGCTCCCCCTAGATGCCTCTGGGCATCGACAGTGTTGTGGGCACCAGCATTAACCATACCAGGCGAACATGGAAAAACCCCTTGCATGTCTCCAGGTATCAATAGTATGGTAGGCGCCGACGTATGCCATGCCCAAAGAGGACAACACAACCTCCCACATGCATCTAACATTCAACAATATTGTGGGCGCCTACCATCGTCCTGTACCCACCGGCGTAGGGCAATAAGGCTTAGTAGCACACATACTCTCTACCTCTCACTTGTAAGGCCATCCCCTTCATATATAAAAGGGGATGTGCTCTCTCCCAACAGACTCAGTTCATTCAGATTGATCAGATCGATCAAGTTCGCTAGTACACAACAACAGAACCACCAGGTTCAAACCATGAGCGCATGCTCGAACATTTAACTCATAGCGGGGCTCCCATCACTCTTAGCCCTTCCAACCAGAGTCTGACTGGACCTCTTGTACCCCCCATCTTTCTCCTCCTCGTTTGTAACCCCACTGCAAACTTCAAACACCTAGGCTCAGGAATAAATTCACCAACCGACTCAAACTGGACGTAGGGCACGTTGCCTGAACCAGTATAAACCCTGTGTCATTGAGTGCTAGGCCACCTCCGATCACAACATATGACAAAACTACAAATATTTACATGTTGGTCACTTTCTGCACCTCTGGAGCCTGAGAATGACCCTGACTCAACAAGTACGCTGGGCGATGGGTTGTAGAGGTCCCAGCGATCCTCTAGAGCCTGAGAACGACCCCGAACCGATCAACAGGGTTCACACCCTTGTTCCTAGCCTACGGAGCTAAAGTAGTGCTGCTCTCCGACCTTGACCACGGCGCCCCAAGAGTGAAGGCTTTCGACCGCGACCGAGCCATGGAGGCTCAGCAAGACGTAGTCGACGTGCTCGAAGAGGCCCACGAGACAACCATCATCTGCTCCGCTCGCTACCAACAAACTCTCCGCAGGTACCACGAAAGGAAGATCAGGGGGAGGATCCTCGAAGTCGGTGATCTCATACTCTAGGGGACCCAATCAACGAAGGAAAAACATAAAATCTCTCCACCATGGGAAGGACCCAATACGGTCACCAAAGTGATCCGACTGGGCACCTACCGACTGGAGGACAACAATGGCAACGTTCTCACCAACACTTGGAACATTGAACAGCTACGTCGTTTTTTCCCCTAAATTTGGTCTTACCGCTTTTTAGTCAAACACCTACTCCTGTAAAGCACCCCAGCCCGAACACTTTCAGCCCAGGTCACTCGAGGGCTCCATGAGGGTACAATACTAAATACTACCTCTCTTTTTTGATATCACATGGTAACAACCTTGTCCCCAAATGGATTCACGTTCCATTCCTTTGATTGCCCTACGTAACATTGTTCTTACTCCTAACCTAACGCACCCCACCACAACCTATGGTTACGAGCAGCCTAAGCCCCGCGGGCCATGCCCAGGTTCTTATAAGCTGCAGCCTACGGAACTAATGGGTAGGTGCGAAAAAAGAAAGGACAAAAACAAAAGCTATGCAAGGATAAAAACAAGGAATGGATAGTGATTCTATCACAAAAATATAACTGATGTAGTCATTGATACAAAAAACTGTTCACATGGGGACTCACCCATGAACTCAACTATTACATTTTCTAACTACTTCTACTCCAAATACTACTGCGGCCGCTCGACGACATTGCCTGACGCCAAAGGAGAGGCCACAACACACGCCGCCGAACATAACCACCGCCATAGGGGCCCTGCCCGGTTCTGCTCCCTCGACTTCAGCGAGCGCAACGGGTACCTCAAGGGACCCACCCAGTTCCGCTCCCTCGACTTCGGCGAGCGCAATGGGTACCTCAAGGGCGTCGCACCCATAGATGCTTAGCAGAAGAGCATGGAGCTCCTGACCTTCTCATGCAGTCGAGGCAGCTCCTGGGTAGGGCAGCCGTGCTCATGGTCACGAGTGGCCTTGGAACCCTTATGGAATAGATGATGAACACTGATGATACTAATGATGAAATTGCTCACTAATGACTACTATTTATGCTATTCATTAATCATGCTTACCTGATCATGTGTTTATGGGCTTATGATAACTTTGTTGCCACTCAATTGCTAAAAGATGACTCATTAAAAGCTAATCATAGTTAACCAGTGTCAGCCTTTTGAGCCTCATGAACCCCATGTTATATTTGTTGAGTACGACATGTACTTACACTTGCTTTACTTTTTAAATCTTTGGAAAAATCCCTGATGGGTACCAGATTGCTAGAGTTTGGAGAAATTAGGCTTGTGATCAACTAGTCAGTTGTCCCTGTGGATTTGGAGTCTTCGCCTGAAGATCGGGTTGTCTTTCCACTATCTATACTCTGAGGTTATAATCTTTATACTAATACTCTATGTATTTAAGCATTGTCTATTGATATTACCTTTATTTGTAGCTATATGTAAGATTTGGCTTCCTAGGCTCACATATGGTGTGTATCTGGTTTTGTCCTTAAAACCAGGTGCGACATGGTGAATCGGTTGGCGGTAGATCTCCTGCGGTGCGGCTGCGGGCGCTCGGGCTATGCGGTGGCTGTGGCTCTCGAGCTAGGGATTGGAAATGGAGGGCTCAGGCATCCGCTATTTAAAGGGCACAGACACTTGCGGTGCAAGGCAATGATGCGGGCGAAACGGTAGCGGACTCCTTCGATGGAGCAGAGTCCATTGTAGGGACAGCTCAAGGTGGGAGAGGATCCTGACAGGCGGTCCCACCTATCAACAAAAGGAGGGCGCGAGGACGGGCAGTCAGAGAGACAAAGGGAGAGAGGAGAAACGTGCAGCGCTGCTGCTGGCTGTGAAGCTGGGCCAGGCGCGGGGGGCTGAGCTACGGCTTGGGCCGGTCTAGGATGGCTTGCTGGACCGTGTAGTGGAGAAGGGGAGATAGGCCGCACGGTTAGGAGGAAGGGAGCTAGAGATAGGAGCGGGCTGTGGCCAAAAGCGAGGTGGGCTGCTGCTCGACACTAGGCCGCGCAAGAGAAAAGAAAACAGGCGGCCCACATGGGATAGAGAGGGAGAGGAGAGAGTTTTCTTTTTCCCTTTTCTATTTCTTTTCTTTTCTTATTTCAAATCCATTTCAAATCAAATTCAAGTATAGTTTCAAATATACTTCCCTATTCAAATATAAATGGACAATTTTTATAGGCTTTCCAAGATAAACTTTTCAACTTTAAAAAAATACTTTTATTTTCAAATTTTCTTTTCTTTCATTTCAAAGCCATTTTTAATTTTATTTGCAAAAGAAATTTTGAATATTTCCAATTTGAATCAAATCCACACAATACAAAGAAACAAATGCACCGGCATGTATGCACGCCCATGTTCCTATGCTTTATGATAAATTTTAATTTAATGAAAATTTTTATTTTTCCTATATTTTATAAGCACAAAATTTGGAAATAAATCATTTTAAACCTATTTTCAAAAGAGGCAAATTTTAGGGTCTCATTTACACACGCCATAAGGAAGAAGCCTCTCCACTCTCCCAAGATTTAGTAGTGCTAGTATATTTGGGAGTTAGAGTGAGTAGTGTGCTTAGTCTCTGGGTTCTGGATCTGGTCTTCTAGGAGGTCTGGTATAATCTTGTATCTATCTCTCTTTGTAAGACTTTAGTCTTATATTTATATTCTTGCTCTACTTTACTTAGTTTATGCTTTGTGCAACATTATACTTGTTATATTATTGTTATGGTTTCTCTTAGCATATAGTTGTTTCATAAGAGATTGTGATCGAAGGCACACTTGTATTGCGATCATCGCCTGTCATAGGGTGCTCTAGTTGATCTGTGTAATTACATCTAGAGTAGCGAGAGAACATGTAAGCATGGTGCTTATTCACCATCTTGCCTTTAGTTATCGCATGTTGCATGGATAGATTATCGTAGCTAGAAGGTGGCACTACTAGAAATATCCACTTCTATGACGAAAATCTTAATGACGAATCTGAAACTGTCATAGAAGATCGCTTTTTATGATTAATATTTCTGTTTTGTCATAGATCAGTGGTTATGATCCTCCAACCCTCCCTATCTATGACAAAATTAGGCTCCGTCACAAAACACGTCATAGAAGAGCACAAGGTTTTGTCACAGATCACTCACATGACTCATCTTTGATGATCTCCTTTAATACTGTGATGAACAGTGCTTCGTCATAGATCTCCACACGGTACTTTCTCCATCCGATGTGTACCTGTGGGACCTATAGTTACTCATCCATGGTGCTTGCAATTCATCATAAAAGTCTCTGCTGGATCCTTTCTCCATGCGACGTGTACCTATGGGACCCTTCTCCATCCGACCAGTACCTATGGGATCTGTAGTTACTCATTCGTGACGCTTGCAATTCATCATAAAAGTATTTGCTCGGTCCTTTGTCCATCCGACAAGTATCTATGGGATCCTTCAGCATCCAACCTATGGGACCCAATGGCTTACGTGTCATGTGTACCTTTGGGACCGTTCTCCATCTCCATCTGACCTATGGGACCCGACGACCCATCTCCATCCGACCTGTGAGACCCAACGGCCTACGTGACACTTGACGCTTGCAATTCGTCATTGCTTGGTAGTATGCTTGATCTTTGTTATTGTGTAATTAATTGATAGGTTTGATAATTGGTTGACCACTAATTAAATGCCAAAGTAGTCTAACTAAAACTATTTTCAAAACCTGAAACTGCATCTAGGGTTTCATTTTCACTGAACCTGTTTTCAGAATTCAAAATCCCAAAATCCTTTGGTCCTTTGATCTTGAGCCTTAATGCAATGTTGAAGATCATTGATTAGAGAGCAAGTTTTATTAAGGTAGTTTTTCAAGTTGCATTACAAAATCATGAGATCTGGTGAGGGGAACAGGACGGGTTCAGTCTGCTGTTTGGAGCTAGGCTCCATCGTCGGTAGCAGGCAGGTAGTCTGCTCACCACCGATGCCACCGCCTCTGTGACCATTTTCTAGTGCATGGACACACACCTGCTCGCAGTGGCATTGCAACCAGGAGCTAGTATGCTCGGACGCTTTGCTCGGGTCTCACCTCGCCGCCTTAAGCCGAGCCGTCATCGTCCCTCTCCTTCTCCACTATCAGCCACCGCCCATCGTTCTAAGCTAGCTAACCAAATTCACTGTGCTTGCTTGCCCTCCATCCATTTGTCACGCACCCAGCATCACGTGATCCTTGTGCATCGCCTGAACCCGCTCAACTTTTCTCTCACTACCAGAATCACTCTCAGCGCCGGTTGTGCTGCTGTCGCATTGCCATCACCGCCGAGCACCACCTCACCATGGCCAGCTTGCTCTACTGCAACTCTCGCCTTCTCCCTTAGTGTTTTGAACTCCCTATGCTACCGTGATGCTCATCGTCCCCTTGCTTTTACCTCTACCACATAGGTTCTACTAAAACATGAGCTTGCCGCCAGGTTCATGCCGCCGCGTCCACCCTCGACTCCGGCAGACGTATCTGTGCTGTCCCCGCTTCAATCGATCACTTTGACATGATTGTGGTGAGCTCCTGGTCATGCCCGTGCTCTCTGTTTTAGCTCTATCACGCTATAGCGGCCAGAACACCGCCGCGTCGGCATAGCCACCCTATCTGCCACCATGGCCACGGGCAAGCTTGTGCGAAACCCTTAGCTGATTAACCCATAGCATAGAAGTGTTCACAGGGGTATGGGGAGTGTGAGGGTGACCTTCCCGTGGCTGGCAAACTCGTCGTTGGCCACCTCCGCCTCACCGGAGCGCCACCATGCCGCCATGTCCACTACCGTGCATGTTGCCATACGCTAGAAGTTAAACGAGTACCACCAGCAAGTGTGCAAGGGAGAGGGGAACCCGCTGGGGTAAGTCCCATCACTGGAGACCTGACCGAGGGCGAGCACCCACCGGTCAAAGGCTGTGCGCCCACGGTCAGCGTGGGAGCACTGTGCAGTTGACCGCGGCCCTACATGTCAGTCACTAAGGCTGGTTAGGGCTGAGTGAAAAACATTTTAAACTAGTTTTTCTTTTTTAGAAAATGAAATAAAGTGTAGTTTCTTGCTAAATTCATAAATAAATGTAGGAGCATGAGAAAAATATGAAATTTGTTGTGTAGCTTTGATATAATTTGGTCATTTTCAATTGTTTTGATATGCTTAAAAATTACCTCTTTTAATTAATAAATGGACCTTCCATGATTTTTATAGGCTAAAATAATTATCCTTTAATCATGAAACTTTTTGTGTATGCTTTGTATGCTTAGGCCTGCCTTCATAAAAATTATGGTACTGTTTTGATAATTTTAATTTACCCACTTAATTGCATGCTTTAATTTATTAACTAATAATTACCAGAATAATTAGGATAAATCATAAAATGCCTTTGGTGTATTTTTAGATTTGATTGTAGACCTTAGGACCTCCAAACCCCTAATGTTCCTTGGCAATTTAATTACTTGTTTGATATGTTTTGAATCAACTTGTTTATGTAATAATTAAAATGGTTTATTGAATGTTTAGTTTAGTTTTATGAGTTTCTTATAATACTCATGAGTTAAGGAAAGTACTAATCATTTCTTGTTGATCCATGTTAGTTTAATTTATTTCTTAATAAGTAACTATTGACTTGATTAGTTAATAACTGACATGCTTTTACAGTAATAACCCTAGCTCTTTGGTGAAGGAAAGTTGTACTCAACTTTCTCAAGTTGTTAAGCTCTATTATGCACCTGTGTATCCATCATCATGCATCATGGCATGTAGTCCATCTTATTAAGCGAGCATCATTTATTACATGTAGTGCTTACGAGAGTCTGAAACCTCGTGTTGATCAAGTTTTGGGGAAAGGTCCATCCACTAGAGGTGTTGGTGCCAAGTCTGACTCCTGGACCTTTCTCTAGAATATAACCTTCTCTGTAATGCTTGCAAGCTCCGTTGCATACCACCCTTCTCTAGCATTTACAAATCTTTATTACACTTTAAGTCTTGTGAGATGTGCATTAAGTAATTAAGAGTTGGTCTAATGCCATTGCTACATGTTTACCTTGATATCCAGGCATCCTTAGTTTTACCTTGCTAGTATGAATAGGTCGACACCTTTAATGCTTAGTAATGCTTAGATTTTGGTAAAAGTCGAATGATGATTTTCTTGTTCGTGAGAAATAGGTTTTACCTTGATCCTCTCAGCTCTGCTGATGGCTAATGAGATTACCCATATAATGTTAAATATCCAATTTGAGACATAGGCAGGACATGGTTATGTCTCCGTATGGGAGATTGGTAATGTCCTAGTGTAGAGCATGAGATATGTCCCTAGTGGGTAGGTCGGCAGGGATAGCCTATTGTGCATTATCCCGCCTGTGTTGATTGAGGACCATTCGTTGTAGGCCTGCATGTGGTCGAGACTTTGCTAGTACTGGCCACATACTCCGTTAAACCTAATACCTCGGCTATTCCATTACGAGAAAGGACAATCGCACACTGGGAGTGGAGAGATGGTGAGAGTAGCATGTACACATCCTATGAATCCATCAAGGAATGGCGCAGGGAGGTGGAGTACTGTGCTCTCGGGTAGCGCAGTACCTGTTCATGTTATGGAGGATCCGAGTGAAGGTTGATATATGTAGGTTTGGGACTAGGACCTGTATATGTTGTGTGGTAGGGAAACCCTAGCAGGGCCAAATCGATTCAAATCGCCGTTGCTTCTCGAAGATGAAGACTCGATCCTCTGACCTGCATTATAGATTAATCAATGAAATGATGGTACTAATGGATATGAGATGATATAAGTTGAGATGAGATGAGATGTTTAATGAAGTGCATGATTTAGAGCAGGTGCAAACTGGATACTCCTCATAACCTAATACGAAGCTAAAATATTGAAAGTAAGGACTCACCCTTAGCAAGCTTTTTCTGCAAAAGCTACTCTTGCTTCAAACATTCCTTTAAGCCTGAATACCCATGGAGTCTTTTCTTTAGTCGGGTAAGACTTACTGAGTACCCTCAAGTACTCAAGGTTTGTTGACCCTTGTTGCAGGTTCTGACTTGTGCTGCTAATCAAGGTCATGTCAGTGGGCTTGACATGATCTGGCTGTCTCTCCTACCTTGGATGCTACACCTAAGATGCTTATGTATCTTACTCATCTTTTAGAACTTAAGTTAAGCTTTTACTTGAACTTGTGTTGAAAACTATGTTATAAATCTTCCGCACTCCGATGTAAGATATTTTTGTACCAAATATTGTAATGTTGTGGTAATTCCATGTTGCTCCTGCATGAGTTGTAAAATGTGGATGATTCAGGGTTCCTAAGGACACTCGACAGACTACTAGAGTTATCTAGCTCTCGTGTATAGTAGTTAGAGGTCTTTAGGAAAATTACATGTCCATGTGGGACGTATAATTTGGGTGGTTCTGCCACATAGAGTTTGTAATTGAGCTAAAACCCGGTATTGCTCTAGTATCTAGAAGAGCTTATTGGAGTCCTCCGAAAGAGTTAGCAGAACTTAAGGTTCAGTTGCAAGAGTTGCTTGACAAAGGTTATGTTAGACCAAGCTCATCATCGTGGGGATGTCCTGCTATATTTGTGAAAAAGAAATACAAAAAAATTTGAGGTTGTGTGTTGATTATCATCCGCTGAATGAGGTAACTATCAAGAATAAGTATCCTCTCCCTTGCATTGATCTAATCTTTGATCAACTGGCGGGAGCTAAAGTGTTCTCTAAGATCAATCTCTAGTATGGTTATCACCACATAAAGATTCGTCCGGAAGATATTCCTAACAATGCTTTCACATCTCGATATGGTCTTTATGAATATCTGGTCATGTCCTTTGGCCTAGCCAATGCTCCAGCTCACTTTGTGTACCTTATGAACTCCATTTTCATGCCAAAGCTCAACAAGTTCGTTGTTGTCTTCATTGATGATATCTTGATATACTCCAAAGCAAAGAGGAACATGCGGAACATTTACGCATTGTCCTAAGACATCTAAGAGAACACCAGCTGTATGCCAAGTTTTGCAAGTGTGAGTTCTGGCCTAATGAAGTGCCATTCCTTGGGCATGTTTTGTCTATCGAGGGTGTTGCTGTTGACCCTGGCAAAGTGAGAGATATCCTTAATTGGAAAGAACCTATTTCTGTTCACCAAGTTTGTAGTTTTCTTGGGATGGCAGGATATTATCATCGTTTCATTCTTGACTTCTCCAAAATATCCAAGCCCATCATTGAACTGCTTAAGAATCAAGTCAAGTTTGTTTGGTCACCTGAGTGTGATGAAGCTTTCAAAACCTTGAAGAAGCTTCTGACCATCGCTCCTATTCTAGCTCAGCCGGATATTGAAAAGCCATTTGATGTATATTGTGATGCTTATGGTATTGGTATTGCTTGTGCACTGATGCAAGAAGGTCGAGTTATTGCTTATGCTTCTAGACAGCTCAAGTGTCATGAAGAGCACTATCCTACTCATGATTTGGAGTTAGCTGATGTTGTTCATGCACTCAAGGTCTTGCATCATTATCTGTTGGGAAGTATTTGTCATATCTATACTAATCATAAAAGTTTGAAGTACATCTTTACCTAGTCTGAATTGAATATGCGATAGAGAAGATGGTTAGAATTGATCAACGATTATGATCTAGAAGTTCATTATCATCCAAGCAAAGCAAATGTTGTTGCAGATGAACTCAGTCATAAGTCACACTGTAATTGTCTTATAGCAAGGCATTTTGAATGCACTTTATGTCATGAGATGGAAAAGTTGAATCTAGAAATCATTCAGCTTGGTACTTTAGCAAATATTATAGTTGAATCCACTGTCTAGAGTTAGATTGTTGCTACTCAGAAAGGGAATAAAGGAATAGCTTATATCAGAGAAAGAGTTATAACTGGTACCCTAGGTTGGCTCAGAGACTCACTGAAGCAAGCTTGGCGGTGGCCATGGCTGCTCGACGGCGGCGTGCGGTGGTGCTCTAGCCATCCCCGGTGATGGCATGGCTAGGCGAGCATGGCTACGGCATCTACAAACCCTAGTGAAGCTCTATGGCATGGATTAGGTCAAGGTGGAGCGGCGGTGAAGCTTGGCCGCGTGCATGGCAGCATGGCGGCACGGCGGTGTTCCTCTCTGACGAGGCCGACATTGGCCTTAGGCTCTTGCCTTGAGCTAGACGTAGCTCTAACCTAACTCTAATGTCTAGAAGCACGCGAGGAAGAGAACCTGGCATGCACAACCATGGTGGCATGCATGGCGGCGGTGCTCTCGACTCACGGCGGTGTGGCTCGTGTTCTAGCACCGGCGATGTGGTAGCGGCTCAACGAGCTACGCATATAGCTTCTAGGACCTACGACAAAGATGAATCAAGAGAGTGCGAGATGGGAGGAGCGGTGGATAAGGCTGGCCAAGGTGAGCTCAGAGCTTGGTGGCGTTGCGTGACCATGGCGGCGATGGCAACATAAAATGTCGCATTACCTAGGCTCTAACGGTGGCAATGGTGGCTCAGCGAGGTGGAGGAGGTGATGGGCGAGTGGTGTGTGTGAGCAATCACACAATGGTGCGGTGGCGGTGGCATGCGAGCGCGGTGGAGCTCAGCAATGACGACGCTCGGCTTTGCTGCTGCGGGCGCAAGAGCGAGAGAGAGAGAGACAGAGCGAGGTGAATGAGAGCGAGTGAGGAGGGCAGCGGCGTCACGTGGCATTGTTGCCCGCATTGGCCTGACCGGTGAGGCCAACATCGGCATACGGCCACCACGCGGCGCACGCAGCCTGCGGCACCGATTCAGACGCCGCTAAATCTGACTCACAGTGCTACTTCGTGACTCTATAACTCCTAATCCATGGCGAATTTTTTAAAACTTGCTTAATAACAATTGTAGAGCTATGTGAGATCTCCAACTTTGCTTTAGGAAGCATCATCTAATTCTCAATGGTTTTCAAACTACAAAGCTCTAAAGTGAGGTACTTTGAAACTGAAAACAGCTTCAACACTTAGAAAAATTTCAAGTTTTGAAAATAGCATTTTGTTGATACTTGTGAGCTCTATTTGACCATGTTAGACACTGAATTAGCTCATGACCCTTAAATAAAGTTTGTTACTCATGACAAGAACTACAACTTTTATTTAGGTCACACAGCCATGCAAACACTCTAAGCTACTGTTCAACTTTGGTCAAACTAGTATCATGAAAATGCCATTTCAAATGAAACCAACACTTAGAAGCAAAATTGCCCATGTCATGAATACAAACATTGTTCCATTTACCAATCTAGATGTGTCAAAGGTGTTTTCGTGACCTCAAAACCATCTCATACATTGGTCATACATGATTGCAAGCATAAGCATATATATAAAATCAACATTTCATGTGTTAAGGTATAAGAATGAGATGAAATTTTATATGCTCATGTTCATGAATGCTTGGATGATGCTTGTGCTCATGAAATGCAGGTGCCAAATGCAAAGCTTAACACTAGGGTGTTACACTAGAAACTACCATTTCAGACAAAGGTACATAGTTTGTCTCCAAATTCGGGAAAGAACTCCATAAATCCATGGGTACTAAGCTTATCCACAGTTCCACTTATCATTCGCAAACTGGAGGACAGACTAAAAGAGACAATCAGATTCTAGAAGACATGCTAAGAGCTTGTGTTCTCACTTATTTAGATAAGTGGGATGAGTGTTTATCTTTGGCAGAGTTCTCCTACAACAATAGTTATCAAGAAAGCATTAAGATGGCACCTTTCGAAGCTATTTATGGTTGAAGGTGTAGAACTCCACTGAATTGGTCTGAACCCGGAGAAAGGTGGTTGTTTGGGCTGGTTTTAGTGAAAGAAACTGAAGAAAAGGTTCGACGTATACAAGCTAATATGAAAGCAGCACAGTCTCGTCAGAAAAGTTATACTGATAGGAGGCATCGACCCTTAGCGTACAAGGTGGGAGATCCTATTTATCTAAAAGTATCGCCTATGAAGGGAATTAATAATTTTGGAGTCAGAGGAAAGTTAGCACATCGCTACGTTGGTCCTATTCCCATTGTGCAACAGTGTGGACCCGTAGCGTATCATCTTAAGTTACTAGAACAACTGTCAGTGGTACATGATGTGTTTCATGTATCACAGTTGAAGAAGTGTCTATGAGTGCCCAAGCAGGCCATTGAGATTGAAGGAGCTGAACTAGAACTAGATTTGACTTATGTAGAATATCCTGTCAGAATCCTAGATCAGAAAGATAGAGTTACTCGAAAGAGAACGATCAAGTTCTTTAAGGTTCAATGGAACAAACATTCAGAAGATGAAGCTGCATGGGAATCTAAGGATTATCTGATGGAGAATCATCCAAATTTCCTTGCATCTACCTAGGTTGCTAACTCCTCTATAGTTGTAACCTTTCTTTTGAAAGTTGTTGTAATCTTGTAACCTCCCTTGTTGTTTTATGGAAACCTTGCTTGTATTATGTGTTTGACACATTTCCTTTTCCAATACTTAACCCTAGGCTTTAGGTGTTTTGTAATCTTGGGGCAAAATTTTTGTAAGGGGGGAGGGGCTATAACACCCCTGGTGTTAAGCAAAACTAAAACTTGGTCAAGTTCATCGTCATGCATTGTAAGCATCCATGTTAGCTATCCATGACTTTGCATTAACTAAAATCAAGGTTAAATTGACAGCAATGCAATGCATATGTTTGTTGTGGTGCGATGAATAAAAAAACCCTAGTAAGGTTGATCAAAGTGAAGAAACTGAAGCCAAAGTTACTGCTCAGTTGGTCCACAAGACTGTAAGTGAGGCTTTCACAAATCATAATCAAATATTGGTTAATTCCATTGGCAATATCATGATAGAAGTCTTCTATGGAGCGCCAATTGATCAGGTTGGGCCAGCATATTTGAATCCACAAAACCCTTCGGCTATGGGTAGCAGTGTACCTAGTTCAAGTCAACAACCGAATGGTGGATAGTTCTAGTAGCCACTAGTACAGAAATTTCCTAGAGGACAGGTTCAAGATCCTCTAGCTCAACAACCAATAGGAGGATAGGGTCAAGGTCAGTTAACAGGAGGGCAGACACCATCACATCAGTCACCAGGTGCCCCTATTACACAGACAGCTCAGTCTTCTTCTGTATAGCCACAGTAGTATGCAGTTCAGCAGCTAACCTCACCAATTACTTAGCAGGTTGCGTAATGGCCAATTCAGGGAAGATTCAATACTTCCTATCAAACACCTCAATCGGCCTAGAAAATTACTCCATCAGTACAGAGGATCATTAGAGATATTGATCCAAATTATTGCAATACTTGATTGCAAGGATATACAACTCAAATGCTCAGATCGACTACCCGGGTGGATATCATTTAGTTTTTTAAGCCAGTACATATGAGCTTTTACCACACCTAGGGTATCTGTTGGTATTTATCAACACACAGATAAATCCGAAAACACACGAATACTACTATAGCTTTCACCTAGAAGTATTCCAAGTATCGTATCCATAGGGAAACATGTGAGATTAACTACGTCTAAGTTAACCTAGAGTAGCAACAAGACTTAAGATAACAGGAGTATAAAGGAGATCACTAAGGTCTTCTAGTTCTAACTTCGGTAAGCTATGTCTTCTATTGTTCAATTCTGGGGATATTACTAAGGGAAACTCAGGCAGAGTATGTATCCTATAGTAACTAAATCCTGCTTGGCCTACAAATGGGAGGTGGACTACAGAGGATTCAATGAGGCTATAAGATTCACCCTCGTGAGCTACCACAAATCTAGAATATAGGGTACATCTATGAGTAACCGAGTCTAAGCACCACGCTTACACTATGAATATTACTTTAACCCAGGAATGACAAGGATTAAAGTACTCAAAAAGAGTCGCAAACCTAAAGAATAATATAAACACATTATTTACTTCAATTAGAACTTGATTACTAGAGAAATCTCAGAAGCAAGGTCATGAAGAACTTGATTCCGCCAGGGTACAAGCCATAGACAGAGCACCGATAGGCTGGTACTTCCTCCAAACTCTTCCCTCACACTCTATCTCTCTATTTCTAATACATGACTAGATCCTATGGAGGACTAATCTTCTCTTGAGAGCTGGCTCTGATCCTGATGAGGATGATATGAATTAGGGTTTTCGGATGGCTCTGCTGGAGGGGGTACAGGGATGTATATATAAGAGGTAGCATCAATTCTGGACCCTCAGATCAAACCGACTTAAAAGGATGGTGTAGATGTAATCCTCAAGGTGGTGGAGAACCAACATCATAAGGAGGGGTTGCCCTGTGGGTCCCTTGTGCTAGCTAGCCTACAGGTGGTGCCAGCCGGCCCCACCTGGCAGCGCCTCACCCTTTGCCATGGTGTGGTGTCCTCTGGTGTCTTCTAGAGTCTTTTGGTGTAGGATTCATCGCAGATAAGTATGATTAGTTCTGATGTTTAGGTCCCCCTTGATGGTTTTCTAGATATACCCTACTGAAAACACAAATTCACCAAAACTTGTGAAATTTGTCAGTTTAAACCTCTATACCTATGTTTGGTGATGGAATTAAGTATATATGTAGGATATGTTGATGGTTTATAATTGATGTTAACGACCGTCAACAAGCTCCCCCAAGCTTAACTTTTGCTAGTCCCCGAGCAAAGCTAAACTCAGCAATGGATCAGGAGTTGCTACAATGCTTTCATGCCTCAAAAGTACACATGCGTTCAATCAATAATTCTCCTCTAGATTAGAACAAACTAATCTAACTTTCAAACATACCAATATTCAACCATGAGGCTTCTTAACCTTTACTTGGGTCTTGAGCAATTGAAAGACAGAACGATCAAGTCAAGCACTATGTCTCAAGTTCTTTGCTACACCATTGTTCTGGAGTTTTTATAAGTTTTCAAAATAAAACTCAGAGATTCCATTGTATGACACTCTTAAGTCTCTCAATGTATGTGGTATTTGTGGATCCTCACCAAGGCAATAAAAATGTTATGCCTTTTTCTATTCCTACCACTAAAGCTTATGAGGAGTTCATAGGCAGGGAGAAAGCTAGAACATACTTGCAATGCATATATTGTAAACTCAAACCTTGGATCCTAAGAGAGTTGAGTCATACAATCAAGTCAAGATGTGCATGTGTGTGGAATATATGGTGGCTAACCTAATTCTACTATGCTCCTAGAAAAACTTGTGTCTCTTTTGAAACTTAGAAACACTTGCTAGAGAGCAGGGGCTATCTTATTCATCTTTTTTTCTTTTTTTAGGCGGGCATCTAAGTATCCATTGTTTTAGATATCTCAGATACTTGTCCATTTTTTCAACTCTTTTTTTCTTCTCCTTTTTTTATGAATAACTTTTGCATAGCCCCATGTCTCTTTTCTATAACAAAACTTTTGAGAGATAGCAACAAGAACTTGGAGCATTTATTTGGTGGATGGGAAACCTAACAAGCATGTTTTTGGTGTTCACTCCTAGTGTAAGAGTAGAACATTTTTGGATGGATCTAAATGGAAAGCATGTTCTTGCGCCTACCCCTAGTGTAGGAGTAGTGCATATGTGGGTGGTGTGTACGTGATCTTGATTTTAAGGGCATGACAACAGATCCAAAAGGAGTTGAGTCATACAATCAAATCAAGATGTTGTTGATGGTAGTTAACAACCATTATAAACCATCAATTAAACATGTATAAGGGCATAAATGTGATCACCAATGAAGGTTTAGGGGTTTAAACTAATGAATTCCACGAGCTTTGGTGATTTCATGACTGTAGGAGAATTTATCCAGAAAATAGCTCCTGGGACTACTATCATACACTCCAAACGAGCAAACTGATGACAATAAGTGATTCTACCCATGACACCTACGACAGTCGCCTCAAGACGGAGCCCAAGCCTCACCACCAGAAGGAGGAGCCCACCTGGCACCATAGTGGGCCGGCCAGCCCACTAGGGAGGTCGCCCGACCCATGGGGGTGGCCAATCACCCTCTACCATTGTGTACTCATTCCTACGATCTACACCATTGATATTAAGGTGGTTTCAGGTCGGTTCATCCAACGGTGGTCTGGAGAGATGACGTGGCAATTCCTTACCCCCTACTCCTCCTAGAGTCCTTGCCCCTTACTCCACTTTGATTCCTTGGCTGCTACTCTACTTTTGGCCTATATATAGCAGCCCCTACCCCCTTCCCTCATCAGATCCTGAAACCCTAATTCATATTCTCCTCATGAGGATCAGAGCTATCTATCAAGAGAAGATTAGTCCTCTATAGTATTTAGTCTTATAATTAGAAATAGTGAGATAGAGAGTGAGGGAAGAGTTTGGAGGAGATGTCGGCCTATCGGTGCTCTCTCTACGGCTTGTACCATAGCAAATTCAAGTTCTAATTGAGCTTGCTTCTAAGATTTCTCTGGTAATCAACTTCTGATTCAAGTAAGTATCTTGTTTATATTGTTCTCCAGGTTCACGACACTTTTGAGTGCTTTGTTCCTACACTAGAAGGAGTAGAGTATTAATCGTAAGTGTAAGCGTGGTGCTTAGACATAGGTTAATCATGGATGCACCATGCATTCTGGATCGGTGGTAGATCACGTATGTGACATAAGTACTATATAGCATTGTACTATATAGCATCATGGATCCTTTGTAGTCCACCTCCCATCTATAGGCACACGTAGGACGCGGTTGCAAAGGAAAGCATCCTCTGCTGGTGTCTTTCCCTAGTAATGTCCCTAGTTGAACTGTAGAAGACATAAGCTTACCAAAGTTAGAACTAGAGAACCTTAGTTGTCCTCTCTACACTCCTATTTATCCTAACCTTATTACTACTCCTAGATAAATTAACCCTTAACCTATTCACTACCCCTCATTAAGTTAGACCATAGTTAGTCTCACACATTTCCATGTGGATACGATACTTGGAATACTTCTGGGTGAAAGCTACAGCGGTATCCATGTGCTTGCGGATTTAGCTGTGTGCATTAAAAATACCAACAAGCTTTCTAGCGCCCTTGCCGGGGAAACGGTTGCTGAATTAACTTCGAGCCTTGCTTAACATTTTTTCTTTTAATTTTTCTTTTAGCATGGATTCCACTCCTATTTATCAATTTGCTAAACCCATAAGCGCAAGCCTAAAGCCACTAGAATCCTTAGAGCCTATCATAACACCTGGTTATAAGCTGCGCCCGTGTTTAATAAAATTGATTCGGGACAAATTCTTCTAGGGAAAAGGCGATGAAAATCCATACTCACACCTATAAGAGTTTGACCAGATCTGTGCATGCTTGCGTATCATTGGCATGTCTGACAAGACCTTAAGATGGAAGTTATTTCCGTTCTCTTTGACAGGAAAGGCTAAAACATGGTATAGTCAAACCATACGAAGTGTGCCAGGAGATTGGGAAACGTTATGCTCTAAATTTTGTTTACGTTTCTTTCCCATATCTAAAGTGGTTAGCCTTCAGAAAGAGGTTCTAAATTTTAGACAACTAGAAGAAGAATCTCTTGCCACATCATGGGATCGTTTTAATAAACTCATCATCACTTGCCCAGCCCTTGCTATTCCAGGCCCAATGCTCCTTCAACATTTTTATATGGGTCTTAGTAAGGATTCTGCGCAAACCCTTGATGCAGCCTCTAGAGGAGCCTTCCTTCATTTGTCTACTAGTGAAGCAAGGGTTATTGTTGATAGAATTAGTGGAAAGACTCCCTGCACTAGCATTCATAATGAACTCCTTGAGGAACAGAAGGAATCATCTCTCGTACAAGAAGAGGAAGTTTTGATAGCCAAATCACAACCACTTCAATCCCAAGATTTAGCTATCAATCCTAAACCACCAATACCCCAAAATCTTCCAAGAGAAGAAGGAATTCCACCTTTGGAAATCCCTATTGAAATTAAGGATGACCTCTTTGGTGTTGATTTTGGGAGGACATTAAATTCTCATCTTCACAAGAGACCTTAGAGCTAATATAATTCAAATCCTCTCAAGAAGAGATCTCTTAGAAAATATCCTTATTCCCATATAGGACATTGGGAAGAACACAAGGGTGGCATGTCTAGTGAAACCATAGAAGGAGAGCCAAGCTATCTAGAAGCCATTCCTATTCTATGCCCACATTAGATGTCTCATCTGAACCCATCTTTCAACCCATCCTTGACCCCGATGATCCCTCTTATGCTCTTTCTCCTAAGTCTCATGATGACCCTAGAAATCCACCAAGACACCCAAAGGAGCCAAGCTATCTCATGATGATCAAGTCTCATGAAGGCCACAAGGAAGACCAAGAAGAGCAACAACAATGGCTGGAGGATATTAAGAACTTATGTGTCGTTGCCATTGAATGGATGGACGAGGCTTTAGATGAGATCAACCCGAGAGTCACCGATCCATGGGAAATCTTGGACAATAAAACATCCAATGAATGTCATAGTCATGGAAGGATGGAGACAATGTTTCTGCCTATAGACATTCATGAAGAAACACCCCTAGAGCTTGAAAAGGAAGATGACATAGACGAGCATGGAAGCTATTTCATGAACACCTCATCAAATCCATGCTCGCATGAGAAATCTCCTGAATCAATTGGTCTCTCCAACCTTGCACACATGAGATCTTCAACCCCCTCATTCTCCTTGTTCATAAAGACTTTTAAAGGGTGGTTGTAGATGCATGTGTTTATCATAAATATTATAGATCTCGTCGTGTGAATCTTGAGATAGGCACACAAAGGTTGGTGTTGGAGGGGAAACCACTTCACCAACTTGAAACACAATTCAAAGGTTTCCCAAGAATGAGCTTTTGCCCTAAAGCAAGCACTTTCAGGAGATAACACAAGTTTTCATCTTTTGCTATAATGCCCTTGTGAAATGAGCATAGAAATATAATTGTGAAAATATTCCTTCGGGTATTTTTGCCATTAACCATTCCAGGTCTGAAGTAAAAAAATGAAGGATGATGATGCAAGGTATGTCCAACCCATTATCATGTAACATTTAATCACATCCATCCAAACTTCATTTTGCATTTGCAAAATTCAAGCATGGGGGATGGACTTCTCTGAAAAATCTTTTACAATGTTGCTAAATTTATCTTGGTTCTCTCTACCTTTAAACCACGCTCAATTTGCTCAATAATAATCATGCTCTTCATCTCTATTTGATTAAAACTCTATAATGTTTTCATGCTACCTTTGTTTGCTATAGTATGCTTAAGGTTTGGAGTATGTTCATACATCTTTTAAATTAAGCATGGTGCGTAGGTTAAAATGCTTTCCTAGATTAAATTAGACAAGGTGTCTAGTTTGATTTTTGAACCAAGAATATGCTATAGTAGATACTGGTCATTTTGCTAGACTAACCCCTGCAGGAAACTCTTAATTCAATTTGGGTAAGTCACGAGATGAATTCAAATCAAAGATGAAGCAAGGCACATGGTGAACTCCAATAACTTTGCGCAAAGAAGACACAGCTCATTCATCATGGATGAAAGAACTGTAAGTATCAAAGGTCATTCACTTTGTCTTCTGCTACAAGTTACCTTTGCCATGAGCCATGCCTTTACAGAACATGATAAACAAAAACTATGCTAAAATAATTATAATTCTATCTTTTCATTAGCATAGATGAAAATTACCAAATTCTAGACAAACAACCTGTGTTTCAAAATTATATATTCCTTCAGGTATGCACTGTCCACTAATCCTTTGCATGCATAAAACAATGAAATCTAACAAGGTGTAAAAAGATCAAAGAGAAGAAAGATGGCATGACAGAAGGATGTGAAAGAAAAGGTGTGAACTAGGAAACAAGAAGCTCATGAACAACTCGTACTGTGAGGCTAGCCAAATAAGGAAAACTTTAAGCAAAAAGGAAGGACCATCACGAGTCATCTACCCTTCGTCACATGGTGTCATCACGCTCCAATGACAAAGGTAACATCCTAAGGTAAATGGTCATTATTTAAAAAGTTTTACCTTGATTCTGGTAGGCACATAAATAAGAAACAAACATGTTTGAGTTACAAATTTACTTGATCCAATCTGATTAACTCAACATGTTTAGTTCTTTAAACTTGTTCCTAGCACCACTTTCTTGAGCTCATAATCTTAACCAAATGAGATAAAACATTGCACATCCTTATATCTAGAAGATGATAGTCATAATCATGTAAAGATTTATACATTATGTAAAGATAGACGATCCTTCCATAGGTTAAGCAACTCAATCTTTTCTGCCAAATGTACTTAAATGCTAAATTCATGCTCAATCTTCTATCTTATTACTCATCTTATAAATGAACAATGCACACAATATCAACTTCATCTTGTTCAATGTGCATAAGGTTGGAGAAGAATAAATAAAGTTTTGGTTCTGTTGGTGTTTTCCCACCAACAGAGCCCATGCACTTGATCTCTACCTTGTCTTAATGAGCAGGACACACTTCAAGCAAAGTATGGGAGAGTCAGTTGATTCTCCAAGTGTTCCGAACCTGTCAACCAAAAATTAAAACTCAAAACCAAGACAGGTTTGGCGGAAGAAGGTGACATTACCATTAGAGGCGTCATCACAAGAATCTTCGTCTTCAAAGCAAACCAAGGTACTCAATTAATAAACTTCACAAGGAGAAGTCTGGTTCAAAGGACTTACAACACCGAATCCTCACCGAAAGAGCTAGCTTGGGGGAGAAGCGCTCTCGTGTATCTAGGTAAGTATGCTTTCTCTTTGTTCTAGCTTTAGTTTCTTTTAAATAGTTAAGAAAAAGATGAATAACTAAAAACAAAATAAAAAAGTTATCTTTATAATAAATATATATAGTTATAGTAATAATGTGTGATCTAGTAAAATTGAAAACAAAATAAAGGTGTGTCTAGTTTGCTTTAATTTATTTTTAGAAGTTGAATAAAATAAAGAGACTCAGAATAATCTCTTTAATGGAAATGATGAATAGTTGCTCTGATGTAATTCCTTTCAAGTATCTAGTTTTCAGCCTTGAATTCTCCTGAGTTTTAGATATGACTAATTTGATATAAAGATTTACTCTGAACTTGCAACTCGTGGGTAGCGAATGCATGATCTAAGTCTTGGTAATTGACAGATATGATATGAGAAGGTTTGAGCTGCTGTTAATCTTGTTCCTAGTGACACTAAAGTTCTAGAGATTTATCTTTTGAAAAACACAAAAATGCTACATGATGAGTTCCTGTATGACAAAGCTTGAATTCCCACCAGACTAATACATGTTATTTAGGCTAGGAAAACTTCCACATATATGATGTTTGCTTTTGCGTTGAGTTTTGTCAAACTTTGTTCACCCTTATGAGAGATTTGTCATGCTCTCAAAATCAAGATCATGTACACACCACCCACATATGCACTACTCCTACACTAGGGGTAGGCGCAAGAACATGCTTTCCATTTAGATCCATCCAAAAATGTTCTACTCTTACACTAGGAGTGAACACCAAAAACATGCTTGTTAGGTTTCCCATCCACCAAATAAATGCTCCAAGTTCTAGTTGCTATCTCTCAAAAGTTTTGTTGCTGAAAACAAACATGGGCCTATGCAAAAGTTATTCAAAAAAGAGAGAAGAAAAAAAGAGTTGAGAAAAAATGAACACAAAAGTGTCTTAGATATTTAAAACAATGGTACTTAGATGCCCGCCCAAAAAAAAGATGAATAAGATAGCCCCTGCTCTCTAGCAAGTGTTTCTATGTTTCAAAAGAGAGATAAGTTTTCTAGGAGCATAGTAGAATTAGGTTAGCCACCATATATATATCCACCATATATTCCACACACATGCACATCTTGATTTGATTGTATAACTCAACTCTCTTTGGATCTGAGGTTTGATTTTACAATATATGCATTGCAAGTATGCTCTAGCTTTCTCCCAACCTATGAACTCCACATAAGCCTTAGTAGTACGAAGAGAAAAAGGCATAACATCATTATTGCCTTGGTGAGGATCCACAAATACCACATATATTGAGAGACTTAAGAGTGTCATACAATGGAATCTCTGAGTTTTATTTAGAAAACTTATAAAAACTCTAGAACAATGGTGGAACAACGAACTTGAGACATAGTGCTTGACTTGATTGTTCTGTCTTTCAATTGCTCAAGACCCAAGTGAAGGCTGAGAAGCCCCATGGTTGAAGGTCATACGGGTATGTCTGAAAGTTAGATCAGTTTATTCTAATCCAGAGGAGAATTTTTGATTGAACACTTGTGTACTTTTGAGGAGTGAAAGCATAGTAGCAACTCTTGATCCATTGCTGAGTTTAGCTTTGCTAAGGGACTAGCAAAGGTTAACCTTGGGGGAATTGTTGATGGTAGTTAACAACCATTATAAACCATCAATTAAACATGTATAAGGGCATAAATGTAATCACCAATGAAAGTTTAGGGGTTTAAACTAATGAATTCCATGAGCTTTGGTGATTTCATGACTGTAGGAGGATTTATCCAGAAAACAGCTCCCAGGACTTCTATCATACACTCCAAACGAGCAAACCGACGACATCAAGTGATTCTACCCACGACACCTACGAAAGTTGACTCAAGATGGAGCCCAAGCCTCACCATACAAGGAGCCCACCTGGCACCATAGTGGACCGACCAACCCACTAGGGACGCCGCCTGGCCCATGGGGGTGGCCCATCACCCTCTGCCACCAAGTACTTCTTCCTATGATCTACACCATTGATTTTAAGGTGGTTTTAGGTCAGTTCATACAATGGTGGTCAGGAGAGATGACGTGGATCGATGACGTGGCAATTCCTTTCCCCCTACTCCTAGAGTCCTTGCCCCTTACTCCACCTCGATTCCTTGGCTGCTACTCTACCTTTGGCCTATATATAGCAGCCCCTACCCCCTCCCTCATCAGATCCTGAAACCCTAATTCTTATTCTCCTCATGAGGATTAGAGCTAGTTATCAATAGAAGATTAGTCCTCTATAGGATTTAGTCTTATAATTAGAAATAGTGAGATAGAGAGTGAGGGAAGAGTTTGAAGGAGATGTTGGCCTATCGGTGCTCGCTCTATGGCTTGTACCTTGGCAGATTCAAGTTCTAATTGAGCTTGCTTCTGAGATTTCTCTGGTAACCAACTTCTGATTCAAGTAAGTATCTTGTTTATGTTGTTCTTCAGGTTCACGACTCTTTTGAGTGCTTTATTCTTGCACTAGATGGAGTAGAGTATTAATCATAAGTGTAAGTGTGGTGCTTAGACTTAGGTTAATCGTGGATGCACCTTGCATTCCGGATTGGTGGTAGATCGCATGTGTGACATCAGTACAAAATAGCATTGTACTATATAGCATCGTTGATCCTTTGTAGTCCATCTCCTGTCTGTAGGCACACGTAGGATGCAGTTGTGAAGAAAAGCATCCTCTATTGGTGTCTTTCCCTAGTAATGTCCCTAGTTGAACAGTAGAAGACATAAGCTTACCCAAGTCAGAACTAGAGAACCTCAGTTGTCCTCTCTTCACTCCTATTTATCCTAACCTTGTTGCTACTCCTAGATAAATTAACCCTTAACCTATTCACTACCCCTCGTTAAGTTAGACCATAGTTAGTCGAACATGTTTCCCTGTGGATATGTTACTTGAAATACTTCTGGGTGAAAGCTACGGCGGTATCTGTGCACTTGCGGATTTATCTGAGTGCGTTAAATATACCAAAAGATGTGCATGTGTGTGGATATATGGTGGATATATATGGTGGCTAACCTAATTCTACTTTGTTCCTTAAAAACTTATCTCTCTCTTTTGAAAACTTGAAAATATTTGTTAGAGAACATAGGCTATCTTATTCATCTCTTTTTTCTTTTAGGCGGGCATCTAAGTACCCATTGTTTTAAATAACTTGGACACTTTTGTGTCCATTTTTTCTCAACTTTTGCATAGCCCCATGCCTTTTTTCTGCAACAAAACTTTGAGAGAGATATCAACAAAAACTTGGAGCATTTATTTTGAGTGAAAACCTAGCAAGCATGTTTTTGTGTTCAATCCCAGTGTAGGAGTAGTGCATATGTGGGTGGTGTGTACAAGATCTTAATTTTAAGAGCATGACAAATTTCTCATAAGGGTCAACAAAGCTTGACAAAACTCAATGTAATACAAGCATCATATATGTGAAAGTTTTCCTTGCCTAAATAACATGTATGGCTCTAGTGGGAATTCAAGCTTTGTCATATAGGGACTCATCATGTAGCATTTTTGTTTTTTATTTTTTTCTCAAAAGATAAATCTCTAGAACTCTAGTGTCACTTGGAATAAGATAAACAGCAGCTCAGACCTTCTCATATCTTATCCATCAATTACCTAGACTTAGATCAGGCATATGCCACCCACGAGTTTTAAGTTTAGAGTAAATCTTTATGCCAAATCAGTTTTATCCAAAACTCGGGAGAATTCAAGCCTGAAAACTAGGAACTTGAAGGGAATTACAATAGAGCAACTATTCATCATTTTTATTCAAGAGATTATCTGGAGAGTCCCTCTTATTTATTCAGCTCTTAAAAAACAAACTTAAAGAAACCTAGATACACACTCTTTATATTTTGCTACTATAGGGATAACTATTTATTTTGTTTTCATTCACATTTTTTTAACTATTAAAAGAAACTAAAACTAAAACAAAAAGGGGATAGAATACTTACCTAGATAGATGGGAGTGCTTCTCCCCAAGCTAGCTCTTTCGGTGAGGGTTCGGTGTTTTTAGTCCTTTGAACCAGACTTCTCCTTGTGAAGTTCATTGATCAAGTTCCTCGGTTTGCTCTGAAGATGAGGATTCTTGTGATGACGCCTCTAATGGTGATGTCACCTTCTTTCGCCAGACCCGTCTTGGTTTTGAGTTTTGATTTTGGTCTGACAAGTTCAGAACTTTCACATGTAGAAATTTGGGGAATCGACTAATTCTCCCACACTTTGCTTAAAGTGTGTCCTTCTCATGAAGACAAGGTATAGATCTAGTGCATGTGCTTTGTTGGTGGGAAACACCAACAGAACCAAAACTTTATTTATTCTTCTCTAACCTTAAGCACATTGAACAAGATGAAGTTGATATTGTGTGCATTGTTCATTTATAAGATGGATAATAAGATAGAAGATTGAACATGAATGTAGCATTTAAGTACATTTGGCTAAAAAGGGTTGAATTGCTTAACCCATGGAAGGATTGTTCATAATGTATCAAACTTTACATGATTATGACTATCATCTTTCAGAGATAGGATGTGCACTTTTAGCTTATTTTGTTAAGACTATGGGCTCAAGAAAGTTGTGCTAGGAACAAGCTTAAAGAACTAAACATGTTGAGTTAACCAGGTTGGATCAAGTAAGTTGTAACTCGAACATGCTTGTTTCTTATTTATGTGCCTATTAGAATCAAGGAAAACTCTTTTAAATAATAATCATTTACCTTAGGATGTTACCTTTGTTCTTGGAGTGTGATGACACCATGTGACGAAGGGTAGATGATTCGTGATGGTCCTTCACATTTGCTTGAAGTTTCCCTTGTTCGGCTAGCCTCATAGTTTGAACTATTCATGAGCATCTTGTCTCCTAGATTGCACTCTTTCTTTCTCATTCTTTTGTCATGCCATCTTTTTTCTCGTTGATCTTGACATCTTGTTGGACCTTCTGCTCCACTCATTGTTTTATGGCACTCGCCTTCTTCCTCTTTGTTCCATGGAGTTCTTCCATCCATGTTGAATGAGCCGTGTCTTCTTTTCACAAAGTTATTGGAGTTCATCATGTGCCTTGCTTCATCTCTAATTTGAATTCATCTCGTGACTTACCCAAATTGAATTGAGAGTTTCTTGTAGGGGTTAGTCCAACAAAATATCCAGTATCTACTAAAGTATACTATCGGCTCAAAAATCAACCTAGACACTAATTTGATTTAGGAAGGCATTTTGACCTAAGCACCATGCTTAATTTAAAAGCCTTTAGAAGTAAAATCAGCACACCTTTTAGTTCAAGAATCAAACTAGGCACCATGTCTAATTTAATTCAGGAAATAGTTTAAACTAAGCACCATGCCTAATTTAAAAGGTGTATCAAAAATACTTCAAACCCTATGCATATACGATAGCAAACAAAGGTAGCATGAAAGTATTATGGAGATTTTACTCAAATGGAGATGAAAGAGCATGATTATTATTTAGCAAATTGAGCATGGCTTAAAGGTAGAGACAACCAAAATTAGCAACATGGCATAGGATTTTTTAGAGAAGTTCATCCCCCACACTTGAATTTTGCAAGGCAAAATCAAGTTTGGATGGATGTGATTCAATGTTGCATGATGATTGGTTGGACATACCTGGCGTTGTCATCCTTCATTCTTTTTCCTTCAAACCTAGAAAGTTTAGTGACAAAAATACCCAAAGTAGTATTTTCACAATTATATTTCTATGCTCATTGTAACACCCTAGTGTTAAGCCTTGCATTTGGTACTTGCATTTCATGAGCACAAGCATCATCCAAGCATTCATGAGCATGAGCATATGAAGTTTCATTTCATTCACCTTCTCTTTATCACATGTGATGTTGCTTATATACTTACATATGCTTGTAATCATGTTTGACCAATGTATGAAATGGTTGTGAGGTCATGAAAACACCTTAGACACATCTAGGATGGTAAATGAAACAATTTTTATATTCATGACATGAACCAATTTTGCTCCTAAGTGTTGGTTTACTTGGAAATACCATTTTCATGATGCTAGTTTGACTAAAGTTGAACAGTAGCTTAGAGAGCTTGCATGGCTGTGTGACCTAAGTAAAAGTTGTAGTTCTTGTCATGAGTAACTAACTTTATTTAAGGGTCATGAGCTAATTCAGTGCCTAACTTAGTCAAATAGAGCTCACAAGTTTCAACTTAATGTTGTTTGTAACTTAGAAAATTTTGCTGTCTTACACTGGTTTTCAATTTCAAAGTAGTCTACTTTGGAGCATTGTAGTTTGAAAACCATTGCAATTTAGACAAAACTCCTTTAAGTAATCTTGTAGTACACATATAGCTCTACACTTCGTATTAATGAAGTTTTCACAAATTCACTACGGATTAGGAGATTTAGGGGCTCAAAGATCGTAGGTTCAGTCAACTGAATCGACACTTAGCCAATTTCGACGCCGGCCGTCGTGGCCGACCGCGCGCAGGCTATGGCCGCCACCCGGTGGCCATATGCCGAGGACGGTCCCACCAGTAAGGCCGACACGGGAAGCAAAATGGCAGCGACGCGCCCTCCCTCCTCACTCACTCTCACTTGCCTCGCTCTGCCTCTCTCTTGCCCTCACTGTGCCCGAGCTAAACCGCAGCGCCGCAGAGCTCCGCCGAGCTCCGCCGAGCTCACACGCCACCACCGCCATGCCATTGTTTGATTCCTCGCACCCACAGCTCTGCCGCACCCTACTCCACCTAGCCGACTCACCCTTGTTGCCATCCTAGCTCAAGTGAGGTCACAATTCGCGTCACCATCGCCGCGACCATCATCGGAGCACCGCTGAGCTTGCAATCGCCGTGGCTGTGCTCCACTGAGCAGTCTCGCTCGTGCCTTTCTCTCGTTAGGGTTAGCATAGGGTCACGTCTAGCTCATGCCGCTGCCAGTCAAGCCAATGCTGGCGTGTTGGTGCTGGAACATGGCTGCTCACCGCCACGCTCTCGTCGCCGCCATGCCATGCACACGGCCAAGCTTCACCACCGCTCCACCGCCATCCTAACCTAACCCTAGGTCTCTGCTAGATCCTAGTAGAAGTGTATTCGAGCCCATTCGAGCTTGCCGTGGCTAGAGATGGATGGTGTGCCACCGTGCAGCACCGTCGTCTGCCATGGCCGCCGTCGAGCTAGCTCCGGAGAGCCTCTGAGCCAACCAAGGGCAGCCGTAGATGTGGAATGAGTTGGGGAACATGTTGGTGATGACCCTAGCGCCAGTGAGCTTTTTGCCGGTCAAGCCGGTGCTCTACTCTGTCTCACTAGCGTGTGGGGCCGAGTTGACCATGGGCCCCGCTGTCAGCCACCGTGGGTGTATAGACCGGGTGCACATAGCTGTAGTGCCTGGTTGGAAATTTATTTTTCTTTATTTATTTTTCACAGATTTTGTTACAAGCTTCAAAAATTTATATCTGGAGCTAGGAGTATCCAAATGGGATGAACAAAATTTTGTTAGATTCATCATGAAGTGTTCTATTTGATAAAAATATTAAATCTACTACTTCGGATATTTTTCTAGGAGAATTAAATTGAGCAAGATAAGTGCTTTTGAAGTAGTTTATATCTTGTAAAATGCATAACTACAGCTACGAAAGTGATAAAATTATGATTCCAATTTTTTGGTCTTGAGTTGACATGCTCTAGCTAGTAAAAATACTAAACCTACAGTAAACATACTTGTAATATGGTCTTCCTATTTAATCTTAATTAATTACTAGATTCTAGTGAAATGAATTGGGGTAAAAATATATAACATATGATCATACAAATTTTTTACACGGTATTCTCATGCTAGGAGGAAAGTAGGAAAAATATTAAATCTGTTGCTTGACACTTTTCACTATGCTAAACTATTTTTGCTAAAATAAGCATATGTAACTTGCCATTTTTGTAGAGGTAGCTATACTTATCCAAATGGCATGAAATTTGTATAATAGACTACTAGGGTCATATGTAAGTTACTATAATTTTCTCTGGATTTATTGAGCAATAGAAATATTTGTCCTATAAATCACCTTATTATCTACAGAAATTAATAAAGGAATATAAATAAATTAGTTAGGCTTAACCATGATGTTTTCTGTGGTGTTTGTGATGCATATAACCTGTTGATGTTATTAGTGAGGCTTAGAAGTATTTGTTTGTAGGCAACTAGTTAATTATTGCTTTATAATTCAACTAGATGGCTGCATGCGTAGTTTCTGTTGTGGTGATGATTCCATGATGATAATGATCCTTTGTGTAAAACTTGTTGACAACAAAGTTGTAGAAAACTTACTTATCTACCTTGTGTTAAATTTTCATAGTCATAGACCTTATGGTTTAGGAATTATGGCTGTTAGAAATCTGCTGTCAGAAATGCTTGCACTCTAGACAGATCTAAAAGATTAAATTGTTTGATCTATATAACTACTAAATCACAATAATATGATTAAAATAAAGTTATAGGAAATTTCATAAGCTTTCCAAAAAGTTCACAACCATATTATTGAGGTGTGTATAACTCCATTTATGGTCAAAACAATTGGCTGTTGCCTTGCAGTCCAAATAATGATCTACATAAGTATTTGTTTAGTTACTAGAGAAGAGATATGCACCTACTCAGTAAAAGAAAATGTAACTTGTTATCACCTTAATGCAATGCTGCTGACAACACTTCTGAGGATGCATTCATCACATCATATCATATTATACATGTCATTATATATGCATCCATGATATCTTATTTCCTGCTCATGCATATAGAATCGTCCGAGGGGATAACTCTGTTGTAGTTCGAAGAAGAGCCGGAGGAACAACAGGAGGCACCTCAGGCCATAGCTCTAGAAGGAGAGGAGCAACCTCTTGAATACTTACCCAAGTGCCCAGATCATAGGCCAACTTCCTTTATCAAAGGCTAGCCCCGGAGCATTTTAAGCCTCCCATGTTTTACAAAATATTACTTGAGTCCTTTATGTTTGATGCATTAGGTTATAAGAGTTGATTGGAAACGCTTGATACATAGAACTACCTTATCCAGATGCATATACCTTTAACCCTGTGTAGGCCCAAGATTGAATATATGCTTAGCCATGCTTAGACCGGTAGAGGTCGGGTGATTTCCTGTCACCTGCGAGATATAGCTATATACCGGAGCATGGTTGGCTATATTTGCTATCATGGAAAAGAACCATGGGATAATGTAACTAGAGGCCGGGCAGAGTCTATGTGTAGGTTGACTCATGTGATTCCATCTATGCCGATTAAGAACTATACCGTTGTTGGCACTTTTGTTGAGATTGAACGCATGCCTCACACTTAGCTGGCCGAGTAACTTGTTCCGACCACGAAGCCAAGTAGCTCAGCTCAGGCCAGGCCCCGTTCTATAAAAGTGCGCACTCTGGATGGTAGTAAGGATGTGCGGGGAGCCAAACGTGATCCCAAGGGCAGGCCAGGCCTGAACATCCTGGCAGCTGGTTGTCCCTGATTGTGTGGCGCTAGTCAAACCCGTGCAATGTGGACCTGAGTTGTACCAAAGGTGACCTAAGGTGACCGTTGATCTGGTTTGCTTGGGTTTGTGTTAGAAATAAATTCCTAGCTGGTTGAAATCAATTCGAATCACCATCTCTCTCGGATAGTGAGAAACTTGACTAGCCCCAACATCGTAGTAAGTGTATTATGGAATGATGGTTATGAAGAACATGGAATAATGACACCGGCTATGGTTCTTATTGTTATGCTACTAAATGATATTCCACATGTTTGGCATAGGTTAGTTGCTAATCTAGAGATGAATAGCTATAATTAACTTGATGACCGAATTATAAATGTATACTTGAATTGGTAAGCTTTTTATGCATAATGTTGTCAAGCTAGCTCCACTTATATAGCCTTGCATAATCCATGGAGTCACTTTATTTTTGGTTTATGAAGGGTAAGTCTAGCTGAGTACCTTCTTGTACTCAGGGTTCATTTCCCATTGTTGCAGATAATATGATGTATCATGGCTACTATAAGAACTGCTTCTGTCTGGCCATGGACGAGGAGTAGGGCCCTGGGCAAGGCATTTCTCGTTAATCCCTCTCTTATGCTTTTGTGGGATTGTGATCATGAACCAGCACAGTATTTGAACAACAATGGAGATGTTGGTTTCAAACTTTAATTGCTTCTACTACTATTTTACCTAAACTTGGTTTGTAATAACTTTTAATCGTACTCTAATGTATCAAACTGTATTTGTGAACTTTATGTAATGTGTGACATGTATGTTGAATTATGTACGATCTTGGTTGTATGTTGGTTGAATCGAGACCCTTTGTGGTACTCGATGGACTACTAGGTTTATATGGGCTCAAGTATGATAGTGCAACCGCTTGCAGGCTGCTATTGTACTTGTGCTCTTATAAATTGGATGGTTCTGTCACAGCTGGCATCAGAGCAAGATTCATCATTAATTGCCACAGGTGTATTTAAAACAAAGGTTTTTGTTTTTCCAAAACCAATTTTGGCTACTGATAGATATATATATATAGGTGTGTTTAAACCTAAAGTTTGAATCTAAAGTGTGTCAGTTATCACTTCCTTTATGCCCAGTTAAGGATTTCAGGTGGCTAAATAAGTACTAACTTGGGTGTTTTTATTTTTGTCGTCCATATGGCGAGCTATTGTATGGATGCCATTCACTTAACTGGTAATGTATGGATCAATTGCCTCTACGCCCAAGGTAAGATGATGGGTGGCATGACCACAAGATGTGAGTGTGCGGTCTATTGGGGAGAGTTAGCTTTGATACTAAAGTATATATATGTCTCATATATATACGGAGGTATTTAATTGTGCGTTAGCTTTGATACGGCTATATATGCATATTTATATGTATATATAGGATGTATTTACTTTTGAGTAGCTTTGATACAGAAGTATATATATGAGTATATATTTGGAAGTATTTAGATTACAACCTAGAGCCCAGATTTTCATTTCTACATATATACTTGTGGGGTTAGGCTAAAATGAAATTCTTATGCAGGTACACTAACAGTGAAATGCGGAGTGTGACTAGCTATGTTATATATGAGAGAACGCATGTATGCCACCGTGTATGTCGTTAGATGTTTAATTTTCCTAAGTTTGTGAGGACATACGAAATGTACATGCATCACGATCAATCATTCATTACACACTTGCATTGTTGCTCCCCTTATAAGTCTCTTATTCAGTTAAGTAACTCTTTTCTATTATAACGTTGTTCTCACGAGAGTTGCACCATTTTGTTGGAACAGATGGCAACATTAGCTAGGAGCGAGACTTTCCTAGAAATGTTCGGTACCCCTGCCCTACTTTGGAGAGTCCTGCATTATGCGGGATATACCGAACCACCTCGCTATTCCTAGAGTGAGGTGTACCTGGAGGGACAACCATGGTATGAGGTGCAGCTAACCATACCAGCTCATACCCAAGCACCCCTGTGGTAGGAGTGGAAGGCAGAATCTGAAGGAAAAACTCCTTGAGAAGGTGCCTAGGTAGTTGCTTTTGAGGTGTTGAGCTAGATATGTCAGTAGCACGGGGATGAGCTTACCGGCAGTGCCGCTGGTACTTTTCCTCGGGTGGATCCATCTATAGCAGTTTGGGCACAATGCAACCACAATGCACTGATCCGAGACTGGGATGAGCGTGCAGATAGTTGTAGTCCCGCTATGAGTGCGATGTTCACCGTGATGAAGATGTTTTATGCTCGTCAGGACACCAGGGACTTCTGGTAGGAGTCCTATACCACTTGCATGGATAGGCCCATGAGGGCTAAAGCTGGACATCATAAGGTGAGGAAGAATGTTCACAAGCACAAAAAGGGAGCAAGTGAGGCTCATTAGGACTCTGATCAAGCTTATGTAGCATTGGGAGAACTCCACACTAAGATGGAATAGGTCGATCAGCAGAGAGCTGTTGCTCAAGCGGCAAGAGCTGATGATCAGGTAGTGCTAGCAGGACTCTGGGAGCAGCTAGAGGCCGCTCACGCCGAGGCACTCATCGCTACGTGCCAGCGGATCTGAGCAAACAACCATGCAACAATGGCAGAAGCAACACGAAATAGAGCTAAAGCCTTAGCCGCACAATAGGACCATGTCAAAGGGACTTGCGCCAATAGCTTGAACATACCCAGAACATGGTGGTTGATCTTCAGCATGAGGTGCATTATCTGAACAACCAACTGCACCCGCTCCTTGATGAGGAAGAAGAAGATCCGAAGATGTTAGTTGAAGATGACGGTTGAGAGGAAGAACAAGTGGATCTAGAGGATGATGATGATGCTATCTCCAACCTCGACAGCGAGCACGTTGAAGAGGAGAGCTGTTTAGTGACTAGTTTGAAGCACTAGTTGTATCCCTGCTATTTATGTAACGGACTTCTAGTTTGAATTTCAGTACTTGTGACGTAACTTTGGTGTAATATTGGTACTTTGCATGTTAATCCATGATGGGTTGAACTTTGATGAAATTCCAGTTTCATTTTACTGGTGAAATATGACATGCATGTTAACGTGTTGCGAGTACAATAAGTGATCAAATTGGTGATGTTATGTTGTGAGAATGAATTATTGTGCCTCTGTTTTATTGTATGAATTTAAGATTCTCTCCAGTAATTTTAGTTTGGCATGATTACACAATTCATTTGCAATCTCCTGACATCAACCAATAATCACTTATTATTGCAATTTTGTAGATGAATCACACTCACGCTAGGGTAGGCACCAGCCAAGGTGGTAATGATGGTGATTTACCACCACCACTGTCACCTTCTACGAATGAGTTCTTCACGCAATTTCTGGGAAATTAGAGAGCTATGGAAGAGACACTGTGCCTCATTGCGCAGATCACCGCTCAGGCCCACCAGTAACATCAAGGGCCTGAACCAAATCAGTACAGCTCGTTCAAAGACTTCCATGACACTATGCCCCCTATCTTCAAAGAGGCAAAAGAACCGCTCCAAGCAGATCAGTTGCTTAACACGATAGAGTAGAAGTTCCGTCTGTTGAGGGTTACTGAGCATCTGAAGGTCGAACATGTGTTCCATCAACTGCAGGGACTAACAAGGATATGGTGGACTCATTTCCTATCTTCTCTACCTGCAAACGCACAGGTCACCTGGGAACAGTTCAAGTTAGCCTTTAGGGGACATCACATTCCCCTAGGGCTAATGCATATGAAAGCAGCTGAGTTCATGAGACTCACACAAGGGACCAAGACCCTTACCGAGTACATGCATGTCATCAACAATTTGTCCAGATATGCCCCAGGGTTCATCGATACAGAGCAAAAGAAGACAGAAAAGCTTCAAGAGAGGCCTTGGCACCAAACTAATGAAGACCATGGCCAACTCAAGGTGTGCCACATATAATGAGTTTGTCAGTGATGCCCTAACCCAGGAGAGTCAGAATAACTTACACGTAGTAGTAAAGGGTGGCAAAAGAGCAGCTGAGGCAGGTGCCTCAGGGTCATCTTAGTCTAGAGCTCTAGTGGCAGCTTGGCCACAATTTAGTCCACCAGTGCCTAAGTATAGGCCTCCTCACCCAAAAGCTCAGGCTAATCACCCCTTAGAAGACATTTCGTAGGGCATTCACCATTGCCCTACCTAAGGGCAATGCAGGCTAGGGAAGCTCAGCCGGACCAAGGAACAACCAGCCATGCTCATACTGCAATTAGTTGGGTCATTAGGCCAAGGAGTGTCCCCATCCCAAGAAGAATGGTAATCAAAACCAGGGTAATAAGAAATAGGCCAATCCTAAGGCACGTCCTAGATATGTGCATTATACGGTGACGGAAGAAATTCCCATAGGAGAAGTCGTTACCGCCGGTATGTTTCTTGTTAACAAACATCCCGCCATTGTTTTATTTGTTCTGGAGCTTCTCATTCATTTATGAGCCAAACATTTGCATCTAAGCATCATCAGAAGATAATTGAGGTAGACAAGGGTGGTTATGGTATAAGTTCAGCTGGGGCCACTATTTCTACTAATCAATTAGTGAGAGATGTGCTCATCTCTATGCAAGAGAGGGAGTACACACTGGATCTGATAGTATTACCTGGATTAGCCGTAGATGTGATCTTAGGCATTAGATGGATGAGTGATCATGGAGTTCTCAATCGCACATCCACTCGAACAATTATGTTTAGAGAATAAAAGGGGAGTATTGCTTTTCTATTACCACTTCCCTAAAATTTTGATCTCAAAAACTTGTCTTGTGCTATCCAAGCCACTACCCTCTGTGATATTCCAGTGGTTTGCGAATTTCTTGATGTATTTCCAGATGAATTGCCGGGTTTACCGCGCTGATAGGGATGTGAAATTTAACATTGAGTTAGTGCCAGGTATAGCACCTATCTCGAGAAGCCCCTATAGGATGCCACCAAATGAGTTAGCCAGACTTAAAATTTAGCTACAGGAACTATTGGACAAAAGTCTCATTCAACCTAGTTCGTCTCCATGGGGTTGTCTAGCTTTATTTGTAAAGAAGAAGGACAAATCCTTGCGGATGTTTGTAGATTATAGGCCGCTTAATGCCATGACCATTAAGAACAAGTATCCTTTGCCCCGTATCGATATTTTGTTTGATCAACTAGCAAAAGCAAAGGTATTCTCTAAGATTGACTTGAGATCCGGATATCACCAGATTAAGATCAGGTCAGAAGATATACCTAAGATAGCTTTCTCCACTAGGTATGGCCTGTATGAGTATTTGGTCATGTCTTTTGGACTGACAAATGCTCCCGCCTACTTCATGTATTTGATGAATTCGATATTCGTTCCCGAGCTCGACAAGTTCGTGGTCGTGTTTATCGATGATATCTTGATTTACTCGGAGAATTAGGTAGATCATGCATAACATCTGTGTATTGTCTTATCTAGGTTGAGGGAGCATAAATTATATGCCAAATTTAGCATGTGTTAATTCTGGTTGAGGAAAGTACCTTTCTTGGGCCACATCTTATCTAAAGATGGAATTTCTGTAGACCCATCTAAAGTACAAGAGGTCATGGATTGGAAGGCCCCGACTTCGGTTCATGAAGTTCAGAGTTTTCTAGGACTAGCAGGCTACTATCGTCATTTTATTCTAGATTTCTTCAAGATAGCTAAGCCCATGACTAGACTACTCTAGAAGGATGAGAAGTTTAATTGGACGCCGGAGTGTGAAGCTACTTTTCACACCTTATGGACCTTATTAACTACAACTCCTATTTCAGCACAACCCAACATTGAAAAGATTTCAATGTGTTCTGTGATGCATTGGGTATAGGCTTAGGGTGTGTGCTCATGCAAGAAGGTTGAGTTATGGCCTATGCTTCTTGACAATTGAGAAAGCATGAAGTCAACTATCCCACACATGATTTGGAGCTTGCAGTAGTTGTTCATGAGTTAAAGATATGGAGACATTACTTGTTGGAAAATGTATGTCACATATACACTAATCACAAAAGTCTCAAATATATCGTCACTCAACCTGAGCTAAACATGGGACAACGTAGATGGTTAGAGCTGATTAAGGACTATAACTTGGAACAACATTATCATCCTGGCAAGGCAAATGTGGCAGCAGATGCCTTGAGCTGGAAGTATCATTGCAATTCTCTATTGGAGGATGGATTTAATCTGTTGCATCCTGTGGTGCTACACAATATCACTGTCAGTTGTTCACTTGAGAGCAAAATCATCGAACTATAGAAGATCGATGTAGTTGTGTTTCACATCAAGAGAAAGATGAAAGAACAAGAAACCAAACATTTTAGGTTAGATGAAAGAGGTGTGTTGTGGTTCGAGGACTGACTTGTGGTACCAAAAGACTGAGAACTTAGAAATCAAATTTTAGATGAAGCTCATTCATCCAAGTTGTCTATCCATGCAGGTAGTAGCAAAATGTATCAAGATTTGAAAAGTTATTTTTGGTGGACCAAGATGAAGAAGGAAATCATAGCCTACGTTGCTAGGTGTGATGTCTGTAGTCGAGTGAAGGCAGATCATCTGAAACCTGGTGGATAGCTTTTGCTGTTGTCCATTCCAAGATGGAAATGGGAGGAAATAAGTATGGACTTTATTACAGGCCTCCCACAGACACAACAAGGTATCATGCTAGGAGGTACGCTGAGCTATACATTTCTTAGATCGTGAGGTTACATGGAGTACCAAGGACCATAATGTCAGATCGGGGGCCACAATTTATAGCTCCTTTTTGGGAACACTTACACAAGGCCTTGGGATCTAAACTAATCAGAAGTTCAACATACCATCCACAAACTTCTAGACAGACTGAGCGAATGAATCAAATCTTAGAAGACATGTTGAGAGCTTGTGTTATATCCTCCAAGGGTTCATGGGAGAAATGGCTACCTTTAGCCGAGTTTTCCTACAACAATAGTTATCAAGAGAGCATCAAAATGGATCCATTTGAGGCCATGTATAGTCGAAAATGTAGAACTCCTTTGAATTGGATTGAGCCCAGAGAAAGAAGATATTATGGCATTGACTTTGTCGCAGAAGTTGAAGACCAAGTATGCGTTATCCAACAGCACATGAAAGCAGCTCAGTCAAGACAAAAGAGTTTTGTTGATAAAAGGAGAAGACCACTAACCTTGAAGTGGGAGACTATGTGTACTTAAAAGTTTTGCCCATGAAGGGAGTGTAGAGATTTGGAGTAAAAAGGAAACTTGCGCCTAGACATGTAGGGTCATACTAGATTATTGAATGAAAGGGAAATGTCACCTACAAGTTACAACTTCCCTCAGAGATGAGTGCTATATTCAATGTCTTCCATGTTTATCAGTTAAAAAGATGTCTTCACATACCTGAGGAAGCCATTGCACCCACCAACATTAAGCTCCAATCAGATTTGATATATGAAGAGAAACATATCCAAATGCTAGAAGAAATGGAAAGAGTAACCCAGAGTAAAGTCATTAAGTTCTACAAGGTGGTGTGGAATAACCACAGTGAACAAGATGCCACGTGAGAATGGGAGGATTATTTGCGTGAGGTCTGTCCCGCTTTTTATGAAGAATGGTAGGTCTTGCAAATCTCGAGACAAGATTTATATAAGGGGGAGGGGCTATAACACCCTAGTGTTAAGCCTTGCATTTGGCACATGCATTTCATGAGCACAAGCATCATCCAAGCATTCATGAGCACAAGCATATGAAGTTTCATTTCATTCACCTTCTCTTTATCACATGTGATGTTGCTTATATACTTACATATGCTTGTAATCATGTATGACCAATGTATGAAATGGTTGTGAGGTCACTAAAACACCTTAGACACATCTAGTATGGTAAATGGAACAATTTTTGTATTCATGACATGAACCAATTTTGCTCCTAAGTGTTGGTTTACTTGGAAATGCCATTTTCATGATGCTAGTTTGACTAAAGTGGAACAGTAGTTTAGAGAGCTTGCATGGCTATGTGACCTAAATAAAAGTTGTAGTTCTTGTCGTGAGTAACAAACTTTATTTAAGGGTCATGAGATAATTCAGTGCCTAACTTAGTCAAATAGATCTCACAAGTTTCAACTTAATGTTGTTTGTAACTTAGAAAATTTTGCTAAGTCCTACATTGGTTTTCAGTTTCAAAGTAGTCTACTTTGGAGCATTGTAATTTGAAAACCATTGCGATTTATACAAAACTCCTTTAAGCAATCTTGTAGTACTCATATAGCTCTACACTTCGTATTAATGAAGTTTTCAAAAATTCACTACGGATTATGAGATTTAGGGGCTCAAAGATCGCGGGTTCAGTCAACTGAATCGGCACTTAGATGATTTCAACGCCGGCCATCATGGCCTACCACGCGCAGGCTGCAGCCGCCACCTGGTGGCCGTATGCCAGTGATGGTCCCACCAGTTAGGCTGACACGGGTAGAAAAACGGCAGCGACGCGCCCTCCCTCCTCACTCGCTCTCACTTGCCTCGCTCTGCCTCTCTCTCGCCCTCGCCTCCGAGCTCCACCGAGCTCGCACACCACCGCCGCGGTGCCATTGTTCAATTCCTCGCACCCATAGCTCCGCCGCACCCTACTCCACACAGCCAAACACCCTTGCCACCATCCGAGCTCAGGTGAGGTCGTAGTTCACGTCGCCGTCGCCACGGCCATCACCAGAGCACCACCGAGCGTGCACTCGTCATGGCCGTGCTCCATCGAGCAGTCTTGCTCATGCCTTTCTCTTGCTAGGGTTAGCATAGGGTCACGTATAGCTCACACCGTTGGTAGTCAAGCCAATGCCGGTGTACCAGTGCTAGAATGTGGCTGCTCACCGCTGCGCTCTTCTGCCGCCATGCCATGCACGTGTCCAAGCTTCATCGCCGCTCCACCATCGCCCTAACCTAACCCTAGGTCTCTGCTAGATCCTAGTAGAAGTGTATCCGAGCTCGTTTGAGCTTGATGTGGCCAGAGATGGCTGGTGCGCCGCTATGCAGCACTGCCATCCGCCATGGCCGCCGTCGAGCTAGCTCCGGCGAGCCTCTAAACCAACCGAGGGCACCGATAGATGCGGAATGAGTTGGGGAACACGTTGGTGATGACGCTACTGCTGGTGACCTCACCATCGGTGAGCTTTTCGCTGGTCAAGCCGGTGCTCTGCTCTGTCTCACTAGCGCGTGGGGCCGAGTTGACCGCAGGCCCCGCTATGAGCCACCTTGGGTGTACGGATCGGGTGCACCTAGCTGTAGCGCCCGGTTGGAAATTTAATTTTCTTTATTTATTTTTCTCAGATTTTGTTACAAGCTTCAAAAATTTATATCTAGGGCTAGGAGTATCCAAATGGGGTGAACAAAATTTTGTTAGAATTATCATGAAGTGTTCTATTTGATAAAAATATGAAACATACTGCTTATGGTATTTTTCTAGGATAATTAAATTGAGCAAGATAAGTGGTTTTAAAGTAGTTTATATCCTGTAAAATGCATAACTTGAGCTAGGAAAGTGATAAAATTATGATTCCAATTTTGCTAGTCTTGTGCTGATATGCTCTAGCTAGGAAAAATACTAAACCTATAGTAAGCATACTTGTAATATGGTCTTCCTATTTAATCTTAAATAATTGCTAGATTCTAGTGAAATTAATTGGGGTAAAAACACATAACATATGATCATACAAATTTTTTACACAACATTCTCATGCTAGGAGGAAAGTAATAAAAATATTAAATCTATTGCTTGACACTTTTTAGTATGCTAAACTATTTTTGCTAAAATAAGCATATGTAACTTGTTATTTTTGTAAAGGTAGCTATACTTATCCAAATGGCATGAAATTTTCTTTGAATTTATTGAGCAACAGAAATATTTATCCTATACATCACCTAATTATCTAAGGAAATTAATAAAGGAATATAAATAAATTAGTTAGGCTTAACCATGATGTTTTCTATGGTGTTTGTGATGCATATAACCTGTTGATGTTATTAGTTAGGCTTAGAAGTATTTGTTTGTAGGCAACTAGTTAATTATTGCTTTATAATTCAACTAGATGGCTGCATGCATAGTTTTTGTTGTGGTGATGATTACATGATGATAAGGATCCTATCTGTAAAACTTGTTAATAACAAAGTTGTAGATAACTTACGTATCTACCTTGTGTTAATTTTTCATAGTCATAGGCCTTATGGTTTAGGAATTATGGTTGTTAGAAGTATACTGTCAGAAATGCTTGCTCTCTGGACAAATTTGAAAGATTGAATTGTTTAACCTAGATAACCGCTGCATCACATTAAGATAATTAAAAGAAAGTTGTATAAAATTTCATAAGCTGGTGTGAAACAAGTGGTTACTGCCTTGTAGTCTAGATAATGATCTACGAGAAGAGATATGCACCTACTTAGTAAAAGAAAATGTAACTTGTTATCACCTTAATGCAATGCTGCTGAGAAAACTCATGACGATGCATTCATCACATCATATCATATTATACATGTCATTATATATGCATCCATGATATCTTATTTCATGCTCATGCATTTAGAATCGTCCGAGGGGATAACTCTATTATAGTTCGAAGAAGAGCCAGAGGAACAATAGGATGCATCTCAGGTCATAGCTCTAGAAGGAGAGGAGTAAACTCTTGAAGACTTACCCGAATGCCCAGATCACAGGCCAACTTCCTTTATCAAAGGCAAGCCCCAAAGCATTTTAAGCCTCCCATGTTTTACAAAATATCACTTGAGTCCTTTATGTTTGATGCATTAGGTTATAAGAGTTGATTGAAAACACTTGATGCATAGAACTACCTTATCTAGATACATATACCTTTAACCCTGTGTAGGTCCAAGATCGAATATATACTTAGCAATGCTTAGACCGGTAGAAGTCGGGTGATTTCTTGTCACCAGCGAGATATAGGTGGATACCGGAGCACAGTTGACTATATTTGCTATCGTGGAAAAGAACCATGGGATATTGTAACTGGAGGCCGAGTGGAGTCTATGCATAGGTTGACTCATGTGATTTCATCTATGCTGATTAAGGACCATACCATTGTTGTCACTTTTGTCGAGGTTGAACGCATGCCTCTCACTTAGCTGCCTAGATAACTCATTCCGACCGCAAAGCCAAGTAGCTCAACTCAGGTCGGGCCCCGTTCTATAAAAGTGCACACTCTGGATGGTCATAAGGATGTGCGGGGAGCCAAACACGAGCCCAAGGGTAGGCTAGGCCTGAACATCCTAGCAGTTGGTTGTCCCTAGATTGTGCAGCGCTGGTTGAACCCGCGAAATGTGGACAAGAGTTGTACCAAAGGTGACCTAAGGTGACCGTTGATCTGGTCTGCCTGGGTTTGTGTTAGGAATAAATTCCCAGCAAGTTGAAATCGATTCGAATCACTGTCTCTCCCGGACAGTGAGAAACTTGACTACCCCCAACATCATAGTAAGTGTATTATGGAATGATGGTTATGAAGAACATGGAATTATTACACCGGCTATGGTTATTATTGTTATGCTACTAAATGATATACCACATGTTTGGCACAGGTTAGTTGCTTAGCTAGAGATGAAGAGCTATAATTAACTTGATGACCAAATTATAACTATATACTTGAATTAGTAAGCTTCTTATGCAAAATGTTGTCAAGCTAGCTCCACTTATATAGCCTTGCATAATCCTTGGAGTTACTTTATTTTTGGTTTATGACGGATAAGTCTAGCTGAGTAACTTCTTGTACTCATGGTTTTATTTTCCATTGTTGCAGATAATACGATGTATCATGGCTACTATAAGAACTGCTTCTGTCCTACCGTGGACGAGGAGTAGGGCCCTGGGCAAGGCGTTTCTCGTTAATCCCTCTCTTATGCTTTTGTGGCATTATGATCATGAGCTGGCACAATTTTTGAACAACGATGGAGATGTTGGTTTCAACTATAATTGCTTCGGCTACTATTTTACCTAAACTTAGTTTGTAATAACTTTTAATCATACTCTAATGTATGGAACTATATTTGTGAACTTTATGTAACGTGTGACATGTATGTTGAATCACGAATGATCTTGGTTGTATGTTGCTTGAATTGAGACCCTTCATGGTATTCAACGGACTACCAGGTTTATATGGGCTCAAGTATGATAGTGCGACCACTTGCGGGTTGCTATTGTACTTGTGCTCTTATAAATTGAATGGTTCTGTCACACTCATTTCACAAGGGTATTATAGCAAAAGGTGAAAGCTCATGTTATCTCCCAAAAGTGCTTGTTTTAGGACAAAAGCTCGTCCCGGGAAAACCTTCGAATTGCGCTACTAATTGGTGAAGTGGTTTCCCCTCCAACACCAACCTTTGTGTGCCCATCTCAAGATTCATGTCAATGAGATTTGCAATATTTATGATATACAAACACATCTACAACCACCCTTTCCAAATCTTTATAAACAAAAAGTATGAGGGGGTTGAAGATCTCATGTGTGGCAATGTTAGAGAGACCAATTGATTCAGGAGATTTCTCATACGAGCATGGGTTGGATGAGGTGTTTATGAAATAGCTTCCATGCTTGTTGATGTCATCTTCCCTTTGAAGCTCTAAGGTTGATTCTTCATGGATATTCGAATTTTCCCTTAGATTGGTGACTCTCAGGTTGATCTTGTCTAAGGTCTCCTCTAAACTTGGATGACTCATGTTTATTAAGGAGATTGACTTAAGCTCACCCTTTGGATCTAAATCTGGTTTGGGTTCTAACCTTAAGGCTTTGTCCTTGTCCATCCATTCAACATCATATGAATTCTTAACATCCTCTAGCCATTGACGTTGCTCTTCTTGATCTTCCATGGATCCTTCATGATTCCTATGCTTTGGTTGTCTTAGTGGATTTCTAGGATCATCATGAGACTCAAGAAAAAGAGCATAAAGGGAATCATTGGGGTCAAGGATGGGTTTAGAGATGGGTTCATATGAGACATCTAGTGTGGGTATAGAAGGGGAAAAGATAGGATTGGCTTCTAAATGATTTGGCTCTCCTTCTATAGCATCACTTAACATGGCACCCTTGAGTTCTTCTCAATGTCCTATATGGGAATAAGGACGCTTCCTAAGTGATCCCTTTTTGAGAGGATTTGAATTATATTCACTCGAAGGCCTCTTATGTAATAGAAAGTTTAAGCTTTTCCCAAAATCAGCATCGAAAAGATCATCCTTAATTTCATCAGGACATTCCAAAGGTGGAATTTCTTCTTCCCTTTGAGGATTTTGGGGTATTGATGGTTCAGGATTGACATCTAAATTTTGGGATTGGAGTGGTTGTGATTTGGCTATCAAAACTTCATCTTCTTGATCGGGAGACGATTTCTTCTCTTCCTTGGGGACTTCATCATGAATGCTAGTGCAAGGAATCTTTCCAATAATTTTATCAAGGATAGTCCTTGCCTTACTAGCAAACAAATGAAGAAAAGCTCCTCTAGAGGCTGCATCAAGGGATTTCATGGAATCTTTACTAAGACCCATAAAAAATGTTGAAGAAGTACAGGGTCTTAAATGGCAAAGTCAGGGCTAGTGGTGATGAGGTCATTAAAATGAGTCCATGCCATGCCAAGAGATTCTTGTTCTTTTGTTTAAAAGATAGAACCTCAAATCGAAGGCTGACAACTCTAGAGATGGGAAAGAAAGCTAGGCAAAATTTAGAGCATAACGTTTCCCAATCTCCTTTCATACTTCATACGGTTTGACTATACCATTGTTTAACTCTTCCCGTTAAAGAGAATGGAAACAACTTCTATCTTAAGGTCTCGTCAGACATGCCAGTGATATGCAAGCATGCACAGGTCTATCCAAAATCCCATATGTGTTAGTTTGGGTTTTCATCACCTTCTCCCAAAAAGGATTGTTCCCGAATTAATTTTATTAAACCCGGGCGCAACTCATAGCCAGGTGTTAAGATAGGCTTTGAAGATTTTAGTGGCTCTAAGCTTGTGCTCGTAGGTGCAGTGTATTGATGGATAGGAGTGGAATCCATAGTGAAAAGGAAAAGAATAGAAGAAAAGAAAAAAATAAAAGATTTTAGTGGCTCTAGGCATGTGCTCATAGGCGAAAGCTTGTTGGTATTTATTAACGCACACAGATAAATCTGCAAGCGCATGAATATTGCTGTAGCTTTCACCCAGAAGTATTCCAAGTATCATATCCATAGGGAAACGTGTGAGATTAGCTATGTCTAACTTAACCCAGAGTAGCAACAAGACTTAAGATAACACGAGTATAAAGGAGATCACTAAGGTCATCTAGTTCTAACTTCGATAAGCTATGTCTTCTATTGTTCAATTCTGGGGATATTACTAAGGGAAACTCAGGCCGGGTATGTTCCCTATAGTAACTAAATCCTGCTCGGCCTACAAATGGGAGGTGGGCTATAGAGGATTCAATGAGGCTACAAGAGTCACCCTCGCGAGCTACCACCGATCCCGAATGTAGGGTATATCTACGAGTAACCAAGTCTAAGCACCACGCTTACACTATGAATACTACTTTAACCCAGGAATGACAAGGATTAAAGTACTCAAAAAGAGTCGCAAACTTGAAGAACAATATAAACACATTACTTACTTGAATTAGAAGTTGATTACTAGAGAAATCTCAGAAGTGAGCTCATGAAGAACTTGATTTCGCCTGGGTACAAGCCATAGAGAGAGCACCAATAGGCCGGTACTTCCTCCAAACTCTTCCCACACACTCTATGTCTCTATTTCTAATACAAGACTAGATCCTATGGAGGACTAATCTTCTCTTGATAGCTGGCTTGATCCTGATGAGGAGGATATGAATTAGGGTTTTAGCATGGCTCTGATGGAGGGGGTACAAGGCTGTATATATAGGGGATAGCATCAATTCTAGACCCTCGGATCAAACTGCCTTAAAAGGACGGCATAGATGCAATCCTTAAGGCGGTGGAGAACCGACATCACGAGGAGGGGATGCCTGTGGGCCCCTAGGGCTGGCTGGCCTATAGGTGTGGCGGTGCCTCACCCTCTGCCATGGTGTGGTGTCCTCTGGTGTCTTTTAGAGTCTTTTGGTGCAGGTATCGTCGCAGATAAGTATGATTAGTTCTGACGTTTAGGTCCCCCTTGATGGTTTTTTGGATATACCCTTCTAAAAACACAAATTCACCAAAACTTGTGGAATGTGTCAGTTTAATCCCCTATGCCTATGTTTGGTGATTATAACATCCTAGATGTTAAAAAGCAATTAAAAACTTGGTCATGTTCATCATGAAGCATTATCACCAAGTATCATGCGAAGAATGCACTCCATGTTTTAATTTTACTATTTACATGTTGCATATGTGGTGTTGCATATGTTGCATCAAGGAATGTGAATGTTAGAGATTAAGGTTCTTTGTGATTTTATAAATGAGAATTTGCTTAAACAATTAAAGTTTTGTAAATATAAGCTTTGTAGTTCAAAGTTTGTTCTATAATATAGAATTGGAAGTTTGTGATGTTTTTCGATCAAACATGTTTAAACTTGGGCTCAAAAATTGAATTCAGTGCTGGTTTTCACACTTGGCAATTTTGGTTGTACCAGAAATGCTGCTAATAAGTTTGATTTTTTGTGGATTATTAAATTAATTTTCATAAATAAAACATGTGCAACTTTTGTTCCATGAATTTGTAATGTGCATTTGTTTGTGATGTTTGATCCATGTTTAGTCCTTAATTAGTTCCCAAAGTCTGCTAATCAAACCAGTTTTGCAAAACCCAAACTGAACTTAGTTTTTAGTTTTGAGGTACCGTAGTTCCTTGCTCTAGATCTCTAAATTATGTGAGAATTAGGACTCGAGCTTGTAAGCAATGTTGGAGACATCATCAAGATGAACAACTTTTGTTTTTGGAGATCCTTGAATTTATGTTTGGAATTAAGTGAAAAATGGAGGAAAATATCGAGTGTCAGACTGCTACAGTGTTGCCAGTGAGTAGCCTGCTTGCTTGACGTCGGTGACCGCCCACCACCCATTTTTCCATGCTTCGTGTGCGCCTGGCACGTAGCTGCTTCGATGGCGAGGCCAAGCAGCTGGTGGCGCCCCTCGATGCTTTGCCCCCGCTGTTATAACATGTAGTAGCAGGCCATTCTCTTCCTTTCCCTCTCCCTGCTCCTCCGCCGATGAACTCAGTCGCCGGTGAAATTCATCGCCGCCGCTGCAGCTCAGCGCAATTGCTCACGTCCAAAGCTTTGCCTGCTCCTTGCGCTCCTCGCTGACCCATGCGCCTCGCCTCTCGCCGTCGCAATCCTCCCCGGTGCTGGTTGCAGCCGCGGCCATGCCGCCATGGCTGCCGTGGGCAGCTCACCGTGGCCAGACCACTCTAGAGCATCGCATGCCCCATCTCTTGTTGTTTTAGCTTCCCTGTGGCTCGTGGATGCTCATCGGCCCGTTGCTTTTGTCATGAACACACTGGACGCGCCAGAACGTGAGCCCGCCGCCTAGTTCATGTCACGGACATCCTCTGTGTTGACAGTAGCGCAACTCAGCCTCATCTTCGCCTCCCTTTGGTCGCCGACCAAGTCATGGTGAGCTCTGTCGTGTCCTCCTGAACCCTAGCTTGGCCACCGCCACCAGAGCATCGCCTGTCGTAGCCACCACCGACACGACCACCTCTGGTCCGCCATGCTCATGTGGCTAGGGCACCACCATGGGCCTTAGGCCATGCTAAGCACCTCCACAGGTGTGCACAGGCCTAAGCTTGCCCTAGCACTGCCCCTTGCCACCGGTGGTCATCCCAACCGGCCAAAATCAGCTCTGCCAGCCAGGTCCTCTGCTCCTATGTCGAGAGGAAGAAGAAAAGGGAAGAAAACGAATTAGAAACTCTTTCCAGGGTTCCTCATGCTTAATGACCAGATAGAGCAGTTTTCAAATATGGCCTTTGTTGATTAGTTAAAGATGCAGGGTTCCGTTTGCAAATGTGTTTTCTTTTCCTGTTAATCTTTTTCAGAAAATGCTATTATATGTTGATTCTTGTTTAATTCATAACTAATTATTTAAACATGCTAAAAATATGAAATTTGTTCTGTAGCCTTGTTATGATATGATCTATCCATGAAAAATATTAGTTGGTCATTTTCAGTAGTTTTAGTATGCTTCAAAATTACCTCTTTTATTTATAAAATGCTTCTTGTGTAATTTTTATAGAGAAAAATATTAATCCTTTAATCATGAAACTTTTTGTGTAACTGTCATGTGCTATTATCTACCTCCACAAAAAGTTTGGTACTGTTTTGGTAATCCTAACTTAGTTAATTAATTTAAGTGTGTTTAAATGCTTTTCTTTAATTAATAAATGGTAAAATGAATTAGATAAATGCTTGAATGACTTTGGTGTGTTTTATACTTTGTTTGTGGACCATGGAACACCCAAACCCCTGCTGTTCCTTGGCAACTTAATTGTTCCCTTGATGTGTTTATAATCAACTTGTTAGTTAATAAATAAAATAGTTTACTCAAATGAATAGTTGGTAAATGCATGTGATTAGGTCATGTAATGATACTTGCTTAGCCTTATGATTGAACTTGGTGTAATGTTAAGTTAAATACTTTGCCTTGCTTGACTAGTATAAAGTGATAAGTGTTGCTTTCTTAATAACCACATAATCCACTTGTTTATATAATGATTAATATGCCCTAATTATTAGTTCCTTATAATGATCATGACTTAAGATAGATGTTAATCTCTTGCTAGTCCAAGTTAGTGTAGTTCCTTTCATGATGACAACCAATTAACTTAATAGTTAAATAAATGAAAATGTTTGTAGTATAAACCCTAGTTCTTTGGTGAAGGAAAGTTGTACTCAACTTTCTTAACTTTGTTTAACTTTTGTTAATGCACTTATATGTCTTTCATCCTACATCATGGCATGTAGTCCATCATGTTAAGCAAAGCATCATCTTTTACGTGTAGTGCATGAGAGTGAGAAGGTTCGTGTTGATCAAGTTTTCGAGAAGGTCCATCCATCAGTTGTGTTAGTGCCAAAGTCTAACTTCTAAATCTATCTGTGGAATCTAACCTTCTCTGCAATGCAGGCAAGCCCCGAAGCATAGACCCTTCCTTAGTATTTACAAATCTTTATTACACTTTAAGTCTAGTGAGATGTGCATTAAGTAATTAGGAGTTGGTCGAATACCATTGCTGCATGATTACCTTGATTTTCAGGAATCCTTAGTTGAACCCTGCTAGTATGTGTAGGTTGATACCTCCTATGCTTAGCAATTCTTAGACTTCGATAGAAGTCGAATGATGGTTTCATCATTTGTGGGAAATAGGTTTTACGTTGCTCTTCTTGGCTTGGCCTTTGGGTCTTGAGAATACCATGATGATGTTAATGTTTAAATTGGTACCAGGCAGGACTTGATGTTGTAGTAAGTGTTTTTGGGCAGAGAGGTTCACCTGGTCATGATCGTCCTACCTGTGTCGATTGAGGACCATACCGTTGTAGGCTTGTATGTGGTCAAGACCTTGTAGTACTGGCCACATACTCTGGTAAGCCTAATACCTTGTCAATTCTATTATGAGAAAGGACAACCGTGCACTGGACGTGGAGATACGGTGAGAGTAGCATGTACATATTCTATGATTTCATCAAGGACGAATGACGTAGGGAGGTGGAGTACTATGCTCTCAGGTAGCGTAGGACCCGTTCTTGTTTTGGAGGATCTGAGTGAAGGTTGATGTATGTAGGTCCAAAACTAGGATCTACATATGTCGTGTGGTAAGGAAACTCTAGCTGGGTCAAATTGATTCGAATCGCCATTGCTTCTCGGTTATGGAGACTCAACCCTCTGCCCTGCATCGTCGTTAATCAATGAAACATGGTTACTTATGGTTATGATTTAGGCTAGGTGCAAACTGGATACTACTGATAACGACTTAATACCTAGCTAAAACATTGAAAGTAAGGATCCACTTGTAGTAAGCTTTTCTGCAAAAGTTATTCTTGCTTCCAACTTTCCTTAAGCCTGCATCCCCTTGGAGTCTTTTCTTTTAGTCAGGTAAGACTTGTTGAGTACCCTCAAGTATTCAGGGTTTGTTGACCCCTATTGTAGGTTCTGACTTGTGCTTCTAATCGAGGTCATGTCGGTGGGCTCGACATGATCTAACATTCCCTTCTATCCTAGGTGCTTCATCTAAGTTGCTTCTATAGATCTACTCACCTTTTGGAACTTAAGTTTCTACCTGAGCATGTTTTGTAAACAAAGGTTATAAGTCTTCCGCACTCCGATATAAGTTATTTTTGTACCAAATGTTGTAATGTTGTGGTAACTCAATGTTGATCCTGTATGAATTGTAAAATGTGGATGATTCGGGGTTCCCCGAGGACACCCAACAGACTATTAGGATTATCTGGCGCTCGTGTGCAGCAGTGTTGACGGTAGTTAACATTCATCACAAACCATCAATATACCTTGCATAAATGACTAAAATAGATCACCAACATAGACTTAGGGGTTTAAACTAACAAATTCCATGAGTTTTGGTGAATTTGTGTTTCAAACAGGATTTAATCAGAAAACTTTCAAGGGGGACCTACTCGTCAAAGGAAATCACGGAATTCCGCAGCGAGATCAATGTGGGAAGGTTCTAGAAGACTCTAGGAGGCTCTCTACCAAAGTAAGGCTTGACCCACTGACATGTGGGGCCGGCCGGCCCCACCTAGAGGCCGCTCGGCCCCTGTGGGCCCACCTATCATCCTCTTTGTTATGTCGGTTCTCCACCGCCTCCTAGGATGCATCTCCATCGTTTATTCAAGTCGGTTTGATCTGAGGGCTCAAGATTGATGCTCCAGCCTATATATCTACCCATACCCCCTTAGGGCATGCCTCATTTGATCCTGAGAGCTGAGAAGCCAGAAACCCTAATTCATATGTCCACTAGGATCAGGGCTAGCAATCAAGAGAAGATTAGTCCTCGATAGGATCTAGTCTTGTATTAGAGATAGAGAGATAGAGTGAGAGGGAAGAGTTTTGGAGGAGTCCTGGCCTATCGATGCTCTCTCTACGACTTGTCCCTGGTGGAATTAAGTTTTTCCTAAGCTTGCTTCTGAGATTTCTCTAGTAAACGACTTCTAATTCAAGTAAGCATTTTGTTCATATTATTCTTCAGGTTTGTGACTCTCTCTTGAGTACTTTAATCCTTGTAGCTCCTGGGTTAAAGTAGTATTCGTAGTGTAAGCGTGGTGCTTAGACGCGGTTACTTGTGGATGTACCCTATTTTCTAGATCGGTGGTAGCTCGTGAGGGTGACTCTTAGAGCCTCATTGAATCCTCTGTAGTCCACCTCCCGTTAGTAGGCCTAGCAGGACTTTGTTACTATAGAAAACATACTCTCCTTGTGTTTTATCTAGTAATATCCCCATAATTGAACAATAGAAGACAAAGCTCACTGAAGTTAGAACTGGAAGACCTTAGCAGTCTCCTCTATGCTCCTATTATTTAGCCTTGATTGTGAAGTTGGGTTAAGTTAGAATTGGTTATTCTCATGCCTATTCCTTTGGGTTTGATATAAAACTAGGTTACTCTAGGTGAAGTGCTACAACAGAATAATATCTGTGCGCTTGCGGATTATTCTATGTGCATTAATTTATACCAACAAGCATTTCTGGCACCATTGCCAGGGAACGGTTGCTGAGTAAATTTCGAGTCTAGCTTAATCTTGTACTATACTTTTATCCTTTTATGTTTTCTTTCCATTTTACCATGGATCTAGAATCCACCTCTATCTACCAATATGGTGCACCCACGGGCACAAGCCTACAACCACAAGAATCTTCAAAGCCTATCCTAACACCTGGCTATGAGCTGCGCACGCAGTTAATAAACATGGTTTAGGATCAACGCTTTTTAGGCAAAGATGATGAAAATCCCTATTCTCACTTAAATGAGTTTGAGCAGACCTGTGCATGCCTACACATTGTGGGCATGTCAGATGAAACCTTATGATGGAAGCTTTTTCCCTTCTCTTTGATGGGAAAAGCTAAATGTTGGTACAATCTCACCATTGAGAGTAGACAAGGAGATTGGGGAGCCCCGTGCTCTTGCTTTTGCTTGTAATTCTTTCCCATCTCTAGGGCAATCGGACTTCGTTTAGAGGTTCTATTGTTTAGACAAAAGGAAAAATAATCTTTAGGCATGGCATGGGAATGTTTTAATACTTTCATTAAAACTGGCCCTAACCTTGCCATTCAAGACCCCATTCTTCTTCAACACTTTTTTATGGGTCTTGATAGAAAAATCTCGAAGCATCTTAATATGGCCTCAGGAGGCTCGTTCTTGCATATCTTCGCCAATACGGGGAGAAGCATTCTTACTAAAATCTTAGAGGACGCCCCTGAAGAAGTAGAAGAGAAGTCATTAGAGGAAGAATCCTAGACAGCTGAATCTAAATCCAAAGAAAACCCATCACAAACTTCAGCTATCCCAAGTCCTGAACAACCGAAAAAGGAGGAAACTCCAATTTCAGATTTCATGCTCGAATTCGAGGATGAACTTTTTGATGAATATGGAAATACCTCGAATTACCATACTATGAGGAGGCCCCAGAAGTCTAGGAAATCATCATCTCATGAAGAACCTTTAGACCCTTCTGAGGAAGCTTTCCTTCAAAAGACTACAAAAGAGCTTCTATCTATATAAGTAATGAATGGTGTTGGTGTTTTTTAACGTGTCACTTGTTTGAGTACTTAGCTACATATTGTTAACCTATACCTCCTAACTTTACTAGGTTGTCATCCCTAGTGATGATGTTAGATATTTGTGTTGGTACTACATAGTATTACTACTAGAATAACACTAAGCAGTTCTTTAGTAATTATGTGACTAGAGAGAATATATATCAATCTATAATTGAAAAGTATCTGCAAGTGCACAAATAATATAACATTGTAGTATTTTACCTGAGAGTATTCCAGGTATTGTTAATTATATTTTTACCACTGGGAAGGTTTAGCTTGGACATGTATTGATAACTTATACTATTGAAGGAGAAATAAAACATAGCCAATATTCTACTCACAAGAGGGGTAAGTCATAAGATAAGAGATGTATAAATGATAAGTAACAAGAATAATAAATCACTTAGAGCACTCCTTTCTATAGCATTAGCATGGTTAGGTAGAATATTAGAGGAATAATTCATAAGTCATTCTTAATTACAAGTCAAAGCATAAATTTAATTGGTGCAATTACACCTAGTAATCATGGCTAAGATCATCATCATATCTACACATCAAAGATATTACTAAGGAAGACTTAGGGCAGAGCTCGTTGTACCTTCATAATCGGACCCTATGTGCACCTATATTCGGGGAATGGACTACAAAGGACTCAACGGGAGCGTCACATCCGCGATCTACCACATAACCTAGAATATAGGGTGTATCCACAGGTAAACAATGTATAAGCACCATGATTACACAATGTCGACCACCCACCCCATGTACTTTAGAGTGAGCGCTATACGAACTTGTGCATAAGCATAATGATAAACTAGCTATACTAAGTATATAATCAAAGTAGACGATAAACATTATACCAAAGAACATGAATAAGATGAACACTGAGGTTGTCAAAACAATTGTAACTAGCATATAAAAATAATGGAGAAGCAAAAGAGAGAGGGGTACAAAGTTTATACCAAACCACACTCTTGACAATATCGGGAATCCAAGCAAAGTTATGCTTGCCTCCCTCTAGATCTATCCTAACTAGATATGCTATGGAGGAGGAGCTGTGAGGAGATTAGGATTTCTGTCTAAAAGCATCTAGGCCCCTAGTTGGGTTTCGGTGATTAATGACAATACGTGATTACTATGACTAATGTGTGTTTTGCAGAGGCAATTAAGTTAGGTCATGGTAATGGAGATCGATTGGGCAATCATGGTGGTCATGCCCCTACAATGGAAATTGTTTTGGTTTTCAAAGGATGGACGATAAGGTCAAGGATGGACTAGTTCTAAGTGTCGTTTGGAGTTGAAGAGACACTTAGAGTAGTTTAAGACTTTGTTTTTCCTTTGACCATACTATTAAGGGGGGTATGGACGGGTAGCTTGACCTAGGTGAGTCTAGTGGGTTAGGTGTGGTGCACACTTGCTAAAACTAGCACTAGGTAGCTCCAAAATAGCCCTTAGATCCAATGGAGCAAACTTCATTCATGCATGATCGAGAGTTGGAAGTGAATGGAGGGTCAAATACTGACCGGAAGCTGGTTCCGGTGTGACCGGACGCTGGCGCAGAGTCCGATCAGTTCATTTGACCAAGGTGTTTTTGTTTGGTGCGACCGGACGCTGAGAGGTGAAGTGATCGGACACTGAGGGCCAGTGTTCGGTCGACTCCAGTAAGGTTCCAGAGAGGGAAAATCATGACCGAACGTGTCCGGTCAGTGCTGATCGGACACTGTCCAGCGTCCGGTCACAATTTAAACACTGGAGTTTGGGGTGAACTGACAGGAGCATCCGGTCAACATGACCGGAGCGTCCGATCACCCCGTAGAGGCACATAATGGTTCATTTTTTAGTTGGTGTTATAAATACTCCCTCAAGTCGTGTGTGGGGGTACTTTTGCTCATTCCAACTGCTGAGAAACACCTTTGAGAGTGCCAAGAAGAGCAAGGTCCTAGTGCGGTGATTGAGATTTGAGAATCCCAAAGAGAGCCCTCATTAGTGAGATCAAGAGTAGCAAAGTGTGCATCCACCCTTCTCATTAGGCTTGTCGTGGTCAAGTGAGAGTTCGTGCTTGTTACTCTTGGTGATTGCCATCACCTAGATGGCTTGGTGGTGATTGGGAGATTGGTGATCATCCGGCGGAGCTTGTGGATGACCCAACTCAAGTTGTGAGCAGTTGTTGGTGATTCACCGCAACGGAGTGTCAAAGAATCAACCCATAGAGAGCACTTGATCCTTGCACGGATCAAGGGGGAGCTACACCCTTGCGTGGGTGCTCCAACGAGGACTAGTGGGGAGTGGCGACTCTCCAATACCTTGGCAAAACATCATCGTGTTCCTCCTTCTATCTTTACTTTGAGCACTTAAATTCTTGTCATTTACATTCCTAGAATTGTCATGCTAGAGTAGGATTGGAACTTTTGTTGCTAAACTTTTGTGTGTTAGATCAATAAAAACACTTTCTAGGCACAAGGGGTTAATTGGGCTAACCGTAGGATTTATTTATTGCAAAGAAATTTAGAATTAGCCCAATTCAACCCCCTCCTCTTGGGCATCTTGATCCTTTCAATTGGTATTGGAGCCTCGTGCTCATGTATTTAGGCTTAACCGCCTAGAGAAAGATGTCTCACGAGGATGGACCTCCTCCTATCTTTGAGGGGGATTATTTTCCTTATTGGAAAATCTACATGGAGGCATACTTAGAAGCTCTAGATGTTGGAATACTTAGAGCCGCCTCACAAGGCTTCCCAAAACCTAAGGATGCTACACACCTACAAGGCGATGAGGTGAATTATGAAAAATAGAATGCAAAGGCTCGAAACACCATCTTTAGAGGCCTTTGCAAAGATGTGTTCAACTGGGTGAGGAACCACAAAGACGCCCATGCACTATGGTCGGACATTTGTGCGCTCCATGAGGGAACAAAGAGTGAGCGTGAGGAACGTATCATCTTGTCATGAAAAAGCTTAACTCTTTTGAAATGCTTCCTAAAGAATGTGCTAATGAAATGTATTCACGTTTGAATGTTCTTGTAGAGGAAGTCAATGGGCTTGGACTCACTCAAATGCAACCATCCAATGTTGTAAGAAAGATCTTGAGTGTCCTCCCCATAGACAAATATGGGCATATTGTGACCGTGCTTCATCAAGGTGATCTTTCCACCGCTACACCGACACAAATCTTGGGAAAGATCAATGCTCATGAGATGTACATGCACATCACGCCACAAGATGGCTCATCCTCTACTAAGAAGAAAGACAAGGACTTAGCATTCAAAGCTAGTCAAGAGAAGGGCAAAGCAAGACTTGAGTATGAGAGCTCAAGTGATGATGAAGTTGATGATGCAAGTCTTGCTCTCATGGTGAGAAAAACTACCAAGATGCTAAAGAAGCTCAATAAGAGTGGCACCAAGTTTGATGGCAAGAAGAAGTTCTTCACTAGCTCTAGAAGGAAGCCAATCTCCGAGATGGATTGCTACAATTGTGGAGAACTTAGTCATCTAGCACACCAATGCACCAAGCCCAAGAAAGACAAGTTCAAGAACAAGTACAAGAGCAAGAAAGATGACTCAAGTAATGAAGAAGAAGATGAGAAGAACAAAAACAAGCCATACAAGAAGAGAGATGGCAAGAAGAAGGACTTCCACAAGAAGAAGAAGAGTGGAAAGGCATACATCGTCGGTGATTGGCTCACGGACATTGATTGATCTAGTGGCTCATCCGATGATGATAGTGACAACAAGAAGGTGGCCACCATTGTTATTGACTCTTCATCATCTTCACTGCCACCACCGCCATCATCCTCTACACACCTATGCCTTATGGCCAAAGGTGAACGCAAGGTATCAAATGATGATGATAGTAGTGGTGATGAACATGCTAGTAATGATGATAGCGATAGTGATGATGATGAATATGAATCACCTTCTTATGATGATCTTGCTAGATTGCTAAAACAATACACTAAGATCATTATAAAGACTAGAGCTAACAATGAAAAGCTAGAAGCTAAGAATGATTCACTTTTAGCAAAATATGATATAGCGGAAAAGGCTAGTGTTGAGCTTAGAGAAGCAAATGATGCTATATCATCCAAACTCAAGGAGCTCAAATCTTCTAAGAAAGAGCTTAAAGATAAACATGATAAACTTGAGAGGACAGATAATGAGCTCATCACTAGCCACAACAAGCTAAAAGAAGAATATACTACTCTTAAAATTAATCATGATAATCTTATCATTGCTCAAGAATATGCTACTAACAATGTTGTTAAGATTGATATAGCTACATCATGTGATGATTTGATCATTAAGAGCATTGAGCAAAGTTCTAGTAGCAAGGGCAAGCAAGTGGTTGAGGCCGATGATTATGATGAGTTTGTCAAGCTCAAGAATGACAATGAAAAGCTCAAGAAAGATCTTGAAGAGATCAAAAGCCACAACACTATTGTGCTAGAAACTCTTGATCATGATGGTGAGTTGATGCTTGAGAATGAGAAGCTCAAAGAAGAAAATAAGAAGCTCAAGGAAGAGAAAAACAATGATGCACTCAAGTAAGAGAACAAGAAGCTCAAGTTGGACAAAGAGCATCTCAAGATTGGATTGAGCAAGTTCACAAGAGGAAAGCATCTACAAAGTGAGCTACTAATGAACGCCATCATGAAGATGGATAGAAGTGGCATTGGGTACTTGGCAAACCAAGAGAAGAAGGCTCAAGCTCAACAACAACACAAGTCAAAGCCAAAGCCAAAGAGATGCTTTGAGTTTGGACAAGAAGGTCACTTTGCCCATGCGTGCCAAACTCCACCACCACAACCCTTGCCCAAGCATGCTAGACCTTTTGCCATCAATGCTCATTACATGCTTAGAAAGGATTCTAGTGGGAAGATAAAAGTCATGTTCTTAGGACCTCCCAACAAGAATAGGCCTAAGAAAATTTGGGTTGCAAAGTCACTTGTTGAGAAGGTGAAGGGCCCTCAACAAGTTTGGGTTCCTAAAGCTTGATCTCTTGTGTGTAGGTGAACTATAAGACCGGTGGAAGTCATTGGGTTATTGATAGTGGTTGCACACAACACATGACCAGTGATCCTCGTATGTTCACCTCACTAGATGAAGAAGTAGATGGACAAGAAAGAATCACATTTGGAGATAATTCAAAGGGCAAAGTTAAAGGATTGGGCAAAGTGGTAATATCAAATGATCATTCTATCTCAAATGTGCTATATGTTGCTTCTTTGAGCTTCAACTTGCTATCTATTGGACAATTGTGTGATCTTGGCTTCCAATGCTTGTTTACCGAGAAGGAAGTTGTTGTATCTAAGAAGGATGATGATCAAGTGATATTTAAAGGATTTAGATACAACAACCTATATCTAGTGGACTTCACCTTCGAAGATGCAAATTTCAAGACTTGTCTATTCACCAAAATAACACTTGGGTGGCTATGGCATAGAAGACTTGCTCATGTTGAGATGAGCTCACTCAAGAAGCTAATGAAGAATGATTTGGTGAGGGGTGGAAGGATGTGAAGTTTGATAAGGACAAGCTTTGTAGTGCATGTCAAGCCGGCAAGCAAGTTGCAAATTGTAACACCCCGGGTGTTTTAAATACTAAAACAGGACATGTCATCATATGCATTGCAAAGCATTTGGTCTTATTGAAAAATTTGATATGCATTCACTAAAACAAGCTTACCTTTGTGTTGAATGTGTTGACTTGTATTGTTTGAATCAAGTTCTTAAAGTTGTGTTGAATTGGATTTCCGAAAACCCTGATTTCTAGTGATTTATTTTACCCCGAAAAACCTAATCCAAAATCGAAGTACATTTTGGGGTTGAGTCTTAAAGAAAAAATGTAGAGATTGTTGAGTTGTACAAAGTTGGTTTTTGGAGTTTTCAAAGATGTTTAGAAAAATTTGAAGTAATTTGAAAAGGCGTAATTCTTTAAATGTCCCCTTTTTTAATTCAAATTTGCATTTCAAAATGTAGACCGAATTAGGGGGTGGTTATAAAAGCAAAGTTGTAGAACTTTGAATTTTGAACAACTTTTATTTTTGGAGATTTTTGAATTGTTATACAAATTTGGGAGTAATTTGGAAATTTAGACGAATGGCAATTCTGTAAATATGGTGAACAGTGCTCGCCGCTTAAGCTACATCGTCGGTGACCTTCTTCTCGGTTCCAGGCGCGTGCGTGGCCGGTCTCAGCTTCGCGCTGGCGCGGGGAAGACTCCATCGTGGCTTCCTATTGCTTCCTGGCCGTCCTTTAAAGGCTGAGACGCCGGCGCCGTCGTTCTTTTCTCCTCCTCTGTTTTCTAGTCGCCACCGCCGCTGCTCCGTTGAGCTCTCGTCGTCGATTTAGCGCATGTGCCATCTCAGCAAAGCACTCAACAGCTTCGCCTACTTCTTGCGCACCTAGCCAACCAACTGTGGTCACTTGATTTCGCCGAGAATCGCCGCTCGCCGTCCTTCTTCTTCGCGGCCGGCAGCACCACCGTCGCACGCGCGTCACCGTGGCCAGCGCTCTCCGGTGCGCCTTTGCTCGTGCTCACTGTACCTTCAGCTTCGCCTTGATCCCGTGATGCTCTATGACCGGTTGATTGCTCCTTTGGACCACTGCAGTCGCCGGAACACCGCCACCGACGGTCATTGCTCCGCTGTAGGTGCTGTGCACGTCGACTGGCCTCTTCGTTGACCCTCCGGTTCGGCCATCGACTCCAGCGTGATCGGGGTGAGCTCCTGAGTCTTCCTGGGCCATTTGTTTAACCGCTACCGGCCTTGTTTCACCAACGTAGTGCAGCCGCGCCATCCTGTCCCCCATGGGTGGCGTCAAGCTCGAACCTCGCTGTAATTGTTCAAGCTAGTGCTTTGATCGATGCGCCGTGTTGTAGTGAGCATGTTGGTATCTTGGCCGTCACCGTTGACCTCGCCGTTGGCGAGAAATCGCCGGTCAGCGCGTCATTGCCGTGGTCAGCGCCGAAGGTAGAAGATGACATGTGGGGTCGGGTTGTCAGTGACTCAGCGGTTTGAAAATGTTTTTTTCTATTTTCAGAGATGAATGAATAGTGTATGTTTTTGTTATTTATGTGTAGATTTATTTAGAGCTCCAAAAATTATGAAAATTTTTGTGTGACTTCTCTGTGATGTATATTATTTAGGAAAAATATGAAATGTTGATTTTCAGTACTTTTTGAATGTGATAAAAATTTCTCAATTAATTAATAAATGAGTTTCCATGATTTTTCTAGGCATAAATAATTATCCAAAAATTATGAAATTTGTTTTGCCACTTAGTTATCATGTAATGAACCTTTATATAAATTTTGAGGTCAATTGGAACAAGTTAATTTATTTCATAATTCTTAATTAAATAATTAATTCATAAAAGCAAATAGTAACCTTTAATGATTTAGGTTTTGATTGAATTTTGGATTGAGTGATGACTTTGGGTCATTAGTTGGTAATGATCCTTGGTAATGGAATTAAGTGTTACGAAAAGGGTTTAGTTAGTTTGACTTGTAACTGTACCACAAAGGAAAGTTGTATTCAAGTTGTTAATTTTGTATCCATCGTCAAGCATCATGTTCTATATTCCGCATCATGTTAAACATGGCAATGTTACTATGTGTAGTGAATGAAGGTGAGCACGTGGTAGTTAATCAAGTGGTTGAGGAGGTTAGTCCACCTGTTGAGGTCGAATTTGATAATTGTGGAACGACTCCGGATCCTAACTTTTCTGTCAACGAAGGCAAGCCCCGGATGCATTTAAACCTACCTTGTGTTTTACAACTTGATTTCGCTTTTGCTTCTCTTTACTGCATTAAGTGATTAGGAGTTAAGTGAAAACCTAATTGGTGCATTACCAACCTTGTTTTTCCATATCTACCCTGTTACCAGTTTTAATTCATATATGCCTAGTTATGCTTAGCTATGCTTAGAACGATGAAAGTCGGGTGATTACCTGTCACCTGCAAGTTTTAAATTTATCTTTGTTTACTTATGTTATCATGTGATATGGGAATGTGGAGTAATAAATCTAAACCGGGCGGACTCGGTGTATGGGAGCCACAAGAATGGAGGTCTTGTGAGCGGGTTCTTTCCGCCTATGTCGATTAAGGTCCGTCCGTTGTTGAATTGCATGAGGTGAGACTTTGTAGTACTAACCACATACTCTGGTAAGCCTTAACTTGGCTATTCTATTACGAGAATGGCTACTCGTGCACTGGGAGTGGAGAGATGACGGGAATAGCGTGTACCCACGTAGCAATGGGCTGGATTGGAGGAGTACTGTATTCTCGGGTGGCGCAGACCCGTTCTTGTTTTAGAGGATCTGAGGGTAGGTTGGTATATGTAGGTCGGGGACCTGCATATGTCGTGTGGTCTGGAATCCCTAGCTGGGTTTTAATCGGTTCAAATCATCGTTGCTCCTCGGTTATGGAGACTCAATTCACTGTTCATCATCGTAGTTAATAACTGGAACTTGAGGATGGTTTGAGAAGGTGTTGGATATGAAGTTTCATGATCTCAATACAGATCATGTCAGCTTTGTATATGATCTTTATGAAGTTTTAAATGTTGATATAAAGAATTTTGTTAAAGAGCTTTTACACAAAAGAACTTTGATTATTGCTAAAGCCATACCTTGAATCCCTAAGCCTGCATTCCTGCGTTCTATCAATTCTTATTTTGGTTAAGTCTTGTTGAGTACTTTTGTACTCAGGGTTCATTGACCCTTGTTGCAGGTGAGCCTCATGAGTAGGTCTGTTTTGGATCGTGCTACATGACTGTTGTTCAATGCGATGACGATAAGTAAATGTGTGGCCCTTGGGCAGGGCAACTTATTTGTTGTGTTCTGTAATATGTTATAATGCCACTCCACTACTACGTTTTGTAATATTAATCGAACTTAGTTGTATGGTTTTAAACAAATGGTTTGTAAACTATGTTATTGTAAGTCTTCCGCTAATTTTTACTCTGATGTATATATTTTAATAAACTGTTGTATACTGCATTGACTCTGTAATGTGATCCTGCTCGGAAATCATGGATGATTCGGGGTTCCCGAGGACACCCGACAGTCTTCTTAAGTTAGCAGGAACATGTGCATAGCTGTTAAAGGTCGTTGGACAGTGATAGATGCATGTGGGCCCAATAATTTAGGAGGTTCTGCTACAGAATGGTATCAGAGCGATCGTTACAAAGTCTTTGTCGTATTAATTTACAAAAACTTCAAAATGATTTGGGATGACTAAATTTAACTTGTTAATTTGGTCCAAATTGCTTCTGACTTATCTCATTTCTTTCTCACCACTCCTTATTTGTTTAAAAAGGTTTTGTGTGGTGGAGTAGTAATCTTACTATGCCCTATATAAAAACAACTGCTGTTTATGTTCATTATAAGCTTTGATGTTTTTGTTCGTAAGAACGATTCATGCATCATGATTAATTCACTTGTTACTTCCTTCACCTCTAAGTCTGGGTTGATATGTGTAGTCCACCCTTGCTGCTCTTGAGACTGTTGTCAGATTGTCTTAATTGGATTAATCTTGCTTCCTACAGTATGGCTCGTACCAAGATGACACCCCATAAGTTCATTGGACCCAAAGGAGTTCCTCACCACCAACTTGCCCCTTGGAATGATGGTGCTAGTAGTAGCAGCTCTAGGCCTGATCCCTAGGCAGAGATACAGAGGATTTCTGTAGAGTTAGCACAGGCTACTATGGATAGGGCTAGGGATGCCATCCAGGTAGGAGAATTATAGGATCAATTGAGGCGTCTCACCACCGCTCACAGGAACTGCGAACGTATGTTAGTTCATACGGTGGAAGGAAGAAATGAAGCTTGGCATAGAGAAAATGTAGCTAGAGCTAGAACTCATGAGCTAGAATTCTATGTAGAAGATTTAGAAGAACATAATACTTATCTGCATGAAGAAGTTCATAGTCTAAGCAACCTCCTAGATCCAAATCATGAACCTCAAGCTGATGCAATGGACCCAGGTGTTATCCTTGCCGATGATAGTGAATCGGAAGAGGAAGAAGAAGAAGAAGATCCGGAAGAATTAGTAATGGTCGATGAAAGTGATAATGAGGGCGGAAATATTTCCGGAATGGATACCGAGCCCGAAGTTGGAAGTGATCAAGGAGAAGATTAGAGATATCCCGGTAGTGTGTGAATTTCCTGATGTGTTTCCTAAAGATTTACCCGGTCTACCACCTGATAGGGATGTCCAGTTTAACATAGAGTTGAAACCTAGAACAGCTCCGATTTCTCGGAGAGCTTATAGGATGCCACCCAAGGAATTAGCCGAGTTGAAGACTCAGTTGCAAGAATTGATTGATAAGGGGTTTATCCAACCAAGCTCATCACCTTGGGGATGTCCGGCAATTTTTGTGAAAAAGAAAGATGAGACCCTGAGGTTATGTGTTGACTATCGTCCGTTGAATGAAGTGACCATCAAGAATAAGTATCCCTTACCTCAGATAGATTTGCTTTTTGATCAACTAGCCGGAGCCAAAGTTTTCTCCAAGATAGATTTGAGGTCAGGCTATCACCAAATCAAGATTAAGCCTGAAGATATTCCCAAAATGGCGTTTACCACAAGATATGGATTATATGAATACTTGGTAATGTCTTTTGGTTTGACAAATGCTCCAGCTCATTTCATGTATCTGATGAATTCTGTATTCATGCCTGAGCTAGACAAGTTTGTAGTGGTGTTTTATAGATGACATTATAGTATATTCCAAGAATAAGGAAGAACATGCGGAACATCTCTGAATTGTTCTGACCCGCTTGAGAGAACATCAACTATATGCCAAGTTCAGCAAGTGTGACTTTTGGCTAAAGGAAGTACAGTTTCTTGGACATGTCTTGTCAGCTGAAGGAGTTGCTGTTGATCCAAGCAAAGTTAAGGATGTGCTTGATTGGAAACCGCCAACCATAGTTCATCAGGTTCGGAGTTTTCTAGGATTGGCGGGGTATTACCATCGTTTTATTCCAGATTTCTCTAGAGTATCTAAGTCCATCACTGAGTTGTTGAAGAACCAAGTCAAGTTTGTCTGGTCATCTGATTGTGAAGAAGCTTTCCAGACTTTGAAGAGATTGTTAACCACTGCCCTAGTATTAGCCCAACCAGATATTGAGAAGCCGTTTGATGTTTATTGTGTTGCTTCGGGTATTGGTATTGGATGTGTATTGATGCAAGAAGGCAGAGTCATTGCTTATGCATCCAAGCAACATGAAAACACTATCCGACTCATGATCTGGAGTTAGCAGCTGTGGTCCATGCTCTGAAGATTTGGCGGCATTACCTGCTTGGTAATACGTGCCATATTTATACAGACCACAAGAGTTTAAAGTATATCTTTACTCAGTCAGAATTGAACATGCGACAAAGAAGGTGGTTAGAACTGATTAAAGATTATGACTTGGAAGTACATTATCACCCTGGTAAAGCAAATGTGGTTGTAGATGCCCTCAGTCGCAAAAGTTATTACAATTGTCTGACAGTAAGAACAATGGGTCTAACCTTATGTCAAGAGATGGAGAAGTTGAATGTAGAGGTAATTCAACAAGGTAGCTTGACCAACATAATGGTTGAAGCCAATATTCGAGACCAGATTATTGATGCTCAGAAGAAAAACAAGGGTATAGCCCATATCAAGGAAAGAGACAGGAATGGAAAAGCGGAATGCTTCAGCATAGATGATGAAGGTGTGCTAAGGTTCAAGGATCGCCTGGTGGTACCAAAAGTTCCTGAGTTGCGACAGTCAATTCTTGAAGAAGCACATGCTACTAGGTTATCTATCCATCCGGGAAGTAACAAGATGTACCATGACTTGAAACAAAAGTTTTCGTGGACTAAAATGAAGATAGGGATTGCTAGATATATAGCAAAGTGTGATACTTGTCAAAAGGTGAAAGCTATACATTTGAGGTCTGCTGGTGAATTACAGCCATTACCTATTCCAGCTTGGAAGTGGGAGGATATTAGTATGGACTTTATTGTTGGTCTACCCAAGACATCAAAGGGATTTGACTCAATATGGGTTATTGTAGATCGACTCACTAAGTCGGCACATTTTCTTCCTGTCAAGACTATATATCCTACAATCCAATATGCCAAGATGTATTTAGCAAGAATCATGAGCCTACATGGAGTACCAAAGACCATTATGTCCGATAGGGGTACACAGTTTGTCTCCAGTTTTTGGAAACAATTGCATGCTTCGTTGGGAACCAAGCTCCTGTATAGTATAGCTTATCATCCGCAGACTGATGGATAGTCTACAAGAGTCAATCAAGTACTTAAAGATATGTTAAGGTGTTGTGTCCTTAACTATTCCAATAAGTGGGATGAATGCTTACCTTTGGCCGAGTTCTCATACAACAATAGTTATTAGGAAAGCATTAGAATGGCTCCATTTGAAGCACTCTATGGTCATAGATGCAGAACATCGCTGAGTTGGTCTGAGCCTAGAGAAAGAAGGTTCTTTGGAGTTGACCTTGTGGAAGAAACAGAAGACAAGGTTAGGCAAATACAAAGTAATTTGAAGATAGCTCAGTCCCGACAAAAGAGTTATGCGGATAAACGACGTAGACCATTGGTGTTTAACAAGGGAGATTTTGTATATCTAAAAGTATCACCAATGAAGGGAGTTACCCGTTTTGGTGTTAAAGGCAAGTTGGCACCTCGATATATTGGACCATTTCAAATTTTAGAGAGGTATGGAAGAGTGGCATATCGCTTGAAATTACCAGAACATCTATCAGCTGTACATGATGTGTTCCATGTTTCTCAATTAAAGAAGTGTCTCCGAGTGCCTGAGCAGAATGTTGAGGTAGAAGGAGTGGAACTTGAACCTAATTTGACTTATTTCGAATATCCTATCTCAGTTTTGTTTCAGAAAGATCGTGTTACTCAAAGGAGGACAATCAAGTTCTACAAGATACAATGGAATCAACATTCAGAAGAAGAAGCTACTTGGGAATCCAAAGATTACTTGTTAAAAAAAATTCCAGAGTTTCTTGCGTCAATATAGAAGAATGTTAGTTTTGCTCTGTTGTTGCGAACCACGTTTGTAAAGGGATTTTAGCTGTTTTATGAATGAGTTTTGGATATTTGTGGATTGACACATTTCCTTTTCCATTACTTACCTTATGACTTTGAATCTCGAGACGAGATTTCTTTTAGGGGGAAGGATTGTAACACCCCAGGTGTTTTAAATACTAAAACAGGACATGTCATCATATGCATTGCAAAGCATTTGGTCTTATTGAAAAATTTGATATGCATTCACTAAAACAAGTTTACATTTATGTTGAATGTGTTGACTTGTATTGTTTGAATCAAGTTCTTAAAGTTGTGTTGAATTGGATTTCCGAAAACCCTGATTTCCAGTGATTTATTTTACCCCAAAAAACCTAATCCAAAATCGAAGTACATTTTGGGGTTGATTCTTAAAGAAAAAATGTAGAGCTTGTTGAGTTGTACAAAGTTGGTTTTTGGAGTTTTCAAAGATGTTTAGAAAAATTTGAAGTAATTTGAAAAGGTGTAATTCTTTAAATGTCCCCTTTTTGAATTCAAATTTGCATTTCAAAATGTCGACCAAATTAGGGGGTGGTTATAAAAGCAAAGTTGTAGAACTTTGAATTTTAAACAACTTTTATTTTTGGAGATTTTTTAGTTGTTATACAAATTTGGGAGTAATTTGGAAATTTAGACGAATGGCAATTCTGTAAATATGGTGAACAGTGCTCGCCGCTTAAGCTACACCGTCGGGGACCTTCTTCTTGGTTCTAGGCGCGCACGTGGCCGTCCTCAGCTTCGCGCTGGCACGGGGAAGACTCCGTCGTGGCTTCCTCTTGCTTCCTGGCCGTCCTTTAAAGGCCGAGACGCCGTCGCCGTCGTTCTTTTCTCCTCCTCTGTTTTCTAGTCGCCACCGCCACTGCTCCATTGAGCTCTCGCCTTCGATTGAGCGCCTGTGTTGTGTCAGCAAAGTGCTCAATAGCTTCACCTACTTCTTGCGCACCTAGCCAACCAACTGTTGTCACTTGATTTCACCGGGAATCACCGCTCGCCGTCCTTCTTCTTCGTGGCCGACAGCACCACCGTCGCACGTGCGTCACCGTGGCCAGCGCTCTTCGGTGAGCCTTTGCTCGTGCTCAGTGTACCTTTAGCTTCGCCTTGATCCCGTGATGCTCTATGACCGGTTGATTGCTCCTTTGGACCACTGCAGTCACCGAAACGCCCCCACCGACGGTCGTTGCTCCGCCGTAGGTGCTGTGCATGTCGACCCGCCTCTCCATTGACCCTCTAGTTCGGCCATTGACTCCAGCATGATCGGGGTGAGCTCCTGAGTCTTCCTGAGCCATTTGTTTAATCGCTACTGGCCTTGTTTCGCCGGCGTAGCGCAGCCGCGCCGTCCTGTCCGCCATGGCCGGCGTCAAGCTCGAACCTCGCTATAATTGTTCAAGCTAGTGCCTCTGATCAATGCGTCGTGTTGTAGTGAGCATGTTGGTATTTTGGCCGTCGCCGTTGACCTTGCCGTCGACAAGAAATCGCCGATCAGCGCATCGTTGCCGTGGTCAGCGCCGAAGGTAGAAGATGACATGTGGGGTCGGGTTGTCAGTGACTCAGCGGTTTGAAAATGATTTTTTCTATTTTCAGAGATGAATGAATAGTGTATGTTTTTGTTATTTATGTGTAGATTTATTTAGAGCTCCAAAAATTATGAATGGCATTGTTACTATGTATAGTGAACGAAGGTGAGCACGTGGTAGTTAATCAAGTGGTTGAGGAGGTTAGTTCGCCTGTTGAGCTCGGATTTGATAATTGTGGAACGACTCGGGATCCTAACTTTTTCGTCAACGAAGGCAAGCCCCGGATGCATTTAAACCTACCTTGTGTTTTACAACTTGATTTTGCTTTTGCTTCTCTTTACTGCATTAAGTGATTAGGAGTTAAGTGAAAACCTAATTGGTGCATTACCAACCTTGTTTTTCCATATCTACCCTGTTACCAGTTTTAATTCGTATATGCCTAGTTATGCTTAGCTATGCTTAGAACGATGAAAGTCGGGTGATTACCTGTCACCTACAAGTTTTAAATGGATCTTTGGTTACTTATGTTATCATGTGATATGGGAATGTGGAGTAATAAATCTAGACCGGGCGGACTCGGTGTATGGGAGCCACAAGACATGGAGGTCTTGTGAGCGGGTTCTTTCCACCTGTGTCGATTAAGGTCTATCCGTTGTTGAATTGCATGAGGTGAGACTTTGTAGTACTAACCACATACTCCGGTAAGCCTTAACTTGACTATTCTATTATGAGAATGGCTACTCGCGCACTGGGAGTGGAGAGATGCCGAGAATAGCATGTACCCACGTAGCAATGGGCTGGTTTGGTGGAGTACTATATTCTCAGGTGGCGCGGACCCGTTCTTGTTTTAGAGGATCTAAGGGTAGGTTGGTATATGTAGGTCAGGGACCTGCATATGTCGTGTGGTCTGGAATCCCTAGTTGGGTTTTAATCGGTTTGAATCGTCGTTGCTCCTCGGTTATGGAGACTCAACTCACTGTTCATCATCGTAGTTAATAACTGGAACTTGAGGATGGTTTGAGAAGGTGTTGTATATGAAGTTTCATGATCTCAATACGGATCATGTCAGCTTTGTATATGATCTTTATGAAGTTTTAAATGTTGATATAAATAATTTTGTTAAAGAGCTTTTACGCAAAAGAACTTTGATTATTGCTAAAGCCGTACCTTGAATCCCTGCCTGCATTCCTGCATTCTATCAATTCTTATTTTGGTTAAGTCTTGTTGAGTACTTTTGTACTCAGGGTTCGTTGACCCTTGTTGTAGGTGAGCCTCATGAGCAGGTCTGTTTTGGATCATGTTGCATGACTGTTGTTCAATGCGATGACGATAAGTAAATGTGTGGCCCTTGGGCAGGGCAGCTTATTTGATGTGTTCTGTAATATGTTATAATGCCACTCCACTACTATGTTTGGTAATATTAATCAAACTTAGTTGTATGGTTTGAAACAAATGGTTTGTAAACTATGTTATTGTAAGTTTTTCGCTAATTTTTACTCTGTTTTATATATTTGAATAAACTGTTGTATACTGCATTGGCTCTGTAATGTGATCCTGCTCAGAAATCGTGGATGATTCGGGGTTCCCGAGGACACCCGACAGTCTTCTTAAGTTAGTAGGAACATGTGCATAGTTGTCAAAGGTCGTTGGACAGTGACAGATGCATGTGGTCCCAATAATTTAGGAGGTTCTGCCACACAAATACTCATCCAACCAAAGCTTTTATGTCGACCACAAGAGTGCTAGAACTCCTTCACATGGATTTATTTGGACCAACAACATACAAGAGTTTGGAAGGAAATCTTTATTGTCTTGTGATTGTTGATGACTATTCAAGATACACATGGGTATTCTTCCTTCATGACAAATCCGAAGTTGCATCTTGCTTCAAGAAGTTTGCCAAGAGAGCACAAAATGAATTTGAAGTGAAGCTCAAGAAGATTAGAAGTGACAATGGGAAGGAATTTGACAACACAAACATAGAAGCCTATTATGATGAAGTTGGAATCAAACATGAGGTCTCCGCAACATATACTCCTCAACAAATGGTGTAGTTGAGAGGAAGAACCGGACATTGATCACTCTTGCAAGAACAATGCTTGATGAGTACAACACCCCCGAAGCTCTATGGGCGGAAGCTATCAACACCGCATGCTATGTATCCAACCACCTATTCCTTCAAAAGTTCCTTGGCAAGACACCTTATGAGTTGCTCAATGGGAAGAAGCCGTACGTCTCTTTCTTTAGGGTGTTTGGTTGCAAATGCTACATCTACAAGAAGCGGCAACACCTAGGGAAGTTTCAAAGACATTGTGATATTGGTTTTCTTGTTGGTTACTCATCAAAGTCCAAAGCATATAGAATATTTAATCATGCCACCGGCTTGATTGAACAAACATATGATGTGGAATTTGATGAATCTAACGGCTCCCAAGGAGCACATGAGAATCTTGATGATGTAGGTGATGAACCATTGAGGGAGGCTATGAAGAACATTCTGGTTGGAGACATCAAGCCTAAAGATGATGAAGATGATGTACAAGTGATTGATCCACCTTCTTCATCAAATGTGCCATAAGATGGTGAAAAAGATGGGAGAGTAGAAAATGAAGATATTCATGTCTCCCATGAGCAAATGGTGGTACAAGCATAAGATGTTGATGCTCCACAACCTCCTCCTCAAGTGGTCAATAGAAGAAATACACCTCTACTACAAGATCATCCACAAGATCTCATCATAGGGAGTCCATCAAAGGGTGTAATGACTCGCTCACAAAAACTTGCTTCATTTATTGCTCATCACTCTTTTGTCTCTAGGTAGAAGAAGCTCTTCAAGATCTGGATTGGATAAATGCAATGCATGAACTGTTGAACAACTTCACCCGCAATGAAGTTTGGACTCTTGAAGAGTGGCCAAAAGGTGCAAGAGTCATTGGAACAAAGTGGGTGTTCCGAAACAAGAAAGATGATCAAGGCGTTGTTGTGAGGAACAAGGCAAGGCTAGTAGCAAAGGGGTTCTCTCAAGTTGAAGGTTTGGATTTTGGAGAGACCTTTGCACCGGTTGCAAGACTAGAAGCCATTCGTATCCTCCTTGCATATGCATCACATCATGAAATGAAATTATATCAAATGGATGTGAAAAGGGCATTTTTAAATGGCTTTATTAATGAACTAGTCTATGTTGATCAACCTCCCGGGTTTGAAGACCCTAGATATCCTAATCATGTTTATAGGTTGTCCAAGGCATTATATGGGCTTAAGCAAGCCCCAAGAGCTTGGTATGAGCGCCTTCGGGACTTCCTCATTGAGAAGGGCTTCACCATTGGGAAGGTCGACACCACACTTTTCACCAAGAAGCTTGATGGGCATATCTTCATTTGTCAAGTGTATGTTGATCATATCATATTTGGATCATCAAATGAAGATTCTTGCAAAGAGTTTGGTGAATTGATGTCGAAGGAGTTTGAGATGTCAATGATTGGTGAGCTTACATTCTTTCTTGGTTTTCAAGTCAAGCAAATGAGAGAAGTGATTTTCATCTCTCAAGAGAAATATACAAATGACCTTCTCAAGAGATTCAAAATGGATGAATGTAAGCCAATTAAGACACCAATGCCAACTAATGGACATCTTGACCTAGATGAGGGAGGTAACACGGTTGATCAAACTCTCTACCGCTCTATGATTGATAGCTTGTTATATTTAACCACATCTAGGCCTGACATCATGTTTAGTGTGTGTATGTGTGCTAGATTTCAAGCTAATCCTAAGGAAACTCATTTGATTGCCGTTAAAAGAATCCTTAGGTATCTTAAGCACACACCAAGCATTAGCCTTTGGTATCCCAAAGGAGCTAGATTTGAATTAATTGGCTATTCCGATTCAGATTTTGCCGGTTGCAAAGTTGATAGAAAAAGTACATCAGGAGGGTGCCATTTGCTTGGAAGATCACTTGTGTCTTGGTCCTCCAAGAAACAAAATAGTGTGGCTTTGTCTACCGCCGAAGCAGAATACATTACCGTGGGTGCTTATTGTGCACAAATACTTTATATGAAACAAACTTTGCTAGACTATGGTGTAGTTCTAGAAAAAGTACCTCTTTCGTGCGACAATGAAAGTGCGGTAAAACTTGCAAATAATCCGGTTCAACACTCTCACACCAAGCACATAGATATCTGCCATCACTTTCTTAGAGATCATGTTGCTAAGAATGATATTTCACTAGAAGGTGTAAGGACCGAGGATCAATTGTCGGATATCTTCACTAAACAGCTAGATGAGGCAACATTTTGTACATTGCGGAATGAGCTCAATGTTCTTGATTTTAGCAACTTTACTAAAAGATGAGCTTGTGTTGTCCCTTGCATTGTATTGTAATATACAACATGTTTAATGTTTGCTAATGCATATAGGGCTTGTCTAACATGGTTAAGATAACCACCGTAAAGCGTGTGAAGAAGCTTAACCTTGGATCAAACTTGACAAGCAACTAGATTTACTTTCGGGTATTGCATTGCATATGCATGAATGTTGCTTTGTCGTTTATCATCAAATACCCTCTTATTGCCTATTTTCTTAAAAAGAATTATAGCCTAAGGCAAAATATTTTTGAAAAACATGAGGGTTTGAGAGAGGTCACTCACATCAGTCCCAATTGGTGTTTATTTGGATCTTATTGAAGTTGGGACTTGATAGGGAACAGGCAGCATGAAGGACTTTGAAGATTCGCTAGAAAAAGAGTGACCGGACGCTGCATCGGACTCTGAGGTCCAGCGTCCGGTCAGTTCATAGGAGGTGAACCTGCTGCTGAGAAGGAGCGACCTGACGCTAAAACAGTGTTCTCCCAGCGTCTGGTCAGAAGGCGATCCAACGTCTGGTCAAGCGAAGACGATGAAGCCAGGATCGACCGGACTCTGGCTGCATTCGGTCAGTTGGGATCGGACGCGTCTGGTCACGATTCTAGGGGATTTGGACCTCTCTAGAATCGACCGGATGCTGGGTGGCAGTGTTCGGTCGCTGCCACCGGAGCGTCCGGTCAGTAGAAAACGTGCGGGAATCAATCTCTTTTCTCTGTTTCCTTTTCTAATCCGCTGGGGGCCACCATAAATCACCCGCGCATTTGACCTAATCCCTATTCCACAACCTCGCCACGCCAACATCGTCCGAGCCGCCGTCTCCAGCGCTGCCAGTGCTCCCCGTGCCGCCACGCCCGCTCTGTCAATGCTCGCGCCGTGCTCCCCGCACCGCCACGCCCTACCTGCACCGCCGCCGTGCCACGCCGTAGCCGCTGTATCCGCTAGCGCCGCGCCTGCCTGCGTCCTCTGCTCCATGCAATCAAGCCGCATTGCTCACTGCCAGCACCGCCATTGGATTTCCACAGGCTGATCCACGCCGACCAGCACACCCTAACCCAAGAATTCTAGGTGGTTCCCCATGTGTCGTTTCTCTGCTTTATGGTTCGCCGGTTTGTCAGGTAGCAAGCCTTCGTTTCCAATTTTGTTCTGAATTGCTTGCTTCATAGGATTTCGTATCTTTAGATATATTGTATTTATTTGTATATCCTATCTATTCTATCGTGCAGCGAGTCGGTGCCATTGTGGTCCTATTTGCAGTTGTCAGTCAACTCAGGGCCAAGCTCATGAGTATAGATCGAGGCCAAGCCTCGGAAGTGACAGTTGGCAGTTGATCTTTGACAGCGGTAGTTGTTCTTTTCAGATCCTTTAGATGGCTCGTGTCAATAATGCCGGAGGTGGTCCAAGTGATGAGGATCCGAGGCGTCCGCCTCGCTTGCCTGCAGATCCAAAAGGCAAGGCGACAAAGAAGCTAGCAACAAAGAAGCGGAAGTACCCTAATGCAGACACAGCTAGAGCAGCCACAGTTGCAAAGGCTGCAGATCATGCAAAGAGAGGAGGTGCTCGCAGTGGTGTTGTTATTACAGATCAGCTCTCTCCATCTGTGAGGGCTGCACTTGAGCAGGTTGAGCGTCGTCATGGTAGTCCAGCTGGGACTCTCATGATTGGAGGACGGCGTGTTGTTATTGATGAGAGTCAGCCTCAAGGGGAGTCACAGCAGCAGCCACAGCCAGCAGAGTAGACTCAGGAGGGACAACAGTCAGAGGAGATAGAGCAGGCACCTTAGCCACAGTTATGCCGCTCTAGTCATACCCGTGCTCCAGTCACACCGAGGCCAGAGACACAGCGTAGGCGTTCACATCCACCACCTAGACCATAGGGTCCGCCTCTAGTGACTCACTTGGACCTGAGGGTTGCCATAGCCAAGCAGGTGCAACAGCTCAGATTTGTGGACTTTGAGTAGTGGTTCCCGCCGAGGAGGGATGACAGAGCTTCAGAGGGCTTCTACACACCACTGTTGGAAGACTTCTATAATGCATATCTTAATAGTGGGGCACTATTCAGGTCACAGAGGGTGTGCAACATTGAGTCCATAGTTGCAGCAACTGGTGAGCATATTCGCCCCTATCTAGCATATCTACCAGGGCTGACATATCTTCTCGGACAAACTGGCTTATATGTTCCATCTTGGGTTCAGGAGTTCTATGCTACACTTTGGATTGACCCACATCACAGATATATTCACTTTGCATTCAGAGATAGAGATTACAGGCTGATGAGCTCTAGGGTCAGGGAGATACTCAGGCTTCAGGAGCAGCCCATCCGACTTCATGAGGTTTGCTATGGAAAGACAGCGCCTCCTAGATGCCCTCACGGTGGTCTTGTGCCTCCTACAGATCTAGTCCGCCACTGTTTCAAGGAGCCTTTTGGCGATGGGTCGAGCAGGACTCCCAGAGATCTCACTCCTACAGCTAGAGTGATGGATGCTATTATGAGGACCTTGATTCTGAGGATGGGGTATCACGATGGCTTGACTCGCATGCAGTTATGGCTATTGAACTTTCTAATGCAGCAGACTGTATTTGATATTTGGGATCTTCTTTTATCAGAGATGGAGGATACTATTGCTGAGGGGTTCAGAGGTCACCGTTAGTTGCCCTATGCTCACTGGATCAAATTTCTTATTCACAGGGCAGTTACAATGAGGCCGCCTGAGATGCTAGCTAAGTACAATGGTGCTACTACAGAGTTCCCTGCATACAACCTGACTCAGATGATCCACCATAGTACACCGAGTGCACCTAGCCAGCCTCACCATTGTCTAGAGGTGCCAGAGACTGCAGCCCAGCAGGATGATACTATCAGGGGCATAGCAGCTATTGAGGAGGAGTAGTTAGATGCTCAGCAGGAGGGGATGGTCGAGAGTTACCCCAGTGACAGCTCAGATGAGGACTACCGGGACATTCCTCAGATGCCTGCACGTCGACATGACCATGAGGCTGGTAGCTCTAGTTTAGCTCCACCTACACCTCAGATAGACCCTGTTCTACTTGCTATCCTTGAGCGGATGAGGCAGGATCAGGCTCGCCAGGCTTAGGAGACCGCTGCCACTTTTGCATAGTTTCAGACTCGCCAGGACGAGTTCCAGTGACAGCAGCTGGCTATGCAGCAGCAAACGTAGGTGCTACAGCAGCAGCAGTAGGCCATGCATCACAGCAGCTCCTCATGCAGCAGCATCTACTTGGGTTTATGTAGCATGTTGTGATAGCTATTGGGGCTCCATCGCCATAGCCTTCACCCCAGCTTGGTCAACATGCCACCACTTCTATCACTCTAGCTTTATAGCCCAGTGGGCTTCAGAGTCAGGGACAGCCACCAGCACAGTTTGCTTCTCCTACAGAGTAGGTGTCCTAGTGGTTTGCCTCGCTAGTGCTAGCACCGCAGTTCACACCTCTTCAGACGGGCTTCACACCAGCTTAGACTTCGTCGCTGCTAGTGCTAGAGACTACAGTGTCTAGGAGCCTTGGTGCTTCCTTTAGTGAGTTGACAGCGTAGCCCACTCTACCACATCTACATGTCCTAGGTCCTTCTATAGTTGCACCTATTACTGGGACTATAGAGACGCTCCCTTCCTCAGTGGCATCATCAGAGCCGGCTGCTACAGTCATACCAGCACAGCCTATAGCAGCTCCAGTCCCTGATCCAACCTAGACTGCTTCAGCATCGCTTCCAGCTATAGAGGGTCAGACTGCTCAAAGCTTAGGGTTAGATGATGATGGCACTCAGTTCCAGCTCGCTCCTTGTACCTCAGCACCCAGCTCATCCGCTGTAGCCCTACCGACCGACCCTTACGTTTTGGTGTTTGATGCCAAAGGGGGATAGGGTTCGAGTATGTTAGTCTTAGGGGGAGCTTAGTTTGTTTATCTATTAGCTTATCTATTATATTTGGAGTTTTATGTGTGATACACTATTATGCATTCATGTGTTTACTTTCATGCATTGAACTATATTTATGTGATAGTGATATCTACGTGATCGTGATATATGACATGTGTGCTCTCTACTTTGAATTATTTATATGTCATATCACTTGTGTTATGCTCATTTGCGTTGCTTCCGTGTTTTACTCCGATGCAAATGAGCATTATTACTTGTACTCATGTGTATTTCATATATTTTTTGAGTACATTATGTTGGCTTGGGTCATATAAGCTTGCCTAACTCTTTTGTTCTTATTGTCAAAAGCTTATATGCACCAAGCATGTTAAAAACCTCAACACTTTCACATACTCGAGGTGGTATTTGTAACACCTCGGTGTTAAGCATGCATTAACATTTCATCCCATGAGCATAATCATCATCACCTCATGCATAAGCATCATTCATGCATTTCATTTCGAAAGAAATGAAGTATCATTTCATGTGGTGCTTAAATTGATTGAAATTCATTATGTTTGAAATAATGTGAAATGCCATGCTCATGTTTGGATGCCATGATTACTTGTTTTGATCACTAAATTAACTTGGAAATATTTAGGATGCAATTTGGAGCAAAGTTTATATCTAAATTTTTGCCAAATTATGCTTTTAAAATAATTCTTCAAAATTAGGGTTTTGGGATTTAATTGACTTTCAATCTATAGTTCAAAATCTATTTGGAATTTGACTTTGGTCATAAAAGCAAAGTTGAAGAGAATAAATTTTTGAGCAACTTTTATTTTTGGGCCAAAGTTTGAAACTGCTTTGAAAAAGTTCAAAAATTCGTTTGAATGAAATTGGGAGAGAAAATAATTTGAAAAATCACCTTTTCACCTTAGTGGGCCTCGTGCATCGCTTCTCGGCCTGCCTCCGCGCCGCGCCTCGCCCGTTCGCCGCGCCCACGCCCGACCGGCGCTAGAGCGCGCACGCCACGTGGCGGCCATGCGCCGGCGAGTTCGCCGCGCAGCACCACTGGCCTGCCGCGTCCTGACCGACCCCACCTGCCTTAGCCGCAGCCGAGCCGCGCTCCTCCCCACTCCACCATTTCGCTTCGCCACCCCCTGCCCCTCACTCAAAAGCAGCAGCCGCAGCACGCTCGCTCCACCGCGCACCATCACCGGTGTATCCGTTTCAGCCATGCCTAACCACCGGAGCTCGCTCCATCTTTGCTACACCTTCGCCCCGGCATCGGGCAGCTTTTGCTCATCTCCGTTCGACATGGTAAGGCTCGAGCCGGTGGCTATCGCTCGCCAGAGCACGGCCGAGTTCATCGGAAAGCTCCGGTCCCGTGGACTCCCCCTCTCCGCTCCACCTCTCTCCTCCCTTGCCCCCGCGAACCTTGTGCACGCCTCCCCGTGCCTTGCTGTGGCCAGGAAGTGCCTACCCGCGGGCATGCCGCGCCGCTGTGTTGACATGCGCGCCGGTGAGCTCTCTTCTAAGCTCCTCTAGTGCCCGTTCTTGGCGCATCGGGTCCGCCTCGACGCGGGAAGCCGCTGGTGGTGACCTCACCGCCAGCGAGCTCACCGGCGGCGAAAGCCGGCCGGTCAGCGACGGCCGCTGCTTCGGCTCCGGCTGACGCGTGGGTTTGGCTTGACCGCGGGTCCCGTGTGGCAGCCTCTCTGGGTGCACTGCACCGGGTGTACCTAGCAGATTTGGGTCGATGGAATTTCAGTTTTAAGGAAAAGATTTTCAGATTTCTGTTAAATGCTTTGTAAATTTATAACTTGCTCAAAATGGCTCCAAATTTGTTGAAATAAGTTTTGCTAGGTTTCTTGTGACTAGATCTATCTGTTAAAAATATTGCATGTCAAATTTGTGATACTTTTCTATGTAGCTTTATTTAAATTGAATAAATGCTAATTTCTTAGAAAATGTCTAGTAAATAGAATATACATCATAAAAATATGGTTCCAGTTTTGTTAATCTCCTTTAGTGATGTGCTTTGTAGGAAAAATATATGTCATGCATGTTCTGTAGAGAAATATTGATGTGTAGTTCAAGTGCCTTTAATTGATGATTTTTGTTATTTTGATAGAGAGCAAAAATTGTATAAAACATGTGTATGATAATTTTTGTGCAGTGATTGTTTACTGTTTAGAACATAGGAAAAATACCAAATCTATTGTTTGACACTTTTCATAGTACAAAGTATTTTCATGCTTAATTATCAACCATAGCTTGTCATTTTTGTGTAGGCTATTTTACTTATCCAAATGCCATGAAAATTTTATGGTAGTCTACTTAGAGTAGTACTCTGCTACTGTAATTTTCTTAGATTTTTATGAGTACTAGAAATATATGTTGCTGTTGTAGCCCTAGTTTAAAATGAAATCAAATAATCTTTTTTAATGCATGTTTAGTTAATAATGTTTGCTTTGGTGTATCTTTGAAGCATCTTAACTTTCTATGGTGACTTGGCATGTTAGTACAGTGGTTGTAGTAGTAGAATAGTAGTATATGTTCTTGGATGATGTTGGGTACCTTGTAGAAGAACTTTACTTCTACTATGTCCAATAAAGTTAAACATGTTCATCTACATTCCATGCATCATGATCATAAGATGTCATCTCTCTGATGCACCTATGCATGAGCACTTAGACATCTGCATCATACAAGATCGTAGGAGGAGTTGCTAGTAGCAGTTCAAGAAGAGCAGACTAGGACATATCCACAAGAAAACCAGGCACAGGAGGTGCCAGAGGAAGAGGAGCAAGGAGAGGACTTGCCCGAGTGCATGGATCATCAACATAGTTCGTTCGAATGAGGCAAGCCCTGGAGCATTATAAGTCTCCTACTTTATAAAAGCAATTCTTTCTATATATATGAGTTTATATATTGTTGCATTAAGTTGTAGGAGTTGATTGAAACCGTTGATGCATTTATTACTATCCTTGCCTACCTTATTACCTTTTACCTTGTTAGGTCAGGATCGAATAACTGCTTAGCCTTGCTTAGACCGGTAGCGATCGGTGATATCCAGTCACCTACATTATAGGTGGTTACTGGAAGAATTTAGCTATGGAAAGAATGATATCCTGGATTAACCATGTGTGATGAATAATTGGAGGCCGGACAGAAAAAGTTGGAGGCAACCAGACAGGGTTCTGGGGTGCTGTTAGTTTCTGTCTGTGTCGATCAAGGACCGATCGTTGCTCGTCCCTCTTGTCATATTGAAGACATGCCTCACATTTAGCTGGCCAAATAAAGTACCTTTCGACCGTGAAGCTAGTGGCACTATTCAGGCCGGGATCTACACGAGTGCGTGTATTGGTGCTGATGGGGGTATGACAGGGACGCGAAGAGTGAGCCCAAGGGTAGGTGCGCCCTGATTCCTGGTAGTCGGGTGGTCCCTGGGTACTATGGCTCTAGATTGTCCCGCGGCTACCTGAATAGTGTCCTTGGTGATCTAAGCTACCCTGGCAGGGGAAGCATGGTTTGTGTGAGGAATAAATCACCAGCTAGTTAGGAATCAATTCGAATCGCCATCGCTCCTAGATAGTGAGCACTTGACTCGAGCTACGGCATCGTAGTAATTATTATGGAACAATGATGGTTCTCTGGATGGTATGGGATATGCTAAATCTAAATTGGTAACTGGATGTTATTGGTTAATCAAGTGATTGCTATAGTACAGGTGTTTACCTAGATGGATAGGTCCTAATAAAGATGATGTAAAGTATTTAAAATGATGTCTTCATGATAACTTATGCTTTCGCAAACAAGTCAGCTAGCCCACTAAAGAAAGCCTTGCATAATCCTTGGTGTCGCTTTATTTTGGTTTAAGATGGGTAAGTCTAGCTGAGTACCTTCTCGTACTCAGGGCGTTGTTCCCATTGTTGTTGCAGATGGTCAAATGTACTATGGCTATTGCATTAACTGCCTGTACCCGGCGATGGGTGACAACTAGGACCAAGGGCAATGGTCACTCCGTATCTCTCATCTAATGCTTTTGTTGGAGATGACTACCTACTGGCATTGTATCTGAACTAAAAGTGTGTGTGTGGCTTTAAAACTATTTGCTTCCGCTATTTCAGATTGAACTGGGTTTGTAATAACTTTATATTCTAAAATCTGATGTACCCAACTGTGATTGCGAACTTTATGTAACGTGTGACGGTACTTGCTAAACTTGTACGATCTTGGTTTGTATGTCGATTGGTTCAAAATCCTTCGTGGTTTCACGGACTACCGGGTTATACGGGCTTAAGTTTGCTAAATTATCTGCTTCAGCGGAAGGTTTCCTTACTTAATCTCGTATAATTGGTCAGTTCTGTTACAGTATTGTCATCAATCACCAAAAAGGGGGAGATTGAAAGCATCTAGGCCCCTAGTTGGGTTTCGGTGATTAATGACAATATGTGATTACTATGACTAATGTGTGTTTTGTAGAGGCAATTAAGTTAGGTCATGGTAATGGAGATCAATTGGGCAATCATGGTGGTCATGCCCCTACGATGGAAATTGTTTTGGTTTTCAAAGGATGGACGATAAGGTTAAGGATGGACTAGTTCTAAGTGTCGTTTGGAGTTGAAGAGACACTTAGAGTAGTTTAGGACTTTGTTTTTCCTTTGGCCATACTATTAAGGGGGGTATGGACGGGTAGCTTGACCTAGGTGAGTCTAGTGGGTTAGGTGTGGTGCACACTTGCTAAAACTAGCACTAGGTGGCTCCAAAATAGCCCTTAGATCCAATGGAGCAAACTTCATTTACGCATGATCAAGAGTTGGAAGTGAATGGAGGGTCAAATATTGACCGGACGCTGGTTCTGGTGTGACCGGATGCTGGCGTAGAGTTCGGTCAGTTCATTTGACCAAGGTGTTTTCGTCTGGTGCGACCGGACGCTGAGAGGTGAAGTGACCGGACACTGAGGGCTAGTGTTCGGTCGACTCCAGTAAGGTTCCAGAGAGAGAAAATCATGACCGGACGCTGCCCAGCGTCCGGTCACACTTTAAACACTGGAGTTCGGGGTGAACTGACTGGAGCATCCAGTCAACATGACCGAAGCGTTCGGTCACCCCGTAGAGGCACATAACGGTTCGTTTTTCAGCCGATGTTATAAATACTCCCTCCACTCGTGTGTGGGGGTACTTGTGCTCATTCCAACAGCTGAGAAACACCTTTGAGAGTGCCAAGAAGAGCAAGGTCCTAGAGAGGTGATTGAGATTTGAGAATCCCAAAGAGAGCCCTTATTAGTGAGATCAAGAGTAGCAAAGTGTGCATCCACCCATCTCATTAGGCTTGTTGTGGTCAAGTGAGAGTTTGTGCTTGTTACTCTTGGTGATCGCCATCACCTAGATGGCTTGGTGGTGATTGGGAGCCTGGTGATCATCTAGCGGAGCTTCTGGATGACCCAACTCATGTTGTGAGCGGTTGTGAGTGATTCACCGCGACGAAGTGTCGAAGAATCAACCCATAGAGAGCACTTGATCCTTGCGTGGATCAAGGAGGAGATACCCCCTTGCACGGGTGCTCCAACAAGGACTAGTGGGGAGTGGTGACTCTTTGATACCTCAGCAAAACATCGCTGCGTTCCTCCTTCTATCTTTACTTTGAGCATTTACTTTGAGCAATTCAATTCTTGTCATTTACATTCCTAGAATTGCCATGCTAGATTAGGATTGGAACTTAGGTTGCTAAACTTTTATGCGTTAGATCAATAGAAACACTTTCTAGGCACAAGGGATTAATTGGGCTAACCATAGGATTTATTTATTACAAAGAAATTTAGAATTAGCCCAATTCACCCCCCTCTTGGGCATCTTGATCTTTTCACTGTCTTCTCAAATGACTTGATGACTTCTGATTCCTGGGGGAGGCAAGGGCTAGATTATATAGCCCTGAGGGTCCAATGTGAGCCCTTGGATCAAACTGACTTAAGCAACAGCCTAGATGCATCCTCAAAGGCGGTGGGAGACCGCCATACGAAATTGGCTGGCAAGCGGCCCACCTACAGGCTGGGTGGCCCCAACTATCAGGGGGTGGTCCTCTGCTTTGGTGACATGGCTTCTGGACCCTTCTAGAGTTTTCCCACGTAGGTACCGCGGTGGAGCTCCATATTTTCCTTTGATGATTAGGTCCTCCTTGGTGATTTTCTGATTAAACCCTGCTAGAAACACAGATTCACCAAAACTCATGGAATTTATTAGTTTAAACCCCTAAACCTTCATTGGTGATTATATTTATGCCCTTATATATGTTTAATTGATGGTTTATATTGGTTGTTAACTACCGTCAACAACTCCCCCAAGCTTACGTTTTGCTAGTCCCTTAGCAAAACTAAACTTAGTAAATGGAATCTAGAGTTTAAGGATTTTGAAAACCTTGAAGCAACTCCTCAAAAGTACACATGCGTTCAAATAAGAATTCTCCTCTGGTATTAGAATAAACCGATCTGACTTTCAAACTTACCCATATTACCTTCAACCATGGGGCTTGTAGCCTTCACTTGGGTCTTGAGCAATTGAAAGATAGAACGATCAAGTCAAGCACTATGTCTCAAGTTCTTTGCTCAACCATTATTCTAAAGTTTTTATAGATTTTCAAAATAAAACTCAGAGCTTCCATTGTATGACTCTCTCAAGTATCTCAATATATGTGGTATTTGTGGATCCTCACCAAGGCAATAGTGATGTTATGCCTTTCTCTTCCTACAACTAAGGCTTATGTGGAGCTCATAGGAGTGAAGAAATCATAAAAGAGCATACTTGCAATACATATATTGTAAAGTCAAACCTCGGATCCAAAGAGAGTTGAGTCATATAATCAAATCAAGATGTGCATGTGTATATATGTATGGTGGATATATATGGTGCCTAACCTAATTCTACTATGCTCCTTGAAAACATATCTCTCATTTGAAACTTGGAAACAACTTTGCAAGAAAACAGGGGCTATCTTATTCATCTTGTTTTTTTTCTCAAGCGGGCATCTGAGTACCCATTGTTTTAGTAATTCAGACACTTGTCCATTTTTTCTTATCTCTTTCTTTTTTTTATGAATAACTTTTGCATAGCCACATGTTTCTTTTCTGCAATAGAACTTTTGAGAGATAGCAACAAGAACTTGGAGCATTTATTTGGTGGATATCCTATAGGGTATATTTTTGGTGTTCACTCCTAGTGTAGGAGTAAAACATTTTTTGGTGGATCTAGATGGAATGGTATGTTTTTGCGCCTACCCCTAGTGTAGTAGTAGTGCATATTTGGATGGTGTGACGTGATCTTGATTTCAAGAGCATGACAAACCTCTCATAAGGCATCAACAAAGCTTGACTAAACTCAATGCAATACAAGCAGCTAGTAGGAATTCAAGCTTTGTCATACATGAGCTCATCATGTAAGAATTCTATGTTTTCAAAGATAAATCTCCAAAACTCTAGTATCACTAGGAACAAGATAAACATCACTCATACTTTCTAATATCACATCTGTCAATTACCTAGACTTAGCTCAAGCACATGCTACCCACGAGTTTCAAGTTCAGAGTAAATGCTTATACCAAAACAATCGTATCCAAAACTCAGGAACATTCAAGGCTAAAAATTAGGTAGTTTAAAGGAATCACGACAGAGCAACTAGTCATCATTTCCATTAGAAGAGATTATCCTCAGAGTCCTTTTATTTAACTCGTAAAAACAGAAAACTAGACACACACTTTTATTTTGTTTTGATTTTTAAGATCACACCTTACTATTATATATATATAGCTAAGATAAACTTTTATTTTGTTTTTGTTTGTTATGCATTTTTTATGACTATAGCAAATATATAGAAAACTCAAAAATAGTAAAACTAAAAAGGGAAAGAAATACTTAGCTAGATACACGGGGGATGCTCCTCCCTCAAGATGGATGTTGTCGTGGTCTTTCTTAAAATCTCTCTCATCCTTGCAGAACTTGTTTTCCTCATGTAGCACGTGTAGCAGCGGCTCAGGAAAATGTACTTTGGATGGATGGATTTACTCTTGATCATCCTGAAAAATACTCCAACAAGAACATCAAAAACTCATGGCACGGATTAAGATAAGGGGTTAGTGGTCAGCCATTTAGAGATTTGTTATCCTTCGAGGCTAGATAGATTTCCTAATTGACTAAGTTCTAGCAGGAGGTCTATTAATTATTTTTGGATTTTCTTATTTATATAATGCAGAAAGGAAATATGCATGCATGTTTATTTTTATTTTTATGCCACCACGATAAATATTCCTACGGGCTTTTACACACTATAGATTTATTCACATGGGGCTTTAGGCTTTACGATGCAATAATATAATGCAATAATGAAACTTTTTATTTTTCCTTTTCTAAATGCAATGCTAATGCAGAAAAGTAAATATGCTATAGTGAAAAATAATTCATGCAATGCTAAAAGTAAATATAGATAACTACCGATGTTACCTCACGGCCAGGGTTCGGATTTTTAAGTCCCCCAAATAGGACTTGGCTGGAGAAATGTCCTTTACTTTTTGGGTGCATCATCCGGTCCCAGGGATTGAGACTCTGATGATTGCGCTTCTTGTGACTCTAGTGATGATGTTACCTTCTCCTTCCACACCTGCTTGGTCTGTGGACTTGACTTTGGCAAAGCAGGTTCATCTTTTACAACTCCTTTAGGTTCCTTATCTTCCTCCCATTTATTCTTTGGAGATTGATTCTTCTGGTTTTGGGATGATCGACGTCTCCTCCTAGAGCGGGTCTTCTTTGGCTACACATAAGTGGCATAACTATTAAAATAACAGCATACCTTTCTCCAGGGAACTAGAAGTGGACTTGTCTAGATCCAACATAGATGATCACGTTGGTGGTGTTGAGGAACGGTCTTCCAAGGATGATGGGTGCATCATCTTCTTCTTCACCCATGTCCAGAACCATGATGTCGGCAGGGGCATAGTGATCATGTATTCTTACCATAATATCTTTTGCTATCCCCTTCGGGAATTAGATTGATTGGTCCGCCATCTGCAATTGCATATAAGTAGGGAACAAAGGTGCATTACCAAATAAATATTCATATGTTACCTTGGACATTATGTTGACACCCGATCTAATGTCGCAGAAGGTCTTGTGGAATATTCTTTGTCCAAAGGTACACTCAATCATCGGTACACCAAGATCATCCTTCTTAGTGAGGAATGGCGAAGCGAGGAGGTGGTCGTACTCTGATCTAACTGTGTTGATCATATTGATTGTCTCTTCATGTGGTAGCTTGGCTTTGTTCTTCCTTCTTCTCCAGTTGTTCTTCCTCTTGGTCACTGTTGTCACTTTGGGCAAATATGGCGTCTACGGATGTCCAAGAGATTGCAAGATACGATTCTTGAAAGAAAACTTCACCTTTCTATCCTTGATTGTGAAACAGATCTTGGCACTGTCCGCGTAGATGATGGCTTTTGCGGTGCTTAGGAAAGGTTGGCTCAAAATAATGGGTGTCCTTACATCTCCACCTGTTTCCAAAACCACAAAGTCTATGAGAACTTATGATTGCCCCACTCAAATAATGGCATCTTCAAGAACTCCCTTGGGGTAGTAGAGTGACTGATCTGCAAGCTACAAACGCATATTTGTGTACAACAAAGCATCTCCATTAATTCGATCATAAATTACCTTAGGCATGATGTTGACACTTGCTCTGAAGGCACATATAGCTTCTTGGAAAATGTGAGGTCCAATAGTGATGGGGATGATAGGTCTCCCTAGATCACCTTTCCTATTAAGCAAGGTGTAATCTATCCACCTTCCCATCGATGGCTCTGTGTAGTAGTAAGCTACATTATGAATATCGACAAGATTTGCAGTTTCTAGATCTTCCGGTTGCCTCAGAATCTTACCTTTGTTGGATGGAGGAACAGCAGCCGCCAGCTGAGCTATTTGTGATTCTATCATTTTATTAAGGCTATGCTGGTTCTTAATGGCAGAAGCAAAGCTATCCATTCTAATACTTATATTCTCTAGAATTTTATCATTGGAAGCTACCTTTCTAGATAATCCCTCCATAATTTTAGATTGACCAGCAATTACTTCTCTCAAGGGTGGTTGATTGAAATTATTAAAATTATTACCTTGATAGTTACCTTGATAATTACCTTGGTAGTTTGGCCTTTGTTGCTGGTTCCATCCTTGATTCTGCTGAGGACGAGAGTAATTGTTGTTGTTGACAAAATTCACATCCTCTTGGGTTTTAGGACAGCTGTTCCCTAAATGCCTAGTGTTGCCACTTACTTCACATGTCATGCGAGAATCATGACTATGCATGACTTCTTGCTTCTCATTGGTTGGATCTTCAAGCTTTTTCATTAGCAGGTCCATCTTGGCAGACAACATGTCTACTTCCTAGAGTTGATGTATACCTCCACCTCTTTTGTGGGTTTGAGCACGTTCTTCATTCCAGCCTTGGTTGGAGGCCATCTTCTCCACAAGAGTGGTCGCAGCTAGAAGTGTAAGTGACAAGAATGCACCTCCAGTAGCAGCATCCATAGTCTCACAGGTACTGTTGGTCAACCTAGGGTAGAACGTCTGCATTAGTAGCCAATTCTCCATCCCATGATGAGGACATTTTGATATATAGTCTTGAAAGCGCTCCCATGCCTCAGGGGCAGATTCATCATGTTGTTGCTGAAAGCTTGAGATTTTCCTACGTAGAGCATTGGTCTTGCCTGTGGGAAAGAACTTTGCTAGAAAGGCAGTGGAGTAGTTATCCCATGTAGTAGTTCTATCTTTATTAGTGTAGAACCACTACTTTGCCTTTCCCAAAAGTGAGAATGGGAAGAGGCAAAGTAGTATGGCATCCTAGGTTACTCCTTTGATGGTGAAGGTGCTGTAGATCTCTAGGAAGTGTTGGAGATGTGCACTTGCATCTTCATGTGCCTTTCCACAAAACTGATTTGCTTGCACCATATTGATGAGAGCTGGCTTGAGCTTGAATCCATTGTCTCCAACATTGACGGTTGGTCCTATACGAATGTTGGCTGTAGATGGAGCAGAGAATTCACGGAGAGTCCTATTAACCATGGCTTCAAATTCTGGTGTTAAGCTTCACCTTATATGGTTATCTTCCGATTTCAAAGCTGGAGTCTTCTTGAGTTTAGCACTAGTTCTCCTGATTAATGCTTCTGGATCTTCAACGTAGTTTGTCGGAAGGTCAAAACCGGTCATACATTACCGTGCATAAGATATAAAAGTAGACAAAATAAGGGTAATCCTGCTTTAGCAGAGGTCAATGGTTTTCCTCGATCACATCAATAAGTATAAGTTTATCAATACTTCCTTTGCCTAGTTACCTTCCCCAGCAATGGCACCAAAAATGCTTGTTGGTGTTTGTTAACGTGTCACTTGTTTGAGTACTTAGCCACCTATTGTTAACCTATACCTCCTAACTTTACTAGGTTGTCATCCCTAGTGATGATGTCAAAGATATGTGTTGGTACTACATAGTATTACTACTAGAATAACACTAAGCAGCTCTTTAGTAATTATGTGACTAGAGAGAATATATATATATCTATAAATGAAAAGTATCTACAAGCGCACAGATAATATACCATTGTAGCATTTTATCCAAGAGTATTCTAGGTATCGTTATTTATATTTTTACCACTAGGAAGGCCAATCATGGACATGTATTGATAACTTATGCTATTGAAGGAGAAATAAGCCATAGCTAATATTCTACTCAAAACAGGGGTAACTCATAAGATAAGAGATGTATAAATGATAAGTAATGAGAATAATAAATCACTCAGAGCACTCCTTTCTATAGCATTAGCATGGTCAGGTAGAATATTAGAGGAATAATTCTTAAGCCATTCTTAATTATAAGTCAAACCATACATTTGATTAGTGCAATTACACCTAGTAATCATGGCTAAGATCATCATCATATCTACACATAAGGGATATTACTAAGGAAGATTGAGGGCAGAGCTCATTCTACCTTCATAATCGGACCCTACGTGCACCTATATTCGGGGAGTGGACTACAAAGGACTCAACAGGAGTGTCACATCTGTGATCTACCACATGACCCAGAATATAGGGTGTATCCATAGGTAAACAATGTATAAGCACCATGCTTACACAATGTTGACCATCCACCCCGTGTACTTTAGAGTGAGCGCTATACGAACTTGTGGATAAACATAATGATAAACTAGCTATACTAAGTATATAATCAAAGTAGACAATGAACATTATAACAAAGAACATGAATAAGATGAACACTGAGGTTGTCATAACAATTGTAACTAGCATATAAAAATAATGGAGAATCAAAAGAGAGGGGTACAAAGTTTATACCAAACCACACTCTTGACAAGATCGGGAATCCAAGCGAAGTCCTGCTTGCGTCCCTCTAGATCTATACTAACTAGCTATGCTGTGGAGGAGGAGCTCTGAGGAGATTAGGGTTTCTGTCTTCTCAAATGACTTGCTGACTTCTGATTCCTAGGGGAGGCAGGGGCTAGATTATATAGCCCTGATGGTCCAACGTGAGCCCTTGGATCAAACCGACTTAAGCAACGGCCTAGATGCATCCTCAAAGGCGGTGGGAGACCGCCATACAAAGCTAGCTGATAGGTGGGCCTAGGGGGGGCCGGGCGATGGCCCTCCGCTTCGGTGACGTGACTTCTCGACCCTTCTAGAGTCTTCCCACTTAGGTACCACGGCGAAACTCCATATTTTCCTTTAATGATTAGGTCCTCTTTGACGATTTTCTAATTAAACCCTGCTAGAAACACAGATTCACCAAAACTCATGGAATTTATTAGTTTAAACCCCTAAACCTTCATTGGTGGTTATATTTCTGCCCTTATACATGTTTAATTGATGGTTTATAATGGTTGTTAACTACCATCAACAAATGGTTAGAAGAATCAGAGTTTCCTCTGATGTGATTCGCTTAGAATCACCTTCTATTTCCATTCGTTGTCAACATCATGTCTACATCTTTTGCTCATGATTTATTTAAACATGTGCCATTAACCTCAACAACAAAGTTATTGAAAAGTCTTTTAGGACACATTCTCCCAAGTTTGGGAATTCTTTATGTCCTCCCTATCCAGGTAAAAGGAACCAAAGGTCAGTTGAGCTTCTATATCTTTGATATCATGGAGTTTGACCTATTGATAGAACAATCTATTGAAAGACTTATCCAAGAAAGAAAAATGGGGAAGTTGAATATAAGACTTGGGGAAAACATTAAGCTTTCTATACCCATTACTCATTCTCTAAATGCCGAGACTAAGCCAATTCCCGAGGAAGACCCAATGGAAGAGGTTAAAGTTGCATCTCTTGATGACTTGATCGAACCCAACCTTGAAGAAGATGCCTAGTTCTTCATCGAGGAGGAAGACAAAAATCCTATAGACCCTGAACCTTTAGATGAATTGATGGAACCACCTAAGCCCACCATTGAGCTTAAACCCCTACCTTCTGGTCTTAGATATGTTTTTCCAAATAATGGTCAGGATTCTCCTATGATCATAAGTGATAGACTCTCTTAGGAAGAATCCCTATGCTTGCTAACTGTCTTAGAAAAGCATCATTCTACTTTTGGCTACTCACTCCAAGACTTTAAGGGAATTAGCCCTGCTCTTTGCACCAAAGGAGATGACGAAGAGACCTACACCAGCTCCACTAGAGAGGGAAGAGAAGCGTTAGAGGACAATAGTTGCGGCCCTAGAGAAGAGGATTGATCTTCTTACCTAGACCATCACAACCCTCCAAGAGAAGACCAATCTCCTTACTAGGACTATCGAAGTTATGCATAATAGGATGGAAATAGAGCATCTTCAGTGGAAGAATTTAAAAAGCAAAATCTCTATCCTTTCCCGTTGTGTTGGGAATAAAGGGCAAAACTAAATAATAGGTCGATTAATAAGGCACAAGTGATAGGTTAAGTATTATCGTGTGTTTAGGTTTGTTGCTTAGCTCAGAAGGTTAAAAGATTGTGTTAGGTAGTTAAAGTTTGTGCATGTGTAATAAAGTGCCTTGTTGAAATTAATGGAGTCATATTATTATCTGCTCTCTATTTCTTTTGGATATGTGTTTGTCTCCACATGTTGTGTAGAAAGTTATATAGGGAAACAAGTGTGGGGGAAACACACCACAACAACAAGACATAATTTAATCGTGAAAATCATGAAATTAGGAAAAGTAATGAGTCAAGAACCACGTACAACGAAGCGGGCCTCGAGCAGACCCTAGAGTGGGCCACCTGGCCTCCTCTATGGGCTGCTCGTCCCATCATTGCACCGCCTCACCTCATGCTTTGTCCACGGTCAGGTTTGCGACCCATACACTCTGTTTTCACATGTTTTGCTTTCTGTTTTGATCCAAATTGAAAATCATTTGATAAAACAACTTAAAACATGAGGAAAGATTATTTCAGTCATGACTAAAGGATAGACTCACAAAATTGTAGCACCTGGTTTTAATAACAAAACCAGATACACACCATATGTGAGCCCGGGAAGTCAAATCTCACATATAGCTACAAATAAGGGTAATATCAATAGACAATGCTTAATATATAATGTACTTAGTATAAAGAATATAGCCTTAGATAGCAAACAATAGAAAGACAACTCTGATCTTCAGGTGAAGACTCAAATTCCATAGGGACAACTGACTGGTTGATCACAAGCCTAATTCCTCCAATCTCTAGCAATCTGGTACCCATCTGTGATTTTTATCCAAGTAGTTAAAAAAATAAAGCAAGCCTAAGTACATGTCATACTCAACAAATATAACATGGGGTTCATTAGGCTCAAAAGGCTAACACTAGTTTAACTGCGATTAGCTTTTAATGAGTCATCTTTTAGCAATTGGGTGGCAACAAGTTTATTCACAAGCCCATATAAACACATGATTAGGTAAACATGAATAATGAATAGCATAAACAATTAACCATTAATGATCATCTTTATCATTAGTATCATCAGTGTTCATCGTCTATTCCGTAAGGGTCCAAGGCCTCTCATGACCATGAGCACGGCTGATATACCAGTTTTACACTTTGTAGAGGTTGTACACTTTCACCGTGAGTCGTGATTTACCCTTTCGCCTGAGGTAGCCAACCTCTTGACCCACTACCAAGGAAGGTCGGTAGGATTCACTATGAATCCTTTCAAAGGTTCATCTAACAAGTTAGGGCCATTAGATTCACTCGGCAAATAGATATAGGAACCCCCCTGTCGAATGGCACAATTCCATCACGGCTATACACATAAGAGTAGAGGCTGTCATATACCCGATTCGGCAAGCCATTCTTACGCCATAAAGGTAACCTCTAACAATCTAGAAAAGGTCCTCATACTGAGCTAAAGCCAGAACCATATAGCCCTCATAGTTATACTGTAAGTCCCGGATGATCACTTACAGATCAGTCCTTAGGGAGAGGAATCTAGAGCACCATAAAAATAGCCCAATGCTCTAGCCCCCTTATTCCATGTTGCTAAAAAGCATCTTTTAGTATTTATTGGCTTTGGTTTGAGCACTAGCATCATACTACCCAATGCATAAACCCATAGGAATCAAGGTACAACATAACAAAGTACTAGAAAATCCTTAGTGGTAGTCAAGGTAGACACATGCAGCATAAATTAAATGATTAAAGGTGTATAGGACAACAAGGAAGATCCCATGCTATACTTGCCTTAAACTAAGATCCTTCTTCTAGTCCAAACCCTCAATGAATTGCTTTTGGATTCACCATGTATAGCTCACCGACTGGACATGATCATAAAACATCACACAAGCATCCATGCAATCATACATGAAGAAAATAATAAAACTAAATTAGAATAGTACACTAGACAATAAAAAGGTTTGAAAACTAATCTACGCACTGCTACAAGCAGATAGACGCAAAAAGCACGCTAATCGGAGCTACGATGAAAAAGAAACATCTACCGGAAGATTCACCTTTATATAAGAAGAAGAAAGCTATAGGCTTCATTTATTTTAACTATATAAAATCATATATATAAGATATTTTAGAGAAACATCCAAATGGAATTAAGTCAAATTATATTTGATTTGGAAAACCAAGATAGATCTAATCTTATTTTACTTAGAAAAGATCAAAGTAGAAAATCTAAGTTGCTTTTAATTGGAAAACTAATTGCATATAGATTGATCAAATTAACATTTTATTTGAAAGCATAGAGCAAGTTAAACAATGCTACTATAACTTAGATTACATCGTTATGAATCTAACGCAATTTGAATTGGTCAAAACGGAGTTAAAATGAAGAAGTTATGGCCTAAACAATACTTTAATCCTTGTAGCTCCTGGGTTAAAGTAGTATTCGTAGTGTAAGCGTGGTGCTTAGACTCGGTTACTCATGGATTTACCCTATTTTCTGGATCGGTGATAGCTCGTGAGGGTGACTCTTATAGCCTCGTTGAATCCTCTATAGTCCACCTCCCGTTAGTAGGCCTAGCAGGACTTTATTACTTTAGGAAACATACTCTGCTTGTGCTTTCTCTCATAATATCCTTAGAATTGAACAATAGAAGACAAAGCTTACTGAAGTTAGAACTAGAAGACCTTAGCAGTTTCCTCTATGCTCCTATTATCTAGCCTTGATTGTGAAGTTGGGTTAAGTTAGAATTGGTTATTCTCACCCCCGTTCCTTTGGGTTCGATATAAAACTGGGTTACCCTCAGTGAAGTGCTACAACGGTATAATATCTGTGCGCTTGTGGATTATTCTGTGTGCATTAATTTATACCAACAAGCTATTAGAGGTTTTTAAGACAACGATAGGTGCACGTGGGCCATATCATTCAGGTGGTTCCACCATAGTGATGGAATTAAGTATATATGTAGGATATGTTGATGGTTTATAATGGATGTTAATGACCATCAACAGTATCAAAATTCTCATCCTGCTTATAATTATAATGATCAGCAACTTTAGCTAGTTTAGTAGACTCAAGGTTTGTAGTCTCAAGCTCAAGGTCAATAGCTTCAGGCTCAGAATCAGCCAGCTCAACAAGTTGATGGTATGAATGCTGATGAATTGGTCAGTAGGGTAACAAATATGATGCAAAGCCAATTTGGTTTGAAGCCCAAAAATTAGACTAGCACATGTCAGCGTCCAACGAAGCGAGCCTCGAGCAGACCCTAGAGTGGGCTACCCATCCTCCTCTATGGGCTGCCCAGCCCATCACTGCACCGCCTCGCCTCGTGCTTTGTCCAAGGTTAGGTTTGCGATCCATACACTCTTTTTTTACATGTTTTGCTTTCTGTTTTGAACCAAATTGAAAATCACTTGATAAAACAACTTAAAACATGATGAAAGATTATTTCAGTCATGACTAAAGGATCGACTCACATAATACTTTCCCTGGAAGTCATGCTAATGTTGGGAACTTATTATTAGGGACCCCATGTAAATTAAGTTCTTGTGGAATGAGATATAGTAGAATAATGAGAACTTGATTCTTGATGTCTCGTCATTGGAGAATTTTATTTCTAAAAGTAAAATGAATAGCTACATCTCTCCTTTGTGGTAAAGTAATGTCCTACCAGAGCCATACATGATATATAGATTAGGGAAACCTTCTACATATACTACTTGTTGTAACACCTCTGGTGTTTTGACCTAGCACTAAAATTTGACATGTCATCATATGCATTGCAAAGCATTCATGGAGTAGAAAATTTTGAATACATTCACTAAATAAACTTTATTTCATAATGTTGTTATTTCATGTGATGTGTTTCAAAACCCTAAATAAAGATCATGACCACAAGGGTCAAATTTCATGTGATCATGCGAGGCCAAGTGTCATTTGACTCAAATAACCCTAATGGGCCATGTTACTGGTCAAAAATCAAAGTTAAAGTAAAAGGAAGACAAATCAAATTTGAATTCAAATTCAAATTATAAAAGTCCTTTTTGCCCCTTTTGACTAATTCAAAATCCATGTGGAATTTGGGGTTGAGGCAAAAAGCAAAGTTTAAGATTATTTTATAAGGGTCAACTTTGGTATTCAAAGTTTTTCAAGTTTACATATAAAATTTGGAGTAATTTTGAAATGATTCAAATACTCAAATGCACCCCAAATTCAAATTTCAAAATGGAGGCAGAATTTGAAAATGTTCCTTGAAGCAAAGTTGTAGAGTTTGAAAAATTGAGCAACTTTCATTTTTGGAGATTTTCAACTTCTTTAGAAAATTTGTGAGTAATTTGAAAAATAGACGCAGTGGCAATTCTGTAAATACTTCAAAATTGAAATTCGGCCGAGCGCCACCTCTCTGCTTGCCGCCGGTGCCACGCAGATGTCGCCGCCGATCAAATTGCGCCGCTTCCTCGTGCATTGACACGCAACTGGTGCCGTGGCGGGTCCGTTCGTGCGCTGTCGACGCTGGGCAACCCCTTCCCGGCTATAAATAGCAGCAGCCGCCGCCGTCGTCCCCGTTTTCCCCTTCTGCTCTGCTCCGCCGCCAGCTAGCTCCGCCGCTCGCCGTAGCCATCATCGAGCCACGTCCGTCGTGCCTAGCTACGCCAATGAGATCGCCTCGGTCTTGCGCTTCTCTGTGGCTTGCTCACGTCGCTTGGGTTGGCCAGAATCGCCCGGCACAACGTCTTCTTCCCCGAGACTGGCCGGAGCTCCGCCACCATCGACTCGACGTGGCCAGGCCGTTCCAGACCGTCTCCGTCTTCACCAAACGTACCGGCGTGACCATGGTGAGCTACTGAACACGATACTCACTTTGTTTTAGACTCTACTACGCCATTGCCGGGGATATGCCGTGAGCCGTCGTGCTCAAGCCGCCATGGCCGGCATGGGGCCTTCTCCGGTGCGCCTTCTGCCATTCAAAGGGCGGGGATGGGTTCGTAGGAGTGTGTAGATCATTTGGGTGCGGTCTACCTCGCCGAAGTGTCACCGTCGGCGCATTTTGGGCCGGCCAGTGATGGCAGCGCCGCCGTGACCTGTATGAGTCACTGACGAGTGGGGTCGGGCTGTCAGTGAGAAGGAAGGAGAAGAACAGTGAGGTTTTATTATTTTCTGATTTTGAATAGTGCTGAAACTTTGGGAATTTGTAGGAAATTAATCATAGCTCCAAAAATTCTAAAATTTTGTGTGTAGCTTCTGTACCTGCTCTAGTATGGTTTAAAAATTTGAAACATGAAATTTGAATAAATTTTTAATGTTCAAATATTCAATCCATTAATTAATAAATGCAATTTCCATGATTTTTGTAGGCCACTGTATAATTCCAAAAATTATGAAATTTGTTTTGGTACACTAATTTGACATAAGGAAGCTTACATAAATTTTTGAGGTCATTTGGAACAAGTTCATTTTTGGACTTAATTCCAAATTTATTCAAAAATAAATAAAGGCAAACCCTAAGTGTTTGATTAGTGTTGGATCTTGTTTTGGTCATGTTTTGTGACTAGTAGGGTTTCAAGATCCATTTGGTCAAATTACATGTGTGGTTCTTGACGGTAGATTTGCCAGTTGGTTTTGTTGGCTTGCAACTGTACCGTGAAGGAAAATCGTTTTCGAGGTGTTTTTACATTTCATGTACCATGAAAGCATCATGTTTACATTATCATCATGTTAAACCATATGTTATCATTTTGTGTAGAACCCAAGAGTGAAACGATTCTGGTTGAGCAAGTCCTGGAAGAATCCCCGGTTGTCACGGGATTCGATAATTGTGGTACTGATCCGGAACCTGAGATCGTCAACGAAGGCAAGCCCCGGTTTATGCATTAAACCATTACCTTGTTTACTTTGAAAAGTTTATCACCTATGTTACCTATTGCATTAAGTTGATTTACTTCAAATGTTGCCTACTTGATGCATTGCCTACCTTGTTGATTGTTTACCATCCTTGAAGATGATTTCATTTACAAAGGCATAGAATTGCTTAGTATGCTTTATGGTAGGTTTTCAAAGTAAAAGTTTTGATACAATCAAAGATGGCATACTGGCAAAAGAAAGAAAGAAAGAAGATAGAATGAACTAGAGACTAGTTGGGTGGCTTATCTTGAATGTTGGGTAATGTTGCCGACTATGTCGCTTAAAGGCCACTCATTGTGGATCTTCTGAATGAGACACTTTGTAGTACTAGTCACATACTCTGGTAAGCCTACTTCGGCTAATCCAATACTAAGACGAATGCCCATGCACTGGGAGTGGTGAGATGGCGGGAGTAGCGTGTACCCTCGTGGCTTGAATGTGGCCGGATTTGAGGCGTGCTGTGCTCTCGGGTGGCGTGGAGACGGCTTAGTATAGGAGGATTCGGTAGCGAGGTTGATATATGCAAGATTAAGTTCTACATATGTCGTGTGATAAGGAATCCCCAACTGGGACTTGAATCAATTCAAATTGCCGGTGCTCCACGGATATGGAGACTCGATTCATTACAGAAGCAATGCAGGACTGGTGAATTATTAAAACATGAGAAAAAGAATGGAATGAGAAGGATTGGAACATGGGATATGAACACTTAGTTGGAGATATTGAACTAAAGTACTTAGGGGAAAACTTGAAACTAGGATCAAGAATAGTAAGCTTTTGGCAAAGAACTTTTGAATTTTGCTACATCCTTACCTTGACCCAACACCTGCATCCCTAAGACCTTCGCCCTTTTTTGTCGGGTCAGTCTTGTTGAGTACTTTTGTACTCAGGGTTTGTTAACCCTTGTTGCAGGTGAGTCGTATGCGCAGGCTTGTTTTGGTCCCTGCTGCATGTCAGTGTTTGAAGTTGATGACGATGAGGAATGATGAATGGCCTTTGGACAAGGCACTAGTTTGTGTGAAATAAATAATGTTAATGTAATATTATCCCGCTACTATGGTTGTATGACACTTATGGTTTTGTAAGTTTGAAACAACTAGTTTGTAATATTAAAACTTAAGTCTTCCGCTTTATAATCTCTGGTATGTATATTGAAAACTATTGTAATCTGCAATGACTGTGATTGGGATCCTGTTTGTAAAAGATTTGTGGATGATTCGGGTTTCCCAAGGACACCCGACAGACCTGTTAAGTTGTTGGGAACTCGTGTACGCTATCATCGGTCTATTGAGACATCGATAGGTGCACGTGGGCCCAATTTCTTAGGAGGTTCTGCCACACTTGTCATGGTGTTGAGTTTGGTCAAACCTTGTGACCCTTGTTGAGAAACTTATCATGCTCTCAAGATCAAGATCACATACACTCCACATATACCTGCTGCTCCTACAGTGGGAGTATGCAACAATATGTTTTCCATCCACCCAAAAATGTTCTACTCCTACACTGGGAATTGACACAAAAAGATGTTTGTTAGGAATAAATGCTCCAAGTTCTTGTAAATGTCTCTCTTGAAAAGTTTTAATTACAGAAAAAGAGACATGGGCTATACAAAGTTATTCATAAAAAAAGGTATTGAACAAATGGACAAGTGTTCAAGATATCTAAAACAATAGGTACTTAGATGCTCACCTGAAAAAAGAAGAAGAAAGAAGATGAATAAGATAGCCCATGTTTATCTTGCAAAGTTTTTCAGGTTTTAAATAATCGAGACATGTTTCAAGGAACATAGTAGAATTAGGTTAGCCACCATATACATATCCACACACATGCACATCTTGATCTAAGAGTATGACATTTTTCTCCTCGGATCCTTGTTTTGACTTTACAATATATGCAATGTAAGTATGTTTTATTTTTCATCTCTACCTAAGCTCCACATAAGCCTTTAGAAATAGGTAAAAAGAAGGCAAAGTCATCAATGCCTTGGTGAGGATCTAAAAATACCACATATACAGAGTGATTTGAGAGTACCACAAAAGGAGAAGGTAAGCTATGTTTTGTTTTCTAAAATCTTAAAATGTTTCTCCAATTGACTTGATTGAAGGAAGATGGTGATCTATTTCAAGCTGTTCCATTCTTCAACCGCCCAAAGTTTCATGGCAGACACTTTGAATCTCACAGTGCATGCATGACTGGGAATGGTTTTAAGTTGATGTCTTGTCCTAAGGTTATGTCTTGAGTAATCCACCCATTTATCGAGGACGAGTAAAAGCCTAAGTGTTGGGGAGTTTATTGACAATAGTTAACATTCATCATAAACCAGCAATATACCTTGCATAAATTACTAAAATTGATCACCAACATAGACTTAGGGGTTTAAACTGACAAATTCCACTAGTTTTGGTGAATCTGTGTTTCCAGCAGGATTTAATCAGAAAACCATCAAGGGGGACCTATTCATCAAAGGAAATCATAGAATTTCATCGTGGGATCAACATGGGAAGGTTGCAGAAGACTCCAAGAGGCTCTCCACCAAAGCGGGGATCGACCCATTGACATGTGGAGCCAGCTGGCCCCACCTAGAGGCCACCGAGCCCCAATGGGCCCCACCTGTCATCCACTTTGTTATGTCGGTTCTCCACCGCCTCCTAGGATGCATCTTCGCCGTTTATTCAAGTCGGTTTGATCCGAGGGCTTAGGATTGACGCTCCGGCCTATATATCTACCTATACCACCCCTTAGGGCATGCCTCATTTGATCCTAAGAGCTGAGAAGCCAAAAATCCTAATTCATATGTCCACCAGGATCAGGGCTAGTAATCAAGAGAAGATTAGTCCTCGATAGGATCTAGTCTTGTATTAGAGATAGAGAGATAGAGTGAGAGGGAAGAGTTTTGGAGGAGTCCCGGCCTGTCGGTGCTCTCTTTATGGTTTGTACCCTGGCGGAATTAAGTTCTTCTTGAGCTCGCTTCTAAGATTTCTCTAGTAATCGATTTCTAATTCAAGTAAGCATTTTGTTCATATTATTCTTCAGGATTGCGACTCTCTCTTGAGTACTTTAATCCTTGTAGCTCCTGGGTTAAAGTAGTATTCATAGTGTAAGCGTGGTGCTTAGACTCGATTACTCGTGGATGTACCTTATTTTTTGGATCAGTGGTAGCTCACGAGGGTGACTCTTATAGCCTCGTTGAATCCTCTGTAGTCCACCTCCCGTTAGTAGGCAGTTCTGCCAAAATTTCTAAAAACGCGTGGGAGTCTCACGCTATCTTGCAAATTTTGACGATATCGACGGTGAAGGCTACCGGCGGTGGTGATTGGGTCTTAAATAAGATGGTACATAGAACCTAACGACAGGCATGTCATATGAAAAATGGAATGTCAAAAAGGAATAAAATATGATGCACATTAGTTTTGTAGGTTATAGCAAGAAGATGCTAGCACCTAAAGGCGAATAGCGGAGGTGATTCAATTTTTTCAACGACGCTTATATCCGATGGTGACAAAATAAAGGTACTGATCTCTACAATAACAACAGATGTGATAATAAAGCTGTAGCATCTCAGTGAGGTAATAGCTTTCAAAATCAGCAAAAGACATTCTTTTTTGATTAAATATGTTACACTTTTCATTCACCAGGCGTACAATAACAAGGATCTATCAACAACTATAGTTATGATGACAAAAACCTTGGCACTGTTCTTCAGCAATACTTCAGCAGTACTTTTTAGTGAATGAATAGTGTTTTTGTTGCAGCGCACACACCGTGGCGCTTCAGGATCTTTGTAACGATCGAGTGACATGGAACACCCCATATGGCAAACCGACACACATAACATCCAACATCATGCCCAACTATTAAAGCTATTATTATGCTTATAGGAAAATACATGATTCATAGAAAATTATATAGTTTTAGCTTCTCCCTTTATGTTTAACTCTTCGGCAAATCACTCGAATTCTCATCGGGGTTAACTCGTAGCTCATCTTGGATTTGCCCAATCCATGGTCTACTATTCAGCGGTGAATAGAGCACTACCTCACATCCACCGAGGCAACAACACCTACAAAACAACTTAACGGCAGCGCTGTGAGTACATTGCATACTCGCATGACTTAATTCCAACATATAGTATTTGGTTGATGCAAAAGGTACATGGCATTTCTTCAATGACATGCTCATGATTCATTTTAAAGAATTAATGTTACAAGGTGCGATATCAAAAGGTTAGTCAACATATGTAAGCCATATCATCGTGTTCCATCATTACGCTACCATGGGTATAGAAAGTAAGAACAACTGAATGGTTCCATCCCAAAGGACTTCAGACTTTTGAAACTCTACAGAGGTGTACAACTGTACCCACACGGAAGAATGGGGCTAACCTCCATACCCTGTGCACAAGATAAGGGTTGCCTCACATCTTCTAACCTTTCCCTAAACTAGCCCGAGTATCCTATGAAAGGTTCCACTAGTGCTCAGTCAATGTCTAAGACATTCCCGACCGATGCCACCCCCTTGCTAGTTTCATAGATAAACCGGTCACAATTAGTTACTTGGTTTGTTGACCCCATATGCGACATGTGGTCTATATGGGTGGTTACTCGGACTCATGTATCCCAATAAGCAGTTCTTAGCTGCTCCACGAGCTACGTCGCTTGAGATCCCACACTCACAATGACCTACCCCTCGCATGAGCGAAGTTATCAAACTGATATCCAAGTTTATAGCTTTTAGGGAAGTGAATCCTATCTAGATTAGGAAAGTAGATCAAGTTGTACCCTCACTAGTTTTAGTGATTAATTATCCAAGTGTAGCATCCTACACGTGTGAGAACGAGTTCCCTTCTCATGCTCGACTTCTACCATTGCTAAGCAACTAAGCAATAAGTAATTAAGCATTTCCATTCCCATTGTTTAGATGATAGGCTTCTACTAGATTAATGAGTGACTCTAAGTGTAAGATGAACAAGATTACTATCCAAAGCTACATGGAATGCATAACTCATAATGGAACTTCATAAGTATCCAAAATAGGGTTCATAGTAGTGGGGTGCCTGCCTGGTTTCGCCGCTCGAATGAATTTAAAGTTGTAGAGGACAACTCACACACGTTCCTTACGCTACTTAGTTCCTGAAAGAAAACAAGGATCGAGGCTGAAGATAACCAAGGCTTAGGAACAAGACTCGTCTTAGGACTTAGGATAGAGGCTTCTAACTATGGCTCTACTATTGCCTTTATGGAATCTATGCTTGACCTAGTATTGTTGACCTCTTGGGTAAGTTCACTTAGACAACTTCATCCTTACTGTTAACTTGATGGACACTCCGACCGAGGTGGCAGATACTTCGTTGGGTTAGGGTTTTGAGGTGACTTGGCTCTGGTTTAACTTTGCTTGGGTTGATGGACACTCTGGTAGGAACTAGTAGGTCTCAGGTTTCCTAGGTTACTGGGTTTATAAATCAGCGGACACTCCATGAGAGGTCATGAACTCTGTTGGTATTTCTTAACGTCTACAGAAGTTAATTCGCAAGCGTATGGAATTACCATTGTAGCTTTCACCTAGAAGTATTCAATGTATCGTATTTCCACAGGGAATGGAGGTATTTCTTCTAGCTAATTCATCCAAGGACAACACAAGGGGTAAAGTTGGAAAAGGTAGAGACGGATTCCTATGGCTTTTTGGCCTATGAGAAGATAAACTCCGCTTCTACTTGCTTACTTTCGGCACCAGGACGGAACTAGTCTACCAATCGATGCCAGTCTATAGCTCTACTCCTCCCTTCAGACTCCAGAGTCGATACTTCAAGACTGTCCATGGCACAAGAATTTTTGTTTGGATTGCTAGCGGGACATGGCTTGGGTTCAAGTGAGGGTGATGGTGTATGTTCTGTTTCATAAGCAAGCTTAGGTGAAACGAACAGAGATATGAACTTCACCTCCTCGAATGGGTCATAGTTGGGATTATGCTTCGCCATTAGGATTTTCGGGTAAAAGATAGGAATGGCGGAAGCAGTTTTCCCAAACTTCTCATTAAGGTTCCCATGGGAAGGTTTTTGTTTGAAAAGTTTTTCAACTGAGTAGCCTATGAGAAGCTCAAACTCAAGGATGGCAAAGTTGTGGAAATCTATGAAAACCTTGATTTCATCTATTCTAACTGGCATGGCCCTAGCAGTTCGACAACACTAAAAAATTAGTCCCGATGGACTTTTGAAGAGCTTGTTTGTCGAGACAAGCAGCATTTTACCCAAAAGGGCTTCCGCAAGGAATTTTGACATGATGTTTGTCTCGACCATGGGGTTGTGCAGGGCTTCTACAACTGTTCCCCTTAATGAGCAGGGCATGTCGTGGAAGGTGAAAGAATTCGAATTGCTTTGGAAGAATGTTTCACTTCTATTAACAATTCCTTTGACGGTTCCACTCTAGGGGAAACTTCCTTTATGTGCTTTTCGTGCCATGATAACTTTGACGTGTTGCCATAATCCTCGAGTTTGATTGGGAACTCTGAAGGATCGAGATTGTTTCCTTCGGTGTTCGTGGTTTGGGTGAGGGCTCATAAGTCAAACCTAGGGATGGTATGAGTTTGGATTTGACTAATAAGGACACCTCAACACTCAACATGACTTTTGCCTAGAGGGTTTTGGTCCTTATGATGAAAGAAGTGCATTTAGCTATGAAGCACTCAAGAAAGTCTACTTGTTCCATCATAGGTTTGTGTGAAAACGGACCTCCGACAGTCACGTCTAAGCATAGGTCATCATCTATTCCAAGACCCAAACAAAAGAGATGCAAAATCATGCCATTGGGTAATGACAAGTCTAGGCCGGCATGTATTAGCATTGAAAACCTACCTAGGCTGCACCTATAGACTCCTTCTCATTCTGCTTGAAGTCAAGGATTGCCCTTGGTAGAAAGCCAATACGGGATATGGGAAAAAATGCAAGACAAAACTTGTCTTTAAGTTTATCCCAGTCCCCATTCGTGCTCTCTAAGGCTTGAGTGTACCATTGCTTTGCCTTTTTCTGTGAGAGAAAAGGGAAACAATGCCCACCTTAGTGTTTCCTGTGTCATGCCTGAAATGCTCAAGCACGAACACATCTCCTTGAAATCTAGCAGGTGATTGCAAGGGTTTTCATTTTCTTGCACAGAGAAGGGTTGTGCCCAAACCATGGCTTTTAATCTAGGGTGGAGTTCATAGCCAGATGAATGGTTTGGTTTTAAAACAGGTGATGGCTCAAGAAACTCCCCCTTCAAAGTAGAAAGGTATAGATTTGAAGTTGGCTTCATGGTGGAAAAAGACAAAAAAAGATATTTTTGTTTTTATAAAAATAAAGGATGCACATATGAGGATGAACTAGGTTCAAAGAAAATAGTAACCGTTCCCCAGCGATGGCACCAGAAAGCTTGTTGGTATTTCTTAACTATAGAAGTTAATTCACAAGCGTATGGAATTACCGTTGTAGCTTTCATCGGAACTATTTAGGGTATCGCATTTCCACTGGGAACAGAGGTATTTCTTCTAGCTAATTTGTCCAAGGACAACACAAGGGGTAAAGTTGGAAAATGTAGAGACAGATTCCTATGTCTTTTGGGTCAATGAGAAGATAAACTCCACTTCTACTTGCTTACTTCAGGCACCGGGTTGCAACTGGTCTGCCAGTCGATGCCGGTCTACAGCTCTATGCCGTACTCAGACATGGGGGGTTACAAGGGATGGACAGGGCTGTCACCACCTACCGCCTACCCCTCAACCGTGGGATACGAGGCAAACGAAGGTAGTCTCTAGCCTGATACCATGTCTACGCTATTGACTACTACTCTAGCGGTAGCTAAGAACAATGGTCTTTATCAGGAGTCATCTTACTAGAGCATCTACCATGGGGACGGATGACGAACCCACAAACAAGCAAAAGTATAGCTTAACTACTCAAAGATTTTGAATCATAAGAATCACGAACACTTACTAAATACCCGTGGAGGTACAATGACGGTGTTCGCCGAGGTACAAGCAGGGGAAGGTTACCGACAAGCCCGGTACTTCTTCTCTAAACTCTTCCCTCACATCTCTCCTTATTTCTCTTCTAGAGCTAGCTAAGGCATAAGCCCATTGAGTAGTGTTGCTCTTGCTCTTACTTTGGTGCTCTTCCTCTCTTTTGAGATGTTCAAATGAGGAGGAGGGAGCCTCCTTTTATAGGTGGAGAAGAGTGGGGTCCTTGAAAAGTGCTTCGTTCCCTCATGGAAAGTGCAAACCGCCGTGTAGGTGCGTTGAATCTGCCCGACACCTTGTGAACCACCTTTGGAGATGCGGTATAAACTGACTTGGCAAGGTTAGGCTCGAGGCAGGCCAGCATGGGTGCGGCCGCACCATGGGAGCGCCCACACCCCTATTGGACCACCTTGAGTCTAACTTTGTCATGGGGTCTTCTTTGATCTTCTAGAGTGGGTCTGTGTTGGTGTTCTGCAAAGATGAGATGGTTTGGTTGGAATTTGGCCTTGTTCTCCATTCCTTAGGGCCCTGATTCTGCTGGTTGTGGGTCTCCCTTCTCTTTTGCTATGAGTAGGATGGAAATGTGCTTTGCATGATTGCGTATTCATGATCATATTTCCATGATTTTCATATAACTCATCCTACAAAAGATAATTCACCCAAACTAGTGAAACTTGTGAGTTATAAGCCCTAATTCTAAGTTTGGTCATCATTTGTGCAGATTTTATGTGAGAATTGGTGGTTAGAAATAGGAGTTAAGGACCGCAAACAAGTCCCCCACACTTAGCCCTTTGCTCGTCCTCGAGTAAAGTTAAGGACTAAGATGGGTCATCTCCTTGATATTACATCTGCATACAATTTATTCCAAGCTTCACCTGCACTTAAGAACTTTGAAGTGTCTACTACATTATCTTGGGTAATTAAATAATGGAACATCATGGATTCAAATCCCCTTGCATCAAGCAGCTCAGAAACTTGGGTTTTCATTTGATTTTGAAAATGTAAACATAGCTTAGCTCCTCAAATGATTCTCTCGGATTGCTCATATATGTGTTTGGTTCCTCAACAAGGCATATCATAGTGTTGCCTTCTTTCTTTCCTACTTCTAAGAAAGCTTATATGGATCTGTGGGAAGGATATGAAGGCATACTTACTCTGCATATTTTGTTAAGTCAAATCTCAGATCCAAGGAGAAAAGATGTCATACCCTTAGTTCAAGAAGTGTAAGTGTGTGGATAAAACAATTATAAATCTGTACTATACTCCTTTTGTAGATATGATCTCTCTCTAGCTTTTTGTTTTGAGACATGGCTATCATTTTTTCTTCTTTTTATGAGCCTTTATGTGCACAATTTTTTTTCAATACCTTGGGACCTTCATGTGTCCCCCTTTTTTTCTTTTTCATACTCTTGCATAGCCCATGTCTCTTAAACCATATATTGAGTGAGATCACTATTTTGTAGAACATGGGGTATTTTCCTAACAAACATTTTTTTTGTTTACTCCCAGTGTAGGAGCAGAGTTTTTTTGGTGGATGGAAGCATGTTTTTGTGTACTCCCAGTGTAGGAGCAGCATGTATAGGTGGGTGTATGTGATCTTGATCTTGGGGGCATGATAACTTTCTCAACAAGGGTCAACAAGACTTGACAAAACTCAATGCAAGAATAAGTAGCATATATTTGGAGGTTTTAAGCTCTAAACAATAGATATGGCTTTGGTAGGAATTGGCATATCATTGAGAAGCATGCTATTTGAATTTTGAATTTGTAAAATAAATCCCAAGTTCTTTGCATAAGAGAGCAAGGTTCATTTTCATCCTACTATATCACATATTCCAATTACTTAGATAGCATGGGGTCCCTATCATAATTTGTTCACAAGTTATACGAGTATTAGTAAGGAATAAAGAGTATGCAAATTCAGTCAAAGGATTGCATGGAGATGGAGTGTCAAAAGTTTTGCCTTTTTAATTTATTCAGTTTTAAACTTCAAAACTTAGGAGAGTTGAGGGATTTGTTGCACAAACCATCATTGTAGAGGAACGAGCTAAGGGATTCAGATGTGGTATGGCAGAACCAAAGGTTTAGCCAATCCTTTCTGAAGCTATCTGTCTTGTCCTCCTGCATGATGAATCGTCTGATGTTTGTCAACGTATAGGTGGGAGATCTCGAAAGTGTGTTAGGTATACTCGAGAGATCTCCCCCACACATATTCATGTACCTATTTTTATTTTCAACAAAGGAATAAAAACAAAAGAAACAGAAACAAGCAAGGGTTTTACTAGCTTGAACAACGAGGAACTTGTTACACCCAATTTTAAGGATAAAATGGGATACAAAATCTTATGTGTGCCCAGAGATCAGTCACACACATAAGCCGACAAATTATGAATAGTATAATCATAAGTGTTTATTACATCACGAATATTAAGATAGAGTCTTCACATAGATATAGCGGAAGTATAAAGAAAAGATATCTCGTGGAAGCTCCATTTCACAGGGACGTCGACTGGTTCACCACAAGTCTAGTAATCCTCAGGAAAGTCATCATTGCCATAGCCGTCTGTTACCCATCTGGGATTTTTATCCAAATAATGAAAATAAAGAAGCGTAAGTACATGTCGTACTCAACAAGTGTAACATGGGGTTCATGAGGCTCAAAAGGCTTGACATAGGTTTAACAGCATTCAGCTTTTAGTTGTCACAATTTTAGCTTAAGAGTAGCAACAAATTGTTTCAATTCCCAATGCAAAACACATGATCAATGTAAACATGAATAATGAATAGCATAAATAGGTAATACTTAGTGTTCATCTATTCCGTAAATGTTCCAAGGCTGCTCGTGACCGTGAGCACGGCTTATATATCAGTTTTACACTCTACAGAGGTTGTACACTTTCACTGTGAGTCATGATACCCATATGCCCAAGTTTATAACTCCCAAAACACTTCCAAGGTGAGCAGGCATGGGTTACTTGAAGCCTTTCATAGGTTCGTCTAACAAGTTAGGGCCATTAGATTCACTCGACAAACAGATATAGAGCCCCCCTTCCCGATGGCACAATGACGCGCAGCCTATACTCAAGGGGACAGAGGCCGCACTATACTTGATTCGTCAAGCCATTCTTACGCCAATAAAGGTAACCACTAACAAGCTAGAAAAGGTCCTCATACTGAGCTAGAGCTAGAGCCATGTAGCCCTCACAGCTATACTGTAAGTCTCGGATGATCACTTATAGATATGTCCTTTGGGAGAGGAATCTGAAGCATTTAGAAAGTAGCTAAACACTCTAGCCCCCTGTTTCCATGTTGCTAAAGAGTCATATTTTAAAGTTTATTGCATATACCAATGCTCAAGTTACAAGATCATGGTTTAATTGAGCACTAGCAAAGCTACCCAATGCATATCCCATAGGTGACAGTGTATAAGTTCAATTCTAGGGAATCTATATTAAGGTGACACATGCAACATGAATTTAATGTATTAAAGTGAATAGGAAACAAGGATGATGCCATGCTATACTTGCCTTGAGCAAAGTACTCCTGCTGATCCTGCATGTCAAAGTAGTACCCTTGATCTCCCACGAATTGCTTACCATCTATACTCGATAACACAGCAACACACAAGCATCCAGGAGCAATCATGCAAAGCAAACAAAGCTATAGATTAGAACAATACACCAACAGCATAAAACCAAGATTAAAAGTTTGTAAAATGAATCTACGTCTCGCTACGAACACACAGACGTGAAGATCACAAAAATCAGAGCTAAAACGAAGAAGTTATGAATTTAACAAGATTTCCTATAGTAAAATAATAGATTAAATCTAAACTTGAATTTTAAAAGTTGAAAACCTACATAACAGTAGTATGAACATGTAGATTATGAAATTACAAACCTAACGCAACTTGAACAGATCAAATCGGAGTTAAAATGGAGATTTTATGGCTAAAACAAATCTAGTGGCAAAATTGTAATTAGCCGAAAACGTATTTTCAATCCACCCGAAGCAAAATACGCTTTCAAACGAAGAAAACGGAATCCAGAAAAGCGCTAGGGATGGCAGGTTCTATAATTAAAAACCTGAGGGATCTTTTTGCATAATGGCCGGCCAAAACGGTATCGTTGAATACCAACCATTGGATCCTGATCCAATGAGCCAAAACAGATCAGGCGGGAAAAGAATGACGGCAGCAGCCGGAATAGAACAGGTGCGGTGGCGCCATTGCCGGTGAGGCGAGGAGCTCGCTAGACAAGACTATTCTTGGCCTATAGAGCATGGTTTGACTCACCGATGACACAGGGATAGAGAGGAGGGGATGGGGATCTCACCCGAACCTAAATAAGCGAGCGAGAAGCGATGAAGGCTGCGCGACGCTCGATGAAATGGCGACGGCTATGGTATTTAAGAGGCCCGGGATGTCTTGGGAGGCATGGCACCAAGGCGTGGTAGGGACAGACACGACGCCGTCGGTGGAGATAGTGTCTGAGCCGACCACCAGCGAGAGGAAGGAGGAGCTCCTGACGGCTAGGCCCGGCACGTCAGCAGGTAGGAGGGAGATCTTGCGCGGCGCGGGTGGGCTGGCGGCGAAGATGGGCCAGTGCTATTGCTGGGCCGCTACAGAAAGGGAGGCACGGGGAGCAGGCCCAAGCGGGAGGAGCGAGACGGCCCATCCGAGAAGGTAGGCTGAACTGGCCTGCATGGGAAAGAATGGGCCGGTGCGCTAAAGCAGGCCTACGGGATGAAAGCAAGGTAAAGGAAGAAACAAATCCTTTTCTATTTTCCAAACCATTTTTCAAACCAATTTTGAAGTCAAAATTTCAAATCAAACCATTCAAAAATTAATATGCAGTAGCATGAATGCACACACATGATTGTGAACCTACATTTGATTTTAATTTAATAAAATTTATTATTTTTCCCTAACTCAAATTCCCGCAAAAATGCATAATTAATGATTTTCTCCTATTTCAATATTATGCAAATTTTAGGGTGTTACAATTCTGCCCCCCTTAAAATGAATCTCATCCCCAAGATTCAGACGATGCTTACTCAAATAACTGCGGGTATGTTTTCCTCAAATCCTCCTCTTTCCCAAGTAGCCTCATCTTCTGTATACCAATTCCACTGAACCTTACACATCTTTATAACTCGGCTCCTTTTAGCTCTTTCTACCGTCTCCAAAATCCTTACCGAAAACTCCTCATATGTGAGATCTTCCTTAACTATAAGCTCTTCTAACGGTATCTGCTCCTCAGGTACCCGCAAACACTTCTTTAATTGAGACACATGGAACACATCATGTACACCTGACAAACTCTCAGGCAATTCCAACTAATAAGCTACTTCACCACGTCTCTCTAAAATCTTGAAAGGCCCAATATACCTTGGTGCTAACTTCCCTTTCATGTTAAACCTTCTCACACTTCTCATAGGTGACACCTTCAAGTAAACATAATCCCCTACTTCAAAAACCAATTCTCTTCTCCTAGTGTCTGCATAACTCTTCGGTCGAGACTGAGCCACTCTCAAGTTATCTCTGATCATCCTTACTTGCTCTTCTATGTCTCTTAAAACATCTGGTCCAAACACTTGAGTTTCTCCTGTTTGATTCCAAAACAACAGGGTTCTACACTTTCGTCCATACAAAGCTTTGAAAGGTGCCATATTGAGACTCTTCTAATAACTGTTGTTATATGAGAACTCTGCATAAGGCAAACTCTTGTCCCAACTTATATCGCACTACAACGCACAAGCTCTCAACATATCCTCTAATATCTGATTAATTCTCTTAGTTTGCCCATCTGTGTGAGGATGATATGCTGTACTAAAATTCAACTTTGTTCCCAACGATCTATGTACTTGCTGCCAAAAATGAGATGTAAATTAGGTACCTCGATCAGACACAATTTTTTAGGAACTCCATGTAGACACACTATTCTCTCCATATATAGTGCAGCCAATTTGGGACCAGTATAGGTAGTCTTGACCGGTAAGAAGTGAGCAACCTTAGTTAACCGATCCACTATCACCCAGATTGAATCGTAACCTCTTTGAGTGCGTGGTAACCCAACTATGAAATCCATTCCAACTTCTTCCCACTTCCACTCGGGTATCTTCATTGGTTGTAGCAACCCTATAGGTCTTTGATGTTCAGCTTTGACTCTCTGACATGTATCACATAAAGCAACATATTCAGCAACATCTCTCTTCAGTCCGTACCACCAATACTTCTCTTTCAGATCCAAATACATCTTAGTACTTCCAAGATGAATAGAGTAAGCAGACTTATGTGCCTCATGAAGAATTGCCTCTCGTATAGCCTTATCCTCAGGCACACATAGTCTTTTCGCAAACCACAGAGTTCTATTTTCATCCATACGGAAACCTAGTGCCTTACCAATCACTATGTTCTTGGCTATCTCTTTCAACTTTGCATCCTGTAACTGACCCTTACGTATTTCTTGCTCCAATTTAGGCTCCAATACCAACTCCACTGCATTAGTGACAAAGCCCAAATTTAGTCGCGCAAACTCAGCACACAACTCACTTGACATAGGTACCACTTGCACCTCATTGGCATAACTCTTCCTGCTAAGAGCATCAGCGACAACATTCTCCTTCCCAGGATGATAGTGTACCTCCAGATCATAATCTTTGATCAACTCCAACCATCGACGCTGTCTCATATTCAGATCCGTCTGAGTGAAAATGTACTTCAGACTCTTATGATCGGTATAAATATCACTCTTATGTTCGATCAGATCGTGCCTCCAAATCTTCAGAGCATGAACCACCGCTGCTAACTCCAAGTCATGAGTAGGATAATTTAACTCATGCCTTCTCAACTATCAAGATGCATAAGCCACTACTCTACCTTCTTGCATAAGAACACATCCGAGACCTTGATGAGATGCATCACAATAGATCGAAAAGCTCTTCTTTAAATCTGGTAAAACCAACACTAGTGCGGTAGTCAACCTCTTCTTCAACTATTCAAAGTTAGCCTGGCACTTCTCAGACCACACAAACTTGGCATTTTTCTCCAACAAAGCTATCATAGGCTTGGCAAGTTTAGAGAAACCTTCTATGAACCTTCTATAATATCCAGCCAATCCCAAGAAACTTTGAATCTCTCCCACATCGGTTGGTGGTTTCCAATTCAATACATCTTTCACCTTGCTTGGATCTACTGCGAGTCCACCATTAGAGACAACATGGCCTAGGAAAGAAACTTCCTTCAACTAGAATTCACACTTGCTTCGCTTGGCATACAACTTGTGTTCCTTGAGCTTCTGCAAGACCAACCTTAGATGTTCAGCATGCTCTTCTTCCGTTTTGGAGAATACCAATATATCATCGATGAATACCATCACAAACTTATCCAAAACTCCATGAACACCTTATTCATCAAGTACATAAAGTAGGCAGGTGCATTGGTCAAACCAAAGGACATAACAGTGTACTCGTACAAACCATACCTCTTAGTAAAAGCTATCTTGGGTATGTCCGTGGCATGAATTTCAACTGATGATAGCCAGAACAAAGATCAATCTTAGAGAAAACACAAGCAACTCTCAATTGACCAAACAAATCATCAATTCTAGGTAGTGGGTACTTGTTCTTGATAGTAACCTCATTGAGTGACCAATAATCAACACACATCTTCTGAGTACCATCCTTCTTGTCAACAAATATAACTGGTGCTCCCCAAGGTGACAAACTAGGACGAATGAAACCTTTCTCCTATAACTCCTTTATTTGTTTATTAAGTTCATCTAGTTCATTAACCTCCATTCTATATGGATGCTTAGCTATAGGTGCAGTTCTAGGTAATAATTCAATAATAAACCCAATGTCACGGTCAGGTGGCATACTTGGCAAATCATCAGGGAACACATCAGGAAACTCATCCACCACTGGGTCCTCCTTGTTGCTGCTATCATGAAGCTAGTTCACTGTGGCTGTCGGCTGTGCTTGTACTACCACATCAACACTGATTCTTTCCCCATTCGGTGCGGTCACCACAACTACCTTCTCCTTACACTGAATCACTGCTTGTTGTTGCATCATCCAATCCATACCCAGAATCACATCAATGCTAGATGTTCTCAACACAATGGGGCTCACTTTGAACTCTACCCCCCTTAAGGATAGACTAGTCGGAAGACAATGGTAGGAAGCTTGCATACTACCTCCTAGTGAGTTTACCAATATGGGATTTTGCATGGCACATAAAGGTATACTATTGTTTCTAACAAATGCATGTGATATGAATGAATGCGAAGCTCTAGAATCAAAGATAACAGTGGCAAGAGTTGAATTGACATCAAACGTACTGAGCATGACTTCCGGTTCCACAAGTGTCATCTCTGTAGACACATGATTCACCTTTCGTGTGTTGGGTGCTGGCTTCTGATAACTATTCTGCCTTTGGGGGTTTTGCTGGTTAGGCTTCTCAGGGCAATTATAAGACAGGTGACCCTCTTTACCACAGCGGAAACACTTGTTGGGAGTGCTAGGGGCACTAGTCCTAATGGGAGTATTGTTAGGCACTCCCTGTCGTGGTGTCTGCTGACCACTCTGCTGCTGAGGACGTTGATTGGCATTCTGCAGCTAGTTCTAGTTGCGCTGGGGGTACAGACCATGATTCCACTGATTGGGTGGTCCCTGGTACCTCTACTGGAAACTTTGCTGAGGGTTGGTGCATGGATGAGTTTTACTTCTAGAGGCCTATCCCTGAAACCTGCTCTTCTTGGCCTCCATCTCTTTGCGCTTATTATCAATAACAATTGTGTGATTCACCAGTGTCTAGAAATTGGGGTATGTGTTGGACATAAGCTGGAGTTGCAGACCATCATACAAACCCTTGAGAAAATGGCGTTGCTTATCAGCATCATCAGCCACCTCCTTCGGGGCGTAACATGACAACTGAGCAAATTTGACACGATACTCAACTACAGACATAAATCCCTGTTTCAGAGCTTGGAATTCATCCTACTTGAGCTCTATCAATCCTTTAGGTATATGGTAGGATCTAAAATTCTCTCTAAATTCCTGCTAGGTGATAGGAGGAGCATTGGCGGGACATCCATACTCGAATGCCTCCCACCAGTCTTGGGCTTCTCCCTGAAGTTGTCCTGACGCGTACAACACCTTATGTTGGTCATCGCACTATCCTATGTTGAGTTGCTTTTCCACTGCCCGAAGCCAATCATCTGCTTCCAATGGATCAGTGGCATGAGAAAACACTGGGGGATGGCCCTTCAAGAATTCACCATGTTTGTCATATGGTGCTCCTCCAACTAGATGATTCTACTGATTCTGCACCAGAGCTTGCATAATCTATGTCTGTACCACCAGAAGCTGCTCAATAGTAGGTGGCGGTGGTGGTGGTGGATGTGGGGGAACACCTCCATGACCTCGGCCTCTTCTTCATCCAGACATCTGACATCCCACAAAATATCCAAGATTTAGAGATTTCCTAATTATAGACACTTATAAAGATATAGAATATATTCTAAAATTTTCTGGACGAGTTCCAACATCAGCAGCTCGGTAAAACAGTCATATCACGAGTTCCAAATATCCAAAAGAGGCATACTTTATATGGTTGGAAATCTTAAGAAATTATCTACAACTTTTATTCAGACCACATTCCCAGATTCTGTCGTTAGATTACTCAAAAATAGGATAAAACCGAAACTGTTTCTAGATTCCAGTCTGCGCAGAAACTTTATTTTGAAACAGCGATATCTCACAAACCAGATCAGATATAGGGGTGATTCCAGAGGCATTGGAAAGATACTTAGGTCTAGTTATTCCCATAAAAAATTCATAATTTTTTGGTTGAGTAGAGTTTAATTGGCTTTGAGATAAGGGCAGACTGCTCCAAAAAATAGATCCTAGGGAACAAGATGTACCAACCCAACTATTTATTTATTGACTCAAACTTTAATATCATTAACTATGGAACTTGCGGACATGCCCACAAAGTTCCAACACTCATTACAAAAATCCAACTCATGCATAAACATAATAACAAATCAACTAGGCACACCAATGTTCACACCACACTTCTAGACTCAACTTAACTTGACCCGTGCTACTAACGTCTTTATTACATAAGGGACTCTAAACTCCTATGGTGACAAACTCTGGGTAGCTTCTCATAGAGCTTGGGCATCTTGAGCTGGGTCCTATACTCATCAAGCTGCCTTGCAACACGTTTGCGAGGCTTCTTTTCCTTTTCCAATTCTTCCTTAAGGACATCATTCTTTTAGACTATCTCCCTAGCAAAATGGACCATCGCCTTTGTAGTCGTATCAAGACCTTGAAGCTCCATCATCTCCCATCCTTCTTTTTTTGGGTCACAACGAGGAAGGAACCTAAATGGATCTTCCTTCATTTTCTCAAATCATCGGGCACAGTATATCATATAAGCTTCGTAGGCTGCATCCTCCATACTTTCCTCCATAGTGGCACGACTCACCAGGTGAGTGTGACTGGTTTCCACCCAATGAGCCTTCCTAGCTTTATCCCAACCAGTGACAAACAAGTTTGTCTTCCAATATGTAGCTTCATGGGGGTGCCGATACTCGGTGCAATGATATTGCACATAGGGACACAAATTGGGGTAGTAGCATACAAGCACTGTCATGAGTAGAGAATGGAAGTAGGCCATGTCATCCCCATGCTTGAAATAGAACTCCTTGGTCCACCCCACACCTAGGGGATGATTTCCTTCAGTGAAGCATGGTCCTCTAGCTAATGCAGGCGGTCTTGTTGGAATGAGGCATCTACAAAATTAGATTTAGTTAGAATAGAAGCAAAATTTTCATAACAGAGTGAGGCAAAAGAAGCATAAAACTTTAGCAAATAACAAGGGTGAGATGGAAAGCATGAAATGAGTGAAGCAAAAGAAGCTAAAACGACCATTGCTAACTAGGCTTGCGTCCTACAGTCAACACAGCTCTGATACCAATCTGTCACACCCAATTTTAAGGATAAAATGGGATGCAAAATCTTATGTGCACCCAGAGATCAGTCACACACATAAGCCGATAAATTATGAATAGTATCATCACAAGTGTTTATTACATCATGAATATTAAGACAGAGTCTTCACATAGATATAGCGGAAGTATAAGAAAAGATCTCTCGTGGAAGCTCCATTTCACAGGGACATCGACTGGCTGACCACAAGTCTAGTAATCCTCACGAAAGTCGTCATTGCCATAGCCGTCTGTTACCCATCCAGGATTTTTATCCAAATAATGAAAAAAACAAGCGTAAGTACATGTCGTACTCAACAAGTGTAACATGGGGTTCATGAGGCTCAAAAGGCTTGACACAGGTTTAACAGCATTCAACTTGTAGTTGTCACAATTTTAGCTTAAGAGTAGCATTAAATTATTTCAATTCAAAATGCAAAACACATGATCAATGTAAACATGAATAATGAATAGCATAAACAGGTAATACTTAGTGTTCATCTATTCCATAAATGTTCCAAGGCCGCTCGTGACTGTGAGCATGGCTGATATATCAGTTTTACACTCTGTAGAGATTGTACACTTTCACTATGAGTCATGATACCCATATTCCTGGGTTTATAACTCCCAAAATACTTCCAAGGTGAGTAGGCAGGGGTCACTATGAAGCCATTCAAAGGTTCATCTAACAAGTTAGGGCTATTAGATTCACTCAGGAAATAGATATAGAGCCCCCTTCCCAAGGGCACAATGACACGCAGCCTGTACTCAAGGGGACAGAGGCAGCACTATACCCGATTTGTTAAGCCAATCTTACACCAATAAAGGTAACCACTAATAAGCTAGAAAAGGTCCTCATACTGAGCTAAAGCCAGAGCCATGTAGCCCTCACAGCTGTACTGTACGTCCTAGATGACCACTTACAGATAAGTATTTAGGAAGAGGAATCTGAAGCATTTAGAAAGTAGCTAAACACTCTAGCCCCCTGTTTCCATGTTGCTAAAGAGTCATATTTTAAAGTTTATTGCATATACCATTAGTCAAGTTACAAGATCATGGTTTAATTGAGCACTAGCGAAGCTACCCAATGCATATCCCATAGGTGACAAGGTATAAGTTCAATTATAGGGAATCCCTATCAAGGTGACACATGCAACATGAATTTAATGTATTAAAGTGAATAGGAAACAAGGATGATCCCATGCTATACATAATAGTAAAATAAATCTAACCTCGAATTAAACAAGATTTTCTATAGTAAAATAATAGATTAAATCTAACCTCGAATTTTAAAAGTTGAAAACCTACATAATAGTAGTATGAACATGTAGATTATGAAATTACGAACCTAACGCAACTTGAACGGATCAAATCGGAGTTAAAACGGGGATTTTATGGCTAAAACAAATCTAGTGGCAAAACTGTAATTAGCTGAAAACGTATTTTCAATCTACCCGAAGCAAAATACGCTTTCAAAAGAAGAAAACGGAATCCAGAAAAGTGCTAGGGACGGCGGGTTCTATAATTAAAAACCCGAGGGACCATTTTGCATAATGGCCGGCCAAAACGGTATCGTTGAATACCGAACGTTGGATCCCGATCCAACGAGCCAAAACAGATCAGGTGGGAAAAAAACAACGGCGCCCGCCGAAATAGAACAGGCGCGGTGGCGCCATTGCCAGTGAGGTGAGGAGCTCGCCGAAGAAGACTGTTCTTGGCCTACAGAGCATGGTTTGACTCATCGATGACACAAGGAGAGAAAGGAGGGGATGGTGATCTCACTCGAACCAAAATAAGCGAGCGAGAAGCGATGAAGGCTGCGCGGCGCTCGACGAAACGGCGACGGCTTTCCCAAGCTTGCAGCGGCGTTGATGTAGGGAAAGGGTGGCTGTGTCTTCTTTCCAAAATGAGACGAGGAAAAGCGGAGGGCGCGGCTCCGGTATTTAAGAGGCATGGGATGCCTTGGGAGGCATGGCACCGAGGCATGGCAGGGACGGACACGACAGCGTCAGCGGAGATAGTGTCCGAGCTAGCCACGAGTGAGGAAGGAGGAGCTCCTGACAGCTGGGCCCGGCACGTCAGCAGGTAGGTGGGAGATCACGCGCGGCATGGCTGGGCTAGCGGCGAAGATGGGCCAGCGCTGTTGCTGATTCGCTGCGGAAAGGGAGGAGCGAGACGGCCCATCCGGGAAGGTAGGCCAAAATGGACTGCGCGGGAAAGAATGGGCCGACACGCTGAAGCAGGCCTATGGCCCGAAAGCAAGGTAAAGGAAGAAAGAAATCCTTTTCTATTTTCCTAACCATTTTCCAAACCAATTTTGAAGGCAAAATTTCAAATCAAGTTGAAATTTGATTTCAAATCAAACCATTCAAAAAATAATATGCAACAACATGAATGCACACACTTGATTGTGAACCTACATTTGATTTTAATTTAATAAAATTTATTATTTTTCCCTAACTCAAATTCCCATAAAAATGCATAATTAATGATTTTCTCCTATTTCAAAATTATGCAAATTTTAGGGTGTTACAGAACCTAAATTTATTATCATTATTATTCTTATTATCTATTAATCTATTTTATTTTATTATTATTATTTATTATTATTATTTATTTGTTCACCAGACTTTGTATACTCAAGCAAGGCTAATATAAAGTTTGCAAAGTAAACATAGTCTTGATTTATCTCTATAATTGATTACTTCTATTGTTTATGAAAGTAATAACTCAAGATTCATTAACCAGAATTCAACACAATGTTAAATTTTGATTAAAGAAGGCTATTTTAACCTAAGCACTATGCTTAATTTAAAAAGCCTATGGATGTACCATTAATGAATACATCCAAACCAGAGCATACATCATAACCAATGGAAGTATGATTTCACATGATCTCATGGAGACAAGTATGAGAAAAAAAGTTTGGTGAACTTTTATTTACCTTTGCTTACCTGAGTGTACTTACCGGCAGCATCAGTGGATGAAGCTTTGAAGTTGCTGCAATGATTACATGATCACATGTGGTCCGACTTAGGCAAACACCAAGGCTAGGCCACACACACAAATAGTGTTTATTGACCATGGGCCTTGGTGACAGCAAAAGGTCTAGAAGAGGAAAACCCATTTTGTGGCTCCTCTCTCTTCTTTTATTTTCTCTCCCCTTTTTTCTTTTCTTTTCCACTTTTTTTCTCTCTCTCTTTTTTATAAATAATCTTCTTCTCCTTTTTTATCATTTTTTAACAATAGTTTTTTTACTCTCTTTTTTTATAGCAAGGTAGAGCTGACATCATTTTTTTCTTCTCTTTTTAACCCAAGATGGCCTTTGGTGTGGATGGAACTTTGCAGTGAGATTTTAACCATCCTCTCCCACACTTGGACTTTTGTGTAAAAGTCAAGTGTGTAAAGTCACGGCCTCCTTTTGAGTGTGTTCCACCACCAAAGGGTATCATGGAGCTTAGTTGATGCAACTCTCATGTGTTCTAGCATCATATGTACCCTTGTTCTTCTTAATCTCAACCTTATATGGTTAGCGACCAAGAATACTCGATGGTGCATACTAACTTAACAACATGTTCTTGCTTTTACTTACAAGGATATATCTATATTTATTATATATATATATATATATATATATTATGATAATCCAGTGTATGTCCCGGCAGTGCTTCATTTATGGTCTTAAGCTTGATCGCGGGAACTTCATCCTCCAGCTATCAATGGTGGTACAGTTCTTAGCTTTACCACCAAACATTTAGCATTGTCGATCAAGCTCCAAGGTTAGCACCACAGTGCAACAAAGGGATTTGCAGAATTTGTCATAAATAAAAGCATCAACAACCATCCTCTTAAAAAGTTTGGAGACGAGGATCAAGAGATATTTGTGATCCTCATAGAAGCACTGGATGCTAAGTGAAACGAACTCTAGAGACTTTGATAGTGAGCATGAAATGCGAGGTGTCTCAAAAGTGAAACTTTCATGCTCATTAATGGAGTTCCTCCCTTTGGACTCTAGAGTCGATACTTCAAGTCTGTCCATGGCACAAGAGTTTTTATTTGGATCGCTAGAGGGACATGGCTTGGGTTCAAGTGAGGGTGATGGTGTACGTTCTGTTTCATAAGCAAGCTTAGGTGAAACGAACGGAGATATGAACTTCACCTCCTCAAATGGGTCATAGTTGGGATTATGCTTCGCCATTGGGATTTCTGGGTAAAAGATTGGAATGGCAGAAGCAGTTTTCCTGAACTTCTCATTAAGGCTCCCATGGGAAGGTTTTTCTTTGAAAAGTTTTTCAACGAGGATGCCTATGAGAAGCTCAAACTCAAGGATGGCAAGATAAGTCATCTTGATATGACATCTGCATATAAGTTATTCCAAGCTTCACCTGCACTTAAGAACTTTGAAGTGTCTACTACATTATCTTAGGTAATTGAATAATGGAACATCATGGATTCAAATCCCCTTGCATCAAGCAGCTCAGAAACTTGGGTTTTCATTTGATTTTGAAAATGTAAACATAGCTTAACTCCTCAAATGATTCTCTCAGATCGCTCATATATGTGTTTGTTCCTCACCAAGGCATATCATAGTGTTGCCTTCTTTCTTTCCTACTTGTAAGAAAGGTTATATGGATCTTTAGGAAGGATATGAAGGCATACTTACTCTACATATTTTGTTAAGTCAATTCTCAGATCCAAGGAGAAAAGATGTCATACCCTTAGATCAACAAGTGCAAGTGTGTGGATAAAACAATTCTAAATCTATACTATACTCCTTTTGTAGATATGATCTCTCTCTAGCTTATTGTTTTGAGACATGGATATCATTTTTTTTCTTCTTTTTATGAGCCTTTATGTGCATAATTTTTTTTCAATACCTTGGGACCTTCATGTGCCCCCCTTTTTTTCTTTTTCATACTCTTGCATAGCCCATGTCTCTTAAACCATATATTTAGAGAGATCACTATTTTCTAGAACATGGAGTATTTTGCTAACAAACATTTTTTTGTCTACTCCCAGTGTAGGAGCAGAGTTTTATTTGGTGGATGGAAGCATGTTTTTGCGTACTCCCAGTGTAGGTGCAGCATGTATAGGTGGGTGTACGTGATCTTGATCTTGGGGGCATGATAACTTTCTCAACAAGGGTCAACAAGACTTGACAAAACTCAACGCAGGAATAAGTAGCATATATTTGGAGGTTCTAGGCTCTAAACACTACATATGACTTTGGTCGGAATTTGCATATCATTGAGGAGCATGCTATTTGAATTTTGATTTTGTAAAATAAATCCCAAGTTATTTGCATAAGAGAGCAAGGTTTGGTTGGAATTTGGCCTTGTTCTCCATTCCTTCGGGCCCTGATTCTGCTGGTTGTGGGTCTCTCTTCTCATTTGCTATGTGTAGATGGAAATGTGCTTTGCATGATTGCATATTATTGGTCATATTTCCTTGCTTTTCATATAAGTCATCCTACAAAATATAATTCACCAAAACTAGTGGAACTTGTGAGTTATAAGCCCTAATTCTATGTTTGGTGATCATTTGTGTAGATTTTGTGAGAATTGGCGGTCAGAAATAGGAGTCAAGGACCGCCAACAGACTCTCCGCTAGCAACTGGGTGCTCTTGGGTTGTGGAATTTTGGGTTTATATAAACTAGCGGACACTCCGCAAGAGGCCACGGACACTCCGCTGGGTTATGTTGTCAGAAGGTGAGGTCCTAATGGCTGGTTTCCAGGAGCTATTGGACACTCCATCGGTACGATGGACACTCCGTCAAGCTGTCGATAGAACCTATGCTCTTGGGTGATCTTTGGTTTTAAACCTAGATGTGCTCAGCTGTGATCTATGAATGTGCAAGATATCTTTAGGATGATTTAGGTGGCTCACTAGGCTCATATAGCTAGGTTTTGAAACTTGTTTTACTAAGTATGGCTATAGGTTAGGATCAAACTTAGGGATACAAGAACATAAAGGGTGAACCACAAGATTAAGATGAAAACCTTACCTCTAAGATCTGAGAGCTTCCATAATGAAAAAAAGTTGAAGATCCAAACCTTCTCTACTCTTGCTCCTTTATCCACAAGTTTGCTTGGCTCCATATAAACCTTCTCTTGCAATATATCAAAAAGATGGTTCAAAGAACTATCCATGAAATCGTTGGGTGATTGAGATAGATAAGAACTCTTGAGCTTACTTACACATGATGGAACTACCACCATCGAGAAGTCTTCCATCTTGCATCACAATCCATGGATTAGCTCATTGGGTGAAAAATCCAAGAAAGGAGAATGGTTCTTCTTGAGCTCACCATGAAGGGGTTGAGGGGTGAAGGGTGTCCATGGGCTACTGCTAGTGCTTCCCTTCTTCCTCTCCTTCATCTTCTTCAATCCTTCCTCTAATCCCTCCCCACTCTAGCTTCTAGGGTTCTTGCTTGTTCTTGAGTGAGTAGAGAGAGAGTGTTGCAAATGGAAGGATGAGTGAGAGAGTGACTTTAGTTGAGAAATATAAATTCCAATTCATGCTGACGTGTGGGTCCCATCCACTTAAGTGGTAAACAACTCATTTCCCACTTACTGCTACTGCACTATGATCTGTTGGATGGTCTGATGGTATTGGCGGACAGTCTGATGGTCTCTGTCTTTACTGAATTGACTAAGTAATTGGACGGTTGGTTGTTGGTGACCAATGTATTGCTCTTGAGTAGTTTCTTGGGACTAAGTTGGTGTTGATGATGTCAATAGGATGAACTTTAATCCATGTAGAGATTTTCTTTCACTCTAGGTGCGAGAATGATGATGACTACTTGGGGTTTTCATAGGGTGCTTCGATGTCTTATCTCGCATAATTCATTAGGGATCCTCAGGGTGACTCGGTAGGTGATTTTCTTTGATAGAAAAAAATGACTGCCTAGGGAGTAATGAATTTGGGTCGTTACAATCCTCCCCTCCTTATAAAAAGCTCGTCCTTGAGGTTTCCCAAGATACTATTGGGTACTATACTTGGGGAAAGTTTAGGATTCCATTTATGCACCGTAAGGTATACTCCTTTTTGTGCTCCAATGACTTCTTCCTCTCTAGAGTTGCAAAGAGGGAAGGAGGGTTACTTTTCCAACCTTCTAGTTGTGGTGTCTTCCTATTCTTTGGGGCTTCTTTATCTCATCTTAACCTAATTCCGAGGTTAGAACTTTGGTTCTTATCTTGAAATTCAGTAAACAAAATCTTTGGGCACTTTCTGTCTTCTGGCGGATAATCTAGTCCACTCATCGGACTATCTGGAGGCTCTGGGCTTTGACAGTCAACTTAGGGTTTTCATTTATCCAATTTGGTGGATGGTCCGCCGCATTTGTCAGACTCTCCGTTGAATTATGATCTATAAATAGGCACTAAACCACAACACCGCTTCACCGTCAGACATCTGACGCTAAAAATTATATTTGGTGATGGATGATCTAACGCTAAAGATAACTTTGAGACCATCTGACGCTAAATCCTCATTTAGCGATTTGTTGTCTGTCGCTATAGATGTTCATGCTTAGCGTTAGCCCGTCTATCGCTAAAACCAGATATAGCGTTGATCTGTCTGACGCTAAAAAAATGGGCCCCACGCCCAGCTCACGCGCCTGTCTCCATAAGCAGTTCATGCACAAATTTTTGCCTAGCCCACGGCAAACGCACGTAGCCCCGACTGCCTTATCCCATTGCTCGGCCTTCGCTCCCCATCCACCCACATCTATCTCTCCCTCACGACCTCCTCCCAGTAGACTGACACCGGCGTCGGCGCCCCTGCTCTTCCGTTCCCAATGCAAGCTCTCCCTCCCTCCCTTCTCTTGCGTTGAGGTCGCCCTGCTCCCTAGACGGGCCATGGTGGCGCGGGTCAGGCATGGTGCACGAGCTCATAGCCGCCAACCAGAACCCTAGCCGCTGGCTGATGGGGTGGCCGCCCTTCTTCTCCCCTAGCCAAATTGACGACGGGGTGGCCACCCTTCTTCTCCCCCGACCAAATCTACTATAGGATGGCTGCCCTTCTTCTCCTCTAGCTGGATCCATGGCGAGTTGGCTGCCCTTCTCCTCTGGCCAGATCCACGACATGGCAGCCAAATCCACAACGCGGTGGCAGCGGCTGCGGCAATAGTTTCATTGTTTCCTCTCTCTTTTTCCTCTCCTGCATGGTGGGCGGCGGATCCTGTGTTGTGGGTGGTGGATCTGGTGTTGTGGGGGCTCGGCATGGTGGTGGCTCCCCAAAATTTTGACTGAAACCAACTAGCTTACAACATGCTGCCCACAATTCATTTTGTTTTATTAGAGTATATTGTTTTACCATCTAGCTAATTGAGCGCCTGGTAGCTGATACATTTTCGATTGAGCAAATTGATGTCATCGTCCACTTCTTCAAAGGCTTCTTATCTCTGAAACTTGCGAGCTAATTTATATTTTCAACCTTGTGCTTGAATTAATACTGAAAGCAACCTCGTTCGCTCTCTCGAATAAACTGCTCTTTAACTCTTGTATAGTAAAAATTAATCAGTAGCAGCAGCACTAGTATAGTAAAAATCAATCAGTAGTAGCAGCACCTAGTATACATGTTTATTGTCTTGCTCTACTATAGCGTTGCTCAGTCTGCTATCATATAATGTAATAATCATGTATATAAATTATCAGCACAGTTCTTGGTGACATATTAGAGCTGACCATGGCCAGATACATTATTGCTTATACTTGTTACTTGCCATATTGTTTCAGTGATTTGGATTGGTACTGCTCAAAAAACAGCCTTGTTCTTCAAATCAGTCGTAAGATTACTGCTATAGGAAGTGCAATCTACCTTGTCAGTTTCATTTATCTATTCTTTGCCAGTATTTTTTACATTTTTATTAGAAAAAATAGAATTTTTATGGAAGCTATCCTGCTATGTATATCGTTTGAGTGCTGCTCTATCAGTGCTTCACATTGCCATCATTTCTATATATTGTTGATAGCATGTTTGCATTTGGTTAATTTTTTGATATGAAGTAATGTGACCTGACCTAACACGACTTTTGATGTCAACTCCTTTTAATTTGTGTGACTATGCTAGTGAGACATCATTAACGCAAGCCATTTTTATCCCATAATTTTCTGTGTTCAAACATATTTGTTGAACATCTCTTAAGAATGAATTTGCTAGTCAGCTCACATTTGAGTACTGGAGTGTTACTACTTAACCAAAACTGCATTGTGCCATTTGTATTCTCAGTGCTTGTTTAAAGCATTAAGCCTTATTCATGTAGTCAAGCTTGAAGAATGTCACATTTTGTTTTGGAACGAATTTGGATATTCAATATTGCTCTGTAACATCAACTTGGCTACTGTGTTGCTGCAGGTGTTCACCAGCTCATGCAGTTGGTGCTCTGCTCTTTTATCATTGCTCTGCCACTGCCGCTGCCGCCGCGCCTCCCCTCCATGACTGGATGCTGCTGGTGCGGCCCTTGACAGGACGCCGCTCCTCTGCCCCACCCACACCCCCATGCCGCCCCTCCGTGAAAGTACACCGCTGGCTGGTTCCGACAGCACACCACCGCTCTGGCCGCCTTCTCTTCCCTTGCTGTTGTGCTTCGCCGGTGATGAGCACACCCACCAGGTATGCACGCCCCTTCTCTTCCCTTGCTATTGTGTGAAAGCCAGCACCTGAACCCTAACTTAAGCTATTTTGCAGATCTGAGGAGGAGGAGGCTAGGGAGAAGAACTAGAAGTCACAGCTCACCCGATTGATTGCTTGCTGCAGCATCCCTCCCTTGAGCAGGACAACAGATACAATTTATGATCCAAACCTAAATCAAGGCAATTGCTGAATGAGCATTACTGTACTGTTTTTTCATTTATGGTGCCTCCTTTGCCATACTGCTGATCTAGATTTGTGAGTGTTGCCTCTTGAACCCAACACAGTGCCCTTCATTTCAAGTTTTAGTAGGAAATTAATATGTTGATCACTTGCCTCAATGAATTTCAGGTTTCAGTAAGCAGTTGCTGTAATTTTAAGGACTAGTACTGTAGGCTCTACATACATACAACTTTTGAAATAAGCAGTAACCAAGGGAACTAAGAATAATGGTATGTTACACTGCATATCATTTACACTTTTATGCCATGATTTTAGATTAGTAAAGAGCTTCCAGTTCATCATTTTTGTTCATAGCAAGTTTATGCCTCCCTTACATAGCTGCCTACTTTCAGATCTTTACTATGCTATGCAGCAGGTCAATGGTAGTAGCAGGTATTATTTGGACTGGTCGACTAGGTATGTTTATGACATACGGTCAACTGTCATCATACATAATAATTGTTGCTTATCTGAAATTGATATGGCAAACATGAAACTCATGTGTTTTTTACTCGTATTTTTGTGATTGTAGATGGCCTCTGAAATGCAGTATTTGTCCATACTAGCTCATTCCTCTTGGCTCTATTTCCTTGTATCTTGTTTTTCAAACATCATTTTTCAGTATTTTCTTAGAAGTTCGTGAGTTTTTCCCTCCATTTTGCTACAATGTAATGGTCTGATGCTATTTGGATGGTTCTTGTGCACTTAGCATGACTGCTTGAGAAATACTTTGATGTGTTGTAAGCTTAATCTGATCATAGTCCGATTGGGTCAAGATTAAACGACATCTTTTTCTACAGTAGCAATTAGCCATGATATGATAGAGCATATACTCCTGGCCTATCATTTGGAAGTTCTCTATGTACAGATGGGGAAAAGGTTTCTCATCAAGCTGATAAATTGAGATGTATTTTGCTTGCTTCAAAAAGTTTTGCTTATAGCTGATATAAGTAAGACTAGATCAAATCAGCAGTTGCATTGTGACATGTTGGCAGAATGTCAGTTTCCCTTTTTCTTGGCTCTTGTATGTTGTGCATGTAATTTCTGCATATCCTTGTGATGAACATTTTAGTAATCTGAGTGCTCATTCAGTTGGTGCTCCCTCCTCATCACTCTGATGGGAGGTTGAAGGAACCAATATCTCTGTATACATTATTGAGATGTGGCATTCTGAGGGATCTATGACCATATTTAGTGTATTTTGTCTGAAAGGATTGTTAAAACAATAAATTTTCAATGACCGTCGTATTCCTATGCATAAAGCAGCGCAATAGTTGACTTGCTATTTTGGCTTTTATGTTATTTATTATCTTTTAATAGATGAACATAAAGGTATATCGCTATCTCAGTGATTGCCAGTTGTATTGAACTTCAACTGCATGCCTGGGTGATCTGACAGTAGTGCTGCTTTTTGTTTATTTATTCAAATAAATATTGCACTGTGCAGCAGTAAGATAATTTCTAAGCTCTGTGTTATAGCTGTTCAGATGCCTACGCTGTGGCATCAGCGCAAATGCGACGCCTCATATGTGTCGTGGACCAGAGGGTCGTAGGACTTTATGCAATGCGTGCGGCATAGCTTGGGCAAAGGTAGGTGCCAACTGTTCTTCACCACTCACTTCTGTATTTCAATTGTTTTTTTACATTAGTGTTGGCTGCACACTTGTTCGTTACTCTATTCTTGTTTTTTCATGGTCTATATAGGACCAATTGCAACAAATGTTAATAGCCTCTATATCAGATTTAAGCATATGGCCACTTACTTTAGTTATGACTATCATGAGTACTTGTTTGAAAGTTTTAGTGTTCGAGCAAACTGAATATGTGAATTATATTTGTGAAACTATGTCATCTCATTCTCTCATTGTAAGTTGAAAGTTGCAATTTGTAACCGAGTTATATTTATCATTCTGTTATTGCACTGCAGTAAATTAATTGAAATAGCAGCAGCTCATCTCGCTCTGTTCGGCAACTTGGTCTTGGCTTGTTTTAGTTCAGCAACAACTCAACCATGTGTTTTAGGTTCTGAATTTTTGAGTAGCGGGAGAAATGACAAGCCATCCTTGCTTTTAATCTAGTCAACTACTTAGACGAAATCAATAATACTTATATCCTATAGTGAAAGAGTATAGACTTGCAGGCATGTAACTTTGCTTCTTTTGAAAGCAGTGTTTATATGCATCTAAAATGGAGTGATTCCTACTTTTTTAATAATACATTATACTAAAGCATAGTAACTTATCTGATCATGGATCTATGTTTCAGGTTCATGAATGAATCTATTTGTATGAGAAATCTGCACAATGATGTTACTTTTGTATTAATTTGCAACCAAATGGCCTTTTATTTTTTTAATGCATTTAAATGATCTCGTCAAACCATCAGTCGCTAAAAACATTTGTAACTTCAAATTGTCTGTCGCTATAGAGTACTAGCAGGCTATCTATCACTAAAGAGTAGTAGCAGACTATCTATCGCTAAAAAAATTTAGGGCAACGGACTGTCTGACGCTAAAGATTTTTAGCATCAGGACTTACAGCGTCTGTAGAAGTCTATTGCTATAACTTTTTAGCGTCAGATTGTCTGTCGCTGTAGCCGCTTTTAGAATCAGACCGTCCATCGCTAATCTTGGTGTTGTGGTGTAGTGAGGCCAGCAGTGACTGATGGGATTTAGTCCTTTCTATTTTTAGCTCACGCCATCACCGTCGACGCCCAGGCTAATGCTGAGGCCGTGCACGTGTTCGGGGGAATTTGGGCTACTCAGAGGGTTCCACGTGTGCTTCCATCATGAGTGACAGGTAATCTTCTTGATTTTCTCCCCTTTTTGCTTTTCTCCTTAATCCATTCCTAGCTAGGGCTTCTTTACTCTGCTGCTCGACTAGGGTTAGGGTTAAACCATCTCGAAGGTTCGTCAGAGCATGCATAGGAGCTTATTGGCCTTGATTTGAACATAGTTACGCTGCTTGGTAGGTTGAATGCTTAAGGTTGAGGTCTGTGTGGCTGCCTATTGAAATTGTGCTATCTGCGATAGTGGCGGATGGTCCATAGATATCACGAACGCTCTGCTACTAGGTTTGTTCCTCTTCACTTTGTACTTGCCTGATGAATTAGCGAAATGTTCTGATAAGACATCGGAAGGTTCTGTTGTCTTTGTTGCTCTCTGTCTGGCTTAATATCGTTAGTCTTATAATTTGCTGGATGATCCGTGGGTCTTGGCAGAGTATTCCGAAGTTGATAGGTTGTTCTCAAGTGTAATCACTTGTGTCTACAGTGGTGCCAATGGATGGTCCGTGGACCATGACGGACACTCTATAAATGTTTGCTCAGTGCTGAACTTAGTTTCAACTCACTCCAATGGTTATCCAAGCATATAGATACTTGTCATGTGTAGGGTAGGGCCTATACATAGGCTATAGATGGCACTATTACTCCACTCATATATATACTTGTGTTTGCTGTTTTAATTTCGATTTGATTCCCAAGGGTGTTCTGACCTCATGACAACATGTTTGAGTATTCTTTCCATTTTACCTGCTTACTGTACAGCAAGTAGTCTTTCCAATTGTAGCCCATCTCTCACTATAGTTCGAGGGTGTTTCTTCCATTCTAACCTCATCCAATTTTCCCACAAATCTTGAATTTCTTCTTCATGTTGCAGATCTACCATGGATTCCAACCTGTGGGAGGACAAATTGTCAAAGGTGATGCCTTGCGATACACCTGTTGAGGAGTCTGAGTCTGAGGGGACCTTCCCCATGGATTTGGCAGCTATACTAGAGAAATGCTTCGGTGGACAGCTGTTGGATTCAGCAGGGCTGCACTGTCTTGAATTTCTCCTTCATTTTTTTCTCTTTTTTTCAGTCTCCTTTTTTTCTTCTTTTGTTGGCTCTCTTTTTTTCTCCCTTTTTTAATATAGCAAGGTAGAGCTGACATCATCAATTTTTTGGATGGCCTTTGATATGGGTGGAACTTGTAGTGAGGCTCTCACCATCCTCCCCCACAATTGGACTTTTGTATAAAAGTCAAGTGTGTAAGGTCGGACTCTCTTGTTTGAGTGCGTTCCCTCACCGAAGGGCATCAAGGTTTATAGTTGATGTAGCTCTCATATTCTCTAGTATTGTATGTCCCATGTTGTTCTTAGTCTCAACCTAAAATGGTTAGCGACTAGAATACCCGAAGGTGTATACTAACTTGAAAACATGTTCTTGCTTTTATTAAAAAAGGAAAGTTTTTTATTTATTTTTATGACTATAAAGAAATATATTTTATATGATAATCTAGGGTATCTCCCGGCAGTGCTTAGTTTACGATCATAAGCTTGACCACGGGAACTTCATCTTGCAACTATCAATGGTGGTTTAGTTCCCAGCTTCACCACCAAATATTTAGCATTAATGTTCAAGCCACAGGGTTAGTGCCACAGTGCTCCTACGAGAATTTGAAAATTTGTGGAAACAAAAGCATCCACAACCATCCACTATAGAAGTTAAAAGATGAAGGTCAAGAGGTGGTTGCGATCCACATAGAAGCAAGCGACACTAAGCGAGACAAACTCTAGAGACTTCAAAAGTGAGCATCAAACGTGAGGGATCTCGAAAGAGAATCTCTCATGCTCAACGGCGAAAACCTTCTCCACGGTCTCTAGAGTTCGTGCTTTGGGATTATGCTTCGGCATAGGGTTTTCTGGGTGAGTTATGAACATGGCGAAAGTAGTTTTCTCAACCTCTTCATCAAGGCTCCCCTTAGAAAAAAATTTAGGGTAGACTATGAGAAGATCAAAATCGAGGCTTGTAAGGAATTGGAAATCAGAATGAACCTCGGTTTTGCTTATTGATTCAAGGTATTTTCAAAATCATCGAAAAGTTTATCCTTGAAAAATGGAAAGTCCGAAGGTTGGAAAACTTCCTCCGGAGTTTTTGGTTCAGGTGAGGGTCTCTAGATGGGAGGTATTGGTTCAACCTTAGCTGAAGAGACTTCCTCATGGCTTGATTTAGGTTCTACACGAGGGGTTTGATGGAAAGGTTGTTTTCTAGGATGTGATCTAGAAGCGCTTCTCCTTCCGGTATGGTTTTGTGGTCAAAGGACCCTCCGATAATGATATCAAGCTATAGGGCAGATTCCTTGCTAAGACTTGACCAAAAGTGTTGTAACAACACATGGTCCAGTGTAGACAAGGCTGGGCTAGAGTGTGATAAGATTGAAAATCTAGCCCAGGCTCCACCTATGGTTTCCTTCTCATGTTCGCGGGAGCTGGGAATCTCATGTTGCTGGGAAGCGATTTGAGATATAGGGGAGAATGCAAAATAGAATATGTCCCTCAATTCTTCCCAATCTCTGTTTACCTTCCCTACGTTGTGGGTGGAGGTTGTTTTGTCCCCTCAAAAAGAAGGGAAACAACTTCTACTAAAGGTTTTCTTGTGTCATGCTTGAGATTGTCAAGCACGCACAGAGCTGCTCAAAACTCCCATAGATGATGGCAAGAGTTTTCATAAACTTAACCTGAGAAGGCTTGTTCCCAAACCATGGCTATAAAGCCAGGATGGAGTTTAGAGCCAGAAGCTGTGAATGGCTTCGATGGTGGTGGCTCTAAGAACTCGTCCTTAGGAGCAAAAAGATTTTGAGTGGAAGGCTTCATGATAAAAAGGAAAAGGGAATATATTTTTTTCTTTTTGATGGTAAAACACAAGATACATGGGTGAACTAGGTTTGGAGAAACTACAGCAACCGTTCCACAACAACAGTGCTAGAAATGCTTGTTGGTATTTCTTAATGCATATAGAAATAATCTACAAGCGCACCGGAATTACCGTTGTAGCATTTCACCCAGAAGTATTCAGGGTATCATATTTCCATGAGGAACAGAGGTGTAAGAGTCCCATAAGCTAGTTCACCTAAGATAACAAGAAGAAGGCTAGCTCGGGTGGTGAGGTTTTCTAAGGATAGAGATCCTAAGTTAAGATAGCTTTGGCACTATAGACTTGCTTCAGGCACCGGTTTATACTTGGTCTACCAAGTACCTCCGGCTTCTAGCTCTTTGTCGTACCCAGATGTGGGGGATTACGAGGGATGGATAGGACAACCATAGAGTATGAGGCAAACGAAGGTAGCCTCAGCCTAAACACCATGTCTATGCTATCGACTACTACTCTAGCATGATAAGGGTTATCCGCCTTTATCAGGGCCCTCTACTAGAGTATCGGCTACGAGAATGGACGATGAACCCGCAATTAAATAATGAACAAGACTAACTTAAAGTAGAACTAACCACCATAGAAGAACATGGACTTTGTACTCCAAGCAGCGCAAGATCCATCGAGGTACAAGTGGAGAGGGAACCGACATATCCGGTACTCCTCTCACTCTTACTTACTCCCTACACTAAAAATAGCTAAGACTAAAAATAGGAGTGTAGCTCTACTCTTCTTGTCACATTGTGTTGTCTCTTGCGTTGATGATGAATGAGGAGGCCTCCCCATCTATATATAGCCATGAGATCGTTGGTTTGGGCAGGATTTGATTGCATCCACCCATGCAACTGTCATGGAGGGATCACCAGGAGATGACACGTGGTGGCTGGATGCGGCTGGAGTAGCTGGTGGTGCGGGCGCACCGTGGGTGCGGACACACCCAGTTGTGGCCTCCCGCCACCACCTATGGTAGAACCGACCAATTTATAAAGCACAAGTACAATGGCAACCCACAAGTGGTCGCACTATAATACTTGAGCCCATATAAACCTGGTAGTCTATCGAGTACCACGACTGGTCTCGATAAACGATCCACATACAACCAAGATCGTACATGATTCAACATACATGTCACATGTTACATAAAGTTCACAGATACAGTTCATTCATCAGAGTACGAAATAGAGTTATTACAAACCAAGTTCGATAGATAGTAGCGGAAGCAAATTAAGGTTCGAAACTAGCATTTGTCAACATAGTTCAAATACAGTGCCAACGCATGATCAGAATCCACAAAAGCATGTAAGAGGAATTATTAAAGATGAATGCCCAAGGCTCACTCCTCATCCATAGCGGAATAGATGCAGTTGTTGCAATGGCCATGATAGACTGTACCATCTGCAACAATGGGAATAAAACCCTGAGTACGAGAAGGTACTCAACTAGACTAACCCATCATAAACCAGAAATAAATTGACTCCAAGGATTATGCAAGGCTTTGTAAGTGGATGTAGCTTGATAACATTTTGCATAAAAAGTGATTAAATCAGTTATAAAGTTGTACTTTGATCATCAAATTAATTATAGTTATTCATCTCTAGATTAGCAACTATCCTGTGCCAAACATGTGGTATATCATTTAATAGCCTACAATAGTAACCATAGCTGGTGTAGTAATTCCATGTTTATCTGAACCATCACATTCTATAATACAATTACTATGATGTTGGAGCTAGCCAAGTTTCTCACTATCTGGGAGAGATGTCGATTCGAATCAATTTCAACCAGCTAGAAATTTATTCCTAACACAAACCTAGGTAGACCAGATCAACGGTCACCTTAGGTCACCTTTGGTACAACTTAAGTCCACATTTCACGAGTCTACCCTGTGCCGCACAATCAGGGACAACCAGCTGTCAGGACATTCAGGCCTTGCTTGCCCTTGGGCTCACGCCTGGCTCCCCACACATCCTTACTACCATCTAGATTGCGCACTCTAACAGAGTGGGGCTCAGCTTGACTTGAGCTACTCGGCTTCACTATCGAAACGAGTTATCCGGTCAGCTAAGTGATAGGCATGCGTTCAATCTTGTCAGAAGGGCCAACAATGGTACGGTCCTTAATTGGCACAGACGAAATCACATGAGTCGACCTACACATAGACTCCGCCTGGCCTCCATTTACATTATCCCATGGTTCTTTTCCACGATAGAAAATATAGTCAACCGTGCTTCGGTATTCACCTATACCTCGCAGGTGATAGGAAATCATCTGACTTCTACCGGTCTAAGCATGGCTAAGCATATATTTGATCCTGCACCTACATAGGGTTAAAGGTGTATATATATCTGGACAAGGTAGTTCCATGCATCAAGCGTTTCTAGTAAACTCTTATAACCTAATGCATCAAACATAAAGGACTCAAGTAGTATTTTGTAAAACAATGGGAGGCTTAGAATGCTGCGGGGCTTGCCTTTGAGGAAAGAGGTGGGGCGGTGATCTGGGCACTCAAGGAGCTCTTCGGGGGCTGCTCCTCTTCTCCTAGAGCTTTGGCTTGAGGAGTCTCCTACTGATCCCCTTCCTCTTCTTCGTTGAATTCTAGCAACGTTATATCCTCGGTCAATCCTATATGCATGAGCATGGTATAAGATATCACGAATGCATATGTGCTTACACGTATAGTATGATAAAAAATGATGAATGCATCCTTGTAAGTATTTTCAATAGCATGGTTTTAAGGTAATAACAAGTGCATCTTATTTTACTGAGTAGGTGCATGTCTCTTCTCAACTACTTAAGTAAACACTTCTGTAATATATTTTCTAGACTACACGACACTAGCTAATTGTTTTAACCATAATAGGAGTTATATACATCAAAATAATATGGTTGTGGACATTCTGGAAAGCTTATGAAATTGTCTACAACTTTCTTTTAATACCTTTAAGGTGATTCAACAGTTATCTAGGTCAAACAATTCAGTTAATCAAATCTATCTAGAGAGCAAACAATTAGGATAGCAAAATTCTAACAGCCAGAACTCTTAAACCCTAAGGACTATGAATATGAAACTTTAACACAAGGTAGATCAGTAAGTTATCTACAACTTTACTATTAAGAAGTTTTACAGAAAAGACCATTATCATCATGAAATTATCCACTCAACCAAAACTATACATGCAGCCATTTATTTGAATTATAAAGCAATAATTAATTAGTTGCATACAACCAATTGCTTTTAAGCCTTACTAGGAACATCAATAGTTCATATGCATCACAAGCACTATAGAAAACATCATGGTCAATCACAATTTATTTATTTAAATGCCTTTATTAATTTAATTAGATAATTAGGGGAAATAACAAACATATACTAAATGTGCACAATAAATTCTCATAACATTACAGTAGCTTCCGAGTGCTCACAATAGACTACTGTAAAAATTTCATACCATTTGGACATGTATAACATCTTCTACAAAAATGACAAGCTAGCAAGGTCTATTTTAGTGAAAATAGTTAACTCTATAGAAAAGTGTCAAACAACAAATTATATATTTTTCTTAGCTTCCTACTAGTGCCATAATGCTGTACAAAAATTTGCATAACAATATGTTACTCATTTTTATCCCTATAATTTTTCTTAGAAAACACCATTTATTAATAGATAAATAGAAAGATCATATTTCAATCAAGTTTACTGCAAGTTCATTATTTTTCCTAGCTAGAGAATGTCGACATAAGACCAGCAAAATTGGAATCACAATTTTATCACATCCCTAGCTCATGTTACACATTTTACAAAATTGTAAACATTCAAAAAGTACTTAACTAGCTATATTTTATTCACCATGAAAAATACTAGAAACTGTACATTTCATATTTTTATAAAATACTACACTCCATGGGGAACACAACAAAATTTGGTTCACCAAAATTGGACATCTACAACTCAACTTATGATTTTTCAAAGTTAGTATAAAAATCTAGAAAAGAAACAAAACTAAACCCTAACTACAGTCGCTGACAGAGGGGGCCCATGGGTCAGCAGGGTCCACCAGTCAGTGACCCAAAGACAGAGCGCAGTGGTCGCTCGGTGCCATCTCACCAACGGCGAGCACTCCAGCGAAACCAACCACACCTACATGATCTACTCACTAAGCCGCATCGACTGACATAGGTGGTGGCAGCGTAGATGCAACGGAGCATGCTCGTCGCCGCCCATGGTGATGCTACGTGGAGGTGCGCCAGCCATCTCTAGCCATGGCAAGTCCAGGCGAGGTGTGCATGAGTTCTGCGGTGACTACATGGATCTAACGAGACAACCTAGGCTAAATGGTGAGAGCGCGGTGAAGCTGCGCATCATGTTCCGCGTCGATGAGGCAAACATTCGTAGTGAGGTCATGCTACTAGCTAGACTACACCTAGACCAAGCCCTAACGTGAGGAAGTACAAGCAATGCGTATGCGAGCTAAGCAGCGGCGAGCTCGCCATGGAGGTGACCATGGAAGCCGATCTCTCCGACGAGGACGGGAACGGCGATTTCGCCCTCACCGTAGCTCGTCTGGCACTGCAAATGAGTTGAGGTAGAGGGGAACACTATGAAGCTCCTGGCTAGATGGAGGCGGCAATGGCATGGTGGAGCGGGCGCTAGGCGATGGCGGAGCGGCTCGGTTGCCCGGTGGCGCTCGGTTCTCCGTGGTGAGAGCAAGAGAGGGCAGTGGAGAGGGAGAGAGTGAGTGCGAAATGAGGTGCGTGGGTGCTCAGTTAACGTGCGCCAGCGCGCTACAGTGAGGTCCCAACGCCGGCCATGCGGCGACCAGACGCTGCGCACGGTCGACCATGACACGGCGCGATGTGGCATCCATCAGAGTTTGATCTCGTGTCTGACAGCACGATTTCAAGCTTTCCAATCTCCTAAACCAAAACAATTCAGTGCACGATGCTAGAACAAAAATTGTAGAGCTATATACCATCTACAAAACTGCTTTAGAACGCATCTCCTAATTTGCAATGGCTATGGATTTAATTCATCCCAAAGTCAGCTACGTCAACACTGTCAGCTCAAATGACTTAGCAAATTTTTCAAGTTCCAAATTCGGCACAAATTTTGATTCTTGTGAGCCAAATTCAAGCATGTTAGGAGCTGAACTAGCCTATGACCCAAAAATAAATCTTGTTACACTACATAAGTTCTACAACTTTGCTTTAGGGTACACAGCCATGCAAACATTCTATGACATAGTTCAACCTAGGTCAAACATACCACTTTCAAATGAGGACTTACACTATAATGATGACTTAGAGACCAAACTAGCCTTAGTCATGAATAACAAGGTTGTTCATAGTGACATTCTAAACATGTTCAAGGTATTCCTATGGTCACACAAGCATTTCACACATTGGTTACCTATAATACTTCCTAGGTCAACAAGCATATCATCAATTAGGAGCTTAATCAGATAAAGTGATCTACATGAACATTGTTCCATTAGTCATCCTAAGTGTAGATAAGGTGTTTTAGTAACCAACATCAACCACTTACACTTATTCACACATGATCATAAGCATACACATAAGGAAACATAAAATAACAAGGCATCTTTCACATGTTTCAATTGTATGTTTCATATGTAAAAGCTTATATATGAATGCTTGATGAGTATGCTCAGGCAATGCAAGTGAAATTATGCAAGCCTAACACCTAGGGTGTTACAGCCCCTCCCCCTTACAGAAATCTCATCCCGAGATTTGCAAGACCTACCATTCTTTGAAAAAGGCGGGATAAACCTCACATAAGTAATCCTCTCATTCCCATGTGGCATCTTGTTCACTGTGATTATTCCACACCACCTTGTAGAACTTAATGATCTTACTCTGTGTTACTCTTTCCATCTATTCTAACACTTGGATTGGTTTCTCTTCGTAGGTCAAATCCGATTGATGCTCAATGTTGGTTGGTGCAATGGCTTCCTCGGGTATGCAAAGACATCTCTTCAACTGAGAAACATGGAAGACATTAAATATTGCACTCATCTCTGGAGGAAGTTGTAACTTGTAAGTGACATTTCCTTTCCGTTTAGTAATCTTGTATGGCCCTACATATCTAGGCGCAAGCTTTCTTTTCACTCCAAATCTCTATACTCCTTTCATGGGTGACACTTTTAAGTATACATAGTCTCCCACTTCAAAAGTCAGTAGTCTTCTTCTTTTATCAGCATAACTCTTTTGTCTTAACTGAGCTGCTTTCATATGCTATTGGATAATGCACACCTACTCTTCAGCTTTAGTGACAAAGTCAATACCAAAGTATCTTGTTTCGCGAGGCTCAATCCAATTCAAATGAGTTCTACATTTCCTACCATACAAAACTTCAAACGGAGACATCTTGATGCTTGCTTGATAACTATTGTTGTAGGAGAACTCAACTAAAGGTAGCCATTTCTCCCATGAACCCTTGGAAGATATAACATAGGCTCTCGGCAAATTTTCTAGGATCTGGTTTACTCGCTCAGTCTGTCTAGAAGTTTGTGGATGGTACGCTGAACTTCTAATTAGCTTAGTCCCCAAAACCTGGTGCAGGTGTTCCCAGAAATGAGCTATAAACTATGGTCCCTGATCTGAGATTATGGTCCTTGGTATTCCATGTAGTCTCATGATCTGAGAAACATACAGTTCGGCGTATTTCCCTGTGCGATCTGTTCTTTTAACCGGTATAAAATGCACTGACTTGGTGAGACAATCTATAATGACCCATATGAAATCATGACCTTGCTGTGTCATCGAAAGGCCCGTAATAAAGTCCATACTTATTTCTTCCCATTGCTAACCTGGAATAGGCAAAGGCTGAAGTAATCCAGCAGATTTCAAATGAACAGCCTTTACTCTACTGCAATTAACACACCTAGCGACATAGGCGGCGATCTCTTTCTTCATCTCGGTTCACCAAAAATGGGTTTTTAAATCTTGATACATTTTGCTACTACCCAGATGGATAGACAACTTGGACGAATGAGCTTCATCTAAAATTTAATTTCTAAGCTCATGGTCATTCGGTACCACAAGTTGGTCCTCAAACCATAGCACACCTCTTTCATGTAATCTAAAATGCTTGGTTTCTTGTTCTTGCATCTTTCTCTTGATGTGAAATATTCCTACATCTATTTTCTGCAGTTCTATGATTTTGCTCTCAAGTGAACAACTGATACTGATATTGTGCAGCACAACAGGATGTAACAAATTAAATCCATCTTCCAATAATGCTTCTAAAGTATTGCAATGAGTCTTCCGACTAAGTGCATCTGCTACAACATTGGCTTTCCCTAGATGGTAGTGCACTTCTAAATTGTAGTCCTTGATCAGCTCTAACCATCTTCACTGTCTCATGTTCAGCTCAGGTTGAGTGAAGATATATTTGAGACTTTTGTGGTCAGTGTATATGTGACATACGTTGCCCAACAAATAATGTCTCCATATCTTTAATGCATGAACAACCGCTGCAAGCTCTAAATCATGCGTAGGGTAATTGACTTCATGCTTTCTTAACTATCGAGAAGCATAGGCAATAACTCTTCCTTCTTGCATGAGCACACATCCCAAACCTATACCCGAAGCATCACAAAACACATCGAAAGTCTTTTCAATGTCGGGTTGTGATAAAACAGGAGCTGTAGTTAACAGAGTCCTTAGGGTGTGAAAAGCTGCTTCACACTCTAGTGTCCAACTAAACTTTTCATCTTTTTGAAGTAGTCTAGTCATGGGCTTAGCTATCTTGGAGAAATCCAGAATGAAACAACGATAGTAACCTGCTAACCCTAGAAAACTCTGAACTTCATGAACCGAAGTCGGGGCCTTCCAATCTATGACTTCTTGTACTTTAGATGGGTCTATATATATTCCATCTCCAGATAAGATATGACCCAAGAAAGGTACTTTGCTCAACCAAAATTCACACTTGCTAAACTTTGCATATAACTTGTGTTCCCTCAATCTGGACAGAACAATTCTCAGATGCTCGTCATGATCTGCCTCATTCTCTGAATAAATCAAGATATCATTGATAAACACCACCATGAACTTGTCAAGCTCGGGCATGAATACCGAATTCATCAAGTACATGAAGTAGGCAGGAGCATTCGTCAGTCCAAAAGACATGACCAAATACTCATACAAGTCGTACCTAGTGTAGAAAGCAGTTTTAGGTATATCCTCTAGCCTGGTCTTTATTTAATGATAGCCTAACCTCAAGTTAATCTTGGAGAATACCTTTGCTTTTGCCAATTGATCGAACAAGATATCGATACGAGGCAAAGGGTACTTGTTTTTGATGGTCACAGCATTAAGTGGCCTATAATCCACACACATTCTCAAGGACTTGTCCTTCACAAACAATGCTGGACATCCCCATGGAGATGAACTTGGTTGAATGAGACCTTTGTCCAACAGTTCTTGTAGCTGAATTGTAAGTTTAGCTAGCTCATTTGGTGGCATCCTATAGGGCCTTCTTGAGATAGGTGCTATACCTGGCACTAACTCAATCTTAAATTCCACATCACTATCAGGTGGTAAACCTGGTAACTCATCTTGGAATACATCAAGAAACTCACAAACCACTAGAATATCATAAAGGGTAGTGGCTTGGATATCACAAGACAAGTGTTGGAGTTCAAAATTTCAAGAAAGTGGTACTAGAAAAGCATTACCTCCCTTGGGTTCTCTCAACATAATGGTCCGAGTGCTAGTGTCAATGAGAACACCATGATCGCTCATCCAACTCATGCCTAAGATCACTTCTAAAGATAATCCAGGCAATTCTATTAGATCCATCGTATACTCCCTCTCTTGTATAGAGATGAGCACATTTCTGACTATCTTGTTTGTAGAGATAGTAGCCCAGCTGAACTTATACTATAACCACCCTTGCTTACCTCAATTACTTTCTGATCATGTCTAGATGCAAATGCTTGGCTCATAAATGAATGAGAAACTCCAGAATCAAATAAAACAATGGCGGGATGTTTGTTAACAAGAAACATACTAGCAGTGACAACTTCTTCTGTAGGAACCTCTTCAACAGCAGTGTAATGCACGTATCCCGGACGTGCTTTAGGATTTGCCTGCCTCTTTTTATTCTGGTTCTAATTGTTGTTCTTCTTAGGATGGGGGATTTCCTTGTCCCAATGACCCACTTGATTATAGTTGAAGCAGGGTTGTTTGCTCTTGGGTCCTGATGAGCTTCCTTGCCCTCCATTCCCCTTGGGTAAGACAATGGTGAACGCCTTATGAAACACCTTCTAAGGTCGGTTGGTCTGAGCTTTTGGTGGAGGAGGCCTGAACTTGGTGTTGGTGGTCAAAACTGTGGCCTTGCTGCCACTAGAGCTCTAGACTGGGAAGACCCTAAGGCACCTACCTCAGCTGCCCTCTTACAGCCCTTTGCTGATGCATGTAGATTGTTGTGGTTCTCCTGGGTAAAGGCATCACTAATGAACTCATTGTATGTGGTGCACCTCGAGTTGGCCATAGTTTTCATCAACTTAGTGCCAAGACCTCTTTTGAAGCTTTCGATCTTCTTCTCTTCTGTATCAACAAAACCTGGGGCATAATGGGACAGATTGTTGAAAGCATGCATGTATTCAGTAAGGGTCTTGGTCCCTTGTTTGAGTCACATGAACTCAGCTGCCTTCATGTGCATCAGCCCTAGGGGAATGTGATGACCCCTAAAGACTAACTTGAATTGCTCTCATGTGACCTATGCATTGGCAGGTAAGGAGGACAGGAAATGGGTCCACCATATCCTGGCCGGTCCCTACAGCTGATGGGATGCATATTATGCCTTCTGATGTTCTGTGACCCTTAGTAGATAGAACTTTTGCTCAATAGTGTTGAGCCATTCATCCGCCTGGAGCGGTTCCTCGGCCATCTTGAAGATAGGAGGCTTGGTGTCCAGGAAATCCTTGAAAGTGCTGTACTAGTTCAGCTCAGGCCCCTGTTGTTGCTGGCGAGCACGAGCCATGTTCTGCATAATGAGGCACATGGTTTCCTCCATAGTTCTCTGACTTCCCAGGAATTGTGCAAAGAACTCATTAGCAGACAGTGGTGGCGATGGTGGTAAGTCACCGTCATTGCTCTCTTGGCTGCTACCTGCCCCAGCACAAGTGCGAGTCATCTACAAAGTTGCAACAATAAGTGATTATTGGATGATGTCAAGAGATTACAGATGAATTGTATAATCATGCCAAATTGAAATTATTGGAGAGAATCTTAAATTCATACAATAAAACAAAGGCATAATAATTCATTCTCGCAACATGACATCACCAATTTGATCACTTATCGGGCTCACAGCGCGTTAATATACAAGTCATAATCACTAATAAAATGAACAGGAATTGCATTAAAGTTCAAACCAACATGAAACCATATGTAGAGTGCCAATATTACATAGAAGTCCAAACGCAATGACCAAACTTCAACTACAAGTTCATTACATAAATAGTAGGGATACATCTAGCGCTTTAACTAGTCACTAGGCGATTCTAATCTTCATTATGATTGCTGTCGAGGTCGGAGATAGGATCATCCTCATTCTCTGACTCCACTTCTTCTTTGTCCCAGCCATCATCTTCAACTAACATCTCTGGATCTTGTTCTTCCTCATTAAGGATCGGGTGTAGTTGGTTGTTCAGATAATGCACCTCATGCTGAAGATCCATCACTACATGCTAGGTCTGTGCAAGCTGCTGGCACAAGTCCCTCTCAACATGGTCCTGCTGGATGCTCATGGCATGGGTCCTGTCTCGTTCTGCTTCTACCATCGCTGCATGGTTGTTTGCTAGGATCCGCTGGCGCATAGCTATGAACGTCTCAGCACGGGTGGCCTCTAGCTGTTCCCACAGTCCTGCTAACATTGCTTGATCATCCGCTCTTGCCTCTTGGGCGGCAACTCTCTACTGATCAACTTGCTCCATTTGGGTGTGGAGATTTCCCAAAGCTACATATGCTTGATCAGTTTCCCATCGAGCCTCACTTGCTGCCTTTTTATGCTTGCGCACGTGCTTCTTGAGCTTACGCTATGCGACTTCGGCTCTCATGAGCTTATCCATGCAAGTAGTATAGAACTTCTACCAGAAGTCCCTGGTGTCCTGATGAGTGTAGAACATCTTCATTACTGCAACACATTGCGCTCATGGTGGGACTAGAACTATCTACCCGCTCATCCCGATCTCGGATCAACGCATTGCGGTTGTGCTGTGCCCATACTGTTGTGGATGGATCCACCCGAGGAAAAGTACCAGCAGCACTACCAGTAAGCTCATCCCCGTGCTACTTACAAATCTGACAGAGTGCCTCGAAGGCTACAACTTGGGCAGCCTCCCAAGGAGTTCTTCCTTCAGATTCTGCCTTCCATTCCTATCAGAAGGGTGCTTGAGTACGAGCTAGTATGGGCAGTTGTACTTCATACCATGGTTGTCCCTCTAGGTATACTTTGTTCCAGTAATAGACGGGTGGTTCATAATACCCCGCATAGTGTAAGACTCTCCAAAGCAGAGCAGGAGTTCCAAACATCAATAGGAAACTCTCACTTCTAGCTGGTGCAGCCATCTATACCAACAACATGTGCAACTTTTGTGAGACAAAGTCATAATGGATAAGAGTTACATAACCGAGTAAGAGATCTATAAGGGGAGGAAAAATGCAAGTATTGAATAATGAGTTATCATGATGCATGCACGTTCCGTACGTCCTTACAAACTTAGGAAAAATTATTTCTAACGACATACACGGTGGCATACATACATTCTCTCATATATAGCATAGCTAGTCGGGCTACACGTTTCGCTGTTAGTGTACCTGCACAAGAGTTTCATTTCAGCCCAACCCCACAATTATATATGCAAAATGTAAATCTGGGTTCTAAGTTGTAATCTAAATACTTTCATATATGTATACCCATACATATACTTCTGTATCAAAGCTACCTAATGACAATTTATTACCCACAATTAAATACGCACCATACACACATGCAAGCATGCATACACAGCCGTATCAAAGCTAGCTCTCCCCAACCGCACGCTCACATCTTGTGGTCATGCCACTCATCAACTTACCTTCTTACCTTGGCGTAGAGGCATTTGATCCATATATTACCACTCAAGTGAATGGCATCCATACAATAGCACGCCGTATGGACGACGAAAGTAAAAATCCCCAAGTTAGTACTTAATTAGCCACCTAAGAGTCCTTAACTGGGCATAAAGGAAGTTATCACTAGCACACCTTAGATTTCAACTCTAGGTCTCAAATACCTATTTATATAGCTATTAGTTGCTAGAAACTGGTTTTGGAAAACAAAAACCTTTGTTTTAAATACATATCTGGCAATTAATATTGAATCTTGCTCTGATGCCAGCTGTCGCATAACCGACCAATTTATAAGAGCACAAGTATAATGGTTGCCCGCAAGCGGTCGCACTGTCATACTTGAGCCCATATAAACTCGGTAGTCCATCGAGTACCACGATTGGTCTCGATAAACGATCCATAAACAACCAAGATCGTACATGATTCAACATACATGTCACATGTTACATAAAGTTCACAGATACAGTTCATTCATTAGAGTACGAAATAGAGTTATTACAAACCAAGTTTGATAGATAGTAGCGGAAACAAATTAAGGTTCGAAACTAGCATTTGTCAACATAGTTCAAATACAGTGCCAACACATGATCACAATCCACAAAAGCATGTAAGAGGGATTATTAAAGATGCCTGCCCAAGGCTCACTCCTCATCCACGGCAGGATAGAAGCAATTCTTGCAATAGCCGTGATAGACTGTACCATCTACAACAATTGGAATAAAACCCTGAGTATGAGAAGGTACTCAACTAGACTTACCCATCATAAACCAGAAATAAATTGACTCTAAGGATTATGTAAGGCTTTGTAAGTGGAGGTAGCTTGACAACATTTTGCATAAAAAGCGATTAACTTAGTTATATAGTTGTACTTTGATCATCAAGTTAATTATAGCTATTCATCTCTATATTAGCAACTATCCTGTGCCAAACATGTGGTATATAATTTAATAGCATACAATAGTAACCATAGCCAGTGTAGTAATTCCATGTTTATGCGAACCATCACATTTCATAATACAATTACTATGATGTTGGAGCTAGCCAAGTTTCTCACTATCCGGGAGAGACGGTGATTCAAATCGATTTCAACAGGCTAGGAATTTATTCCTAACACAAACCCAGGTAGACCAGATCAACGGTCACCTTAGGTCACCTTTGGTACAACTCAAGTCCACATTTCATAGGTTCACCCAGCGCTGCACAATCAGGGACAACCAGCTACCAGGCCATTCATGCTTGGCCTACCCTTGGGCTCACACTAGGCTCCCCGCACATCCTTACTACCATCCAGAGTGTGCACTCTAACAGAGCGGGGCCCGGCTTGAGTTGAGCTACTCGGCTTCGCGGTTGGAACAAGTTATCCAGCTAGCTAAGTGATAGGCATCCGTTCAATCTTGTCAGAAGGGCCAACAACGGTATAGTCCTTAATCGGCATAGTCAAAATCACATGAGTGAACCTACACATAGACTCCACCGGGCCTCCATTTACATTACCCCATGGTTCTTTTCCACGATAGCAAATATAGCCAACCGTGCTTTGGTATCCACCTATATCTCGCAGGTGACAGGAAATCACCCGACTTCTACCTATCTAAGCATGGCTAAGCATATATTTGATCCTGGACCTACATAGGGTTAAAGGTGTATACATATCTAGACAAGGTAGTTCCATACATCAAGCATTTTTAGTCAACTCTTATAACCTAATGCATCAAACATAAAGGACTCCAGTAGTATTTTGTAAAACAATGGGAGACTTAGAATGCTCCGGGGCTTGCCTTCGAGGAAAGAGGTGGGGTGGTGATCTGGGCACTCAGGGAGCTCTTCGGGGGTCAGCTCCTCTTCTCCTGGAGCTGTGCCTTGAGGAGTCTCCTGCTGATCTCTTCTCTACTACTTAAGTAGGTGCATATCTCTTCTCTACTACTTAAGTAAACACTTCTGTAATCTACTTTCTGGACTACACAACAGCAGCTAATTGTTTTAACCATAACTGGAGTTATATACATCGAAATAATATGGTTGTGGACATTCTGGAAAGCTTATGAAATTTTCTACAACTTTCTTTTAATACCCTTAAGGCGATTCAATACTTATCTAGGTCAAACAATTCAGTTACTCAAATATGTCCAGAGAGCAAACAATTAGGACAGCAAACTTCTAATAGCTAGAACTCTTAAACCCTAAGGCCTATGACTATGAAAATTTAGCACAAGGTATATTAGTAAGTTATCTACAACTTTGTTATTAACAAGTTTTACAGAAAAGACCATTATCAACATGAAATTATCCATTCAACCAAAACTATATAGACAACCATTTATTTGAATTATAAAGCAATAATTAATTAGTTGCATACAACCAATTTCTTTTAAGCCTTACTAGGAACATCAACAGTTCATATGCATCACAAGCACCATAGAAAACATCATGGTCAATCACAATTTATTTATTTAAATGCCTTTATTAATTTAATTAGATAATTAGGGGAAATAACAAACATATACTAAATGTGCACAATAAATTCTCATAACATTACAATAGCTTCCAAGTGCTCACAATAGACTACTATAAAAATTTCATACCATTCGGACATGTATAACATCTTGTACAAAAATGACAAGCTAGCAAGGTCTATTTTAGTGAAAGTAGTTAAGCCTAAAGAAAAGTGTCAAACAATAAATTCTATATTTTTCTTAGCTTCCTACTAGTGCCATAATACTGTACAAAAATTTGCATAGCAATATGTTACTTATTTTTATTCCTATAATTTTCCTCAGAAAACACCATTTATTAATAGATAAATAGAAAGATCACCCAATCAAGTTTACTGTAAGTTCATTATTTTTCCAGCTAGAGCATGTCAACACAAGACCAGCAAAATTGGAATCACAATTTTATCACATCCCTAGCTCAAGTTACACATTTTACAAAATTGTAAACATTCAAAAAGCACTTATCTAGCTATATTTTATTCACCATGAAAAATACTAGAAACTGTACATTTCATATTTTTATAAAATACTATACTCCATGAGGAACACAACAAAATTTGGTTCACTAAAATGGGACATCTACAACTCAACTTATGATTTTTGAAAATTAGTACAAAACTTTGGAAAAGAAATAAAACTAAACCCTAACTGCAGTCGCTGACAGAGGGGACCCACGGGTCAGCGAGGTCCACTAGTCAGTGACCCGAAGATAGAACACGGTGGTCGGCCGGCGCCATCTCACCGACGGTGAGCACTCCGGCAAAACCAACCACACCTACATGATCTACTCACTAAGCCGCATCGACTAACATAGGTGGTGGCAGCGCAGATGCAACGGAGCATGCTTGTCGCCAGCCTTGGTGGTAAGGTGGCACTCCATGGAGGTGCACTGGCCATCTCCATCCATGGCAAGTCCAGGCGAGGAGCGCATGAGTTCTACAGTGACTACATGGATCTAACGAGACAACCTATGCTAGATGGAACATGGCGACGAGGTCTGCCCGCGTGCTTGGTGGCGTGATGGTAAACATTTGCAGTGAGGTCATGCTACTAGCTAGACTACACCCTAACCAAGCCCTAATGCGAGGAAGCAAAAGCAATGCGCATGAGAGCCAAGCAGTAGTGAACTCACCGTGGAGGCGGCCACGGAAGCCGAGCTCTTCGGTGAGGACGCGAATAGAGATTTCTCCCTCACCGTAGCTCGTCTGGCACAACAAACACATCGAGGAGGTAGAGTGGAACATGGTGAAGCTACTAGCTAGATGGAGGCAGCAATGGCATGGTGGAGTGGGCGCTAGGTGATGGCGGAGCAGCTCGGTTGCTCGACGGCGCTCGGTTCTCCGCGACGAGAGCAATAGAGGGCAGTGGAGAGGGAGAGAGTGAGCGCGTGAGTGCGAAATGAGGTGCGCGGGTGCTCAGTTAAGATGCGCAAGCACACTGTGGCAAGGGCCCAACACTAGCCAGCATTGGCCACGCAGTGGCCAGATGCTGCGCACAGTCAGCCAAGACACGGTTCGACGCGGCGTCCATGAGAGTTAGATCTCGTGTCTGACAGCAATATTTCAAGCCTTCCTATCTCCTAAACCAAAATGATTCCGTGCACGTCGCTAGAACAAAAATTGTAGAGCTATATACCAGCTACAATACTGCTTTAGAACTCATCTCCTAATTCGCAATGGCTATGGATTTAATTCACCCCAAAGTCAGCTACGTGAACACTGTCAACTAAAATGACTTAGCAAATTTTTCAAGTTCCAAATTCAATACAAATGTTGATTCTTGTGAGCCAAATTCAAGCATGTTAGGAGCTGAACTAGCCTATGACCAAATAATAAAAGTTGTTACACTACTTGAGTTCTACAACTTTGCTTTAGGGTACACAGCCATGCAAACATTCTATGACATAGTTCAACCTAGGTCAAACATACCACTTTCAAATGAGGAATTACACTATAACGATGACTTAGAGACCAAACTAGCCTTAGTCATGAATACCAAGGTTGTTCATAGTGACATTCTAAACATGTTCAAGTTATTCCTAAGGTCACACAAGCATTTCAGACATTGGTTACCTATAATACTTCCTAGGTCAACAAGCATATCATCACTTAGGAGCTTATTCAGATAAAGTGATCTACATGAACATTGTTCCATTAGTCATCCTAAGTGTAGATAAGGTGTTTTAGTGACCAACATCAACCACTTACACTTATTCACACATGATCATAAGCATACACATAAGGAAACATAAAATAACATGGCATGTTTCACATGTTTCAATTGTACGTTTCATATGTAAAAGCTTATATATGAATGCTTGATGAGTATGCTCATGCAATGCAAGTGAAATTATGCAAGCCAAACACCTAGGGTGTTACACCACCTTCCGCATGATGGTTTGTTGTTGGGCCAGGAGCGCAACCGCGTAGGTTTTAGGCCCAGGTTCTTTAGGTAAGTGGGCCTTCTTCTTATTCCTTTGTGTAGAGTCTACGTTTATGCTTTCCTGGTTGTGCACTTTGACTATTTTTCATATGTATTCCATGCATTCGCCAGCAAATGCACAACTTACCAAAACCTATGGAAAATCATTAGTTTAAAGCCCTGTTAGTATGTTTTGTTTTCATTTGAGTGAATTTTATACGAATGTTGGTGGTTAAAATTATGAGTTAAGGACTGCCAATAAGCTCGCCCACACTTAGTCCTTTGATCATCCTTGAGTAAAGTTTAAGGACTAAGATGGGTCATCTCCTTGATTCTGAAATCTGCATACAAGTTATTCCAAACCTCACCTGGACCTGTGAACATTCTGAGTGTCTACCATTGAATCTTGAGTGATTGGATAATGGAACAGTAAGGATTCAAATCCCCTTACTACACTTTGCTCAGAAACTTGGGTTTTGTTTGAATTTGAAAATATTAAATTTAGCTTTGCTCCTCCAAATGATTCACTTGATCGTTCAATGTGTATAGTCCTCACCAAAGGCTTTTGATATTTGCCTTCTTTTCATCCTACCTTTAAAGGATTTTTGTGGAGTTTTGGGTAGGTAAGAAAAAAAGGCATACTTGCATCACATAATATTGCTATATCAAAAACCAGATCCAAGGAGATGCAAGTCATACACTTTGATCAAGATTGTGCAAGTGTGTGGTAATTTTAATTTTTTTCCCTAAAATTCTAAACTTCTTTGTACATGCCTCTCTCTCTTTTGATGGTTGCCTTTTATTTGAAAGTATGGGCTATCTTTCTCTTTTCTTTTTTTCTCTTTTTTTTCTTTTCTTTATGCTTTTTAGCAAGGGATTATTCATGCTCTTTGGCATGGATTTTTTTCTCTCATGCTCTTTTGGCATGGATTTTTTTTCTTTTTTTAGCATAGCCCATACTTTCTTTTGGCACATGGAAACTTTTGAGAGAGATACTCATGTCATATGAATGGAGTATCTTTATTTGGTGGACGGAAAAGCATGTTTTTGCATAACTCTCAGTGTAAGAGTCAGCATATTATTTTATGGGTGTACGTGAATCTTGATCATAGGTGTATGACAAGAATCTCAACAAGGGTCACAACAATTTGACAAAGCTCAATGTAAAAATAAGCAGCATATGACTAAGGTTTTGTATCATGGAATATTGTCATATGGCCTTGGTAGGAATTATAATCATTTGAGGAGCATGCTAATCGAGATTTTGATTTTATAAATAAATCCCAAGTACTTTGCAAAAGTGAGCAAGTTTCATTTCCATCCTACTATATCTCATATTCCAATTACCTAGATAAAATGGGGTCCCTATGATAAGTTGTTCACAAGTTTAGGAATATTGGCGAGGAATAAAGAGTATGCAAAATTCTCATCAAAGGATAGCATGGAGATGGAGTGTCATTTGTTTTGTATTTTTAATTTGTTTAGTTTTAGCTTTTCTTTATTGTAGGGAGTTTGAGGGAAATGTTGCATAAACCATCGTTTGAAGAGGAAGGAGTTTAGGGATCAGAGATGATTTGGCTAAACTAGAGCTTCAGTTAATTCTCTCTAGAGCTATTTGTGCTGTCCTTCTGCATGTTGGACTGCCCGATGTTGTGCAACATGTTGGTGGGAGATCTCGAATGTGTGGTTGTTCTGCTTGAGAGATCTCCCCCACACTTATTCTTGTACCTGCTTGATTCAATAGAAAAAATGGAAACAAACAAGGGCTCTACTAGCTTGAACACCGAGGAGCCTAAATCTTATTATTACTATTATCATTATTATAATTATTATTATTTTATTTCTTTATTTATTTATTTTATTATTACTAAAAACTCGTTCACCCAACTTTTTATTTTTTATTTTTTTAGTTTAACTCAAGCAAGGCTAAAGTAAGGTTGCAATGTATTCCTAGCCTTTGTTTATCTCCATATTAGAGTACTTCCATTGTTTATGAAAATAATGATCTAAAGTTCATTAACCAAATTTTAACACCATGTCAAATCTTGATTAAAGAAGGCCGTTTTGACCTAAGCACCATGCTTAATTCAAAAGGCCTATCGATATATTTATATAAAATACACCCAAACCAGAGCATATGACATAAACAAGCAAAGTATGAATGAGCAGGTTTATATTTTCATGGAGACAAACATGAGTAACGATGTTAGTAAACATTGAATTACCTTTGCATACCTGAGTATTCTTACCGGCCGCCTTCGTGGATGGAAGCTTTGGAGCTGCTATAGCGGCGTCTTGATTGTAGAAGGTCCATCTCAGGTTAGCACAAAGGCTAGGCCACACACACAGCGAGTGTGTATGGGCCATGGGCCTTGATTGTAAACAACAAAGGTATAGAAGATGAGAATTCTTGATAGAGTCAGGCAGCACTTTGGAGTTTTGTGGTGGCCATGTGGGGCTAGCCTGCTCCTTCAATCTCTTCTTTTTCTTTTTTTATATATATCTCATATTTTTTTCTCTTTTTTTCAGCCTCCTTTTTTCATGTTTTTTAGCTCTCTTTTTTTCTCCCCTTTTTTATATAGCAAGGTAGAGCTGACATCAACAATTTTTTTGATGTCCTTTGATATGGATGGAACTTGTAGTGAGGCTGTCACCAAACTCCCCTGCACTTGGACTTTTATATAAAAGTCAAGTGTGTAAGGTTGGACTCTCCTCTTTGAGTGTGTTCCCTCACCAAAGGGCATCAAGGTTTACAGTTGATGTAGCTCTCATATTCTCTACTATCGTATGTCCCTTGTTCTTCTTAGTCTCAACTTGAAATGGTTAGCGACAAGAATACCCAAAGGTGCATACTAACTTGAAAACATGTTCTTGCTTTTATTAAAAAGGAAAGTTTTTTTACTTTTATTACTATAAAGAAATATATTTTTATGATAATTTAGGGTATCTCCCAGCAGTGCTTACTTTACGGTCATAAGCTTGACCATGGGAACTTCATCTAGCAGCTATCAATGGTGGTTTAGTTCCTAGCTTCACCACCAAACATTTAGCATTAATGTTCAAGCCGCAAGGTTAGTGCCATGGTGATTCTATGGGAATTGCAAAATTTGTGGAACCAAAAGCATCCACAACCATCCTCTATAAAAGTTAAAAGATGAAGGTCAAGAGGTGGTTGCGATCCACGTAGAAGCAAGTGGCAGTAAGCGAGACAAACTCTGGAGACTTCAAAAGTGAGCATGAAATGTGAGGGGTCTCAAAAGAGAAACTCTCATGCTCAATAGCGAAAACCTTCTCCGCGGTCTCCAGAGTTGGTGCTTTGGGATTATCCTTCGCCAAAGGGTTTTCTGGGTGAGTTATAAATGTGGCAAAAGTCGTTTTCCCAACCTCTTCATCAAGGCTCCCATTGGAAATTTTTTTAGGGTAGCCTATGAGATGATAAAAATTGAGGATAGCAAGGATGTGGAAATTAGAATGAACCTCCATTTTGCTTATTGATTCGAGGTATTTTCAAAATCGTCAAAAAGTTTGTCCTCGAAAAATGGAAAGTCCGAAGGTTGGAAACCTTCGTCCAGAGTTTCCTTCGTCTAGAGTTTCTAGTTTGGGTGAGGGTCTCTGGATGGGAGGTATTGGTTTGGCCTTAGCCGAAGAGACTTCCTCATGGCTTGATTCAGGTTCTACATGGAGGGTTTTGATGGAAATGGTGTTTTCTAGGATGTGATCTTGAAGCGCTTTTCCTTCCGCTATGTTTTTGTGGTCAAAGGACCCTCTGGTAATGATATCAAGCTATAGGGAAGATTCCTTGCTAAGACTTGACCAAAAGTGCTATAACAACACATGGTCTGGTATAGACAAGGCTAGGCTAGAGTGTGATAAGATTGAAAATCTAGCCCAGGTTGCACCTATGGTTTCCTTCTCATGTTGGCAGAGCTAGGAATCTCATGTCGCAGGGAAGCGATTTGAAATACAGGGGAGAATGCAAAACAGAATCTGTCCCTCAATTCTTCCCAATCTCTATTTACCTTCCCTACGTTGTGGGTGGAGGTTGTTTTGCCCTCTCAAAAAAAGGGAAACAACTTCTACCGAAGGTTTACTCGTGTCTTGCCTGAGATTGTCAAGCACGCACAGAGCTGCTCAAAACTCCCATAGATGATGGCAAGAGTTTTCATAAACTTAACCTAAGAACGTTTGTTCCTGAACCATGGCTATAAAGCCAGGACGGAGTTTATGGCCAGGAGCTGTGATTGGCTTCAATGGTCATGGCTCTAAGAACTTGTCCTTAGGAGCAAAAAGATTTTGAGTTCAAGGCTTCATGATAAAAAGGGAAAGGGAATATATTTTTTTCTTTTTGATGGTAAAGCACAAGGATACATGGGTGAACTAGGTTCAGAGAAACTACAGCAACCATTCCCTAGCAACGGCGCTGTAACAGAACCGACCAAATCATAAGAACGTAAGTACAAAAACAATCACCGAAGCGATCAAATTCCTGTACTTAAGCTCCCATAATCCCGGTAGTCCGGAAATCACGAAGGATTTCAACCAACTCTCGACATACAAACCAAGATCGTAATGATTCAACACAACACATCATTCGTTACGACATTTCACAAGTAGCATTCGGATTACATCCATCAGAGTTCAAATAAAATATTACAAACCAAGTTTGAGTGTGCGGAAGCAACATAGTTTAGTACATAACTTCATAGTTTCAAATACATTGCCAGATCAGAGTCATGTCCCACAAAAGCATTATCAGGTACGAGAACTAGTAGAGACCGCGCCCAACGGTCTAGTCTTCATCCCCAGCAGGGAGAAGGCAGTACTTGCAGCAACCAAAGAAGAACTGGTCATCTGCAACAGGTGGGAAATAAACCCTGAGTACGAGAAGGTACTCAGCTAGACTTACCCGACAAAAATCAGAAATAAACGACACCAAGGATCATGCAAGGCTTTTCAGGTGGGCTAGCTTGACACAGTTGCATAAAAGAGCTTATGATTATAGTAACCAATTTAAACTGATTATCAAGCTTATCATTAATTACCTGTCCACTAGATTAGCACCTGTACTAGAGCACTCACTTATTAGGAGCAAACAATATTAACCATAGCAGGTATAATAAGGCTATCATCATCATATCATCATTTCCGAACCATTAAGATATTAAGTGTATCTACATTGGAGATAAGCCCGTCAAGTTCTCACTAACCGGGAGAGACGGCGATTCGAATCGAATTACAACTCAGTGAGGGGTATTCTAACTCTCACCCCGCATACTTTGCAAGGGTAGCCGTGGTCACCTTTGGAACATCTCAGAACCAAATTCGCGGGTTCGATCAACCCAAAGACTCTCGTGGATTACCCTTCCGCCAGGATTTATCAGGACTTTTAAATCACCGCCCTTGGACTCACGCCTCGGCTCCCTTCCGAGGCGCACTTTATACTTATCGACTCCCGGCTGAGGTGAGCTACTCGGCCGTGGTCGGTCTCCGCACCCGACCAACTAAGAGAGAGGCATCGTTCAACATGAATAGGAAAGGCTCCAAGAATCAGTCCTTAAGCGACACGAGACAGAGTCACTTTGTAAACCGGCAAGCCTCCGTCCGGTCTTCATTTCAAATTAAGACCGGTTCTTTTCACGATAGCAAATATAGCCAACCGTACCACCAGTATCATCCTATATCTCGCAGTGACAGAAATCACCCGACTTCTACCGCATTTAAGCGGGCTAAGCACTACTCGAGCCCGAGCTACATAGGATTCAGGGTAACAATATCTGGACAAGGAATGGGTAACCAATGCGAAAGTGTTTGCATCCAACACCTAAACTTAATGCAACAATATATATATATGTAACAATAATATCAGAATCGCATTTCGGAAATTAGGAGGCTTAATATGCTCGGGCTTGCCTTTCACAAAGTTGCAAGGACGGTGGTCGTGGCACTCAACGGCGACCTCATCCGGCACTTCTCCTGGAAGGTCGCTCCTCCTGAATCTCCGGCGTCAAATTGCTGCCACTGCTCGCTTCCTCTCGAATTCCAACAGGGTTACTCCTTCCGGTACACCTATTGCATGCCGATGCACAAGATAAATATCATGGATGCATAAGGAATGACATGATGCTCATGATGAATGAATCACAATGGGTGTTTATGAAAACATCACTGGACACTCGATTACGAGTAATTAGCTCTATGCAAATCACTTTAAGCATGCATCCAACTTAACTTAAATAACAAGAGCAACTTACCTAACTTGCATAACCTAAGATAAAGATGCTCATCTTCAGTTAAAGGCCTAACACCTAGGAACAGTACCATGAATTTAGAATAGTAAAGACATACTTAAAATAACATTTAAAAGCTTCATATGCAACAAGTAGTAACTTAATTCTATCATAACCAGAGTTTTATAAATCCAAATGACTTGCAAGAGGACATTCTGGAAAGCTTATGAAATTCTCTACAATTCATTTGTAAACATCAAGGCATGATTCTGAAGTTAACCAAATCAATTTCCAGTAGACCTAGAATCTGTCCGAATGACGGGTTGCTAACTTAATTATTTAGTGATGGTGCAAAAGCCTAATTTGACCAAACCAAGTTTACCAACTTGTTTTTCATATCTTAGAAACATCAGAAGGTATAGTGCTAACTTCTAAATAAATTATTTAATATCCTTTTCCCATTTATTTAGTTAATTAGGTGATTTAAGCAATATATAGTAAAACTATTAATAAAAATCTACAAAAATTACAGTAGCTATCTCATGCTGCACATAGGCTACCATAAAAATTTCAAAGCCATTGGACCAACATAACTTGCTGTATCCAAAATAACAGATGACATGTCTATTTCTAGCATAATTAGGAAACCTTATTAAAAAGTGTCAAGCAACAGATTTCCCATTTTTCCTAGCATCCTCCTAGCATAAGAATAGCACCCATAAAATTTCACCTTCACTGGATCTATAGAAAAATTATGAAAATTCACACAAGATCCACCTATTAATAAAAGGAAATTCTATAACTTAAAAACTATACATGTACTAGCTCTAAAATTTTTACCAGAGCTTCACATCAGCAATAACAGACTGCCCACAAAATTTCATAATTTTTGGACCACAGAAACTCAAGATAAAATTCAAACAAGTTTGCATGCTTCTAAAAACACATTTCAAACTCCTATTTAATTCATCAAATTTTTCTAAAACATGTGCTCATATAATATTTTTGTTAAATACTAGACATGACCAGGAACCTAACAAAATTAGAACCATAGCATTAGGATCTATATACAAGGAAATACGTATTTTTGAATAACAACCCAAATCTGTGAAATAATAAAGCAAAACAAAATAAGAAAACAACTTTCAGCCGCGGTTGGGCCAGCCCAAGGAACGGCGGCCCACAATCTGTGATCAGCAACATGGCCCAAGACGACGGCGCGGCCCAGTGTGCTCCCGCCGAGCGCGTCAACGGCTGACAGGGCGGACCCGCGTGTCAGCGAGAGAAGCAGGGGAGAAGCGACGGCCGGTGGCGTAGCTCGCCGCCGGTGGCTTCTCCGGCGAAGTCAATGGTGTCTACGTGCTCGTCTCATCCTAGCGGACCTAGGGGAACCCTTACTCGCAGCGATTAACGCAACTAAGAGAGGTGGCGATGGCCACGGCGGCGCTCAGTCACTGCACGGCCGGCTCCGGCGAGGCCATGGCGTCTCGGCCCTAATGGCCGGCTCCACGAGTTTCAGTAGGGACCACAGAAACCAGCGCAAGGGGGAGAAAGAGAGGGAAAGGGCTTGAGCAGCACGGCCACGCGCGTGCTCGGCGGCGGCGGTCATGGCGACCCGGTGGAGCCGCCTACGCGGTGAGCTCTACCTGGCGAGAAAAAGCGACGACGATGAGGTCTCTGATGTGGAGGAACACACATCGGTGCTTTGGCTGGGAGCAATCGGACCAAGGCGCGCGGTGGGGCTGGATTTTTTTTTAGCTCGGCGGCTTTGGCGTTCCAGCAGAGCGACGACGAGCAGAGGGGGCGAAGAAATGAAAATGGCGCGGCGAAAAGGCGCTCAGGCGCTGGGCGGCTTCAAAAGCTTCTAACTGCGTCGCCAGACGTCCCACGACGCGCGTGGCCTCGCGACGATGAAGGCGGCGACGGGTGGAGGACACGCGGCGTCAAGCTTCTGCGCCCGATCGGCCATGACGGTCACTCGAATCGTTTTTTCGAAACGCGATTCAGTCGCCCATTGCCCCGACTGACAGAGCATGTTTGACGACGATTAACTCCAAACCCGTGACGATCTAGACTACGCCATAGTTAACAAAGTTGATCATCTATATGTGAACTACAACTCTGTCCGTTGGAGCTCGAGCTGGTTTGGCTTGGTTAAGAGAGATACACGGCTCCAAACATTGGTACCAAACTGTAATTCACTTAGGACTTAGAAAAATTTGCTTTGAGTATGAATCAGCATGTACTTCTGACTTGTGGGCCATGTTTGACCATGTTCTAGACCTTTTCATGAGTTGACCATAAAACAACTTTTGTTCCTTGATAAATTAGCTACAACTTTTGTAAAGAGTGCACAGCCATGAAAAGCTTCTAAGTTGGACTTTTGAATCGGTCAAACGATGACACTCCAAGGGTCAATTCAAGTCAAAATCGCACTTGAGGGCATTTTGGTCATTTTGATCTACATGAACAATGTTCCAACAAGTAAACTAAGTATAGTTAAGGTGTATTAGACCATGATCAACCATTTTACAAAGTTGTTATACCTCTTCTACTGATCACATGTGATAAAGAAAGTAAAACAAGCAATTCATACATATGTTTCAATACAATGTTCCACATGTTGCGTGACCGTGTTGTTATACTATACTTGTCACACTACTACCCTGTTGCCATGCTTCAAGACATGGGAAATTCATGTTTCATTGTTATGTTGCACTACTACCATTCACAAACAATCTAGTACGAAACAAACAGAATATGCGAATGTTTCATATGTATGTTTCAGGAAAATGACATGATGAGATAAATGATGCACATGTTTATGAGACGAATTGCAATAAGCAGAAGCCAAACACCGAGGGTGTTACAGCCCCTCCCCTTAGAAAAATCTCGTCCCTTAGATTTGGAAAGCGTACCATTTAGTATAGAAAGTTGGATGATTTTCCTTTAAATAATCTTCCCGCTCCCAAGTTGCATCCGTTCACTATGATTACTCCAAACTACCTTGTATAACTTAACCACTGTGTATGACGAGTCACTCTTTCTTGAGTATCCGAGAACTTGCACGGGCTTTTCCTCATAAGAAAGATCAGATTTCAAGTTGACTTTCCTTGTTGCTATTCTTTCCTCGGGAATACGAAGACACTTCTTCAAATTTGGGACACATGGAATACCGGAAATATAGCTCCCATCTCATGGGGTAGATCGAGCTTATATGCTACTCTTCCACTTTTCTCGATAATGCGGTAGGGTCCAACATATCGAGGCTCAAGCTTCCTTTTAATTCCAAAACGCTTGACTCCTTTCATAGGGGATACCTTCGAGATAAACATGATCACCTACTTCAAACTCAATAGGTTTCCTTCTCTTGTCGACATAGCTCTTTTGTCTAGCCTGTGCGGCAGTCATATTCTTTTGTATAGTTCGGACTTGCTCTTCGGCTTCTTTTACAAAGTCGATACCATAGAACCTTCTTTCCCCGGTTCCACCCAGTTCAAAGGAGTTCTACACTTGCGCCATAAAGAGCTTCAAAAGGAGCCATTTTGATACTCTCTTGATAACTGCATGTTATAAGAGAATTCAGCGAGAGGTAACCAGTCTTCCCAAGAGCCTTTGCACGAAATAAGACAAGCTCTAAGCATGTCCTCAAGAATTTGATTAACACGCTTTCGATCATCTCGATGTTTGCGGATGATAGGCGAATCATGGATTAGATGAGTGCCAAGATTTTGATGTAAGCACTCCTAAAAGTGAGCCGTGAACTGAGGTCCTCTATCGAAACAATGGATTTGGGTACACCATGGAGACGTACCACTTGTTGAAAATAAATCTCAAAGATAATTGTGTGGGTGATAGGTAGACTTGACCGGAATAAAGTGAGCAGATTTAGTTAGACGATCTACGATAACCCAGATGGAATCACAACCCTTGTTGGTAGTGGGTAATCCAACAATAAAATCCATACTAATTTCTTCCCACTTCGGCCAGAATAGAGAGTGGTACAACAATCCGAACCATATGTGAATAGCCTTGACTCGGCAATGCTTATCACACCTTGCCACGTAAGTCACGATTTCTTTCTTCATCTTGGTCCACCAATAATACAGCTTGAGATCTTGATACATTTTACTACTACCAGGATGGATGGACAACTTAGAAGAATGGGCTTAAGCCATAATTTGATTTCTAAGTTCTTTATCTTTGGGTACCACAAGTCTATCATTAAACTAGAGAATTCCTTTGTCATCGACCTTAAAGTGCTTGGTCTCTTTTTCTTTCATTTTCCGTTTGATGTGAAACACACCCACATCGGTCTTACGGAGTTCGATAATTCGACTTCTAAGAGAGCAATCCACAAAGATATTGTGAAGTACTACGAGGATGAAGGAGGTGTGACGATGAAAGTCTTCACTAATTAAGGAATTGCAATGGGCCTTTACGCTTAAGGCATCAAGAACCACATTCGCCTTTACCGGGATGGTAGTGCACTTGAAGGTTGTAGTCCTTGATCAATTCCAACCAAATACCGTTGACGCATGTTCAACTCGGGTTGAGTAAAAATATACTTGAGGCTTTTATGGTCAGTATAGATATTGCACACATTACCCAATAAGTAATGTCTCCAAATCTTCAGGGCATGAACAACTGTGGCTAGCTCTAAGTCATGGGTAGGATAGTTGACTTCATGCTTTCGAAGCTGGCGCGTTGCATAAGCAATTACTCGGCCTTCCTGCATAAGAACACACCCCAAACCGGTGCCACATGCATCACAATAGACATCAAAAGGCTTTTCGATGTCAGGTTGTGCTAATACAGGAGCAGAGGTTAGCAAGGTCCGCAAAGTGTGGAAAGCCTCTTCACACTTCGGAGTCCACACAAACTTCTCATCTTTCTGCAGTAGCCGAGTCATGGGCTTGGCGATTTTTGAGAAATCCGGGATAAAGCGACGATAATAGCCAGCCAATCCCAAGAAACTTCGAACTTCTGTGACCGTAATAGGTGCCTTCCACTCAAGGACTTCTTGCACCTTCGTAGGGTCAACCGAAATTCCATCACCAGATAACACATGACCTAGAAAAGGTATCTTGTTCAACCAGAATTCACACTTGCTGAACTTAGCATAAAGCTGGTTGTCACGCAACCGAGTTAAGACAATTCTCAGATGTTCAGCATGCTCTTCTTTATTCTGAGAATATACTAGGATGTCATCAATGAACACGACGACAAACTTGTCCAATTCTGGCATGAATACAGAATTCATCAGGTACATAAAGTGTGCCGGAGCATTTGTTAACCCAAAAGACATGACAAGGTACTCGAACAAACCATAACGGGTAGAGAAAGTCATCTTAGGTATATCTTCGTGATTTAATTTTGATCTCGATGGTAACCAGACCTCAAATCGATCTTGGAGAATACCTTAGCCTTAGAGAGCTGATCAAACAGAATATCGATGCGAGGAAGAGGGTATTTGTTCTTGATGGTAACAGCATTTAGGGGACGATAATCTACGCACATGCGCAAAGATTCGTCCTTCTTCTTCACAAAGATAGCCGGACAACCCCAAGGAGAAGAACTAGGCCAAATCAAACCTTTCTTCAATAGCTCATTCAACTGACTCTTTAGTTCAGCCAACTCATTGGGCGGCATTCTATAGGGCCTTCGAGATATAGGAGCCGTACCGGAATAAGTTCTATCTTGAATTCTACATCGCGGTCCGGAGGTAATCCAGGCAAGTCATCAGGGAAGACATCTGGAAACTCACAGACAACCCGGTAGATCCTTAATGGCTTTGGCTAGGGTAGCATTGGTCATTGTGTGAAGAGAGATATCACGAGGTAACTGCACTAGAAAACCCTTCTTATCCACAGGATCCCTCAACATTACCACACGGGTTGACGTATCGATCAGCACTCCATTCCCACTCATCCACTTCATTCCTAGGATTATATCAATTCCTACCCCCGGTAGCACTACAAGATCTCGTAAGAAACTCTCGATCCCCAATTTCAAGCTTTACATCTTTTACTACTTGGTTAGTCATGATATTATTCCTAGCAAACACTAATACAATAACCACCCTTGACAATTGTAATCACATTCATCTTATGCTTAGATGCAAAAGTAGAACTCACAAAGGAATGTGAAGCACCCGAATCAAAGAGCACAACCTGCAGGGTGATCATTAACAAGAAACTTACCAAATGGTGACCACTTCACCAAAGAGAATTTCCTCCACAGAGAGTGTAATGAACACGCCCTCGACGGACGCTTCCTTGAGCATTCTTGGGAGGATGGGGACACCTATTTGCCCAATGACCAGTGATTCTGAGTTCCAACACGGCCTGTTAGTGGGGTGGGACATTGGAGCTGCCTCGCCTTGGTATTCTTTGGCAAGGAAATTGTGTACCTTTTATGAAAACCAGTTTTAGCTTGATTCTTCTTCTCTCGAGTGGGCGGTACCGGACATTAGCATTGGGTGGACGGTCTTCGGGCCTTGGATATCATTGGTGCCTTAGACCGAGAAGCACCTGAATCAAAGTTTCTTTTGCGGTTCTTAGAAGCGGCATATATCTTATCATTGTTCTCTTGAGTCGAGTGTCACTAATAAACTCATTGAAGGTGACACACTTGCGCTTGCCCATTGACTTCATCAATTTAGGGAAAGTCCCCTCTTGAAGCTAGCTATTCTCTTAGCGTCGGTATCGACAAACTCGAGGAGCATACCTCGCCAAAGTTGTTGAATGCCCGGAGGTATTCATTGAGACTCTTGTTGCCTTGGGTGAGCTTCATAAACTCAAGTATGCTTAATGGCCATGAGACCGGGAGGAATAAAGTGTCCTCTCGAAAGTTGCTCAAATCGACCCCAAACTATCTCGGCGTTTGCGGGGGAAGGTGGTCTTGTGATGTGTCCACGGATACTGCGGGCCTTGGAGCTGGTGTCCTGCATATGTGGCCTTCATACCCTCAATCAAACGGAGCAATCCAAACCTTTGCTCTATCGTGCTCAACCATTCATCAGCTTGTAATGGTTCTTCTGCCTCACGAAAGACAGGAGGCTTTGTATCCATGAAGTCCTTAAAGTCATTGCTTTGTCTGTGGTTTGGCTCGGGTCCTTGGCGGACATGACGATCCTCTCGGTTAGCCATCGATGCATAGCCTCGGCTAACATGCTACCGACTTTCCACCACCGCTCTGCATTAGCTCACCGGGTGTGTGGGCGGTGGCGGAGGTGGTTGTTCCTCATTTTCCATGCCACGACCATGACGAAGGTTATGATGAGCCATCTGCAAAATATATAGCCAATGAGCACTGACGATGTGGAAATTTTTGTAGATGAATCGTATAATTATGCCCAAACTGAGTCCATTGGAGGAAATGCATTTAGATAATCAACAGAGGCACAATCATTCATCACAACCACACAACTCATCAAGCGCGTCAATGGACACATAAATGCGATGAACTTAACCAACCACTCGATCCATAGACCGCAAAGACGGAATTTATCAAAGGCTCACATACGTGGAGCATAATACGTTCGATAGGTTACATCCAAGCCATAGTGGTTCCAAACTTACATCCAAAGATAACTTATGGTTCGATATTACATCCCAACGATTACTTATTCCAAAGCTACTCGTTCATGCATGAGGATCAACAAAGACTAGCTCTTGCGCATTAGCTAAGTAGTAAGCTAAACTACGCATCGTCCTCGGAGTCGATGTCAAGATCTCTCCTCCATCTTCATCACTAGCAGAGCTCCAACTCCTCATCTTCCTCCTCATCGTGGAATGTCCTCGAGTCCATTGACCTCCATGTCATCATCACCTTCACCATGATGACACCGAACCCATCTCATCCTCATCCTCGGGTGGGCGAGAAGAGGGTGAAGTTGATTGTGTAACAGTGAACCTCCTCATGGAGATTGTCATTGTACTCCTCAAAGAATTGCCACTTGCTTTGCTCTAGCTCTACATCGTCGTGCTCTCAACACATCCTCCTCGTGCAGGGCTTCATTCCGTTGGTTCATCACGTGAATCAACATGCGTTCCACGATTCTTGGTGAGCAGCTGTCAACCTCTAAACCTCAAGGGTCTCTTGGTCCCTTTCCCGTGTTACTTGCTCCAAGCGGTCTTGAGCCGCATTCCTCTCAAGAGTCACCCGAGCAAGCTCTCGCCTCAGCCTTTCCTCCTCAAGAGTAGGCTCGGGACGGGCTCACGAGGAGCTAAGCGGTGACGAGGCGCCCGCCTCCAGCCGGACTTGTGAGCGGTGCATTTTCGTGCTTGCGCCATCTCAGAGCAAAAAGTCACAACGTAAGGGGAGAATCATTTAAGGGATACTGAAATTTAATTAGCCGGGACAATCATATTTTAAAGGAGGAGTAATGCAAGAAATGCCATGTATGCTTGAACATGATGCATGCACGATCCGTACGTCCTCACCATCCTAAAAAAAAAATTTAAAGGCTAGCGAAATATACGGTGGCATACATACGTTCTCTCTCAGTATCACGAGAGCTAATCGATCTATAACGATACGTTGTTAGTGTACCTACAGAAAATTTCATTTCAGCCCAGTAATTTCCCAAAATGCATAAAAGCAAGCAGTAACTAAATACTTTCATACATACATCTCCTGATGCACATACTCTAGTATCACAACTACCCGTCAGAGATACCCACATTTATGTACTCTCATAGATACATGATTGAACATGTAAATACGCGAGCAACCACAACTACTCTCCCCTAGACCGACGATTGGACGGTCATGCTCTCACAACTCCCACTTACCAGAGCGTAGAGGTATTTGATCCAAACATTACCACCCAAGCGGATGGCATCCATACAATAGCACGCCGTATGGACGACGAAACAGAAACAAGCGGGAACCCCAAAGTTATTACTTTAATAAGCCACCTAAGAGTCCTTATTTGGGCATAAGGGATATGACCACTGGCAATACTTAGTATTTAATTTAGGATTTTCACAAGTACTTTTGTTTTAAATACACAAATGACGTGTTTAGTGTCAAATCTTGCTCGATGCCACCGTATGTAACCGACCAAATCATAAGAACGTAAGTACAAAAACAATCACCGAAGCGATCAAATTCACATACTTAAGCTCCCATAATCCCGTAGTCCGAAATCACGAAGGATTTCAACCAACTCTCGACATACAAACCAAGATCGTAATGATTCAACACAACACATCATTCGTTACGACATTTCACAAGTAGCATTCGGATTACATCCATCGAGTTCAAATAAAATATTACAAACCAAGTTTGAGTGTGCGGAAGCAACATAGTTTAGTACATAACTTCATAGTTTCAAATACATTGCGGATCGAGTCATGTCCCACAAAAGCATTATCGTGCACGAGAACTAGTAGAGACCGCGCCTAACGGTCTAGTCTTCATCCCCAAAGAGGGAGAAGGTAGTACTTGCGACAAACAAAAGAAGAACTGGTCATCTGCTACGGTGGGAAATAAACCACGAGTACGAGAAGGTACTCACTAGACTTACCCGACAAAAATCGAAATAAACGACACCAAGGATCATTCAAGGCTTTTCGGTGGGCTAGCTTGACACAGCTTGCATAAAAGAGCTTATGATTATAGTAACCAATTTAAACCGATTATCAAGCTTATCATTAATTACATCCCCACTAGATTAGCACCTATACTAGAGCACTCACTTATTAGGAGCAAACAATATTAACCATAGCAGGTATAATAAGGCTATCATCATCATATCATCATTTCCGAGCCATTAAGATATTAAGTGTATCTACATTGGAGATAAGCCCGTCAAGTTCTCACTAACCGGGAGACGGCGATTCAATCGAATTACAACTCAGGTGAGGGGTATTCCTAACTCTCACCTGGCATACTTTGCAAGGGTAGCCGTGGGTCACCTTTGGAACATCTCAGAACCAAATTCGCGGGTTCGATCAGCGCCAAAGACACTCTCGGGGATTACCCTTCGCCCAGGACGATCGGGACTTTTAAATCACCCCCCTTGGACTCACGCCTCGGCTCCCTTCCGAGGCGCACTTTATACTTATCGACTCCCGGCCTGAGGTGAGCTACTCGGCTTCGTGGTGGGTCTCCGACCCGCCAACAACTAAGAGAGGCATCGTTCAACATGAATAGGAAAGGCTCCAAGAATCAGTCCTTAAGCGACACGCGACGGAGTCACTGCAAACCGGCAAGCCTCCGTCCGGTCTTCATTTCAAATTAAGACCGGTTCTTTTCCACGATAGCAAATATAGCCAACCGTACCACCAGATCATCCTATATCTCGCAGGTGACAGAAATCACCCGACTTCTACCGCATTTAAGCGGGGGCTAAGCACTACTCGAGCCTGAGCTACATAGGATTCGTGGTAACAATATCTAGACAAGGAATGGGTAACCAATGCGACAAGTGTTTGCATCCAACACCTAAACTTAATGCAACAATATATATATATGTAACAATAATATCAGAATCGTGCATTTGAAATTAGGAGGCTTAATATGCTCCGGCTTGCCTTTCACAAAGTTGCAAGGACGGTGGTCGGGCACTCAACGGCGACCTCGTCGCACTTCTCCCAAGGTGCTCCTCCTGAATCTCTGGCGTCAAAATTGCTGCTTTGCTTTTCTTTCGGTTCCTCAATTCCAACAGGTTACTCCTTCCGTACACCTATTGCATGCCGATGCACAAGATAAATATCATGGATGCATAAGGAATGACATGATGCTCATGATGAATGAATCACAATGGGTGTTTATGAAAACATCACTGGACACTCGATTACCGAGTAATTAGCTCTATGCAAATCACTTTAAGCATGCATCCAACTTAACTTAAATAACAAGAGCAACTTACCTAACTTGCATAACCTAAGATAAAGATGCTCATCTTCAGTTAAAGGCCTAACACCTAGGAACAGTACCATGAATTTAGAATAGTAAAGACATACTTAAAATAACAGTTAAAGCTTCATATGCAACAAGTAGTAACTTAATTCTATCATAACCAGAGTTTTATAAATCCAAATGACTTGCAAGAGGACATTCTAGAAAGCTTATGAAATTCTCTACAATTCATTTGTAAACATCAAGGCATGATTCTGAAGTTAACCAAATCAATTTCCAGTAGACCTAGAATCTGTCCAGAATGACGGGGTTGCTAACTTAATTATTTAGTGATGGTGCAAAAGCCTAATTTGACCAAACCAAGTTTACCAACTTGTTTTTCATATCTTAGAAACATCAGAAGGTATAGTGCTAACTTCTAAATAAATTATTTAATATCCTTTTCCCATTTATTTAGTTAATTAGGTGATTTAAGCAATATATAGTAAAACTATTAATAAAAATCTACAAAAATTACAGTAGCTATCTCATGCTGCACATAGGCTACCATAAAAATTTCAAAGCCATTGGACCAACATAACTTGCTGTATCCAAAATAACAGATGACATGTCTATTTCTAGCATAATTAGGAAACCTTATTAAAAAGTGTCAAGCAACAGATTTCCCATTTTTCCTAGCATCCTCCTAGCATAAGAATAGCACCCATAAAATTTCACCTTCACTGGATCTATAGAAAAATTATGAAAATTCACACAAGATCCACCTATTAATAAAAGGAAATTCTATAACTTAAAAACTATACATGTACTAGCTCTAAAATTTTTACCAGAGCTTCACATCAGCAATAACAGACTGCCCACAAAATTTCATAATTTTTGGACCACAGAAACTCAAGATAAAATTCAAACAAGTTTGCATGCTTCTAAAAACACATTTCAAACTCCTATTTAATTCATCAAATTTTTCTAAAACATGTGCTCATATAATATTTTTGTTAAATACTAGACATGACCAGGAACCTAACAAAATTAGAACCATAGCATTAGGATCTATATACAAGGAAATACGTATTTTTGAATAACAACCCAAATCTGTGAAATAATAAAGCAAAACAAAATAAGAAAACAACTTTCAGCCGCGGTTGGGCCAGCCCAAGGAACGGCGGCCCACGAGTACGCAGTCGCGGCCCAAGACGACGGCGCGGCCCAGTGTGCTCCCGCCGAGCGCGTCAACGGCTGACAGGGCGGACCCGCGTGTCAGCGAGAGAAGCAGGGGAGAAGCGACGGCCGGTGGCGTAGCTCGCCGCCGGTGGCTTCTCCGGCGAAGGAAACGGTGTCTACGTGCTCGTCTCATCCTAGCGGACCTAGGGGAACCCTTACTCGCAGCGATTAACGCAACTAAGAGAGGTGGCGATGGCCACGGCGGCGCTCAGTCACTGCACGGCCGGCTCCGGCGAGGCCATGGCGTCTCGGCCCTAATGGCCGGCTCCACGAGTTTCAGTAGGGTCCACAGAAACCAGCGCAAGGGGGAGAAAGAGAGGGAAAGGGCTTGAGCAGCACGGCCACGCGCGTGCTCGGCGGCGGCGGTCATGGCGACCCGGTGGAGCCGCCTACGCGGTGAGCTCTACCTGGCGAGAAAAAGCGACGACGATGAGGTCTCTGATGTGGAGGAACACACATCGGTGCTTTGGCTGGGAGCAATCGGACCAAGGCGCGCGGTGGGGCTGGATTTTTTTTTTGGCTCGGCGGCTTTGGCGTTCCAGCAGAGCGATGACGAGCAGAGGGGGCGAAGAAATGAAAATGGCGCGGCGAGTGCGCTCGGGCAGGCGCGGGGCGGCTTCAAGGCGCTGCTGCGTCGCCAGGACGTCCACGACGCGTGGCCTACGCGACAGAAGGCCGGCGACGGGTGGAGGACACGCGGCGTCAAGCTTCTGCGCCGGTCGGCCATGACGGTCACTGAATCGTTTTTCAGAAACGCGATTCAGTCGCCCATTGCCCCGACTGACAGAGCATGTTTGACGACGATTAACTCCAAACCCGTGACGATCTAGACTACGCCATAGTTAACAAAGTTGATCATCTATATGTGAACTACAACTCTGTCCGTTGGAGCTCGAGCTGGTTTGGCTTGGTTAAGGAGATACACGGCTCCAAACATTGGTACCCGAAACTGTAATTCACTTTAGGACTTAGAAAAATTTGCTGAGTATGAATCAGCATGTACTTCTGACTTGTGGGCCATGTTTGACCATGTTCTAGACCTTTTCATGAGTTGACCATAAAACAACTTTTGTTCCTTGATAAATTAGCTACAACTTTTGTAAAGAGTGCACAGCCATGAAAAGCTTCTAAGTTGGACTTTTGAATCGGTCAAACGATGACACTCCAAGGGTCAATTCAAGTCAAAATCGCACTTGAGGGCATTTTGGTCATTTTGATCTACATGAACAATGTTCCAACAAGTAAACTAAGTATAGTTAAGGTGTATTAGACCATGATCAACCATTTTACAAAGTTGTTATACCTCTTCTACTGATCACATGTGATAAAGAAAGTAAAACAAGCAATTCATACATATGTTTCAATACAATGTTCCACATGTTGCGTGACCGTGTTGTTATACTATACTTGTCACACTACTACCCTGTTGCCATGCTTCAAGACATGGGAAATTCATGTTTCATTGTTATGTTGCACTACTACCATTCACAAACAATCTAGTACTGAAACAAACAGAATATGCGAATGTTTCATATGTATGTTTCAGGGAAAATGACATGATGAGATAAATGATGCACATGTTTATGAGACGAATTGCAATAAGCGAAGCCAAACACCGAGGGTGTTACAGCCCTCCCCTTAGAAAAATCTCGTCCCGAGATTTGGAAAGCGTACCATTTAGTATAGAAAGTTGGATGATTTTCCTTTAAATAATCTTCCCGCTCCCAAGTTGCATCCCGTTCACTATGATTACTCCAAACTACCTTGTATAACTTAACCACTCGTACGAGTCACTCTTTCTTGAGTATCCGAACTTGCACGGGCTTTTCCTCATAAGAAAGATCAGATTTCAAGTTGACTTTCCTTGTTGCTATTCTTTCCTCGAATACGAAGACACTTCTTCACCGGGACACATGGAATACCGGAAATATAGCTCCCATCTCATGGGGTAGATCGAGCTTATATGCTACTCTTCCACTTTTCTCGATAATGCGGTAGGGTCCAACATATCGAGGCTCAAGCTTCCTTTTAATTCCAAAACGCTTGACTCCTTTCATAGGGGATACCTTCAGATAAACATGATCACCTACTTCAAACTCAATAGGTTTCCTCTCTTGTCAGCATAGCTCTTTTGTCTAGCCTGTCGGCAGTCATATTCTTTTGTATAGTTCGGACTTGCTCTTGGCTTCTTTTACAAAGTCGATACCATAGAACCTTCTTTCCCGGGTTCCACCCAGTTCAAAGGAGTTCTACACTTGCGCCATAAAGAGCTTCAAAAGGAGCCATTTTGATACTCTCTTGATAATCTGTTGTTATAAGAGAATTCAGCGAGAGGTAACCAGCCTTCCCAAGAGCCTTTGCACGAAATAAGACAAGCTCTAAGCATGTCCTCAAGAATTTGATTAACACGCTTTCGATCTCCGATGTTTGCGGATGATAGGCGAAGCTCATGGATTAGATGAGTGCCAAGATTTTGATGTAAGCACTCCTAAAAGTGAGCCGTGAACTGAGGTCCTCTATCAGAAACAATGGATTTGGGTACACCATGGAGACGTACCACTTGTTGAAAATAAATCTCAGCATAATTGTGTGGGTGATAGGTAGACTTGACCGGAATAAAGTGAGCAGATTTAGTTAGACGATCTACGATAACCCGATGGAATCACAACCCTTGTTGGTAGTGGGTAATCCAACAATAAAATCCATACTAATTTCTTCCCACTTCCACCCGGAATAGAGAGTGGTCGCAATGATCCGGGCCTTATGTGAATAGCCTTGACTCGCAATGATCATCACACCTTGCCACGTAAGTCACGATTTCTTTCTTCATCTTGGTCCACCAATAATACAGACTTGAGATCTTGATACATTTTACTACTACCGGGATGGATGGACAACTTAGAAGAATGGGCTTAAGCCATAATTTGATTTCTAAGTTCTTTATCTTTGGGTACCACAAGTCTATCATTAAACTAGAGAATTCCTTTGTCATCGACCTTAAAGTGCTTGGTCTCTTTTTCTTTCATTTTCCGTTTGATGTGAAACACACCCACATCATCTTTCTTCGGAGTTCGATAATTGACTTCTAAGAGAGCAATCCACAAGTGATATTGTGAAGTACTACAGGATGAAGGAGGTGTGACAGATGAAAGTCTTCACTAATTAAGGAATTGCAATGGGCCTTTCTCGCTTAAGGCATCAAGAACCACATTCGCCTTACCGGATGGTGTAGTGCACTTGAAGGTTGTAGTCCTTGATCAATTCCAACCAGTAGCCGTTGACGCATGTTCAACTCGGGTTGAGTAAAAATATACTTGAGGCTTTTATGGTCAAGATATAGATATTGCACACATTACCCAATAAGTAATGTCTCCAAATCTTCAGGGCATGAACAACTGTGGCTAGCTCTAAGTCATGGGTAGGATAGTTGACTTCATGCTTTCGAAGCTGGCGCGTTGCATAAGCAATTACTCGGCCTTCTGCATAAGAACACACCCCAAACCGGTGCCACATGCATCACAATAGACATCAAAAGGCTTTTCGATGTCGGGTTGTGCTATCTGAGAGCAGAGGTTAGCAAGGTCCGCAAAGTGTGGAAAGCCTCTTCACACTTCGAGTCCACACAAACTTCTCATCTTTCTGCGAGAGCGAGTCATGGGCTTGGCGATTTTTGAGAAATCCGGGATAAAGCGACGATAATAGCCACCAATCCCAAGAAACTTCGACTTCGTGGACCGTAATAGGTGCCTTCCACTCAAGGACTTCTTGCACCTTCGTAGGGTCAACCAAAATTCCATCACCGTGATAACACATGACCTAGAAAAGGTATCTTGTTCAACCGTAATTCACACTTGCTTTAACTTAGCATAAAGTGGTTGTCACGCAACCGAAGTTAAGACAATTCTCGGATGTTCAAAGATGCTCTTCTTTATTCTCGAGAATATACTAGGATGTCATCAATGAACACGACGACAAACTTGTCCAATTCTAGCATGAATACGAAATTCATCAATACATAAAGTGTGCTTGAGCATTTGTTAACCCAAAAGACATGACAAGGTACTCGAACAAACCATAACGGGTAGAGAAAGCTGTCTTAGGTATATCTTCGTGACGAATTTTGATCTCGATGGTAACCAGGACCTCAAATCGATCTTGGAGAATACCTTAGCCTTAGAGAGCTGATCAAATGTAATATCGATGCGAGGAAGAGGGTATTTGTTCTTGATGGTAACAGCATTTAGGGGACGATAATCTACGCACATGCGCAAAGATTCGTCCTTCTTCTTCACAAAGATAGCCGACAACCCCAAGGAGAAGAACTAGGCCAAATCAAACCTTTCTTCAATAGCTCATTCAATCTGACTCTTTAGTTCAGCCAACTCATTGGGCGGCATTCTATAGGGCCTTGAGATATAGGAGCCATACCGGAATAAGTTCTATCTTGAATTCTACATCATGCGGTCCGGAGGTAATCCGAGCAAGTCATCGGGGAAGACATCTGGAAACTCATGGAGACAACTGGTAGATCCTCAATGGCTTTGGCTAGGGTAGCATTGGTCATATTGAAGAGAGATATCACGAGGTAACTGCACTAGAAAACCCTTCTTATCCACAGATCCCTCAACATTACCACACGGGTTGACATATCGATCAAGACTCCATTCCCACTCATCCACTTCATTCCTAGGATTATATCAATTCCTACCCCGGTAGCACTACAAGATCTGTAAGAAACTCTCGATCCCCAATTTCAAGCTTTACATCTTTTACTACTTGGTTAGTCATGATATTATTCCCAAAGACACTAATACAATAACCACCCTTGACAATTGTAATCACATTCATCTTATGCTTAGATGCAAAAGTAGAACTCACAAAGGAATGTGAAGCACCGAATCAAAGAGCACAAGCTGCAGGGTGATCATTAACAAGAAACTTACCAACATGTGACCACTTCACCAAAGAGGAATTTCCTCCACAAGAGTGTAATGAACACGCCCGACTTGGACGTTTCCTTGAGCATTCTTGGGAGGATGGGGACACCTATTTGCCCAATGACCAGTGGTTCTGAGCCCAACACGGCCTGTTAGGTGGGTGGGACATTGGAGCTGCCTCGCCTGAAGGGTATTCTTTGGCAAGGAAATTGTGTACCCCTTGCGAAAACCAGTTTTAGCTTGATTCTTCTTCTGAGGTGGGCGGTACCGGACATTAGCATTGGGTGGACGGTACTGGGCCTTGGATATCATTGGTGCCTTAGACTGAGAAGCACCTGAATCAAAGTTTCTTTTGCGGTTCTTAGAAGCGGCATATATCTTATCATTGTTCTCTTGAGTCAGAGTGTCACTAATAAACTCATTGAAGGTGACACACTTGCAGTTGCCCATTGACTTCATCAATTTAGGGGAAAGTCCCCTCTTGAAGCTAGCTATTCTCTTAGCGTCGGTATCGACAAACTCAGGAGCATACCTTGCCAGGTTGTTGAATGCCTGGAGGTATTCATTGAGACTCTTGTTGCCTTGGGTGAGCTTCATAAACTCAGTATGCTTAATGGCCATGAGACCAGGAGGAATAAAGTGTCCTCTGAAAGCTGCCTGAAACTGACCCCAAACTATCTCGACGTTTGCAGGGAAGGTGGTCTTGTGATGTGTCCACCAGATGCCTGCAGGGCCTTGGAGCTGGTGTCCTGCATATGTGGCCTTCATACCCTCAGTCAAACGGAGCAATCCAAACCTTTGCTCTATCGTGCTCAACCATTCATCAGCTTGTAATGGTTCTTCTGCCTCACGAAAGACAGGAGGCTTTGTATCCATGAAGTCCTTAAAGCTGCTGTACTGGTTTGGCTCGGGTCCTTGGCGGACATGACGATCCTCTCGGTTAGCCATCTGATGCATAGCCTCAGCTAACATGCGCTGACTTTCCACCACTGTCTGCATTAGCTCAGCTGGTGTGGGCGGTGGCGGAGGTGGTTGTTCCTCATTTTCCATGCCACGACCGCGACGAAGGTTATGATGAGCCATCTGCAAAATATATAGCCAATGAGCACTGACGATGTGGAAATTTTTGTAGATGAATCGTATAATTATGCCCAAACTGAGTCCATTGGAGGAAATGCATTTAGATAATCAACAGAGGCACAATCATTCATCACAACCACACAACTCATCAAGCGCGTCAATGGACACATAAATGCGATGAACTTAACCAACCACTCGATCCATAGACCGCAAAGACGGAATTTATCAAAGGCTCACATACGTGGAGCATAATACGTTCGATAGGTTACATCCAAGCCATAGTGGTTCCAAACTTACATCCAAAGATAACTTATGGTTCGATATTACATCCCAACGATTACTTATTCCAAAGCTACTCGTTCATGCATGAGGATCAACAAAAGACTAGCTCTTGCGCATTAGCTAAGTAGTAAGCTAAACTACGCATCGTCCTCGGAGTCAGTGTCGAAGATCTCTCCTCCATCTTCATCACTAGCAGGCTCCAACTCCTCATCTTCCTCCTCATCAGGTGGAATGTCCTCAGGTCCATTGACCTCCATGTCATCATCACCTTCACCCATGATGACACCGTAACCCATCTCATCCTCATCCTCGGTGGCGGAAGAGGGTGAAGTTGATTGTGTAACAGTGAACCTCCTCATGGAGATTGTCATTGTACTCCTCAAAGCAATTGCCACTTGCTGCTCTAGCTCTACCGCCGTGCTCTCAACACATCCTCCTCGTGCTGAGCTTCATTCCGTTGGTTCATCACGTGAATCAACATGCGTTCACAGTTGCGGTGAGCAACTGTCAACCTCTAAACCTCAAGGGTCTCTTGGTCCCTTTCCTGTGTTACTTGCTCCAAGCGGTGCTGAGCCGCATTCCTCTCAGTAGTCACCCGAGCAAGCTCTGCCCTCAGCCTTTCCTCCTCAGTAGGCTCAGGACGGGGCTCACGAGGAGCTAAACGGTGACGAGGCGCCCTGCCTCCAGCCGGGACTTATGAGCAAAGGCGCTTACGTCTGCGCCATCTCAGAGCAAAAAGTCACAACGTAAGGGGAGAATCATTTAAGGGATACGAAATTTAATTAGCCGGGACAATCATATTTTAAAGGAGGGAGTAATGCAAGAAATGCCATGTATGCTTGAACATGATGCATGCACGATCCGTACGTCCTCACCATCCTAAAAAAAAATTTAAAGGCTAGCGAAATATACGGTGGCATACATACGTTCTCTCGTATACAGTAGCTAATCGATCTATAACGATACGTTGTTAGTGTACCTACAGAAAATTTCATTTCAGCCCAGTAATTTCCCAAAATGCATAAAAGCAAGCAGTAACTAAATACTTTCATACATACATCTCCTGATGCACATACTCTAGTATCACAACTACCCGTCAGAGATACCCACATTTAAGTACTCTCATAGATACATGATTGAACATGTAAATACGCGAGCAACCACAACTACTCTCCCCTAGACCGACGATTGGACGGTCATGCTCTCACAACTCCCACTTACCAGAGCGTAGAGGTATTTGATCCAAACATTACCACCCAAGCGGATGGCATCCATACAATAGCACGCCGTATGGACGACGAAACAGAAACAAGCAGGAACCCCAAAGTTATTACTTTAATAAGCCACCTAAGAGTCCTTATTTGGGCATAAGGGATATGACCACTGGCAATACTTAGTATTTAATTTAGGATTTTCACAAGTACTTTTGTTTTAAATACACAAATGACGTGTTTAGTGTCAAATCTTGCTCGATGCCACCGTAATGTAACCGACCAAATCATAAGAACGTAAGTACAAAAACAATCACCGGCGATCAAATTCACTGTACTTAAGCTCCCATAATCCCGGTGAGTCCGGAAATCACGAAGGATTTCAACCAACTCTCGACATACAAAACCAAGATCGTAATGATTCAACACAACACATCATTCGTTACGACATTTCACAAGTAGCATTCGGATTACATCCATCGAGTTCAAATAAAATATTACAAACCAAGTTTGAGTGTGCGGAAGCAACATAGTTTAGTACATAACTTCATAGTTTCAAATACATTGCCAGATCAGAGTCATGTCCCACAAAAGCATTATCAGGTACGAGAACTAGTAGAGACCGCGCCCAACGGTCTAGTCTTCATCCCCAAAGAGGAGAAGGCGTGCTTGCAGCAACCAAAGAAGAACTGGTCATCTGCTATAGGTGGGAAATAAACCCTGAGTACGAGAAGGTACTCAGCTAGACTTACCCGACAAAAAATCAGAAATAAACGACACCAAGGATCATGCAAGGCTTTTCAGGTGGGCTAGCTTGACACAGTTGCATAAAAGAGCTTATGATTATAGTAACCAATTTAAACTGATTATCAAGCTTATCATTAATTACCTGTCCACTAGATTAGCACCTATACTAGAGCACTCACTTATTAGGAGCAAACAATATTAACCATAGCAGGTATAATAAGGCTATCATCATCATATCATCATTTCCGAGCCATTAAGATATTAAGTGTATCTACATTGGAGATAAGCCCGTCAAGTTCTCACTAACCGGGAGAGACGGCGATTCAATCGAATTACAACTCAGTGAGGGGTATTCCTAACTCTCACCCCGCATACTTTGCAAGGGTAGCCGTGGTCACCTTTGGAACATCTCAGAACCAAATTATGGGTTCGATCAGCGCCAAGACTCTCGGGATTACCCTTCCGCCAGACGATCAGGACTTTTAAATCACCTGCCTTGGACTCACGCCTCGGCTCCTTCCGAGGCGCACTTTATACTTATCGACTCCGGCTGAGGTGAGCTACTCGGCTTCGTGGTCGGTCTCCGACCCGCCAACTAAGAGAGAGGCATGCGTTCAACATGAATAGGAAAGGCTCCAAGAATCAGTCCTTAAGCGACACGCAGCGGAGTCACTTGCAAACCGGCAAGCCTCCGTCCGGTCTTCATTTCAAATTAAGACCGGTTCTTTTCCACGATAGCAAATATAGCCAACCGTGCACCAGTATCATCCTATATCTCGCAGTGACAGAAATCACCCGACTTCTACCGCATTTAAGCGGGGCTAAGCACTACTCGAGCCTGAGCTACATAGGATTCAGGTAACAATATCTGGACAAGGAATGGGTAACCAATGCGCAAAGTGTTTGCATCCAACACCTAAACTTAATGCAACAATATATATATATGTAACAATAATATCAGAATCGCATTTCGAAATTAGGAGGCTTAATATGCTCCGGGCTTGCCTTTCACAAAGTTGCAAGGACGGTGGTCGGGGCACTCAACGGCGACCTCGTCGCACTTCTCCCAAGGTCGCTCCTCCTGAATCTCCGCGTCATTTCTTCTGCGCTGCCGCTTCGGTTCCTCGAATTCCAACAGGTTACTCCTTCCGTACACCTATTGCATGCCGATGCACAAGATAAATATCATGGATGCATAAGGAATGACATGATGCTCATGATGAATGAATCACAATGGGTGTTTATGAAAACATCACTTTGACACTCGATTACGAGTAATTAGCTCTATGCAAATCACTTTAAGCATGCATCCAACTTAACTTAAATAACAAGAGCAACTTACCTAACTTGCATAACCTAAGATAAAGATGCTCATCTTCAGTTAAAGGCCTAACACCTAGGAACAGTACCATGAATTTTTAGAATAGTAAAGACATACTTAAAATAACAGTTAAAAGCTTCATATGCAACAAGTAGTAACTTAATTCTATCATAACCAGAGTTTTATAAATCCAAATGACTTGCAAGAGGACATTCTAGAAAGCTTATGAAATTCTCTACAATTCATTTGTAAACATCAAGGCATGATTCTGAAGTTAACCAAATCAATTTCCAGTAGACCTAGAATCTGTCCGTAATGACGGGTTTGCTAACTTAATTATTTAGTGATGGTGCAAAAGCCTAATTTGACCAAACCAAGTTTACCAACTTGTTTTTCATATCTTAGAAACATCAGAAGGTATAGTGCTAACTTCTAAATAAATTATTTAATATCCTTTTCCCATTTATTTAGTTAATTAGGTGATTTAAGCAATATATAGTAAAACTATTAATAAAATCTACAAAACTTACAGTAGCTATCTCATGCTGCACATAGGCTACCATAAAATTTCAAAAGCCATTGGACCAACATAACTTGCTGTATCCAAAATAACAGATGACATGTCTATTTCTAGCATAATTAGGAAACCTTATTAAAAAGTGTCAAGCAACAGATTTCCCATTTTTCCTAGCATCCTCCTAGCATAAGAATAGCACCCATAAAATTTCACCTTCACTGGATCTATAGAAAAATTATGAAAATTCACACAAGATCCACCTATTAATAAAAGGAAATTCTATAACTTAAAAACTATACATGTACTAGCTCTAAAATTTTACCAGAGCTTCACATCAAGAATAACAGACTGCCCACAAAATTTCATAATTTTTCGACCACAGAAACTCAAGATAAAATTCAAACAAGTTTGCATGCTTCTAAAAACACATTTCAAACTCCTATTTAATTCATCAAATTTTTCTAAAACATGTGCTCATATAATATTTTTGTTAAATACTAGACATGACCAGGAACCTAACAAAATTAGAACCATAGCATTAGGATCTATATACAAGGAAATACGTATTTTTGAATAACAACCCAAATCATGTGAAATAATAAAGCAAAACAAAATAAGAAAACAACTTTCGGCATGCGGTTGGGCCAGCCCAAGAAAACGGACCCCCATGAGTCTGTGATCGCGGCCCAAGACAAGCGGCGGCGGCCCAGTGTGCTCCCCCCGAGCGCGCAATCAATGGATGATAGGGCGGACCAGCGTGTCGGCCGAGAGAAGCGGGAGAAGCGGCGGCGGTGGCGTAGCTTCGCCGCGGTGGCTTCTCCGGCGAAGTCAACGGTGTCTACGTGCTCGTCTCATCCTAGCGGACCTAGGGGAACCCTTACTGCAGCAATTAACGCAACTAAGAGAGGTGGCGATGGCCACGGCGGCGCTCGATCCTTTGCCGGCGGCGGCTCGGCGAGGCCATGGCGTCTCGGCCCTAATGGTCGGCTCCACGAGTTTCGATGAGGGACCACGAAACCAGCGCAAGGGGGGAGAAAGAGAGGAAAGGGCTTGAGCAAAGACGGCCACGCTGCGTGCTCGGGCGGCGGCGGTCATGGCGACCGGTGGAGCCGCCTCTGTGCAGTGAGCCCCTACTGGCGGCGAGAAAGCGGCGGACGGTGAGGTCTCGATGTGGAGGAACACACGCTCGGTGCTTTGGCTGGGAGCAATCGGACCAAGGCGCGGTGGGGCTGGATTTTTTTGGCTCGGCGGCTTTGGCATTCCAAAGAGCGACGGCGGCGAGCGAGGGGCGAAGAAATGAAAATGGCGCGGCGAAAGCGCTCGGCGGCGCAGGCGGGCGCTTCATAGCTGCTGCTGCGTCGCCAGACGTCCACGACGCTGCGTGGCCTCTCTGTGACGAAGGCCGGCGACGGGTGGAGGACACGCGGCGTCAAGCTTCTGCGCCCGGTCGGCCATGACGGTCACTTGAATCGTTTTTTTGAACGCGATTCGATCGCCCATTGCCCGATTGACAGAGCATGTTTGACGACGATTAACTCCAAACCCGTGTGACGATCTAGACTACGCCATAGTTAACAAAGTTGATCATCTATATGTGAACTACAACTCTATCCGTTGGAGCTCGAGCTGGTTTGGCTTGGTTAAGAGATACACGGCTCCAAACATTGGTACCCGAAACCGTAATTCACTTTAGGACTTAGAAAAATTTGCTTGAGTATGAATCAGCATGTACTTCTGACTTGTGGGCCATGTTTGACCATGTTCTAGACCTTTTCATGAGTTGACCATAAAACAACTTTTGTTCCTTGATAAATTAGCTACAACTTTTGTAAAGAGTGCACAGCCATGCAAAGCTTCTAAGTTGGACTTTTGAATCGGTCAAACGATGACACTCCAAGGGTCAATTCAAGTCAAAATCGCACTTGAGGGCATTTTGGTCATTTTGATCTACATGAACAATGTTCCAACAAGTAAACTAAGTATAGTTAAGGTGTATTAGACCATGATCAACCATTTTACAAAGTTGTTATACCTCTTCTACTGATCACATGTGATAAAGAAAGTAAAACAAGCAATTCATACATATGTTTCAATACAATGTTCCACATGTTGCGTGACCGTGTTGTTATACTATACTTGTCACACTACTACCCTGTTGCCATGCTTCAAGACATGGGAAATTCATGTTTCATTGTTATGTTGCACTACTACCATTCACAAACAATCTAGTACGAAACAAACAGAATATGCGAATGTTTCATATGTATGTTTCAGGGAAAATGACATGATGAGATAAATGATGCACATGTTTATGAGACGAATTGCAATAAGTAGAAGCCAAACACCGAGGGTGTTACAGGCGCCATAAATGCTTGTTGGTATTTCTTAATGCATACAAAAATAATCCGCATGCGCACGGAATTACCGTTGTAGCATTTCACCTGGAAGTATTTAGGGTATCATATTTCCATGAGAACGGAGGTGTAAGAGTCCCTTAAGCTAGTTCACCCAAGATAATAAGAAGAAAGATAGCTCGGGTAGTGAGGTTTTCTAAGGATAGAGATGCTAAGTTAAGATAGCTTTGCCACTATAGACTTGCTTCGGGCACCGGCTTATACTTGGTCTGCCAAGTACCTCTAGCTTCTAGCTCTACGCCATACCTAGATGTGGGGGATTATGAGGGATGGACAAGGCTATCACCACCTATCGCCTACCTCTCAATCGTAGAGTACGAGGCAAAAGAAGGTAGCCTCTAGCCTAGACACCATGTCTATGCTATCGACTACTACTCTAGCGTGATCAGGGTTATCCATCTTTATCATGGCCCTCTACTAGAGTATCCGCTATGAGAACAGAGGATGAACCCACAAGTAAATAATGAACAAGACTAACTTAAAGTAGAACTCACCACCATAGAAGAACATGAACTTTGTACTCCAAGCAGCGCAAGGTCCATCGAGGTACAACTAGAGAGGGAACCGACATATCCGATACTCCTCTCACTCTTACTCACTCCCTACACTAAAAATAGCTAAGACTAAAAATAGGAGTGTAGCTCTATTCTTCTTGTCACATTGTGTTGTCTCTTGCATTGATGATGAATGAGGAGGCCTCCCCCATCTATATATAGTCATGAGATGGTCGGTTTGGGGAGGATTTCCTTGCATGCACCCATGCAACCGTCATGGAGGGATCACTAGGAGATGACATGTGGTGGCTAGAGGTAGTTGGCGTAGCTGGTGGTGTGGGTGCATCCTGGGTGCGGCCGCACCTAGGTGTGGCCTACCCACCACTGCCTTCTGCATGATGGTTTGTTGTTGGGTCAGGAGCATAGCCACATAGGTTTTGGTCCTAGGTTCTTCAGGTAAGTGGGCCTTCTTATTATTCCTTTGTCTAAAGTCTACATTTATGCTTTCCTAGTTGCGCACTTTGACTGTTTTTCCTATGTATTCCATGCATGTGTCCTACAAATGCACAACTTACCAAAACCTATGGAAATCATTAGTTTAAAGCCCTATTACTAGGTTTGGTTTTCATTTGAGTGAGTTTTATACGAATGTTGGTGATTAAACTTGTGAGTTAAGGACCGCCAACACAGGCACTCACAGATTCGAGACCACCTTCAGAGATCTTGCCGCTGTGGCGGGGCTAGACTACCACAAAATGAAGAAAGGCAAATTGGTTGCTAGCCTATCCATACTATTGGTGGGTGAAATGCTTGAGCTTCACTACTAGGAGGACTCCATATATGGTCCAAAGGGGGTATGAGGAGGATTCCCAAGGTGCTCCATGAGATCCTAAGGCATACCATCATGCCATCGGTGGTGGTTGAAGGTGGTGACATTGGCTGGCCCTCCTTGGAGGTCATCTATGTTGTGCTGTCTGGTGATGATCTGAACTTGCTAGACTTGATGGTGAACCAGATGCTATAGTGCAAGCGGGATGGGCGCACAACTTTGGCATTACAGCCATACATCATGGCTCTGGTGCTTCGCACTATTAAGGATTTCTATGGGATTTGTGAGGTCTAGCATCGGTCCTTCCTGCCATACCGCCATGACGAGGCTTTCTTGGAGAGACCACCTTCACCATAGATTGACAGAATGCAGAAATCAGACACTCAAGGTAAGTCTAATGTTCTCGTTGTGCATCTTACTTTCTTCACCACATGTCACACACTTGTTCCTTTGGTTTCGTTCCATCTTCGGGCTCCATTTTTTTTTGTTTTTCTTCTCCTTGCTTATCATCTGCCCTCACTTTTGCAACACCTTCTTAACTCAGGGGGCATGGCCATCCTTAATCATTAGGGCTTCCATTCTTTTGTAGTTCTAGGCCTTGTGGGCACTGATGGCTTCGCAGCTCCACCTACCATGTTTAGCATTGAACTTAGGCATAGGGCCCGCTCTGATAGGGGCTGAACTTAGATCCATGACTTTAATCCTATGTGTGAACTCCTTCTGGTTGTCATTATAGTGATGTATGGTTGTGTACTACATTGTGTGATATCTAGACTGGCTTGGTACAACTGAGGTGATGGTGGTTACTAATTCATCCATGCTGTGGTGTTGATATCATTTTTGCTTGCTTCATATCTCTATTCTATGTTTGCCGTGACTCAAAAGAAAAGGCTAGGATATAAGGAGATTCTGTTGAAAACCTTTGGGGCACAATAAGGGATAAAGGGGTTGCTCTAGGATTCTAAAGAGGTTGGGGGTCCTGGGCTTAAGGACACCTCTAGGATTTGGAAAGGACAGGGGGCTCCAAAAGGCTAGAAAGGATAGATAGGAGGATCAGAACCGCTCTCTTCGACTCTCATAGCATAACATGCCTACTACTTTGGTCAAATTAAGTATGAACTTTGGTTCTCACTTGGGTGTTCCTACTATTCCCTCTCAATTCCCATGATACAAAAACTCCTTTTACTTTGAAACATAGTTTGCATGTCAGGGACAAGAGACAGGATTAAGTAGTAAGGTAAGGATTACTTTAACTCGTAGGGGTAAGACTAAAGCATAGAAGTTATCAAGTTTAAAACTAATTAGGACACAACATTGAGGTTATATGTGGGTTTGACAAATGGATTGCTCGTGTAAACCAACCACCGCTCTAATACCCGTCCCGCCACTGTCACGGCGGGCACACTATGGCGCTTCAGGATCCTTGTAATGGTCGAGTGACATGGAACACCCCATATGGCAAACTGACACACATAACATCCAACATCATGCCCAACTGTTAAAGTTATTATTATGCTTACAGGAAAATACATGATTCACATAAAATTATATAGTTTTAGCTTCTCCCTCTATGTTTAACTCTTCGGCAAATCACTCGAAATCTCATTGGAGTTAACTCGTAGCTCATCTTGGATTCGCCCAATCCAAGGTCTACAATACAGCGGTGAATAGAGCACTACCTTGCATCCACTGAGGCAACAACACCTGCAAAACAACTTAACGGCAGCACCGTGAGTACATTGCGTACTCGTAGGACTTAATTCCAACATATAGTATTTGGTGGATGCAAAGGGTATTATTAGGTATTTGTACATTTGCAAATAGTACATGGCGTTTCTTTAATGACATGCTGATGATTCATTTTAAAGAATTAATGTTACAAGGTGCGATATCAAAAGGTTACCCAACATATGTAAGCCATATCATCGTGTTCCATCATTACGCTACCATGGGTATAGAAAGTAAGAACACCCAAATGGTTCCATCCCAAAGGACTTCAAGCTTTCTAAACTTTGCAGAGGTGTACAACTATACCCACATAGAAGAATGGGACTAACATCCATACCCTGTGCACAAGGGTTGCCTCACGTCTTCCAACCTTACCCTAAACCAGCCTGAGTATCCTATGAATGGTTCGACTGGTGCTCGATCAATGTCTAGGACATTCCTGACCGACACCACCCCCTTGCCAGTTTCACGGATAAACCAGTCATAATTATTTACTTGGCTTGTCGACCCCATCCATGACATGTGGTCTGTACTGGTGGTTACTCAAACTCATGTATCCCAATAAATGGTCCTTAGCTACTCCATGAGCTATGTTGCTTGAGATCCCACACTCACAATGACCTACCCCTCGCATGAGTGTTGGTATTTATGAACGCACAAAAAAAAAGATCCACAAGCGCATGGATACTGTTGTAGCCTTCACCCGGAAGTATTCCAAGTATCATATCCATAGGGAAACATGTGAGATTAACTACATCTAACTTAACCTGGAGTAGCAACAAGACTTAAGATAATAGGAGTATAAAGGAGATCACTAAGGTCTTCTAGTTCTATCTAGTTCTAACTTTGGTAAGCTATATCTTCTATTATTCAATTCTAAAGATATTACTAAGGGAAACACAGGCAGAGTATGTTTCCTATAGTAACTAAATCCTATTCAGCAAACAAAATGGAGGTGGACTACAGAGTATTCAATGATGCTATAAGAGTCACCCTCATGAGGTACCACCAATCCAAAATGTAGGGTACATCTAGGAGTAATCGAGTCTAAGCACCACACTTACGTTACGAATACTACTTTAACCCAGGAATGACAAGGATTAAAGTACTCAAAAGAGTCACAAACCAGAAGAGCAATATAAACACATTACTTACTTGAATTAGAAGTTGATTACCAGAGAAATCTCATAAGCAAGCTCATGAAGAACTTGATTCTGCCATGGTACAAGCCGTAGATAGTGCACCGATAGGCCGGTACTTCCTCCACACCTTCCTTCACACTCTATCTCTCTATTTCTAATAGAAGACTAGATCCTATGGAGGATTAATCTTCCCTGATAGCTGGCTCTGATCCTGATGAGGATATGAATTAGGGTTTTAGGATGGCTCTACTGGAGGGGGTACAGGGCTGTATATATAGGGGGTAGCATCAATTTTGGACCCTCGGATAAAACCGACTTAGAAGGACAGCGTAGAAGCAATCCTTAAGGGATTGGAGAATCAACATCACGAGTAGGGGCTGCCCTATGGGCCCCTTGGGCCAGCTGGCCTGAAGGTAGGGCTGGCTGACGAGATCCTAACATATGGGTATGTTAAGCCTCGGGTCCAATGATTCTTGAATGAAGAAGGCCCCCGACCGACCCCTCCAGGATTGCTCGAGGGCTCATGGGCTATACCCATCAGGTACGCTCATGCGCACCCTCTGGAGAAGAAACCCTACCGAGCCTGACTACGTCGTGACCTCCGCTTGGGGCTCGAGGGCTCGCCCGAGCCCTAAGGTTCCCGATCTACCACGACACTCTGGCTCGGCCCCTAGCTCCTACCCGGCCAACGACACCAACCAAGGCCAAGGCACAAGAATACGTGCCCCGAACTACCGAGGCTCGGGGGCTCCCCGGTGCTACTCCTTGGGCCCGGCATTACTGGCCACTTTCCCAACAAGGTCATGCATGGGAAGACAAAGCTTCCCTATGGCCTCTAGGCGCTCGGGGGCTCCCGAGCCCACCCGTCAGCCCCTAGAGCCAACCTCCTTCACCGCCAAGAAGACTCTAGAAGGTCCACCTGGGGAGGCCGGTCCAAGCTGACATAGCCTGACACGCAGAGTGTCAACATAGAGCAGCCGGACGACGCCCAAGGCTTCTTCAGCTCCACGACACCGCCACGGTCCATAATGCGTCGCTGTAAGGCCCTCCTAGACTCCAGTGCATGTAGACCATAGACTTGTTCCCCCAAACCACCATGTACCTGACTTATCTCATTATATAAGGGACAAGGTCAGACCTAGGGGGACTATCATCAGAAGACAGATCATTCCATTTCAATCCATCCTTTGGCCTCCGCTCAGCATCGAGAGCAAGGCAACCCAGAGAGGGGCATCGAGAGCTCCTCCACCACATCCTGTAATCTTCCTCCTCTCCGATGAGGGGAAGCCTCCACCGGCGGTGAGGCAACCTTAGGATGAGCACCGAGCTAACCCCCTACCAAATCTCTCTACAACCATCTTATAACCCCCTGATTTTTGGTGCTTTTGAGTATAAGGATCATAAGCTGTTGGATGTAGAGCACCGATTGGCGTGAACTAGGATAAACTGTTGCATCCTCTCTATGATTCTTGTGTTCTTGAGTCCACCCAAGCCATCGGAGACCCATACTTTGACGCCAACTCAAACAACAATGCTTGTCGTTGTTCTAACCCCACAACAGCTGGCGTGCGCCAGGTAGGGGGTAGTGTCAAGTGCGATTCAGGCTCTACGGTGCCCGAAGCCAGCTGCCTCATTGTCGGAGCAAGCGACACCGTCCTAGCTGGTAGTGTCTGCTTCCTCAACGAGTTCTCCATCATGGTCAGTGCCTTCGCTCTAGGCCAGGTCCTCAACTTTGGGAGCCTAGCCTACATCGCTGACTACTAGGGTGAGCTTCGTCCACTCCACGGGGCTACGCCGGTGGGCAACGAGCCCCTAGCATCGCCTCTTCTGCCAGGACTTCTGGGAGCAGATCTCGAGGTCCTGGCCCAATAGATCCAGCATGGTTTGGGCCCAAACCACACCATGTCAGACCACTCCCAGATGTTCTTCATGTTGGCCAACATCCACCATCAGATCACCACTGGTGAGGTGTTCCCACCGCCTGACCACTTCTGGTACTACCTCCTAGACCTACCTTTTGGGATCCAGAACGCAGTGGCGTCTTTCTAGATGGAGCTGGATCACCTCATCAGTCGTGAGGTGCCATAGAGCGCCATCCTATTCGGTGTAGTAGGGACCAACGTCCTGTCGCTATGCACCTTCCTTGAGATCCTTTTGGGGAATAGCCCAGAGTAGGACTCCGATGACATCGACTACTATGCTCCACCCCGCATGTGCTACCACATCAATGGTGAGGTTCTTGTAGAGGAGGTGCTTGGGCTCACGCCACTGGACCAGAGTCCCCATAGCCATATGGCCTACCTCCAAGACCTAGAGGTCGTTGAAGTAGGGCTCGAGTGCCAAAGGTAGGACCTTGCACGGCAATGAGCAACATATCCTCTTGGCGATGACATCGCCTGCACGGGGACTCCCAGTGGCCTCTACTTTCCCCGTGTGGTGCACAACATGGTGGCCGCCGCCTATCACCTGGAAGGCTTCTATGACACGCTGGACCCAAAGATGAATGAGCGACTGAATGAGGTGAAGCGGCCCCTCTGCGTTGCTCTCAAGCAGCAGGCCAAGAGCTCAGCATCTTGGTGCAGCGCTGCACTCTCTCGGCCATCCCAGATGATGGCCACTACCAACGGGGACCATTTCGACACTCATGCCCCACAAGCAAGGGGAGTAGCAGCGACACCTCCGGCAATAGCTTCGACTAGCCATGGACCTAGGGCACCAAGCCTCGGCAAAAAAGAAGGCGTGACCTTTCTCCTCGGCATCCCCCCACGTGCCACCGAATTGATGATGACCGCGACGTCTATGACACCATCGAGGTAAGGCTCCATGCTCAAGCGTATTCCCGTACCCCTAAGCAATGGGGTAGGGGCACTGCCCTAAATCACTTTGGCCCTAGGCATTTGGGGTAGGAATCTAAGCAGCTCCCTACCCTAAGCGTTTCTAGCCACTGACGCACATCTCCAAGTACGATGGCAAGACCAACTCGGATCACTAGCTATAGGACTACCAGCTAGCCATGAAGGCTAGGGGTCAGACAATGACTTCACCATCTAGTACCTTCCCCTACTTCTATCAAGCTCGACCAGAGCTTGGCTCGAGTAGCTCTAGCCTGCTAGCATCCGCTGCTGGGGCGATCTCTGTTCGGTCTTTATCGGCCACTTCCAGGGTACAAACACTTGGCTCGGGAACTCATGGGACCTCCGTAGCAGTAGGCAGAGGTTTGATGAGACCCTCTAGGAGTACATCTAGCATTTCTCCAAGAAGCGCAACAAGCTCCCCAACATCACTGACACCGACGTCATCAATGCCTTCATCTACGGCATGACCTCTGAGGCACTTGTCAATGCACTCGGCCGTGAGACCCCGCGCATGACATGGGAGCTTCTAGTCATCGCCACCCAGTACGCCATCAGCGAGGAGGCAGTCTAGGCCAACTTCAGCAGTAAAGCCAAGGCCGCCGGTCCCCTCAGTGGAGGTGATGGCGATGATGACCCCACCTCATCCTAGTGATGCCGTGATAGGAGGAACAAGGATCGAAAGCACCACGTGGAGGAGATGGTGGCTGCAGCTGACCATGCTGTGAGACCTCAGCCCCATGGGTGAGGCACATGCCTAGAACACTTCAAGAAGGGGCTCAAGGCCCCCTGCCCATTCCATGGGGGGCAAGCAAAGCACCTCCTCAAGGACTGTGCTAGCATGAAGGGCTACATCCGTGGCACCCTTGGCCAATAGAGCAAGGCCTAGAAGCCTGCCTTGAAGGCTAGGGACCCCGTGGGAGGCACCCAGGAGGAAGACACCGAGCTCCCTAAGGTAGAGCGCCGCATCACCGAGCAGGAGGTGAACGCTATTCACACCCTCGCCGCCCCGACATAGCTCTAATGGTCCTAGATGGCCATCACCTTCGACTAGGAAGACCACCCCGATCGTGTCCCTCATCTGGGGCGCTACCCGCCCATGGTCAGCCTGATCGTGGGCACCACACGCCTCACCAAGGTGCTGACGGATAGGGGCAACGGCCTCAACATACTCTACGCTAGCACCCTCGACAAGATGGGAATCCCCTATAGTAACGGGCGCATCTAGCTCAACGTCACCTTCGGCCAGCCGGACAACTTCCACAAGGAGCCACTCACCTTTGAAGTGGTTGACATCCTCGGTGTCTACAATGCCCTTCTCGGTCGACCGTTCATGGCCGTCCCTAACTACACCTACTTGAAGCCGGACAACTTCCACATGGAGCCGGACAACTTCCACAAGGAGCCACTCACCAAGTTCATGCCGTCCCCAACTACACCTACTTGAAGCTTAAGATACCTGGCCCGAAGGGGGTCATCACCATTGAGGGTAGCTTCGAGCAAGCATACTACTGCAAGCAGGACTGTGTCACCCAAGTGGTCATGCTCATTGCCCCCTATGGTCCTAATGACTCTAGCCAGGATGCAGGAAGGGCATCGGCGGAGGAAGCAAACAAGGCAGCAGCAGCGCTCAACCAACCAAGCATCGGCAAGGCAGTCAAGGCTCCTAGCGGCAGTGATGGCTCGACTGGCCCCTCCATCTAGGTTCTCAGCCCCATAGAAGGGTTTGACCCGATCGAGGTGAGTTTTGACCTTTCCCCATGAGGGAAGGCCAACGCTGAGCCATCCACCTAGAAGCACTGTCTGCCAAGCCTTGACCCACCTGCCGACCTCCTTCGAGTCCTACCTCTCCAACAACAAAAACAAAGATAAGTCCTATCCTCTCAACCCTCTTGCTTCACTTGTCTCTATGATTGTCTCATTTAAACTGAGCCACCCTAGCGGTAGCTTGGCCACACTAGTGGATCAATTGAGCTTACCACCTGCTGACCTTTCTGAAGGAGGACCACAGTAGAAGGCCCCCAAGCAAGGCAAGGACGAGATGGACGAAGCAAGAGGACCGGGCGAGGGATCGGCAAGGTGCTAATGGATCAGCCACGACATCCGCGTTATCAGCTATGTCATCTTTCCCTTCTCTTGTATCCATTCCATTTCCTTTGTAGGTGTCTACCTGTCTCCCAATCCTTCATTAGATCGAGCCACCCCACCACACAATGGTCTATGGGCCCCCCAGAAGGGGCATTGCCGAGGGTTCTAAGGCCAGCCTACCAGGGTTCAAGGTCACACGAAGAAACAAAAGGTGCTGTTGATGGTCATTAAATGCCTACTTTGACCATCAACGTTGCACCAAAAATGGGAGAAAATAACAAATTAAGTAATGATTTATGTTTATAATTCACATATTTCCACTTGCACTTGGAGATCTTTGCTCATGCGGGAAAACTATACCAAAATGTCAAATATCAAGCAATAGAAGGCAACTGGACGTGACAGGGGGTCTGGGCCCACTTGGTGGGGCCGACCAGCCCCACTTGGCACCACCCGGTGCCCCTTGATCCCTTGCCATGTCACTAATCCAACCCAAGTGCAAGAAACACACTACCAAGCCTTCTCCACTATTGATATCAAGTCGGTTCAACATCAAAGGCTCGAATGAAGCATCACACAGATCACTGACTTGTCATGGCCACACAATGAACGTGACAAACAACTCTAACCACCCACACCCACTCATGACATGTGGGCCAAGCTTCTAGAAGAAGGAGGGAGGCCCCACCTATCATAGGGGGGCCGGCCGATGCCCTACTCATGCCGCCTGGTGCCCCTCAGTGTTTCCACCACCATTTGCATGCCTCCATGCAAAGAAGCACATGCTCAATCACTCTCCACCCTTGATTATATGACTGTTAGATCCAATGGAGGAGGATGGAGATCACATGGATTGATGACATGGCGATGGAGTAGCCCCTACTCCACCTTAGGCTATAAATAGGACCCTCAGCCCTCACTTGTGACACACACCATAAGAGAAACTCTCTCTACTCTCAAGATGTAGTCTTAGTTTGAGCTTTAGTGGGAGTTAGAGTGAAGAGGAGCTCTTCTTAGAGTCTAGAGCGGTCTTCAGGAGTCTGATATAGCTTTGTATCTCTCTTGTAGTACTTTCATAATTTCAATATATTATGTTTTATGCAATATATTAGTATCTTCTTTATTATTTATCTAGTTCATGCCTTTGTTGTTTAGCTAAGTATGGTTAGTACAGTTGTATCTCACCTTAACATAGGATCTCTGCTCGGATCGAGTGCTTTAGTTATCATACGTGACTAGTGTTAATGGTAATTTCGCCATGTTTGTACACCATCAAAACCATCAACAAAACACTCTTTTTGGGAGCTAACAAGCAAGAACATAGTGACTTGGGTACAAATAACTTGGTTCCATGTGTACATGTCATTATTTGCTTGTAGGTACACAAAGCATGGACTCAGGGTGGGTGGAGGCTCCATATGCAGGTCGCCCGACCTGAATGTCGACCCACTGCCCCCTCTCAAGTCTCCCATGATCCTCCCAACACCTCTAGAGTCAATCTCCACCTTTGGATCCCAAGGTTCTCTTCTCCTATTGGCTAGAAGGGAGAGCACACGGATTCATGGACCCACAACGAAGCATCCAACGTGACCGAAGTGGCCAACACACTCCATGACATGTGGGGACACCTTCTAAAAGTAAGTGGTGGGGCCCAACTACCATAGGTAGGTCGGCCGACATCCCCATGGAGGCTCCTACCATCCATCGCCTTCCCTACACATTTAGCACATGCCAAATGACCCTGGCCCTTAGATTTAAGGTGGTTCTATGATGGTGGATCCAATGGTTGCATGATCAAGGTCACATGGATCACTGACATGGCACTACCCTTCACTCCAGCTATGAATAACCCCCTTAGACTTCACTCTCATTCATGTCACATTAGAGTAAATCACTCTCTAGTAGCCTTTAGCGAATCTCTACTGTAGTGCTATGCAATTAGAGAGAGAGTGAGGGAAATCTCCAAGGGAAAGCCTCACTCCTATCAAGAGTCTTCTCCAAGGTGTACCTCAGTGGATGTTATCTTCTAGTAAGTAATACACCCAAGTTCTTTATAGTATTTTATATTCTATCTCTGCTAGTAGTTATATAAGCCTTCTTACCTATACACCGCTTTACTTCATTAGAGTGCTCTAGCCTTTCTAACGGAACATAGTTGGTCGAGGCTAGAGTAGTAAGTATAATGTAGACATGGTGTCTAGACTATATCTTGCCTATGTAGACCGCTTGTCGTAGGGATTGTTAGTGGTAGCTAGCAGGTGGTGACAGCCCTGTCTAGCCTTTGCATTACACCATGTGTTGTAGGCATGTTCTTAAAAGGTAGGGCTCTAGTAACAAGGTAGCCGCTTCGGATAGGGGTTTTGTCTCCTATTGTCTCGCTTATCACCTCCTATATGTAAGGTGATTGAACTGCCTTGTATAACTACTATCTTTACCAGATATCATTGCTATCTAGATCCTCTCTACCCAAGTTCCATAGTCTATTTTGTACCATCATAGGATGGTCTTGATCCCTAGTTAGTTCACTTCATGTTCCCCATGGAAATACGATACCTAGAATACTCCCGGTGAAGGCTACATTGACAACCGTACACTTGTGGTTTACCCGTTTGCCACCTTAGGTGTCAACAACTAGAGTAGTAAGCGTAAGCATAGAAATGGTGTCTAGGCTAGTGTTTACCTGAGTTTGCACCCACTCCCATGGATAGTTGTGGTAGCCCTAGAGGTGACAGCTCTGTAAGGCCTTTGTAATCCACCATGTTCGGATTGGGGTTTTCGTAGAGCTTTTTGGCAGCCTTCCCCCGACAACTGTTTCTCACCTCCATCGAGGGTCGGAAAGGTACTATTGCTCCACAATGTTATTGTGTGTGATCGCTACGTCTTACCCATTCCTAGTTATCCTATCTGGTCTGCTCTAGAATATAGAGAAGAACTTAGGAGACTCCCTTACTCGTTGTCCTCCCAATTTAGCTATGCTTTCACTTTATCCTTTTTGGTGTAGAACTTCTTGTGTGCCACCCTATTTTATTGTATGGCACTTACCACACTTTAGTTTAGCCAGTAAACTAAGTTAATAGATACATGATGGTTCACCATCAACTTCTTTAACCATTGTTTCCCTGTGGATAAATACGATACCCTGGAATACTCCCGGGTGAAAGCTACATCGGTATCCATGCGCTTGCGGATTTCTCTGTGTGCGTTAATAACACAGTGCGCTTGCACCCTCGCCTCGCCCCGCCGCGCACCGCACCACTGACGCACTGAGCACACCGGCGCTGGCTATGGCCGCCGCCGCGCCCCCAGCACCGTCGGTCCATGGTGGACCCGTGGACCACCCCCACGGGCACGGTCCACTGCTGGTCCGTGGACCACGGCCGAAAGCCGCCGCTAGTTTTGCGGAGAATCCCTCGGCTTTTCTACAAATTCAACCCACGGTCCAGATTTCAAATCGGATTTCAGTTTTATTTATTTTATACCCAAAAATAGTTTAGTTGTTTATGATTTTGCCACTGGCACATAAGATGAGCATAACTTCTCCATTTTAACTCTGATTTTAGCGGTTCTTGAACCCACGAGTTCCTCTCAACATGTAGAATAGCATGGTAGACTTATTTACGCTTGATCTATGTAATGGTGTAATGTTTCTAATTAAGTTCATGGTTTCATTGTATGTATTGTTTGGCGCGTATAGACGGGGAGCAAGCTGTGGGGGAAGGAGAACCCGATTGACCAGGTCCCGAGCAGCCCAACTTTGAGGAAGGCAAGTGCAGGCACATTCCTTGAAGCATATTGTTTACCTATTTAACTTTAATTACACTTTACTTTTATGAATGTGTCTTAATTTCTTAAACCCTAAGGACCCTAACTAGCCCTTAAATCTTTCCTTGCACCTGGGGTTTCACATGGGTAATTATAGATATGCTTAGCTGCTACAACCCACAAAGAATCATGTTACTTATGTTATGATAATGTCATCCTGACTAATGGCTCACTGTAATGGATGGTTAATTAAAAGTTGGCTTTTAGCAACATAGGGGGAATAAGTGCCTATGGTTTGGGTACTTATGTCCGCCCTCCCTAAGGACCGGTTCATGTAGCGACCACCCAGGATATACCGTACAACCCCAGCTACTATGACTCTAGCTTGACGTATTAGCAAACCTTCTACTAGTAGTGTGGTAGCTTACCTGGTAGGCGCAAAAGGGGGGTCTTGGTTACTAAGTATGGTAGTCCTTGCTCGTGAGGGATGCGACGAGTGGCTACTTGGGCTCCCTATGGGGACGGCTAACCATGCGCCAGACTGAAACCTAGTGGGTTGCTTCCTACTAGTAGAAACTATGAAAAGTCTCATAGTGAAACCCTGCCCGCTCACCTTGGAAGTGTTAGTGGGTCTTGCAAACCCTAGGCAAATGGGAATCATGACTTGGTGTGAAAGTGTACAACCTTTGCAGAGTGTAACACTGATATATTAGCCAAGCTCATGGATACGAGTGGCTTGGACCCCACATGATTAGAAATGGATCCCAAATGTTGATAAATGGAAGTTTTGGAAATTTGTTAGGCATGGCTATGTCCTGTGATGATGGGATGGCTAACTTGGCTTTGTTTTCGGCATGGCTATGCCGTATGATGATGGAGATGGAAATCTTTGGAATTGTCTTATAATTAATGATGGAACTCTCATTTAATTTAAGGGTTGGGATATCTGTCTACTCACTTAGTAATTTTAGGTTGTTTTAATAAAATTTTGCCAACTAAAAATGCTAACCCGCAGCAAGCCCAAGTCAGCTTTATCCTTGTTTTAAGCCTTGCATTTCATATTATTTTCTGCCAGTACTTGCTGAGTACGACAAGTGCTCACCCTTGCTATTTCTTAAATAAAATTAATGGCTGCTCTGAAGACGAAGCTTGGGACGGACATCCAGAGGATATTCCCGAGTGTTAGGTGTGTGTGCTATCATCAACCTTCCTATGGAGGGCAATGATGTTTCACCTTTTCTTTATAATAAGATGCTTCGCTTGTAATCAAACTCAGATGACTATGTAATAATAATAATATACTCTTTTTTGTACACTATTTTTGATTATCACTGATGATGTCAAGTCATATGTGTGGAAATTGATCCTGACACACATATGATGTGCACCCAATTTTGGCTCTATGAAATCAGGTGTGACAGAAGTGGTATCAGAGCCGTGTTGACCATAGGACATGCAGCCATATAGAAATGGTCTTACCTAACTGCCTTTGCTTCTTACCAGATTCTAATCATCTTTTTATTTTAGGTGGAGCTTACCCGTTTTACCACATAACATTACCTTACACCAGTCTTAAATATGTTCATCCATATTGACCATCTTTTGACCTATGCCTTGTTTTATTATCAATAGATGGCTCACCAACTATTGATATGCCGTAGGAGCTCGGTTCGCTATCATCGCCACCGCCTAATCGTGTTTCCGCTTATGGGTGAGACCGCTTGTTTCCACTTCTGCCCTAGCCACCGGGTGGATGATAGGGCTAGCTTTCCCGTCGGGGAATCGGTGGGAGGGGTGCCTCCCTAGGCACTACCCCAAGGGCCACCCCTAGAACAGCCCTAGGGGGGAGTACTAGCCGCACAGGGGGCACCCCTGCTAGCGCCAGGCGGGGATCCCAGCGATGATGGGGGTGATGATAGTTGGCACGCCAGGTAGGGGCTATGCGTGCTGTTTCCATGATGAACAAGATGGTACACTTTTCAAGCTCTTCGTCCTCTCCAAGACCTAGCCAGATCTTTACGGTCGGATCGATCTCTTAGGTCATCAATATTGATGGAGATAGAGAGATCTTCAAGCTAGTGTAGATCGATTCTACGCCGACCACACCAACGCCTGCAACAGCAGATCTAATCTTAGAACTGCCTCTAATGTCGTCTTTACCAACAACTCATCGTCTGCTGCCCCGCTACTCAAGGAAGCAGGTCGGTAATGATGATCTGATCGCATCCATCGATCAGATTGGCTACAAGCTCGCCGACTGCCTCTCCCTCATGGAATTGGGTCTAACCACTCCGGTTCGGCGCCGACCACCTTTTGGTTCCAATCTATCGAAAGCCGATCGGGAAACTCCAGGGGATACAGCCACCATCCATCAGGATGCCCTAAGGGAAAAATTCGCCGACTAGATCGAATGTGGCTCTGTCAACAATCTCCCTAAAATTGATCTGCCTAAGGCTGACCTGCACCATAAGGACGACGTTGCCTGGACTACTCGTTCTGATGCCAACTGCATCGCAATGATGATTGCCGCATAGAACTATGCTATGACGACCACAACTGCCGCCATGAGGATAGGCTGAAGAGCTCCAAACCTGACCAGATAATGCCATACGCCACTGACCAGATGTTCTGTCTAAAGCTAAGTCATGCTTTAACATTTTTCTAAATATTCCCCAACCTTCATATATCTCCATGATCTTTCTCCGAGCTATTTTGTCCATGTTTGTTCTTCGAACAATTTTGTTTCATGTATACCATCTTAAAGATAACATACAGCTAAGCCTAAGGCAAATCCCCGAACAGCCATGTTGATGCTCAGATGTTCCCAGCGGCCCTATCTCCGGCTGTTTACACCAAAACAATTTGCTCACTACATCATCGGCCAAAGTATTGAAAGCTACAGAATAGGTAGCGCTAAAGAATTCCTTAATCTAACGCTCATGATCCTCGGGGGGCACTACATCCGGGAAACCACAAGGAAGAAACCGAAGATTTTGACTAGAGCGGGCTTGTGCAGTAGCCAACATTGTGGTAGCACCATGGTGAACGCCATGGAGAGCAACCTCCCTGACGTGGTTTGGAATGTCATGCAAACGGACTATCGGAACGGTGCCCCTAGCATTGACAAATCTCGCCGCGTGATCTACGGCTGATCGAAGGCTTTCCAACTGAGCAGTTAGATCTGAAAAAAATTCAAAGAAAGGGTTGATCAGAAGATCTCGAAGGAAAAGTTAAGAAAAAAGCGAAGGAGATTGTGGTAGCCATCTCACCTGTGATTCTGGCTTCTGCCCTGGCCAACCGTTCCCTTAGATCGGCCTCAGAGGATGATCAGATTTGAATCATGGCCAGAGCCGACTCTGCGAGGGAAAGACAGTTGGTTATACTTTTATCAGTCCGATCAATGGAAGCGATTAGATCATCATTATCGACCTGCCTCCTCAGACAACTAGGAAGCTGGCGATGAATCAGTGTTGAAGATGATTCTGAAGATAGAACCAAGTCGACCCTGTGCTCCGGGGCGGTGGAGACATCCCAAGTAGCACCTTCCCGGCGATGAAGATGCTGGCGCGATCATGCGAACCCGTTAAGAACTTCCTCAGCAGGCCTCTTGCTATTCTCCATGATCTCAAACCTACAGAAAAGCAGGAACTATGCTAAAGACGCAGAAGGTTTGGGACAAGACAGGTAGTTTTCTGAGCCCTAGCCGTGGCCCGCAAATATAGCCCGGGGAGCGAGGAGATGGATTTTGCCGAGGGTGTGAAAACTAAAAACAGATACGAAAATGGATCAGCACTCCGGAATTTTAGGGGAGAGATAACGAAGAGATAACAGATTCAGACTTATTGCTTCCCCAGATTATAAAACATTGTGGGATGGATACGAAGAATTTACATTAACTAGAAATCAACCCACCAAGACTTCTTTGGATTGAAGGGAGTCCGGGCCCCCACAAGGCCGAAGGTCATCATGAACCAGGTCACATCGGCCGGATAATGGAATTATACTAGGAGAAGGGGAAAGGCCGCTCGCTTGACAGATGCCTGACTAGTTTCTCGTTGATCGGGAACTGTGGGAAAGAAGCCTGTGGCTCTCCCAGTGGGCGTTTGATGAAGCAAACAAGGGGAAGGTGTCCACACATTTTAGCCCTTGCAAACACTAGAACAGCTTTGCGAGCATGGAGAGAAGACTCAGGTGGTATCACAAGACTTCTTCTAGCCGCAATAGCTGATCCTCTTGCTCGACAAGGTGCTAGAATGAGCGACACAATCACCCTATACACAAGAATTCTTCTAGCCACTCAAGATCTTCATAGCAAAAGGATGGACCATGGAGGGTCTAGCGAAGTCAGAGCTCGAGAGGGCAGGTAGAAGAGAAACATAGCTGAATCATTAAGCTGCTCTCACCGGGGGTGGATAGGCATTTTATAGCTGGTCTGGAAGGATGAATCCAAGTGCCAAGTGCCCGTGAAGCAATGATGCTCTTGTAAAAGTTGTGAAGCATGGGCTCATGAGCTGACATAGGCGGTGACAAATAGTAGACCCCAGATCAAGATTCTCTACCCGTGACTGCAGACCCATCGAAGATGAAGACATGATAATTTTGGAATAAAATTACTTTCATTCCAAAATTAGGGGGCATGTGTTTACACTAGAATTTGGAAGAAGAGTTGCAGGGATTTGGAAGCTCCTGAAATCATGTCATCAAGGAATCAGCTGCATGGAGATCGGGGCCAATTGATTCGGACGCAACCCTAGAATCGACTTTCTTTAGATGGCGCCAGCAGATAATGATAGAGGCTATGATCGGCGCTGGGACGAGACATGCTGAACTCTACAAAAAGGGAAAGATTAGAGTCCAAGTTATCTTAAATTAGGAATGGTTTCATTATGTCAAAGATTGTATTGAGTCATACTCGAGTAAGGTTCATTTTTAGGCTTCGGGTATAAATACCAAACCCCAGCTATTGTAAAGGACACAATCAATCAAATACAAGTCAATGACTTTTTTCGGCTCCGGCCACCCCTTAGGAGTATGAGTAGAGTAGATCTCGGTGAGTTCTTCAGCGAGTACGGCTGCATCAATCCGGTCCACCTCCACTGCTTGTCTATGAGTACCGTCATGGTTTATACCTCTGTTCATATGGCTGCATCGATCCGGTCGACCCCCACTACGGCTCTGGTATAGGCTAGTTATTGACTCTTGCCTAGTTCAAGTATGGCCTGTGTGATTCTGCCTCACACCCCACTGCTTGAACTAGATCAAGGTCAAGTTATCGGCTCTACCTTAGGATGGCAGTCTTTGGTAGATTCATTAAGTTACTGATATTGCTTATTGCTTTCATCATTTATCTAATTACAGCAATATCACTCTGTCCGATTGAGATTGATCTGGATCGGCCTTATATCTTATTTAACCCATCGTTTGCTAATCTAAAGTTGATCTAATCTACACCTTAAATAATGAGTTATGTCTTATTGGCTATTTTATATCAATCTTAATCGTGCATAGCGTGTGGATAAGGCATGTCCGATCTTGAGTAGATCTATTGGTTAGCGAGAACTGTTTCATGACCCATTATCATGGCCTGTGGGATTCTGCCTCTCACCCCACTATTAGCACTATGGAGTGGGGATCGTTAGTTGGTAGATCCGTTCCTGAGAAGGCATGACCTTAACTGTGCGCTATGCTTGAATCGGCTGTTTAGCCGATATCAAGCACTTTCATGAACAGTTCACATCACGAGATCATTGAAGTAGAGATAAGTTGAAAGATATGTTAGCCCCATGATCTTATTATTGTATTACGGCATGCATGATTCTACCTCATGCCCCACTGATATTGGTAATGAGTTAGGATCGTTGAGTCTATTGTTGTTTCTACGGCCTGCATGATTCTGCCTCATGCCCCACTGGTCATGGCGATAGATGAGATCTAACATGTTCATTAGATTTATCTTTATTAAATGGTTAAGTGGTGTTGAAATGTTTAACTTGTAATCATTGGCTCAGTATAAACCGATCATCATTGATATCTTATTGCCATTGATTAATATTTGTTTAAATAATATTTATTCAGAATGATAACTGATTCTTCTTATATAACCCCATGAGTTTTAATCGATTTATTCTTATGAATATGCTCAAATCGACTATTTAGTCGATCTCCTCTCATATTGGCTCTCAGAGCCGCACATTCGGGACTGTCTGGCAACACCGACACGTTCCGCCCTTAATTACTGATAAGCTTTCTCTCCTTGTCAATTGCGGGGTCAAATTGACTGGCACATCTTGGGAGGATTGCTCAGGATCGACTACCCTTGCGCTGAAGCTAGGCGGATCTGCTCCATCGAGCGGACTCTTCCGGCTTGCTGCGTGTGTCCTCGGCATGGAGACAAAAATTCTATGTCGACACCGGCTTCTCCCTACACATGCACGAGCGCCTGCCCTCTGCGTTAGGGGTGGTCAGCAGCGGCTCCTTAGTGACGCCCTGCTCTTCCTACACGCACACGGGCTTCGCGCTCTGTGTTATGGTTAACAGGGTAGCTAGGGCTAGAGACTCAGCTACACACTAACTGGTCGGACGGTTTATATTAAATATAAACACATCTTTAGAATAACATTAAGTGTTCACACCAACTGATCACCGAGCTACATATGCTATTTCATCACCATTGCTGATTCTTCTCTGGAGTTCATATATTACATCATGTCCTACCCATTCTACACATTTTGTTTTGTAGGGGCGCGGTTCCATCAATGAGCTTATGCTTAGGGATTGGACAAGATGATCATCGTCCAGGTGGTCGGACCACCTATCGGACAGACTTCACCGCCAACCAATTAGTTGGACTGCTCGACACTCACTCCTGCTCGACGTTCACTTCGCCGTCGACCAGTTGGTTGGACTGCTCACTTCACCACCGACCAGTTGGTTGGGCTGCTCGGTGCTCGATTTTTCACCAACCAACTGGTTGGATTGTCCGTCGCCTCATCGTCAGCTACGCTAGGGGCTCGCCAGCTAAGTTGGGGACTCCACAGCATTTGGATTGTTCGTCACTTCATCGTCAGCCACGCTGGGGGACTCACCAGCTAAGCTGGGGACTCCTTGGTGTTCGGATTCTTTGTGCAAGCGTCGCTAGCTAAGCTGAGGAGTCCCTTGGTGGTCGGATCTTGCTACATCTCATCGGTGTGCTATCAAGTTGCTCCATACTGTTCAGATTAGGGTGCTAATCTTAGGCAGCACATCCGAGGTCTTGTGAAGTACATGGTAGATGACGTTGGCAAGCTTTCATTAAAAATTCCTTGACCCTGCTACAAGATATATTCACAATCTTCCAGCAGGCTCGGGGACTACGTGTGTGCACGTCATCTCACGATGATTGTATTTATTTCTACACTGGTTTCCAGCCACATTGGGGACGAGGTCAGCACCTGAAGACTACTACTTTGGACCCTGGCACCACATGACCATGTCACCTACTGTTAGGCTCGGGGACTGAGTGGGCACACTTCACCTTGTAGTGAATGTGCACCTTTCATTTTAGGGCTCAGCCCATGGACTGGTTGCCTGTTCAGCTGGTCTTCTGTCTTTCTTCTACTTTATGGACCCTGGCACCACATGACCATGTCACCTACTATTAGGCTCAGGGACTAAGTGGGCACACTTCACCTTGTGGTGAGTGTGTTTTCTTTAATCTGTTCATTGGAAGACTCTGTGCCTCCTGAAGTTGAAGAAGATTATCTCCCTTTCTCGTGGTTAGACTCTAAGTGGGCACACTTGGTTCACAGCGAGGAAATTTTCAATTTTGAACTTGAGCTCCTTACATCCTTCTAGCAAGCCTTACTTGGGTAAGATCAGGCTCGGTCGGACAGTTAAGCTGGTCAGTTATGGTCCACAACTGCTCGGTGACTCATTAGGGTGGTCGGACTACGAGTCTGACTGCTCGACTTTGTTTACACCTGCTTGGATAAGCTCAAGACGGTGTTGCACAGCGGATACAAGGTGCTCGGGGACTAGCTGTGGGGGGTACGACCTTGGATACCCATGGTAGACTACAAGGGTTGTGCCACTAGGGGTGGTCTAGCCCATAAGATGAAGTCTTACGGTGCACAGTGCTACTCGGTGTGTACCTCAAGACATCAAGGGCGATATCCTAAAGATGCTGCGAGATTTGTTAGGATATGCTCCATCCCATGATTCCAGTAATATGTTATTACTTATCGGTTATCTCCTAGATCTAACCAACTTGTAACCCCCCGCTATATAAGGTGGGTAGGGGACCCCCTCAAAACACACGCAAAATCATACCATAGCCAATACAAACCAACAAACCACAGGAGTACTCTGTAAATCACCTTATTATCTAAGGAAATTAATAAATGAATATAAATAAATTAGTTAGGCTTAACCATGATGTTTTTTGTGGTGTGTGTGATGCATATAATCTGTTGATACTGTTAGTGAAGCTTAGAAGTATTTGTTTACAGGTAACTAGTTAATTATTGCTTTATAATTCAACTAGATGACTGCATGTGTAGTTTCAGTTGTGGTGATGATTTCATGATGATAATGATCTTTTTTGTAAAACATGTTAATAAAAAAGTTGTAGATAACTCACGTATCTACCTGCTATTAAATTTTCATAGTCATAGGTCTTATGGTTTAAGAATTATGGCTGTTAGAAGTTTGCTGTCAGAAATGCTTGCTCTCTAAATAGATCTAAAAGATTGAATTGTTTGACCTAGATAACTGTTGAATCACATTAAGATGATTGAAACAAAGTTGTAGTAAATTTCATAAGATTTCTAGAATGTTTACAACCATATTATTTTGATGTATATAACTCCAGTTATGATCAAAACAAGTGGCTGCTGTCTTGTAGTCTAGAAAATGATTTACATAAGTGTTTGTTTAAGTTACTAGAGAAGTGATATGCACCTACTCAGTAAAAGAAAATGTAACTTGTTATCACCTGAATGCAATGCTACTAAGAACACTTATGAGGATGCATTCATCACATCATATCATATTATACATGTCATTATATATGCATCCATGATATCTTATTTCCTGCTCATGCATATAGGATCATCCGAAGGGATAACCTTGTTGGAGTTCGAAGAAGAGCCAGAGGAACAACAGGAGGCACCTTAGGCCGTAGCTCCAGAAGGAGAGGAGCAAACTCTTGAAGACTTACCCAAGTGCCCAGACCAGAGGCCAACTTTTTTTATCAAAGGCAAGCCTCGGAGCATTTTAAGCCTCCCATGCTTTACAGAATATCACTTGAGTCCTTTTATGTTTGATGCATTAGGTTCTAAGAGTTGAATTGGAAACACTTGATGCATAGAACTACCTTGTCTAGATATATACCTCTAACCCTATATAGGTCCAGGATCGAATATATGCTTAGCCATGCTTAGACTGGTAGAAGTCGAATGATTTCCTGTCACCTGCGAGATATAGGTGGATACTAGAGCACAGTTGGCTATATTTGCTATCGTGAAAAAAAGAACCAAGGGATAATGTAACTGGAGGTCAGAAGGAGTCTATGCGTAGGTTGGCTCATGTGATTCTATCTGTGCTGATTAAGGACCGTACCATTGTTGGCACTTCTATCAAGATAGAACGCATTCCTCTCACTTAGCTGGCCGGATAACTCATTCTGATCGCGAAGCCAAATAGCTCAACTCAGGGCGGGCCCCATTCTATAAGAGTGCGCACTCTAGATGGTAGTAATGATGTGCGGGGAGCCAAATGTAAGCCTAAGGGCAGGCTGGGCCTGAACATCCTGGCAGCTTGTTGTCCCTGATTTTGCGGCGCTGATGGAACCCGCGAAATATGGACCTAAGTTGTACCAAAGGTGACCTAAGGTGACCGTTGATCTGGTTTGCTTGGTTTGTGTTAGGAATAAATTCCTAGCTAGTGGAAATCGATTCGAATTGCCGTCTCTCCTGGACAGTGAGAAACTTGGCTAGTCCCAACATCGTAGTAAGTGTATTATGGATTGATGGTTACGATGAACTTGGAATTACTACACCAGCTATGGTTATTATTGTTATGCTACTAAATGATATAGCACATGTTTTGCATAGGTTAGTTGCTAATCTAGATATGAATATCTATAATTAACTTGATGACCGAATTATAACTATATACTTGAATTGGTAAGCTTTTTACGCAAAGTGTTGTCAAGCTAGCTCCACTTATATAGCCTTGCATAATCCTTGGAGTCACTTTATTTTTGGTTTATGATGGGTAAGTCTAGCTAATTACCTTCTTGTACTAAGGGTTTATTTCCCATTGTTGCAGATAATACGATGTATTATGGCTACTATAAGAACGGCTTCTGTCCTGCCGTGGACGAGGAGTAGGGCCCTAGGCAAGGCATCTCTTGTTAATCCCTCTCTTATGCTTTTGTGGGATTGTGATCATGAGCTGGCACCATATTTGAACAATGATGACAGATGTTGGTTTCAAACTTTAATTCCTTCCACTACTATTTTACCTGAACTTGGTTTGTAATAACTTTTAATCGTACTCTGATGTATGAAATTGTATTTGTGAACTTTATGTAATATGTGACATGTATGTTGAATTATGTACGATCTTGGTTGTATGTTGGTTGAATCGAGACCCTTCGTGGTACTCGATGGACTACCGGGTTTATATGGGCTCAAGTATGACAATGCGACCGCTTGTGGGCTACTATTGTACTTGTGCTCTTATAAATTGGACGGTTCTGCTACAGTTGGCATCAGAGCAAGATTCAACATTAATTGCCATATGTTTATTTAAAACAAAGGTTTTTGTTTTCCAAAACCAATTTTTAGCAACTAAAAGCTATATATATAGGTGTTTGAATCTAAAGTGTGCCAGTGATCACTTTTTTTATGCCGAGTTAAGGATTTTAGGTGACTAATTAAGTACTAACTTGGGGGTTTTTATTTTCGTTGTCCATACGGTGTGCTATTGTAACGATGCCATTCACTTGAGTGGTAATGTATGGATCAAATGCCTCTACGCCCAAGGTAAGATGCCACTCATCATCACAATGGTATGACAGCAAGTTGTGAGCGTGCGGTCTACGAGGAGAGTTAGCTTTGATATTGAAGTATACATATGTCTCATATATATACGGAGGTATTTAATTGTGGGTTAGCTTTGATACAACTATATATGCATATTATATGTATATATAGGACGTATTTACTTTCGGGTAGCTTTGATATGGAAGTATATATATATGGGTATATATATGGAAGTATTTAGCTTGCAACCTAGAGCCTAGATTTTTATTTCTGCTTATATACTTGTGGGGTTGGGCTAAAATGAAATTCTTGTGTAGGTACACTAACAGTGAAACGTGTAGCCCAACTAGCTACGTTATATATGAGAAAACGCATGTATGCCATCATGTATGCCATTAGAAGTTTTAATTTTCCTAAGTTTGTGAGGACGTACGGAACGTGCATGCATCATGATCAATTGTTCATTACACACTTGCATTGTTAAGTAACTCTTATTCGGTTAAGTAACTCTTTTCTATTATAACATTGTTCTTACGAGAGTTGCACCAGTTTGTTGGAACAGATGGTAGCATCAGCTGGGAGTGAGACTTTCCTAGAGATGTTCGGTACCCCTACCCTACTTTGGAGGATCCTGCATTATGCGGGATATATCGAACCGCCTTGCTATTCCTAGAATGAGGTATACCTAGAAGGATAGCCATGGTATGAGGTGCAGCTAACCATACCAGCTTTTACCCAAGCACCCCTATGGCAGGAGTGGAAGGCAAAATCTGAATGAAAACTCCTTGGGAAGGTGCCTAGGAAGTTGCTTTTGAGGTGCTGAGCCAGATATGTTAGCAACATGGGGATGAGCTTACCAGTAGTGCCGCTATTACTTTTCCTCGAGTGGATCCATCCACAGTAGTTTGGGTACAGCGCAACTACAATGCATTGATCCGAGATCGGAATAAGCGGGCATATAGTTCTAGTCCCGCTATGAGTGCAATGTTTGCCGTGATGAAGATGTTCTATACTCAATAGGATACCTGGGACTTCTGGCAGGAGTCCTATACCACTTGCATGGACAGGCTCATGAGAGCCAAAGCTAACCAGCGGAAGCTGAGGAAGCATGTTCGCAAGCACAAGAAGGCAGCAAGTGAGGCTTGATGGGAAACTAATTAGGCATATGTAGCATTGGGAAATCTCCACACTCAGATGGAGCAAGTTGATCAGCAGAGAGCTACCACCCAAGAGGCAAGAGCTGATGATCAGGTAGTACTAGTAGGACTACGGGAGCAGCTGGAGGCCGCCTGTGCCAAGGCGCTCATAGCTACGCGCCAGCGGATCCAAGCAAACAACCATGTAGCCCTAGCAAAAGCAGCACGAAATAGAGCCGAAGCCTTAGCCGCGTAGCAGGACCATGTCAAAAGGGACTTGCGCCAGCAGCTTGTGCAGACCCAGAACATGGTGGTTGATCTTCAGCATGAGGTGCATTTTCTGAACAACTAACTGCACCCAATCCTAGATGAGGAAGAAGAAGATCCAGAAATGTTTGTCGAAGATGATGGTTGGGAGGAAGAAGAAGTGGAGCTAGAGGATGAGGATGATGCTATCTCCAACCTCGACAGCGAGCATGCTGAAGAATAGAGCCATTTAGTGACTAGTTTGAAGCACTAATTGTATCCCTGCTATTTGTGTAACGAACTTGTAGTTTGAACTTCAGTACTCGTGATGTAACTTCGGTGTAATATTGGTACTTTGCGTGTTAGTCCATGATGGGTTGAACTTTGATGAAATTCCAGTTACATTTTACTGTTGAAATATGACATGCACGTTAACGCGTTGCGAGTACGATAGGTGACCTAATTGGTGATGTTATGTTGCAAGAATGAATTATTATGCCTTTGTTTTATTGTATGAATTTAAGATTCTCTCCAGTAATTTTAGTTTGGCATAATTACACAATTCATCTGCAATCTCTAGACATCAACCAATAATCACTTATTGTTGCATTTTTTGTAGATGGATCACACCCGTGTTGGGGTAGGCACCAGCCAAGGTGGCAACAACGGTGACTTACCACCACCGCTGTCACTATCTGCGAATCAATTCTTCACACAGTTCCTGGGTAATCAGAGAGCCATGGAGGATACACTACGCCTCATTGTGTAGAACAGCGCTCACGCCAATCAGCAGCATCAAGGGCCTAAACCGAATCAATATAGCTCGTTCAAAGATTTCCAAGACACCAAGCCTCCTATCTTCAAAGAGGCCGAAGAATCTCTCTAGGTGGAAGAGTGGCTGAACACAATAGAGCAAAAGTTTCATCTGTTGAGGGTAACGGAGCATCAGAAGGCCGAGTATGCGTCTCATCAACTATAGGGACCGACAGGGATATGGTGGAATCATTTCCTATCTTCTCTACCTGTAAACACATAGGTCACCTAGGAACAGTTCAAGTTAGCCTTTAGGGGATATCACATTCCCCTGAGGCTAATGCGCATGAAAGCCACCGAGTTCATGAGACTTACTCAAGGGACCAAAACCCTTACCGAGTACATGCATGCCTTCAACAATCTGTCCAGATATGCCCCAGAGTTTGTCAACATAGAGGAAAAGAAAATAGAGAGCTTCAAGAGAGGCCTTGGCATCAAACTAATGAAGACTATGGCCAACTCAAGGTGTGCCACCTATAATGAGTTTGTGAGTGATGCCTTAACCTAGGAGAATCATAACAACTTACATGCATCAGCAAAGGGCCGCAAAAGAGCAGCTGAGGTAGGTGCCTCAGGGTCATCTCAGTCTAGAGCTCAAGTGGCAGCCAGGCCATAGTTTCATCCACCAGCACCTAAGTATAGGCCTCCTCAGCCAAAAGCTCAAGCCAATCGCCCTCAGAAGACATTCTGCAGGGCATTCACCATTGCCATGCCTAAGGGCATCGCAGGCCAGGGAAGCTCAGTAGGAGCAAGGAACAACCAGCCATGCTTCAACTGCAATCAGGTGGGTCATTGGGCCAAGGAGTGTCCCCATCCCAAGAAGAATAGCAATCAAAACCAGGGCAATCAGAAATAGGCAAATCCTAAGGCACATCCTGGATACGTGCATTATACAGCCGTGGAAGAAATTCCCGTGGAAGAAATTGTGACCGCCGGTATGTTTCTTGCTAACAAACATCCCACCATTATTTATTTGATTCTGGAGCTTCTCATTCATTTATGAGCCAAACATTTGCATCTAAGCATCATCAGAAGATAATTGAGGTAGACAAGGGTGATTATAGTATACGTTTAGCTGGGGCCACTATTTCTACTAATCAATTAGTGAGAGATGGGCTCATCTCTATACAAGAGAGGGAGTACACTATGGATCTTATAATATTGCCAGGACTATTAATAGATGTGATTTTGGGCATGAATTGGATGAGGGGTCATGGAGTTCTCATTGACACTACCACTAGAATAATTATGTTGAGAGAACCAAAGGGGTGTAATGCTTTTCTAGTACCACTTCTCTGGATCTTCAAAACTTGTCTTGTGCTATCCAAGCCACTACTCTCTATGATATTCCAGTGGTTTGCGAATTTCCTGATATGTTTCTGGAGGAGTTGTTGGGTTTACCATCGGATAGGTATGTGGAATTTAAGATTGAGTTAGTGCCAGGTACAGCACCTATCTCAAGAAGACCCTACTTGATGCCACCAAATGAGTTAGCCAAACTTAAAATCAATTCGAATCACCGTCTCTCCCAGACAGTGAGAAACTTGGCTAGTCCCAACATCGTAGTAAGTGTATTATGGAATGATGGTTATGATGAACATGGAATTACAACACCGGCTATGGTTATTATTGTTATGCTGCTAAATGATATACCATATGCTTGGCATAGGTTAGTTGCTAATCTAGAGATGAATAGCTATAATTAACTTGATGACCGAATTATAACTGTATACTTGAATTGGTAAGGTTTTTATGCAAAATGTTGTCAAGCTAGCTCCACTTATATAGCCTTGCATAATCCTTGGAGTCACTTTATTTTTGGTTTATGATGGGTAAGTCTAGCTGAGTACCTTCTTGTACTCAGGGTTTATTTCCCATTGTTGCAAATAATACAATGTATCATGGCTACTATAAGAATTGCTTCTGTGGGATTGTGATCATGAGCTGGCCCTGTATTTGAACAATGATGACAGATGTTGGTTTCAAACTTTAATTGCTTCCACTACTATTTTACCTGAACTTGGTTTGTAATAACTTTTAATCGTACTCTGATGTATGAAATTGTATTTGTGAACTTTATGTAATATGTGACATGTATGTTGAATTATGTACGATCTTGGTTGTATGTTGGTTGAATCGAGACCCTTCGTGGTACTCGATGGACTACCGGGTTTATATGGGCTCAAGTATGACAATGCGACCGCTTGTGGGCTACTATTGTACTTGTGCTCTTATAAATTGGACGGTTCTGCTACAGTTGGCATCAGAGCAAGATTCAACATTAATTGCCATATGTTTATTTAAAACAAAGGTTTTTGTTTTCCAAAACCAATTTTTAGCAACTAAAAGCTATATATATAGGTGTTTGAATCTAAAGTGTGCCAGTGATCACTTTTTTTATGCCGAGTTAAGGATTTTAGGTGACTAATTAAGTACTAACTTGGGGGTTTTTATTTTCGTTGTCCATACGGTGTGCTATTGTAACGATGCCATTCACTTGAGTGGTAATGTATGGATCAAATGCCTCTACGCCCAAGGTAAGATGCCACTCATCATCACAATGGTATGACAGCAAGTTGTGAGCGTGCGGTCTACGAGGAGAGTTAGCTTTGATATTGAAGTATACATATGTCTCATATATATACGGAGGTATTTAATTGTGGGTTAGCTTTGATACAACTATATATGCATATTATATGTATATATAGGACGTATTTACTTTCGGGTAGCTTTGATATGGAAGTATATATATATGGGTATATATATGGAAGTATTTAGCTTGCAACCTAGAGCCTAGATTTTTATTTCTGCTTATATACTTGTGGGGTTGGGCTAAAATGAAATTCTTGTGTAGGTACACTAACAGTGAAACGTGTAGCCCAACTAGCTACGTTATATATGAGAAAACGCATGTATGCCATCATGTATGCCATTAGAAGTTTTAATTTTCCTAAGTTTGTGAGGACGTACGGAACGTGCATGCATCATGATCAATTGTTCATTACACACTTGCATTGTTAAGTAACTCTTATTCGGTTAAGTAACTCTTTTCTATTATAACATTGTTCTTACGAGAGTTGCACCAGTTTGTTGGAACAGATGGTAGCATCAGCTGGGAGTGAGACTTTCCTAGAGATGTTCGGTACCCCTACCCTACTTTGGAGGATCCTGCATTATGCGGGATATATCGAACCGCCTTGCTATTCCTAGAATGAGGTATACCTAGAAGGACAGCCATGGTATGAGGTGCAGCTAACCATACCAGCTTTTACCCAAGCACCCCTATGGCAGGAGTGGAAGGCAAAATCTGAATGAAAACTCCTTGGGAAGGTGCCTAGGAAGTTGCTTTTGAGGTGCTGAGCCAGATATGTTAGCAACATGGGGATGAGCTTACCAGTAGTGCCGCTATTACTTTTCCTCGAGTGGATCCATCCACAGTAGTTTGGGTACAGCGCAACTACAATGCATTGATCCGAGATCGGAATAAGCGGGCATATAGTTCTAGTCCCGCTATGAGTGCAATGTTTGCCGTGATGAAGATGTTCTATACTCAATAGGATACCTGGGACTTCTGGCAGGAGTCCTATACCACTTGCATGGACAGGCTCATGAGAGCCAAAGCTAACCAGCGGAAGCTGAGGAAGCATGTTCGCAAGCACAAGAAGGCAGCAAGTGAGGCTTGATGGGAAACTAATTAGGCATATGTAGCATTGGGAAATCTCCACACTCAGATGGAGCAAGTTGATCAGCAGAGAGCTACCACCCAAGAGGTAAGAGCTGATGATCAGGTAGTACTAGTAGGACTACGGGAGCAGCTGGAGGCCGCCTGTGCCAAGGCGCTCATAGCTACGCGCCAGCGGATCCAAGCAAACAACCATGTAGCCCTAGCAAAAGCAGCACGAAATAGAGCTGAAGCCTTAGCCGCGTAGCAGGACCATGTCAAAAGGGACTTGCGCCAGCAGCTTGTGCAGACCCAGAACATGGTGGTTGATCTTCAGCATGAGGTGCATTTTCTGAACAACTAACTGCACCCAATCCTAGATGAGGAAGAAGAAGATCCAGAAATGTTTGTCGAAGATGATGGTTGGGAGGAAGAAGAAGTGGAGCTAGAGGATGAGGATGATGCTATCTCCAACCTCGACAGCGAGCATGCTGAAGAATAGAGCCATTTAGTGACTAGTTTGAAGCACTAATTGTATCCCTGCTATTTGTGTAACGAACTTGTAGTTTGAACTTCAGTACTCGTGATGTAACTTCGGTGTAATATTGGTACTTTGCGTGTTAGTCCATGATGGGTTGAACTTTGATGAAATTCCAGTTACATTTTACTGTTGAAATATGACATGCACGTTAACGCGTTGCGAGTACGATAGGTGACCTAATTGGTGATGTTATGTTGCAAGAATGAATTATTATGCCTTTGTTTTATTGTATGAATTTAAGATTCTCTCCAGTAATTTTAGTTTGGCATAATTACACAATTCATCTGCAATCTCTAGACATCAACCAATAATCACTTATTGTTGCATTTTTGTAGATGGATCACACCCGTGTTGGGGTAGGCACCAGCCAAGGTGGCAACAACGGTGACTTACCACCACCGCTGTCACTATCTGCGAATCAATTCTTCACATAGTTCCTGGGTAATCAGAGAGCCATGGAGGATACACTACGCCTCATTGTGTAGAACAGCGCTCACGCCAATCAGCAGCATCAAGGGCCTAAACCGAATCAATATAGCTCGTTCAAAGATTTCCAAGACACCAAGCCTCCTATCTTCAAAGAGGCCGAAGAATCTCTCTAGGTGGAAGAGTGGCTGAACACAATAGAGCAAAAGTTTCATCTGTTGAGGGTAACGGAGCATCAGAAGGCCGAGTATGCGTCTCATCAACTATAGGGACCGACAGGGATATGGTGGAATCATTTCCTATCTTCTCTACCTGTAAACACATAGGTCACCTAGGAACAGTTCAAGTTAGCCTTTAGGGGATATCACATTCCCCTGAGGCTAATGCGCATGAAAGCCACCGAGTTCATGAGACTTACTCAAGGGACCAAAACCCTTACCGAGTACATGCATGCCTTCAACAATCTGTCCATATATGCCCCAGAGTTTGTCAACATAGAGGAAAAGAAAATAGAGAGCTTCAAGAGAGGCCTTGGCATCAAACTAATGAAGACTATGGCCAACTCAAGGTGTGCCACCTATAATGAGTTTGTGAGTGATGCCTTAACCTAGGAGAATCATAACAACTTACATGCATCAACAAAGGGCCGCAAAAGAGCAGCTGAGGTAGGTGCCTCAGGGTCATCTCAGTCTAGAGCTCAAGTGGCAGCCAGGCCATAGTTTCATCCACCAGCACCTAAGTATAGGCCTCCTCAGCCAAAAGCTCAAGCCAATCGCCCTCAGAAGACATTCTGCAGGGCATTCACCATTGCCATGCCTAAGGGCATCGCAGGCCAGGGAAGCTCAGTAGGAGCAAGGAACAACCAGCCATGCTTCAACTGCAATCAGGTGGGTCATTGGGCCAAGGAGTGTCCCCATCCCAAGAAGAATAGCAATCAAAACCAGGGCAATCAGAAATAGGCAAATCCTAAGGCACATCCTGGATACGTGCATTATACAGCCGTGGAAGAAATTCCCGTGGAAGAAATTGTGACCGCCGGTATGTTTCTTGCTAACAAACATCCCACCATTATTTATTTGATTCTGGAGCTTCTCATTCATTTATGAGCCAAACATTTGCATCTAAGCATCATCAGAAGATAATTGAGGTAGACAAGGGTGATTATAGTATACGTTTAGCTGGGGCCACTATTTCTACTAATCAATTAGTGAGAGATGGGCTCATCTCTATACAAGAGAGGGAGTACACTATGGATCTTATAATATTGCCAGGACTATTAATAGATGTGATTTTGGGCATGAATTGGATGAGGGGTCATGGAGTTCTCATTGACACTACCACTAGAATAATTATGTTGAGAGAACCAAAGGGGTGTAATGCTTTTCTAGTACCACTTCTCTGGATCTTCAAAACTTGTCTTGTGCTATCCAAGCCACTACTCTCTATGATATTCCAGTGGTTTGCGAATTTCCTGATATGTTTCTAGAGGAGTTGTTGGGTTTACCATCGGATAGGTATGTGGAATTTAAGATTGAGTTAGTGCCAGGTACAGCACCTATCTCAAGAAGACCCTACTTGATGCCACCAAATGAGTTAGCCAAACTTAAAATCAATTCGAATCACCGTCTCTCCCAGACAGTGAGAAACTTGGCTAGTCCCAACATCGTAGTAAGTGTATTATGGAATGATGGTTATGATGAACATGGAATTACAACACCGGCTATGGTTATTATTGTTATGCTGCTAAATGATATACCATATGCTTGGCATAGGTTAGTTGCTAATCTAGAGATGAATAGCTATAATTAACTTGATGACCGAATTATAACTGTATACTTGAATTGGTAAGGTTTTTATGCAAAATGTTGTCAAGCTAGCTCCACTTATATAGCCTTGCATAATCCTTGGAGTCACTTTATTTTTGGTTTATGATGGGTAAGTCTAGCTGAGTACCTTCTTGTACTCAGGGTTTATTTCCCATTGTTGCAAATAATACAATGTATCATGGCTACTATAAGAATTGCTTCTGTGGGATTGTGATCATGAGCTGGCCCTGTATTTGAACAATGATGACAGATGTTGGTTTCAAACTTTAATTGCTTCCGCTACTATTTTACCTGAACTTAGTTTGTAATACCTTTTAATTGTACTCTGATGTATGAAGTTGTATTTGTGAACTTTATGTCACATGTGACATGTATGTTGAATCATGTATGATCTTGGTTATATGTTGGTTGAATCGAGACCCTTCGTGGTACTCGATGGACTATCAGGTTTATATGGGCTCAAGTATGATAATGCTACCGCTTGCGGGCTGCTATTGTACTTGTGCTCTTATAAATTGGACAGTTCTACTATAGCCCCTTGGTTGCCGCTTCGGTGTGGTGTCTGTAACACCCTAGTGTTAAGCATGCATTGGGAACTTGTATTTCATGAGCACAAGCATCATCCAAGCATTCATGAGCATGAGCATGAGCATAAGATCACCGCCCCACCTCTTTCCTCAAAGGCAAGCCCCGGAGCATTCTAAGTCTCCTAGTGTATTATAAAATACTACTTGAGTCCTTTATGATTGATGCATTAGGTTATAAGAGTTGACTAGAAACACTTGATGCATGGAACTACCTTGTCTAGAGATATACACCTTTAACCCTGTGTAGGTCTAGGATCGAATATATGCTTAGCCATGCTTAGACCGGTAGAAGTCGGGTGATTTCCTGTAGCCTACGAGATATAGGTCGATACCAAAGCACGGTTGGCTTTATTTGCTATGGTGGAAAAGAACCATGGGGTAATGTAAATGGAGGCCAGGCGAAGGCTATGTGTAGGTTGACTCATGTGATTCTGTCTGTGCCGATTAAGGACCGTACCGTTGTTGGACCTTTTAATAAGATTGAACGCATGCATGTCATTTAGCTGGCCGGATAACTCATTCCGACCGTGAAGCCGAGTAGCTCAACTCAAGTTGGGCCCCATTCTATAAAAGTGCGCACTCTGGATGGTAGTAAGGATGTGCGTGGAGCTAGACGTGAGCCCAAGGGTAGGCCGGGCCTAAACGTCCTAGTAGCTGGTTGTCCCTGATTGTGCGGCGCTGGGCAAACCCGCGAAATGTGGACTTGAGTTGTACCAAAGGTGACATAAGGTGGCTGTTGATCTGGTTTGCCTAGGTTTGTGTTAGGAATAAATTTCCAGCTGGTTAAAATCGATTCGAATCGCCGTCTCTCCTGGATAGTGAGAAACTTGGCTAGCTCCAACATTGTAGTAATTGTATTACAAAATGTGATGGTTCGGATAAACATGGAATTACTACACCATCTATGGTTACTATTGGATGCTCTTAAATGATATACCACATGTTTGGCATAGGATAGTTGCTAATAGAGAATTGAATAGCTATAATTGATTTGATGACCTAAGTACAACTGTATAACTGAGTAAATCGCTTTTTATGCAAAATGTTGTCAAGCTACCTCCACTTATAAAGCCTTGCATAATCCTTGGAGTCAATTTTATTTTTGGTTTATGATGGGTAAGTCTAGTTGAGTACCTTCTTGTACTCTGGGTTTTATTCCCATTATTGCAGATGGTACCGTCTATCACGACTATTGCAAGAACTGCTTCTATCCTACCGTGGATGAGGAGTGAGCCTTGGGCAGGCATCTTAATAATCCTTCTTATATGCTTTTGTGGATTGTTATCAAGAGTTGGCACTATATTTGAACTATGTTGACAAATGCTAGTTTCAAACTTAATTTACTTCCGCTACTATCTATCAAACTTGGTTTGTAATAACCATCTTTCGTACTCTTATGAATGGATTGTAATCATGAACTTTATGTAATATGTGACATGTATGTTGAATCATGTACGATCTTGGTTGTATGTGGATCATTTATCAAGACCCGTCGTGGTACTCGATAGACAACCGGGTTTATATGGGCTCAAGTATGACAGTGCGACCGCTTGTGGGCTGCCATTGTACTTGTGCTCTTATAAATTGGTCGGTTCTACGACAGCTGGCATCAGAGCAAGATTCAACATTAATTGCCACATGTGTATTTAAAACAAAGGTTTTTGTTTTCCAAAACTAGTTTCTAGCAACTAATAGCTATATAAATAGGTATTTGAAACCTAGAGTTGAAATCTAAAGTGTGCCAGTGATCACTTTCTTTATGCCCAGTTAAGGACTCTTAGTTGGCTATTCAAGTACTAACATGGGGGGTTTTACTTTCATCGTCCATACGGCGTGCTATTGTATGGATGCCATTCATTTGAGTGGTAATGTATGGATCAAATGCCTCTACGCCAAGGTAAGAAGGTAAGTTGATGAGTGGCATGACCGCAAGATGTGAGCGTGCGGTCGGGGAGAGCTATCTTTGGTATGGCTATGTATGCATGCTTGCATGTGTATATGGTGCGTGTTTAATTGTGGGTAATAAATTGTCATTAGGTAGCTTTGATACGGCAGTATATGTATGGGTGTACATATATGGAAGTATTTAGTTGCAACTTAGAGACCAGATTTACATTCTGCATATTTAATTATGGGGTTGGGCTGAAATGAAACTCTTATGCAGGTACACTAACAACGAAACATGTAGCCCGACTAGCTACGCTATATATGAGAGAACGTATGTATGCCACCGTGTATGTCGTAGAAATAATTTTTCCTAAGTTTGTAAGGACGTACGGAACGTGCATGCATCATGATAAATAATTATTTAATACTTGCATTGTTCCTCCCCTTATAGATCTCTTACTCGGTTATGTAACTCTTATCCATTATGACTTTGTCTCACGAGAGTTGCACATGTTGTTGGTACAGATGGCAGCACCGGCTAGAAGTGAGAGTTTCCTATTGATGTTCAGAACTCCTGCTCTGCTTTGGAGAGTCTTGCACTATGCGGGGTATTATGAACTGCCCCTCTATCACTGGAATGAAGTATACCTGGAGGGACAGCCATGGTATGAAGTGCGGCTAACCATACTAGCTCATACTCGAGCACCCTTCTAGCAGGAATGGAAGGCGGAATCTGAAGGAAGAACTCCTTGGGAAGCTACCCAAGTAGTAGCCTTCAAGGTACTAAGTCAGATCTATTAGCAGCACGGGGATGAGCTTACCGGCAGTGCCGCTGGTGTTTTTCCTCGGGTGGATCCATCCAAGTAGTGTGGGCATGGCACAACCGCAATGCGTTGATCTGAGATCGGGATGAGCGGGTCGACAGTTCTAGTCCCGCCATGAGCGTCATGTTTGCAGTGATGAAGATGTTCTATACTCATCAGGACACCAAGGATTTTTGGCAGGAGTCCTACACCACTTGCATGGATAAGCTCATGAGGGCCAAAGCTACACAGCGTAAGCTCAAGAAGCATGTGCACAAGCACAAAAGGCAGCAAGTGAGGCTCGATGGGAAACTGATCAAGCATATGTAGCTTTGGGAAATCTCTACACCCAGATGGAGCAAGTTGATCAGTAGAGAGCTGTCGCCTAGGAGGCCAGAGTAGATGATCAAGCAATGTTAGCAAGACTGCGAGAGCAGCTAGAGGCCGCCTGTGCTGAGGCGTTTATAGTTACGCGCCAGTGGATCCTAGCAAACAACCATGCAACTTTAGCAGAAGTAGAAAGAGACAGGTCCCATGCCATGAGCATCTAGTAGGATCATGTTGAGAGGGACTTGCGCCAGCAGCTTGCACAAACGCAGCATGTAGTGATGGATCTTCAGCATGAGGTGCATTATCTGAACAACCAACTACACCCAATCGTTGATGAGGAAGACGAAGATCTAGAAATGTTGGTTGAAGATGACGGCTAGGACGAGGAAGAAGTGGAGCTAGAGAATGAGGATGATCCTATCTTCGACCTCGATAGTGATCATAATGAAGATTAGAATCGCCTAGGGACTAGTTAAAGCGCTAGATGTATCCCCGCTGTTTATGTAATGGACTTGTAGTTGAAGTTTGGTAATTTTGATTGGACTTCCATGTAATATTGGTACTTTGCATGTTATTTCACGTTGGGTTGAACTTTAATGCAATTCCAGTTCATTTATTGGTGATTATCACTTGTATGTTAACGCGCTGCGAGCCCAATAAGTGGTCAAATTGGTGATGTCATGTTGCGAGAATGAATTATTATGCCTCTATTTTATTGTATGAATTTAAGATTCTCTCCAGTAATTTCAATTTGGCATGATTATACAATTCATCTGCAATCGCTTGATATCATCCAATAAACACTTATTATTGCAACTTTGCAGATGACTCGTACTTGTGCTTGAGCAAGCAGCAGCCATGAGGGCAATGACGGTGACTTACCACCACCACCACCACTGTGTGCTAATGAGTTCTTGCACAATTCCTGGGAAGTTAGAGAACTATGGAGGAAACCCTATGCCTCATTGTGCAGAACACGGCTCATGCCCGCCAGCAACAACAGGGGCCTGAGCCGAATCAGTACAACACTTTCAAGGATTTCTTGGACACCAAGCCTCTTATTTTCAAGGTGGCCGAAGAACCGCTCCTAGCGGATGAATGGCTCAACACTATTGAGCAAAAGTTTCGTCTACTGAGGGTCACAGAACATCAGAAGGTAGAATATCCATCCCATCAGCTGCAGGGACTAGCCAGTGGACCCATTTCCTATCCTCCTTACCTGCCAATGCATAGGTCACATGGGAGCAATTCAAGTTAGCTTTTAGGGGATATCACATTCCCTAGGGCTGATGCGCATGAAGGCAGCTGAGTTTATGCGACTCACACAAGGGACCAAGACCCTTACTGAGTACATGCATGCTTTCAACAATCCATCCCATTATGCCCCAGGTTTTGTTGACACTGAAGAAAAGAAGATCGAAAGCTTCAAGAGAGGCCTTGGCACTAAGTTGATGAAAACTATGGCCAACTCAAGGTGCACCACCTACAATGAGTTCATCAGTGATGCATTGACTCAGGAGAACCATAACAATCTACATGCGGTAGCAAAGGGCCGCAAGAGGGCAGCTGAGGCAGGTGCCTAAGGGTCTTCCCAGTCCAGAGCTCCAGTGGTAGCTAGGCCACAGTTTCGACAACCAGCGCCCAAGTTCAGGCCTCCTCCACCAAAAGCTTAGACCAAATGACCTTAGAAGGTGTTTCATAAGGTGTTCACCATTGCCTTACCCAAGGGGAATGGAGGGCAAGGAAGCTCAACAGGACCCAAGAGCAATCAACCCTGCGTCAACTGTAATCAAGTGGGTCATTGGGCCAAGGAATGCCCCCATCCTAAGAAGAACAACAATTAGAACCAGAGTAATCAGAGACAGGCAAATCCTAAAGCACGCCCTTCATACGTGCACTACACCACTGTTGAAGAGGTTCCCATAGGAGAGGTTGTCACCGCTGGTATGTTTCTTGTTAACAATCATCCCGCCATTGTTTTATTTGATTCTGCAGCTTCTCATTCATTTATGAGCCAATCATTTGCATCTAGACATGATCAGAAAATAATTGAGGTAAGCAAGGGTGGATATAGTATAAGATTAGCTGGGGCTACTATCTCTACAAATAAGATGGTTAGAGATGTGCTCATCTCTATACAAGAGAGGGAGTACACGATCGATCTGATAGTATTGCCCGGATTATCTATAGATGTGATCTTAGGCATGAAATGGATGATCGATCATGGGGTTCTCATTGACACTAGCACTCGGACAATTATGTTGAGAGAGCCAAAGGGAGGTAATGCTTTCCTAGTACCACTTTCCCGAAATTTTGTACTCCAACACTTGGCTTGTGCTGTCCAAGCCACTACCCTTTGTGATATTCGAGTGGTTTGTGAGTTTCCTGATGTATTCCCAGATGAGTTACCAGGTTTACCACTTGATAGGGATGTGGAATTTAAGATTGAGTTAGTGCTAGGTACGGCACCTATCTCAAGAAGACCCTATAGGATGCCACCAAATGAGTTAGCTGAACTTAAAATTCAGTTATAGGAACTGTTGGACAAAGGTCTCATTCAACCTAGTTCATCTCCATGGGGATGTCTAACTGTGTTTGTGAAGAAGAAGGACAAATCCTTAAGAATGTGTGTGGATTATAGACCACTAAATGATGTGACCATCAAAAACAAATATCCTTTACCTCGTATCGATATCTTATTCGTTCAGTTGGCAAAAGTAAAGGTATTCTCCAAGATTGACTTAAGGTCAGGCTATCATCAGATAAATATCAGGCTAGAGGATATACCTAAAACAGCTTTCTCCACTAGGTACGGCTTGTATGAGTATTTGGTCAAGTCTTTCAGACTGACGAATGCTCCTGCCTACTTGATGTACTTAATGAATTAAGTATTCATGCCCGAGCTCGACATGTTCATGGTTGTGTTTATCGATGATATCTTGATTTATTCAGAGAATGAGGCAGATCATGCCGAGCATCTGAGAATTGTTCTGTCCAGATTGAGGGAACATAAGTTATATGCCAAGTTTAGCAAATGTGAATTTTGGTTGAGCACTGTGCCTTTCTTGTGTCACATCTGATCGAGAGATGGAATATCTGTAGACCCATCTAAAGTACAAGAGGTCATGGATTGGAAGGCCCCGACTTCGGTTCATGAAGTTCGGAGTTTTCTAGGGTTAGCAGGTTATTATCGTCGTTTCATTCTGGATTTCTCCAAGATAGCTAAGCCCATCACTAGACTCCTTTAGAAAGAAAGATGAAAAGTTCAGTTGGACACCAGAGTGTGAAGCAACTTTTCACACCCTAAGGACTCTGTTAACTACAGCTCCTGTTTTAGCACAACCCGACATTGAAAAACCTTTCGATGTGTTCTGTGATGCACCGGGTAAGGCTTCGAGTGTGTGCTCATGCAAGGAGTAAGAGTTATTGCCTATGCTTCTTGGCAGTTGAGAAAACATGAAGTCAACTACCCTACGCATGATTTAGAGCTTGCAGCAGTTGTTCATGCATTAAAGATCTGGAGACATTATTTGTTGGGCCACGTATGTCACATATACACTAACCACAAAAGTCTCAAATATATCTTCACTCAACCTGAGCAGAACATAAGACAACGAAGATGGTTAGAGCTAATCAAGGACTACAATTTGGAAGTGCACTACCATCCTGGGAAAGCCAATGTTGTAGTAGATGCACTTAGTCGGATATCACATTGCAACACTTTGGAAGCATTGTTGGAAGATGGATTTCATTTGTTATATCTGGTTGTGCTGCACAATATCACTATCAGTTGTTCACTTGAGAGCAAAATCATAGAATTGTAGAAGATAGATGTAGGTATATTTCACATCAAGAGAAAGATGCAAGCTGAACAAGAAACCAAGCATTTTAGATTAGATGAAAGAGGCGTGCTATGGTTTGAGGACCGACTTGTGGTACCGAAAGACCATGAGCTTAGAAATCAAAATTTAGATGAAGCTCATTCGTCCAAGTTGTCTATCCACTCGGGTAGTAGCAAAATGTATCAAGATTTGAAAACCCATTTTTGGTGGACCAAGATAAAGAAAGAGATCGCCACCTATGTCGCTAGGTGTGATAATTGCAGTAGAGTAAAGGTTGTTCATTTGAAAACTGCTGGGTTACTTCAGCCATTGCCTATTCCAGGTTGGAAATGGAAAGAAATAAGTATGGACTTTATTACAGGCCTTCTGGTGACACAGCAAGGTCATGATTTCATATGGGTCATTGTAGATCGTCTCACGAAGTCAGCATATTTTATACCAGTTAAAACAATGGATCGCATAGTGAAATACGCCGAACTGTATGTTTCTCAGATCGTGAGACTACATGGAATACCAAGGACCATAATCTCATATCGGGGACCACAATTTATAGCTCATTTCTAGGAACACTTGCACCAAGCTTTGGGAACTAAACTAATCAGAAGGTAAGTTGATGAGTGGCATGACCGCAAGATGTGAGCATGCGGTCGGGGAGAGCTAGCTTTGGTACGGCTATGTTTGCATGCTTGCATGTGTATATGGTGCATGTTTAATTGTGGGTAATAAATTGTCATTGGGTAGCTTTGATACGGCAGTATATGTATGGGTGTACATATATGGAAGTATTTAGTTGCAACCTAGAGACCAGATTTACATTCTGCATATTTAATTGTGGGGTTAGGCTGAAATGAAACTATTATGCAGGTACACTAACAACAAAACGTGTAGCTCGACTAGCTATGCTATATATGAGAGAACGTATGTATGTCACCATGTATGTCACAGAAATAATTTTTCCTAAGTTTGTAAGGACATACGGAATGTGCATGCATCATGATAAATAATTATTTAATACTTGCATTGTTCCTCCCCTTATAGATCTCTTACTCAGTTATGTAACTCTTATCCATTATGACTCTGTCTCACGAGAGCTGCACATGTTGTTGGTACAGATGGTAGCACTGGCTGGAAGTGAGAGTTTCCTGTTGATGTTCAGAACTCCTGCTCTGCTTTGGAGAGTCTTGCACTATATGGGGTATTATGAACCGCCCCTCTATCACTGGAATGAAGTATACCTGGAGGGACAGCCATGGTATGAAGTGCGGCTAACCATACTAGCTCATACTCGAGCACCCTTCTAGCAGGAATGGAAGGCGGAATCTGAAGGAAGAACTCCTTGGGAAGCTACCCAAGTAGTAGCCTTCAAGGTACTAAGTCAGATCTATTAGCAGCACGGGGATGAGCTTACCGGCAGTGCCGCTGGTGTTTTTCCTCGGGTGGATCCATCCAAGTAGTGTGGGCATGGCACAACCGCAATGCGTTGATCTGAGATCGGGATGAGCGGGTCGACAGTTCTAGTCCCGCCATGAGCGTCATGTTTGCAGTGATGAAGATGTTCTATACTCATCAGGACACCAAGGATTTTTGGCAGGAGTCCTACACCACTTGCATGGATAAGCTCATGAGGGCCAAAGCTACACAGCGTAAGCTCAAGAAGCATGTGCACAAGCACAAAAGGCAGCAAGTGAGGCTCGATGGGAAACTGATCAAGCATATGTAGCTTTGGGAAATCTCTACACCCAGATGGAGCAAGTTGATCAGTAGAGAGCTGTCGCCTAGGAGGCCAGAGTAGATGATCAAGCAATGTTAGCAAGACTGCGAGAGCAGCTAGAGGCCGCCTGTGCTGAGGCGTTTATAGTTACGCGCCAGTGGATCCTAGCAAACAACCATGCAACTTTAGCAGAAGTAGAAAGAGACAGGTCCCATGCCATGAGCATCTAGTAGGATCATGTTGAGAGGGACTTGCGCCAGCAGCTTGCACAAACGCAGCATGTAGTGATGGATCTTCAGCATGAGGTGCATTATCTGAACAACCAACTACACCCAATCGTTGATGAGGAAGACGAAGATCTAGAAATGTTGGTTGAAGATGACGGCTAGGACGAGGAAGAAGTGGAGCTAGAGAATGAGGATGATCCTATCTTCGACCTCGATAGTGATCATAATGAAGATTAGAATCGCCTAGGGACTAGTTAAAGCGCTAGATGTATCCCCGCTGTTTATGTAATGGACTTGTAGTTGAAGTTTGGTAATTTTGATTGGACTTCCATGTAATATTGGTACTTTGCATGTTATTTCACGTTGGGTTGAACTTTAATGCAATTCCAGTTCATTTATTGGTGATTATCACTTGTATGTTAACGCGCTGCGAGCCCAATAAGTGGTCAAATTGGTGATGTCATGTTGCGAGAATGAATTATTATGCCTCTATTTTATTGTATGAATTTAAGATTCTCTCCAGTAATTTCAATTTGGCATGATTATACAATTCATCTGCAATCGCTTGATATCATCCAATAAACACTTATTATTGCAACTTTGCAGATGACTCGTACTTGTGCTTGAGCAAGCAGCAGCCATGAGGGCAATGACGGTGACTTACCACCACCACCACCACTGTGTGCTAATGAGTTCTTGCACAATTCCTGGGAAGTTAGAGAACTATGGAGGAAACCCTATGCCTCATTGTGCAGAACACGGCTCATGCCCGCCAGCAACAACAGGGGCCTGAGCCGAATCAGTACAACACTTTCAAGGATTTCTTGGACACCAAGCCTCTTATTTTCAAGGTGGCCGAAGAACCGCTCCTAGCGGATGAATGGCTCAACACTATTGAGCAAAAGTTTCGTCTACTGAGGGTCACAGAACATCAGAAGGTAGAATATCCATCCCATCAGCTGCAGGGACTAGCCAGTGGACCCATTTCCTATCCTCCTTACCTGCCAATGCATAGGTCACATGGGAGCAATTCAAGTTAGCTTTTAGGGGATATCACATTCCCCAGGGCTGATGCGCATGAAGGCAGCTGAGTTTATGCGACTCACACAAGGGACCAAGACCCTTACTGAGTACATGCATGCTTTCAACAATCCATCCCATTATGCCCCAGGTTTTGTTGACACTGAAGAAAAGAAGATCGAAAGCTTCAAGAGAGGCCTTGGCACTAAGTTGATGAAAACTATGGCCAACTCAAGGTGCACCACCTACAATGAGTTCATCAGTGATGCATTGACTCAGGAGAACCATAACAATCTACATGCGGTAGCAAAGGGCCGCAAGAGGGCAGCTGAGGCAGGTGCCTAAGGGTCTTCCCAGTCCAGAGCTCCAGTGGTAGCTAGGCCACAGTTTCGACAACCAGCGCCCAAGTTCAGGCCTCCTCCACCAAAAGCTTAGACCAAATGACCTTAGAAGGTGTTTCGTAAGGTGTTCACCATTGCCTTACCCAAGGGGAATGGAGGGCAAGGAAGCTCAACAGGACCCAAGAGCAATCAACCCTGCGTCAACTGTAATCAAGTGGGTCATTGGGCCAAGGAATGCCCCCATCCTAAGAAGAACAACAATTAGAACCAGAGTAATCAGAGACAGGCAAATCCTAAAGCACGCCCTTCATACGTGCACTACACCACTGTTGAAGAGGTTCCCATAGGAGAGGTTGTCACCGCTGGTATGTTTCTTGTTAACAATCATCCCGCCATTGTTTTATTTGATTCTGGAGCTTCTCATTCATTTATGAGCCAATCATTTGCATCTAGACATGATCAGAAAATAATTGAGGTAAGCAAGGGTGGATATAGTATAAGATTAGCTGGGGCTACTATCTCTACAAATAAGATGGTTAGAGATGTGCTCATCTCTATACAAGAGAGGGAGTACACGATCGATCTGATAGTATTGCCCGGATTATCTATAGATGTGATCTTAGGCATGAAATGGATGATCGATCATGGGGTTCTCATTGACACTAGCACTCGGACAATTATGTTGAGAGAGCCAAAGGGAGGTAATGCTTTCCTAGTACCACTTTCCCGAAATTTTGTACTCCAACACTTGGCTTGTGCTGTCCAAGCCACTACCCTTTGTGATATTCGAGTGGTTTGTGAGTTTCCCTGATGTATTCCCAGATGAGTTACCAGGTTTACCACTTGATAGGGATGTGGAATTTAAGATTGAGTTAGTGCTAGGTACGGCACCTATCTCAAGAAGACCCTATAGGATGCCACCAAATGAGTTAGCTGAACTTAAAATTCAGTTATAGGAACTGTTGGACAAAGGTCTCATTCAACCTAGTTCATCTCCATGGGGATGTCTAATTGTGTTTGTGAAGAAGAAGGACAAATCCTTAAGAATGTGTGTGGATTATAGACCACTAAATGATGTGACCATCAAAAACAAATATCCTTTACCTCGTATCGATATCTTATTCGTTCAGTTGGCAAAAGTAAAGGTATTCTCCAAGATTGACTTAAGGTCAGGCTATCATCAGATAAATATCAGGCTAGAGGATATACCTAAAACAGCTTTCTCCACTAGGTACGGCTTGTATGAGTATTTGGTCAAGTCTTTCAGACTGACGAATGCTCCTGCCTACTTGATGTACTTAATGAATTAAGTATTCATGCCCGAGCTCGACATGTTCATGGTTGTGTTTATCGATGATATCTTGATTTATTCAGAGAATGAGGCAGATCATGCCGAGCATCTGAGAATTGTTCTGTCCAGATTGAGGGAACATAAGTTATATGCCAAGTTTAGCAAATGTGAATTTTGGTTGAGCACTGTGCCTTTCTTGTGTCACATCTGATCGAGAGATGGAATATCTGTAGACCCATCTAAAGTACAAGAGGTCATGGATTGGAAGGCCCCGACTTCGGTTCATGAAGTTCGGAGTTTTCTAGGGTTAGCAAGGTTATTATCGTCGTTTCATTCTGGATTTCTCCAAGATAGCTAAGCCCATCACTAGACTCCTTTAGAAAGAAAGATGAAAAGTTCAGTTGGACACCAGAGTGTGAAGCAACTTTTCACACCCTAAGGACTCTGTTAACTACAGCTCCTGTTTTAGCACAACCCGACATTGAAAAACCTTTCGATGTGTTCTGTGATGCACCGGGTAAGGCTTCGAGTGTGTGCTCATGCAAGGAGTAAGAGTTATTGCCTATGCTTCTTGGCAGTTGAGAAAACATGAAGTCAACTACCCTACGCATGATTTAGAGCTTGCAGCAGTTGTTCATGCATTAAAGATCTGGAGACATTATTTGTTGGGCCACGTATGTCACATATACACTAACCACAAAAGTCTCAAATATATCTTCACTCAACCTGAGCAGAACATAAGACAACGAAGATGGTTAGAGCTAATCAAGGACTACAATTTGGAAGTGCACTACCATCCTGGGAAAGCCAATGTTGTAGTAGATGCACTTAGTCGGATATCACATTGCAACACTTTGGAAGCATTGTTGGAAGATGGATTTCATTTGTTATATCTGGTTGTGCTGCACAATATCACTATCAGTTGTTCACTTGAGAGCAAAATCATAGAATTGTAGAAGATAGATGTAGGTATATTTCACATCAAGAGAAAGATGCAAGCTGAACAAGAAACCAAGCATTTTAGATTAGATGAAAGAGGCGTGCTATGGTTTGAGGACCGACTTGTGGTACCGAAAGACCATGAGCTTAGAAATCAAAATTTAGATGAAGCTCATTCGTCCAAGTTGTCTATCCACTCGGGTAGTAGCAAAATGTATCAAGATTTGAAAACCCATTTTTGGTGGACCAAGATAAAGAAAGAGATCGCCACCTATGTCGCTAGGTGTGATAATTGCAGTGAGTAAAGGTTGTTCATTTGAAAACTGCTGGGTTACTTCAGCCATTGCCTATTCCAGAGTTGGAAATGGAAAGAAATAAGTATGGACTTTATTACAGGCCTTCTGGTGACACAAAGAAGGTCATGATTTCATATGGGTCATTGTAGATCGTCTCACGAAAGTCAGCATATTTTATACCAGTTAAAACAATGGATCGCATAGTGAAATACGCCGAATCTGTATGTTTCTCAGATCGTGAGACTACATGGAATACCAAGGACCATAATCTCATATCGGGGACCACAATTTATAGCTCATTTCTAGGAACACTTGCACCAAGCTTTGGGAACTAAACTAATCAGAAGGTAAGTTGATGAGTGGCATGACCGCAAGATGTGAGCGTGCGGTCGGGGAGAGCTAGCTTTGGTACGGCTATGTTTGCATGCTTGCATGTGTATATGGTGCATGTTTAATTGTGGGTAATAAATTGTCATTGGGTAGCTTTGATACGGCAGTATATGTATGGGTGTACATATATGGAAGTATTTAGTTGCAACCTAGAGACCAGATTTACATTCTGCATATTTAATTGTGGGGTTAGGCTGAAATGAAACTATTATGCAGGTACACTAACAACAAAACGTGTAGCTCGACTAGCTATGCTATATATGAGAGAACGTATGTATGTCACCATGTATGTCACAGAAATAATTTTTCCTAAGTTTGTAAGGACATACGGAATGTGCATGCATCATGATAAATAATTATTTAATACTTGCATTGTTCCTCCCCTTATAGATCTCTTACTCAGTTATGTAACTCTTATCCATTATGACTCTGTCTCACGAGAGCTGCACATGTTGTTGGTACAGATGGTAGCACTGGCTGGAAGTGAGAGTTTCCTGTTGATGTTCAGAACTCCTGCTCTGCTTTGGAGAGTCTTGCACTATATGGGGTATTATGAACCGCCCCTCTATCACTGGAATGAAGTATACCTGGAGGGACAGCCATGGTATGAAGTGCAGCTAACCATACCAGCTCATACTCGAGCACCCTTCTGGCAGGAATGGAAGGCGAAATCGGAATGAAGAACTCCTTGGGAAGCTGCCTAATTAGTAGCCTTCGAGATACTAAGTCAGATCTATCAGCAGCACGGGGATGAGCTTACTAGCAGTGCCGCTGGTGTTTTTCCTCAGGTGGATCCATCCACAATAGTGTGGGCATAGCGCAACTGCAATGCATTGATCCAAGATCAGGATGAGCGAGCAGACAGTTCTGGTCCTGCCATGAGCACCATGTTTGTAGTGATGAAGATGTTCTATACTCGTTAGGACACCAGGGATTTCTAGCAGGAGTCCTACACCACTTGCATGGATAAGCTCATGAGGGCCAAAGCTGCACAGCATAAGCTCAAGAAACGTGTGCACAAGCAAAAAAGGCAGCAAGTGAGGCTCGATGGGAAACTGATCAAGCATATGTAGCTTTGGGAAATATCCACACCCAGATGGAGCAAGTTGATCAGGAGAGAGCTGTCGCCCCAGAGGCAAGAGCAGATGATCAAGCAATGTTAGCAGGACTATGGGAGCGGCTAGAGGCCGCCTGTGCTAAGGCGTTCATAGCTACATGCTAGCGGATCCTAGCAAACAACCATGTAGTTTTAGCAGAAGTAGAAAGAGACAGGACCCCTGCCATGAGCATCCAGTAGGATCATGTTGAGAGGGACTTGCGCCAGTAGCTTGCATAGACCCAGCATGTAGTGATGGATCTTCAGCATGAGGTGCATTATCTAAACAACCAACTGCACCCGATCCTTGATGAGGATGACGAAGATCTAAAAATGTTAGTTGAAGATGACGGCTGGCACGAGGAAGAAGTGGAGCCAGAGAATGAGGATGATCCTATCTCCGACCTCGGCAATGATCATAATGAAGATTAGAATCACCTAGGGACTAGTTAAAGCGCCAGATGTATCCCCGTTGTTTATGTAATGGACTTGTAGTTGAAGTTTGGTAATTTCGATTGGACTTCCGTGTAATATTAGTACTTTGCATGTTATTTCACGTTGGGTTGAACTTTAATGCAATTGCAGTTTGTTTTATTGGTGATTATGACTTGTATGTTAACGCGCTGTGAGCCCGATAAGTGGTCAAATTGGTGATGTCATGTTGCGAGAATGAATTATTATGCCTCTGTTTTATTGTATGAATTTAAGATTCTCTCCAGTAATTTTAGTTTGGCATGATTATGCAATTCATCTGCAATCTCTTAACATCATCCAATAATCACTTATTGTTGCAACTTTGCAGATGACTCGTACTCGTGCTGGAGTAGGCAGCATCGATGAGGGCAATGACGGTGAGTTACCACCACCGCCACCACCATCTACTAATGAGTTCTTTGCACAATTCCTGGGAAGTCTGAGAACTATGGAGGAAACCTTGCACCACATTGTGCAAAACATGGCTCATGCCCGCCAGCAACAATAGGGGCCTGAGCCAAATCAGTACAACACTTTCCAGGATTTCTTGGACACCAAGCCTCCTATTTTCAAGGTGGTCGAAGAACCGCTCTAGGCAGATGAATGGCTCAACACTATTGAGCAAAAGTTCCATCAACTGAGGGTCACAGAACATCAGAAGGCAGAATATGCATCCCATCAGCTACAGGGACTGGCCGGGATATGGTGGACCCATTTCCTGTCCTCCTTACCTACCAATGCACAGGTCACATGGGAGCAATTCAAGTTAGCTTTTAGGGGACATCACATCCCCCCAGGGCTGATGCGCATGAAGGCAGCTGAGTTTATGCGAATCACATAAGGGACCAAGACCCTTACTGAGTACATGCATGCTTTCAACAATCTATCATGTTATGCCCGAGTTTTGTTGACACTAAAGAAAAGAAGATTGAAAGCTCCAAGAGAGGCCTTGGCACTAAGTTGATGAAAACTATGGCCAACTCAAGGTGCACCACCTACAATGAGTTCATCAGTGATGCATTGACTCAGGAGAACTATAACAATCTACATGCAGCAGCAAAGGGCTGCAAGAGGGCAACTGAGGCAGGCGCCTTAGGGTCTTCCCAGTCTAGAGCACCAGTGGCAGCTAGGCCATAGTTTCGACCACTAGCGCCCAAGTTCAGGCCTCCTCCACCAAAAGCTCAGACCAACCGACCTTAGAAGGTGTTTCGTAAGTCTTTCACCATTGCCTTACCCAAGGGGAATGGAGGGCAAGAAAGCTTAGCAGGACCCAAGAGCAATCAACCCTGCTTCAACTGTAATCAAGTGGGTCATTGGGCCAAGGAATGCCCCCATCCTAAGAAGAACAACAATTAGAACCAGAGTAATCAGAGACAGGCAAATCCTAAAGCACGCCCTTCATACGTGCACTACACCACTGTTGAAGAGGTTCCCATAGGAGAGGTTGTCACCGCTGGTATGTTTCTTGTTAACAATCATCCCGCCATTGTTTTATTTGATTCTGCAGCTTCTCATTCATTTATGAGCCAATCATTTGCATCTAGACATGATCAGAAAATAATTGAGGTAAGCAAGGGTGGATATAGTATAAGATTAGCTGGGGCTACTATCTCTACAAATAAGATGGTTAGAGATGTGCTCATCTCTATACAAGAGAGGGAGTACACGATCGATCTGATAGTATTGCCCGGATTATCTATAGATGTGATCTTAGGCATGAAATGGATGATCGATCATGGGGTTCTCATTGACACTAGCACTCGGACAATTATGTTGAGAGAGCCAAAGGGAGGTAATGCTTTCCTAGTACCACTTTCCCGAAATTTTGTACTCCAACACTTGGCTTGTGCTGTCCAAGCCACTACCCTTTGTGATATTCGAGTGGTTTGTGAGTTTCCTGATGTATTCCCAGATGAGTTACCAGGTTTACCACTTGATAGGGATGTGGAATTTAAGATTGAGTTAGTGCTAGGTACGGCACCTATCTCAAGAAGACCCTATAGGATGCCACCAAATGAGTTAGCTGAACTTAAAATTCAGTTATAGGAACTGTTGGACAAAGGTCTCATTCAACCTAGTTCATCTCCATGGGGATGTCTAATTGTGTTTGTGAAGAAGAAGGACAAATCCTTAAGAATGTGTGTGGATTATAGACCACTAAATGATGTGACCATCAAAAACAAATATCCTTTACCTCGTATCGATATCTTATTCGTTCAGTTGGCAAAAGTAAAGGTATTCTCCAAGATTGACTTAAGGTCAGGCTATCATCAGATAAATATCAGGCTAGAGGATATACCTAAAACAGCTTTCTCCACTAGGTACGGCTTGTATGAGTATTTGGTCAAGTCTTTCAGACTGACGAATGCTCCTGCCTACTTGATGTACTTAATGAATTAAGTATTCATGCCCGAGCTCGACATGTTCATGGTTGTGTTTATCGATGATATCTTGATTTATTCAGAGAATGAGGCAGATCATGCCGAGCATCTGAGAATTGTTCTGTCCAGATTGAGGGAACATAAGTTATATGCCAAGTTTAGCAAATGTGAATTTTGGTTGAGCACTGTGCCTTTCTTGTGTCACATCTGATCGAGAGATGGAATATCTGTAGACCCATCTAAAGTACAAGAGGTCATGGATTGGAAGGCCCCGACTTCGGTTCATGAAGTTCGGAGTTTTCTAGGGTTAGCAGGTTATTATCGTCGTTTCATTCTGGATTTCTCCAAGATAGCTAAGCCCATCACTAGACTCCTTTAGAAAGAAAGATGAAAAGTTCAGTTGGACACCAGAGTGTGAAGCAACTTTTCACACCCTAAGGACTCTGTTAACTACAGCTCCTGTTTTAGCACAACCCGACATTGAAAAACCTTTCGATGTGTTCTGTGATGCACCGGGTAAGGCTTCGAGTGTGTGCTCATGCAAGGAGTAAGAGTTATTGCCTATGCTTCTTGGCAGTTGAGAAAACATGAAGTCAACTACCCTACGCATGATTTAGAGCTTGCAGCAGTTGTTCATGCATTAAAGATCTGGAGACATTATTTGTTGGGCCACGTATGTCACATATACACTAACCACAAAAGTCTCAAATATATCTTCACTCAACCTGAGCAGAACATAAGACAACGAAGATGGTTAGAGCTAATCAAGGACTACAATTTGGAAGTGCACTACCATCCTGGGAAAGCCAATGTTGTAGTAGATGCACTTAGTCGGATATCACATTGCAACACTTTGGAAGCATTGTTGGAAGATGGATTTCATTTGTTATATCTGGTTGTGCTGCACAATATCACTATCAGTTGTTCACTTGAGAGCAAAATCATAGAATTGTAGAAGATAGATGTAGGTATATTTCACATCAAGAGAAAGATGCAAGCTGAACAAGAAACCAAGCATTTTAGATTAGATGAAAGAGGCGTGCTATGGTTTGAGGACCGACTTGTGGTACCGAAAGACCATGAGCTTAGAAATCAAAATTTAGATGAAGCTCATTCGTCCAAGTTGTCTATCCACTCGGGTAGTAGCAAAATGTATCAAGATTTGAAAACCCATTTTTGGTGGACCAAGATAAAGAAAGAGATCGCCACCTATGTCGCTAGGTGTGATAATTGCAGTAGAGTAAAGGTTGTTCATTTGAAAACTGCTGGGTTACTTCAGCCATTGCCTATTCCAGGTTGGAAATGGAAAGAAATAAGTATGGACTTTATTACAGGCCTTCTGGTGACACAGCAAGGTCATGATTTCATATGGGTCATTGTAGATCGTCTCACGAAGTCAGCATATTTTATACCAGTTAAAACAATGGATCGCATAGTGAAATACGCCGAACTGTATGTTTCTCAGATCGTGAGACTACATGGAATACCAAGGACCATAATCTCATATCGGGGACCACAATTTATAGCTCATTTCTAGGAACACTTGCACCAAGCTTTGGGAACTAAACTAATCAGAAGGTAAGTTGATGAGTGGCATGACCGCAAGATGTGAGCGTGCGGTCGGGGAGAGCTAGCTTTGGTACGGCTATGTTTGCATGCTTGCATGTGTATATGGTGCATGTTTAATTGTGGGTAATAAATTGTCATTGGGTAGCTTTGATACGGCAGTATATGTATGGGTGTACATATATGGAAGTATTTAGTTGCAACCTAGAGACCAGATTTACATTCTGCATATTTAATTGTGGGGTTAGGCTGAAATGAAACTATTATGCAGGTACACTAACAACAAAACGTGTAGCTCGACTAGCTATGCTATATATGAGAGAACGTATGTATGTCACCATGTATGTCACAGAAATAATTTTTCCTAAGTTTGTAAGGACATACGGAATGTGCATGCATCATGATAAATAATTATTTAATACTTGCATTGTTCCTCCCCTTATAGATCTCTTACTCAGTTATGTAACTCTTATCCATTATGACTCTGTCTCACGAGAGCTGCACATGTTGTTGGTACAGATGGTAGCACTGGCTGGAAGTGAGTGAGTTTCTGTTGATGTTCGAACTCTCCTGCTCGCTTTGGAGAGTCTTGCACTATATGGGGTATTATGAACCGCCCTCTATCACTGGAATGAAGTATACCGAGGGACAGAACCATGGTATGAAGTGCAGCTAACCATACCACTCATACTCGAGCACCCTTCTGGCAGAATGGAAGGCGAAATCGAATGAAGAACTCCTTGGGAAGCTGCCTAATTAGTAGCCTTCGAGATACTAAGTCGATCTATCAGCTGAAGACGGGATGAGCTTACTAGCAGTGCCGCATTGTGTGTGTTTTTCCTCGTGGATCCATCCACAATAGTGTGGGCATAAGCAACTGCAATGCATTGATCCAAGATCAGGATGAGCGAAAGCAGACAGCCTGGTCCTGCCATGAGCACCATGTTTGTAGTGATGAAGATGTTCTATACTCGTTAGGACACCAGGGATTTCTAGCAGAGTCCTACACCACTTGCATGGATAAGCTCATGAGGGCCAAAGCTCGCACAAAAGATAAGCTCAAGAAACGTGTGCACAAGCAAAAAAGGCAGCAAGTGAGGCTCGATGGGAAACTGATCAAGCATATGTAGCTTTGGGAAATATCCACACCCAGATGGAGCAAGTTGATCAGAGAGAGTCATGCGCCCAGAGGCAAGAGCAGATGATCAAGCAATGTTAGCAGGACTATGGGAGCGGCTAGAGGCCGCCTGTGCTAAGCGCGTTCATAGCTACATGCTAGCGGATCCTAGCAAACAACCATGTAGTTTTAGCGAGAAGTAGAAAGAGACAGGACCCCGCCATGAGCATCCAGTAGGATCATGTTGAGAGGGACTTGCGCCCGAGAGCTTGCATAGACCCAAAGATGTAGTGATGGATCTTCACATGAGGTGCATTATCTAAACAACCAACTGCACCCGATCCTTGATGAGGATGACGAAGATCTAAAATGTTAGTTGAAGATGACGGTGGCACGAGGAAGAAGTGGAGCCAGAGAATGAGGATGATCCTATCTCCGACCTCTCGGCAATGATCATAATGAAGATTAGAATCACCTAGGGACTAGTTAAAGCGCCGATGTATCCCGTTGTTTATGTAATGGACTTGTAGTTGAAGTTTGGTAATTTCGATTGGACTTCCGTGTAATATTAGTACTTTGCATGTTATTTCACGTTGGGTTGAACTTTAATGCAATTGCAGTTTGTTTTATTGGTGATTATGACTTGTATGTTAACGCGACTGTGAGCCCGATAAGTGGTCAAATTGGTGATGTCATGTTGCGAGAATGAATTATTATGCCTCTGTTTTATTGTATGAATTTAAGATTCTCTCCAGTAATTTTAGTTTGGCATGATTATGCAATTCATCTCGCAATCTCTTAACATCATCCAATAATCACTTATTGTTGCAACTTTGCAGATGACTCGTACTCGTGCGGAGTAGGCAGACATCGATGAGGGCAATGACGGTGAGTTACCACCACCGCCACCACCATCTACTAATGAGTTCTTTGCACAATTCCTGGGAAGTCTGAGAACTATGGAGGAAACCTTGCACCACATTGTGCAAAACATGGCTCATGCCCGCCAAAGAACAATAGGGGCCTGAGCCAAATCAGTACAACACTTTCCAGAGATTTCTTGGACACCAAGCCTCCTATTTTCAAGGTGGTCAAGAACCGCTCTAGGCAGATGAATGGCTCAACACTATTGAGCAAAAGTTCCATCAACTGAGGGTCACAGAACATCGAAGGCGAGAATATGCATCCCATCAGCTACAGGACTAGCCGGGATATGGTGGACCCATTTCCTGTCCTCCTTACCTACCAATGCACAGTCACATGGGAGCAATTCAAGTTAGCTTTTAGGGGACATCACATCCCCCCAGGGCTGATGCGCATGAAGGCAGCTGAGTTTATGCGAATCACATAAGGGACCAAGACCCTTACTGAGTACATGCATGCTTTCAACAATCTATCATGTTATGCCCGAGTTTTGTTGACACTAAAGAAAAGAAGATTGAAAGCTCCAAGAGAGGCCTTGGCACTAAGTTGATGAAAACTATGGCCAACTCAAGGTGCACCACCTACAATGAGTTCATCAGTGATGCATTGACTCAGGAGAACTATAACAATCTACATGCAGCAGCAAAGGGCTGCAAGAGGGCAACTGAGGCAGGCGCCTTAGGGTCTTCCCAGTCTAGAGCACCAGTGGCAGCTAGGCCATAGTTTCGACCACTAGCGCCCAAGTTCAGGCCTCCTCCACCAAAAGCTCAGACCAACCGACCTTAGAAGGTGTTTCGTAAGTCTTTCACCATTGCCTTACCCAAGGGGAATGGAGGGCAAGAAAGCTTAGCAGGACCCAAGAGCAATCAACCCTGCTTCAACTGTAATCAAGTGGGTCATTGGGCCAAGGAATGCCCCCATCCTAAGAAGAACAACAATCAGAACCAGAGCAATTAGAGATAGGCAAATCCTAAAGGACACCCTGGATACGTGCACTACACCGCTGTTGAAGAGGTTCCCACTGGAGAGGTTGTCATCGCTGGTATGTTTCTTGTTAACAAACATCCTGCCATTGTTTTATTTGATTCTGGAGCTTCTCATTCATATATGAGCCAATCATTTGCATAAAGATATGATCAGAAAGTAATTGAGGTAAGCAAGGGTGGTTATAGTATAAGTTCAGCTGGAGCTACTATCTCTACAAATAAGATGGTTAGAGATGTGCTCATCTCTATACAAGAGAGGGAGTACACGATGGATCTGATAGTATTACCCGGATTATCTATAGATGTGATCTTAGGCATGAAATGGATGAGCGATCATGGGGTTCTCATTGACACTAGCACTCGGACAATTATGTTGAGAGAGCCAAAGGGAGGTAATGCTTTCCTAGTACCACTTTCCCAAAATTTTGAACTCCAATACTTGGCTTGTGCTATGGAAGCCACTACCCTGTGTGATATTCCAGTGGTTTGTGAGTTTCCTGATCTATTCCTAGATGAGTTACCAGGTTTACCACCTGATAGGGATGTGAAATTTAAGATTGAGTTAGTGCTAGGTACGGCACCTATCTCAAGAAGACCCTATAGGATGCCACCAAATGAGTTAGCTAAACTTAAAATTTAGTTACAGGAACTGTTGGACAAAGGTCTCATTCAACCTAGTTCATCTCCATGGGGATGTCTAGCTTTGTTTGTGAAGAAGGACAAGTCCTTAAGAATGTGTGTGGATTATAGGCCACTAAATGCTGTGACCATCAAAAATAAATATCCTTTACCTCATATCGATATCTTATTCGATAAGTTGGCAAAAGCAAAGGTATTCTCCAAGATTGAATTGAGGTTAGGCTATCATCAAATAAAGATTAGGCTAGAGGATATACCTAAAACAACTTTCTCCACTAGGTACAGCTTGTATGAGCATTTGGTCATGTCTTTCAGACTGACGAATGCTCCTGCCTACTTCATGTACTTAATGAATTCGGTATTCATGCCCAAGCTCAACAAGTTTGTGGTTGTGTTTATCGATGATATCTTGATTTATTCGGAGAATGAGGTAGATCATGCCGAGCATCTGAGAATTGTTCTGTCCAGATTGAGGGGACATAAGTTATATGCCAAGTTTAGCAAATGTGAATTTTGGTTGAGCAAAGTGCCTTTCTTGGGTCACATCTGATCAATAGATGGAATATCTGTAGACCCATCTAAAGTACAAGAGGTCATGGATTGGAAGGCCTCTACTTCAGTTCATGAAGTTCAGAGTTTTCTAGGGTTAGCAGGTTACTATCGTCGTTTCATTCCGGATTTCTCCAAGATAGCTAAGCCCATGACTAGACTCCTTGAGAAAGATGAAAAGTTTAGTTGGACACCAGAGTGTGAAGCAGCTTTTCACACCCTAAGGACTGTGTTAACTACAGCTCCTATTTTAGCACAACCTGACATTGAAAAAACTTTCGATGTGTTCTGTGATGCACCGGGTATAGGCTTGGGGTGTGTGCTCATGCAAGAAGGAAGAGTTATTGCCTATGCTTCTCAGTAGTTGAGAAAACATGAAGTCAACTACCCTACGCATGATTTAGATCTTGCAGTAGTTGTTCATGCATTAAAGATCTGGAGACATTATTTGTTGGGCAAGTTATGTCACATATACATTGACCACAAAAGTATCAAATATATCTTCACTCAACCTGAGCTGAACATGAGACAGCAAAGATGGTTAGAGATGATCAAGGACTACAATTTGGAAGTGCACTACCATCCTAGGAAAGCCAACGTTGTAGCAGATGCACTTAGTCAGATATCTCATTGCAACACTTTGGAAGCATTGTTGGAAGATGGATTTAATTTGTTACATCCGGTTGTGCTGCACAATATCACTATCAGTTGATCACTTGAGAGCAAAATCATAGAATTATAGAGGACAGATGTAGGTATATTTCACATCAAGAGAAAGATGCAAGAACAAGAAACCAAGCATTTCAGGTTAGATGAAAGAGGTGTGCTATGGTTTGAGGACTGACTTGTGGTACCGAAAGACCGTGAGCTTAGAAATCAAATTTTACATGAAGCTCATTCATCCTAGTTGTCTATCCACCTGGGTAGTAGCAAGATGTATCAAGATTTCAAAACCCATTTTTGGTGGACCAAGATGAAGAAAGAGATCGCCACCTATGTAGCTAGGTGTGATAATTGTAGTAGAGTAAAGGATGTTCATTTGAAATATGCTGGGTTACTTCAGCCATTGCCTATTCCTGGTTGGAAATGGAAAGAAATAAGTATGGACTTTATTACAGGCGTTCTAGTGACACAGCAAGGTCATGATTCCATATGGGTCATTGTAGATCGTCTCACCAAGTCAGCACATTTTATACCGGTTAAAATAACGGATCGCGTAGTGAAATACGCCAAACTATATGTTTCTCAGATCGTGAGACTACATGGAATACCAAGGACCATAATCTCAGATCAGGGACCATAGTTTATAGCTCATTTCTGGGAACACTTGCACCAAGTTTTGGGAACTAAACTAATAAGAAGCTTAGCAAACCACCCGCAAACTTCTAGATAGACTGAGCGAGTGAACTAGATCTTAGAAGATTTGCTGAGAGCTTGTGTTATATCTTCCAAGGGTTCATGGGAGAAATGGCTACCTTTAGCTGAGTTCTTCTACAACAACAGTTATCAAGCAAGCATGAAGATGGCTTCGTTTGAATCCTTGTATGGTCAGAAATGCAGAACTCCGTTGAATTGGATCCAGCCCGGTGAAAGAAGATACTTTGGCATTGACTTTGTCACCGAAGCTGAAGAGCTGGTGCGTATTATCCAACAACATATGAAAGCAGCTCAATCAAGACAAAAGAGTTATGCGGATAAAAGAAGAAGACCACTGAGTTTTGAAGTGGGAGACTATGTATACTTAAAAGTGTCACCCTTGAAAGGTGTACAGAGATTTGGAGTGAAAATAAAGCTTGCGCCTAGGTATGTAGGGCCATACAAGATTACTGGATGGAAAGGGAATGTCGCTTACAAGTTACAATTCCCTCGAGAGATGAGTGCAGTATTTGATGTCTTCCATTTTTCTCAGTTGAAGAGATGTCTTCCCATACCTAAGGAAGCCATTGCACCCACCAACATTGAGCTCCAATCAGATTTAACCTATGAAGAGAAACCAATCTGAGTGTTAGAAGAGATGGAAAGAGTAACATAGAGAAAGCTCATTAAGTTCTATATGGTGGTGTGGAATAATCACAGTGAACAAGATGCCACGTGGGAACGGGAGGATTATTTACGTGAGGTTTATCCCGCCTTTTTCCAAGAATGGTAGGTCTTGCAAATCTTGGGATGAGATTTCTATAAGGGGGAGGGGCTGTAACACCCTAGGTGTTAGGCTTGCATAATTTCACTTGCATTGCATGAGCATCATCATCAAGCATTCATATATAAGCTTTTACATATGAAACGTACAACTAAAACATGTGAAACATGCCTTGTTATTTTATGTTTCCATAGGTGTATGCTTATGATCATGTGTGAATAAGTGTAAGTGGTTGATGTTGGTCACTGAAACACCTTGGCTACACTTAGGATGACTAATGAAACAATGTTCATGTCGATCAGTTTACTTAATCAAGCACCTAAGTAATGATATGCTTGTTGACCTGGGAAGTATTATATGTAACCAATGTATGAAATGCTTGTGTGACCTTAGAAATTCCTTGAACATGTTTAGAATGTCACTATGAACAACTTTGGTATTCATGGCTAGGGCTAGTTTGGTGTCTAAGTCATAGTTATAGTGTAGGACATCATTTGAAAGTGGTATGTTTGACCTAGGTTGAACTATGTCATAGAGCCTTTTCATGGATGTGTACACTAAATCAAAGTTGTAGTATTTGATGAGAGCAACAACTTTTATTTTTGGGTCATAAGCTAATTCGGTGCCAAGCTTGGTCATTTGTAGCTCACAAGAGTTAACATTTCACTAGTTTTAGCACTTAGGAAATTTTCTAAGTCTTGTTAGTCTGACAGTGTTGACGTGCCCGACTTTGTGATGATCTAACTCAATAATCATTGCAAATTAGAAGATGATTTCTTAAGCAACTTTGTAGATGGTATATACCTCTACAATTTCTATTTTAGCAGTGTGCACAAATTTGTTTTGGTTTAGGAGATTGGATGGCTTGAAAACTCGCTGTCAGATTCGCCATCGGGTGTTGATGAATGCCGCGTCGCGCGCCGAGGTGGTCGACTGTAGGCAAAGATAGGCCACCGCATGGCCACCGCTGGCCGGTGTCGGGCCCTCATCGTAACGCACTAGCGCTCGATATCTGAGACCCCACGTGCCTTAGTTTGCACTCAGGCGATCACTCTCTCCCTCTCCACGACTCTCTCTTGCTCCTGCCGCGGAGAGCCGAGCGCCGCCGAGCACCCTCACCACTCCACCATTGCCTAGCGTCCGCTCCACCATGCCATTGCTGCCTCCATCTCGTAGCTTGCTTCGCCGTGTTCCCCTCTACCTCCTCGACACGTTTGCTATGCTAGACGAGCTATGGTGAGGGCACAATCGCCGTTCCTGTCCTCGCTGGAGAGCTCGTCTTCCATGGCCGCCTCCATGGTGACCTCACCGCTGCTTAGCTCTATCGCGTGTTCCATCGCCTTTGTCGTGTTAGGGCTTGGTCAGGGTGTAGTCTAGCCGGTAGCATGACATTACTGAGATTGGTCGCCCCATCGGCGCAGAACATGACGCGTAGCACCACCGCGCTCTCACCGCCGCGCCACCGCGCACGCGGGCAGATCTCGTCAGAGCACCCCGCCAAGCCTAGGTAGTCACAATAGGGTCACGTTGTCACCACATAACTCATGCGCTCCTTGCCTGACCTTGCTGTGGCTAGAGACGGCCGGTGTACCGTAGCGCAGTGCCTCCGTGCCGCCATGGCCGACGACGAGGTGGCTCCTGTGTGTCCACGCCTCCACTACCTATGTTAGTCGATGCGGTTTAGTGAGTAGGTCAGGACGGTGTGGTCGGTTTCACTGGAGTGCTCGCCGTCGGCGAGATAGTGTCAGCTGGCCACCGTGCTCTGTCTTTGGGTCACTGACCGGTGGACCCCGCTGACCCATGGGTGCCCTCTGTCAGCGACTGCTAATTAGGGTTTCTATTATTTCTTTTATAGATTTTTGTACTAACTTTGAAAAATCATAAGTTGAGTTGTAGATGTCCATTTTTGGTGAACCAAATTTTATTGTGTTCCTTGTGAAGTGTAGTATTTTATAAAAATATGATATGTACAGTTTCTAGCATTTTTATTGGTGAATAAAATATGGCTAGATAAGTGCTTTTTGAATGCCTACAATTTTGTAAAATGTGAAACTTGAGCTAGGGATATGATAAAATTGTGATTCTAATTTTGCTGGTCTGGTATTGACATGCTCTAGCTAGGAAAAATATTAAGCTCGCAGTAAACTTGATTGAAATATGATCTTTCTATTTTTCTATTAATAAATGGTGTTTTCTAAAGAAAATTATAGGGATAAAAATATGTAACATTTTGCCCTGCTAATTTTTGTACAGTATTATGGCACTATTATGAAGCTAAGAAAAATATAGAATCTATTGTTTGATAGCTTTCTATAGGGTCAACTATTTTCACTAAAATATACCTCACTAGCTTGTCATTTTTTCATAGGATGTTGTACATGTTCAAATAGTATGAAATTTTCATAGTAGCCTGTTGTGAGCACTAGGAAGTACTATAATTTTATGAGAATTTATTGTGCACATTTGGTATATGTTTGTTATTTCCCCTAATTATCAAATTAAATTAATAAAGGCATTTCAATAAATGGATTGTGCTTGACCATGATGTTTTTTGTGGTGCTTGTGATGCATATGAACTTTTGATGTTAATAGTAAGGCTCAAAAGCAATTGGTTGTATGCAACTAATTAATTATTACTTTATAATTCAAAGAAGTGGTTGCATATATAGTTTCGGTTGTGTGGATGATTTCATGTTGATAATGGCCTTTTTTGTAAAACTTGTTAATAACAAAGTTGTAGATAACTTACTAATCTACCTTGTGTTAAATTGTCATGGTCATAAGCCTTAGGGTTTAAGAGTTTTGGTTGTTAGAAGTTTGCTGTCCGAAATGTTTACTTTCTGGACAGATTTGATTAACTGAATGGTTTGACCTAGATAAATGTTGAATCACCTCAATAGTATTAAAATAAAGTTGTATATAATTTCATAAGCTTTCTAGAATGCCCATAACCATATTATTTTGAAGTATGTAACTCCAGTTATGGTATAAAAAAGTAGCCGCTGTTTTATAGTTCAGAAAATAAATTGCAGAAGTATTTGCTTAAGTAATAGAGAAGAGATATGCACATACTCTGTAGAATAGGATGCACTTGTTATTACCTTAATACCATGCTATTGAGAATACCTATGAGGATGCATTCATCACATTGTATCATCTTATACGTGTCATCATACGTGCATTTGCGATATCTTATGCCATATTCATGCATATATGATCGACCGAGGAGATAACGTTGCTGGAATTCAACGAAGAAGAGAAAGGGGATCAGTAGGAGACTCCTTAAGGCATAGCTCTAGGAGAAGAGGAGTAGACTCCGAAAGAGCTCCCTAAGTGCCTAGATCACTGCCCCACATCTTTTCTCAAAGGCAAGCCCTGGAACATTTTAAGTCTCCCAGTGTTTTACAAAATACTACTTGAGTCCTTTATGATTGATGCATTAGGGTTATAAGAAGTGACTAGAAACACTTGATGCATGGAACTACCTTGTCCAGAGATATACACCTTTAACCCTGTGTAGGTCTAGGATCGAATATATGCTTAGCCATGCTTAGACCGGTAGAAGTCGGGTGATTTCCTATCACCTGCGAGATATAGGTGGATACCAAAGCATGGTTGGCTATATTTGCTATCGTGGAAAAGAACCATGGGGTAATGTAAATGGAGGCTAGGCGAAGGCTATGTGTAGGTTGAGTCATGTGATTTCGTCTATGCCGATTAATGACTGTACCATTGTTGGACCTTTTGACAAGATTGAATGGATGCCTATCACTTAGCTGGCCGGATAACTCATTCCGACCACGAAGCCAAGTAGCTCAACTCAAGCCGGGCCCTGTTCTGTAAAAGTGCGCACTCTGGATGGTAGTAAGGATGTGCGGGGAGCCAGACATGAGCCCAAGGGTAGGCCGGGCCTGAACATCCTAGTAGCTGGTTGTCCCTGATTGTGCGGCACTGGGCGAACCCATGGCATGTGGACTTGAATTGTACCAAAGGTGACCTAAGGTGACTGTTGATCTGGTTTGCCTAGGTTTGTGTTAGGAATAAATTCTCAGCTGGTTGAAATCGATTTGAATTGTTGTCTCTCCCGGATAGTGAGAAACTTTGCTAGCTCCAACATCGTAGTAATTGTATTATGGAATGTGATGGTTTAGATAAACATGGAATTACTACACCGGCTATGGTTACTCTTGTATGCTCTTAAATGATATACCACATGTTTGGCATAGGATAGTTGCTAATCTAGAAATGAATAGCTATAATTGATTTGATGACCTAATTACAACTGTATAACTGAGTTAATCGCTTTTTATGCAAAATGTTGTCAAGCTACCTCCACTTATAATGCCTTGCATAATCCTTGGAGTCAATTTATTTATGGTTTATGATGGGTAAGTCTAGTTGAGTACCTTCTCGTACTCAGGGTTTTATTCCCATTGTTGCAAATGGTACCGTCTATCACGGCTATTGTAAGAACTGCTTCTATCCCGCCATGGATGAGGAGTGAGCCTTGGGCAAGCATCTTAATAATCCTTCTTATATGCTTTTGTGGATTGTAATCATGAGTTGGCACTGTATTTGAACTATGTTGACAAATGCTAGTTTCGAACTTAATTTGCTTCCGCTACTATCTATCGAACTTGGTTTGTAATAACCGTCTTTCGTACTCTGATGAATGGATTGTAATCGTGAACTTTATGTAATATGTGACATGTATGTTGAATCATGTACGATCTTGGTTGTATGTGGATCATTTATCGCGACCCATCGTGGTACTCGATAGACTACGGGGTTTATATGGGCTCAAGTATGACATTGTGACCGCTTGCGGGCTGCCATTGTACTTGTGCTCTTATAAATTGGTCGGTTCTGCGACATTTGTTGTGAATCTTGTCAATAACAAAGTTGTATATAACTTACTTATCTTGCTTGTGTCAAATTCTCTTGGCAATAGGCTAAATGGTTTGAGAGTTATAGCTGTTCGAAATTGATCTCTAGAAATGTTTGTTCTCTAGAATTTTTGGATAGGTCTGGGAAATTGCCTTGTTTGACATTGATAGCCATTGAATCATCTTGAAGATGACTATAAGAAAGTTGTAGGTAGTTTTATAAGCTTTCCAGAAAGTCCAAGATCATAGTATTTGGTTGAGTAGAACTCCGGATATAGCCAAAATAAGTAGCTGCTATTTACAGCACGAAATGACTAAGTCAATTGTAGTTGTTTGTCTTATGTGATGCTTGTGTAGATGCTTAGGCTAATTGAGATTAGTTGTGAGCTGCAGGTTCTAAGGCTCTTACTGATGATGAACAACTATACCTTAGGTTACTAGAACTTGGTAAGTGTATTTTTCTTGTATTATAGAAGGGATATGCACCTACTCCGTAAAGATCAATTAGAAGAAAGTTATACATCTACCTTGCCAACGAATGTTAAACTTATCATACACCTTGTGGATAACCATGCTCATGCATATCCAACTTATCATATCATCTCATCTCTTATGCATTCATGATACTCATTTGTGCATATGCATGCAATAGGTTCCCCGAAAGGAGTGACTCTACTCGAGTTTGAACCCAAGCATCAGGAGGAGCAACAGGCAGCCAAGGAGCAGGAGGTTCAGGCGAAAGGAGGAGTCAATGTGGAAGATCTTCCTGAGTGTCTTGACCACCAACCTTCCTCGTTCTTGAAAGGCAAGCCCCGGAGCATTATAAGACTCCTCTATTTTTACAAATATCACTTGCGTCCTTTATGTTTGATGCATTAGGTTATAGGAGTTGATTGGAAACACTTGCTGCATATATTCTCCTTGTACAGACAAATATATCTAGAATCCTTGGTAGGTCTAGGATCGAATATATGCTTAGCCTTGCTTAGTCCGGTAGAAGTTGGGTGATTTGCTGTCACCTGCAAGATATAGGCAGATATCTGATCATGGTTGGCTATAATTGCTATCATGGAAATAACCATGTGTTGATGAATAAAAAGGAGACTGGGTGGAATTGTGATAGAGAAGCAACAAGGCATGGAGGTCTTGGTGCCTATTCATCTCTGTCTGTGTCGGTTAAGGACCAATTCATTGTACGTCCTCATGTCATGTTGAACGCATGCCTAGCACTTTGTTGGCCGGATAAGTCATTCCAACCACGAAGCCGAGTAGCTCAATTTAGGCCGGGCCCCGGTAAGTGAAAGTGCGCACACTGGAGGCAGTAAGGATGTGCAGAGAGCTAGTGGTGTGAGTCCAAGGGCAGGCCGGGCCTGAACTTCCTGGCAGACTAGTAGAATCTTTGAGGGTGTGGTGCTAATCGGACCCACGAAGTTTGTTCCTGAGTTGTACCAAAGGTGACCCGATGCGACCTCGATGGGGGAAGTATGGGTTTATGTTAGGAATAATTCCCCAGCTGGGTAGGAATTGATTTGAATCGCCGTCTCTTCTGGATAGTGAGAACTTGACTGAGAAGCAGCAACGTAGCATTAATTGATGGAACTTTATGGTTATGATGATGCTCAAATTATTACACCGGATATGGTTACTAATGCTTGTTAGCTTAATCAAGTGATTACTCTAGTATAGGTGCTAATCTAGAGATGGTTAATTGAATAGGTATTCAAATTGATGCTAGAGGTACTAAATCTCCAAGTTATGTTACTTAAGATTTTATGCAAAAAGTTGTTAAGCTAGCTCCACCGATAAAGCCTTGCATACCCCTTGGTGTCATATTATTTCTGGTTTATGACGGGTAAGTCTAGCTGAGTACATTATCATACTTAGGGTTTATTTCCTCTTGTTGCAGATGACATGATGTATCATGGGTACTATAAGAACTGCCTTCATCCTGCCATGGATGAGGACTAAACCATGGGGCATGGTACTCCTGAGTTATCCCCTCTGTTCTGCTTTTGATGGAAATTACCGTGGTACAGGCATGTATTTGAACTAAGTGTGATATTGATGTCAAACTTCTTTTCTTCCGCTATTTGAACTTGGTTTATAATAACTATGTGAACTCTGATGTATGTGAGATACTTGTGAACTATTTGTGAACTGTGATATAACATGTGACGGGTTGTGTTGAATCATGTATGATCTTGGTTTGTATGTTGGTTTGTTTGAGATCCTTCGTGATTTCATCAGACTACCGGGTTTATATGGGATCAAGTATGATGGTTTGATTGCTTCGGCGACTGCTATTGTACTTGTGCTCTTATAAATTGGACGGTTCTGTTACAGTGTCCTCTAGAGTCCTTTGGAACCTTCTAGTGCCTGTTTCACGACGGATAATGACCACTAATTCTAACATATACATCCACCTTGATGGTTTTTTGGATAAACCCAGCAGAGAATACAGATTCACCAAAACTCATGGAATTTGTTAGTTTAAACCCCTAGACCTTTGTTGGTGATCACGATTGTGCCCTTATACATGTTTTGTTGATGGTTTATAATGGTTGTTAACTACCATCAACAAGCTCCCTCAAGCTTAACCTTTGCTAGTCCCTTAGCAAAGCTAAACTCAGCAAAAATGGATTAGGAGTTGCTACGATGCTTTCACTTCTCAAAAGTACACATGCGTTCAAACAAGAATTCTCCTCCGGATTAGAATAAACTGATCTGACTTCAAACTTACCCATATTACCTTCAACCATGGGGCTTCTTAGCCTTCACTTCAGTCTTGAGCAATTGAAAGACAGAACGATTAAGTCGAGCACTATGTCTCAAGTTCTTTGCTCAACTATTATTCTAAAGTTTTTATAAGTCTTCAAAATAAAACTCAGAGATTCCATTGTATGACACTCTCAAGTCTCTCAACATATATGGTATGTGTGGATCCTCACCAAGGCAATAAAGATGTTATGCTTTTTTCTCTTCCTACCACTAAGGCTTATGTGGAGTTCATAGGTAGGGAGAAAGCGAGAGCATATTTGCAATGCATATATTGTAAAGTCAATCAATGGATCCAAAGAGAGTTAAGTCATACAATCAAATCAAGATGTGCATGTGTGTGGAATATAAGGTGGATATAGATGGTGGCTAATCCTAATTCTACTTTGCTCCTTCAAAACTTATCTCTCTTTTGAAACTCGGAAACACTTGCTAGAGAGCAGGGGCCATCTTATTCATCTCTCTTTTTTTTCAAGCGGGCATCTAAGCACCCATTGTTTTAGATATCTTGCACACTTGTCCATTTTTTTCTCAACTCTTTTTTTTCTTTTCTTTCCCTTTTTTATGAATAACTTTTGCATAGCCCCATGCCACTTTTCTGCAACAAAACTTTTGAGAGAAAGCAACAAGAATTTCGAGCATTTATTTGGTGGATGGAAAACCTAATAAACATGTTTTTGTGTTCACCCCCAGTGTAGGAGTATAACATTTTTGGGTGGATTTAGATGGAAGGCACGTTTTTGCGCCTACCCCTAGTGTAGGAGTAGTGCATATGTGGGTGGTGTGTACGTGATCTTGATTTTTAAGAGCATGACAAACCTCTCATAAGGGTCAACAAAGCTTGACAAAACTCAATGCAAAAGCAAGCAACATATATGTGGAAGTTTCCTAGCCTAAATAACATGTATGGCTCTAGTGGGAATTCAAGCTTTGTCATACAGGAACTCATCATGTAGCATTTTTGTGTTTTTCAAAAGATAAATCTCCGGAACTTTAGTGTCACTTAGAACAAGATAAACAGCACCTCAGACCTTCTCATATCATATCTGTCAAATACCTAGACTTAGATCAAGCATATGCTACCCACGAGTTTCAAGTTCAGAGCAAATCCTTATATCAAAACAATCTTATCCAAAACTCGGGAGAATTCAAGGCTGAAAACTAGGTACTTCAAAGGCATTACAACAGTGCAACTATTCATCATTTCCATTCAAGAGATTATTCTCACTTCACAAGGGCACTACGGAAAAAAGTAAAAGCTCATGTTATCTCCTAAAAGTGCTTATTTTAGGACAGAAGCTCATCCTTGGGAAATCTTTGAATTGCTAATTGGTGAAGTGGTTTCCCCTCCAACACCAACCCTTCTGTACCTATCTCAAGATTCTCACAATGAGATTTGCAATATTTATGATAAACATATGCATCTACAACCACCCTTTCAACAATTTTATAAACTGGGAGTATGAGGGGGTTGAAGATCTCGTGTGTGGCAATGTTGGAGAGACCAATTGATTTAGGAGATTTCTCATGTGAGCATGGATTTATGAGGTGTTCATGAAATAACTCCCATGCTCATGGATGTCATCTTCCTTTTCAAGCTCCAAAGTTGTTTCTTCCTGAATGTGCAATGTTTTCCTTGGATTGGAGACTCTCCGGGTATTCTTGTCTAAAGCCTCCTCCAAACTTGGATGAGTCATGTTTATTATAGAGGTTGATTCAAACTCACTATTTGAATCTAGGCCATGTTTGGATTCTACCCATAAGGCTTCGTCCTTGTCCATCCAATCTTTAGCAATGGCATTTGAATTCTTAATACATTGCAGCCAATTCTTAATACATTCCAGCCATTGTTGTTGCTCTTCTTGGTCATCCTTGTGGTCTTCATGACTCCTATGCTTTGGTTGTCTTAATCGATTTCTAGGGTCATCATGAGACTTAGGAGAAAGAGCATAAGAGGGATCATCGGGGTCAAGGATGGGTTGAGAGATGGATTCAAATAAGACATCTAATGTGGGCATAGAAGGGGAGAGGATAGGAGTGGCTTCTAAATGGCTTGGCTCTCCTTCTATGGCATCACTAGACATGCCATCCTTGAATTCTTCCCAATGTCCCACATGGGAATAAGGATGCTTTCTAAGAGATCCCTTCTTGAGAGGATTTGAATTATATTCGCTTGAAGGTCTCTTATGAGAATTTAATGCTCTCCCAAAATCAGCACCAAAGAAGTCATCCTTAATCTCAATAGGGATTTCCAAAGGTGGAATTCCTTCTTCTTTTAGGGGATTTTGAGGTATTGGTGGTTCAGGATTGATAGCTAAATCTTGGGATTGAAATGGTTGTGATTTGGCTATCAAAACTTCCTCTTCTTGATCGGGAGAGTATTTCTTCTCCTCTTTGAGGAGTTCATAATGCATGCTAGTGCAGGGAGTCTTTCCACTAATTATATCAAGCATAGCCCTTGCTTCACTAGCAGACAAATGATGGAAAGCTACCCTAGAGGCTGCATTAAGGGATTCCTTGGAATCCTTGCTAAGACCCATGTAAAAATATTGAAGAAGTATAGGATCTTGAATGGCAAGGTCCGGGCCAGTGATGATTAGTTCATTAAAATAATCCCATGATGTACCAAGGGATTCTTCTTCTAGTTGTCTAAAATTTAGAACATCTTTTCGAAGGCTGACTACTTTAGAGATGTGAAAGAAACGTAAACAAAATTTAGAACATAATATTTCCCAATCTCCTTGCATACTTCCTATGGTTAGGCTACACCATTGTTTAGCTCTTCCCATCAAAGAGAACGGAAACAACTTCCATATTAAGGTTTTGTCAGACATGCCAGTGATATGCAAGCATGCACAGTTTTCATGGCCTTCTCCCGAGAAGGATTTATCCCGAATCAGTTTTATTAAATACAAGCGTAGCTCATAACCAGGTGTTATGATAGCATCTGAGGATTCTGGTGGCATTAGGCTTGCGCTTGTGGGTTTAGCATATTGATAGATAGGAGTGGAATCCATGCTAAATGAAAAAGTAAAACAAAAGAAAGAACAAAAGATAAAATGTTAAGCTAGGCTTGTAGTTAATTCAGCAACTGTTTCCCCGGCATCAGCGCCAGAAAGCTTGTTGGTATATTTTAACGCATACACATAAATCCGCAAACACAAGGATACCACTGTAGCTTTCTCCCAGAGGTATTCCAAGTATCGTATCCACAAGGAAACATGTGAGACTAACTACGGTCTAACTTAACTAGGGGTAGCAACAAGGTTAGGATAAATAGGAGTATAGAGGAGATCACAAAGGTCTTCTAGTTCTAACTTTGGTAAGCTATGTCTTCTATTGTTCAACTGGGGATATTACTAAGGGAAGCACAAGCAGAGTATGTTTCCTATAGTAACTAAATCCCGCTAGGCCTACAAATGGGAGGTGGACTACAGAGGATTCAATGAGGCTATAAAAGTCACCCTCGTGAGCTACCACCGATCCAGAATGTAGGGTACATCCACAAGTAACCTGGTCTAAGCACCACGCTTACACCTACAATTACTACTTTAACATAGAGCATCCAATAGATTAAAGCACTCAAAGAGTTGTGAACCTGATGACCAATATAAACACGATGCTTACTTGAATTAGGTGTTGACTACCAGTGAATCCTCAGAACCAAGCTCAAGTAGAACTTAGATCCACCAAGGTACAAGCCGTAGAGTGAGCACCAATAGGCTAGCACCTCCTCCAAACTCTCCCCTCACTCTCTATCTCACTATTCTATTTATAAGACTAGATCCTATGGGGGACTAATCTTCTCTTGATTGCTGGCTCTGATCCTGAAGATATGAATTAGGGTTTCAGGGATCTGCTGAGGGAGGGGGGCAGGGGCTGATATATATAGGCCAGAGCATCTATCGTGAGTCGTGAGCCCTTGGATCAAACTGACTTAAAGAACGGCGTAGATGCAACCTAGGAGGTGGTGGAGAACCGACATTGCGACGTGGAGGCTGATAGGTGGGCCTAGGGGCCGAGCGGCCTGTAGATTGGGCCAGCTAGCCCCACATGGTAGCCCCTCGGCTCCCGCTTTGGTGTGGTATCCTCTGGAGTCCTTTGGAACCTTCTGGTGCCCGTTTCACGATGGGTAAGCCTAATTAATTCTGACATGTAGGTCCACCTTAATGGTTTTCTGGATAAACCCTATAGAAAATACAGATTCACCAAAACTCATGGAATTTGTTAGTTTAAACCCCTAGACCTTTGTTGGTGATCACAATTGTGCTCTTATACATGTTTTATTGATGGTTTATAATGGTTGTTAACTACCGTCAACACCTCCCATGATTTATTAAAAATATCTTGAGTCCTTTATGTTTGATGCATTAAGTTATAGGAGTTGTTTGGAACCGTTGATGCATATATCTTTTCCTTGTCCAAAAATATATCTTGTTAGCTCTTTTAGGTCTAGGATTGAAGTATATGCTTAGCCATGCTTAGATCGGTAGAAGTCGAGTGATTTCTTGTCACTTGTGAGCTATAGGTGGATACTTGGTCATGGTTGACTATATTTGCTATCGTGGAAAATAACCATGTGGTGTCATATAAATGGAGACCGGGCAGGATTTTATATGCAAATGGTGTTAGGTTTGGCTATGTTGATCCCGTCTGTGTCGATTAAGGACCGTACCATTGTTGGAACTTCTGTCAAGATTGAGCGCCTCCTTTCACGTAGCTGTCCAGATAAGTCGTTCTTACCGTGAAGCCAAGTAGCTCAATTTGGGCTAGAAATTTGAGATGTGTGGCGCACATACTAGAGGAAGTAAGGCATGTGGCAGGATAGGGATTGACCGTAGGCAGGCTTGGCCTGAGCTACCTAGCATCCGACTGCCCCCTGAGTGTGTGGCTCAGCTTAAACCCATGGTATCCCAAATTGTACCAAAGGTGACCTAAGGCTATTGTGGCTAGTGGGCCTAGGTTTGTGTTATAGACTTTCTACCCAGCTGGTTGCAACCGATTCAAATCGCCGTCTCTCCCGGATAGTGAGAAACTCAACTAGCTTCAGCATCGTAGTAACTTGATTAAGGAAATGATGGTTATGATAATTTATGCAATTTTCTGAATATGGTTACTACTGTATTGATGTTGTCCTAATTAACATGGTTGTTACAGGATAGATGCAAACTTAGTAAATTAACTCTAATCAACTTGGTGCTAATAATTAAATGTTGAGGTTTACATAGTAAGCTTTTATGCAAAAGTTTTGTCAAGCTAGCTACATTATACAAAGCCTTGCATACTCCTTGGGGTCAATTTATTTTTGGTTTATGACAGGTAAGTCTAGCTGAGTACCTTCTCGTACTCAGAGTTTATTCCCCCTTGTTGCAGATGGTGTAATGTATCATGGCTACTGTAAGAACTACTTCTCTCCAGCTGTGGACGATGAGGGAGGCCACGGGCAAGGCCTTCTTTAGTGTCTTATCTATGTTGCTTTTGTTGGATTTGATCATGGAACTAGCATGTATTTGAACTAAGTGCGTGCGTATGATGTTTTAAAACTATGTTGTTTCTGCTACTAAATTGGAACTTTGTGTTGTAATAATTAGACTTGAACTCCGATGTATGTTGACTATTTGTGAACTTTGTGTAACATATGATGTGTGTATGTTGAATCATGTATGATCTTGGTGGTATGCAGCTTGTATTTCGAGTCCCTTCATGGTACTCGACGGACTACCGGATTTATATATGCTCAAGTGTGAGAGTGCGACTGTCTCTGCAGTGGTCATTGCACTTGCGCTCTTATAAAATGGACGGTTCTGTGACATCACTCATTCAGATGGTCAGGACGCTTCTGGGTGTCCTAACTACAACCACGTGGGCTCGACTCCTAAGCATGCCTTGCACTTTAGGGGCTTTGGGCGACCTTGAAGCCGGATGGGCTAGCCTTACAACCTTTGGTGATTTCCCTTGTGGGGGCCCCCCAGACCATAGTGCGGTGGGGTGGCCGGATCCAATGAAGGCTCAGGAGACATGCATGTACCTGCAAAGAAAATGGAATGGACACAAGAGAAGGGAAAGATGACATAGCTGGCAACACGGTTGTCGTGGCCGTTCCGTTAGCGCCTTGCCGATCCTTTGCTCAGTCCTCTCGCTCTGTTCGTACTATCCTTGCCTCACTCAGAGGCCTTCTACGGTAGTTCTCCTTCAGAAAGGTCAACAGGTGGTTATCTTGGTCGATCCTCTAATGCAGCCGAGCCATAGCTAGAGTGGCTTAGGACAAAGGAGACAATTGTAGAGACAAGCGAACCGAGAGGGTCAGGAGGATGGGACTTATCTTGGTTTTTGTTGTTGGAGAGGTAGACCGATGAAGGAGGTCGGCAGGCGGGTCATGGCTCGAGAGATGATGCTTCTGGGCGGATGGCTCAGCATTGGCCTTCCCTCATAGGGAAAGGTCAAAACTCACCTTGATCAGTTATCCCCTTCTAGGGGGCCAAGCGCCTGGATGGAGGGGCCAGCCGAGCCACCACTGCTGCTAGGAGCCTTGTCCACCTTGTCGATGCTTGGCTAGTTGAGCGCTGCTACTACCTTGGTTGCTCCCTCCACTAGAGCCGACGAGACCATAGGGGGTGATGAGAGTGGCCGCTTGGGCGATGCAGTCCTGCTCGCAATAGTAGGCTTGCTCAAAGCTACCCTCGATGATGATGACCCCCTTCAGGCCAGGCATCTTGAGCTTTAGGTAGGTGTAGTTGGGGATAGCCATGAACTTGGTGAAGCACGATCGACCAAGGAGGGCATGGTAGATGCCGGGGAAGTTAACCACCTCGAAGGTGAGTGGCTCCTTGTGGAAGTTGTCCAGCGGGCCGAAGGTGACATTGAGCCAGATGCGCCCTAGGGGTATGATCCCATAGAACGATGCCTTGCTGGGGTGCAAGTTGTTGTGCAGATGCCCATCATGTCGAGGGTGCTAGCGTAGAGTCTGTTGAGGCCACTGCCCCATCCATTAGCACCTTGGTGAGGCACGTGGTGCCCATAATCGGGCTAACCACGAGTGAGTACTACCCTGGATGAGGGACACTATCTGGGTGGTCTTCCTAGTCAAAGGTGATGGCCGTCAAGGACCATCGAAGCCACATCGGAGTGGTGAGGGTGTGAACGGCGTTCACCTCCTGTTCGTTGATGCGGTGCTATCGGTGGGATTCGTAGGTGTGGGTGCCCCCAAAGATCTTGAGCCAACGCTCGGCCTCGGGGAACTCGATGTCATCCTCCTAGGCACCTCCCTCTGGGTTGCTGGCCTTTAGGGAAGGCTTCTGGTCTTGCCCTATTGGCCAAGGGTGCCATGGATGTAGCCCTTCATGGTAGCGTAGTCCTTGAGTTGGTGCCTTGCCTACACCCATGGAACATGCAGGGGGCCTTGAGCACCTTCTTGAAGTGTTCCAGGCGTGCACCTCGCCTGTGGGGCAGAGATTTGGTGGCACGGTTGGGCACGGCCACCATCTCCTCCCGCAGCGCTTCTGGTCTTGTTCCTTCTATCATGGCGTTGCTAGGATGAGGTGGGGTCATCACCACCATCGCCTCCACTAAGGTGACCAGTGGCCTTGGCTTTGTTGCTGAAGTTGGCCTAGACTGCCTCCTCACCGGTTGCGTACTAGGTGGTGATGTCTAGGAGCTCTCGTGTCGTGCTTGTGGTCTCGTGGCTGAGCGCGTGGACGAGTGCTTCGCAGGTCATGCCACAGATGAAGGTATGGATGATGTCGATAAAATTGAATGCATAAAGCTCATGTGTGCCTAGGGATCAGTCACACACATAAGTTGACAAATTACAAAAGTGTCATCACGGTGTATCTTACAACACGATTTAATACAAACACATAGTCTTACACAACACAGTGGAAAATAAAAAGATAGCTCTCACATGGAAGCTCCAACACAGGGATGGTCAACTGGTTGACCACAAGCCTAATAGTCCTCAGGAAACTCCTCATACACGTTGTCATCTGTTACCCATCCGGGATTTTTATCCAAATATAGAAAGTAAACAAGCGTAAGTACTTCCCGTACTTAACAAGTTAACATGGGGTTATGAAGCTCAAAAGGTTGACACTGGTTTACTGTAGTTAGCACTTTTAGTAAGTCAAGATTTTATTATCAAGTATTATCAAGTTATGCTTAAGCTCCCTTTTAAACCCACATAATCAGATATCAGAATCATTTGGATCATATTATCATCGTATAACATCATGAATGAACAACAATAAGTAACCAATTATTTTGTGAGTTTTTCGGGCCACTCGTGACCGTGAGCACGGCTATTATAACAGTTTGTAACCCTCTGCAGAGGTTGTGCACATTCACCCCGAGTCGTGATTCCCATATGCCCAGGTTAATTGCTCCCATATCACTGCCAAGGTGAGCGGGCAGGGTACACTATGAAGCCATTTCATAGGTTTCTCTAACAAGTTAGGGCCGCTAGGTTTCCTCGGCAGGCAGATGTAGGAACCCCCCTTTCCTATGGCACATATCCATCGCGGCTATACACATAGGAACAGAGGCAGTCCTATACCCAACGTGGCAAGCCCCTTTTGCGCCATAAAGGTAACCTCTAACAAGCTAGAAAAGGTCCTATTACTGAGCTAAAGTCAGAGCCATATGACCCTCACGGTTGCACTGTCAGTCCCAGCTTTTGCCGACAGATAAGTCCTTATGGAGGGCTAAGAGCATCATGATCGAAAGTCATTCGCTCCTTCGCCCTATAATTCAGTTGTTTAAAAGCCAATTTTACCTTTTCGTTCCATAGAACCGTTATTCATTATGTAAATCATGTATAGTTTCATTGAGCGCTAGCAAACTACCCATATCCATAAACCCATAGGAGATCAAGGAACAGGATAATCAATCACCAGGATGTCCTTACGGGTATCAAAATTAGACACATCCAAATGAGTAATTAATAAAGGTGAATAGGCATCAAGGTAGATCCCATGCTATACTTGCCTTGGTTAGCAAACTCCTGCTGGTCCTGCTGGTCATCAAAGAACTCATGGTCACCAACGTTCTCCTCACCGTCTGAACGCAACCAACACGACAACATACAACATTCCAGGAACATTCATGCAAAGCAAACAATCCTATGGTTAGAATAGTACACCAACAGTATAGAAATCAAGATAAAATATTTATGAAAAGGATCTACGTCTCGCTACGATCATGTCAACGTGAAGTTCACGAAAAACGGAGCTAAAACGCGAAAGTTATGATTTAAACGGGATTTCCTATAGCAATTTATTTAACTAAATCTAACCTCAAAATTTAAATGTTGCAAACAGGGTTAACAGTGGTGTTAACATGTAGAGAACTTAATTGCGAACCTAACGAAATTTGAATGGGTCAAATCGGAGCTATAACGACGATTTTATAAGCAAAACAGTGCAATGGCATTTCTGTAAATACTAAAAACGTATTTTGGACTAAAACAATTTATTTTATGTTTTCAAAAGGAGAAAACGTACTCAGGAAACGTGCTAAGGATGGCGGGTTCTATTTGGCCGAACTCGAGGGACTCTTTAGCATAATCACCCGCGAAGGGGTATCAGCTTATGTGAGCCGTTGGATCAAGAACGGACGGCTCGGATTAGATCTGGGGAAGGAGAGAGAAGGCAGTGGCCGGAATAGTGGCAGCCGCGGCGGCTCAGCTATGGCCGGCGGCGTGAGGGTCACCGACGCGTGCGGAACTCGGCCTTCGGGCCATGGTTCAAAGAACCGAGGGCACCGGGAGATAGTGGGGGTTCACGTGACCTCATCCAGGCCAAGAAGGCGGCCGGAGGAGAGAGCCGAGGCGGCGGTCGCCATTGCCGACAATGCGGAGCTTCCTGTCGCATGCGACGAGTGCTCTAGGAGCCACAAAACTCGAAATAAATGGCATGGGGAGGTAGAGGGAAACAAAGGGGTTCTCATAGCTAGGAAAAACGGAGTCGACGATGGCTCGGGGATGGCGGACCACGCTGTGGTTCTGAGCTCGGCGGATCTCGGCGCTGCTACGGTGGTTGTTGCTTCCTCGTGCATGGGCAAACATGAAACGAAGTGGGGGAAGGCAGCAGGGGGAGCGGGGAATGGCTTGGATCCCTTTTTGTAGAGGCAGGGGCACGGGGGACGCTCCCACGACGGCGTGAGACATGGGCGCGGAGGCGGTTGCGCCTTGAACGAAAGCGGGGCACACGGGAGGAGGGGGACGGCGCCGACATGTGGGCCCAAGCCGTCAGTGGCTGAGAGCGGGGCGAAGGGCGCGACAGCGGTTGCTGTGGGGCTGGGCCGACCCAGGAAGGGAAGAGGGGAGGGCGAGCGGGCCGCGGGGAAGGAAAAAGGCCAATCGGGCCAAAAGTGAGGAAGGGAGAGACAAAAGAAAGAAATCCCTTTTCTTTTTCCAAATAAATTTTCAAAACTCATTTTCAAGTTGAATTTGAATTCAATTCAAATTTTAGTCAAAGCTAATCATTACAAAAACAAATGTGCAGCAGCATGAATGCATCAACATGTTTGTATCCTTATATTTACTTTTAATTTCATAAAAATATTATTTCCTACATTTGAATGCTCACATAATTGCACAAATAAATCAATTTTAACTATTTTGAAAGATTGCAAATTTTTGGGTGTTACAGGAGCTCATTGCGCTTATTGGTGAAACGCTAGATGTACACCTAGAGGGTCTCGTTAGGCTTCTGCCTATAGTTGCAGAGATCCCACGTGCTCCTGGGCCGAGTGTACGTACCTTGGAAGTGGCCAATGAAGACCGAATGGAGATCACCCTAGCATCGGATGCTGCCAGGTTTGAGCTGCATGAGCCAACCTCTGGTTGAGCTTGATGGAAGTAGGGGAAGGAATTGGATGGGGAAGTCATCGTCTGACCCCCTGCCCTCCATGGCGAGGCGGTAGTCCTCTAGCCAGTGATCTAGGTTGATCTTGCCATTGTACATGGAGATGTGCGTCCGAGGCCGGTAACAACTGGGGTAGGGCGCCACATAGATTGGTGCCCCAAACATTAGGGGGCCGAAGTGATTTGGGGTGGCACCCCCGCCTTGCCACTCAGGGGTGCAAGACTGCGCCAGAGCATGGCGCCTATCCTCGATGGTGTCGTGGTTGTCATCGATCCAGTGGCATGCGGGGGATGCCGAGGAGAAAGGTCATGCCTTCACTCCTACCAAGGCTTGGCGCCTAGAGTCCATGGTTGGTCGGAGCTATTGCCGGAGGTGTCGCCGCTCCTCCCTCCTGCCTGTGGGGCGTGAGCGTCAGAATGGTCCTCATTGGGAGTGGCCATCATCGGGGATGGCGGGAGAGCGTCGAGCGGCACTGAGATGCCGAGCTCTTAGACTACTGGTTGAGAGCGATGCGGAGGAGCCGCTTTGCCTCATTCAGCCACTCTTTGTTCTTCAGGTCTAGCATGTCAGAGATGTCTTCTAGGTGGTAGCCGGTAGTCACCATGTTGTGCACCGCATGAGAAAAGCAAAGGCTACTGGGAGCCCCCATGCGGACATCATCATCATCGCCAAGAGGGTGCGTGGCTTGTTGCTGCACATGGTCCTACCTTTGGTGCTCGAGCTCTGCCTTGGTGGTGTCTAGGTCCATCTACTAAGCCCGCAGGCGATCCTCCTTCTCATGGAGTTAGGCCGCGCAACTACAGGGACTCTGGTCCAGCGGCGTGAGCCTGGGAGCCTCCTCGGCAAGAACCTCACCGTCGATGTGGTAGCACATGTGGGGGGCACTGTAGTCGATGTCGTCAAAGTCATACCTTGAGTCGCTCCACAAGAGGATCTTGAGGAAGGTGCACAGCAAGGGGATGTTAGTCCCCGCCGCACTATAGAGCATGGCACTCCATGGTGCCTCACGACTGATGAGATCCTCCAGCTCCAACTGGAATGACGCTGCCGCATTTTGGATCCCAAAAGACAGGTCTGGGAGGTAGTACTAGAACCAGTCAGGCGGTAGGAGCACCTCACCGGTGGCGATCCGATGGTGGACGTTGGCCAGCATGTAAAACAACTAGCGATGGTCCGACAAGGTGGGGTTTGGGCCCAAACCATGCCAGATCTATCAGGCTAGGACCTCTAGATCTACTCCTAGAAGCCTTGCCAGAGGGGGTGATGCCGGGGACTCATTGCCCACTGGTGCAACCCCGTGGAGTGGACGAAGCTCACCGTAGCAGTTGGCGACATAGGCCAGGCTCCAAAGATGAAGATCTAGCCTAGAGCAAAGGTGCTGGCCTTGATAGAGAACTCATCGGGGAAGCGGACACCACTGTCTTGGGTAGTGCCGCTTGCTCTAGTGACGAGGCAGGTGGCTCTAGCCACCATAGAGCCTGAATCGCACATGACGCTACCCCCTACCTGGCGCACCAGCTATCATGAGGTCAGAACCGTAGCAAGTATGTTGTTCGAGTTGATGTCAGAGTATGGGTCGCCGGTGGCTCGGGTGGACTCAAGAACACAAGAATCATAGAGAGGATGCAATGGTTTATACTAGTTCAGGCCAATCGATGCCCTACGTCTAGTAGCTAATGATCGTTATACTCAAAAGCACCCAAAATCAGGGGGTTACAACAGTGTTGTAGAGAGATTTGGTAGGGGGCTAGCTCGGTGCTAATCCTAAGGTTGCCTCACCGCCGGTGGAGCCTTCCCTTCGTCGAAGAGGAGGAAGATGATAGGATGTAATGGAGGAGCTCTCCAGGCCCCTCTATGGGTTACCTTGCTCTTGATGCTGAGCAAAGGCCAAAGGATGGAATGGAATGTCTTCTATTGATCTGAGTTCCCTCCTCCCCTCCTAGGTCCGACCTTATCCCTTATATAACGAGATAGGTTGGGTACATGGCGGTTTGGGGAGATGAGTCTATGGTCTACATGCGCCAGAGTCTAGGAGGGCATTGCAGCGATGTGCTATGGACCGTGGTGGTGGTGTGGAGCCAAAGAGGCCTTGGGCGTCATCCGGCTACTCGGTTCTGACACTCTACGTGTCAGACTATGTTGGCTTGGACCGGCCTTCCCTAGGTGGACCTTCTAGAGTCTTCTTGGTGGCGAAGGAGGTCAGCTCCAAGGGATGACGTGCGGGCCCAAGATCCCTCGAGCCCTTGGAGGCCGCAGAGAAGCTTTGTCTTCTTGTGTCACCCCCATGCATGACCTTATTAGTAAAATGGCCGACAATGCCGTGCCCAAGGGGCAACGTCGTGGAGCCCCCAAGCCTCGGTAGCTCGGGGCATGTCTTCTTGTGCTCGAGCCTTGGCTAGCATTGCTTGCCAGGCAGGAGCCAAGGACTGGGCCAGAGAGTTGGCATAGATCGGGAGCCTAGGGACTCGAGCAAGCCCTGAGCCCCAAGAAGAGGTCGTGGCATAGTCAGGCTCAGCATGGTTTCTTCTCCAGAGGGTCACATGAGTGTACATGATGGGTATAGCCCCTGAGCCCTCGAGCGATCCTAGAGGGGTTGGTCAGGAGGTCTTCTTCATTTGGGAACCATTAGACCCGAGGCTTAACATACCCATATGCTAGGATCTCGTCAATGGGTGTATCTGGACAATAGCTAGGATCAATCTGTTGTAACAAACTAGGAACACAATCTGTTAGCTCGATCGCCCTCTCTGTAATCCTACCTCTCCTGCCTATATAAAGGAGGGTGGGGACTTCAGGCACGGGATCCATCTTCCACCTATTCCATCTACACAAAGCTAGGAGCAACAGCCCCTGTACTTGAGCATACGAATACAAGAGCAGCCACACCACTAGAGTGGGGATTAGCGTGCACCGCGCCCCAAACCAGTATAAATCTTTGTGTCTCGTGTGCTACCATTTGATTTCGTCTACGCAATCATGTTGCTGGATATTGTCGGAGCAAAACAATCCGACACATCTCAAGTGATGAATACAGACATTGCACTACTCACAAATTCCATCTTGTGAGTCATGGTAAGTTTGATGAAGAAAGGTGAGATAGTCTTGCTCATAGACTTTAAACTTGATGAGTAGTTATCTTTTAATTTTTGCATTCCACTGCACGTTTACTTTGAATAACCCATGCATCCACTCCATTTACTTTAAATTTTCTCATATCAAATCCACAGCATGTTTAGTTCATTGCATATATCCATATCACTTGCATCTAAAAAAATATAAATATAATATTCCTCACCATGATCATACTTTTTCATCTCTATTTAAGTAATATCTCTAAACTGCTTTCATGCTACCTTTGTCTGCCATAGTAAGTTTTGGTTTGGAAGTACTGGACATACTTCCATAGGCTTTTAAATTAAGCATGGTGCTTATGTTAAAATGTCTTCCTTAATCAAATTAGTCATGGAGTCTAGTTTGGTTATAGAACTAAAAATTGCTTATGCAGGCACTGGTTATTTTGTTGGACTAATCCCTACAGAAAACTCTCAAATTCAATATGGGTAAGTTAAGAGATTAATTCACATCGAAGATGAAGCAAGACATATGCTTGAACTCCAAATAACTTTGTGCAAAGAAGACACAGCTCATTCATCATTAATGGAAGAACTGTGAGTATCAAAGTTTATTCACTTCTGCTATAAGTTACCTTTGGCTTGAACCATGCTAGAATGCGGCAACACATAAAACATGTTATGAAACATGATATATGAAATCGATGCTAAAGTAATTCTAAAAACCATCCTGTCATTGGTGTTGGTACTTCTTAGCATCACTAGTAATAATGACACTCAAGAAGTACTTTGGTATTTAATTGTTACTCAAAGAGAATATATATATATATATATATATATATATAGTGACTATTTTGTGCGTGTGCATAGCATGAATAGCGACTGCGTACATGCCCCTGACAAGCGCGTGGGACATAGGAGTGGACCGCACGTGACTTGTCGGGGCGCGTGGGCCGCAAGCCTAAACCACCTCGCGTGGGGCGCGATCACTGTTTTGTGTCTCTGTTGTCGCTTTTTTTTTGTGTTTCGTTCTGTCAGATGTTTTTATAATTTTTTTCCTGTTTCATCATTCAGTTTTACTATGTCGCACACAGATACAGAACAACAATAAAAAAAATACATGACAAATTATAGCTCAAAAAAACTACCTAGAAAAATTACAAATTGAATGAAACAAAAAAGAAACAAATAACAAAACCACAGCGTCATTTTTATTTTCTGAGTTGCACACAGATACACACTAAATTATAACCGAACAAAACTAGCAGTTACAAAACAAAAACTCTACCACTTACAACGTCGTTGTGTATGTGTGCATCATGCGGCCCGCAACGGACAAACACAGCGCGCGTGGGCCGTGCATGCGATTATTATTATTGGCTCCTACATGTTACAGCAATAAAATCTACAACATGTTTGAATATTCAGAGTAAAAGATGCAGTTACAGCATATCTCAGATACTCAGAGTTACTAACCAAAATAACAACCATAATTACAAAACAAATGCATACAGAATTACAATGAAGCAAAAAACATGCAGTTACATAATAAATACTAATACATCGTTCTAATCCATCGATCCAGTTACAGCATGTTTCAATGTTCAGAGTTACAGCAACGATACACATCAACTTACAACATAAGAAAGCGAGCACTTACAAGAAGAAATGAAATCATCATTTAAACCACCGATCGAGTTACAGGGTATTTAAATATCCAGAGTTACAGCTCTGATACACATCAACTTACAACACAAGAAAGCTGGCATTTACAAGGAAAATGAAATCAATATTTAAACCACCGATCTAGTTACAGCATGTTTCAATATCAAGAGTTAAAGCATAGATTCACATCAAGTTACAACACATTAAAGCGAGCATTTACAAGATGAAATGAAATCAACACTTAAACCACCGATCGAGTACACGTGTTTGAATATTGAGAGTTACAGAATGAGTTACATCCCAATAAAACACGCAGTTACAGCAGACACTGCTATGCAATTAAAAGTCGACATAAAAACAAGCCACTTACAAAAAAACACCAGTTCATAGGGAACGATCGAGATACATCAAACATTGCGATTCATCAATAGAAAGCATGCTACTAGACAAAAAAGGAGCTCTCATTCACCCTTGCGCCGGTGGATCTTCCAGAGCTTTCATTGGGGCAAGGACCCAAGCACCTCAACGACGAGCAGGTCTAGCTCGTGAAATGCAATCCAGATGAATAGAGGTCAATGGTGGAACCGTACCCCTCATTCGCCCTTGTGCCGATGGATCTTCCAGAGCTTTCATTAGAGCGAGGGCCTAAGCACCTCAGCGACGAGCAGTTCTGGCTTGCGAATGCAATCCAGACAGCCACACCCCATCCTCTGCATTGTACTTATGAGATCATACCCATCTATAGAAAGCATGCTACTCAGCGAATAAGGACCTGATCTAAAGAACAAGCACGAGACACCACATCGTGAAACTTCCAGCAACACCTCATCAAGGTGTGAGGAGATGGAAGAAAAAACATCGTAGTCAGATGCTACTAGAAGTTTTGTGAGGCGATGACTCTCTTGACAGTGAGACATTCAAGCGAATTGAATCGAGGGAGACGCTCAACATAGATCTAGCAGCAACTGATGTGCCTACATAATCCTAGCACAACCTTGCCGATCAAAAACGGCTGACTACCTATACAGATTTCTGAATCTACAAGGAAATTTGTTTTTTTGTTGTTGGATGAAGAAGGGATGGAATGAGGAGAGCAGAAGCACGTAGAGACCCTCCTTATATAGCCCAACTAGGCGGATGAGGGGAGATGAAATGAACAGTCAGATGCATGCATCAAGGAGCATAATATTAGGAGCAATAAACACAATACACAAAACACGAGCACAGCGCATAATAATAGGAGCAATAAAGACGAGGCGCAAAATACAACCACAGGGAGTAAATGGAAAGGTTGATGATATTTTCTTGTTAGACTTCATTAAACAAAAAATAATAACACCAATAAATAGTAATTAGAACAATTACAACCAAAACATACAAAAATTACACCAGGCACCATACCACAATTACAACACATAGAACTATCTATAGTGTATGCGCGTACACATTCAACTATATACTGTACAGCATACACATTGAACTAGCGCTGCGCACATCAACCTCCAATGCACGTACGTAGGCTGCAAGAGCGACCCAAGCAAGAGCAACACATTTACAAAAAAAATAAAACAACAGCATTGTCAAAATTTCAGAGTTACTCAGAAACACACATCAAGATACACCACAACAAAACAAAAACTTACAAAACAAAAATTCTACTGCACATAGTGCACGAAAAAATAGAGTTTCTTTGATTTTTCTAAATTACATAGGGTGTTACAACAAAAATAAAAATGTAATTACAAATATAGGTTACTACACAGTTGAAAGTTGAAAAAAATATACAGCCGCTTACGAATCAATAGTTACAATCATTTGAAATATGTGGAGTTTACTAGGAGACAAACAAGTTATAGAGCATACCATCGGAGCTACTACGAAGTTTCACGTACAAGCCAGCTTCATAGGTGATCCAAACCGTGCTCATCAGACGCGTTGTTGATGAATACAAGGTAACACACCCATACACATCCCAGCGTCACGGAAGAAGACAGGCATTCCCAAAGCACAGAAGCTTTGGATCCCACAACGGCAATCACACCCCAATGGCAAAACTTCCACTATCACCAAGAACAAAACTTCCAGTTAATCTACTATACATCACACCAATGAACACGGCTTACTACATATAGAGATTTCTTTCACTATACCTAAAAGGATTTCTATGTGGACGAATAAGCATTGGAAGGGGCACAAAGAGTGCGCCAGAGACCTTGCTTCAATAGCCCAACTTTTCTGTACTAATTAAATAAAAAAGGAAAAAAATAGAGTTAGTACATATGTACATTAGTCATTGACTGCTACTACTACTGCTGCAATATTAAACAACAAATCAGAGCAACACAATAATAATGGAACCATCTAAATTTTCATTAAAATAATAATAATAAAAAGTTTGTAGATGAATGTATAACTCTCAATGAATACTACTACAAGGTTGTACACTACATCAATAACAATGAACAGCGATACTGAAAAAAAAAACAGCTACAACAGTCATGGTTCTCTTCCTCTGTATCATCAAAAAATACATTTATTAACAAAAAATCACACTTACAATCGACAAATATGACTCAGTTATATCAGATAACATAATACAAGATTACTACGCAGTTGAAACTCGAAAAAAATACAACTATTTACAACAATTTATAGTGTGTGGTGTTTACATAGCGATGAAAGAAAAAGTATAGAGGCGAGCCATCCAAATTACTATGACGAAGCTACAAGTGCGAACCCACATCAAAGGTCTTCCAGATCGTGCTCATCAAAACCGCTATTGATGCATACAAGGTAACATACACATCCGAATCCCAGTATCATGGATGAAGAAAGGCAATGCCAAACCATAGATGTTTTGACATGCCACAACGGCAATCGCACCTCAATCGCAAAACTTCCACCTGCACCTAAATCCAGTGGCAAACCAATGTGCCTACATGATCCTAGTAGCACCATCCCAATGAAGATGGCTGACTAGCTCTAGAGATTTCTTTCACTACAACTAGAAAGGAATTTTTTTGGACGAATAAGCATTGGAATGAGACCAAAGAGTGCACACTGAGCCTGTTTAAAATAGACCAACTTTTCTATACAAATAAAAAAAACAAAAAAGAAAACAAAGTTAGTAGGTACGTACACCAGTCATTGACTGCTCCTACTGCTGCAATACTGAACAACACATGAGATACATTGACAAAAAGTGGATCTTATCAATCTTCATAAATTAAAAAAACAGAACAAAACATTCATACACGGTTGCTGCAATTCTAAGCAACACGTTGCAAACACAAATGATAAATTGAACCCTACTAGTATACCTTCATAACAATAAAATACAAACAACAAGAACAAAAGTACATGACCTTTAATGAATGATGATACTGCTAGAAGACTACACAACACAGGCGACAACAGCAAAAAAAACAAGATCTTTAAAAAAACATTTATAACAAAATAAATAAAGTGAAAAAGAATACAACCCTACAAACAAAACAACACAATAAAAAACAAGATACAGTCAAGTATAAATACCATTTACAAGTAAATATATCGACAAGTTACAAAAATACTTCTACTACACATAAAAGCACAAAAAAATCCAGTTACAGTTTCTTCTAAATTTTATGAGTTACAGAAGAAGCTACAACACAGTAAAAAGACACAGTTACTGTCGATAGTGCTATATAGTTAAAACTCAAAAAATTTACAATGTCTTACAAATCACAATTACACTAACTTGTAATCTATGGAGTTTTCTGGGAGAAGAACAAAATACAGAGGCACGTCGCCCCAACCTACTATGAAGGTTGACGTACGAAGCCGCGTCATAAGTGTTCTAGACTGTGCTCATCAGACCCGATATTGAGGCAAACAACATAACATACCCATACACACCCCAGCATTACGGATGAACCAAGGCAATGCCAAGCCATATAAGCTTTGGCGTACCATATCAGCCGTCCCACCTCAATCGCAAAACTTCCACTAGCAACTAGATCTAGCAACAACCAAGAATACGCCTACATGATACTTGCAGCACCATACCAATGAAAGACAGTTGACTACCTCTACAGATTTCTTTCACTATATCTAAACTGAATTTTCTTTGGACAAAATGCAGTCCAATGGGCACGAGAGTGCTCAGAGGCCATGCTTAAATAGCCCAACGTTTCTATACTAATTTTTTTTTAAAAAAAGGAAAAAAACAAAGTTAGTACATACGTTCATCAGTCACTGACTGCTCTTACTCCTGCAATATTAAACAACACATAAACATAACATTGAAAGAAAAGGAAATCTTCTCAATCTTTAGCAAATAAAAAAAACAGAGCTAGTACATTCGTACATGACTGATGCTACTGCTCCAACCCTGAGCAACACATTAGTAAAATTATGATAATAGGGCTCTATCAACTTTGCTGCTACAAGTAAATTTGTACCGAAGGAACAAATAGTATTTTTACTAAACATAAACCACAAAAAACTCCATTGATAGTTTGTTTTGATTTCCCTGATTTATAGAAAAAGATACAACCCAGTAAAACATGCAGTTACAGACAGAAGTGCTACACAGTTAAAAGTCCAAAAAATATGCTGACTTACAAAACAACAATTTTGAAACACAACTTTAATTCAAAGGAAACGAACGAGTTACATACGAGATAACTATATAGTTAAAAACCAGAAAAATACACAAACTTAAAATCCACAGTTAAAAAACAGGGTACTGGGTGTACAACAACATAGACCTGTTGAGTATAGAGCCGAACAAAAGATCTAGATTCATCAAGATGTGGTCTACTGTTCTAAGAACCTAGATGACCACCACAAGTACCAGGACATAGACAAAAAAAACAAGCACTAGGCACAACCTCGCAGAACGTACGGCAGCACCACAGCAGGGTGCGATAAGATATGAGAAAAAGCATCCAAGTGAGATGCTACTCCAACTTGTGGGAGGTGGTGCCTCTCTTGACCGTGAGACATGCAGGCGAAGCATGGGAGACACGCGCCAACAGAGCTACTACAAAGCTAGATGTACGAACTCCTAGCATAGGTGTTCCAAACCATACTCAATAGACTCGCCATCGATGCATACAAGGTAACATACACATCTACACCCTAGCATCATGGGAAACACCAGCCAATTTTGAACCATGCATGCCGTGGCATCCCATAACGGCCATCCCTCCTTAATCACAAAACTTCCACTAGCACCTTGATCCAGCAGCAACGACTGCGCCTACATGACCCTAGCAGCACCATGCTGATGGATACGGCTGACTACCTCTAGAGATTTCTTTCACTGCATCTAAACGAATTTGGTTTTTTCGGACGAAGAAGCAGTGGAATGGACACAAGAGGGCATAGTCACACTACTTAAATAGCCTAACTTTTCTGTACTAATTAAAAAAAAAAGAAAACAAAAGAAGAAAAAAGAAAATGGAGTTAGTACATACATAAATTAGTTATTCACTGATCTTACTACTGCAATACTTCACAACACATATGAAAACATTGTCAAAAAAGGGAAACTTCTCAATATCCATATTTTTTTTTAAAAAACAAAGGTATTTCTGCAATACTAAGCAACACGTGACAAAAACAATGTCAATTCCTCCTTAATAATAAAATAAATACAAAAATAAAAAACAACTAGTACATAGTGCATGACAATCAAATGATTGCTGCTACTACTACAAGACCCAACAACAAACTGAAAACAACAACAAAATGTGTTGTTTAAAAAATCCTTTTTAAAAAACAAATGAAAAAGAAAAGAAAACAAACAAACAAACAAAACACATCACCCCAAGGAACTAAGTATACAGACTGGTACTCATTTAGTTACAAAGAATCTGAGTACTCAATTACCTAAAACACAATATTTTAAACATTCATATTTCATATTATTTCAAACAAAGAAGAAACAACAATACAGAATGCAAAGAAATGTAAAAAAATAGAAAATATGTACAATAATAAAGTTGCATCAACAATCGATTAAAGTTGCATCATCTCAAGCCAAAACTTCATGCGTCATCTCAAAAAGTTGCATCACAGATGATTAATAACCTCATAGAATTCCCATGAGCATCTCAACAACCCATCGAGTTGAAGGGAAATATAGGCGAAGCATGGCACAGGCGCGCTGCGATCGATACAATGGAAGAGAAAGGATGGCTGGGCACCATAGATGTTCTTGCAGGGGAATGTCTGACCCTGATCATCAGACCCTCCATTGGTGATTACATGGTAACATAACAATCACGAACACAGCGACACTGATCAAGCCCACCAATGCCAAACCATAGATGCTTTGGTTACAAAAATCTAATCAACAGCTGTGGTTACCATAGATTATCCATCCAACCTCAAATGCAAAAATTCCAATAGCACCTAGATTGATCAGCACAAATCCTGACTCAACAGAATTCCTTTTCTATATTCTATATTTGTAAAGGGATTTTTTTGGTCAAAGGATGACTACAATGAGCACAAGAGATGCACACCCCAGACCCTACTTTAAATAGACCAAATTTGAAGAGCGACCAAAGGAAAGGAATTTAAAGAGAAACAAACAACATAGTACAAATTACAAAAAACAAAACCCAATTGAATACAATGTTCTAAAATAACAACCCTATCAAATAAATTTTCATTACACACTATCAATGAACACCAATGACTACTACTGCTACAGGACTGGACATCACATGGAAACTTTAAATTTCCCGTCACTAATAAAATAAAATGAAAAAAACCGAGTTAGTACATTCATAGATGACTCATTGATAGACTGCTGCTGCTGAATGATTGAACAGTAGTAATAAAAAAGGGAAAAAACCATGAAAAACAAAGTTACAACAAAGAGACAAAACTTACATCCTAATTGGAAAATCAATTTAATATTACTGTCACCGATACATGCAATATGTAGCAATGGAAAGTGTTACAATTGGGTAAACCTCAATGTTACAAATTGGGTAAACTGACAGGCCATAATTGATTGATCACATGCCAAAACTTCCTGTAGCATCTCAGCAAGTTGCATCACTGAACATTAAGAACCTCATTGAACTCCCAGCAGCATCTAACCAACCCATTGAGGTCAAGGAAAATGTAGCCAAAGAGTGGAAGAGATGAGCAAGGACAGCCGAGCGCCATAGGTGTTCTTTGATGGGAATGCCTGGCACTGATCATCAGACCCTCCATTGTTAATTACAAGGTAACATAGCCATCAACAACACAACGCCACCAATCAAGCCCGCCAATTTCAAACCAGAGATGCTTTGATTACAAGAATATAATCACCAGCTCTAGCTTCGCCAAAATATCTATCCAACCTTAATCGCAAAAATTCCAATAGCACCGAGGTCAAGCAGCGCAAGCCCTGACTCAAAGAAAATTCTTTCTATATATTCTATAATTCTAAAGGCATTTTCTATGTTTTCTATGTTATTTGGACAAAAAAGGAGTGGAATGAGCACAAGATATGCACAACCCAGACCCTGCTTAATTAGACCAAAGTTTAAGAGCCGCAAGAGCAAAAGAAATATAAAGAAGAAACAAAAACATGGAACAATTACAAAAACATAAAAGAAAACATAGGTGGATATATGTTTAAAATAACAACCCTATCAACAAATTTTTCATTAAAAGACTACCACTTACTGTCAATGACTGCTATTCTTGCAGGACTGGGCAGCACATGGAAACTTTTAAAAAATTTCATTAAATTTTTCATGCATTATGTAAACACAAAACCTAGCATTATGTAAACACAAAAAATTTCTTGCATTATGTAAACACAAAATTTTTCTTGCAGGACTGGGCAGCACATAGAAAATGGTTACAATCGGTTTCACATCGAAGTTACAAGTTGAAAAGACAACGACTTACAGAACAACAGTAACACACAAAACCTAACACAAAAAACAACGATATTAATAAAAAATATCACATCCACAAGAGGTAAAAAATTATAAAAGACCATCTTTATTAATTGAAAACTTCAGTAAGTTACAATTCGACAGACTGGTCAATGTACAATAACAAAGACCTATTAAACACTACTAAGTGTACGAATAGCAAAAGTCCTGACTAGTACAAGGACACAACATAGCAGACATGTAATCATCAAGGTGCTCTAATGTTCTGAGCAGATTGATGACAGCCACGAGTACTAGGACGTCCATGGTGACAAAGGACATGGCTCCACATCACGAAACCTCCACCAGCGATGTCACCAGTACACTCCATCTTCCTTCTTGATGCACATCAAATGATAAACATAGATGTATGGGAAGTGTGAGAGAGGCACAGCACCCAAACTAATATGGAGGAAGAAGGATGGGCGGACAGATTATATGTTGCAGAAGCAAAACATCTCACCCTGTTGAACGCAGCCACCAAAGATGCTTTGATGCTAACATAGCCATCACCATCCCAGCGGCTATCATGAAGCCCGGCAATGTCCAACCATAGATGCTTTGATTACATCAACATAATCAGCAACCATAGTTGCTCATTGTAGCACCCAGTTTTAAGAACAAAACCAGATACACACCATATATGAGCCTAGGAAGTCAAATCTCACATATAGCTACAAATAAGGGTAATATCAAAAAATAATGCTTAAATACATAGCATATTAGTATAAAGAATATAACCTCAGAGTATAGACAGCGGAAAGACAACTCCGATCTTCAGGCGAAGACTCCAAATCCATAGGGACAACTGACTGGTTGATCACAAGCCTAGTTCCTTCAAACTCTAGCAATCTGGTACCCATCCGGGATTTTTATCCAAATAATTGAAAAATAAAGCAAGCGTAAGTACATGTCATACTCAACTATAACATGGGGTTCATGAGGCTCAAAGGGCTGACACTGGTTTAACTACGGTTAGCTTTTAATGAATCATCTTTTAACAATTGGGTGGCAACAAGTTCATCACAAGCCCATAAACACATGATCAGGTAAACATCAATAATGAATAGCATAAACAGTAATCATTAGTGAGCATATTCATCATCAGTATCATCCATGTTCATCATCATTAACCATTAGTGGTCATCTATTCCGTAAGGGTTCCAAGGCCGCTTGTGACCGTGAGCACGGCTGATATACCAGTTTTACACTCTGTAGAGGTTGTACACTTTCACTGTTGTAACACCCTAAAATTTACAACATTTTAAAATAGGGGAAATTGATTTATTATGCATTCTTGAGAGCATTTAAATTTAGGAAAAATAATAAAGTTTATCAAATTAAAATCAAATATAGGTTAACAATTATGTTTGTGCATTCATGCCGCTGCATGTTATTTTGAATTGTTTGGTTGAAGTCGGGTTTCAAATTGAGTCAAAATTTCATTTTGAAATTGCTTTGGAAAAATTAGAAAAAGAAAAGAATAAATTTCTTCTCATTCCTCTGTTTTGGCCCGTAGGCCTGTTTTCCGCTGTGCCCTTTTCTTCCCCGCGCCGGCCTGTTTTGTTTCTTTCCTGCTGAGGCCCACTCGGCCTTGCTCTGGTGCCGGCCCACTCATTCCAGCGCCGCAAGCCACGCCCCGCGCTAGCTCCGCAAGGCCCACCAGCACAGCCCTTTCTTCTTCCTTCCCGGGCCGCTGCTCTCCCTCTCCTCTCCGCTTGGGCCGAAGCCCAGCTTCGCTGGCCCAGCCGCTCTCGCTAACCGCGCGCTTTCCTCCGCCCGCTGACCATCCGGGCCCGCTAGTCAGACCCGCCTCCTTCCTCTTGCTCGTGTCCCAGTCAGACACTGTGCCGACGCCGTCGAGTCCGCCCTTGCCATGACCCCGTGATGCCGTGCCGCCCAAGGGATTTGGCCCCATAAATAGCGCCGCGCCCTCCTCTGTCTCCTATCCCATCGGGCGCCAATTTTTCTTCGCCAAGCAGCCGCAGCCGAGCTTCGTTCTAGCGCCGCCGCCGACCACCGCTGCCCACCAAGCGCCGAGCCGCCTTCGCTGCCTTCCGCTTGCGTTTTCCGGTTCGGGTGAGATCCCCATCCCTTCCTCTCTCTCCCGGTACTTCTCTTTTGTCAAATAGAGCGTTGTAGGCCAAGAACCGAGGGCCTCAGAAGGCCGGCAATGGCGCCGCCATCGGGAGTACCGCCGCTGACCGACTGCTCCGACCGGTTTTCTATTTTCTTTTTCTTTTTTCTTTTTCCGCCAGATTAAATGCAAGCCGTCGATTTCTAATCCAATGGCTCAGATCTAAAGATACCCTTTCGCTGCTGATTTTGCAATTACGTCCTTATAAGTACTTCGGTGTTAACCCACGGTCCTTTGCGCGTTTCACAGTCTCTGTTTTCTTTCTTTCGAAAGCGTATTTTCGTTTGGATGGGCTGAAATACGTTTTCAATTATTTACAGATTTGTCATTCAACTTGTTTTAGCCGTAAAATCTTCGTTTTAACTCCGATTTGATCCGTTCAAGTTGCGTTAGGTTCACAATTAAGTAATCTACATGTTTATGCTACTGTAAAGTAGGTTTCTAACTTTTAAAATTCGAGCTTAGATTTAATCTATTATTTTTCCTATAGGAAAGCTTGTTTAATCCATAACTTTTTCGTTTTAGATCCGATTTTTGTGATCTTCGCGTCTGTGTGTTCAAAGCGAGACGTAGATTCGTTTTCCAAACTTTTCATCTTGATTCTTTGCTATTGGTGTACTGTTCTAATCTGTAGCCTTGGTTGCTTTGCATGATTGCTCATGGATGCTTGTATGTTGCTGTGGTTATCGAGTGTAGACGGTGAGCAGTTCTCGGAAGGTCAAGGGTACGACTTTGACGAGCAGGACCAGCAGGAGTACATTGCTCAAGGCAAGTATAGCATGGGATCATCCTTGTTTCCTATTCACTTTAATTCATTAAATCCATGTTGCTTGTGTCTTCTTGTTAGGAATTTCCTAGAATTGGACTATTGCCTTGTCACCTATGGGTTATGCATATGGGTAGCTTTGCTAGAGCTCAGTTAAACCATGATCTTATAACTTGACTAATGGTATATGCAATAAACATAAAATATGACTTTTTAGCAATATGAAAACAGAGGGCTGGAGTATTTAGCTACTTTCTAAATGCCTCAGATTCCTCTCCCTAAGGACTTATCTGTAAGTAATCATCCAGGACTTACAGTACAGCTGTGAGGGCTACATGGCTCTGGCTTTAGCTCAGTATGAGGACCTTTTCTAGCTTGTTAGTGGTTACCTTTATGGCGCAAGAGGGGTGTGTTCTGGGTTGGATATAGTGCGGCCTCTGTCCGTCAGTGTATAGGCTGCGCGTCATTGTGCCTGTCGGAAGGGGAGCTCTATATTCGTAGGCCACAGAAACCTAGCGGCCCTAACTTGTTAGACGAACCTTTGAAAGGCTTCATAGTGACCCCCGCCTGCTCACCTTGGAAGTGTTTTGGGAGTAATTAACCTAGGCATATGGGTATCATGACTCACAGTGAAAGTGTACAACCTCTGCAGTGTGTAAAACTGGTATATCAGCCGTGCTCACGGTCACGAGTGGCCTTGGAACATTTATGGAATAGATGATCACTAAGTAATATATGTTTATGCTATTCATTATTCATGTTTACATTTGATCATGTGTTTTGCAATGGGAATTGAAACAACTTGACGCTACTCATAAGCTAAAATTGTGACAACTAAAAGCTAAACGTTGTTAAACCTGTGTCAAGCCTTTGAGCCTCATGAACCCCGTGTTACACTTGTTGAGTACGACATGTACTTACGCTTGTTTATTTTCATTACTTGGATAAAAATCCCGGATGGGTAACAGATGGCTTTGGGTGTGATGATTTTCCTGAGGACTACTAGACTTGTGGTCAACCAGTCGACGTCCCTGTGAAATGGAGCTTCCGCGAGAGATCTTTTATTATTCCCGCCATATTCTTATGATAACTCTGTCTTATTCGTGATGTAATAAACATTTGTAATGATACTATTCATAATTTGTCGGCTTATGTGTGTGACTGATCTCTGGGCGCACATAAGATTTTGCACTCCATTTTATCCTTAAAATTGGGTGTGACAACTGTGAGTCGTGATTTACCCTTTCGCCCGAGGTAGCTAATCTCTTGACCCACTTCCAAGGAAGGCCGGCAGGGTTCACTATGAAGCCTTTCAAAGGTTCGTCTAACAAGTTAGGGCCATTAGATTCACTCGACAAACAGATATAGGAACCCCCCCTATCGAATGGCACAATTCCATCACAGCTACACACATAAGAGTAGAGGCTGTCCTATACCCGATTCGGTAAGCCATTCTTATGCCAATAAAGGTAACCACTAACAAGCTAGAAAAGGTCCTCATACTGAGCTAAAGCTAGAGCCATGTAGCCCTCACAGCAGTACTATAAGTCCTGGATGATCACTTACAGATAAGTCCTTAGGGAGAGGAATCTAGATCACCATAAAATAGCCCAATGCTCTAGCCCCCTTGTTCCATGTTTCTAAAAAGCATCTTTTAATGTTTATTGCATATTACATTAGTTAAGTTATAGGATCATGGTTGTAGTTGAGCACTAGCATCATACTACCGAATGCAATAACCCAAAGGTATCAAGGTACAGGGTAACAAAGTACTAGGAAATCCTTAGTGGCAGTCAAGGTAGACACATGCAGAATGAATTAAATGACTAAAGGTGAATAGGACAACAAGGAAGATCCCATGCTATACTTGCCTTAAACATCTATCCTTCGGTAAGCTTTAATCTTCAATGTTCTTCTTCTTCTTGATCACCACGTATATCTCACCGGCTGGACGAAATCATAAAGCACCACACAAGCATCCAGACAATCATATACGAAGCAAACAATAGATCTAAATTAGAACAATACACCAATCATAAAATCAAGATGAAAAGTTTGTAAAACGAATCTACGTCTCGCTACGAACACACAGATGCGAAAAGCACACTATTCAAAGCTACGGTTGAAAAGATACAACTACCGAGAGATCTACTCATAAAACTATTAGCTTCATGTGTTTTAATTATATAAAAACATATATAAGATATTTTATAGATAATATAAGTTATGTCAAGTTTAAGTTTGAATTAAAATACTAAAGTAAAACAAATCATATTTTATTTATAAAACCCAATTGCATAATTATTATTCAAATTAGAGTTTAAACCATGAAGTTCCAAAAAAAGTGACATGATAAACATTGTGACTACCGCGTAGACCTCATTGTAACGAATCTAGCACAACTTGAACAGGTCAATTCGGAGCTAAAATGTAGAAGATATGAATTAAACAGGATTTCCTTTAATAATAGATTAAATCTAATCATGAATTTTAAAAGCTGAAAATATATCTAACAGTAGTATGAACATGTAGATTATGAAATTATGAACCTAACGTAATTTGAACAGATCAAATCGGAGTTACAACGGAGAAGTTATGGCTAAAACAAAATCAGTGGCAATTCTGTAAATAGTTGAAAACGTATTTTAGACATAACCGAAATAAAATACGCTTTCAAATGAAGAAAACAAAATCTGTAAATATGTTTTGGACTATGGGTTAAATTAGTAGAAAAGAGAGGGTCTCTTTAGTAAGTATGCCAACCGAAGGGGTATGGAGGAATATCGGCCATTGGATCAGATGCGGGCGGCCAGGATTCGATCAGGAAGGGAGAGGGAGGAGGCTACCGGCCGGACCAGTGGCCGGCGCAGTGGCGCGCCATTGACGACGACAAGAAGCTTCACGGCGAGCTCAATTTCGGTGATTCCGACCACCATTCTTCACGGGAAAAAGATGGGGAGCTAGAGATCATCCCGTCGAACTAGACACAGCGATCCATGGACGCTAAAATCGAGCAGAGGCGGCTGGAGGCGAACTATGGCGGCAGTGGAACAGCTACGATGCGGAGAGACCAAGATAGTGTGAGGGAGAGGGAGAAAAGGGATTAGGCGTGCTCGCAACTTCAACGCGAATCTCGGGAACAAGCTTACCGTGACAGAGGGGTGTCCAATCAGCTCGGCGACTCCCGCTTCTCCCGACGGGATCCGGGCAGCGGCAATGGCTAGCTCAGAGCAAGGACGGCAGCTGCGGTACCCTAGGGCTGGGGTAGAGAAGCGGTGTGGTGCGGGCGAGGCTCATAAGGGCGCAGGAACGCGTGGGCGGCACGCCAAAGGAAGGAGATGGCGTGGGCGCATGCACTTGGCGTGGCAGCGGAGTCCGAGTGGCGACGAAAGGTAGAAGATGGGCCTGACAGGGAGACCCAACCTGTCAGCTCAAGAGAGAGAAAGGGGACGCGTGGGCGGCGTCCACGCGGATTGGGCCGACGCGCGGAGTGGGTCGCGGGGCAACGCTGCTGGGCCAAAGAAGAAGGGAGCGCGCTGGGTCAGCTCAGGAAGAAGCAAGATGGGCCGCGCAGAAGAGCAATCTAAGCCGAAGGGGAAAAACGGCAAACGGCATGGAAAGGAATGGGCCACCTGGAGAAGAACTAGGCCGCGGCCAAAACCAAGGAAGGAGAGGAAAAATACAGAATTTTTTCTATTTTCTTTTCATATTTCAAAACCCAATTAAATACAAATCAAATTTGAAAATGGTTTTCAAATACACTCTCCAATCCAAATAAAAATGAAAAATTTTAGTGAGTTTCCCAAAAATAAATTTTACAACTTTTTAAATTCTTTTATTTTTCAAATATTCTTTTCTTTCTTTTCTTTTACTTCAAAGGCATTTTTAATTTCATTTACAAAAGCAATTTAACCCATTTGAAGTTTTCAATCAAAACCACTCAACCAAATAAATCAAATGCAAAGGCATGCATGCTCAAACATGTTACTAAACCTTATGATGAATTTTAATTAAATGAATTTTTTTTATTTTCCTATATTTCATGACCACAAAATTCAGAAATAAATCATTTTAAACCTATTTTCAAAAGAGGCAAATTTTGGGGTGTTACAATTCTACCTCCCTTAAGATGGATCTCGTCCCCGAGATTCAGAAGCGCCGACTAGGAGATAGGGATATTTCATCTTTTGATTCTTCTTTACTTCCTCGTATAGTTCAATCTTCTTGATAAGGATCCCACTTTACTTTACACACCTGTTAATATTACTCCAAATAACTTGTCAAACTGATTCCAAGATTTTGACAGGTACTCCAAACAATACTCAGGTAACTCCAATCACTAGGCCACTTTTTCTTTTTAGTTCGTAATATCAATTCTCTTTCTTAAAATATTCACCTTCCAACGAAGCCTGATGTATTTCTTAGGTAGAAGGAAATTCTACTACTAACCTTCAAAACATTAATGATTCCGATTAAGTAGCTCGACCACTCTTAGTCCATGGTGCCACCCAAACCTTCTTAGCACAACTCTCCATTACTAAGGGCTTTGGCTGTGACTTCTACTTCTCTAGGTGTTAGCATTTTTTCAAGTCATAATCAATCTCATTCCAACGAGGATATCACAAGTTCAAGACCAACTTAGCGAAGATGTCCTATAGATTCTTGTGATCCTCCTAGAAGTCACTCGTACTTCCAAGAAGATATTACTTTCATGCTCCACAATGGATAACTCCAGATAACATGTTAGGTAGTTCAACTCACGCTTCCTTAATTGACTTAATGAACAAACCACTACTTTTCTTCTTGTATAAAGACACATTCCACACCTTGACAAGGTGCATCATTGTAGATATGAAGCTCTCGTCCGGATCTAGCAAAGCTAATACATAGATTTTACTTCAACATCTTCTCGGGCTCCTTCAAACATTTAACTGAGGTCTCTTTATCCAAACTAACTTGAAAACTTCTCTGGTAGCTCTACCAAAATCTTGATGATCTTGGATAAACCTTCGTTGAACCTTTAATCAAACCTCATTGAAACTCTGAGTTTCTTTCACATCTTTGGGTACCACCACGCTTCTGCTGCGCAAACTAGAATGTAGGATACTTCACCTTGCAAATTCTTCAACTTGGCTACCCCCCTTAAGAGAAGATAAACTAGGGGACATCAAAGTATAGCTTGCATCTCCTTCTAGATGAGCTAACTACTATCAAGATGTTCTGACATCCCAATGATACTCTTGTATATGGGCAAGAACAAGAAATCTGATGTTCCTCGCGAGTAGAAAAACAGCAGCGTAGTAAAACAGCTGTAACTCTCGTTCTGTTAATCCAATGATATTGTAGCTTATATCGTTCGAAAGCTTATAAAATTCTCCACAACTTCCTTATAAAACACTTTTCCAAATTCCTCAGTTTTCTTGGTCGAAAACCATGCACAACAGATACTGTTCTAGATTCTAAACAGCATAGATGCATCGCCTTGTGATTTTTGTATCTCCATAACCAAAATAGATATGAGGCTGATTCTTGCGCTCAGAGAAAGATATTGAAGTCTACTATTGTAAAGAATTTCCTCATTAGTTTTGGTTGTCAAAGAATAGAGATATAAGCCGAAGAGTGTAGGCTGCTCCGAAAAGACAGGATAGAGGAAACAGAAGAATACCATAACCCAACTATTTATTTCATTAATCCTTATACCTTAGGCCTATAAACTAAATGAAATTGTGGGAATACCCAACAAGATCATTGCAATCATTATAAAGATTTATAACAATCATAAGCATAATGACAAATCAACAAACAATAAAGATGCACAATTTAAGCACTGACTCAACTTGCAATAATATCATCCTTATTGTACTAGGGGTAACAATCCTAAGACTTATCTTCAGATTACGCAAGAAGGTGATGATGAACAGTTCTAAAAGCATATCAAATCAAGGGGTGAAGATGAGAACAAGGACATTAAAATAAGTACCAAGGTAGAGATGAATAGCAAGGATAGAGATATAGTAAAAAAGAAAATATCAAGGTTCATAGAGCAAGGATTTTAGTAGCAACTTCTAAACCTTAGGATGACTAGTTTCTACTAGGCTTACGTCCTACAGTCAGCATTGCTCTGATACCACTTTGTAGCACCCAGTTTTAAGAACAAAACTAGATACACACCATATGCGAGCCCAGGAAGTCAAATCTCATATATAGCTACAAATAAGTGTAATATCAAAAGACAATGCTTAAATACATAGCGTATTAGTATAAAGAATATAACCTCAGAGTATAGACAGTGGAAAGACAACTCCGATCTTCAGGTGAAGACTCCAAATCCACAGGGACAACTGACTGGTTGATCACAAGCCTAATTCCTCCAAACTCTAACAATCTGGTACCCATCCGGGATTTTTATCCAAATAATTGAAAAATAAAGCAAGCGTAAGTACATGTCGTACTCAACAAATATAGCATGGGGTTCATAAGGCTCAAAAGACTGACACTAGTTTAACTGTGGTTAGCTTTTAATGAATCATCTTTTAACAATTGGGTGGCAACAAGTTTATCACAAACCCATAAACATATGATCAGGTAAAGAAGAATAATGAATAGCATAAACAGTAATCATTATTGAGCATATTCATCATCAGTATTATCCGTGTTCATCATCATTAACCATTAGTGGTCATCTATTCCATAAGGGTTCCAAGGCCGCTCATGACCGTGAGCACGGCTGATATACCAATTTTACACTCTGCAGAGGTTGTACACTTTCACTGTGAGTCGTGATTTACCCTTTCGCCTGAGGTAGCTAATCCTACCCACTTCCAAGGAAGGTCGGCAGGGTTCACTATGAAGCCTTTCAAAGGTTCTTCTAACAAGTTAGGGCTATTAGATTCACTCGGCAAACAGATATAGAAACCCCCCTGTCAAATGGCATAATTCCATCACGGCTATACACATAAGAGTAAAGGTTGTCCTATACCCGATTCGGCAAGCCATTCTTATGCCAATAAAGGTAACCACTAACAAGCTAGAAAAGGTCCTCATACTGAGCTAAAGCCAGAGCCATGTAGCCCTCATAGCGGTACTATAAGTCCCGGATGATCATTTCCAGATAAGTCCTTAGGGAGAGGAATCTAGAGCACCATAAATAGCCCAATGCTCTAGCCCCCTTGTTCCATGTTGCTAAAAAACATCTTTTAATGTTTATTGCATATTACATTAGTCAAGTTATAGGGTCATGGTTGTAGTTGAGCACTAGCATCATACTACCCAACGCAATAACCCAAAGGTATCAAGGTACAAGGTAAAAAAGTACTAGGAAATCCTTAGTGGCAGTCAAGATAGACACATGTAGAATGAATTAAATGACTAAAGGTGAATAGGACAACAAGGAAGATCCCATGCTATACTTGCCTTAAACACCGATCCTTCGGTAAGCTTTAATCTTTAACGTTCTTCTTCTTCTTCTTGATCACCACGTATATCTCACCAGCTGAACGAAATCATAAAGCACCACACAAGCATCTAGGCAATCATACATGAAGCAAACAATAGATCTAAATTAGAACAGTACACCAATCATAAAATCAAGATGAAAAGTTTGTCAAACGATTCTACGTCTCGCTACGAACACATAGACGCGAAAAGCACACTATTCAAAGCTACGGTTGAAAAGATACAACTACCGAGAGATCTACTCATAAAACTATTAGCTTCATGTGTTTTAATTATATAAAAACATATATAAGATATTTTATAGATAATATAAGTTATGTCAAGTTTAAGTTTGAATTATAATACTAAAGTAAAACAAATCATATTTTATTTATAAAACCCAGTTGCATAATTATTATTCAAATTAGAGTTTAAACCATGAAGTTCCAGAAATAGCGACATGATAAACATTGTGTCTAACACGTAGACCTCGTTGTAACGAATCTAGCACAACTTGAACGGGTCAATTCGGAGCTAAAATGTAGAAGATATGAATTAAACAGGATTTCCTTTAATAATAGATTAAATCTAATCACGAATTTTAAAAGTTGAAAATATATCTAACAGCAGTATGAACATGTAGATTATGAAATTACAAACCTAACGTAATTTGAACGGATCAAATCGGAGTTAAAACGGAGAAGTTATGGCTAAAACAAAATCAGCGGCAATTCTGTAAATAGTTGAAAACGTATTTTAGACTTAACCAAAACAAAATACGCTTTCAAATGAAGAAAACAAAATCTGTAAACATGTTTTGGACTACGGGTTAAATTAGTAGAAAAGAGAGGGTCTCTTTAGCAAGTATGCCAACCGAAGGGGTATGGAGGAATATCGGCCGTTGGATCAGATGCGGGCGGCCAGGATTCGATCGAGAAGGGAGAGGGAGGAGGCTGCCGGCTGGAGCAGTGGCCGACGCAGTGGCGCGCCATTGATGACGACGAGAAGCTTCTCAGCGAGCTCGGTTTCAGTGATTTCGACCACCATTCTTCATGGGAAAAAGACAGGGAGCTAGAGATCATCTCGGCGAACTAGACACAGCGATCCATGGCCGCTAAAAGCGAGCAGAGGCGGCTGGAGGCGAACTATGGCGGCGGCAGAACAGCTACGACACGGAGAGACTAAGATAGTGCGAGGGAGAGGGAGAAAAGGGGTTAGGCGTGCTCGCAACTTCAACGCGAATCTTGGGAACAAGCTTACTGTGACGGAGGGGTGTCCAATTGGCTCGGCAACTCTAGATTCTCTCGACGGGATCTAGGCGGCGGCAATGGCTAGCTCGGAGCAAGGACGGTAGCTACGGCACCCTAGGGCTGGGGTAGGGAAGCGGTGTGGTGCGGGCGAGGCTTATAAGGGCGTGGGAAGGCATGGGCGCCACGCCAAAGGAAGGAGATGGCGTGGGCGCGGACACTTGGCGCGGCAGTGGAGTCCGGAGCGGCGACGAAAGGTAGAAGACGGGCCTAATAGGGAGACACGACCTGTCAGCGCAAAGAGAGAGGAAGGGGACACGCGGGCGGCATCCGCGCGGATTGGGCCGACGCGCGGAGTGCGTCGTGGGGCAGCGCTGCTGGGCCAAAGAAGAAGGGAGCGCGCTGGGCTAGCTCGGGAAGGAGCAAGATGGGCCGCACGGAAGAGCAGTCCAAGGCGAAGGGGAAAAACGGCAAACGGCGCGGAAAGGAATGGGCCGCCTGGAGAAGAACTGGGCCGCAGCCAAAACTGAGGAAGGAGAGGAAAAATACAGATTTTTTTCTATTTTCTTTTCATATTTCAAAACCCAATTAAATACAAATCAAATTTGAACATGGTTTTCAAATACACTCTCCAATCCAAATAAAAATGAGAAATTTTAGTCAGTTTCCCAAAAATAAATTTTACAACTTTTTAAATTCTTTTATTTTTCAAATTTTCTTTTCTTTCTTTTCTTTTACTTCAAAGGCATTTTTAATTTTATTTGCAAAAGCAATTTAACCCATTTGAAGTTTTCAATCAAAACCACTCAACCAAATAAATCAAATGCAAAGGCATGCATGCTCAAACATGTTACTAAACCTTATGATGAATTTTAATTTAATGAAAAAAAATTATTTTCCTATATTTCATGAGCACAAAATTTAGAAATAAATCATTTTAAACCTATTTTCAAAAGAGGCAAATTTTGGGGTGTTACACCCATCGCGGACATCACCACTCAGTCGCAAAACTTCCACTAGCACCTAGATCGATGCAACCACCCGGCTGCGCCTACATGCTTGTAGAAGCCAATCTTGAAAGACTTATCCCAGTGTTGTAGAAGTTGGAGAAGCATCACCACGATAACAAAGAAAAGCCTAACTACAACAAAAGAGATTTTTTGGACGAAGGTTTAGTGGAATGAGAACAATAGGTGCGCACCCAAGACGCTACTTAAATAGACCAATAATACATAGTGAGAAGGGGAAACGAAGAATCAAGATCCGTGAATTACGCCACAATAGCCAACCGTAGAAAAAGAGAGCAATCAAGACGAGGCACAAAATACAACCCACTCAGAGTAAATGAATAGTTTACGGTTTTCTCTCACTCTGGATCTATATCAGTAGAAACATAAATATAAGAGCAAACATAATAAAAAAAGGACTACAAAGCAGAACATACAACAGAAAAATACATATAGGAGCGATAATAATAAAAAAACATACACAATTATTACAAATGTAAAAACATCGCAATTACAACCAAGAACATACACAAGTTACATATCATGTGTAAAAAAAGAACAAATATATATTATACTTTTTTTACATGGATCGCTCTCTCAATCACTGCTACTACAACAAAAATACAGGACAACACAAAAAACATAATATTTTATTTTCACTTTACCTTAATAATAAAATAAATACATAAACAAGTTAGCATACTATGTACGTACATCAGACATTGACTGATCCTGCTCCTGCATGACTGAACTACATGTGACAAGCAGTGGCAAGCAGAAAACACAAATTTTGATTTTCATCACAAAAATAAAATAAATAAATAAAAAAGATAATGCAATTACAACAAAAAACAAACGTTACTTACAAATATCTACACCTTCCAATAAACATAAATATAGTCAATTACATATACTTACATAATTTTACATCCGACTACACTAATATTTGATATAGATTGTTATGAAAGAACAATTATAACTATTTTAATCACTATCCTGTTACAATCGTCATCACAACAGAGCAACTTCTGTGAAAAAACAATTAGAATCATAAGTTCTATACATTTCATCCCATGGGAACTACATCTACACATACGAATGCAACAATAAACATGTAACACTAATGAACACATAGTCAGCACGCCACATTAAACAAAAGAAATACAGTACCAAACTAGATGATCTACATCAAGCCATAATACACCATCACTAGGAAATCTAATCTGGCCCCTCCTCACCACCTAAATCATCATCACTAGAATCACTGGAAGAGGTTGAACAACTGCGACCACCAGCAACATTCGGAGCATTCGCAGCTTTGGCACCGAAATTGGGAGCATTGGCACCGACAATGAACATTTTCCCACCGTATATTAGATCTTTGTAGCGATATTCATCTTCAGAAGCACCACAAAGGCTGACTTTACTCATTTGCAGAAATACATATCACATGAACCAACAGTCAAATGTGCACCTTTGATTACACTTTCATCAATTCTCATCAGGAACCACAAAGACGATAGTGTCATAGACCCAATCAAAAACAAACTTGAAGTTCAACAGACCGACAAAAGGTGAAAGAGAATAAACTCCACGAGAAGCAAACTTAACTTTCTCCCAGTCAGAAAGTCCACCAGGCAGCCCTTTTGCAACATAAACCTTAGACTGAATCCCCTCAACAAGGCCAAGGTACTCAAGAACATAAGAAGATAGATTTTGCATCCAGTAGAATAAGATCTCCAATAGGGTCAGCATCAGCTGGTGTAGCCTAAAATATCACAGCCAAAAGTTCAAATTACAAATTACAATAAAAAATAAAAATGAACAATAAACATACTCTATAACAATGGCAATCATGATATTAACAAGTACCTTTGGAATTGCACCAAGGCCCATAAAGTCATCATAACTGCCTAACTTTTCAGAAACACTTCCAACAGTAAAGAAATGACATCCTATACTTTCAACAGTGATAGAAATTTTTGACCGAAAGAAAACAGTCTCATTGTTGTCTGCACAAAAGCATAAACAAGCTGGTCATCTTCATTATAGCAGAATCTAGTTCTACCAACAAAAGCACCTCCTCTAGCACGTCTAGTGGCACGAATCACCATCAGATTTGATTGACGGCCAACAACCAACCCAAGACTCTGGATGACATAATAAGGAAGCCATTTTGAAACATAGTGATTAACCTACATAGCAAAAACAAAAAAAATGTACCATGCTAGAAGGGGGGGGGGAATTTAAATCAAAACATATTACACTTAACTTACCACCCATTATATAGAGACAACATCTCTTTTTGCAGGGCCATCATTGGAACCCAGGCCAGCATCACATGAAGACCTCTTAATCGACATCTATCTATTTATATTTAAAAAAGAAATAAACAATCAATACTATAGAACCACTAAAAAAGAGTCCAATGTAAAACGACAAGACTCATATACAACTGAAACACAAAATAAAATAGCAAAAAGACAACATAATCTACAAATTTATTCATACCAGACTAAAATACAAGCAGAATGAGCAAAAAAGAAATGCATCAACGACAAACACTACAAGAAAGAGTATCAGGTAGAAGGAAAAGCGCACGACAAGAAAGACAAAGAACAGAGAATAACCTGGAGAAGGAAACTGCCTACCAAAATGATTTCATGCAACTGCACAACAACAAAAATGAAAGAAACACACAAAAAGACTTTAAATAGTGCAAGTACGGTGCGTCTGTGCACTCCATGAAAAAACAACTGCACTTAAAAGTAGTTAACTACAGCGCACGTCCGAAGAACATGAAGGGTTGGATTGAGAAAAGACACCAGACGCCCCTTTGAATCTATACAAAACATTCAATAACATAGTTACAGCACCAGAGAATATGCAGTTACAACCATGTATATACCACAATTACGACCTAAATAATTTAGGCGCTTGCAGAGACGACAACAGCAAAATTAAATCCATGAACAATGCAGACGAAAAAATGACTAACAAGATCAAACAGAATAATGCACATGTTGATGACTATTTAAACATAAACTAATATTTCTAGAGTTAAAAACGAAAATATTAAAACCAAATTACAATAGTATTACACCAACAAACACAAAAAATATTCGAGCCACATCACATCATATTGTCAATTCCTTGAAGGATGATTTCACACAACACGAAGTTGCCGATACTGATCGAAATGCTGACAAACAACCCTAACATCCATTACTCTGTACAATAACAGACGATCATCACCAACTCGAAATGCAAGACCAGCCATGGAATTAGCATCTTCCTCGTCAGTAGCCAAAAAGAACACAAAGTCACAGTACTGGTCATACACAAGCTTGTAGGAAGACATAAAACCAACACCACAAAACTCCCTAACAACCTGGGCAACATATTTGACATTGTCATTAGTTTCATCCAAGCCAAGCACTTTCATCAACCTAGTTTGCCGACCAACATCAAGCTGAAGATAATCAAACAGGAATTTGGATACAAACTGCATCCGAACAAAACGATCTGAATGTGATAACGACCAACCTATAACAATACATAAGAAAAATTAATAATGCAACTAAAATAACAACAAAACACAACAAAATAAAAAAAATGAAATACACATGATACAAAATGTACCAGTGGGAACATAGGTATGGCAAGAAACAGCTGGTGAGAGTAAAGTCTTGGGATGATGCTTCGCACAGAATGGAATAAAACACGAAAGAAACAAACATGAATGATTTTCGAGCGCATGTAACCAGCCACACCAAATATTTCAAACACAGCATAAACATAAGAGTCTGCATGATGAAAACAAAACTTCATATTGCCAACAGCAGGCAAGCCAAGATAATCCCAAATGGCAGTAGCAACAAGCATAACACTATCATCATGAAAATCCATAAGACATGCAGCAAACAAATTTGTCTGATGCCCAACTTCTAGACCAAGACAATCAATAACATGTTGAGAAACATTTCTATTCCGATCTTCAAATGGCAAGTTTTCAGCATCAACATCCTAGCAAAAAGATAAAAAAAACATCATCAAAACTTTAAACTTAAAAAGTAACAAATTATGATACAAAAATAACATATATGATAGTAATTGACAAATACATACAGCATTGATGCCGATGGGGACATGAGACACAGAATCCCTGCTGCTCGACATCTACTACAAAACACAAAGCCACTAACCAAAAAGTTTATTAGGTATGTCCTGAAAAAAGAAATATACAAATAATTTTTTTCAAGCTATTATCACTATTGTGACAATAAAAAAATAGGTATACCGTATCCTCTTCTTAAGATTAATGTAATCTTCAAGCTGAATCCAAACAATATGTAAACAATCCAAAAAACAAAACATAGACATATCAAATGATCAAAAATAAAAAAATAAACAAACACATATGAAACCAGCATTTGAGATCTTACCTAGAACAGACTATAGTCTTCGAGACTCCAAAGAACAAAGCTGCAAAAACAATCTTGAGGGCACGGAAACAAGCACACAAGTCACAGATGGTATTAATAGATACAGAGTGAGCAAGGTGATAGTAAATGTGAAAACCACCAACCACACCTACTATTTGATGCAGCAGAGGGCTGGTTAACAGTTCAGAAAAGTTATAAAATAGAGCAACATAAATACAGAGAGACAAATCTGGCTTCCCAACGGTCCATATTATTCATTCCCAAAAAGATAATTACAATTTAAAATGACACTGAGTTACAATGTAAATTAATGTACAATATATCTAACGTTTATAACACACTATAACAGGGTTAAAAAAGAAAACATATAGTTAAGACTGGTATTAATAATGATTACATGCGAGCATAAATTACATAAAATCCAAGTGACACATTGATTCAACAAATTATAACCAAATGTCTATCCATCTTCCAGTTCATCCTCAATAAAACTTGACACATCAACAATATTAAACGGGCACATAATAGCCTTGTAAGCCACCAACTTCCTGTATTGCTTTGCAATTGCCTACATATTAAAATAAAACACACAATAAGTAAATATTTTGAAAAAAAATAGCATCACAAAACAACAATAAAAAAATCTACTAAACACGTATATGAACCATACATGGTCAATATTTCTCAAAGCTTTACCATCCCACGTCTCAATGAACAGCATTACATAAATATCTAAATCAAATCTGAAACAGTACAAAACTTGCAATAAAAAAAGTGTATATCAATAACTTTTGTGATACAAAGTGCATTCAAAATGTGGCATTACGTTCTAAGAGACACAACTAGGAACTCATGATCACTAATCCAATAATAGCACACCTCTTCCATATAAAAAATACCAGCACATTTACATGCCTCATAGAAATTGACATCCTACAAATCAGATAATACAACACAATTAAAACTTACTTCTAATTTTTCATGGGAAAAACAGAACATGTTATTAGTACAACAAATACAAAAATACATTAAAAAATTACTGGACCGCTAATGCTTGATATTTGAAACCTATTCCATTTCTCCTGGAGGCATCATAGACAAAATGTAGTCTTGGAGAGTACATCAATACCAATCACACACCAACCATAATTGAGATAAATTGCGTAGCACCCGGTTTTAAGGACAAAATCAGATACGCACCATATGTGAGCCCAGAAAGTCAAATATCATATACAACTAGAAATAAGGGTAATATCATTAGACAATGCTCAATATATAACATACTTAGTATAAAGAATATAACCTTAGATATCAAATAGCGGCTGGTTGATCACAACTGGCTGGTTGATCACAAGCCTAATTCCTCTAAACTCTAGCAATCTGGTACCCATCTAGGATTTTTATCCAAATAATTAAAAAAATAAAGCAAGTGTAAGTACATGTCGTACTCAACAAATATAACATTGGGTTCATGAGGCTCAAAAGGCTGACACTGGTTTAACTGCGATTATCTTTTAATGAGTCATGATTTTAGCAATTGGGTGGCAACAAGTTTATTCACAAGCCCATATAAACACATGATTAGGTAAACATGAATAATGAAAAGCATAAACAATTAACCATTAGTGAGCATTTTCTTCATCCATATCATTAGTGTTCATCATCTATTCCATAAGGGTTCGAAGGCCGCGTGTGACCGTGAACATGGTTGTTATAACAGTTTTACACTCTACAGAGGTTGTACACTTTCACTATGAGTCATGATTTACCCTTTCGCCCGAGGTGATTAGCCTCTTGACCCACTACCAAAGAAGGTTGGCAGGGTTCACTATGAAGCCTTTCAAAGGTTCGTCTAACAAGTTAGGACGATTAGATTCACTCAGCAAATAGATGTAGGAACCCCCCTTCCCGATGGCACAATGACACGCAGCCTATACACAAGGGGACAGAGATTGTCCTATACCTGATTCGGCAAGCCATTCTTACGCCAATAAAGGTAACCTCTAACAAGCTAAAAAAGGTCCCATACTGAGTTAAAGCCAGAGCCATATAGCCCTCACAGTTGTACTGTAAGTCCCGGATGATCACTTACAAATAAGTCTTTAGGGAGAGGAATCTAGAGCACCATAAAAATAGCCCAATACTCTAGCCCCTTGTTCCATGTTGCTAAAAAGTATCTTTTAGTGTTTATTGCATAATCCATTAGTCAAGTTACAAGATCATGACTTTAGTTGAGCACTAGTATCATACTACCCAATGCAATACCCCATAGGTGACAAGGAACAAGGTACAAAGTACTAGGAAATCCTTAGTGGTAATCAATATAGACACATGCAGTATGAATTTAATGATTAAAGGTGTATAGGACAACAAGAAAGATCCCACGCTATACTTGCCTTAAACTCAGATCCTTCTTCTAGTCCAAACCTTCAAAGGAACTCCTTGATCAACATGTAAAGCTCACCGACTGGACATGATCATAAAGCACCACACAAGCATCTATGCAATCATACACGAAGCAAACAATAGAACTAAATTAGAACAGTACACCAAACATAGAAAAATAAGTAAAAGAGTTTGAAATACGATTCTACGCATCGCTACGAACACAATCGCTAGAGGCACGCTAATCGGAGCTATGACGAATAAGAAGCATCTACCGAAAGATTCACTTTACATGATTAAAAAAAACTATGAGCTTCATTTATTTTAACTATGTAAAATATGTATAAGATATTTTAGGAAAATACCTAAATTGAGTTAATTCAGATTAGAAAGCCGAAGTAAAACTAATCATATTTTATTCAGAAACATTTAGGTAGCATTTAGATTAATTAAACTTAATTTGTTAAAAAGAAAGTAAATACGCGAGAACATCTATTTGAACTACATATGACGTGAGTTGAAGCTAACCATCTTATAACTTTAAAACACATTGGTGATAGCAATTAAATCATTTTAACGGTTGCATACAGAACTTCCAAGTGCAGCTCCTATGTTATTTTTAAATTAGAAAACTAATCATACGCATAATAATTAAATTATATTTAATTATGTATATGTGATCAATTAACATTGCTGTTACGTGCGAAACTAATGAAGGGAGCAAAACGCAGCTACAAAGACAATCGTTAAATAATTTCTTAAGCGGGATTAACTATAGATATTGGGAGTTAGCAAGGAAAACAAAGAATTAAAAGAGAAGTAGATATGTACCATCCAAGGGCATATCGGACTGCTGATCCCTTCACTGGTCACTACAGGCATGGGTGTAGAGCGCTACTTGCTTAAGGTTGCGTTATGCATCAGCTATCTAGAGGATTGGATTTCTGAACTCCATGGATGGAAGAGATCGACTGGGCATGCAGGTCTACTAGCCTGATATGTATGGAGATGCACAAACGGATCTGAGGACATGCTGACTGTCATATGGAGAATAGTTGCATGGGACGCAAGGCATACCAGTGAGGCAGGGTGCACTGCGGCGGAAGAAGGCCGGCAGCGGCGTGTCTTCATGGACAAAGAGCTCCAGCGATGAGTAGAAGAACGATGATGTACAGTTCGACGGGGCGGCAATGGGCAACGTGGCGGCGATAGTAAGAGGAGGAGAAAAATCAAATTTACTATACGAGGGATTTCCAAACTAGAGGCTTCCCTTACGGTAGTTTTGGTATGCTTTGTCCAAGGGGTTGGCACATATTTATAGGTAAAAAAACTCCCCACATCTACATCAACTAGCAATTTAGTACTAATTAATGTTGCACCTTCCACATTTACTAATAAGCCTATTAGTAAATAAATGCATGGGCCTTTAGGATTTATTAGGATTATTGCACATGGGTTTTGAGTGTTGGGAAAAATGAGAGATTTATTATTTTCGTAATTAATTAATTTTGTGGATAAAATAATTCCAGAAAAGTCTAGAATTGATATTTAAGCCGTGAAAAATACTCCAAAGGCTCTAAAAATTCGGGGAAAATTCCCAGAGACATTATGAAATATGAGGAACCCAAATAAAGTATTTGGAGCCCATGATAAGATAATTTAGAGTATCTAAAAATTAAATTATGCTCACAGACAAGTAGGAACAAGTTCTAGAAAAAGCTAGAAAAATTTCTGAGAAGTTTGTAGAGATTGATTGATGGACGAGGAACTAAAAGGAGTGATTTGCGTTACAAAGAAAAGATTTTAGAACGCTCCCAACGAAAACTTGAGCCGAGAAACAAAGAATTTGATAATAGAAAAAGATAAAGGCGTGCCGGAGAAGGAAAATCGACCTACTAACGCATTTTAAAGACTTTGCTCACTTTCAACACACAAAGAAGCAACAAGCAAACATCACATCATCCAAACGCCCGTCCAAATTAGAAAACTTTAAAAATTCACATTTTTCCTATAACTAAATTTGCGCTAGCTCAAACCAAACTTGGTAAATTTTATCTAAATATTAAAATAATTCATTTTATTTAGTGTTTTCTATGCACAACCCAAAATCAAAAATTTTAGGGTGTGACAAATTGGAAAAAACTGCAAACAAAAAAATTAAACAAATAATAAAAATACAATATACAAAATCAAATAAAATCAACATCCGAATGAATTTGACGAAGGTCTTGTTGAACAGCGATAGAATTCCCGAAATGAAGAAGATTGTACTACAACAAAATGGATTTGATGAGATAAATATTATGCCCTACAATAAACTGCACATAAAAAACACAATGCTCACTTGACAGCTATAACTATAATCATTGCATTACTGTAAAGACAAAAGTAAATACACAGACACAAAAAATAAAAAATTAACTGCATAGACAAAAAATTATTTCAGACGTAGACAAGATACTTACAACAACTCTAGGATGAATCACAACTTTCTTCAAAGGGCAATGAAAATCAAGAACATCCAAAAAAGCACAATGGAAAAGTTGTACGAAAATGGACATGAAGTCATCAAATACTTCTCCACCTGCCTTCACTGAAGCTCTAAATCTATTATATGAGTACATGCATCCATGTATCGAAATAAAAACATTTCTGCATAGAGACAAAAAAGGTCAAATAATAAATCAATCTTTTTTTTATTAAAACAAACAAAATGATTCAGATAGTTTGAAATATATGCAAAATACAGGAATATGAAAGCACATATGAATTATCTTCACCGTCATAGAGACTGGCTAGACTTCCTTGATAACTATTTTTCTGAACATAAAAGTTGTAGACATGATCAACATCTTCACTCACGCTCAACCTCGAAGAAATAGAATGATCAATAATGCTTGTGTTATGCCTAGCCATGAAGGCTGATTGGTAATAACCTAGCCTTCTTCTTTTTACTTGATGATGTCCTAAACCTGACATAACCTGAACTTCACAGACAAAATAGAAAAAAGTCAAAGAAACACGCTCCTATACAAAAAAATAATTAGGCACTTCTTAACACGTAAAATCTACATTTGAAAAAAAAATCAAATTCATATTTAGTGCTGAATTACAACAAAAGTACAACCTACTAAAAATGCAAGTTACAAACACTAAGTTGTGAGCGAATCATTACGTATGCAATAATAGTTCATACACCCCAAATGAGTGAAAATAGAAATCAAGTCCATTGCTGAACACTACAAAAATTACTAAAAAAACTTAGCACATATAACTCCCACAAATCAAGTCCACCTTGGACCATAACAGACTAAATAATCATCCATTGATCACATCATTAATACATTTTTCTAAAAAGAAAAGAACAATACAAACACAAAAAAATAAATTCTACAACATAAATCACTTAACGTTTGACCATAACACATTGAATACCGATAAAAACTAACACACGATCTGAAGCAAGCTAACAGATCTAAACTACAGTGCCACAGAAAAAGATAAGGAGAAAAATTCGTACTATAACGAAGCACGACAGGGAGACACACGACTGCAGAATAGGTACTCTCATGCAGAGGCGAAACCCGATTGTTGAACAAGGAGGCCACAACACGATCAAGACACCCCCACGATAGGTAAAACACCACCTCCACCTAAAAAACATTTGGATCCACAATAATAAGATGTAGATCTGCCTCCGCGCATAAGATAGGAAGCTCATATATAGATACCTTTTTTTAGATGGCACTGCCTCCGCAAGTGCATAGAAGTATTATATTATATATAGATACAAAGTAATAATAATAATAATAATAATAATAATAATAATAATAATAATAATAATAATAATAATAATAATAATAATAATAATAAGATCAAAACAGAGGAGCAGAGTAGCCCTCAACAAAGTGCTCTATATATAAAAACAAATAAATAGTTACAACTTCGTTACAATATTACTTACAACAAAAAAACAGTGTAGATTACAAAGAACGACGTGCCGGTTAAGAAAGGTTCAAGCGTATTCTCCCTCTCAAAACGGCACAATACATTATCAAGATACATATAAAGGGCAGTTATAAAAAATAGTATAACTCAGTTACAAACAAAACGATACTTAAGTCAAATTTCGATATTATTTCGAGCACATAACTCCATCGTCAACTAGTGTACGACAACACAAACGCGACACTTAAGAAACACTAACAACAAAAATCATTTCAGTCTATCCAATAATTTAATTATACATCGAGTCAGTGTAGGTGCGCGTAGATGACATACTTAGTGTTATCGCCACATCCAGAAGACAAATAAAAAACAAATTTACACTATAACACAAAACATACTTACAAAACGTTGTAACATCCAACTACAAAATCAACATACCAGATATAAAAATATATTATTTATGAAATCAACATTATCTCTACTGAGATGAGGGCAACAAAGCACGGGCGAAGTGAGCGAAAAAGAAGCAAGACAGCAAATGAAACATCAGCACGAACCCATCTAGTTACACTGTACCCAAATAAAGAATTACAACTCAAACACACACAGCAGCTACTGCAGCCCCCAGTGAACATTTGAACCTCAAACACACAGTGTCAACACAAATTGGAACTTCTCCAATTACAAAAGAAGTTAACGAATCAGTCCAAACATCTACATGAATTACTCGACAACATCCAAAAAATATTACAAAAGACATAACACAACCTAAATATATTACTTATTTTCCTCCTCAACATCAAACATAAGGTAGTGATCCCTTTCTGGATTTATGGCTTCAACATGTAGAACTCTTTCGAACACTAGATTATCTAAGCCAATCCTATGACGTTTCCCAAGCATCAAGCAAGCTTCTTCTTCAGTGGGAACCAAACAATAAACCAGATTTTTCCCGTTTATAATCCTCAAAAGCATACCTATACCTGCAAGAGACATCAAAAAAATATGAGCACATTACATCAATTATATATAACAGAACTCAACTAAACATCAACGGGAAAACACATTTGATGCAATCTCACAAAATACAAGACAAAATACCTTTTGCTCATGCAAACGCGATGGATCCTACAAACTGCTGTTGCTACCATCTTGACCTTGTTCGGATGGTTACTAGATCCGCCAACTACAAGTAGCCTATTCTGCAGGTCGACGACAATGTCAAGTTAGTCTAGAACAAACTAAGACACCTTCTTCTTGCAGCACTCGTTCATTCTTCTGAAACGACCCCTTGTTATTGTAGCCATCTACTAAAATACAAAACACACACACACCACGACAGGGGGTGTCGGCTTTGATGAACGTCTTTCAACCTAAACAAGAAACAAAAATAAGATTTACTTGCAAAAAAGATCTAATAAAGATCCAAACGAATGACGAAACAAAAGGAAACAAATCTATCACATAAAAAATGCGCACTTGGGATCTAGGGTTTGAAACTCACGCCGGAACACAAGTATTCCATCGACAAAAAATAAAAATTAAAAAAAACATATCGAAGACAACAACAGAATCCAAAAGATAGAATATGAACATACCTGGCACCGCCATACGAGTGAAGTAACTGTTCTTGCAGAACCTAACCGCACGCACCCAAGAGAGAGTCTTAAATAAAAGTATGATACCAGCCAGATAATGTTACCCCAAAAAGACACCAATGGAATAGAGATATTATATAGTTAAAACAACACACATACTCTATAGCAACCATCCGTAGCAATAGATTGTAAGTAACTGCCCCCTTGCGTTGTAACCATATTTTGTTTCCAATTCTTCCAGCAGACATCACGTACTGCTTACAATTGCGGACATCAACCAATCACAATTTGCATCACCCAGTAGTAGTGCAAAACTCGTTAGGGCATAAAATAAGTAAAAACAAAATAAAGACACTAGCATAAAGTGCATGTAAAACAGATACATCACATCAGAGGCCCTCAAATCAAAGATCTGACTAAGTAAATTTGCACTACGACAACATTCTTCTGTTTACAAAAAATACAACATCCTCACTCACTAGCACTACTAAAATGAGTTACAACATTTTAACAATTTCAGCATTAAAGATCCTAGTGTAACTCAAGAAGGATTCTTCGTCAGCTTCTCATCCCTCAACCTTCGCTGCAAGCATATCACAAAAAAAACATTTAATACAATATTATAATTACAATGATAAGAGCTACTCACTTACAAAACATATACCTATACTAGATATATGCATATACACATTTCGTTTCATTTCGTGAATAAACAAAACAGCATCAAAGAAGAAGAAGAAAGAAGAATAAGACCACTAACATAAGTCTCCAAGTCTTTAACATGTTTCTGCGCTTCACTTAGGGAGTTGTGTTTGGAAAACACCAGTCTAGAAACATTTTGAACTCTGATATTACCAATCAGGCTGGACGTAAAAGTTGCCTTCATATTGACGAATGGATCCCATATTTCAAGATATTTCATAGCATAAATGCCATCATCCTCTTTGTAGAAGTATTTAATAACTTCCTGCTTTGGGACATCAGCATAGTGAACAACGAAATCCTAGAACCCCATATCATCGCCCACAAAAGCATCCTATGCTTTCAGAAAATTAGGTAGCTACAGATAGATCATGTAACAAAAAACAAAAATTAATCAATCATTAATGTACGAAAACAATACGTTTAGTACATACATCACCAAAGCATCAAGCACAAAAAAGAGGATACCCATACCAAAATTGACCACACTTTACGGTGATAATCAGAATGCTCATCAAAGAACGAATCCAAGAAAACAAAATAATGCTCCTTCAATGCGACAATAAACAAAAACCAATGGTTCTCATAGAGTATAGGAAACATTAGCTGCAAAAAAAGGAAGAGACAGGAAGAGAAAAAGAGTCAAAAAACAAAAATATATAGAAAAAAATATTAGCAAATTTCATAAATTATACTGAGACAGCAAATGACATTTCAAAAAAAACAAACGCCTAGAGAAGTACTTACATAGCTAGATTTAACAATTTTAAAACAATCATTGGCTTGCCTAAAAGATCTTCACAAGTCTTATAAAGATAATCTTCTAGAGATAGACACTCATTGCGATTCATAAAGAAGTCATATAAATAAAAAATTACAAAAAAGAAAAACAAGCTTAGAACATAAATAATTATAGAATGTTTGTTTTTTCAAGAGACAAACAAAATAAAAACAACAGCATACCCCAACAGTACTGAAGAAAAAATGCTTCTGACTATACTTTGGATGAGTCTCTCTAAAAAGAAGATGACAAAAAAGATTCATCACACGCTTATGCACAGTACACTTCCTGTCCTTCCTAAATGAAGTTCCAATCTCATCAGATGTGGTAACAACTTTGTCAATGGACACAGTCTGTTCCCTCAGAAAAAAATTTAGCAATGTAAGAACACAAAAACCACCCATGACTAAACACACACACACATACAAAAATTCGAAAAAATAGAATTTTCAGAAGTGCTTACTTTGACCATAGGGTATGCTTTGCATAAAACGCAACAGTAGTGAAACACATTATGTCGTCAACAGCACAACCAAATTTCAAGCTACACTCTTTTGCAGGGAAATCCCTGTTATAGGTATTCGGTGGACAAAACTGAAAACCACTCCGAGGAAATGCTCCACTAAATGAACTCCCAAATTCAAATCTCAACCTCAAGTATTTACCGTAGGAAGAGTGATCATGCAGTTGAGCGGTAGTTACAAACTCATTCCCACCCTTGCAAGCAAAAGAATTGACATTAGGAACACCAAAAAAACATTATACCACAACAAACGTATCATTTACAAAAAAAAACTAGTAACACGACAGAACAATCAAACCTTAACACAAGAAGACTAGAAAGATTGCGTAGTAGTCTCGGCTCTCTGATCATGTTCTGAAACCTTGCCAGCACTCTTAAAATTTCTCTCAGATTGATTCTTATTCAAATTCACCACTTGAGGTTTTGTATGCGAAGGTGTTGAAATATCCTCACCCAACTTTGCCTCTAAATTCTTGCCTACAATTTCACGACAATAGGTGAACCATTTTGAACATATATTACAAAGTTTTGAAGAACAAATCTTTGAAATAAAAAATGTACATAAAAAACCTGCAACGGTTGATTCATCACAAAGATTCGACCCGGATTTCTGAAATGTCTCTTCATGTATCACCTTAGAATCAAATTTCCGACCCTTCAAAAAAATGGAAAATAAACAAATAACAAATAACTTCATGATCAAAACAACATAATAATGTAAAATACATGATAGTATAATAGCAGTGTACAATATAACTTTTATATTGCAATAAAACAGTTAGCACATAGTTTAAAGGTCACTTATGGCAAAGGAAGACAACCAACAAAACAAAAATATACTTACAGCAACATTGCTTCTAGGATTGGCAATTTCAAAAACATCATCAGCAGAACAGACAAGTTTCTCTACAAAATTATCAGTGAAAGCACCTGAACTATCAGAAACCTCAACATCTATTAACTTATTTGCCTTAGGCTTCCTTATTGCACAACGCTTAATTCTGACTTTATGGATGTCGCCCTTATAAAAAAATTCAAAAACAGCAACAAAAGTACAAAAATACACATGCTACAAAAACAAAAAACAAATTGCAAAACAATAACATTCAAAGGTAAATAGAAATGAAAAGAAAAAACATCAAACCTCTGACACCTCAGCACGTTCGGCATCAGAATCAAGCTTCCTGCTACACTTGTTCGAGGCTTCACCATCATCAAAATCCTTACAACCCTTTCCACGTTCATGAGCATCAACTAGATCATAACAATTTTCTGGCACGTTAGCATCGCATTTTTCAACACTAGGCTAGGCGTTATCAACACCAACAGCTGACATATCCTCCATTTGTGACCGATTATAGAAATACTTCACCAGATCAACAATAGCATACTTTATTGCACAAGAACTATCTCTAGTTCCCCAAGAACAAAGTTTAACATACAATTCTATGAGATCATTTAGAGTCTAAAAACAAAAAAGGCAGCTACTAATACCATAAACTTGAATTGGACATGAGGGAAAAAATAAGTCAAAGACAAACATGTAACCTTAGGAGAAAAGAATCCAGGAATGCTATCTGCCATAAGCCTTTGAAATTCTGAAGAATCAGCACCAGTTGTAGGATGTGGAGATGACAACCCACTTTGAACCTTTTTCACTCTGTAGCATGTGGAGTCAAAAGGTAATATCTAAAAAAATGTCAAAAAATGCATAAGATTTTAACAACTTAGTAGCACATCATCATCATAACTTCAATAAAAATAATGAAAAACAAAAAATATCAAACACTTACATCAATTTTTCCATAGTTATTCCCTTCAACATGAGCGAGCATAGAAGTTTCCTTGATCATTTGCCTTTTCCAAATGGCAATGCGAGGCAGAGTACAAGGAATGTTCAACATACCAACATCCAAGAAATCTAGATACAAAACCTAACAAAAAAGGCAGAAAAAAATCAACATAACCAATACAAACAAGACAATCAGAGCGAAGATAACTAGATTAGTAACAGCTGATAACACTACAACTCAAGTGCAATTCAAAGATAGAAAATAGATACCATGTGCATCAACTATCATAACAAAAAAGATAATAACAAAATCAGAGAAGACCACTCACACATAACATATATAGACAACCCCCAACCCCAATGAAACAATGCTCAGCCTTCTTCCTTAGATAATTATATTTCCTAATTTGCATCGTAAGCCACTGATGCACAAACTCACACCTGTTCCACTCTCTACATTTTAATGCATCCACCAACGGCATAAGATACTGTGAGCTTGGAAACTCTATTAAGTTTGGGCACAAGAACGTGCCCCAAGCAACAACCATCAAGTTCTGAATAACATCTTCATCAGACAGACTGGTCATGCAGCAAAGAATCACCAAAACTTGTAATACTTGGCAAGCAACTCTTCCAATCTTATATAGAAAAGCTTGCCTCCCCGCCTCAGCAACAGTCCACTCAATTTTTCTCCTAGAAGATGGTATCCCAAATACACAATGCACAGTATGAGTACTCAATGGAATGAACTTGTCCTTCACAATAATACAACCTAAATTTATATCAACTTGGTTAGCAATCCAATGTGTCAAAGACATTGGTATTTGACAGTCTTTGAACAAAAGCAACAAAGAGAATCCATGACGACCAATCACAGTTTTCTTATCTAGACTCAATCTTGAGACAATCCTTGCAAAATAGCTAACGTTAACTCCAACTGCCCCTATGACACATCTTTTGTTTCCACCATTCGGATGTTCACTGAAATCATGATGAGCCTGATGACTCAACAAACTTCTCACAGCATCACAAGCCTAGGTACAAAAATAAAATTCATCAAAAAGTTGTATAATCAATTCAAAGTCAGGCAAACAACGTAACAACAACAATGATTCCAATACAAATACATACCACTTTGTTAACAACACCAAAGAAATCATCATCAGTCAAAGAATCCAAATTCACACCAGATGGAGCTTCAGGATCATTGAGACAATTGAAACACCAGGATACATTACGGGAATGTTGTAACAAAAAAGAACATCAGCAACCCCTACAATAATTCAAAAAATGATTACAATATCTCATAATAATTAGTTACTACATCGTCCAACTGATATCTAAAACGTTGCAAAAACTTAAATAGTTATCAAAGGACAAACTACCCAATTACATAGGATAGTAGCATCTACTTACTAAAAAGGAACGACTTCCAACAAAGAGTGGATAGAGTAATTTCTTTTGTATTACGATGTCACACACCGCCACCGCCCACCACCTCCCGTGGGCTCGGTAGGGTCTCGCTGGAGCTCCACGGCCGTTGCCACGGTAGCAGAGCTCCACCGACACACTACCGAGCTCGCGGCGACCACCCTGCTACCCCACCACCCCTCCTCCATACCACCCCCAACCCACCACCATGGCAATCAACGCCCCCGCCCTGACCACCACTACCACTTCCAGCTCCCCTAAGCCGCCCATCTACCATTCCCAACCACCTGGCCTACCTACCTCCCCACAAATTTTTTAAGCCCATCGGAACATTGTTCAGCATTTCCCAAAAAAGCAATAACCACAAAATATATGACGAAAAAAAACAATGATCCAATCTGACTCATCAACGAAACAAACAAGTAAAATCATTAGCAAGATCTACTATAGCAAACTTAAAAAGAAAGCAAGTTACAACAAATCATAATTGACAGTTACAGCCTTAGGTGCCACGGGGCTACAACAAAAAGATACTACACCGTTGACGGCAAACCACAGTTAACACTTCTCAAACAAAGAACAATGATGCCCCTGCCCCGACCTGGCCCAACCGCCACTACCACCGCCGGCTCCCCTAAGCCGCCCATCGACCATTCCCAACCACCTAGCCTACCTACCTCCCCAAAAAAAATTTTAAGCCCCCAAAATATTATTCAACATTTCCCAGTAGCAATAACCACAAATAGATGATAAAAAATACAATGATCCAATCTAATTCATCAACAAAACAAATAGCTAAAAATCAATAGTAGCATATCATACCGCAAAAAACTAAAAAGAAATCAAGTTATAACAAAACATAATTGTCAGTTACAAACTTATGTGCCACGTAGCTACAACAAAGAATACTACACCGCTGGTGGCAAAACCCAGTTAACACTTCTCAACAAAGACCATGGGCACCCCCGCCCTGATCTGGCCCGGTCGCCTCAACCGCTGCCAGGACCCCTAAACCGCCGTTCGACCATACCCACTGCCTAGCCTGCCTTCCTCCCCCATTTTTTTGTTTCTAAACCCACCGGACCATTCTTCACCATCACTCAATCGGAAAAAATAAATTTCTTCTCAAATTTCTAATCACAAGTTTTATGCTACCATCCGATTCTCCAAAGAAACAAAACCAAAAAAGAACAATAGCAGCGGCTCCGACAAATAAAAAATCTCCAACGACTTAATTACAACATAGAATAATACACAGTTGCATTCTCCTCTGTCTTGTATTTACTAATAAAATAAAACTAATGCAATGATTCAATAAGGCCACCATGTTCCAGCACCACGCGCCACCGCCGCCCAACGCCCACCACCCCCACCACGGGCTCGGTAGTGTGTCACCGCACTTACTATAATAAGCACATGATAAACGACTATAGAATCTTCGACAAAGGTAAGTGATTTCATAGAGGAATGCCTACAGTGACACCACGTGTAGGCGACGTGAACGGCTAGCCAAAAATCAAATGCCTCCGGGTCTCCACTAGGGCGACGTCCGACACCGCTGACCTAGCAATGCGATGACAAAAGGCGAGCAGCAACCACAATGTGCGAACCCGAGCAACTGCAGCAGAAAATGAACACAAGACAACAAAAATAACAGATCAACCACAACAATGTGAATCACTTGCGAGTCCCTAGGGTGAGCAACTACTCCACGACACGGTGGCTCGCTAGCGACTCTTCTGACGAGGAGACAAGAATGTCAAAAGTTTGTAAACACCAATAATAAAGACAGTAAAACCCTATAAAACAAATCTATAACTCAAAGATTGAAGAGGAGCAATGGAATGGAATGGAATGGAATGGAATGGGAGAGAGCTGAAAAATTAGCTTATCTCAGTTTCACCCAACACATGTAGTCACCGGAGCTCACGAGTTGCCAGGGTTGCGGCCTACCGAGGACACGGCCTGCCACCACCGAGGAAATGACTACTGTGGGCGTTGCCTGCAGCTGCTTGCAGGGATGCAGCTCCCAGTTCCGAGCCATGCCATGTATTCTTCCTCCGAGTGATGCTGACGCTCGACTCCTTTTCTTTTTTGGTTTGGGTGGCTCTCGTTGCATGCACTCGCAAGCAGAAGAGATAAGGCAAGTTACACCAGGAAGACTGAGCAAAAAAGAAAAGCTAGGGGCAAAGCGGTAATTTTAGTGTCTTGTCCATCATATGAAGTTGTTTTGCCAAACAAAGTGAATAAAAATAGCTTAGCTTCACTGGTAAAGCAGTTCATTGAGCTAAAAACCAAAAAATAGCTTCACTAGTGAAGCTGAGCTGTACCAAACAGGGCCTAACAAGTACATGATAAACGACTACAGAATCTTCAACAAAACGTAAGCAATTTGTTAGGGGAATGCTTACAGTGACACCACATGTAGACAACACAAATGGCTAGCCAAAAATCAAACGCCGTCGGGTCTCTACTAGGGCGAGGTCCGACACCGCCGACCTAGCAATGAGACGACAAAAGGTGAACAGAAACCACACCGTGGGAACACGAGCAACTACAGCAGAAAATGAACATAAGACAACAAAAATAACAGACCAACCGCAACAATGCGAATCACTTGCGAGTCGCTAGGGTGAGCAACTGCTCCGCGACGTGGTGGCTCACCGGCGACTCTTCCGATGAGGAGGCAAGAATGTCAAAAGGTTGTAAACACCAATAATAGAGGTAGTAAAACCCTATAAACCAGATCTGTAACTCAGAGATCGAAGAGGAGCAATCAGGACGAAGTCGTGCAACAAGGGGGGAAAACCAGCGAAAAACAACACCTCCGTATACAGAACAAATGCAACCAAAATAAATACAATCATTGTAATTACTATACATATAGGCAGTAACCACTTTAAAACACGGTTGTAACTCAACAAAAGATGACGCATTACGGGAGAAACTGACACATCCGTATATACCGTAGACAAAAAATAGATAATCAGTCGATTGTAACTACTAAACATAAGCGCAATAACTGACGAAAAACACGGTTGTAACTCAACATAGCGTATGAATTGGGGGACAAACCAAGACATCCATATACGGCCAAAAACACAACCAAAACCCCGATGTTTGTAACTACTCTACATATAGATAGTAACTAATACAGAAACACGGATGTAAATCAACAAAGTGGGCGCACAGCGAAACAAAAAAATGATGTCACCCATATGGCCCACATACAACCAAATGCAAATGGTTGTAAATGCCCAAAATAAGGGTAGTAACTACAACGAAAAACGGCTGTAAGCCAACAAAATCGGGCGCTTCTAGAAACCGGGAGTGGTACGCCACAAAAAACTACATCAACAACAAAACACGCGTGTGTCACCACAAAAATAGGAAAAACAGCCACGCATGGCCCATACAACAAAAAAAGGCCAAGTTAGGCCATGGGAGACGGCAACAGGTCAGGCGGCCTACCGGCCTGCAAAAAAGAGGATGTCCGTATACAGCCCAGAAACAACCACAATGAATAGTTGTAACTGCCAGAAATTCGAGTAGTATCTACAATACAACATGGCTGTAAATCAACAAAGAGGGCGAGCTCAGAACCGCAAGCAGGACACAACAAAAAATACTATCATAAACAAAACACACGCACGCCACCACAAAAAATCAAAAAACAACCGCGCGTGGCCCAAAAATAACAAAGAGAGCACAAGCTGGGCCGGGGGAAAAGAGGTCTGCTGGCCCACGAAAAGGGACATGTGATGTACATGGCCCACACATAACAAAAATCAGTCGATTATAACTTCCCAACATAAAGACAGTAACTACACTACAACATGACTGCAACCGAACAACCAGAACACGGCATACAAAAAATGATTTTAACTACCAGACATTTGGCGCAGTAACTATAACACAACACCTGTTGTAACCCGACACACCGAAACAACAATGAAAACAAGATGCACCTGTGCCACCACAAAAAAACATAAAACAACAAGCGTGTGCGTAGCCCAACAAACAACAAAAGCCTAGGTTGGGCCACGTGGGGAGGCGGGAGGTGGGGTGGCCTGCTGACCCGCACAACAGGGGATGTGCACAGTCGCTATATAGTCTGCATGCGGGTGCAGGATATAATCTCTGTATATATATATATGCCATAGAGAGCATAGGGCTTCCAATAGTTACAGGAAGCCCTAGCCCAAACTGGTGTTTTCTAGTTCCACCAAACTAGGTTCTAGCCCACCAGCCCCCTGGCACACCAGAGCCATCTTCTTAGGCCCAATATATTCTCCAAAACCCTAATCCGCACCCATCGACCCCTGCCACCCGCAGCCACCACCCTAGAGCATGGCTCCCCGTCCCGACCTTTGGCTCGCTCAATCCCAACCGGTAGTGCGGCCCCACCCCACCCCACCAGCGGTGCGTGGCCTTCCTTCCCCACGGTGGCACGCACGACAAGCCTCCTAGCTGCGATGGCACCAGCCCTGCTCCCTCCAGGCGGTGCATGGCCTCCTCCCTCCTAGCGGCGTACACGGCAGCCCTTGGAAGCAATGCGGATGGGCCCATGTGCACAGCTTTGGCCGGCGGTGGCTCCTCTTCCTGGTGGCGCCGTAGGCCCACAGTAGCCTCCTCTACCCCACCGGCAGTGGATTTGGTCCACAACGGCCTCCCCCATCACTAGCAACAACATCAGCGGTGGCCCTACTCCCTCCCAGCATGGTCTCTAAGCCTCCCAGCTGCGATGGTGGCTAGGCCATCATCGCACGGCGCCCCAGCTCCCCTCTCCATATGACAAGCAGCGAGGCCACTAGGTCTGGAGGCGTCGATGAGCTCTTGGATCTAGGGACGGCTCGCGTTCATGGCCGGCTACATGCTTGGATGACGGATGATGGTGTCATGGTGGCCACAGGGACTACTACAATGTCACGGTGGCTGCGCTGACAGCGACTGCGTCGCATTGGCTCGCTACCTGGTGGCCTAGGCAACTTCAGGACAGGGCCTGGTGGCCTGGGCAGTATTAGTCATCTAGTTTTTTTTCTTGAAAGCATAGGATTTTATGCATGGTGAAACTGTGATTTCGAAGATGTTGGATGATTTCTGTGCTTTGTTGCATAGGTTTCCACACAAGTTGAATTCATCTTCATTGTTTTTGTTTATTGATTTTGTGTTCCTATACTTGCATGCATAAGTTTCTATACAATGGCTAAAATGTAACTTGGTATACATTTCTATACATTGTTGATACATAAATCTATACATTGGTGGAGTAGTTTCTATGCGGTTTTTATGCAGTAACAAAGTTAATCCACTACTAACTTCGGACCCTTATGCCACGCTTTTTTGTCGCAATGGCAAGATTTTTTTGCAATAAGGGGTGTTATCACAACCATTTGCACTTTCGGTTGCGATAGGCAGAATTTTTGCCACGCAAATTATTTTGTGGCCGTGAGTGCGAAGATCATTGCAATAAGTAAGTGCTATCCCAACCAATGGTAAACCGGTTGCAATAAGTGGTCACTGTTGCCATGATTTGATTTGCGTTGCGGACAGTTTTATTGGCGTTGCAATACTGAGATGATATTGCAACTCTTTAGTTGATGGTTGCAAAAGCGCATCTATGTTGCAACGAATATGATTCGTTGTATGTAATAGTCACTTGCGTTGCAAAAGACCTGTACATATAGCAACGAAAAAATAAATCGTTGCAATCACTAAGGTTTAGGAGCACTACGCTTTTAGGAAAAAATTAAAAAAAATAAAAGATGTGTACTCCCTCCGTACTAAAAAATAAAGTCGTTTTGGACAAGGCTTGGGTTAAACATTGAGAATATAAATCATGAATAACTTTTAAGTTGTTGAGTTTGGAAATGTGAAAGCCATATAAATAGATTTGTCTTGAAAAATACTTTCATAAAAATATACATATATCACTTTTTGATAAATATTTTTATAAAAACAAGGAGTCAAAGTAATACTTTGAAGACCGTGTTGCTGTCCAAAATGACTTTATTTTTTAGTATGGAGGGAGTAACTAGGTTTCGAATATGAGACCTTTAACTCTAAAGGAAAGCTACTAACCACTACACCGTAATTGTGTTCTTGTCATTAGTAGCCAAAGAAGCTTATACAAATTAAAAACATGTCTATGTTGCAACGATTATGTTTTGTTGTATGTAATAGTCTCTTGAGTTGCAAAAAGATTGTACATATAGCAACGAAAGACTAAATCGTTGCAATACCATAGGTTCTCGAGCACAATGGTTAAGTAAAAAAAAATAAAAAATCACCATAAGGATTTGAACCTGGGACGTCAGAGTTCAGATGATAGGTACTTACCAATGCACCATATATGTGTTTGTGTCATTAGTAGTCACAGGAACAGAACCTGGGACCTCAGAGTTCAGAAGATAGGTGCTTACCACTACACCATATATGTGTTTGTGTCATTAGTAGTCACAGGAACATATACAAAAAAACATAGAACCCATTTAGGTATTGAAACAGGATCGGATCTGGTATAGTGGTGTACGTACATGTGCACGATCGACTTCCCTAGAGGCATCGTCGCTTCCTCTTTCCAAGGCGTCGTCGCAGACGCCTCTTTCACCAGGCGTCGTCGCGGCCTCCCTGCAGCCACTGGTGTCCCTGTCGCCGGTGCCGCTGGATCGCTGTGCCCTCACCACTCTTCCCACAGACATGATTTCAGTATCTGAACCAAACAATCCTAGTCTGCCTGACCAGGCAATTTTCTACTACTCAATAACAAGCAGCTCATAGGCAGGTGAAATATCCAGGTAACTACTCCAGGGTAGCATCCAAACAGGCCCAAAAACTCATGTGGGCTGCTAGTGCACAGCAGGTCTCCACGCCCATGTTCAAAGCATATTATTATATATATATATGAACACATAAAATCTTCAAAAACACAAACTTACAACATCAGTACTATCTCATTACTTGAAAACATCTGACGGCACATTATCAACACAGTAATTATATGGAGCAGAAAAGGGTACAAACGATGGGAGGATTTGCTCTTTGCACTTGATGGATCCATCCATCCACTGACCACTGATCAGTTCCAGAACACACCATAGACTTAGGAAACTGAACACAAGTTATGCAGAATTTTGACTGAAACTGGCTAAAAAACGCTGTTCTGGCTGAATTATTGTGAGAGAAAAACACTATTCTGGCTGAAAAAAGAAGCCGAACAAGCCGAATACGAGGCAAGCCGAACAGGGCCATTAATTGCATATAGTGGTTCCCATCATCATGGCACTTGCCAAATATACATTATTTCTTCCAAACTAACCTACCAGGTGTCGCCAGATGTTGCCACAAACTACTAAGTCTGAGTTATATTCCCATCAGAGCAACCAATAAACTAATACGACATAGTTGTAGTGGTTGCAGACATACCAACACACTACCTACCAGCATCAGCATGCACTACTTGCATTTATTTATACTACACCAAAAGAGAACTACATATCAGCATGCATGCACTTCAGTTCCTCGGCTTGTACTTCTGCTTGATCTCCTGGTAGAGCTTATCAAATATGTTTTCAACATCACGCTTTGCCTTCTTCGCATACTTGTCCGCATAGTGATCGATGGAGCCTTTGGCATCGTCCTTAGCCAGCTCAATTGTCCATTTGAGCTTGTCCATGGCTTCATGATGATGATGTTCTTCGAACTCAGAAAGGTCATACCTGTCATCGTGTACAAAGCAAATGACCCAGACTTGTCTTCCTCAACACTGTCATCGGGAACCTTCAATTAAAAAAATAACGGTTATTACTGAACAAAGCACTTAGAAAAAATAAAACATAGTTGTGTACGCTGTCATGACTAAATTGAGACTGAAACAGGACTCTCATTTTCCTTTCATCACAGTATGTTTGGTTAAGGTGCACGAGCAAGCCAGTAGAACCTATACAACCCCAGTACAGTAACCAAGTTCTACAGCTGTCATCCAGTTAGTCAAAACCTGCACCAGTATGAATGTATAATGCCAACACGACTTGCATGTGGTTCCTTTCTGAACTACAAACTACAAATGATTTTGGATTTCAACTTATATAGGATATATCAATGCGGATACAGATGCATAAAGCTTTAATAGAAAACTTATAGCTACAAATAATCATTAAGATCTAAGGACATATCAAATCATATCTATCAAATAGAAAATTGCTAGATTCATAGCATTGCTTCAGTTAATTGAAAAGAACTAATGTAGTTAGCAACCATACGTCAAAAAGAAAATTGCTTAATACCAGGTGCTAACTGCTGACATCGAGGCTATGGAATGCTTAGTTTAGGTGGTACAAGAACTTCACAGACATGGGTAACACAAATGTCTAGAAACCTATTACTAATTTGAAGGGCTATTTTGGTAACGAATTATTCGAGACACGGCAACCCTGCTATGTCCCCATCCAAGCACCGGGCACCACCCATGCTCATCGCCCCCAAGCCACGAAACTCTAACTCTGAATGGCATCCAAATCTCACACAGCGCACCAAAGGGGGAAATCGTTCTTTCCTTCTTCGATGAGGTGGAAGGCACCCATTTGCCCCTCTTCGTGCTGGAGACCGAAACCTTTTCCTTGCCTCTGCTGGACGCTGCCCCTTTGCCACACTTTCCTCCGGTCACCCAAACCTCCAATGCCAACCACATTGTGGCCGGATCGCCGTCGACGTCGGTGTCGTAGTCGAACGAGGTACACCTCGCGCGTGGGGCGAACTGGCCGCGTGAGTTGCGCGCTTGGGTCCGGGTGTTGTGGCCGCGCTTGCTGCTTGACATGGTCGATGACTCCACCGCCACCTTCGTCGCCGCCTGGGGGATTCAATCCGTTGCCGCCTCCGTCGCTCGTGCCTCGTGGGAGTCACGGGTGGGGAATGCGGGGGGTCACGGTCTCACGAGATGGGGAGGGTGTACGGGAGAAGGAAGTGGCCGGTGCGGGACTGTTTTGAGGAAACGAAGTGGGCCGGTCCATTGACGTAGTGTGTTGGCTGTTGCCCAAACGTTGGTACATTAGTGCCACCTCGCCAACGTATGGAGATGAAATGTAGCTTAAAAGTTGAAGGGACTGAGGATCCATTTGATTGGGCTTTTGGGTTTGGAGCCCAACCAAAGGGCTGCTTTTGGAGGTTACTTTTTCATCTATTATTTTCGTAGTACATTTTTGAAAGCTGCTTTGACCTTGCTTTTGGCTTTCTGCTTTTCGAAATTAGTGGAATAAAAAGCTCTTCCATAGTTGTTTCAAGAGAGATAAAGATAGAAGTTATATTTTATATTTGTTTAACCAAACAGCTTTCAGCTTTTCTACAGCTCACAACCCACAGCAGCTTTCCCACAGCTCACAGCCCACAGCAGCTTTTTCTCAAAGCCACAGCTCAACCAAACACACCCTGAACCTCATTAAACTTCTTGTACCATACGCTATTCTAAAAAAATGCACATAATTGGACCTGCTTGGGCCAGGTTGCTTTGCTGAGCTCCCTGCTGAGGAGACTGGTCTTTTTTAGGCCCGTACAGTGCAAAAAATTTTAACTCTGTTTTTTTATATTTTTTTAACTTTTTAAATTGAATATTCTAATTGTATTTAAATTTTTTGAAAACCTATTTATATCATTCCAACTTTTTTTTTACTTTTTAAATTAAACATTCCAACTTTTTTTAATGTAATATAAAAAAACTCGGCCGGGGGCTAAGACTGCCCCCGCAACATTACAAATAAGAAGAAGAACCTTCACACCCGGCCGAGAAAAACCCAAACCCCCGCGCCCACCCTTACACGGTGGCTTTCCGTCGCCCAAGTGAGAATTGGGCCGGTGCCCCCCAAGTGCTTTGGTTATGAGGACGGACGAGGGGATTTTTTTTAACCTCAGCCTGAAATTCACTCCCACAGGAAGTCGAACCCAGAACCTGAGTGCCGCTGGGTCACCTAACCGTTTGAGCTAGGCGCCCTTTGGCTTTAATATAATATTCCAACTACTACTACTTTTACCACTTCTAGTTATTTTTTATATTTTTTTAACTTTTAAAATTGAACATTACAACAACATTTAAAATTTTTGAAAACCTATTTATATCATTCCAACTTTTTTGTTTAACTTTTTAAATTGAACATTCCAACTTTTTGAATATAATATTCCAACTACTACTACTTTTACTACTTCTAGTGCTACTACTACTTTTGCAGTGGTGTTGGTACCCACGGCGAAACCTTAGAGGGGTGTAAAAGAGGCTTGGAGGACTTTGTAATAGCCTTGTAGTGTGACCCCGCGAAGCGCCTAGGTAGTGTGAACCGTGATGTGGAAAACATGACTCATGGTGAAAGTGTGCAATCTCTATAGAGTGTAAAACCAATATATCAGCCGTGCTCATGGACAAGATCGACTTGGACTTCTTCAAGATTAAATGGCTCTGGTTCGTTTTGGGTGGTTCCCTTTGTAAGGGAATGGTTGGTTCAATTGGGAGCTTGGATGGAATCCAAGTGTTGGTTTGGTTCTCTGAGGAGAAGGCAAAATTCACCTAGTAATTACGTGTAAAGGAATTAAGGAAATTAGAACGTGTCGCTTAGGCGCTGGTGTCAAACAAAGTTAGCCTATCCCTGATATAAGCCTCATGTCATGTACGAATAAATTGATCCTGACATACATATGTTGTGCATTCGATTTTGATTCTGGCATACACGGCTGCCGAGCTCGGGCAAAACCCTAGCGCGGCCTCCCTCTTCCTCGACCTGGCCACGTGGCTTTTACCATTTTTTAGTTATAGAGATTTGCCTCTCCAGAGAAATTTGGCTCCCAAATTTTCCCAAAAGACATAGATTAAATGAATTTCTTTGTGTCGGTTTGAACAAATTATAAATTGAATTGTGTGTACTCCTACTGAAAAAATTACGTAAATATATATTTAAATTGTATGTATGCAAAAGTTATATTTGAAAAACTGCCCATATAAAATTATGACATGAATTTGATCGTGTTTTAGGTTTTACCGTAGCACTATCACGGGCATACTGCTAATATTTTTTTAGGATCTATCTATTCCTCACCCGAGTGAGCAATTACTCGATTTTTTTCCTCCTTCCGATGGCACTGTCCATCGTCCTACTCGCCCCCGCCGCCGCCCACTGCCCCGCCATGGCTGCGCTACGCTGCTGCAGAGCTCTGGTGATTGGAACAAATTCCAAATTTAATTGTGTGTACTACTGAAAAAATTACGTGTGTGTATATATATATATATAAAATGGTATGTATGCAAAGTTTTATTTGAAAAATAATCATGTGTATCAAAAATGTCAGACCGCCTAAAACCCACGTGAAGGCGCCAAAACGAAGGCTCAAAACCACAACACGTGCCTGATTTCCTCCCAAAATTTTCCAAAGTTTCCCACCGCGCCAAATTTCCGCGCACAAACGGAAAAAAGAAAAAGCTCCATATATCGTTGGTTCCTCCCCCCGTACCTGCTTATTCGTATCCCCTCCCCCAAAATTAGATCGCGATCCATCCAGGAGCCCCCGACGCCGCCTCCATGAGGGCCATGGCGCCGCCGCCTCCTTCCAGGACGCCCCCGACGCCACCTGCGTCCAGGACGCCGCCGACGTCGCCTCCAGCCAGGACGTCGCTTCCTCCTCAGGGCATCAGCGCCAGCAACAACGCCACCGCCTTGGGCGCCAATCGATATATTGAAGCCACCCTCGAACTAGAAGATGAACATGGGTTCTCTCATCCATATAGCACCAGGTAGATTGTTGGCTTTGACTACTGTCATCAGAAATCCAGTTTATTAGATTCCTGTTTGTTAGCACTAGGTAGATTGTTGGAGCTTTAGTTAGGGATGCAAACGGGTGCAGGTTTGCCTGCAACCTGCTAAATCCAGCCTGCAAAAAATCCTTCGTGGGAACCTGCGCTTGCCTAGCAGGCTTAAGCGGGAGTAACCTGTAATGCCTCTTAGGCTTAAACCCACTGAGCAGTCTTCCTCGATCTCCCAGATGGTTTGCTTTTCATCCTGTAGTGTTGCTGTTGCGTGTGATCTCTTGTGGTTCTTGAACTTTCTGATATGGACTAGCATGTAAATGGACTGTACAGTTTGGATGCAGCCCTGATTGACTAGATGCGCTATACATTTATTGTTAGAAACATTGCTCTTTAATTTAGTTCTGTTGGTGCTTCTGTCCTTGTTTATTTCTTCAGCCGTTGCCGTTGTCATGACCAGAGTGGCTTCTTTTTGTTAGAGGACTGTAATTGGTTATTTTACATCTGAAGTTCCTAATTTGTGGCCTTAACATTGGTTATTTTACATGTGGAGTTGTGGTCCTCATTTGCTTGCTCCCCCTCAGCCTCCCATGCCTGTAGTGGCTGATCCAAAAAATTAGCAGTCGGTTAGCACTGATAAAAGTTAGTTTTGGACTGCAATAGTAAACCTTAAGCGTAGGCAAATTTTCCTAACAACCATCGACGCATTTCTAATCAAATCAGGAGCCCAGTGAAATTGCTACTATAAATCAGTCGCTAGATTCTTTCAGACAAGACAGTGGTGCGGAGAAAGCAAAGCGTGCTGTGTCCTCTGCAGGGTCTTCCATTGCTCGCAACTGAAAGCAGGCTTCCGGCGGGTGTCTGCAAGCCTGCATGTGTTTTGCTGCTAAGCCCAGCAGGTGGATGCGGGCAGTGAGCTGTATACTAGTAGGAACCTGCAGGAGTAGCAAAATATACTAGCGGCTGATGCAGTTATCCGCGGGCCGCCTGCAGGTAGTCTTGCTTGCATCCCTAGCTTTAGTCCAGTTTAAGTACTTAGTTTATTAGATTCCACACTTTGTACAGGTCGCGGCATTGGATGGTGATACTGTTTGGAAAACTTAGTTTCTGTTTGAGGCTTTGAGCTGTTTGACAGATCCATTAGTTATTTTTTTCTAGTACTACCTTTTCTTTTATATTATGAAACTTGCCAAATTAGTAATCATGCTTCTATTAATCTTGCTGTTCTTTTATATGCCAAATCAGTGAATCAATTCTTGCCTTGATGTTGCTGTAACCATATAGTAGAAAAGAATTTTGGCATTTGACAAGTAGCCAAGTGAGACACCTGTTATTTTTAATTGACAAAAAAAGCATGAGCATAAATTCTCCTGAATTATAATTTCCTTAAAAATTTCAACTTCTGATTAACTGAATCTTTATTTCTTTTGGTTCATTTGATTTGATTTGACAAAGTGAAATTTAAGAATGCTATATTTGTGAGGTTTTCAGATCTGTTGAACTCTAGTTGATCTGAAAAATTAAAAGAGCTGCTATCAAGATCAACATGTTTATTCTTGCTTAAGTTAAGATTGTGCCAATGGGTAATACTTCACCTTTTTTAACATGTTTATTTATCAACCATTGTCCTATGTATGCAGTGCCACGGGTGAGATCTGGACTCTTTATGTTCATTGCAAGAGGGGACTTCCAGTGTAGCTTCAAGCTGGTAATCATTAGATACACTTATCTGGTCCTTCCGTTGTATGATGCAATACTTGTGTGTTGAATTATATTTTGGCATCCTAGAGAGACAAAGAAACTGGTGAAGAGCCGAGTGATCATTTTCTTTAGAAGGCCACTCACACAAAACAGGGCAAATGGTCAAATTATGTGTCATTTGCAGTACATGTGAGTAAATCTTTCAGCAAGCCTTTTTTATATCTGCTGGTTGTGTCAAGCAACTCTAACGGATTCTGTTATTCCATTTAGGAAAACATAGCCTTTAAAATGGGTGAGATTGAGTTAGAACCTGATAGACAAACACTTTCAGCTGCTGAGGAGAACATGATTTTCCAGTCATGCTACAAAGAAACCACACAGATCAAATCATCCAGAGTACATGGGCATGGATACTTGGCTAAGTATCGAACTCACAGAGAACTTATGAAAGAGAACCTTGAAGTACATGCACGTGCTGAAGCTGTAGCCAAGGAGAAGAGAATTGCTTATGAAGTAGAGGTTGAGAAGCTGAAAGATCAGCTTGCACACGAAGCTGCAGAAAGGGAAAGGGAGAAAGAAGAAAATAGGAGACAGATGCAAGAGGATCTGGAAAATGCTAAGATAGCACTAAAAAAAGAAATGAAGCAAGAATTTCTTAATATGCTAGCGCAGCACAAAGCAGGAACTATGAATCAGGTAATATTTCAGAATAATTTTTTATCCTTCGTCCTTTTAATAAACTTATGATTATAATGCCTAATCTTTTACCTCAATATTTGTATGTGTAGAGTATCCCGCAAAACAATGACAACATACAAATTGCACCAACCACACAAGAGGACGATGAGACTGGTCAACATGCAAATGATGAAAATAAAGATGCGTTACAGCAGGTAATGACATTATTGCACTATGTTCCAAGTAATCTTGAGCTATGTACCTTAAAGTCTAGGTAAAACAGATTGAACAATTTAATCTTTGTAGACACAGCTAGGAAGCGTTGTCACCGTACAAAAAGATGCAGCACCACCTACTACTCCAATAAAAATACTACTATTGTCAGCAGAAATCTTTTCAAAGAAAACGCTGCAAATGTGGCAGCACCGAAGACATATATCACTCAATAGCAGCTGATGAATAGAACAAGAAATCCTATAAAGAAGGTAACAACTACAATATGTTATCTGCTAATTGGAAACTAAATTGTGCTCATTTTATCATAACTCTTTTCTGGACAGACCTGCACTAACACTACCATGCCATGAGAAATAGATATGATTTGGATGTAATTCTTGTTTTGCTATGTTCTTAAATACAGAGTGCACCAATCCACAATTTATTGTGACATTGGTCTGCATTTATCGTTGTTGTCCCTGCATGCTTATTAGACACATCTAATGCAAGAAAGGTTGCACCTACACCAAATATGTAAATAATTAGTTAAGGATTTAATTCTGTTTCATCATTCCTAGTTAGTAACTCTGTTAGATGTCATGCACTCTTGCATCAATTTCTGAAAGTTTATCAAATGCGACCTTCCTTGTAGAACTAGGAAATGTAGGAAATACATTTATCATACGTGCTAAAAATTGCAGCTTGTGCAGTTCTGATTGGGTGAATTATTCCATGTAGTAAATTATGATACTTGATAATATCAAAGTTGTAGAGGCTTTAGAGATGTTTGTCGTCGTGAAAGTTCATGATTTTAGCCTTGGAGAATTGGGAGTTATGAATTTTAGATGTAGCCTGTCAGGTTTTGACCTAATTCCTCTGCACAGCAGTGGGCCTTTTTGATTTTCGACCTTGATAAGTTCAGAATCTGATTTTACAAATAACTAGAATGATGTAGATAATTTCATGGGGTTTCCGTATTGTTAAAGAATATAATTTTTCGTTGTCTAGAACTGTAGTTATAATTTTTCTAAGCAACTGTACTACTGCTGTCTTAAAAATTAAGATACTTTGACAGCAAAATGGTTGTATCTATAGCATTTCTTAATTTTTAGTTCTACTTTTGCTTAATTAAATTGACAGCACTCCTTCCATAGTTTTGATTAATTCTTCTTTTGCTTAATTACAATCATGTTCTATCTGAATCTCTTTACATTTTGTGCATGACGTAGTAAACCTAATATTTTGCTAATATCCCAATCTTATTCTTTTGGTCAGTAGGTGGACAAGGTTTAAGTGGGAGGCTGATAATCAAACGAGGACATAGCCAAGGTGATCACATGTTGCTGCTAGGAAAACCTCGAGGTGCTGCATAGATGTTAGGAACTCTTGTACTGCTGCAAGTTTTAAAAAGTTGTGAAATAATGAGTGAACTATACACTCGTTTATGATTTTAGCTACTATTTCAATGCTTTGTCAACTTATTGAATGATTGGTAATAAGTAATATATGTGAGTGCAATCGCTTTTGTTATGGTTTATTGTTTTTTGCAATGATGATTTATTAAACCACAATTCAAATGCTACTAGCGTTGCAATACAAACTATGCCAATGAGCAGCTATGCGTGGGAATATGATATATGGCAATGAACTCACTTGCGTGGCAATATGATCTATGGCAACGAATAAAATTATGTGGCAAATGATACTATTGCCATGGCACAACGACCATAGCAATAACGTATGATCTCTCGCAACGAATAAAATTGTGTGGCAAACGGTGTACTTGCCACGGCATAACGATCGTGGCAATAACACCTTAGGCAACAAAATTCTAGTGTGGCAATACAGACTATTGCAACGACATTGTTCGTGGCAAATTGTCTCTATTGCTACGCTATCGATCGTTGCATGTACAACCTCTTGCTACGAAGACGGGCGTGGCAAGTGCTTATATTCCCACGACCGTGAACGTTGCGTCAATGTCCTATTGCCGTGCTTGGCAACGGACGCCTATGGTTGCAAGAAACACCAACACTTGCAACGCCAAACTAACAACGGTTGCAATACCTTATTGCAACGTGACTTTTTGCAACCATTGGCAACGAACGTGATTTGGTTGCAACATCTGCCTTTTGCAACCAAATTGAGCCTGTTGCAACGTTTTTTCGTCATTGCGCAAGGGTTAGAAGTTAGTAGTGATCTTTATTCATTGAAGCTATAATTTCTATGCAATGTCAGTGCCAAAAACATTTTTGCGCTTCTTGACTACTGATTCTATGAAACCGATAGTTCATCACGTGCTATTTTTCAAATTTCAAATTTTGGAGAAGATGAGATCGTCTTCATGTTTTACGTGTGCGGTCTCCATGTTCTATGCATTGTCCCCATGTTAATTATACACCCCTATAGTGGGAAGCATGATGTTGGTGGAGGCAATCACGGTTCTCATGTGGAATGTCCATCTCGTGGAGAGGCTTTACATGGTCACAAAATTATTTTTTATTCATCGAACCACTAATTTCTATGCAACGTTGGCACAAAAAACTTTTCTGTGCATATTGACCAGTGATTCTATGCATCCAATCGGCCATCATGTGCCATGATTCAAATTTCAAATTTTGGAGAAGATGAGATCGTCTGCATGTTTTATGCTTGCGGTCTCCCTATTATATGCATTGTTCCCATGTTAATTATACACCTCTATAATGGGAAGCATGATGTTGGTGGATTCAATTACAGTTGTGTCAGGTTGAATGTCCATCTCGTGGAGAGGTTTTTAGGTGGTAACACAATTAATTTTTATTCATCCAACCACTGATTTCTACGCAACATTGGTGTCAAAAACTTTTTTCTTCACATCTTGACCATTGATTCTATGCATCTAGTCGTCAATCAGGTGCCATGATTCAAATTTCAAACTTTGGAGAAGACAAGATCGTCTCTATGTTTTACGCTTGTGGTCTCCATGTTTTATGCATTGTTCCCATGTTAATTATACACCACCATAGTGGGAAGCATGATGTTGGTGGAGGCAATCATGGTTGTGTCAGGTGCAATGTCCATCTCGCGGAGAGGTTTTTACACGGTAACTAAATTATTTTTTATTCATCCGACTACGAATTCCTATGCAACGTCGGTGCAAAAAACTTTTATGCGCATCTTGACCATTGTTTCTATGCATTCAATCGGCCATCACGTGCCATGATTCAAATTTCAAATTTATGAATTTTAAATTTTTCAAAAAAATATTCACAATGGATCTTGAATCGTGCACAAAAATGTCAGGAGTTCAATGGTGAAAACTATTTTTGAATCGGATGCTTCGTTGAGGAATTATAACAAAAAATGAAAGATATTAGATTGGATGCGTGCATGCATGCATGCGTCAGCTTTGTCAAGTTGTGTCAGCTGGAAGTTCTGCTCGCGCGAGAGGTTTGTATGCCATAATGAATTAATTTTAAATCATCCAACTACTGATTTCTATGCAATGTCACGATAAAAACTTTCTTGTGCACCTTGACATGGGATTTTAAGCATCCGAGTCAGTTGGGTCCACAGGGTCCCCCACCTGCACACGCACATCAGCTCCGCGGACCTGAATGGTTGGGCTAGGTGGGGTGGCTGGCTGGGGCTCTCCATTAGCTATTGGAAGCCCCGGGCTCCCAATATATATATATATGAAGAATTTTGCAAGCTCATAAATATATCATTGTAGCAGTTCATCTAGGAGTATTCCAGGTATCGTCATTTATATTTTTACCTCAGGAAAGGTCTGACAAAGGAAATATATTAATAACTTATACTTATGATGGATGAACCAACCAACCTTCTACTCTAAACAGGGGTAAATCAAGAGATAGGATATATTTATGATAAATAATAAATGCTAACTGAACACCCATAGTACTCCTTATGATAGCAATAGCAAGACTAAGTAGATACAATAGAGAAACTAATTCCTAAGTTGATCTTAATTACAAGTCAAAGCATGCATTGATTAGTGCAATTATACTTAATAATCATGGCTAAGGATTAACTTCATATCTACACATAATGGACATTACTAAGGAAGATCAAGAATAGAGCCTAACTTCCTTCGCAACTAAGTCCTACTTGACCTACATTTGGGGAGTGTACTACAAAGGACTCAATGGGAGTGTCACATCCGTGATCTACCACATGGCCCAGAATATAGGGTGCATCCACAGGTAAACGACATATAAGCACCATGCTTACACAATGTTGACCACTCACCCATGGTACCTTAGAGTCAGCGCTATACAAATTTATGCTTGAACATGATGATAATCTAACTATACTAAGCGTATAATCAAAGTAGACAATGAACATTATAACTAGGAATATGAATGATACTAAGAACAATGTCATAACAATTGTAGCAAACATATAAAAGTAATGAGAGATACAAAGGGAGAGGGGTACAAAAGCTATACCAAGCCACGCTCTTGACATGATCAGGAATCCAAGCGAAGCTTGCTTGCCTCCCTCTAGACCTAGCCTAGCTAGCTATGCCCTAGAATATGGAGCTCTGAGGATGATTAGGGTTTCTACCTTCTCAAATGACTTGTTGCACAGGTGGGGTGGTAGGGGCTAGTATATATAGGCTAGAGCGTCAATCCTAAGCCCTCAGATCAAACCAACTTGAAAAAACAGCATAGATGCAATCCTTAAGGAGGTGGAGAACCGACGTAGCGAGGCGGAGGCTGACAGGTGGGACCCTAGACCAGCCGGTCTGAGGGTGGGACCGGTCAGCCCCACCTAGCGGCCTCTTGCCCTCTGCTTTGGTGTGGTGTCCTCTGGAGTCCTCTAAAACCTTCTGGTGTTGTTTATCCCATGGATAATCGTGATTAAGTCTAACATCTAGGTCCAACTTGACGATTTTCTGTATAAACCCTGCAAAAAATACAGATTCACCAAAACTCATGTAATTTGTTAGTTTAAACCCCTAAACCTTTGTTGGTGATTGTATTCATGCCCTTATACATGTTACATTAATGGTTTATAATGTTTGTTAACTACCGTCAACACTTGTCTTTACTCGACACATATTGCTGCGACTCTTCAACGCACATGCTGACCTATGCCTAGACATGACTGCTGGAGGTTGTTTCACACACAAACCTATGATAGAACAAGTAAAATTCCTTGAAAACTTCATAGATAGACACACTTCTTTCATCATAAGAACCAAACCCTCTAGGCAAAAGTTATGTCGAGTGTTGAGGAGTCCTCATTAGTCGAATCCAAACATGTAGCATCCTTAGATTCGACTCATGAACCCTCATCTGAACAATGAACGCCAAAGGAAAGATTAATTAATCTTTCAGAGTTCCCTATCTAATTCAAGGACTATGGAAATACCTCGAAACACTTCTAGCACAATCCTCATGAGGAAATTTACCCCAAGGCCGAACCATCGAAGGAATGCTAATGGAAGTGAAACTTTCTTTCAAAGCAATTCGGATTCTTTCACCTTCTAGGACCATACCTTGTTCATTTAGGGGAACCGTTATAGAAATCGTACACAACCCCATGGTCGAGACTAATATCATCTCTGAATTTCTTATGGAAACCCTTTTGGGCAAAATGCCGCTAGTCTCGACCAACAAACTCTTCCAAAGTCCATCAGGACTCATCTTAGAGTATTGTGGGATTGCTAGGGCCGTGCCAATCAAAATAGAGAAAACCGAGGTATTTTTACAATGAACTACTTGTCATGAAGATTGGCCATCTACGTGACAAGAGGTGTTTTCAAATAAAATGTTTTCTAGGAAAATTAAAACCTTGGTTGAATTCGAGCCACACTCGAATTCAACATGCAACCCCTGCACATGATTTATTATTTCCTAAAACAAAAACCTAACTCTCTCCCATCTCCTTAAAAGAGAGTTTATAAATAATTGATGCACCCATTTAGTGTAAGACGCATGTGTGTTTTGTTCTTCCCCTTGTTGTGCTTGGGGGTAGCCTTCTTCTAAAACCCTAGAGCTTAAATAGGAAAGCCCTTCTTCTAAAAGCCCTAGCAGAAATAGGAAAAATCCTTTCCCTCTCCATCTTCCCAATCTGGCCTAACCGGCCTCCCTAACCTCACTGCAGTCTAGCCTAGGCAATAGCAGCATCAGGCCCAGCTCGTCCCTCCGGCCTAGACTCAAGCCCTTCCCCTGCAAACCCACACCACCATTGGCCCAACTTGGGCACCAGCGCGGCTCAGCTCCCCCTCTGTCCTCACGTGCACCGCACGAGCATGGAGGCACCACCGCATCCCTTCCCTTTGCACACGCAAGGATGACACCACCCCCTAGGTCCCATGTGTCAGCGATGCTTAAGCCCTAAAGAACAATGTCTGCTCGCAAGGACGCGAGCAAGCAGCGCCATAAGCTGGGACCTGCACGACAGCCTCAATATAGACAATGGAGCCAAGGACACCGTTTCCCTCCTATCAACCCTGTCATCTCCTTCCTCTCACCATACTGCTTCCTTCCCTATTCTTTCCACCCAAGCGAAGTAGCCGTGCCCCTGCTTTTTGTCCATCGCCAGTGCGAGGATGCCCAAGCTAGCATGGGCCCACCTAGCCGCGCCAAGCACTATGACTCCTTGACTGCACTGCGATGTGCCCTAAACCTAGACCCACACCCTAGCCTCACCTTCTTGAAGATTCCCAATAGGAGGCACACGGATGTTTGCCACGCGTCCGAGGATCACCGCCGCCTGTAGGATGCACCACCCCATGAACCCTAGCGCACTAGCACGTGGTACCTGTAGAGCACTCTAGAACCTTCTCCACTGGTTACCTACTCTGGCCCTAGATGGACCCCACATCATGGTGGCCATCACATCCATAGGCTCAGATGCCAAGAGCCTTAGGCCGCTGGCCTATATAAGCTGAGCACAAACCTCAACTTCACCGTTTCCCTACAACCGCTGCCACTCTATCTTCCCCATGCCTCCTCCTCCTTCACCACTATGAGCCACACTCGCTGGCCAGAGCCAGCTACACCATGCTCGGCGTCGTGCTACGCATCCCTATTTCCAAGCTTCATGGCACCAAGGCACCCCATCCTCGAGCCTATGACCCTATCCGGCATCGCGTAACCATTGCTGAGCCGCTCAGTGACCTAAAGTCCCCACTGTGCCATTGGATCGCCATGGTGGAGCTCACCTAGAAGCGACCATGATGCGGCGCTCACCAAGGAGCAGCCAGTCCGCCTTGCCAATGGGAGCAGCATCACTACCAGAAAGCAACGACCTTCCTCCCTGCTCATGCCATCTCCTTGAGCCGCACTTCGCAAGTCGCCGCGGCCATGACATGAAGCCCTCTTGGAGCCACCTGCACCATGACTTCCTACACGCCGGTGAGCCCTTTTCCATGACAAGCTCCCACCTTTTTTGCCTTAGCTCCCATGACTACACCCCACACTGGCTCAAGCCACCACCTTTGGCACAGGAATGACCCCTTGGAGCCATCTACGCCCTCCAACTAGCCCTCGCGATGACCCTCGCGGCCTCGGTGGATGACAAGCATGGCCTGGCCACTGCCTTGTCGCTGGCATTCATGCACACACGCCATGTGCTACAGCCATGCACCCACACACAGCACCGCCACACCGTGCTTGTTTCATTGCCCTCACAGCCAAGGCAACGCCTTGCACATTCGTACAACTCAGCGCAACCGCACTACACACTACAACATCATCACGGTGCAGTAGCAGCACCATGAGTGGAGTTCTGCTTGCATCGAGCCTTCGCCAATAGACCACCTAGCTCGAAGCCGTCGACCACCTTGCCCCATCCTGGCACCGCATGTCCTACCGCTGGTGAGCCCCAAGCGCCCAAGCTCCCTACTTTGTCACCAAGTCCACCTTGTCCATTCCAATCCCAGCCTTTGTGCCAACATACTCTCCTTGCTAGGGCACGATGCCGTGTCGGTGGCCACCCATGGTCGCCGCACGACTGAGCCAAGCCACAGCCTTATTGCCTGCCTGCCCCAGCATTCGACACTAGCTCTGTCCTCGTGTTGGCAAGCTTGGCCTTCTGATGCGTCATGGGATGTTCCATGCCCACCCACGCACGAGCACAGCTCCTCATGGACACAAGCTCAGACCTTTACCTTTCCTACCACATGGCTATGCTCTCGCCCGCGTCACCGTGGTGCCTACGGACACACCTCACCTAGGTCTTAGATGAGCCAAAGTCCCCGCCTTTTGGCCCTTGGTCGCCGCTTCCGCCTACCTGGCCTTTGAGGGGCACTTGTGAAACCATGACATGGCTATCGCCGGATGGCGGTGCTATAGCTGGTATCTTTGCTATCACTGCACAACCTCGCACTAGCCTTTAAACCAATGGAGCCTGGTGCGACCCCACACGACGAAGCTCTAGGGATGCCGCCTACATGAGCATGCCTTGGTCGCCATGGCTACGGTGTGCCACGGCCATAGCAAGAACCATAGAGCCATCGTTGCCCTTCATGCTGAGCACATACATGCACCTGAGCATAGGCACACCACCGTGGCTCACCCTCACTTGGCTACATGGAGGCCAAGGCGGAGCCTTGTATGGCTAGTTGCCATTTTGGCACATGGTTGCGAGCTTGAGCATAGCCATCATGCACGTGCACCATGGGAACCATGTTCCTATGCCCTACTGCCCTCGCCCAACCTTACCGCGATGTGCACAGATGTGGTCGCCTTGGCCTTGAACCCGCACAGCCAGTCATGGTGTGCCATGAATGCTTTCCGCCGCTCTACACCGGACAAGACATCACCATGCACCAGCCACCGCCAGTCACCATGACCATGGCCATGTGGTCTTGCATGTGACACCCTAGTGCCTACGCGTGTGTACTCATGCTGCCACGAGCCTAGCCCTATGTCCACTAGCGCATGGGCGCCATCCACCCTTGATGGGCCAGCATCTATGAGAATGAGCCACCTTGCCTGTTCTCCCTGTTTATGTTTTTAGCTAACCTTGCTCTACCTCTAGTGCATCTCTTATGTCCTTTTGTGTTAGTTTTTTCATAGATTTATTGGTTCTTATCGGTGGCCATTCTTGGCATTTTCTTTGCGTAGTGACGACTCAAGCTCGGTTGGATCTGACGACGCACCCGAAGATGATGGATCCTGATGGTGGATGACCCCAACTTCTAGAGACGCATACAACTACTTCCTCTACATTGCAGGTGTCATGGTAGCAATTTATCATAGAGAATCCTATTAGGCATTGCAAGTAGAATTGTTATTGCTTTATATTTATTCCTTTCCTAGTCTATGTGATGTATGCTATTGCCTGAGCCTTGATTGCCTTGATTGAAGATCTCTTCACCCTGACTACCTAGCTTCACGCTCGCACTTATATATTGCCTACCTACTTGCTTGCATTTACTTCCATCATTATTACATATACGCCTTGTTATGTAATGTGATGGTTGGATGGTGATGTGGTTGGTGGATTAGGGTTGGCCATGAGGCTTCCCCATGAGATAGATGGTAGGTTGGCACGATGAGAGCATTGAATCCCATATGGGTGGTGGTGATTGAGCAGTTCTAGAGATATTCCCTGCCTTGACTTGTTTCTTTGGTGATACTAGTTGGAGTGAGAGGATTTACCTAGGAGGGGTGCACTGGGTGCATGGAGTTCCTCAGATCTAGTTCTAATAGATATGATGTGATAGGCGTGTGGTGGTGGATACCTGTGAGAGGTGGGCCACATGATATTGGTGGAATGTGCTTGCTCTGGCCAATTAAGGACCATCACGGGTTGATGCCTAGAACATGGGATTATGTCAAACGTGCACACCACTTGCCTTGTATGAGGGGGGGCCCATCATGTTGAGTTAGTACAGACTAAGCCAGTTCTGTGGGAGAAGAGGTGCACGGGGGTATCCCCTAGGAGCACAGTGAGAAGGATGCCAATGGGTTTTCCAGCTACCCTAATCACTATCCACAGTGTATATGTCATGCCGTATGCTACTCCACTTGGGGGCAGTCTAGTTAGGAATGTGCTAGTTCTTGGGCGGTGTTCACTTAGATGGTGTACAACATCATTGATGGTGAGCTTGTGGGTACGGGTGTACACACTCTATAGAGTTAAAACTATACGTATAGCCGCAATCTCGGTCATGATCACTCCTATGAACTGTTTCACCCTGCTAGTCTTGTCTTGTGCTCTGCTTTTCTCCCCCTAAAGCTAAGGTATGGCATGAGGCCGATTAGACGAGGGGCGTGCAGAGGCTGCCTCGTCGACTAGATTGAGAGAATGAGGGTGTTGTGAGGAATGATGAGTGGTGACTTGTGATGATGATGAGTGGATGGTGAGAATGCGACTGTGGTTTGGGTTTAGAGAAGATTGATACACTACTTTTGATGCTACTCTGCAAGTGCTAAGGATGCAAACTACAGCCAAACTAGTAGGATCACCAGATCCCTTTATTTTCTATTTTCCACTAAAACTCATTAGTGCTGACCATGGCCTGCACACATCTGGCGGTGTGTAGATTTTTTCACTTGTAGTGATGTTGAGATTAGTAGCTGGTTTTGTTCTACACTTAAGGATGCCTCTAGATTGGAGATTCGCCAAGCTTCGCTTCCACAATAGAATAGCGGTGTTTTGTTTGTTGTTAGTTGTACCCAAAAATATTGTAATATAACTATTTGTGCACTTTGATGTTGTATGACTTTGTAATCAGCTGTAAATTGGATGCTCATGATAGCCGAGATATCCTGGGACTATCACAAAGGGGCAAAAAGGTAGGTATTTCTATTTTGGAAATCCCAGTCTGTTACAAGTGGTATCAGAGCCATACTTGACTGTAGGATGAAACCTTAGGTCAAACACTAGTATAGAAGCCATAAGAACTATTTGTGAAAACACTTATTCCCTCCCCACCTTGAGTTTTATTGCTATCCGACTCCCCCGCTATGGAAAGTTGACTTAGGAACATTCCCAATTACTACCCATGCTATAGTTCAGTAGTTGTGTGAGACTTTTAAGGCTTAGGAGTCACCTTAAGAGAATACAGTCTCTATAGGAGTTGTAATGCTATTTGATTGATTGGGTCTTATGTTGTTGTGCTTCCTAACGTCTGAGTGTAGGCTAGAAGCTATTTTGTGTGTTGTATGTGAGGCTCCAAAACTTAGTTAGCTTAGTCAGCTAACCCACGACCATCCTATGACTAGACAAGTGACCCCGGCTATCAGAGTCAAAAATATAGGGTTGGAGCATCATTCCTTTTTCCTTGCAGAACCTGATGCATTTGAAGCATATAGAACATCCAGTAAAACCCATCAATCTTAGATCAGCCCATAGAGCCAGTCTTCAAGAGGTAGTCACCCTAAATCTCGAGGACGAGATTCTTGTAAGGGGGGTGGACTGTAACAACCCAGACTTTTGTGCAACCCAAAAATCCTAACTTTTTTAAAAAAATTCTTGATTGTGTGTTGCATGTAAATATTAGGTCAAACATAAGTCAAATGTTTTCCCTTCCCGCCCCAAATTCAAAATCTGAGCTTCAAAACTTTTTGTAATGAACTGCTTGTCATGAAGATTGGCCATCTATGCGACAAGTGGTCTTTTCAAATAAAATGTTTTCTAGGAAAATTAAAACCTTGGTTGAATTCGAGCTGCACTCAAATTCAACATGCTACCCCTACACTTGATTTATTATTTCCTAAAACAAAAACCTAACTCTCTCCCATCTCCTTCAAAAAGAGTTTATAAATAATTGATACACCCATTTAGTGTAAGACGCATGTGTCTTTGGTTCTTCCCCTTGTTATGCTTGGAGGTAGCCTTCTTCTAAAACCCTAGAGCTTAAATAGTAAAGCCCTTCTTCTAAAAGCCCTGGCAGAAATAGGAAAAATCCTTTCCCTCTCCATCTTCCCAATCTGGCCCAGCCAGCCTCCCTAACATTGTAACACCCTAGGTGTTTGGCTTCTACAAAATTGCATTTCATTTCTTAAACATGTGCATCATCTATCTCATCATGCCATTGTCACTGAAACATGCATATGCAACATTCGCAATTATGTTTGTTTCATACTTGATTGCTTGTGAATGGTAGTAGTGCAACATGTGAATGCAACATGAGTTTCTTATACCTTGAAACATGGCAACATGGTAGGAATGTGGCAAGTTAAAATTTCAACAAAAGTAATGAAACATGTGAAACATGGAATTGCAACATTTGAGTGAATTGATTGTTTTGTTGCTTCATCACATGTGATCATTAGAAATTGGTATAGCACTTGTGTAAAGTGGTTGATTACGGTCTAATACACCTTAACTACACTTAGGGTAATTGTTGGGACATTGTTCATGTGGATCAAAATGAAAAAAATGCCCTCAAGTGGAGGTTTGACTTTGAATGACCCTTAGAGTGCCACTGTTTGACTGATTCAAAAGACCAACTTAGAGACCTTGCATGGCTGTGTACCCTTTACCAAAGTTGTAGCCAATTTATCAAGGAACAAAAGTTGTTTTATGATCAACTCATGAAAATGGCTAGAACATGTTCAAACAAGGCCCACAAGTCATACTTCCCTGCTGAGTTCTTACTTAAAAATTTGTCTAAGTCCTTGATGCCATTCCAGTTGGATCGAGCCAACTTTGTCTTGATACAACTCAGGATACATGGTGAATTAGTTGTAGATTTCTAAATAAAAGTTGTAGCCTTACCATAGCTCTACAACTTTTGTATACATTACTTCCACTAACTCGTCACGGTTTAAGAGATCCAACACCGTTGATTTCACCTGTCAGTCGTCGTCGTTGAACACTGAATCAAAAATTTTAGAAAACCGACAGATCCACCATGGCCGACCGGCTCAGGAACTGAACACCGCGTGGCGCGCATGCTCTGCCAATGTCTCCATGTCGCGCGTCTGAGCTCCAGATGAAAGCCAACGCCTCGCCACTCTCTCTGCGTCTCGCCAGTTCACTCGCTGCCATTTCCTTCCTCTGCGAGCACGGCGACCGGGACGCCGTGGCAGCCGCTGAGCCAAAATCCACCTCAACCGAGTGCCTTGGTCCGATTCATCCCAGCCACAATACCACCGTGAGCTCCTCCATGTCCGCGACCACACCGTCATCGCGTTTTCGCCTCCGGTAGAGCTCACCGTGAGCACGGCTCCACCGGGTCGCCATGACCGCCGCCGGTCGAGCTCGCACATGGCCGTGCTGCTCGAGCCTCTTACCGTCCCCTCTCTCCCTGGCGCTAGGTCCTATGAGTGCTACTAATGCTCGCTGGATCTTGTGTGAATTTTCATAATTTTTCTATAGATCCAGTAAAGGTAAAATTTGGTGAGTGCTATTCTTATGCTAGAATGACGCTAGTAAAAATGAGAAATCTGTTGCTTGACACTTTTTAATAGGGTTTCCCAATTATGCTAGAAATAGATATGCCACCTGTTATTTTGGATACAGCAAGTTCTGCTTGCCCAATGGCTTTGAAATTTTTATGGTAGTCTATGTGATGCATGAGATAGCTACTGTAATTTTTGTAGATTTTTCTAAACAGTTTTACTATATATTGCTTTAATCACCTAATTAACTAAATAAATTAGAAAAGGATATTAAATAATTTATTTAGAAGTTGGCACTATACTTTCTGATGTTCCTCTGGTATGCACAACAAGTTGGTAAACTTGGTTTGGTACAATTATGCTTTTGCATCATCACTAAATAATTAATTTAGTAAACCTATCATTTCTGGATAGATTCTATGTTTACTTGAATTCGATTGGGTTAACGTAACAATCATGCTTTGATGTTTACAAATGATTTGTAGAGAATTTCATAAGCTTTCCAGAATGTCCTCTTGCAAGTCATTTGAATTTATAGAACTCTTGTTGTGATTGAATTAAGGAACTGCTCGTTCGCATATGAAACCTTAACTGTTGATTTAAGTATGCCTTTACTATTCCTAAGCTTGTGGTAATGTTCCTAGGTGTTAGGCATTTAACTGAAGATTAGCATCTTTATGTTAGGTTATGCAAGTTAGGTAAGTTGATCTTGTTCTTCAAATTAAGTTAGATACATATCTTAAAGTGATTTGAATAGAGCTATTCTTAATCGGTTAACGAGTGTCTAGTGATGTTTTCGTTAAACACTTACTGTGATCCATTCATCATTTGCATCATGTCATTCCTTATGCATCCATGATATTTATCTTGTGCATCGGCATGCAATAGGTGTACCATAAGGTGTGACACTGCTGGAATTTGAGGAACCGAGCGAGGAGCAGCAGCAGCCAACACCGGAGGTTCTGGAGGTGCAGCCCTCAGTTGAAGTGCCAGACGAGGTCACCTTTGAGTGCTCGGATCACCGTCCGTGCAACTTTGTGAAAGGCAAGCCCCGGAGCATATTAAGCCTCCTAATTTCCGAAATGCAGTTAAAGTATTATTGTTACATATATATATTGTTGCATTAAGTTTAGGTGTTGGATGCAAACACTTGCTGCTTTGGTTATCCAATCCTTGTCCAGATATTGATACCCTGAATCCTGTGTAGCTCAGGCTCGTGTAGTGCTTAGCCCTGCTTAAACGCGGTAGAAGTCACGTAATTTCCTGTCACCTGTGAGATATAGGAATATACATGTGGCACGGTTGGCTATATTTGCTATCGTGGAAAAGAACCTGTCTTAATTTGAAATGAAGAACGGGCGGAGGCTTGCCGGTTTGTAGTGACTCCGTCTGTGTCGCTTAAGGACTGAATCTTGGAGCCTTTCCTGTTCATGTTGAACGCATGCCTCTCTCTTAGTTGGTCGTGTTCGAAGACCGACCACGAAGCCGAGTAGCTCACCTTAGGCCGGGAGTCGATAAGTATAAAGTACGCCTTGGAAGGGAGCCATAGGCATGAGTCCAAGGGCAGGTGATTTAAAAGTCCTGATCGTCCTGGCAGAAGGGTAATCCCTGAGAGTGCTGGCGCTGATCGAACCTGCGAATTTGGTTCCTGAGTTGTCCTAAAGGTGACCCACGGCTACCCTTGCAGTGTATGCCAGGGTGAGAGTTAGGAATACCCCCCTCAGCTGAGTTGTAATTCGATTTGAGTCGCCGTCTCTCCCGGTTAGTGAGAACTTGACGGGCTTATCTCCAAAGTAGATACACTAAATAACATAATGGTTCAGAAATGATGATATGATGATGACAACCTTATTATACCTGCTATGGTTAATATTGATTGCTCCTAATAAGTGAGTGGTCTAGTATAGGTGCTAATCTATTGGACAGGTAAATGATGATAAGCTTGATGCTAAGTTTAACTTGGTCACTATATTCATAAGCTCTTTTATGCAAATGTGTCAAGCTAGCCCACCTCATAAGCCTTGCATGATCCTTGGTGTCTTTTATTTCTGGTTTTGTCTGGTAAGTCTAGCTGTGTACCTTCTCGTACTCAGGGTTTATCTCCCACCTGTTGTAGGTGACTAGTTCTACTTTGGTTGCTGCAAGTATTGCCTTCTCCCGACTGGGGACGAAGACTAGACCGTTGGGCGCGGTCTCTCCTAGTTCTCGTACCTGATAATGCTTTTGTGGGACATGACTAAGATCTGGCAATGTATTTGAAACTATGAAGTTATGTACTAAACTATGTTGCTTCCGCAAATTTGAACTTGGTTTGTAATATTTTATTTGAACTCTAATGGATGTAATCCGAATGCTACTTGTGAAATGTTGTAATGAATGATGTGTTGTGTTGAATCACTATGGTCTTGGTTTGTATGTCGAGAGTTGGTTGAAATCCTTCGTGATTTTCGGACTACCGGGATTATGGGAGCTTAAGTATAGGAATTTGATCACTTAGGTGATTGTTTTTGTACTTACGTTCTTATGATTTGGTCGGTTCTGTTACAGCTGGCATCAGAGCAAGATTCGACACTAAACTTGTCATTTGTGTATTTAAAACAAAAGTATTTGTGAAAATTCTAAATTAAATACTAAGTATTGCCAGTGGTCATATCCTTTATGCCCAAATAAGGACTCTTAGGTGGCTTATTAAAGTACTAACTTGGGGGTTCCTACTTATTTCTATTTCGTTGTCTATATGGCGTGCTATTGTATGGATGCCATCCGCTTGGGTGGTAATGTATGGATCAAAATACCTCTACGCTCTGGTAAGTGGGAGTTGTGAGAGCATGACCGTCCAACCGTCAGTCTAGGGGAGAGTAGTTGTGGTTGCTCGTTTACTTACATGTTCGATCATGTATCTATGAGAGTACTTAAGTGTGGGTATCTCTGTCGGGTAGCTGTGATACTAGAGTATATGCATCGGGGGATGTATGTATGAAAGTATTTAGTTTACTGCTTACTTTGCATGTCTTTTTGGGAAATTATTGGGCTAAAATGAAATTTTCTGTAGGTACACTAACAACGTATCGTTGTAGATCGACTAGCTACCGTATACGAGAGGACTTATGTATGCCACCGTATATTTCACTAGCCATTAGATTTTTCTAGGTTTGTGAGGACGTACGGATCGTGCATGCATCATGTTCAAGCATACATAGCATTTTGCATTACTCCCTCCTTTAAAATTGATGGTCTCGACTAATTAAATTTCGTACCCCTTAAATGATTCTCCCCTTACGTTGCAACTTTTTGCTACAGATGGCGCGCACAAAACGCAATGCTCACAAGTCCACTGGAGGCAGGGCGCCTCATCACCGGTTAGCTCCTCGTGAGCCCCATTCGGAGCCTACTGAGGAGGAAAGGCTGAGGGCAGAGCTGGCCCGGGTGACTGCTGAGAGGAATGCGGCTCAGCACTGTTTGGAGCAAGTCACACAGGAACGGGATCAAGAGACCTTGGAGGTTCAGAGGTTTACAGTTGCTCACCACAGCTGTGAACGTATGTTGATTCAAGTGCTGAACCAGCGAATGCAGCCTGGAACAAAGAGAATGCGTTGAGAGCGCGACAGGTTGAGTTGGAGCAGCAGTTGGCAGTTGCAGAAGAGTACAATGACCATCTCCATGAGGAGGTTCACCTGTTACACAATCAGCTTCACCCTCTCCTGCCCCCTAACGATGAGGATGAGATGGGCTCTGGTGTCATCATGGCTGAAGATGATGATGACATTGAGATTAATGGACCTGAGAACGTTCCACCTAGAGAGGAGGAAGATGAGGGGTTAGAACCTGCTAGTGATGAAGATGGAGGAGAGATCTTCGACACTGACTCCGAGGATGATGCGTAGTTTAGCTTACTACTTAGCTAATGCGCTCGAGCTAGTCTTTTGTTGATCCTCATGCATGAACTAGTAGCTTGTAATAAGTTAATCGTTGGGATGTAATATCGAACCTTAAGTTATCTTTGATGTCAGTTGGAACCTCTATGGCTTGGATGTAACCTATCAAACGTGTTATGCTCCACGTATGTGAGCCTTTGACAATTTCCGTCTGTGCGGTCTATCGATCTCATTGTTGGTTAAGTTCATCGCATTAATGTGTCAATTGATGCGCTTGATGAGTTGTGTGATTGTGATGGATGATTGTGCCCCTGTTGATAGTATAAATTCATTTTCTCCATTGGAGTCAGTTGGGCATAATTATACAATTCATCTACAAAAAATTTTCACATCGTCGGTGTTCATTGGCTATACATTTTGTAGATGGCTTATAACCTTCGTCGCGGTCGTAGCATGGGAGATGAGGAACAACCACCTCCTCCACCGCCCACACCAGCTGAGCTAATGCAGACCGTCGTCGAAAGTCAGCGCATGCTAGCTGAGGCTATGCGCCAACTGGCTAACCGTGATGACCGACATGTCCACCAGGGACCCGAGCCGAACCAGTATAGCAGCTTTAAGGACTTCATGGACACAAAGCCTCCTATCTTTAGAGAGGCAGAAGAACCATTACAAGCTGATGAATGGTTGAGTACAATAGAGCAAAGGTTTGGATTGCTCCGTTTGACATAAGGTATGAAGGCCTCGTATGTAGGACACCAGCTCCAAGGCCCTACAGGCATCTGGTGGACCCATCACAGGACCACCTTCCCTGCAAACGTCGAGATAGTTTGGGACTAGTTCCAGACAGCTTTCTGGGGACATTTTATCCCTCCTGGTCTCATGGCCATTAAGCATACTGAGTTCATGAAGCTAACTCAAGGCAACAAGAGCCTTAATGAATACCTCCAGGCATTTAACAACCTGGCGAGGTATGCTCCTGAGTTCGTTGATACTGATGCCAAAAAGATAGCTAGTTTCAAGAGGGGACTTTCCCCTAAACTGATGAAGTCTATGGGCAACTATAAGTGTGTCACCTTCAATGAGTTTATCAGTGACACCCTGACTCAAGAGAATAATGATAAGGTATATGCTGCTTCCAAGACCCATAAAAGAAACTTTGAGGCAGGTGCTTCTCAGTCCAAGGCACCAGTGGTATCCAAAACCTAGTATCGTCCACCCAATGCTATTGTCCGATACCGCCCACCTCAGAAGAAGAATCAAGCTAAAACTGGTTTCCACAAGGGGTACACAATTTCCTTGCCAAAGAATACCTCTGGGCAGGGTAGCTCCAATGTCCCACAAGCTAACAGGCCATGCTAGAACTATAACCAGCCTGGTCACTGGGCTAATAAGTGCCCCTATCCTTCCAAGCAGAATGCTCAGGGAAACGTCCATCAGGGGCGTGTTCACTACACTACTGTGGAGGAAATTCCTGCTGGTGAAGTGGTCACCGCTGGTAAGTTTCTTGTTAATGATCACCCTGCAGTTGTGCTCTTTGATTCGGGTGCTTCACATTCCTTTGTGAGTTCTACTTTTGCATCTAAGCATAAGATGAATGTGATTACAATTGTCAAGGGTGGTTATTGTATTAGTGCTGCTGGGAATAATATCATGACTAACCAAGTAGTTAAAGATGTAAAGATTGAGATTGGGGATCGAGAGTTCCTTGCAGATCTTGTAGTTCTGCCGGGGGTAGGAATCGATGTAATCCCAGGGATGAAGTGGATGAGCGGGAATGGAGTGTTGATCGATACATCAACCCGTGTGGTAATGTTAAGAGATCCCGTGGATAAGAAGGGTTTTCTAGTGCAGTTACCTCGTGATCTCGCTATCCACAGTACAGCCAATGCTACCCTAGCCAAAGCCATTGAAGATATACCAGTTTTCTGTGAGTTTCTAGATGTCTTCCCTGATGACTTGTCTGGATTACCTCCGGACCATGAAGTAGAATTCAAGATAGAACTCATTCTGGGTACGGCTCCTATTTCTCAAAGGCCCTATAGAATGCCGCCCAATGAGTTGGCTGAGCTGAAGATTCAGTTGAATGAGCTATTAAAGAAATGTTTGATTAGGCCTAGTTCTTCTCCTTGGGGTTGTCCGGCTATCTTTGTGAAGAAGAAGGACGAGTCTCTACGCATGTGCGTGGATTATTTCCCCCTTAATGCTGTTACTATCAAGAACAAATACCCTCTTCCTCGCATCGATATTCTATTTGATCAGCTCTCCAAAGCTAAGGTATTCTCCAAGATCGATTTGAGGTCTGGCTACCATTAGATCAAAATTCGTCCTGAAGATATACCTAAGATAGCCTTCTCTACTCGTTATGGCTTGTTCGAATACCTTTTCATGTCCTTTGGGTTGACAAATGCTCCGGCACACTTTATGTACCTGATGAATTCGGTATTCATGCCGGAATTGGACAAGTTCATCGTCGTGTTCATTGATGATATCCTTGTATATTCTCAGAATGAAGAAGAGCATGTTGAACATCTGAGAATTGTTTTAACTCGATTACGTGACAACCAGCTTTATGCCAAGTTCAGCAAGTGCGAATTCTGGTTGAACAAGGTACCTTTTCTAGGTCATGTGTTATCTGGAGATGGAATTTCGATTGACCCTACTAAGGTGCAAGAAGTCCTAGAGTGGAAGGCACCTACTACGGTCACAGAAGTCCAAAGTTTCCTGGGTTTGGCTGGCTACTATCGTCGCTTTATCCTGGATTTCTCAAAAATCGCCAAGCCCATGACTCGACTTCTTCAAAAGGATGAGAAGTTTGTGTGGACTCCAAAGTATGAAGAGGCTTTCCACACTTTGCGGACCTTACTAACTTTGGCTCCTGTATTGGCACAACCTGACATCAAGAAGCCTTTTGATATCTATTGTGATGCATGTGGCACCGGTTTGGGGTGTGTTCAGATGCAGGAGGGCCGAGTCATTGCTTATGCTTCGTGCCAGCTTCGAAAACATGAAGTCAATTATCCTACCCATGACTTAGAGCTAGCCGCGGTTGTTCATGCCCTGAAGATTTGGAGACATTACTTGCTAGGTAATGTGTGCAACATCTATATTGGCCATAAAAGTCTCAAGTACATCTTTACTCAACCCGAGTTGAACATGCGTGAACGACGATGGTTAGAATTAATCAAAGACTACAACCTTCAAGTGCACTACCATCCTGGCAAGGCAAATGTGGTTGCTGATGCCTTAAGCAGAAAGGCCCATTGCAATTCCTTAGTTAGTGAAGACTTTCATCTGGCACACCTCCTTCATCCTATAGTACTCCACAATATCATTGTGGATTGCTCTCTTAGAAGTCGAATTATCGAACTCCAGAAGACTGATGTGGGTGTGTTTCATATCAAGCGGAAGATGAAAGATCAGGAGACCAAGCACTTTAGGGTCGATGACAAAGGAATTCTCTGGTTTAATGATAGGCTTGTAGTACCCAAAGACAAAGAACTTAGAAATCAAATTATGGCTGAAGCCCATTCTTTGAGATTGTCCATCCATCCTGGTAGCAGTAAAATGTATCAAGATCTCAAGCTGTATTATTGGTGGACCAAGATGAAGAAAGAAATCACAGCCTACGTGGCAAGGTGTGATAACTGTTGTAGAGTCCAGGCTATTCACATGAGGCCCGGATTATTGCAGCCACTCTCTATTTCTGGCTGGAAGTGGGAAGAAATTGTTATGGACTTCATTGTTGGATTACCCACTACCAAAAAGGGTTGTGATTCCATCTGGGTTATCGTAGATCGTCTAACTAAATCCGCTCACTTTATTCCAGTCAAGTCTACCTATCACCCTCATAATTATGCTGAGATTTATTTTCAACAAGTGGTACGTCTCCATGGTGTACCCAAATCCATTGTTTCAGATAGAGGGCCGCAATTCACGGCTCACTTTTGGGAGTGCTTACATCAAAACCTTGGCACTCATCTAATCCGCAGTTCTACCTATCATCCGCAAACATCGGGACAGACTGAGCGTGTTAATCAAATTCTTGAAGACATGCTTAGAGCTTGTCTTATCTCTTGCAAAGGCTCTTGGGAAGATTGGTTGCCTCTTGCTGAATTCTCTTATAACAACAGTTATCAAGAGAGTATCAAAATGGCTCCTTTTGAAGCTCTTTATGGCCGCAAGTGTAGGAGTCCTTTAAACTCGGTGGAACCTGGAGAAAGAAGATTCTATGGTATTGATTTTGTAAAAGAAGCCGAAAAGCAAGTCTAAACTATACAGAAGAATATGACTGCCACTCAGGCTAGACAAAAGAGCTATGCAGACAAAAGAAGAAAACCTATTGAGTTTGAAGTAGGTGATCATGTTTATCTGAAGGTATCCCCTATGAAAGGAGTAAAATGTTTTGGAATTAAAAGGATGCTTGAGCCTCGATATGTTGGACCTTACCGCATTATCGAGAAAAGTGGAAGAGTAGCCTATAAACTCGATCTACCACGTGAGATGGGAGCTATATTCCCGATATTCCATGTGTCTCAGCTGAAGAAGTGTCTCCGTATTCCCGAGGAAAGAGTAGCAATGAGGAGAATCAACTTGAAATCTGATCTTTCTTATGAGGAGAAGCCCGTGTAGGTTCTGGATACTCAAGAAAGAGTGACTCATAGGTGAGTAGTTAAGTTATACAAGGTAGTTTGGAGTAATCATAGTGATCGGGATGCAACATGGGAGCGGGAAGATTATTTAAAGGAAAATTATCCGGCTTTCTATACTAATTGGTACCCTTTCCAAATCTTGGGATGAGATTTTTCTAAGGGGGGAGGGCTGTAACACCCTAGGTGTTTGGCTTCTACAAAATTGCATTTCATTTCTTAAACATGTGCATCATCTATCTCATCATGCCATTGTCACTGAAACATGCATATGCAACATTCACAATTATGTTTGTTTCATACTTGATTGCTTGTGAATGGTAGTAGTGCAACATGTGAATGCAACATGAGTTTCTTATACCTTGAAACATGGCAACATGGTCGGAATGTGGCAAGTTAAAATTTCAACAAAAGTAATGAAACATGTGAAACATGGAATTGCAACATTTGAGTGAATTGATTGTTTTGTTGCTTCATCACATGTGATCATTAGTAATTGGTATAGCACTTGTGTAAAGTGGTTGATTACGGTCTAATACACCTTAAATACACTTAGGGTAATTGTTGGGACATTGTTCATGTGGATCAAAATGACAAAAATGCCCTCAAGTGGAGGTTTGACTTTGAATGACCCTTAGAGTGCCACTATTTGACTGATTCAAAAGACCAACTTAGAGACCTTGCATGGCTGTGCACCCTTTACCAAAGTTGTAGCCAATTTATCAAGGAACAAAAGTTGTTTTATGACCAACTCATGAAAATGGCTAGAACATGTTCAAACAAGGCCCACAAGTCATACTTCCCTGCTGAGTTCTTACTTAAAAATTTGTCTAAGTCCTTGATGCCATTCCAGTTGGATCGAGCCAACTTTGGCTTGATACAACTCAGGATACAGGGTGAATTAGTTGTAGATTTCTAAATAAAAGTTGTAGCCTTACCATAGCTCTACAACTTTTGTATACATTACTTCCACTAACTTGTCACGGTTTAAGAGATCCAACACCGTTGATTTCACCTGTCAGTCGTCGTCATTGAACACTGAATCAAAAATTTCAGAAAACCAACAGAGCCGCCGTGGCCGACCGGCTCAGGAACTGAACACCGCGTGGCGCGCATGCTCTGCCAATGTCTCCACATCGCGCGTCTGAGCTCCAGATGAAAGCCAGCGCCTCGCCACTCTCTCTGTGTCTCGCCAGTTCACTCGCTGCCATTTCCTTCCTCTGCGAGCACGGCGACCGAGACGTCGTGGCAGCCGCCGAGCCAAAACCCACCTCGATCGAGCGCCTTGGTCCGATTCATCCCAGCCACAGCACCACCGTGAGCTCCTCCACATCCGCGACCACACCGTCATCGCGTTTTCGCCTTAGGTAGAGCTCACCGTGAGTACGGCTCCACCGGGTCGCCATGACCGCCGCTGGCCAAGCTCGCACATGGCCGTGCTGCTCGAGCCTCTTACCGTCCCCTCTCTCCCTTGCGCTAGGTCCTGTGAGTGCTACTGATGCTCGTAGGGTCACCCACTAGGGCCGCGACGCCGTCGCCTCGCCGGAGCCGGCCAAGCCACGGCCGTGCGCCGCCATGGCCGTCGCCATTGCCTTTAGCCGCGACAATAGCTTCAATAGATAGTTCCACTAGATGCGCACTGGTGAGTCAAACACCGTTGCACCGATGGCCTCACCGGAGCTGTCACCGGCGACGAGTTGCGCCGCCGTCTTTCCTTCCTCCACTGTCTGTCTTGCTGACGTGCGGGGTCCCCTTGTTAGCGGAAGCGCGCAGGCGGGAGCCAGCATGGGCCACGCCGAGTTCTGGGCCGCACCAGCGCGTGCTTCACGGGCCGCCGTGTCCTTCGGGCCGGCCCAGAGTAGAGTTAGGGTTTCAAGTTGTTTTGTTTTGTTCTTTTTCACAGATTTGTGTGCATGTTCAAAAATGTGTATCTCCTAGTTGGTAGCTTCAAATGATGTGGTTCCAATTTTGTTGAGTTCATGATAATGTCTAGTTTATGTTAAAAATATAATTTATGCCATGTTCTGTTATGAAAAATGGAGTTGCTAATTATCTCTTTTAATCATGAAGGAAATAGGGGTAATTATATCTTTTTCTATGTAGCTCCAAATGGCATGAAATTTTTATAGTGTACTGCTCATATCATGAATAGCTTGTAGTTAAATTTTTATATATTTTGGACACTGTATGTAGGAGATAGAAAATTCTCTTGTTTGCATGGATGGATCTTGTGTGAATTTTCATAATTTTTCTATAGATCCAGTAAAGGTAAAATTTGGTGAGTTCTATTCTTATGCTAGAATGATGCTAGGAAAAATGATAAATCTGTTGCTTGACACATTTTAATAGGGTTTCCCAATTATGCTAGAAATAGACATGCCACCTGTTATTTTGGATACGGCAAGTTCTGCTTGACCATTAGCTTTAAAATTTTTATGATAGTCTATGTGAAGCATGAGATAGCTACTGTAATTTTTGTAGATTTTTCTGAATAGTTTTACTATATATTGCTTTAATCACCTAATTAACTAAATAAATTAGAAAAGGATATTAAATAATTTATTTAGAAGTTGGCACTATACTTTCTAATGTTCCTCTAGTATGCACAACAAGTTGGTAAACTTGGTTTGGTACAATTATGCTTTTGCATCATCACTAAATAATTAATTTAGTAAACCTGTCATTTCTGGACAGATTCTATGTTTGCTTGAATTCGATTGGGTTAACGTAAAAATCATGCTTTGATGTTTGCAAATGATTTGTAGAGAATTTTATAAGCTTTCCAGAATGTCCTCTTGCAAGTCATTTGAATTTATAGAACTCTTGTTGTGATTGAATTAAGGAACTGCTCGTTTGCATATGAAACCTTAACTGTTGATTTAAGTATGCCTTTACTATTCCTAAGCTTGTGGTAATATTCCTAGGTGTTAGGCCTTTAACTGAAGATTAGTATCTTTATCTTAGGTTATGCAAGTTAGGTAAGTTGATCTTGTTCTTCAAATTAAGTTAGATACATATCTTAAAGTGATTTGAATAGAGCTATTCTTAATCGGTTAACGAGTGTCCAGTGATGTTTTCGTTAAACACTTACTGTGATCCATTCATCATGAGCATCATGTCATTCGTTATGCATCCATGATTTTTATCTTGTGCATCGACATGCAATAGGTGTACCGGAAGGTGTGACACTGCTGGAATTCGAGGAACCTAGCAAGGAGCAGCAGCAGCCAACACCGGAGGTTCTTTAGGTGCAGCCCTTAGGAGAAGTGCCAGACGAGGTCGCCGTTGAGTGCCCGGATCACCGTCCATGCAACTTTGTGAAAGGCAAGCCCCGGAGCATATTAAGCCTCCTAATTTTCGAAATGCAGTTAAAGTATTATTGTTACATATATATATTGTTGCATTAAGTTTAGGTGTTGGATGCAAACACTTGCTGCATTGGTTATCCAATCCTTGTCCAGATATTGATACCCTGAATCCTGTGTAGCTCAGGCTCGTGTAGTGCTTAGCCCTGCTTAAACACGGTAGAAGTCAGGTGATTTCCTGTCACCTGCGAGATATAGGAATATACATGTGGCATGGTTGGCTATATTTGCTATCGTGGAAAAGAACCTGTCTTAATTTGGAATGAAGACCGGGCGGAGGCTTGCTGGTTTGTAGTGACTCCGTCTGTGTCGCTTAAGGACTGAATCTTGGAGCCTTTCCTGTTCATGTTGAACGCATGCCTCTCTCTTAGTTGGCCATGTCCGAAGACCGACCACGAAGCCGAGTAGCTCACCTCAGGCCGGGAGTCGATGAGTATAAAGTACGCCTTGGAAGGGAGCCGTAGGCGTAAGTCCAAGGGCAGGTGATTTAAAAGTCCTGATCGTCCTGGCAGAAGGGTAATCCCTGAGAGTGCTGGCGCTGATCGAACCCGCGAATTTGGTTCCTGAGTTGTCCCAAAGGTGACCCATGGCTACCCTTGCAATGTATGCCAGGGTGAGAGTTAGGAATACCCCCCTCAGCTGAGTTGTAATTCGATTCGAGTCACCGTCTCTCCTGGTTAGTGAGAACTTGACGGGCTTATCTCCAAAGTAGATACACTAAATAACATAATGGTTCAGAAATGATGATATGATGATGACAGCCTTATTATACCTGCTATGGTTAATATTGATTGCTCCTAATAAGTGGGTGCTCTAGTACAGGTGCTAATCTAGTGGACAGGTAAATGATGATAAGCTTGATGCTAAGTTTCACTTGGTCACTATATTCATAAGCTCTTTTATGCAAATGTGTCAAGCTAGCCCACCTCATAAGCCTTGCATGATCCTTGGTGTCTTTTATTTCTGGTTTTGTCGGGTAAGTCTAGCTGAGTACCTTCTCGTACTCAGGGTTTATATCCCACCTGTTGCAGGTGACCAGTTCTACTTTAGTTGCTGCAAGTATTGCCTTCTCCCAGCTGGGGACGAAGACTAGACCGTTGGGCACGGTCTCTCCTAGTTCTCGTACCTAATAATGCTTTTGTTGGACATGACTAAGATCTGGCAATGTATTTGAAACTATGAAGTTATGTACTAAACTATGTTGCTTCCGCAAATTTGAACTGGGTTTGTAATATTTTATTTGAACTCTGATGGATGTAATCCGAATGCTACTTGTGAAATGTTGTAACGAATGATGTGTTGTGTTGAATCATTATGGTCTTGGTTTGTATGTCGAGAGTTGGTTGAATTCCTTCGTGATTTCTGGACTACCGGGATTATGGGAGCTTAAGTACAGGAATTTGATCACTTCGGTGATTGTTTTTATACTTACGTTCTTATGATTTGGTCGGTTCTATTACAAACCTCACTGTAGTCCAGCCTAGGAAGCAGCAGCATCAGGCCCAGCTCTGTAACACCCTAGGTGTTTGGCTTGCACTTTTGCACTTGCATTGCATGAGCATAAGCATCATTCATTCATATATGAGCATTAACATATGAAACATACAAGAGAAACATATGAAAATATGAAACATACCTTTGTTATTCTATGTTGCAACATGTGTATGCTTTATGGTCATGCTTGTTAATGCAAGTGGTTGATGTTGATCACTAAAACACCTTAAACACACTTAGGATGCAAGGTGGAACAATGTTCATGTCGATGAATTAGCTCAATTATGCTTCTAGGTATTAGTTTGACTAGAAACCCCTCTAGATTGCTTTTGTTTGACCTAACATGAACAGTAGCATAGAGTGTTTGCATGTTGGTCACCCAAAATAAAAGTTGTAGTAAATTTTATAAGGAGAAACCTTTGTTTAATGACCTTGAGCTAGATCAGTGCCTAACCTAGTCAAAAAGTGCTCACAAGGTGAAATTGAGGGGTGTTTTGGGACTTAGACATTTTCTATCTTGGAACGACATTTAGTTTCATCCTACTCCTCTTTGACGCATTGCAGTTTGAAAACCATGGCAATCTCGACCAAACCCATAGAAGCAAAGTTGGAGTTTACATGTAGCTCTACAACTTTTGTTAATGAAGTTTTTGTAAAGGACGAACGGATTAGGAGATAGAGGTGCAGGAAGTCGCGCTGTCAGTCAGTTCATCAAAGCCTGATTGCCGTTTTCAAACCAACCGAGTAGCCAACCAGCAGCAGGCTAGGCGTGCCATTTGGTAGCCATATGCCAGCACTGGCCCCACCGGTTAGGCTTGGGTGGGCTGCAAAGCCACCAAGTCATGCTCAAGCTCTCTCACTCGCTCACTCGCCTCGCTTCGTTCTCTCTCCCTCTTGTCGCGGTGAAGCCGAGCGCCATTGCCATCGTGAGCTTCGTCGAGCTCACACGCAGCCCTCACCGCTCCATTTCCAAATTGCCCATGTGAATAGCTCTGCCTTGCTCCACTCTACCACCTCAACCCAGTGGAGCCACCGTTCGGGCCCAAGGTAAAGGCCTATGGCTGTTTCCACCACCGCAACATCGCTGGAGCACCGCCGAGCTCTAAGCTCGTCGCGGCCAGCTCAGATCGAAGCACCTCTGCTCTCTTTTTCTCTCGTCTCGTCTTCCCCTCTAGCCCTAGAAGCTCACACCGGTGACCGTTTAACCTCTACTAGCATGTGTACGCCGGAACGCAGCTGTGCATTGTCGTGCCAACGCCACTGCCAAGACCTGCATGCGGTCGGAGCTCACCGCCGCCTCACCCAAACCATAACCCACCCTAGATGGCTTCGTTAGCATCCCATGAAGCCATAACGAGCCTCGCCTGAGCACCCCACAACCAAAGAATGCTGGCATACCGCCACGCTGCCTACGTCGTCTGCCATCGCTACCGGCAAGCCCTCTCCATTAAACCCTAGGTTCCGTTTTCACCACCCATCGACGTGGCTTGATGAGAGGAACACAATGGTGGTGACCCTACCTCTGGAAACATCACCGATGGTGAGCTAACGCCAGTCAACCACTGTCCCCTGCCTCTGTTTGACTAATGAGTGGGGCCCGTTGACCTCTGGGTCCCAGCTGTCAGTGACTGTTAGTTTAGGTTTTCTTTTATTCTTTTTGTAGAAATGTGTGCAAATTTTTAGAAAATCATATCTTGAGATAGGAGTATCCAATTTGGGTGAACCAAATTTTGTTGTGTTCATCTTGCTGTGTAGTTTTAATAAAAATATGAAACCTACCATGTTCCACAATAAAATAATTGTTTGCTATTTATCTTGTTTTTTCCTTAATAAACTTAGGAAATGCATAACTTGAGTTTGGTATGTGCAAAAATTGTGATTCCAATTTTGTTGGTCTTGTCTTGACATGTTGTAGCTAAGAAAAATATTGAACCTACAGTTAACATTCTGGGAATAGGACTTTGCTATTTATCCTAAAAAATTCTAGTATCTTGTGCAATTTTTCATGGTAATTATCTGTAACCAATGGGCATGAAATTAATTGTACAGTGTTCTTGTGTTATGGTGAAGCTAAGAAAAATATTAAATCTATTGTTTGATACTTTTCACTATGCTAAACTATTTATGCTATTATAAGCCTTGCTAGTTTGTCATTTTTGTAGAGGTTGTTCTATTTGTTCAGTTGGCATGAAATTTATACAGTAGCCTATTGGGAGCATATATGAGCTATTGTAATTTTCTTAGAATTTACTGTGCAATTTTGATATATGTTCCTTATTTCACCTTAGTGTCCAAATAAATTAATAAAGGCATTTAAATAATTTATTTGTTCTTGACCATTATGTTTTCTAAAGTGTATATGATGTCTTTGAACTATTGGTACCATTGGTTGTGCCCTGATTTGATTGCTTGTATGCAATGAAATATTAATTGCTCTATAATTCAATTATAGTGACTATTTTAGACAGTTTCTGTTGTTAAGTAAATTGCATGGGTAAAATGATAACAAAGTTGTAGATAACTTACTTCTCTTTCTTGTGTCAAATTTTCATGGCAATAGGCAAAATGGTTTGAGAGTTATAGCTGCTGGAAATTGGTCTCCAGAAATGCTTATTCTCTGGAATTTCTAGATAGATCTAGGAAATTGCTTTGTTTGACCTTGATAGCCATTGAATCATTTGAGATGACTATAAAAAAGTTGTAGGCAGTTTTATAAGCTTTCTAGAAAAGCCAAAATCATAGTATTTGGTTGAGTATAACTCTAGATATGGCCAAAATAAGTAGTTGTTGTTTACAGTCTAGGAAATGACTAAGTCAAATTGTAATTGTTAGTCTTATGTGATGCTTGTGTAGATGCTTAGGCTAATTGAGATTAGTTGTTAGCTATAGGTTCCAAGCCTCTTACCGATGATGACCAACTTTACCTTAGGTTACTAGAACTTGATGAGTGTATGTTTCTTGTACTATAGAAGAGATATGGACCTATTCAGTAAAGATCAACTAGAAGAAAGTTATACATCTACTTGGTCAACGAATGTTAAACTTATCATACATCTTGCGGATAACCATGCTCATGCGTATACACTTCATCATGTCATCTCATCTCTTATGCATTCATGATACTCATTTGTGCATATGCATGCAATAGGTTCCCCAAAAGGAGTGACGCTACTCGAGTTTGAACCCGAGTGTCAGGAGGAGGAGCAGGCAGCCCAGGAGTAGGAGGTTTAGGTGGGAGGAGTCAATGTGGAAGATCTTCCTAAGTGTCCTGATCACCAACCTTCCTTTTTTCTGAAAGGCAACCCCGGAGCATTCTAAGCCTCCTATGTTTTCTAAATATCAACTTGAGTCCTTTTATGTTGATGCATTAAGTACTAGGGGTTGATTGGAACCACTTGCTGCATATACTTTCCTTGTCCAGACAATATCTTGAATCCTATGTAGGTCCAGGATCGAATATATGCTTAGCCATGCTTAGTCCGGTAGAAGTTAGGTGATTTCCTGTCACTGACAAGATATAGGTAGATATCTGGTCACGGTTGGCTATAATTGCTATCATGGAAATAACCATGTGTTGATGAATAATAGGAGACCGGACAGGATTGTGATAGAGAGCAACAAGGCATGGAGGTCTAGGTGCCTATTTATCCTTGTCTATGTCGGTTAAGGACAGATTTGCTGTACGTCCTCATGTCATGTTGCATGCATGCCTAGCACTTAGTTGGCTAGATAAGTCATTCCGATCACGAAGCTGAGTAGCTCAACTCAGGCTAGGACCCGGTAAGTGAATGTGCGCACACTAGAGGAAGTAAGGGTGTGCGAGCGCCAGTGGCATGAGTCCAAGGGTAGGCTGGGCCTAAACTTCCTGGTAGACTGGTTGTATCCCTAAGGGTGCGGTGCTGATCGGACCCACGACAATGCCTGAGTTGTACCAAAGGTGACCCGATGCCACCCTGATGGGGGAAGTATGGGTTTGTGTTAGGAATAACTCCCCAGTTAGTTGGAATCGATTTGAGTCGCCATCTCTCCCGAATAGTGTGAACTTAACTGAGTAGCGGCAACATAGAATTAATTGATAGAACTTGAGGGTTATGATGATGCTCAAATTAATACACTGGATATGGTTACTAATGCTTGTTAGCTTAATCATATGATTGCTCTAGTACAGGTGCTAATCTAGAGATACTTTTGAATAGGTATTCAATTTGATGCTAAAGATATTAAATCTCCAAGTTATGTTACTTAAGCTTTCATGCAAAATGTTATCAAGCTAACCCCACCAATAAAGCCTTGCATACTCCTTGGTGTCATATTATTTATGGTTTATGATGGATAAGTCTAGCTGAGTACATTCTCATACGTAGGGTTTATTCCCTCTTGTTGCAGATGTTATGATGTACCATGGGTACTATAAGAACTGCCTTCATCCTACCGTGCATGAGATCTAAACCATGGGGCATGGTACTCCTAAGTTATCCTCTCTATTATGTTTTTGCTAGAAATGACCGTGGTACTGGCATGTATTTGAACTAAGTGTGATATTGATGTCAAACTACTTTGCTCCTACTATTTGAACTTGGTTTGTAATAATTATGTGAACTCCGATGTATGTGAGATACTTGTGAACCATTTTTGAACTGTGATGTAACATGTTACTTGTTATGTTGAATCATGTATGATCTTGGCTTGTATGTTGGTTGGTTTGAGATCTTTCGTGATTTCATCAGACTACCGGGTTTATATGGGCTCAAGTATAATAGTTTGATCGCTTCAGTGATTGCTATTGTACTTGTGCTCTTATAAATAGGATGGTTCTGTTACAAGCTCATCCCTCCGGCCTAGACTCAAACCCTTTCCCCGCAAGCCCACACCAGAGTTGGCCAACCTGGGCACCAGCGTAGCTCAAGTCCCCCTTCGCCCTCACGTGCATCACACACACATGGAGGCACCACTGCATCCCTACCCTTTGCACATGCAAGGATAGCGCCATGCCCTAGGTTCCATGAGTCACTGATGCTTAAGCCCTGAAGACCAACGTTAGCTTGTAAGGTTGTGAGCAAGCGACGCCGTAAGTTAGGACCTGCACTGCAGCCTCGATATGCACAATGGAGCCAAGGACACCATTTTCCTCCCGTCAACCCTACCATCTCCTTCCTCTCACCGTACTGCTTCCCTCCCTATTCTTTTGGTCCAAGCAAAGCAGCCGCACCCCTGCTTTCTGTCCATCACCTGTGCGAGGACGCCCACGCCAGCATGGGCCCACCTATCCGCACCTTGCCCCATGACTCCTTGATTGCACCATGATGCACCTTGGACCCAGACCCATGCCCTGGCCTTGCCTTCTCGAAGATTCTAGAGAGGAGGCACACGGATGTATGCCATGTGTCCAGCATCGTGACCTCTGAGGATCACCGCCGCCCATAGGACACGCCACCCTGTGAACCCTAGTCCACTCACACATGGCACCTTTAGAGCACTCTAGAACCTTCTGCACTGGTTACCTACTCTAGCCTTGGATGGACACCACAACATGGTAGCCATCACATCCATGGGCTCAAACACCCAAGAGCCCCGGTGCCCTAGCCACCGGCCTATATAAGCCAAGCACAAGCCTTGCCCTCACCCTCTCCCTATAGCCACCACCACTCTATCTTCCCCATGCCTCATCCTCCTTTGTCATGATGCGGCACACTCGCTGGCCAGAGCCAGCCACACCGCACTTGACATCATGTTGCAAGTCCCCGTTGTGAAGCCTCATGGCATCGAGGCACCCCGTCCTCGAGCCTATGACCCTATTCGACATCGTGCAACCATCGATGAGCCACTCGGTGACCTCAAGTCCCCACCTTGCCATTGGATTGCCATGGTGGAGCTCGCATAGCCACGACCATGACACGGCGCTCACCGAGGAGCAACCGGTTTGCCTCGCCAATGGGAGCGGCATTACCATCGGAAAGCAGCAACCTTCCTCCCCGCTCATGCAATCTCCTTGAGCCACACCTTGGGAGTCACCATGGTGATGACACGAAGCCCTCTCCGAGCCACCCGTACCACGACTTCTGCATGCCGGTGAGCCCTTTTCCATGACAAGCTCCCACCTTTTCACCTTGGCTCCCAATACCGCACCCCACACCAACTCAAGCCACCGCCTTTGGCGTAGGAATGACCCCTTGGAGCCATCTATGCCATCCAACTGGCCCTCACGATGACACTCGCGGCCTCGATGGATGACAAGCACAACATCCTCAACACGATCTCAACGTCGACATGACCTCATGGACAACCGGGATGTCGTGTCGGTGCACATGATTTGCCCACACCAAGCCCAACCTGCAGTAGGCGATCTGCCTTCCTCAGACCAGTCGGTGAGCTCCAATCCCTAGAACCTAGCCTTTTCTCCATTTTTCCCTGTGTCTATACCTATTCGGCCTTTGACCCGCTTCCTCGGCCTTTCTGCGGAGACATGAGATCACCACCATTGGTCACTCATGGCCATGATCGCACACCACCATGACGGTACCAGTGTGTGCGTGCTCGCATAGCATGTTAACCGCACACGCATGGTGGTGGCCTGGCCACTGCCTTGCCGCCACTGTTTGTGCGCACACGCCATGCGCTATGGCTGTGCGCCCTCACAAAGCACCGCCACACCGTGCTTGCTTCACTGCCCTCGTGGCCAAGGCAATGCCTTGCACACGCCTATGACCTGGCATAACCGCTCTGCACACTATGGCATCATCATGGCGTAGCAGCAGCACCATGAGCGAAGTTCTGCCTGCACCAAGCCTTCGTCAATAGACCGCCTAGCCTAGAGCCATCGACCACCTTGCCCCATCCTAGCACCGCGTGTCCTACCGCCGGTGAGCCCCAAGCGCCGAAGCTCCCTACTTTGTCACCAAGTCCACCTTGTCCATGCCTGTCCCGGCCTTCGTGCCAGCATACTCTCCCTACAGGGGTACCATGCTGTGTTAGGGGTCACCCACGATCGCCGCATGACTGAGCCTCGTCATGCACACGAGCCGCAGCTTTGTTGCCTACCTACCCCATCCTTCGACGTTGGCTCTATCCCTGTGTCAGCACACTTAGCCATCCGGCGTGTCACGGGACGTTCCATGCTACCCACGCATGAGCATGGCTCCTCATGGACATAAGCCTACACCTTTACCTTTCCGAGCACACAGGCGTGCTCTCACCCACACCGCTGTGGTGCCTACACACGTGCCTCACCTAGGCCATACATGAGCCAAAGTCCCCGCCTTTCAACCCTTGGATGCCGCTTCCGCCTACCTAGCCATCGAGGGGCACCCACGAAACCACGGCATGGCCTGTAACACCCTAGGTGTTAAGCATGCATTTGGCATTGGCATTGCATGAGCACAAGCATCATTGATCATTCATGAGCATGAGCATCTCAAATATTAACTCTGTGTTTGCTTATATCACATGTGTTTATCACTAAATGCTTTACATATGATAGGGTTTACATGTAACCAATGTATAAAATGTTTGTGGGACCTTAGGAGTACCTTAAACATATTTAGAATGTCACATGGAACAACTTTGGTATTCATGACTTGGAAGCATTTGGCCTCTAAGTCATGGTTAGTGTAAGTTATCATTTTCAAATTGCATGTTTGACCTAAGTTGAACTATAGCATAGATTCTTTGCATGGCAGTGCACCCTTAAGCAAAGTTGTAGTACTTGATTAGAGCAACAACTTTTGTTTTTGGGTCAAGAACTAATTCGGTGCCTAGCATGCTCAAAAATAGCTCTCAAGTAGCATAGAAATGTTGTTGCTACACTTAGAAATTTTGGCTAAGTGTTAATAGTGATTTCAGTTTCAATGTAGCTATGTGTGACGTGCTGTAGTTTGTAAACAAGGCCAATCTAGACTAAACTCATGTAAGCAACATAGTAGATCATATGTAGCTCTACAACTTTTGTTAATAGAGATTTTGGTAAGAACGAATGGATTTGGAGTTAGAAGATCGCTAAGTGGCTTTGTTAGTCGTGTCATCAAGGTTTGATGGCCACGGATGCCGCGCCATCAATGGCCAATTGGGGTAGGCCAGGCACGCTACGTGGTGGCCATATGCTAGCATCGGCCCAGCCAGTCAGGCCAGCGTGGAAAGATAACCCACGTGTCTCTGCTGCTAGCTCCATTTCACTCTCGCGCCCTGCTCTTCTCTCGCCCGCGCCTGAGCAAAGCGCAACACCACGCCACCGCGCCATCGTCGTCGCTTCACCATGCTCGCTTGCTGTCATCACCGCACCATTTTCCAATCGATCGCACCAACGGCTCCACCATTGTCACCTCTTCCACCCGACCTGCTTGACCCTCTTGCCGAGCTAGGGTAAGGGCGCATTTTGCTTTGCCACCACCACGCCATCACCAAAGTGCCGACACGCTTGTGGGTCGCCGTGGCTTGGCCATTCCACTACTCCATAGGCATCCATCTCCTTTGGTCTAGCACCCTGCTAGTGTCTAGCAGCTTAGGTCGAATCAAGGGTTGACGCTACTATGTGTCGGTGCGGAATGGTTCGCCGCTCCGCGCGCGGTCGCCATTGTAGCCGTGACACCCGAGCTCATTGTGCCGAGCTAGCCCATTGCCTCCCTCCTCTTTCATGAGCCTTAGGTTAGGTAATCCTTGACCTAGTGTATGGCATGATGGAGTCCCACCTCTCGCCACCATCTTGCCGGAATGATGGGAGCACTGCCGGGGTCCGTGCGCCGCCGCGCGGGCATGCACATAGTCAGAGCTCACCGCCGCCTCACTGGAATCCTAACCACCCTAGATAGCTTCTCTAGGAGTCCATGAAGCCATAGCATACCTCACCGGAGCATGAGGTGGCCGAAGAAGGCCGACATACTGCCGCGCTGCCTCTATCGTCCGCCATCGCCGCTGGCAAGGGTGCCCTAGTGCACCACCGGTCCAACGAAGGGTACTACTGGGTGCGGGGGATCATAGAGAGCATGTAGGCGTCGTCGTAGCCGCTGGTGATCTCGCCGCTGATGGATATCGCTGGTCGAAGCACCTCCTCTGCTCTGGAGTCGCTGACGTGTGGGTCCTACTAACCAGCGGGCCCCATCTATCAGTCTACGTATTAGTTGATTTTCTAAATTGTTTTCATAGATTTGAATGCTTGATTCAAAAATTCATATCTCAAGTTTGGAGTGTCCAATTTTGGTGAACCAAATTTAGTTGGATTCCTCATAAAGTGTAGTATTTTACAAAAATATGAAAATGCACTGTTTATGGTATTTTTCAAGGTGAATAAAATGTAGCTATATAAGTGCTTTTAAATTGTTTGCAATCTTGTAAAATACATAACTTGAGCTAGGGAAGTGATAAAATTGTAATTCCAATTTTTTTGATCTTGTGTTGACATGCTATAGCTAGGAAAAATACTAAACTTGCAGTAAACTTGATAGGATTAAGGTCTTTCTATTTATCTTTTAATAAATGGTGTTTTCTAAGTAAATTCATAAAGATAAAAATAAGTAACAAATTGCCATACAAATTTTTGTACAGTGTTATGGTACTAGAATGAAGCTAAGAAAAATATAAAATCTATTGTTTGACACTTTTCAATGGAGGTAACTATTTTCACTAAAAATAAACCTTGCTAGCTTGTTATTTTTGTAGAGGACGCTACACATGTCCTAATGGTATGAAATTTTTACAGTAGCCTATTGGGAGCACTTGGAAGCTACTGTAATTTTCTAAGAATTTATTGTGCACATTTGGTATATGTTTGTTATTTCACCTAAATTAATATAGGCATTGAAATAAATAAATTGGGTTGACCTTTATGTTTTCTAGAGTGTATTTGATATTCCTGAACTGTTGGTACTAATGGTGTTGCTCAATTTGAGATTTTTATATGACGTAAAAATATTATTGCTCTATAATTTAATTTAGAGGTGTTTTTGGACAGATTATGTTGTTGGTTATTTTGCATAGTCAAAATGAAGTTTACTGTGAAAATGGTTAATAACAAAGTTGTAGGAAACTTCTTCATCCCTCTTGTGTCAAAATTTTAGGGCCAAAGGACAAATCGTTTAGGAGTTATAGCTATTTGAAGTTGGTCTCCTAAAATGCTTGTTCTCAAGAATTTCTGGATAGAGCTAGAAAAATTACCTGTTTTGGATAGGATAGAGTCTGAATTAGCTTTTGGTGCTGAAATAAAATTTGTAGGCAATTTTATAAGCTTTCCAGAAAGTCTAAGATCACAGAATTTGGATAGGTAGAACTACTCTTATGATTTAAACTTGTAACTATTGTGTGTAGATCAGAAATTTTCTTGTGATGAAATTTGGAAATGGATAGAGAAGAGTTATGCACCTACTCAGTAAACAAGAAATTAATGCTGTTATGATTTAAGTAACTTATCATCATTATCATAGCATCATGTACATTCCCATGTCACATCATCCATGATCCTTCTTATACATTCATGGAACTTACTTATGCATATGCATACAATAGGTGCAGGCGGAGAGATCACGTTGGTGGAACTTGAAGCTGATCCACAAGAGGAGAACCAAGAGTTGCAGCACCAGGAGATTCTTGGAGAAGGAGAGCCTAAAGCTGATCATCTTCCCAAGTGTCCAGATCACCAGCCTACCACATTTGTGAAAGGCAAGCCCCGGAGCATTATAAGTCTCCCTATTTTATTAATGTCACCTAAGTTACTCATATTGATGCATTACGTGATAGAAGTTGTTTGGGAACACTTGCTATATTTTACCTTTCCTTGTCTAGAAATATCTACCCTGAATCCTATTAAAGTCCAGGAATGCTCCTTACGCTTAACTATGCTTAGACCAATAGAAGTTGGGTGATTTCCTGTCACCTACGAGTCATAGGCGATAACTTGATCACAGTTGGCTATATTGTGCTATCGTGGAACATAACTTGGTGTTGTTGATCAATTGGAGACTAGGTAGGGTCTTATGTTGGTGGTGATTATAGTGATTCTGTCTGTGTCATTTAAGGACCGATCGTTGGAGGTCATCTTGTCTTGTTGAACGCATGCCTCTCACATAGTTGGCCGGATAAGTCATTCTGACCGCGAAGCCGAGTAGCTCAATTCAGGCTGAGACATGATAAGTGAAAGTGCGCACTCTAGAGGTAGTAAGGATGTGCGGGGAGCCAATGGTGTGAGCCCAAGGGGGGTTAGAGTCCCAAGCTTCCTGGCACATTTGTAGTATCTCTGAGGGTGCGGCACTGATTGGACCCACGATTTGGACCTAAATTGTACCAAAGGTAACCCAAGGTGGCCCCTGATCAGGTTGCCTAGGTGTGTGTTAGGAATATTTCCCCAGCAGGGTAGGAATTGATTTGAATCGTCGTCTATTCCGGATAGTGAGAACTTGACAGGAGTACGCTTCATTGTAGTAATTGATGGAAGTGTTTGTTATGAGATTATGAAAGAGCTCAACTTGATATGGTTATTATAGTATTGACTTAATGGTACCAATATGTTTGGCATAGGATAGTTGCTAATCTAGTATGAGATAGGATTAATAACTAGAGATTCATAGTTTAAAAGATATTGGACAACTAATGCTTTTTATGCAAATAATGTCGACTAGCTCTACTTATAAAGCTTTGCATACTACTTGGTGTCTTAGCATTTTAGTTGATGACGGGTAAGTCTAGCTGAGTACCTTCTTGTACTCAGGGTTTTATTCCCATTGTTGTAGATAATGTTATGTACAACGGCTACTTCAAGCACTGCTTTGCTCTTGCAGTGGATGAGTAATGGGACCATGGGCGTGGTCATTCTGTATATCATCTCACCCTTGTGCTTTTGTTGGAGATGACTATGAAAACTGGCTATGAATCTAAACTATTGTTGATGTCATTCTAAACTATGTTGCTTCCACTACTGTTAAATTGATGTTGTAATAACTATGTTGGAACTCCGATGTATGACAAACTATTTATGAACTTGTTGTAACATGTGGCTTGTATGTTGAATCATGTATGATCTTGGCTTGTATGTTAGTTGATTCGAGATCCTTCGTGATACTCAACGGACTACCAGATTTATATGGGCTCAAGTGTGATGGTTTGACTGCCTCGATGGTTTCTATTGTACTTGTGCTCTTATGAATTGGACGGTTCTGTTACAGCTGGCATCGGAGCAGGATTCAACACTAAACTTGTCACATGTGTAAAACAAAGGTTTTTGTTTTATAAATTTAATTTCTACAATTGTAGTAATAAGATTAGAGTGTTGAAATTGAACTTAAAACTATAGTGTGCCAGTAGTCATCTCCTTTATGCCTAGTTAAGGACTATTAGGTGGCTATTTAAATACTAACATGTGGTTTTTTACTTTCGTCGTCCATACGGCATGCTATTGTATGGGTGCCACTCACTTGAGTGGTAATGTATGGATCAATTGCCTCTACGCTAGGTAAGAAGGTAAGCTGATGAGTGACATGACCACAAGAAGTGAGCGTGCGGTCGGGGAGGGCTAGTTGTGACACAATTGTATATGCATGCTTGCATGTGTGTGTGGTGCGTATTTAATTGTGTGTAGTGTATTGATCATCGGGTACCTTTGATACAGAAGTATATATGTGGGGGGTTGCCCTTACCCCAAGAAGAACAATCAGAGGCTAGCAGCTACGAATGCACGCTTGGGGTATGTGCATTACACCACCATAGAAGAGATTCCCTCTAGCGAGATTGTCATAGGTAGTATGTTTCTTGTGAACCATCACCCTACAGTCGTTCTATTTGATTTTGGAGCTTCGCATCCATTCAAGAGTCCCACATTTGCCTCTTAGTATAAACTATAGAAAAAGGGGGCTATTGTATAAGTGCAGCTGGGAGTCAAATCTCCACCAATCAAATAGTTAGAGAAGTATGTATCTTGATAAGTAATAGGGAGTACACTGTCGATCTTGTGGTATTGCCTGGTTTGGGGATAGATGTAATTTTGAGAATGAAGTGGATGAGTGGTCATGGAGTTCTTATTGATACCTGCACTAGAGTAATTATGTTGAGAGAACCCAAGACCAATGAGGCATTTCTAGTGCCCCTTCCTAGAGAGATTGACCTTCATAATATAGCTAATGACATCCAGCTTCTGACAATTACTGATATTCCTATGGTATGTGAGTTTCCAGATGTCTTTCCTAATGAACTGTCGGGGTTACCACCTGATAGAGAGATAGAGTTCAAGATAGAATTGTTACCGGGTACCGCACCCATTTCCCGAAGACCTTATAGAATGTCGTTTAATGAGTTGGCAGAACTGAAGATCCAACTACAAGAACTGTTAGAGAAGGGTCTCATTCGCCCTAGTTCATCACCATATTCATGAAAAAGAAGGACAAGTCTTTGCGGATGTGTGTGGACTACTGACCACTCAATGTTGTTACTATCAAGAAAAATACCCCTGGCCTCGTATTGATATCTTATTTGATCAATTGGCAAAGGCAAAGGTTTTCTCTAAAATTGATTTGAGATCAGGGTATCACCAAATCAAGATTACGCCGAAAGACATACCTAAGACGGCTTTTTCCACTAGGTATGGTCTGTATGAGTATTTAGTCCTGCCTATTTCATGTAATTGATGAACTCGGTGTTCATGCCCAAACTTGATAAGTTCGTGGTTGTGTTTATCGATGATATCTTGATTTATTCAGAGACTGCAGAAGAGCATGAGGAGCATTTGAGACTAGTGTTGTTGAGACTAAGAGAGCATAAGTTGTATGCAAAGTTTAGTAAATGTGAGTTTTGGTTGAAAAAGGTACCTTTCCTAGGTCACGTATTATCTGAAGATGGAATTTCTGTAGACCCATCCAAAGTGCAAGAAGTGTCGGATTGGAAAGCTCCCACCTCCGTTCATGAGGTTCAGAGTTTTCTAGGCTTAGTAGGATATTATTATCGGTTTATCCTAGTTTTCTCCAAGATAGCCAATCCTATGATGAGGATAATTCAGAAGGATGAAAAGTTTGTATGGACACCAAAGTGTGAAGCAGCTTTTCACACTTTGCGGACTTTGCTAACTACTACTCCTGTTTTAGCATAGCCAGACATTGAGAAACCGTTTGATGTATTTTGTGATGCATCAAGTACCGGTTTAGGGTGTGTTTTAATGCAGGAAGGCCGAGTCATTGCTTACGCCTCGCGCCAATTGAGAAAGCATGAAGTCAATTATCCAACTCATGATTTAGAGCTAGCAGCAATTGTCAATGCTCTAAAAATTTGGAGACATTACCTACTTGGTAATGTTTGCCATATCTACACCGACCACAAGAGTCTCAAGTACATTTTCACCCAACCTGAATTGAATATGAGGCAGAGAAGATGGTTGGAATTGATCAAGGATTACAACCTAGAAGTACTTTATCATCCAAGAAAAGCCAATGTGGTTGCAGACGCCTTAGCCGGAAGTATCATTGTAATCCTTTGTTGGAAGATGGTTTCAACTTATTGTATCCGGCAGTCTTACACAATATCACTGTTAGTTGCTCTCTTGAGACAAAAATCATTGAGCTCTAGAAGACTGATGTTGGTATATTCCACCTAAAGAGGAAGATGAAAGAAGAAGAAAGTAAGCATTTTTTATTTGATGAGAATGGTGTTCTATGGTTTAAAGATCGGCTGATAGTACCAAAAGATAGAGAGCTTAGGAACCAGATCTTGGATGAAGCTCATTCTTCCAAGCTATCCATTCACCCAGGTAGCAGCAAGATGTACCAAGACTTGAAAATTCAATTTTGGTGGACAAAAATGAAGAAAGAAATTGCGGCATATGTTGCTAGATGTGATAATTGTTGCTGAGTTAAGTCCATTCATATGAAACCAGCAAGGTTACTTCAGCCACTGTCTATTCCAAGTTGGAAATAGGAGGACATTAGTATGGATTTTATTGTCGGACTTCCAAACACCCAAAAGGGTCATAATTCGATATGGGTAATTGTTGACCATCTCACCAAGTCTACACATTTTATTCCTGTCAATGTCAAGTGTCGACCTCATCAATATGCAAAGTTATACATTGATCAAATTGTAAGGTGGCATGGAGTACCTAAGAGTATTGTATCAGATCGAGGGCCCTAGTTTGTTAATCATTTTTGGGAGCACCTGCACAAGTACTTAGGTACCACATTAGTTCATAGCTCTGCTTATCACACTTAGACAGCAAGTCAAACTGAGCGTGTGAATTGGATCTTGGAAGATATGTTGAGAGCATGTGTGGTTTCTTCCAAGGGTTCATAGGAGGATTGGTTACCTATGGCTGAATTCTCCTACAATAATAGCTATCAAGAGAGCATCAAGATGGCTCTATTTGAAGCTTTATATGGTCGCAAGTGTAGGACCCCTCTTAATTTGATTGAGCCGAGTGAAAGGAGATATTATGGTATTGACTTTGTCAAAGAAGCTAAAGAATGAGTTCAAATCATTCAACAACATATAAAAGTTGCTCAATCAAGACAAAAGAGTTATGCAGATAAAAGGAGAAGTCCTATTGTGTTCCAAATTGGAGATTATGTGTATCTAAAGGTGTCCCCAATGAAGAAAGTACAAAGGTTTGGAGTGAGACGAAAACTTGCTCTAGGTATATCGGTCCATATCAGATCATTGCACAAAAAGGACCAGTGGCATACAAACTCTAGTTATCTCCGAAAATTAGAGCTATATTCAATGTTTTCCATGTCTCCCAACTCAAGAAATGTCTTCGTGTGCCTGAAGAAGCTATCAAACCCGCTAGTGTCAAGATCTAGTTGGATTTGACCTATGAAGAAAGACCTATTTGAGTGCTTGAAGAAATGGAAAGAGTGACCGGTAGCAATGTTATTAAATTCTACAAGGTGGTATGGAATAATCATAGTGACCAAGACGCTATGTGGGAGCGAGAGGATTATCTTCGTGCGGTCTATCCGGTTTTCTACGAGAAATGGTTGGTAGTACAAATCTCATGATGAGATTTCTTTAAGAGGGAAGGGCTGTAACACCCTAGGTGTTAAGCATGCATTTGGCATTGGCATTGCATGAGCACAAGCATCATTGATCATTCATGAGCATGAGCATCTCAAATATTATCTCTATGTTTGCTTATATCACATGTGTTTGTCACTAAATGCTTTACATATGATAGGGTTTACATGTAACCAATGTATAAAATGTTTGTGGGACCTTAGGAGTACCTTAAACATGTTTAGAATATCACATGGAACAACTTTGGTATTCATGACTTGGAACCATTTGGCCTCTAAGTCATGGTTATAGTGTAGGTTATTATTTTCAAGTTGCATGTTTGATCTAAGTTGAATTATAGCATAGATTGTTTGCATGGCAGTGCACCCTTAAGCAAAGTTGTAGTACTTGATTAGAGCAACAACTTTTATTTTTTGGTCAAGACCTAATTCTATGCCTAGCATGCTCGAAAACAGCTCTCAAGTAGCATAGAAATGTTGTTGCTACACTTAGAAATTTTGGCTGTGTTAATTGTGATTTCAGTTTCAATGTACCTATGTTTGACGTGTTGTAGTTTGTAAACTAGGCCGATCTAGACTGAACTCTTGTAAGCAATATTGTAGATCATATGTAGCTCTACAACTTTTGTTAATAGAGATTTTGCTAAGAACGAACAGATTTGGAGTTAGATGATCGCTAAGTTGCTTCGTCAGTCGTGTCATCGGGGTCTGATGGCTGCGGACGTCATGCCGTCAGTGGCCGACCAGGGTAGGCCAGGCATGCCGCATGGCGGCCGTACGCCGGCGTCGGCCTGGCCTGTTAGGCCATCGTGGAAAGATAAGCCACGCGCCTCTGCTACTCGCTCCATTTCGCTCTCGTGCCCCGCTCTTCTCTCGCCCACGCCTGAGCAAAGCGCAGCACCACACCGCTGCACCACCACTGTCGCTCCGCCATGCTCGCTCACTGTCATCACCGCACCATTTTCCAATCGATCGCGCCAACAGCTCCACCATTGTCACCTCTTCCACCCCGACCTGCTTGCCCCTCTTGCCAAGCCAGGGTAAGGGTGCATTTTGCTTCGCCGCCACCATGACATCACCGGAGCGCCGCCGCGCTCGTGGCTCACCATGGCCCGGCCATTCCACTGCTCCGCAGGTGTCGGCATGAAAATGTGTCGACACACGGCAAGCGGAAGGATCTGCTTGATGGAGCTAGAGATCCACTTGGCTTCAACGCAGGGTTAGTCGATCCTACGTATTCCTCCCAAGGCATGCTAGTCAAAGTGACCCTGCAATTGACAAGGAGAGAATGTTTATTAGTAATTTAAGGTGGAACATGCCAGTCTATGCCTAGAGAGTTCCAAGTGTGCCGCTTCGAGAGCAGCCAGACCTGAAAAGCGACCAAATAGCTGATACGCACAGAAATCGACTGTTATGGACTGTAAAGCTCGTGGGTAGCATTTAACTTCATGTTGATAGGTACAGTACACGTAGATGTAAATGAGATCATCAGCTAGACAGATATTACCAGTATAAAGCATTGAGTCGATGAATCTAATGAGAGAGGATATAGAATGCGAACAAATCAACTATCTGATACGAATGGACCTACAAACGCTCTGAATCTAATCTGTTACCACCAACAGTGAGGTTCAACCAGATCGATGGTAGCTATGATGATAGTAACAAACTAAAACCGAAGAATCCGTAAAAAACATCCATACTTTGACAGTCTTTTCGAAAGACATGCTATACGTGAAGGCTCGATGAATCGCTGAAATAGCCGATTCAGGTGAAGAGAACTACAGTGTGTGAACAATCAACTATTTCACATGAACAAACCTATGGACTCCTTAGACCTAACCTGCTATTTCTAACAGTGGGGTTCGACCGGATCGATGCAGCCATGATAAAGATAACAAGTCAAACCTTTAAAGTAAACAGATCTATTCACATTTAAAAAATTCATGTAAACATACTATAGGCATTAACGCATAGGCAATTGGCTATTTAGCCAATGCCGGCATAGCAAATAGTTAAGGTCACGCTTAATCAGGAACAAATCTACTAACTAGCGTCCTCCAATCTACAGTGCTATCAGTGGGGATCGACCGGATCGTTGTAGCCATAATAGTGAACCATAGACCAGGTTTAACTAACCAGCAAACCTCTTCAAGATCAGTTATGCCTTAACCGCATACTATGCACGATCAAGATCGAAGTAAAACAGCCGATGAAACAAAAACCGTCGCTCAAGGTGAACAATATTGTGTTGTAGCAAAGCGAATGACGGACTAAAAAGATATGAGGCCGATCTAAATTTATCTTGACCGGGCAGGTTCATGTTGTTGCAAACTAATAACGATAAGAATATCAGCAAGATCGGTAACTTAATGAATCTACCCGAAGGACGCCACCCTTAGATAGAGCTGATAACTTGACCTTAATCTAATTCGAGCAGTGGAGGTCGACCAGATCGATGTAGCCATACTTAACTAGACAAGAGTCGATAACTAGCTTATACTAGAGTCATAGTGGAGGTCGACCGGATCGATGTAGCTGTACGAACAGAAGTATAAGCCATGACGGTACTTATAGACAAGCCAGAGGTCGGCCAGACCGATGCAACCCTGCTTGCTACAGAACTCGACGAGATCTACTCTACTCCTACTCCTAAGGGTTGGCCGGAGCAGAAAAAGTAAATGACTTGTATTTGATTGATTGGATGTTTTTTTACAATAGCCGGGGTCCAATATTTATACCCGGAGTCTAAACATGAATCCTACTCGAGCACGACTCATTACAATCTTTGGTATAAAAGAAGACATTCCTATCCTAAGATAACTTGGACCCTAATCTTTCCCTTTTTGTAGAGTCCAATATGTATTTCCTGATGCCAACCATAGCTCATTATTGTTACCTGCTGACATCATTCAAAGAGAGCCGATTCCAATGTTGCATATGAATCAACTGATATCGATCCATATGCAATCGATTCCTTGATCAACACAATTCTATAAACTTCGAGTTCCCACGTTCTTCCCAGATTTTGGTGTAAACACATGCCCCCTAATTTTGGGATAAAAATGATTTTATTCCAAAAATCCTATTTATCTGTTTACCACACCGCAACCGTTTTATTCTGAGATATACGCGTGACTCTGACTTCCTGGCCTAAGTCTTATATAATATCCCAATAGTATCTTTCCCAACTTACTCGGCATGTTTGCTTTCCCCTTCTTAACAGTCGACGCTGCCTTCACCAAGGCCTCAAACCTAACAAATCTTCTGCCCTATCAAGCTTTTATTCAAGCGGTCTTCCTTAGATTCAAATCTATCTCGGCTGCAATGGCGACCAGTGACCACGTCCCTGAGGTATGCTTTCAAGTTCCTGTTCTCAAAGTATCGGTCGCTACCCTGTATTTCCTTTGTTCTCAAATTTATTTCATCCGATTTCTAGGAGATGAGGAACAAAATTTTGATTCCATCAATTGTTGCTTCCAATATTTATTTTCTTGGGCCTATGGGTGACCCTAATGCATCTGATTTTATCCATCAAGAAACCAATCAAATCCCCTTCAAATAGTCTGCAATGGATTCGTTCTCCTAGAACACCAAAACTCCATTCAGAAATTTGCCCAAAATGCCTAAGGGATGGAGAGACTGGTTTCGTAGGGTGTCCAAGAAAAAGGGTGGAGATTGGGAGCTTTATGATCTGAATCAATGCTTGACACTTTCATTGTATGGGATGGAGAGGAATGATTCACTCCTGATCTCTGCATCTTATTTCTGGTCCAACACCCTAAATGCTTTCATTTTTTGTCACGGCCCAATGACCATTACTTTGGCCGATATTTATATGTTGACCGACCTTAGAATAATAGGATCGATGCAGCCTTATGACTTCTTAAGTGCTGGATCTAAGAAATTAGCCAAAATATCAGACTGCATAGGATGGGCAAGCTACATTCTCAACCATATTGGACACGAATCATCTATCAATGAAAGGGAGTATGTGGCCTTTCTGAATATGTGGTTGGAGTGATTCATCTTCTGTGGGTCATCTTGTGGTCTGACTTACAATCATAAACTTATGGCAGAGCATCTGGCAGTAGGCAAGGATATTCCTCTTGGAAAGTATCTACTAGGAGCTGCTTATTATCTAATGCACCAAGTAGCTGCCCAATTACTGAAGAATGAACCAGTGCATACTATTAGTGGCCCTTGGTGGTTGATACAGTAATGGCTGAACCTGTATCTGCATAAGATGGTAAGGCCTGATCTCAAAAACCTGAGCTTTCCTTCTTCCAACTTTGATGAGGAATATAGAGGTGAAGATGGAAGAACCCGTCAGTGCATGAGTTATGGTGAAGCTACATCGGCCATAACAATTGTTGTCGATGTTGGCCACCTCCTCAACAAGTTTTAGAGAGGGTTTGATGCAGATATCATGACTTATTACCCAATGATGAGGATGAGAACAATGAGCTGATCTTCCCAATCTAATTTTGATTTGAATCAGGCTGTTTGGACAAGACAGCGACTATAATCTTCAATTCCTTCATCAAGCCCTATGTCCTTCCAGCCGAATTTTGTCATGGTCATGGCAAAATGGCTACAGGCTCCTTCCTCCTAGGCAACCTTCCAACCTATGAGTTTTACAACCCCTCTTTTGTAGCTCATCAGTTTGATCTTGGTCAATTGCCTCCTCAACTTTTCTTCAAGGATATACTGAGGCCAAGAGAAGGTATCAGTGAAGTACTAGAAGCCTCTAGAGTTTTCTAATTGGGATCAGATCTTCCTTCCCTTTGCTTGCATGACTACATCAGAGTCAGCTTCTCTTCGACTCTCTTTGACTCCTAGTGGCAAGAATGGCACTCCCATCTTTTCTGTGGGTTGGTCCACCCTTTGTGTATAGCTCTGGATGGGGAATTTGCTTCTAATAGAAAGGTAACTTGTCATTTCTTTTTAAGAAAATTGTTCGATGAATTCTTTTGTCAACTGTTCTAACCGACCCTTTCAGGATACTGAATTTGATCCTCCAAGCTTGGATAGGAAGGGGTGTCCTATAGATTATCAACCACCATGCCCAGTTTCAAGAATAGGATCGGCCGCACCTTCACTGAAGAAATTGATGAAAACTCATGCTGCCCCTACGATCATGACATATCAATCTTCAAAGCGCAAGATGGTCCAAGGGGCAACCCAGAAAGCCGTTACCAGAAAAAGACTCCACAGAATGAGACCATCAGCTGCTTAGGTAAACAATCCATGTTCTTATCAAATTGATATTTAATTTCTAATCCCATTTTTTCACAATTATCAACATTGAGTCCTAATCTGCCCTAGGTGCGGAGCTGTTGTCCCAGGCATTTGATTCAGCACCAATTGAACCTTCATCGGCTGATCCTCAAAAGGAGCCAATTTTAGTGGAAATAACCGATGCTTCCAAGACAACAGGAGATGTAAGTCCTTCCATTTCACCACCCGATGTTGCCAAGGTATTTTCTTTGAATTCTTGATTTTTATTTAGTTTTCACCCTTCATCTGATTTTTTACCATGCTAGATACTCTCTGAGGAGACGCCCATGCAAAAGCAGGAGTCTAGCAGTCCACCTATCGACAATGATCCTATTGATGTTGAGAATGACCCTGTTGTTGACACTCATACTGCTGATTCCCCAGTTCAGCATGCAACTGATGGTAAGAAAATCATATATCCCTTTTATCTTTTTGCAATGATTATGAACTAAAAATTTTCCTTGATACTTGTAGATACCAATGTTGAAAATTTTGAGCCAATTCAACCAGACATCACTGGTGCATCATCAGGTATCCCTTCTCTTCAGATAGAGGCTATCATAGAAAAGGTAATGTATCCATTTCTTCGTTAATTTCATCATAAACTGATCTAATCCTCCTAATCAAGATTCTCTTAAATGTAGGCACTCACTCTTCTAGCTCTGAGCTATTCTTTCAATCTTGAGGAGTATCTAGATGAAGATAAAATTAGCTCATCAGCCATCTCCTCTAAGGAGGCTTTGCCAGAAGAGATCAGAAATCAGCTAAGGGATATATTGCCAATGTTTGAGAAGAATATAGCCGATTTGGTCCAAGACACTGATTCATTGCAGAGAGTCTTCTTGGCTATTAAGGGTAATCCATCCCCAGTTCTTTCTAGAGTCTTGTCACCTTTATCCATTATTGAAGATCAAGTCCCAAAGGTGAAAAAGGCTCAGAGGAATCTGTCCAACCATAAAGCTTTATTGGCCAAGAGGAACTTCAACATGCAAGAGGCCAAAGAGCTGACACAGCTGATCAACGATTTGAAGAACTCCTCCCTCAGGATCAATCCAGAGCTGACCCAACTGGAAATCGGGCGTGCAGAACTTGAGAAGGAATTGGAGAAGGTGAAAGCTGTCAATGATCACCATAAGTCCAACCTGGCTCAAATACCCGATGCCATTAAGCAAAAGAAACAAGAACTGCTGCCCACGGTCAGAGAAGGCAGGGTCATCCGTAGTAGCCTTGAGGATATTCCTAGATCAGCTGAAGAAGATGAGCAACAAATTGCATAAGTTTATGCACTCGCAACTATTCCCGTTCCTTCGCACTTCTCTGCCCTTGCAGATTCTGTAGTAGTTTTCTTCCCCCTTCTTGTAGATCCAACCAAACTCCATGGCCGGTGAGGACAACTGCAGCAAACATGCGGTGGAGGAGATTCTAGAGGAGGATATGCAGGTGAACCAGCGCCTGCAACGCATGAGGTGAGATTGATATCTTCTGTTCATGGTGATGAACTTTTCTAACTCGTTTATAGGTTTGTCCTGAATGACAGTCTTCGTCCTCTCCCTAGGGCCAGCGAGCCCTCTGATGCTGCATCTTCCGTGCTAGCCTCGTCATCGAATTCTTCTGACTCCTACAATGGCGATGATGCCCGGCGTTTCCTTTGATAGTGGAGGGCGGCCCAGGACCGTTCTACTCAAGCGACTCGGGAAAATGGCCACCTCGAGATCCGCCTCGGGGTCTCTCAAGCTACCCTTTATGCCACCGAAGAAGAGGCCAGTGCCATTCAGGCACGGCTGGCTGAGTCCGACGCCATGGTGGTGGGTAAGGTGAATTCCAGGAACATTTTTCTTCTGATCGCCACTATCTTTATATTGATAACTCTCCTATTTTTGTGATCGCCAGCCCTGATGGTGCAGTTGGAGTCCCTTCAACTGGTGGCGAATATGGCCATGGATGCCGTCAGCGCTCGGGGACCCCTCATCAATGCCCGCCTCCATGATGTTTTGGCCCATGTCTAGGAGATCGCTCTTCACGGCGTTCGTCATAGCGCATCGGTGGTGCTGGCTACGGCGCAAGTCCAGACCGGGTACGAGCTCCACGCCATGGAGACTGGCTTCCTGATGGGCGACTGCCCCGAGGAGCATGAGGATCAGATCAAAGAATTTGTTGTCGCGACGGAGGCCATTGTGGACATCACATCCGCTCAGGATGTGGTGAACAAGGTCTTTGATTAGTTTGTATCTAGCGCAAACTAATGAATAGAATCTTCTACTCTTTCATGACCATGTCTCAGTGCAATACCCTCGTATATGTCACGATTGTCTTCGGTTTTGCTTTTGCTGTATAGGTGATACATATCGTATCGGCTCTTACATCTTTGGGTTTACTTTGAACTAAAGGCGATACCTTTTTGGTATCGGCTATTAGAGCCGATGACTAAACGAATCTGTTGTCAAGTGTTGATCAAATGCTAGGATAATATCCCTTCAAACATTTCTCATCGATCGCTATTGATAGGTTGCACCAGAACTTTTTAGACCAAGGATTAAATAGTCGATCGATCTAAGCCAAGCATCTCATCAAGCAGAACAACCTCTAATAAATTTATCAACTCTGGCTTGTACTCAGGATCTGATTTAGTGCTTACACACATCGGTCTAGGCTTATCTTCATGACCAATGTTTATTTCCCTTAATTCACTGGCCGACGCGAAGCCATGATTATCCATTAAAACAAACTCTCAGAGCCGATTGCTTGGATCAACTATTGGCCTTCATTACTGATCTTAATGAAGCCTCCTTCCCACAACTTGCTAGAAAAGCATTTGAAGTCTTCTAGCTCCTAGTATACTAGATCGGCTGTTGCGAAAATCATAGATTCATCAGCGCGAACTAGCTCGACATCATCTCCATGCCATTGAATCAAACACTGATGCATGGTGATGAGGACATCACTTCTTTAGAGGCACCCGTTGATCCTCCAACCATCATGCAAGGTCCAATGACCCGGGCTCGAATGTGTCAACTCAATTTAAAGGTGAGCTCATTCTTAAGTGATCCTTTTCATGCTTTTGAGAATAGATTACTACCTAATGATGTTATCTTGCTTAGGAACATTGGAGAGGGTCTTGAGGGACTTAGAGGACGTGGTGGACGCGATGATGACCAGCAAGGACGTCCAACAGAAACCGGAGGCCCGATCCAACATGATTTTGAGTCTGCCTCGGCCTCCAGGACCAGTCTGCCTTAAACTGGTCACCCAAGGCGCATACGGACTCCGTTTTTGACAATCCACATATGGTTGGAAACCTAATTTGATAAGGAAGCCAATACAAGTAGTCTCACATCAAAAGCCCTTCAGAATCAATGGGAATCATCGAAACAAGTTAGCGTCCAGAATATGTCACGGTGCTGCGACACCATCTTTGGTCCGTTGGACCGTGTATCGTGTTTGGGCCCATTAGGGGGCGCGTCTAGGGTAGGAGACGACCCTAAGACCTTTATAATCATACGCCACCACCATCATTAGGTTTTGGGTTTTGCTTAGATTATTCTGTCAATAACAGTTTTGCCGTTCATTGGTTTGTGAGACCCCAACTTCGTGAGATTAATCATTCATCAGCAATTTGGTTGTGTTCTTTCTTCTTCTTGCTTGTGTTTTTCATTGCACAGGCAGGGATTAGCCTTCTTGGCGAGTTCAACCTAGTCCGTGACTCGGTTGATAACCAGAGGAGCTATGGTGCTAAGATTGCAGGGTTCGATCTTTCGATCTGAAGCCGGATCGGTGTGTCATTCTCCGCCACAACGATAGTTACCTCTACCTGATGGAAGATCGGGATCCCCATCCCCATTAAGTGGTAATCAGAGCTAAGGTATACCATTAGGTTCACATTTATCCCCTAGTTTTGAGTGTTTCGATTTCGTCCATAGTCTAGTGCCATATTTCTGCGCCATAGCCTTTCCATATTTTGGTTTCCGAGTCCGTCGTGTTGAGTTTGTGTCCTAGTCAAGGTCTTGTTGCTGGTTAGGTCATGTTAGAGTCCAGGTCGTGTGTTTTTCCCCCATCATTTCCATCAAATCCTTGCTGTCGTGACCAATTTTACGCGCATTGTTCCCGTTTTATCCTCTAATTCGGAGTCTGTTCTTAAAACTGGTCTAGTTTTCGCATACGAACTCCGATTTCGACGTTCCATATATCAAAATCGATCAGAAATTTTTTTTGGATCCGTCCATCTTAGGCTTTGTCGGGGTCAAAATTTTTTATTTTGGTCAAAAAGTGGTCACAAGATCCTCTTTTCGTGGTCACAAGGTTTTTATCGATTTTGAGCACATCTTCTAAAAATTCCACAGGCCACGTCTTTCACTTGTTTAAGCTCATATTTTCTGTGGTTACTTCTTTTGTGCTCCTAAGTGAAGGAAAAATATCAAAAAAATAAAAAAGTCGAAATTTCCCAAAAAAACAACGACAGCAAAAAAATAGAAAAAATAGGGGCAAAAGAGAAATAATATCTAGAGGAGCACATAGAGAAGGCCAAAGTGAGTTGTGTTAGCGTGTGCTATCTGGTTCCTTGTTTTTGTTGCTCTTGCTATCCTCCATACTTGTTTTTCACACCCCTGTCACCTTGCTATCCACCATACTTATTTGTTACACACCTGGTACTTGGAACATTTTAGACCAGCAACGAGAGCAAGTACTTTGGACTATAATTCAGCATTACTTTCTGTTATTGACTTGTGTGCTAGATATACATATTATTCTTTGTGTGCCTTCCAAGCTCCACAAACTCTTTAGATCAGTACAGAAAAAGGGCCTTGCAATCTTGGTACCACTACCTCACAGGTATCATGAACCAGCTGCCAGTTGTAACTCCCACTGCTTACGTTGGTAAGAACTTTGTAAGAGCTTGGTAAGACGCTTCCACTTGCTGTGAAAAGTGACACCACTGCAACCATGTAGTCATTTGGTAGGGATAACTTTCATCATTTGTTCCTATTTTTGTGTTCACAATGGCAGGAGGTGATCAGACTGGAGATAACAATCCTAAGGGTTTCAATGAGTGTGTCAGCCAAGAGCAACTACAAGCTGTTGTAGAGGATGCCCAAAAAAGGATGAGTGAGGCCATCAGGAAGGCCATCACTGACGCACTCATTGAACTCAACATTGGCAACAGCATGGAGAGATTGGACAAATGAATTTCCACGCTAACCAACAAGGTTACTGAGTTGGAAACCTTGGTGGCGGTCAACAACAATGACGTCTCCGGTAGCAACACCGATGGTCTCTTGCCAGAAGACACGGTGCATGATGACGCTTGGAACATAGATCGAGCAGCCTTCCGACAAGCAAGATTACGACGATGTCTTCGCCGCAACACGACAGGTATGGGTGGTGTCCACCACCATCAAGGTAATAATCACTATGTGCCCGATGATCCTTATACTAAGATTAAGTTCACAATACCATTTTTTTGGGTCATTATAATGCTGAGGGATATCTTGATTGGGAGATGATAGTAGAACAAAAGTTTAGCGCCCACCTTGTGCCTGAGCATCATAGAGTTCGACAAGCTACTAGTGAGTTTAAGGATTTTGCCATTATTTGGTGGAATGGGCTAGCTACACAGGATGCTTTACCTGGTTTGTGGGAAGAACTTAAGGTAGCTATGCGTGATCGTTTTGTACCTCCTTCTTATCATAGAGACTTGCGTAAGAAATTGATGCGTTTAGAACAAGGAGATAAATCTGTATAGGATTACTATGGTGAGCTCCAAAAGGGATTGATGCGTTGTAGTGTTGTTGAGGGGAATGAAGATTCCATCTATCATTTTTATTTGGGTTTGAGGCGTGAGATTCAGGACATTGTTGATTATAAAGAATTTAACAATGTCAACCAGTTGTTTCAGTTTGCTATGCTTGCAGAAAAGGAATTGCAGGGGCATGAACAGCAGAGCAAGAGCAAGGTCAGCACCACATACACGCCACGCTTGGCACCATCTTCAGGGCTGACCAAGCCAACCACTTTTCGGGCGCCTCCACCAGCGAGCAAGCGACCAACAGCCTCTGGAGTTTCCGCTACACCTAAGGCACCTCCCGCACGACCTTCAAATTAAGGTAAAAATTCTTTGCAGGTGCCTACAAAGGGTGCCTCATCTGTTGCATCGATGGGACGCACTTCGGGCATTCAGTGCCACCGCAGCCATGGCATTGGTCGTGTGCATAAGGACTGCCCAAGTCAGCGGGCATATATTGCTACAGAAGATGGTTACATCAGCACCTCTGACATTGAGGATGAAGAAGACCAAGATGCAGATGAGGAGGACGGCGAAGTCCTTGGTAATGACCCATGGTGGCCTATAGGAGCATCATTGTACAACAGGTGCTCAGCTCACAAGTCCAGCAACCTAAGAAGCTACAACACCATAACTTGTTCCATATTTTCTTCATCATCAGCAACCGTCGAGCACGTGTCATTATTGATGGAGGTAGCTACAACAATTTGGTGAGTTCTGATTTGGTCAAGAAGCTTGGCTTGACCACACGCCCACACCCACGTTCATACCATATTCAGTGGCTAAATGATTCTGGTAAAGCAAAGGTAACACAAACTTGTAGAGTATCATTTTCTATTGGTTCTTATGCTGATTATGTTGATTGTGATGTGGTACCTATGCAAGCTTGTTCACTCTTATTGGGTTGTCCTTGGGAACATGATAATGATGCTACACACCATGGTAGAAGTAATAAATACACATTTGTGCATAAAGGAAAGAGAATTACTTTGGTACCTTTGACCCCTGCTCAAATTGTACAAGCTGATAGAGAACGCGCTGCTAGTTTGAATGATGTTCAATCTGAAAATCAGCAAGTTGCTAATTCTATTCTTCCACCTAAAAAGGATAAGTCTACATCTATTTCTAGGGCCGAAGGGATTAAATTGAAGGGTGGTGTTATGCTTGCAACAAAATGTGACTTTGCTGAAATTTCTGATGATGATATTTGCTATGCTTTGGTATGCAAACGAGCTATGTTTTCGCTTGATGATATTGTTAGCTCGGTGCCTCCTGCTGTCACTAACCTTTTGCAGGAGTATGAGGACATTTTTCCAGCTGAGATACCCTCGGGGCTGCCACCTATGAGAGGAATAGAGCATCAAATCGATTTGCTTCTAGGAGCAACCTTGCCCAACCGTGCTGCCTATCGAACCAATCCCGAGGAGACTAAGAAAATTCAGCGGCAAGTCCAAGACCTTTTGGACCGTGGGTATGTACGTGAAAGCCTTAGTCCTTGTGCCATTCCTATACTTTTGGTTCCTAAGAAAGATGGAACTTGGAGTATGTGTGTTGATTATAGAGCCATCAATAATATTACTATTTGGTATCATGATCCTATTCCTAGGCTAGACGGCATGCTTGATGAGTTGTGTGGTTCTATAATTTTCACTAAGATTGACTTGCGAAGTGGCTACCACCAAATTAGAATGAAACTTGGAGATGAATGAAAAACTACGTTTAAAACCAAATTTGGGTTGTATGAGTGGTTAGTAATGCCTTTTGGTTTGACAAATGCACCTAACACTTTCATGCGCTTAATGAATGAGGTTTTAAGAGCTTTTATTGGTCGTTTTGTGCTATTTTACTTTGATGATATATTGATTTACAGCAAGTCTTTTGATGAACATATGGATCACTTATGTGCTATTTTTAATGCTTTATGTGATGCACGTTTATTTGGTAACCTTGAGAAGTGCATCTTTTGCACGGATCGAGTTTCTTTTCTTGGCTATGTTGTAACTCCACAGGGAATTGAGGTGGACGAGATGAAAATTGAAGCCATAAAGAGCTGGCCGGTTCCCCAAACCGTCACACAGGTGAGGAGTTTTCTTGGTCTTGTAGGATTCTACCGCTGCTTCGTCAAAGATTTCAGCACCATTGCTGCCCCGTTGCATGAGTTGATGAAGAAAGGGGTGGTGTTCCATTGGGGAAAGGCACATGGGGAGTCCTTTGACACTTTGAAGGACAAGCTTACACACGCACCATTATTGAAACTTCCAAACTTTGGTAAGACTTTTGAGCTAGAATGTGATGCTAGTGGAGTTGGCATTGGGGGTGTTTTGATGCAAGATGGTAAACCCATTGCTTACTTTAGTGAGAAACTGCATGGTCCTATTCTGAATTATTCCACGTATGATAAGGAATTGTATGCACTTGTCCGTTCTTTAGAGATGTGGCGTCATTATTTGTGGCCTAAACAATTTGTTATTCATTCTGATCATGAATCACTTAAGTATCTACGCTCTCAACATAATCTGAATCGTAGGCATGCTAAATGGGTTGAATTTATTGAATCTTTTCCTTGTATTATCAAACACAAGAAAGGGAAGGATAATGTGATTGTTGATGCTTTGTCTAGATGATATACATTGCTGTCCCAACTTGATTGTCGGATTTTTGGGCTTGAATCAGTAAAAGAATAATATGCGCTTGATCCTGATTTAAGGATGTGTTGATAAATTGTAGAGAGGGACGTACATGGAATAAGTTTATGATCAATGATGGGTTTTTGTTTAGAGCTAACCACCTATGTAATCCAGTTGGTTCCGTTCGTCTTTTGTTGTTGCAGGAGGCGCATGGAGGCGGATTGATGGGACATTTTGGTGCCAAGAAGACAAAGGAGGTGTTGTCCACACATTTCTTTTGGCCAAGGATGAGGCGAGATGTAGAGCGGTACGTGGCTTGGTGCGCCACATGTCAAAAAGCTAAGTCACGGTTGAACCCACATGGTTTGTATATGCCTCTTCTTGTTCCTTTTACTCCTTGGGCTGATATATCTATGGATTTTGTGTTGGGTTTGCCAAGGACTAAGAGGGGGAGGGATAGTATTTTTGTGGTGGTTGATCATTTTTCTAAGATGGCACATTTTATTCCTTGTCATAAGAGCAACGATGCTGTTCATATTGCTGACCTTTTCTTTCAAGAAATCGTTTGCTTGCATGGTATGCCTTTCTACTATTGTTTCAGATCGTGATGCTAAATTCTTGAGTCATTTTTGGCGCACTTTGTGAAATAAATTGGGGACCAAGCTGCTATTTTCTACAACATGTCATCCCCAAACTGATGGGCAAACTAAGGTAGTGAATCAAACATTGTCAACCATGTTGAGAGCAATTTTGAAGCGCAATTTGAAGATGTGGGAACAATGTTTGCCGCATGTGGAGTCTGCAAAAATGATAATGCCACCTGAATTCGGGGTTAGTCCCACCTTTAACATTGCAGATTTGAAACCTTATTTGGGAGAAGAAGATGAGCTTGAGTTAAGGATGACTCCATTTCAAGAGGGGGAGGATGATGAGGACATCACTTCTTCAAAGGCACCCGCTGATCCTCCAACCGTCATGCAAGGTCCAATGACCCGGGCTTGAATGCGTAAACTCAATTTAGAGGTGAGCTCGTTCTTAAGCGATCCTTTTCATACTTTTGAGAATAGATTACTACCTAATGATGTTATCTAGCTTAGGAACATTGGAGAGGGTCATGAGGGACTTAGAGGACATGGTGGATGCGATGATGACCAGCAAGGATGTCCAATAGAAACCGGAGGCCCGATCCAACATGATTTCGAGTCTGCCTCGGCCTCCAGGACCAGTCTACCTTAAACTGGTCACCCAGGACGCATACGGACTCCATTTTCAACAATCCATATATGGCTGGAAACCTAATTTGATAAGGAAGCCAATCCAGGTGGTCTCACATCAAAAGCCCTTCAAAATCAATGGGAATCGTCGAAACAAGTCAGTGTCCAAAATCTATCAGGGTGCTGCGACATCGTCTTTTGGTCCGTTGGACCGTGTATCGTGTTTGGGCCCATTAGGGGGCGCATCCAGGGTAGGCAACAACCCGAAGACCTTTATAATCATATGCTGCCGCCGTCATTAGGTTTTGGGTTTTGCTTAGATTATTCTATCAAGAACAGTTTCGCCGTTCATCGGTTTGTCAGACCCCAACTTTGTGAGATTAATCATTCATCTGTAATTTGGTTGTGTTCTTTCTTGTTCTTGCTTGTGTTCTTCATTACGCAGGTAGGGATTAGCCTTGTTAGCGAGGTTAACCTGGTCCGTGACTTAGTTGATAACCAGAGGATCTGTGGTGCTAAGATTGCAGGGTTTGATCTTTCGATCTGAAGCCGGATCGGTGTGTCATTCTCCGCCACAACGATAGTTACCTCTACCAGACGGAAGATCGGGATCCCCGTCCGCATTAATGGATGACCAGTTTAAGGTAGACTAGTCCTGCAGGCCGAGGTAGACTCAAAATAATGTTGGATCGGGCCTCTGGTTTCTATTAGATGTCCTTGCTGGTCATCATCGCGTCCACCACGTCCTCTAAGTCCCTCATGACCCTCTCCAATGTTCCTAAGCAAGATAACATCATTAGGTAGTAATCTATTCTCAAAAGTATGAAAAGGATCGCTTAAGAACGAGCTCACCTCTAAATTGAGTTTACGCATTCAAGCCCGGGTCATTGGACCTTGCATGACGGTTGGAGGATCAGCGGGTGCCTCTGAAGAAGTGATGTCCTCATCACATGGTTGATGGCACACAATAGTTGCATGAATCCAATCATGACCAAGGAGTAAACTGTATGACCCTTTCCCATCGATGACGAAGAACGTGGTGAGCAGAGTCTTAGTCCCAATTGTTAGTTCGATGTTCATTGCCCCCGGGTCTTAGACGCATTACCCCCAAAGTCCTTAAGCATCATGTCGGTCTCAATCAGATCCTCTAGTCCCTTGCCAAGTTTACGAAAAGTGGTGTAAGGCATAAGATTGATAGAAGCACCTCCATCCACCAACATCTTGTTCTTTGGCTTCCAATCAACAAAACCTTTTACATACAAAGCCTTTAAGTGTCGATGCTTGACTGGCTTATCGAATATAGCCTGCTGTATAACTGTCAACTTGGCAACTATCTCCCCATACTCTGATTTATCAAAATCTAAGTAAACTTCTTGATCTACTAGAGCTCTGAATTCTAACGGTGACAGGAAAGCCATTTGAATGTTAGCTGATGGTTGCCCTCTATCGGCTATTCGCTTAGCACGCCACACCTGAGGTCTACTAGATGCTTGAGCCTATTCTAGTTCTCTGTTCCTTAGCCGTTGCACTCTTCTTTTCTGGCTTCTTGTCAGACCTCCTGGACATCATTGGCCTTCCTGCCAAACATATTCTTCTTTATTACTTTCTTCTTCATAATCAGCCTAGTTTTGATCAACATCTCGCTTTCCTAGCCGATCATGAACACTTCTATTTTTTAGGCGCCGATCCATGTTATTATGATGATACTCATCCTAAGCATGGATAGATCGGCAGTTGGCTTGAGATTGCCTAAACTCCCAATATTGCTCGCTGCATTCTGGACAATTATTTCTAGTAGGCAATTTCAAACCTTTGTTCCAGCAATGTCTAAATAAACGACAATTCCAATGTGATTCAGCTTGCTTTCTTTCATACCTTTCTTCTTCATGTCGACGCTGGTTCTCTTGCTCTTCTAACCAACGCTGATAATCATTTTCCTTCTGTCGTTGCCATTTGTTCAACAAAATTCGAGATGTAACACGTGGCCTTGTCGCCCCATCCTTCGACGTCTCTCCCTGCTCATATCGGCTCTTTTGTTGATCACGACGCCTTCTAATTTCTCTATATTCATCAGCCGATATTTGTATCTTGGGATCGACTATTCTAGTTTCTTTTGATCTAACTGAAGTTAAGACTTTAGTCTTCCCTTTAAGCAGCCTAGCATCAACCATGTTCTGATCTCTTGGGAAAGGATTATCATCAACTTTCATCTTACGAGGCGTAACAAATTTAAGCCTTCCTTGCTGAATAGCCCTCTGTATATATTGCTGGAAAACTCTGCACTCATTAGTGGAATGAGAAGTAGTGTTGTGGAACTTGCAGAACTTCTTGTTCTTCAACTGATCAGGAGGCAACATAACATGATTATCGGGCAACTTGATCTATCCTTTCTCAAGCAAGAAATCAAAGAGTTTGTCTGACTTTGTAACGTCGAAATCACAGCTCTCTTCGACTCCTCTTCCCTAAGGATTTGGCACCATTAACGTCTTCTTACCCCAATTCCATTCAGCCATAGCAACCTCTTCTTATTCATCGTCTTCATAGCCATCACCGACTGAATATGGATTATAGGCTTCGACTATTATGGTACTTTTCTGGAATCGGGCATCTCTACGCATATTCTGGAATTGGCTATTGAGTGCTGCCACTCATTGAGCCAACTGACCCAAGTTGTCAAATTCTTGTCCCAGCAGCTTCTCTCTCCACGTTGGCAACATTCCTTGAATGGCCAAAGCAGCAAGTTGATAATCGGTCAAGTTCAATGAGAAGCACAAATTTCTAGTCTCTCGGAACCTCTGAAGAAACTCGGTGCCTGATTCATTAGTTCTCTTCCTTATGGTCATCAGATCGGTAATTTTCTTGTCTCTAGTCCTAGTGTAAAAATATGTATGAAACTTCTTCTCTAGATAAGCCCAATTGGCAATGGAGTTAACTAGCAATGATGAAAACCAAGTGAAGGCTGGCCCTGACAACGACAAGGAGAAGAGACGAACTCAATGGGCCTCTTCAATGGATGCTTCGCCCAACTATGTAAGATACCGACTGACATGTTCTATTGTGCTTGTGCTATCTTGGCCAGTGAACTTGGCAAATTCTGGGAGCCTGTAATTTGTAGGAAGAGCGACCAAATCATACCATTCTGGATATGGGCATTTGTACGAGAAGGTGTCCCCTTTTGGTTTCAAACCGAACTAATTCTTCGTCATCTCGGTCACTCTCAGCAACAACTCATCAGCATTTGAATTTGGGTTTCTCTACAACTGTTGACCCGTCTGTGGATTAAAATTTCGAGTACCTTGGTACCCTAGATTTAGAATCATGTGAAGAGTATTGTAATATGTGCCATAATGATACCCTTGTGGAATCTCTATCTACTGGGTCATTTGCTGGTTTGCTGCTTGAAATCTCTGATTATAGATGTTAGAATCTATATCTCTATGAATCCTTTGAATTGATGGCACTATCCTTTGAGCCGATGATGGTATTTGGCCTGATGTGCCAAATTTGACCATTCGATTCTGACCTTGCCCTGTTGGTTGTTGCACATGCTGCACTAACAACCCAGAATTATGTTGTATCTGATTATTAGTAGCACCTTAAACTTGCTCGGATGAGCTCTGAACTACCTGGACATCATCACTACTGGCTGGTGCTGCTTTTTGATGGCTAGTACTAGCTTGATTAGTCCCCTGAGTTGATGGATGTGGAATGTTGTAATAAGTTGGCCCAACCTAATCAACTGGAAACCCATGAAACACCTCTTTCATGTGTTGTCGAATGTGTTCAAGAAGACTTCATTATGGTTCGATATGGCATCATGAACATTGTTTACAGCTTCCATGAAGAAACGTCTGTCTTCTGCTTCATCTGCATCTGTCTGCCCATACAACAGAACCCTTGGTAGTGGATATTTCTAAACAATTGTATTGTCACGTGTCTTGGTGTAGGACAACAAACACTTATTCTAAAATTCTTCTATAGCTTTGCTGATAACATCTTTATCTCCATCAGGTAGGTCTTCATAAGGCACCAAAGGATGGCATTGTTGTTGTGAGCCGCCATGACGATTGTGGGGTCCCACCGAGCATGCCAAAATGCGTGTCGATGCGAAAATACGTCGACACACGGCAAGCCAGAAGGATCTGCTTGATGGAGCTAGAGATCCACTTGGCTTCAATGCAGGGTTAGTCGATCCTACGTATTCCTCCCGAGGCATGCCAGTCAATTTGACCCTACAATTCACAAGGAGATTAAGTTTATTAGTAATTTAAGGTGGAACATGCCGGTCTGTGCCCAGACAGTTCTAAGTGTGCCGCTTTGGGAACAGCCAGACGTGAAAAGCGACCAAATAGCCGATACGCACAGAAATCGGCTGTTACAGACTGTAAAGCTCGTGGGTAGCATTTGACTTCATGTTGACAGATACAGTACACATAGATGTAAATGAGATCATCATCTAGACAGATATTACCAGTATAAAGCATTGAGCCAATGAATCTAACGAGAGAGGATATATCATGCGAACAAATCGACTATCTGATACGAATGGACCTACAAATGCTCTGAATCTAATCTGTTACCACCAATAGTGAGGTTCGACTGGATCGATGGCAGCTATGATGATAGTAGCAAACTAAAACCGAAGAATCTATAAAAACATCCATACTTCGATAGGCTTTTCGAAAGACATGCTATACGTGAAGGCTCGATGAATCGGCTGAAATAGCCGATTCAGGTGAAGAGAACTACAGTGTATGAACAATCGACTATTTCACATGAACAAACCTATGGACTCCTTGGACCTAACCTGCTATTTCTAATAGTGGTGTTCGACCGGATCGATGCAGCCATGATAAAGATAACAAGTCAAACCTTTAAAGTAAACAGATCGATTCACATTTAACAGATTCATGTAAACATGCTGTAGGCGTTAGTGTAAAGGCGATTGGCTATTTAGCCGATGCCGGCATAGCAAACAGTTAAGGTCATGCTTAATCAGGAACAGATCTACTAACTAGCGTCCTCCAATCTATAGTGCTATAAGTGGGGATCGACCGGATCGTTGCAGCCATAATAGTGAACCGTAGACTAGGTTTAACTAACCAGCAAACCTCTTCAAGATCATTCATGCCTTAATCACATACTATGCACGATCAAGATCAAAGTAAAACAGCCGATCAAACATAAACCATCGCTCAAGGTGAACAATATCATGTTGTAGCAAAGCAAATGATGGACTAAAAAGATATAAGGCCGATCTAAATCAATCTTGACCGGGTAGGTTGATGTTGCTGCAAACTAATGACAATAAGAACATCAGCAAGATCGGTAACTTAATGAATCTACCTGTTTACACCAAAATTTGGGAGAAAGAACGCGGGAACTCGTAGGCTTCCAAGATTGTGCCAATTAAGGAGGATCAATGTCAACCGGTTCAGATACGACTCTGGAATCGGGTCTCTTGGGATGACGTCAGTGGATAGCGACGATGAACTACGGTTGGCGCCAGGGAACTACATATCGGACTCTGCAAAAGGGGAATGATTAGAGTCCAAGTTATCTTAAATTAGGAATATTTTCATTTATGCCAAGGATTGTAATGAATCGTGCTCGAGTAGGATTCATGTTTAGACTCCAGGTATAAATATCAGACCCCGGCTATTGTAAAAGATCAATCAATCAATCCAATACACAAATTATTTACTTTTTCAGCTCCAGCCACCCTTAGGAGTAGGAGTAGAGTAGATCTCGGTGAGTTCTTCAGCAAGTACGGCGGCATCGATCTGGTCGACCTCCACTGCTTGTTGTAAGTACCGTCATGGCTTATACCTCTGTTCGTACGGCTACAACGATCCGGTCGACCTCCATGCGACTCTGGTATAAGTTAGTTATCAACTCTTTCCTAGTTCAAGTATGGCTGCATCGATCCAGTCAACCCCCACTGCATGAACTAGATCAAGGTCAAGTTATCAGCTCTACCTTAGGATGGTAGCCTTTGGTAGATTCATTAATTAATCAATATTGCTTATTGCTTTCATTATTTATCTAATTACAGCAATATCATTCTGCCCGATTGGGATTGATCTAGATCGGCCTTATATCTTGTTTAGCTCATCATTTGTTAATCTAAATTGATCTAATCTACACCTTAAATGATGAGTTATGTTTTATCGACTGTTTTATGTCAATCCTGATCGTGCATAGCGTGCGGTTAAGGCGTGTTGCGTCTTGAGTAGATTTATTGGCTAGCGAGAACCATTCCATGGCCCGTTATCACGGCCTGTGTGATTCTGCCTCACAGCCCACTATTAGCACCATGGAGTGGGGACCATTATCTGGTAGATCTATTCCTGATAAGGCATGACTTTAACTGTGCGCTATGCCTGAATCGGCTATTTTAGCCGATATCGAGCGCTCTCACGAACAGTTGGCATCACGAGACCGTTGAAGTAAAGATACGTTGAAAGATATGTTAGCCCCATGATCTTATTATTGTATTACGACCTGCATGATTTTGCCTCATGCTCCACTGATATTAGTAATGAGTTAGGGTCATCGAGTCTATTGTTATTTCTACGGCCTGCATGATTCTGCCTCATGCCCCACTGGTCATAGTGATAGATGAGATCTAACATGTTCATTAGATTTATCTTTATTAAATGGTTAAGGGATGTTGAATTGTTTCTTTATATAAAAAGGGGTTCGATTACTTATAATCATTGGCTCAGCACAAACCGATCATTATTGACATCTTATTGCCATTGATTAACATCTGTTCGATCAATGATATTTGCCCTGAATGATAATCGATTCTTCTTATACAACCCAATGAGCTTTAATCGATTTATTCTCATGAATATGCTGGAATCAACTATTTAGTCGATCTCCTTTCATATCGGCTCTCATAGCCGTACATTCAGGACTGTCTGGCAACACCAGCAAGTTCCACCCTTAATTACTAATGAACTTTCTCTCCTTGTTAATTACAGGGTCAAATTGACTGGCATGTCTCGAGAGGAGTGCGTAGGATCGACCACCCCTGCGCTGAAGCTAGGCGGATCTGCTCCATCGAGCGGACCCTCCTGGCTTGCTGCTTGTGTCCTCGGCATGGGACGAAAATTCTATGTCGACATACGTTTCTGGCACGCCCGGTGGGACACCACAATCATCATGGCGGTTCACAACAACAACGACATCCTTATGCTGCATTATGAAGATCTACCTGATGGGGATAAGGGTGTCATCAGCAAAGCTACAGAAGAGTTTTAGAACAAATGTTTGTTGTCCTACACCAAAACACGTGACAACACAATTATTCAGAAATTTCCACTACCAAGAGTTCTGTTACACGGGCAGACGAACACAACTGAAGCTGAAGATAGGCGTTTCTTTAAAGAAGTTGTGGACAAATCTATTCATGATGTCATATCAAGCCATAACGAAGCTTTCGTGGACGTATTCCACAACGCCTTGAAAGAGGCGATTCATGGATTTCTAGTTGGTCAAGGTGGACTGGCTTATTACAACATTCTAGATCCGTCGACCTAAGGAACCAATCAAGTTGGTACCAGCCATCAAGAAGCAGCACCAGCTGGTAGTGGTGATGTCTAGACAATTTAGGGTTCATCTGAGCAAACTCAAGGAACTACTACAAATCAAACACAGTACCATCCTGGACCACCAGTATAGCATGTGCAACAGCTAGTGGGGCAAAGTCAGAACCAGGTGATCAATTTTGGCACATCAAGCCACATATCGTCGTCGGCTCAAAAAATAGCACCATCAGTTCAAAGGATCCATAGAGATATAGATCCTTATATCTATAATAAGAGACTTCAAGTAGTAGGCCAGCAAAGGACCCAGCAGATTGAGATTCCACAAAGGTATCACTATGGCATAGATTATAACACCCTCCACATGATGCCAAATCCAAGATATCAAGGCACGCGGGGTTTCAATCCATAGATGGGTCAGCAAGTGCAGAGGAATCCAAATCCGCAAGCTGATGAGTTATTGCTGAGGGTTACTGAGATGATGAAGAATTAGTTTGGTCTGAAGCCAAAAGGGCTGACCTTTTCGTTGCCAACGTGGAGAGAGAAGCTGCTGGGACAAGAATTTGACAACTTGGGTCAGTTGGCTCAATGAGTAGCAGCGCTTAATAGCCAATTCCAGAGTATGCACAGAGATACCCGGTTCCAGAAGAGTACCTCAGTAGCCAAAGCTTATGATCCATACTTAGTCGATGATGGCTATGAAGATGAAGAAGAAGAGGTTGCTATAGCTGAATGGAATTGGGGCAAGAAGACAGTAATGGTGCCAAATCTTTGGGGAAGAAGAGTCGAGGAGAGCTATGACTTTGATGTCACCAAATCAGATAACCTCTTTGATTTCTTGCTAGAGAAAGGACAGATCAAGTTACTCGATGGTCATGCCATGTTGCCCCTTGATCAGTTGAAGAATAAGAAGTTCTGCAAGTTCCATAATGCTACTTCCAATTCCACTAATGAATGTAGAATCTTCAGGCAGCATATACAGAGAGCTATTCAGCAGGAGAGGCTCAAATTTGATACGCCTCGGAAAATGAAAGTCGATGATGATCCTTTCCTAGGAGATCAAAACATGGTTGATGCTGGGCTATTTAAAGGAAAAACCAAGGTCCTAACATCAACCAAACCAAAAGAAGCTGGAACAGTCGATCCCAAGATGCAAATATCGGTTGACGAGTACAAAGAGATTAGAAAATGTCATGCCGAGCAGAAGAGCCGATATGAGCAGGGGAGGACGTCAAAAGAAGAGATGACAAAGCCACGGGTCATATCTCGGATTCTATTGAATAAGTGGCAGCGGCAGAAAGAAAAGGATTATCAGCGTTGGTTAAAAGATCAAGCGTACCAGCATCAATTGAAGCAAGAGAGGTATGAAAAGGAACAAGCCAAATTACATTGGAAGTGTCCTTTCTTCAGACATTGCTAGAATGAAGGTTTGAAGTTGCCTACCAGACATGACTGTCTAAAATGCAGCAATCAATATCGGGAGTATAGGTAGTCTCAAACCAACCGCCGGTCTATCCATGCTCAAGATGCATACCATCATAGTAACATGGATCGGCGCTTAAAAAATAAAAGTGTTCATGATCGGCTTAGAAAAAGAGTCGTTGATCAGGATTTGGCTGATCATGAAGAGGAAGGCACCAAAAGAAGATATGTGCGGCAGGAAGTCTAGTGGTGCCCAGGAGGTTTAACAAGAAGCTAGAAGAGAAGGGTACAACGCCTAAGGAATAAAGAAATGGAACAGGCTCAGGCATCCGGTAAGACTCAAGTGTGGCATACCAAGCAAACAGCCGATAGAAAGCAACCATTGGCTAATATCCAAATGGCTTTTCTGTTGCCATCGGAATTCAGAGCTCCGACAGATCAAGAAGTTTATTTGGATTTCGATGAATCAGAGTATGAGGAGATGGTTGCCAAGTTGACGGTTGTACAGCAAGCAATATTTGACAAACCAGTCAAACATCGACACTTAAAGGCATTGTATATGAAAGGTCTTGTCGATGGGAAGCCGATAAACAAGATGTTGGTGGACGGAGGTGCTTCTATCAATCTTATGCATTACACTACTTTTCGTAAACTTGGCAAAGGACAAGAAGATCTGATGGAGACTGACATGATTTTAGAGGTAATACGTCTAAGACTCGGGGGGCAGTAAACGTCGAACTAACAATTGGAAGCAAGACTCTGCTCACTACATTCTTCGTCGTCGATGGGAAAGAGTCTTACAGTTTGCTCCTCAGTCAAGATTGGATTCATGTGAATTGCTGCATACCATCAACCATGCATCAATGTTTGATCCAATGGCATGGAGATGATGTTGAACTAGTTCACGCTGATGAGTTCGTGAGCATCGCAACAGCCGATCCGGTCTTTTGTGAACTAGGAGACATCGAATGTTTTTCTGGCAAGTCATGGGAAGGAGGCTTCATTAAGATCAGCAATGAAAGCCAACAGCCGATGCAAGCGATCAGCTCTGAGAGTTTATTTTAGTAGAAAAGTCACGGCTTCACGTCGGCCATTGGATTAAAGGAAAAATAAGCGTTAAGTTTTGGAGGTGAACTTAGGCCGACGTATGTGAATGTTGAATCAAAGTATAAGCGCAATTCAGAGTTAATGGATTTCTTAAAGAAGTTCTGTTTCGCTCAATAGAACACTTGACCTAAGTTGATTAATCATTTGACCTTTGATGTGAAAAGTTATGCGAAGGTGTTTTCCCAACATTTGATCAACACTTGATAGCCGATTCGTTCTCGGCTCTAATAGCCGGTACGAGGAGGGTATCACCTCTAGTTCAAAAAATGAAAATCTTCAAAAACAAAAAATAAAAATAGTCATACGCAAGAACATTATACTGAGGTACATTCACGGAAAGAACAGGAGTCTTTGTTCATCGGATGACCTTAGATATAATCTAACCAAAGATCTTGTTCACGACATCCTGGGCGGATGTGATGTCTACTATGGCCTCCGCTGCCATGACAAATTCTTCGAGCAGGTCCTCATGCTCCTCAGGGCCATCACCCATTGGGAAACCAGTCCCCATGGCGTGGAGCTCGTACCTAGCCTGGACTTGTGCCATGGTCAGCGCCACTGCCGCACCATGATGAACACCATGGAGGGCGATCTCCTGAATGCGGACCGGGACGTCTTGGAGATGAGCATCGATAGGGGAACCCCGGGCATTGACGGCGTCTACAGCCGCATTCGCCGCCAATTGGAGAGATTCCAACTGCACAGTCAGGGCTGACCATCACAAAAACAAGAAGACCATCAGGATGAAGATAATGGAAGTCGGAGTAGAAAGTCTTCATGGAGTTCATCTTACCCGCCACCGTGGCGTCGGATTTGGCCAGCCGCGTTCGAACGGCGCTGGCCTCCTCCTCGGCTACATGAAGAGCAGCCTGGGAAACCCCAAGGTGGATCTCGAGCTGGCCATTCTCTCGAGTCACCTTGGGGTAGTGGTTTTGAATCGCCCTCCACTCCCAAAGGAAGGGCCGGGCGTCATCGCTGTTGTATGAGTCGGAGGAGTCCGACGACGAAGCCAGAGCAAAAGATAGAACGTTAGAGGGCTCGCCGGCCCTAGGGAGAGGACGAAGGCTGTCGTTCACGATGAACCTAAAAACAAAGTAAAAGAGTTCATTGCTGTGAACAGAAGATTTGCAGATCGTTGCCATGAACGAAAGTCATCAATCCCATCTCATATGTCGGAGGCGCTGACTCACTGGCATGTTCTCCTCTGGGATCTCCTCCGCCACTCGCTTGCCACGGTTATCCTCGCCAGCCATGGATTTGATTGGATCTACAAGAAGGGATGGGAACTGCTATAGGGTTTTGGAAGGTGGAGAAATGCAAAGGAACATTTGCTAGTTGAGATGTGTTCGAGGTTGAAACCACCGGCCTGTATTTGAAGTCCTGAAGCGAAGAGGCGGACACCTTGGGACATGTAAAAGGCAGCCGCAATGAATGGAAGGTGAAGAGCCACTTCACTAATACTAATGGGAGTACGACATCGAGCAACTTAAGGCAGAAAATCGAAGGGTTCTCTTAAGAAAAGCCATGTTTTCAGACTCAAATGGATTGAGAGCAAAAGTCTGGGATCGGTTGTTTTAAATCGGCTCTTTAGCCGAAACGAGAGATACAATGAGATAGCAGGAAAGTATGTCAGTTTTATGCGAGATACATGTGCTAACCTATGGATTACAAGTTCAAAACATCCTAGATAATTTTCAATATTTCTAGCAGAAAGACATCAGCTTCTGCAATCTTTTGCTTGTATTCTTCGGCTGTTCCAAGAGTGTTCTCAAGACTACTATGAATGGCTCTGCTTCTTTTCACTTTGGCCAATAGTTCCTGTTTCTTCTGTTTGACGGCATCGGGTATTTGGGCCAGAGTAAACTTGCGACGGTCAATAGCGGCCTTCACATTTTCTAGTTCCTTCTCAAGTTCAGCACATCTGATTTTCAGCTGAGAAAGCTCTGGATCGGTCCTAGGGGAAGAATTTTTTAGATCATCAATCAGCTGCATCAACTCTTTAGCCTCTTGCCTATTAGAGTTATCCTAGGCCATCAAAGCTTCATGATTGGATAGGTTTCTATGAATCTTTTTTACCTTCAGAGCTTGATCTTCAAAGGCAGACAAATACGGCAAGACTCTAGAGAGGGCTAGAGATGGGAACACCATTCTTGCCACCAGGAGTCAAAGAGGTTGGAAGAAAAACTGGCTCTGACCCAGTCATGCAAGCAAAAAGGAAGGAAGGTCTGATCCCAATTGAAAGGCTCTGAAAGCTTCCAACACATCACTAATATCCTCTCTCGGCTTCAGGATGTTCTTGAAGAACAGGCGAGGGGGAAGTTGACCGAGGCCAAACTGACGGGCCACAAAAGAAGGGTTGTAAAACTCATAGGTTGGAGGATTTCCTAGAATGGAGGAACCTTTAACCGTTTTGCCACGACCATGATGAAATTCAGCTAGGAGAACACAGGGCTTAATGAAGGAATTAAAGATCGCAGCCGCTGTCTCATCCGAACAACCAGACTCAAATCAGAATTTAAATGGAAAAGTTAGATCATCATCCTCATTATAAGGTAGCCAAGTCAGGATGGCTACATCAAACCCTCTGTAAAACTTTTTGGAGAGGCAACCAACGTCGAAGTTAATTATTATGGCCGATGCAGCCTCGCCATAATTCGTACACTATCGAGCTCTTCTTTCTTTGCCTCTATATTCCTCATCAAAATTAGAGGAAGGAAAGCTCAGGTCACTGAGATCATGCCTCGCCATATTGTGCATGTACAAATTGAGCCACAATTGTATCAGCCACCAGGGGCCGCTGATAGTCTGTATTGGTTCATTCTTTAGTAATTGGGCAGCCACCTGGTACATCAGATGATAAGCAGCTCCTTGCAAATATTTTCCAAGAGGGATATCCTTACCTAATGCTAGGTGCTCTGCCATGAGTTTGTGATTGTAAGTCGGACCACAAGATGTCCCACAAAAGATGAATCTCTCCAACCACATATTCAGAAAAGCCACATATTCTCGTTCGCTGACAGATGATTCGTCTTCGACGTGATTTAGAATGTAACTTGCCCATCCGGTGCAGTCTGCTATCTTGGCCAATCTTTTGGAGCCGGCACTCAAGTACTCATAGGGTTGCACTGATCTAGTAATTCTAAGGTCAGTCAACATATATACATCGGCTCGAGTAATGGTCATTGGGCCATGGCCAAAAATAAAAGCATTCAGAGCATTGGACCAGAAATAAGAAGCAGAGATCAAGAGTGAATCATTCATCTCCATTTCAGACAATGAAAGTGTCAGGCACTGGTTCAGATCATAAAGCTCCTAGTATTTGCCCCTTTTCATGGATATCCTATGAAACCAATCTCTCCATCCCTTAGGCGCTTTAGTCTAGTTTCAGAAGGGAGTTTTGTTCTAGGAAGATGAATCCACTATAGACTGTTTAAAAGGGATCTGGTTGGTTTCTTGGCGGATGAAATCGGATGGATCAGGATCGCCCATAGGCCCGAGAAAATAAACATTAGGAACGACAGCTGATGGAATCAAGATCTCGTTCCTCATTTCCTAGAAATTGGATAAAATAAATTCAAGAAGAGAAGAAATGCAGGGTAACGGCCGACACTTAGAGAATGGAAACATGGAAACATACCTCAGGAACGTGGTCGTTGGTCACCATCACGGTCGGAGTAGGTTCAGATCTGATGAAGGTAGCTTGAGTGACGGTTCGATGGGACGATGGATCTGCTAGGGTTTGAGGCCTTGGTGATGACATCGTCGGCTGTTGGAGTTGGCTCAAGAAAAGTGGAGAAAGCAAAAAGGCCGAGTGCGTCAGAAGAGATACTATTGAGATGTTATATGAGACTCAGGCCGGAAGTCAGGAGTTATGCGTATATCTCGGTATAGGGCGGTTACGGCGCGGTAAACCAATAAGCTGGAATTTTAGAATAAAATCATTTTATCCCAAAATTGAGGGGCATGTGTTTACACCAAAATTTGGGAGAAAGAACGCGGGAACTCACAGGCTTCCAAGATTGTAACAATCAAAGAGGATCGATGTCAGCCTATTCAGATACGACTCTAGAATCGGGTCTCTTGGGATGACATCAGCGGATAGCGACGATGAACTACGGTTGGCGCCAGGGAACTACATATTGGACTCTGCAAAAGGGAAAAGATTAGAGTCCAAGTTATCTTAAATTAGGAATTTTTTTGTTTATGCCAAGGATTGTAATGAATCATGCTTGAGTAGGATTCATGTTTAGACTCCGGGTATAAATATCAGACCCCAACTATTGTAAAAGATCAATCAATCAATCCAATACACAAGTTATTTACTTTTTCGGCTCTGGCCACCCTTAGGAGTAGGAGTAGAGTAGATCTTGGTGAGTTCTTCAGCAAGTATGGCTGTATCGATCCAGTCGACCTCCACTGCTTGTTGTAAGTACTGTCATGGCTTATACCTCTGTTCGTACGGCTGCATCGATCCGGTCGACCTCCACTACGACTCTGGTATAAGTTAGTTATCGACTCTTGCCTAGTTCAAGTATGGCTGCATCGATTAGGTCGACCCCCACTGCATGAACTAGATCAAGGTCAAGTTATCGGCTCTACCTTAGGATGGCAGCCTTTGGTAGATTCATTAAGTTACCGATATTGCTTATTGCTTTCATTATTTATCTAATTACAGCAATATCATTATGCCCGATTGGGATTGATCTAGATCGGCCATATATCTTGTTTAGCCCATCGATTTATTCTCATGAATATGCTGGAATCGACTATTTAGTCGATCTCCTTTCATACCGGCTCTCATAGCCGCATATTCGGGACTGTCTGGAAACACCGGTAAGTTCTGCCCTTAATTACTGATGAACTTTCTCTCCTTGTCAATTATAGGGTCAAATTGACTGGCACGTCTCGGGAGGAGTGCGCAGGATCGACCACCCCTGCGCTGAAGCTAGGCAGACCTGCTCCATCGAGCGGACCCTTCTGGCTTACTGTGTGTGTCCTCGGCACGGGACGAAAATTCTATGTCGACACTACCTGAAGGACGCCACCCTTAGATTGAGCCGATAACTTGACCTTAATCTAATTCGAGCAGTGGAGGTCGACCAGATTGATGCAGTCGTACTTGAACTAGATAAGAGTCGATAACTAGCTTATACTAGAGTCGTAGTGGGGGTCGACCGGATCGATGCAGCCATATGAACAGAAGTATAAGCCATGAAGGTACTTATAGACAAGCCGGAGGTCGGCCGAACTGATGCAGCCCTGCTTGCTGAAGAACTCGCCGAGATCTACTCTACCCCTACTCCTAAGGGTTGGCCGGAGCCAAAAAATTAAATGACTTGTATTTGATTGATTGGATGTTTTTTTACAATAGTCGGGGTCCAATATTTATACCTAGAGCCTAAACATGAATCCTACTCGAGCACGACTCATTACAATCTTTGATATAAAAGAAGACATTCCTATCCTAAGATAACTTGGACCCTAATCTTTCCCTTTTTTGTAGAGTCCAATATGTATTTCCCGACGTCAATCGTAGCTCATTATCATTACCTGCTGATGTCATTCAAAGAGAGCCGATTCCAGTGTTGCATCTAAATCAGTTGATATCCATCCTTATGCAATCGATTCCTTGATTGGCACAATTCTGTAAGCTTCGAGTTCCCACGTTCTTCTTCCCAAATTTTGGTGTAAATAGCAAGCATCCATCTCCTTTGGTCCAGCACCCCACTAGTGTCTAGTAGCTTAGGCCGAATCTAGGGTTGATGCTACTGCGTGTTGGTGCTGGAATGGTTTGCCCCTCCACGCACAGTCGCTATTGCCGCCATGGCACCCGAGCTCACCGTGCCGAGCTGGCCCATTGCCTCCCTCCTCTTTCGTGAGCCTTAGGTTAGGTAAGCCTTTACCTAGCGTATGGCATGATGGAGTCCCACCTCTCGCCGCCATCTTGCTGGAATGGTGGGAGCACTGTCGTGCTCCGTGTGCCGCCGCGTGGGCATGCACGCAGTTAGAGCTCACCGCCGCCTCATCGGAACCCTAACCACCCTAGATTGCTTCTCTAGGAGTCCATGAAGCCGTAGAGTACCTCACCGGAGCACGAGGTGGATGGAGAACGCTGGCGTATCGCCGCGCTACCTCCGCCGTCTGCCAACGCCGCCGGTGAGGGTGCTCTAGTGCACCACGATCCAACGAAGGGTACTATTGGGTGCGGGGGATCACAGGGAGCACGTAGGTGTCATCGTCGTCACCGGTGACCATGCCGCCAGTGAGATATCACTAGCTAGAGCACCTCCTCTGCTCTGGAGTCACTAATGTGTGGGTCCTACTGACCAGCGGGCCCCATCTATCAGTCTGCGTATTAGTTGATTTTCTAAATTGTTTTCATAGATTTGAATGCTTGTTTCAAAAATTCATATCTCAAGTTTGGAGTCTCCAATTTTGGTGAACCAAATTTTGTTGGATTCCTCACGAAGTGTAGTATTTTATAAAAATATGAAATGCACTGTTTCTGGTATTTTTCAAGGTGAATAAAATGTAGATAGATAAGTGCTTTTAAATTGTTGCAATCTTGTAAAATACATGACTTGAGCTAGGGAAGTGATAAAATTGTGATTCCAATTTTTCTAATCTTCTATTGACATGCTCTAGCTAGGAAAAATACTAAATTTGCAGTAAAATTGATTGTAGTAAGGTCTTTCTATTTATCTTTTAATAAATGGTGTTTTCTAAGGAAATTCATAAGGATAAAAATAAGTAACATATTGCCATGCAAATTTTTATACAGTGTTATGGTACTAGAATGAAACTAAGAAAAATATAAAATCTATTGTTTGACATTTTTCAATAGTGGTAACTATTTTCACTAAAAATAAACCTTGCCAGCTTGTTATTTTTGTAGAGGAAACTACACATGTCCTAGTGTTATGAAATTTTTACAGTAGCCTATTGGGCGCACTTGGAAGCTACTGTAATTTTCTGAGAATTTATTGTGCACATTTGGTATATGTTTGTTATTTCACCTAATTATCTAATTAAATTAATAAAGGCATTGAAATAAATAAATTGGGCTTGACCTTTATGTTTTCTAGAGTGTATTTGTTATTCTTGAACTGTTGGTACTAATGGTGTTGCTCAATTTGAGATTTTTATATGCCGTGAAAATATTATTGCTCTATAATTCAATTTAGAGGTGTTTTTGGACAGATTCTGTTGTTGGGTATTTTGCATAGAAAATGGTTAATAACAGAGTTGTAGGGAACTTCTTCATCTCTCTTGTGTCAAAATTTCAGGGCCAAAGGACAAATGGTTTAGGAGTTATAGCTATTTGAAGTTGGTCTCCTAAAATGCTTGTTCTCTAGAATTTCTGGATAGAGCTAGAAAAATTGCTTGTTTTGGTTAGGATAGAGTTTGAATTAGCTTTTGGTGCTAAATAAGATTTGTAGGCAATTTTATAAGCTTTCCAGAAAGTCCAAGATCACAGTATTTGGATAGGTAGAACTACTATTATGATTTAAACTTATAACTGCTGTGTGTAGATCAGAAATTGTCTTCTGATGAATTTTGGAAATGGGTAGAGAAGAGTTATGCACCTACTCAGTAAACAAGAAATTAACGTTGTTATCATTTAAGTAACTTAACATCATTATCACCACATCATGTACATTCCCGTGTCACATCATCCATGATCCTTCTTATGCATTCATGGAACTTACTTATGCATATGCATGCAATAGGTGCAGCCAAAGAGATTACGTTGGTGGAACTCGAAGCCAATCCACAAGAGGAGAACCAAGAGGTGCAGCACCAGGAGATTCCTGGAGAAGCAGAGCCTGAAGCTAATCATCTTCCCTAGTGCCTAGATCACCAGCCTGCCACATTCGTGAAAGGCAAGCCCCAGAGCATTATAGGTCTCCTAATTTTATTAATGTCACCTAAGTTACTCGTATTGATGCATTACGTGATAGGAGTTGTTTGGTAACACTTGCTACATTTTACCTTTCCTTGTCCAAAAATATCTATCCTGAATCCAATTAAAGTCCAGGAACGCTCCTTACGCTTAACTATGCTTAGACCGATAGAAGTCGGGTGATTTCCTATTACCTGCGAGCCATAGGCGATAACTTGATCACTGTTGTCTATATTGTGCTATCGTGGAACATAACTTGGTGTTGTTGATCAATTGGAGACCAGGCGGGGTCTTATGTTGGTGGTGATCATAGTGATTTTGTCTGTGTCATTTAAGGACCGGTCCTTGGAGGTCATCTTGTCATGTTGAACGCATGCCTCTCACATAGTTGGCTAGATAAGTCGTTCCGACCATGAAGCCGAGTAGCTCAATTCAGCCCGGGACCTGATAAGTGAAAGTGCACACTCTAGAGGTAGTAAGGATGTGTGGGGAGCTAATGGTGTGAGCCTAAGGGCGGGTTTGAGTCCTGAGCTTCCTGGCAGATTGGTAGTATCTCTGAGGGTGCACGTTGATTGGACCCATGATTTGGACCTGAATTGTACCAAAGGTAACCCGAGGTGGCCCCTAATCAGGTTGCCTATGTGTGTGTTAGGAATATTTCCCCTGCTAGGTAGGAATCGATTCGAATCACCGTCTCTCCCGGATAGTGAGAACTTGACAGGAGTACGCTTCGTCGTAGTAATTGATGGAAGTGTTGGTTATGAGATTATGAAAGAGCTCAACTTGATATAGTTATTATTGCATTGACTTAATGGTACCAACATGTTTGGAATATGATAGTTGCTAATCTAGTATGAGATAGGATTAATAACTGGACATTCACAGTTTAAAAGATATTGGACAACTAATGCTTTTTATGCAAATAATGTCGACCAGCTCTACTTATAAAGCTTTGCATACTCCTTGGTGTCTTAGCATTTTAGTTGATGACGGGTAAGTCTAGCTGAGTACCTTCTTGTACTCATGGTTTTATTCCCATTGTTGTAGATAATGTTATGTACCACGGCTACTGCAAGCACTGCTTTGCTCCTGTAATGGATGAGTAATAGGACCATGGGCGTGGTCATTCTATATATCATCTCACCCTTATGCTTTTGTTGGAGATGACTATGAAAACTGGCTATGTATCTAAACTACTGTTGATGTCGTTCTGAACTATGTTGCTTCCGCTACTGTTAAACTTATGTTGTAATAACTATGTTGGAACACTGATGTATGACAATCTATTTGTGAACTTGTTGTAACATGTGGCTTGTATGTTGAATCATGTACGATCTTGGCTTGTATGTTGGTTGATTCGAGATCCTTCGTGATACTCGATGGACTACTAGATTTATATGGGCTTAAGTGTGATGGTTTGACTGCCTCAGTGGTTGCTATTGTACTTGTGCTCTTATGAATTGGATGGTTCTATTACATGGCCACTGCTGGATGGCAGTGCTGCTACCACCGTCTTTGCTATCACCGCACAACCCTACACCAGCCTTCGAACCGGCGGAGCTCGGTGCAACCCCACACGATAGCGCTCCATGGATGCCGCCTACACGAGTATGCCTTGGCCGCCACGACCACGGTCTGCCATAGCCATAGCAAGGACCATGGAGCCATCGCTGCCCTTCATGCTGAGCATGCACACGCACCTGAGCAAAGGCATGCCACTGTGGCTTGCCCTCGCCTGGCTGCATGGAGGCCAAGGCGTAGCCTTTCATGGCTGGTTGCCATTTTGGCACAAGATCACAAGAACCGGCATAGCCATCATGCACGTGCACCATGGGAACCATGTTCTTATGCCCTGCTGCCCTCGCCCAACCTATCCGCGACATGTACAGACATGGTCTCCTTGGCCTTGAACCCGCATAGCCACTCACGGTGTGCCATGAATGAATTTTGCCACTATGCACCAGCAAAGACATCACCTTGCACCAGCCACCTCCGGTCACCATGACCATGACCTTGCGCTCTTACACGTGCCACCCTGGTGCCTACGCGCATGTACTCACGTTGCAACGAGCCTAGCCCTATGTCCACTAGCTCATGGGCGCCTTCCACCCCTGATGGGCCAGCATCTGTGTGAATGAGCCCACCTCGCCTGCTTTCCCTTTTTCTATTTTTAGCTAACCTTGCTCTACCTCTAATGCAGCACTAAAATGAGCCTAAAGTGTACAAGAAACTTAGCAAAATATATACCTGACATGAGCCCATGGGAGACAAGGTCGGTACATATAACCGAAAAAGACAAGTTCCACTCCTAATTCTATCGTGCAATCATATAGGTCTCGTCCTAGGGTCAAGTATGGCTCTGATACCAACTGAATCAATCTCGATTTTCATGAAGGGAAATCCACAGATTCAAAGTATAATGTGATAGTCCCAGGCGATCATCCCATCACATTATTACAGTTATACATCGAATACCTGTCTTATAGAGAGTACAAATAGCAAGGTTTACTCATTATTACATCACCACTTGGCGGAATCACTTAGAGCAAGCAGTAACTAGAACAGCATCAAGTAGAATGGCAGTGGGCATCGACTCCATCTTCATGAACCAAACTTGACCACAGGAACAAGACCTCTAATCCTCTCAACCATCTCCGTCGTAGTCGTACTCTGGCTTGAAACATGCCAAGCAATTATCAGTACGATTTTTACTAGCCACTGGCTCCCACCCTATGCTTTGCTTTTGCTTTGTGGTAGTGGAATGCAAGGGTAGAGCAAAAGACCTATTTGTGGCTGTAGTTTCCTATGCGAGAATGTCATGTTTTAATAATAATTCATCAAGTTTTAATCCATCTCATCCAAACATTTCTCCCATCCCATCGCACATATCTCACCACTATCACACTGTCTAGGCGACAAGGACAACTACCTCTCTTGCCTTGCCTCATTGGCCCAAGCTAGAATTCAACACAAGAACCTAGGGGGGAGAAAATAAAGGACTCCACTCACTAATCAAGGAAAGCTAGGTCATAGGAATGTCCATATCCGAGGACACGGCTATACATATAGATCGATCAACTCTACAGAGCGTGTACACCTAGAAATCCACAAGATCACCATCATCGACGCGTGCAACGCCTAGGCTAATACCGGGCTATCTTCCAAACTTGTGCGATACCACCCTGCCACTTAGCCCTAGGCCACCTTAGAGTCCACTGACACGCTGAGACTGTGAGACATAGTACCGGGCCCCCAAAGGTCACTATGCTGTCTTAGGAGGGTGTGGGTCACACACCCATATGTCCCTACACTGTCCGCTAACAACCCAACAGTAGTGGCACCGCCCTAGCAAGTCAACATCCATCCCCCACCCAAACAGGGATGAGTGGTGTGTACAAAGGGTCCTATGATTCGGTTCTGTCAACATACTAGTCCTTAGGGGAACTAGATAGGATATCTTCTCATGGGGATAATCAACACCCCATGCCTCGATGGCACCTCCATCCTAGGGCTTCATCCCCCAAAGACACTCCACCCTAGGATCAATTCATCTCACATGGACCCGCCATAGGTACCTCTCATAGGGAATGCCTAGCTCACACCCCCCTCGGCAAGACTCATCCAACGACTCGTCGTAAGATCCTACCCGATTGACACAACCCTCAGCACACACCCACGACGCATGCCAAGATCTCCTCGGTTGTTACCACATTATCGGCACCAAGTGTCTTAACCACTTACAAACAATCCTCCACCAAGCATCACATCACAGATATAGTGCATAGTAGAAGCAGTAGCAAGTAAGTAAGCGAGCGTCTAGCCTAACAGTGGGTGTGCAAGGGTATCGGTTGCGACAATGTAAAGGCTTACAAGCAATTCTACCATGCAACCTATCACAGATCGTTTGCATAAAAGTAAAGCACTAGCATCTACATTTTAGCATGTCTAACAGGATTCTATGAGGTTGGGAGGGACGTGGCACCTGGTAGGTCATCTCCAAGCTCCTCAGTGTAGTCAGGGTCATGCTCCTCAGTCTACGGCTCCTCTGGGTCTATCAAACGAGACATATAGCCATGATAAGTGACTCCTATAGATGATCACAAAGAAGCAATAGAAATTTAAAAGATCCAAATGCACTCAAACACAAGCCTATGACATAGAGCTCATTTTTAGAAAAAAATGGGCACTGGTTTTATATTTTTCTGAGGTCGGATGAATTTTCTAAGTTTAAATCATTTTCTAAAAAAGAGAAAGAAATGGAAAAACTAGAGGCTGACACGTGGCGCTTCTTGATTGGCTCATGGCTTGGCAGAGACTTATAGGTGGGACCAGGTCAACGATCAAGGTCAATGGTTGACCGAGCTCAAGCTAGGCTTGGCGGGCCAGATATTGGGCCGGGTTGGGCCAGTCTAGGTCGGGCCGGGCCCAGACATGTGTCAGGCATAGGGCTAGCCACGTGGCCTGGCTAGGCTCCTAATGGGCTCAGGTCCATGGTAGACTACAACGTGCGGGTCTATGGACCGTAGGCTCGGTCCACGGTGGACCGCGTCCATCTCTCCCTCTCCTCCCTTCGGCTCATGGTGAACCGGGCACCGGCAGGTCCAGGCAAAGGGGCGCGACAGCTCTTTCCCATGTCGCGGTGGTGAGCTCACGTGTCTCCGCATTTCGGTGGCACGACAGGGCTATCAAGGGGGTCTACGGCACCGTGGGGTCACGGGGAACTCAACGGTGGGCTAAAGGTGGTGGCCTAGGGCTCCAGGCGGTCGGCGTAAGTGTTGCAGCGGCTCGCGGCATCGCGGGTCGACGACGAGGGTACTCAGGACATAGGCACAGCCCCAATGTTGGCATTTCTTAGCGCAATCACCAAGTGTGGAGGTTTTAAGTCCACCACCGGCAATGGCGCCAGAAATGCTTGTTGGCATTTCTTAGCACCATTACTAAGATTGAGTTAATCTTAGCAACATCGCCAAGAAACACCAACTACGATAGTCCTTAAAGATTACATACAATATCCATATGTGTACGGACCTATCATTGTAGCATTTCACTCGAAAGTATTCAGGGTATCGTTATTTATATTTTCCCAAAGAAGGGCAAGGTATATATATTCTAGCATAGACATAAACATGATTACATATTTACATAGTGGACTATAGCTCATAATAAGGGTAAGAACAATATTTCATGGATAGTGGACACACATCTAGGCTTAACATCAAGGATAAAAGGAAAACAAAGAATAAAAGAATATTCCTAAGCGAAGCCGGCATTGTTCTAATATAGCCGTGCAAAGAATAGTTGATGATCATACAATGTATATGGTTAGAGCTAGAATTAAGTGTTAAATAGGTCGGGAGGCCACCGAGTATTGGTCTGCCAGCAACCTCATATGACAATTTAGACTCCTACACCCTACCTGAACGTGCAGGATTACAAAATACGGACAGGGCTGTCACCACCTACCACCTACCCCTCAACCATGGAGTAGGAAATGTATTCACCTGTTCCTATGTACCCGGGCACCTCGCCTGATTGCACAGAAACTACCCACATCCCCTCGGGACTCTGACCCTACAGATCGACAAGCATAGAACATGGGCACACTCGAAGGCATGATGAACCGCCACCTCAACTTAGCTCTAATTCTACTCATATAAGTTATATAAATGATTAAGCATAAAGTTCTACATGTCAAGATCATCACACATAAACTATATACTAGCTCATATATCTCGATTATAACACGAGAACTATAGTCTAGTTTATATGCACCACTATATAAATGATATGAGAGCATGAATATCGAAGAACTCTTCATAGTATTATTCATACCAAAGTTGCTCTTCTTCCAAAGAGACAAGCTCTCCAAATAGCTTTGCTAGCTCCAAATACTACTAAGAACTAAAGCTAAAAGAGTACAAGTAGAGAGGTGAGGTGTAGCTCCAAATTTGTGTTTTGCATATCAGCTCTAGCCCTTCTTATATAGTGAAGCATGGTCGGTTTGCACATGGAAAATTAGGAAACACCCGGGAACCGCCTATGCATGGCGGCATGCAAGCGATAGAGGAGCATGGGCCTGAGCGGAGGCGGTGGGGGTGCGGCTGCACCTAGGGTGCGACCACACCCTGGTGGGCCTGCCTCGCGACTACCTTAGCCTGGTCGGTTCCTGGATGGGCCTGGACCCTGTCCACGGTGGTATTTTGCCCAGGTAAGTTATGTAGGTGGGCTTCTCTTCTTATTCTCCTTTGCGCATTTCTACTTTATGCTTTCTGTGTGCGTCTTTTGGTATGTTTTCCACTTGTATTCAAATATGTGACCTGCAAAACATGATTTCTCCAATACAAGTGGAATTAGGTCAATAGTAAATGCATGTGTCAAAAGCATGTCGATTTCTCCTGTTTTGGGCTATAATTGGCGGTCAGATTTGGTCATTAGTGACCGCCAACAAATCCCCCAAGCTTAACATTTGCTCGTCCCGAGCAAATAGCTAAGTACTTGGTTGTTGATCTGGAGTTGCTACTATGCCGATACAATTCACAAGTGCCATGTCTATAACAAAGCATTCTTCCGTGATTTAAATAAGTTGGCATTTTGTCCACCCTTTACCTTGATCCCTGTGGGGCGTATAGCTCTTCTAAGTTCTTGAGCAGTTGCAAGATAGAACGGTTATAATAGAATCACCAATCATTTATTCCTTGATTAACCATCTATCCATAGTTTTTATAAGTTTTGTAAAACAAATGTAAGTTCCTCAAGTAATTCTCTCGATCGCTCAATGTGTATGAAACCTCACCAAGGCATTTGGTATTTGCCTTCTTTTCATATCCTACCACTAAGGCTTTTGAGTGGAGTTTTGGGTAGGTATGAAAGTGAGGCATACTTGCATCACATATTTTGCTAAGTCAAAAACCGGACTTCAAGGAGATGCAAGTCATACACTTTGATCAAGACGTGCGAGTGTGTGAAATTTTTTTATAATGTTTCTAATTCTAAATATTTTAGGTACTCCTTGAATCATGATTCTCTCTTTTTTGGATGAATGTCTTTATTTGAAAGTATGGGCTATCTTTATTTCTTTCTTCTCTTTTAATTTTCTTTTCTTCATGCTCTTTGGCATACATTTTTTTCTTCTCTCATGCCTTTTGGCATGGACATTTCTCTTCTTTTTCTCTTTTTTTTAGCATAGCCCATACTGTTCTTTTTGGCATATGAAATTTTTAGAATAATAGAGACTCATGATAACTGAATGGAGTATTTATGTAATACCCTAAAATTGATTTCTCAAATTTAGTAATTAAATTGAGCATTTATGTAATTCTTTGTGCATTTAATGTAGGTCAAATAATATTTTTTGGTTTAACTAAAATTAATATAAGGTTTAGAAACTTCTATGTTGCATTCATGCTTTTCCGTATTTCTTTATTTGAGTGAAAAATGAATTTAGAAAATTCAATAAAGCCTCGAATAGGTTTTGCTCTATTTGTTTAAAAGAAATAAAGTTCAAATTATGTTTTATAAAGTTCAAAAAAATAAAATAAAATAGTTTGAGTTTTAAAAGTCTAAAAAAATGTAATTTAAATATAATTTCTAAAATCATAGTCAAACTCTTTAATCTTTGTGTGACTAATATCCTTTTAATCCCATGCCAAATCTTTGTTCGTCCATTATCCATCTCATATTCTGGCCACGTGATCATTTCAATCAATGAACAAAATAGTCATCGTCTCCTTGTAAACTCAAATTATTTTCCCTCTTTTTCTCATGTATATATTTCTTTTTCTATATATACTTAATCCTTGCACGTGATAATCTCACTTCAGCAAGCAAACACCAACAAGGTGTTTACGCCTATAGTCCAGCCCAGCAGGCAGCCCACCCGCGCCGCCTCCACCCCATTCTCACCTACAGGCGGGTCTAGTCGCCACTTTCATTGACACATGGGCCCAAGCTGTCATCCCCAACCTCCCCTTTCCCTCTCTCCATCAGACCGGCATGGAGATCCCGAACCGGCCATGGCCGCTCTGGCTGCTTTCTCTACTACGGAAATGCGCCATCAAGCCTCCACTAGTAACGGCCCTCATCAAAATCCCTCAATCAATCAGTCGTTTTCCCTTCTCCCACGGCCGTTTCTCCCATCGCCATTAATGGCAGTGAAGCCGAGCTCCACCACCGGCCTGTCCGCTCCCTCTTCCACCCTATATAAGTGGCTCTGAGGCCCTGCGTGCACACCCCGCGTCCACCCAGCCGCTCCACACCCTCTCTCCCTTGCTGCAGCGCCGCCGTGGGCTCTTGGCCGAGCCTAAGCTACCACCGCCGATCTCACCGCTGAGAGCGCCTCGAGCCTCCTACTCCTTCCTCGTCGATGGGCGCTGCAGTCGCACGCCACACCCACAACGCCGCCCCTTGGCTCGCGTCGGTGTTGCGAGGTGGCCATTCCGAGCTCGTCGGAGCTCCTTCCCGGTTTCCTCCGTCTCTGCTGCGAACGAGGCGCTTGGAATCCCCTCCTAGAAGTCTCGGTGAGCTCCTTTCTCTTTTGCGCCTGATCTCGCCGGCCTCCATGCCCTCTAGCTCATAGCCGAGCCACGCCGGCAAAGTCCAGTCATGGCACCACCATGAGCTCCTTCCTTCCGGCGACCTCATGAACAACCAGCCGTTCGTGCTCAACTATCTCTTACTAGGTTGTTGACATCATCTCCAACATCATACTCTATTTGTGGTTGTATTCCTTTACAAAATCAAATCCAGAAATACAATAAAAATACACCAATACATACCTCTTCACTCATGGACTGGGTCCACGGTGGACGGCTAACACATCCCTCCACCCATCCACGGCCCGCACCCTCAGTCCACAACATAGTGCACATACACTTTGTGTTGTAACTCCTATACTTCTCTGTAATCGAGCTACTGTTTTGTGAGTTTTGAATATCTTCCATGCTAGCACCTAAAAGCTATAGTTAATCATGTTTTGGCCTTGGACAGAAATGATTTTATTAAAATAATGTCATATATGTATTGTTTTATGAAAAATGTTAATGTTGTAATAAATAAACTTTGGAATACGAAATGTTTAGAAACATGTTTTAATATGTTTTCCCTATATAAAACTATTAAAAAATGATTTATATATTTTTGCTTTTATAAAATAACTAATGATGCCATTTATGAAGTCATTAACTTGTTTTTGTTAATTCTAAAAATGATAAAAGACCTTTTAGCTTTTACGAAATAGTTTTGATGTCAATAATTTATATTTCCATCTCTCTTGTGAAAAGTATTTACAAAAGGTTCATTTTAATTTATAAATAGCCTCTAAACTTCAAATACTTATAACTTTTTAATCGTAGCTCCGTTTTAGTTGGTTCTTGCGCTCACGAGTTCATAGCGACTAGTATACGTTAGTTACCTTTACAGTATGCTTTTATAATGCTTGGTGTATTGTTTTTAGGTTCTTGTGATGTTTATACCGGTTGTTTGCGGATGTTAGAAGTGGAGCTATACGAGGAGCAGATTTGAGAAGTGGAACCAATGGCAAATGTTTTGGAAGGCAAGTGTAACATGAGGCTCCTTGTTACCCAATAATCTTATTATAATCTTTCATATGCACGTGTCTAATTGATGAACACCTAAGGATTTTACCTAGCACTCTTATACCCTATATCCTTGTTACCTTGGATTTATGTATATGGGTAGTTTTGCTTAGCTTGCAATCACCAAACCATATGATGTTAATATTGACTAATGGATTATGGAATTAATGATAAAATGATAATTTTTAGCAACATGGATAGAAGGGGGCTAGAGCATTGGGCTTTTGTGGGTGCTCTGGTCTGCCCTCCATAAGGACTAAATCTTAAAGCGGCAACCTAGGACTTACAGTACAACCACAAGAACTACATGGCTCTGGTCTTAGCTCAGTATCTTGATCTATTCTAATTTGTTAGAAGCTTACCGAAAAGAGCAAGAGGGGGGGGTACCATGCTGCTTATGGGCCTTGTCCTACCAAGGTGAGTGCTGGACTAGGATCAAGTGTGCCACTCTTGGAGGAAGGTGTCCATGACACTTAGGAGACTAAAACCTTAGCGGCTGCTACTTATTAGAACGACTGGTGAAATGCTTCGTAGTGATCCCTGTCGACTTACCTTGGAAGTGAGTCAAGAGATTGGCCGCCTCGGGCAAAGGGCAATCATGACTTTTGGTGAAAGTGTACAAACTCTGCAGAGTTGTTTTAAAACTGATATATCAGCCGTGCTCATGGACACGAGCAGCCTGGATCGTTTTTGAGATAGATGATTTTATGGATGGTTCGGGTGATGATTAATCTTGATGATAATTATTATACTTCTCACCTTGGGAGCTTAAGCATAACTCAGTTACTTAGTTTCAAATAATAAAATATGACCACCTAAAATTGCTTAGCGCAGTTCAATTGAGTCTAGCCTTTGGAGCCTTGCATCCCCTCATGTTATACTTGTTGAGTATGGTGCGCTCACACTTGCTTTACATACAATCAACAAAAATCCCGGATGGGTACCAGATGGTGGATTCAAGTGATGAGTTATAGGAGATGTTCCATGAGTAGTAGGCGAGTGCTCCCCTAGTCAACCGTCCCTGTGGAATATGGAGTCCCAAAGAGAAGATTAAGAATAGTTTTTGCTATGCTTTTGTAATATGTAAGTCTTGTTGTAACTATGTTCGATATATAATAAAGCATTGTTCTTGATATTCTCCATATTTGTTGCTATATGTGTCGTGTGGACATCATGGGCACACATATAGTTAGCACTTGATCTTCTTTGGAAAACCAGGTGCGACAATTTATTTGGTGGACGAAAAAAGCATGTTTGTGCATAACTCTTAATGTAAGAGTTAGCAGTTTATTTGTGGGTGTACGTGTATCTTGATCATGGGTGCATGACGAAAATCTCAACAAGGGTCACAACAATTTGACAAAGCTCAATGCTCAAATAATTAGCATATGACTAAGGTTTTGAATTTGAATTTCATGTCATATGGCCTTGGTAGGTATTCATAATCATTGAGGAACTTTAGAGTTTAACATTTTTGAAAATGAAATCTCCGGATGTCAAGTCTCTCTTAGAACAAAGTCATAGCAAATTCTATTTGTACCATATCATAACTCACAACAACTTAGAAAAGGAGCATGCTTTTGCAAACCCACAAGTTTCCAAGTTTTAGGATGAGACATTTTTAGCCAACAAACTTAAATCTTGGGGAATACTAAGTTATAACCTAGGCACCGATGAATTATGGATAGAGCAACTATTCATCATTTCAACATAGGAGAAACTAAACATTCTTAAAACACATATGAGAGGAATAAATATTTTTGGTATTTTTATCATATTTCATTTTTATGAACAAAAATAAATGTAAGAAATATAAGTGATAAATAAAAGATACATGTTACCTTTGTGGGGTCCTCCCCCAAGCTAGCTTGAGGCCAGTTTCTTGGTGAAGTCCCCGAAGAAGGTATATTATTTTTATTGCATATGGTTTCACTTAAAGGTTTGTTTATCCTACTCATGACTATACTCAGTAATTTTAGTACAATGATCAAACTAGACATCTTGTTCTAATTTGATCAAGATAGGCTAATCAACCTAAGCACCATGCTTAAATTTGAAAAGCCTATGAAGCACGATCGCGCAAGAATCATACTTTAAACCAAAACATACTTTGTGTAGAACATGGAGGAACAACATGATTTATTCAAGTAAAGGTATATGAAGAGATGAACTAATATAGATTTTTTTATTTTTAACATAATTTAAAGCATGATCTATTGTTTTATTATATAAGAATTTTTAAGCAACTTTTTATTAAGCAAAGTATAAAGGATAACTACCGATTTACCTTCGGCAAGGGCTCTTTGTTTAAAGTCCAACAAGCAGGACTCTTCTTCTTTCAGTGCTTACTTGATGATGGTGCGTCCATGCCTGGAGAAGTAGGCATGGATGCTAACCCTTTTACCTGCCATACCTGTTTGATTGCTTTACGTGGTTGTTTCCTGGGCTGTTTGTTTTTAAGGTGTTTATGTATGTTAAATCCATTAAATAGGCATCTTATTGTTTGTCCTTGAATATGAAAACAAACATGCCCGGATCTCACGTGTAGTACTACATTTGTTGTGTTAAGGAATGGTCTCCCTAGGAGGAGAGGAACTTTCTCATTGCGACCCATGTCTAGAATGACGAAGTCCATGGGGATGTATGTGTCTTGAATTCTTACCAAGATATCCTTGGCTAATCCCTCCTGGTGTCATGAAGTTTGATCCGCCATCTGTAGTCTAAAATTTGCAGTGGACAAAGGTCCACCCAAAATATTATTATATATTACCTTGGACATAACATTGATGCTTCCTCCAAGGTCGTAGAAGGCATTATGGAAGACATGTGGGCCTATTGAGCATGTCATTGTCGGGCGGCCAGGATCTTCTTTCTTGGTGACGAATGGTGGATCTACAAGATAATCATGGCCTTCCAGACATAGAGGCTTACCAAACCTTGTTGAGACCATATTAACAGATTCGAGAGAGGTTTTAGATTTCCCCGGAATGTCTCCCAAATCAGAAACACGTAGCGCAACAGCAATTTGAGCTATTTGATTTTCGATCATTTTATTAAAGCTCAATTGGCTTTTGACGGATAAAGATCGGTTTTCAAGTTTAGAATTTATGTTTTCTATCATTTTATCATTATACATTAACTTTTTAGTGATATTTTCATTTATTTTTTCTTGGCCTAATACCAGGTCTTTCAAGGAAGGTTGATTCGAATTGTAATTTGAATTGAAGTTCGAATTACCTCCTTATGGGTGGGACTAATTGTTCCACCCGCTATTGTTACCTTGTTGGAACCTGTTGTTGATGTATGTAGCGTCTTCATGGGTTTTGGAGAAGTTGTTCCCCGAATGTCCAACCTCACCATAGACTTCGCAAGTCATTTGTGAGTCTACAGCCTGAACGGTGACCCTCATAGCTTCTTTTTCCTGGGCCCTCTCATTCAGTCTTGATAACAATAAATCTATTTTTGCGGCAATTATATCTGTCTCCTTCATGGTCAGCATGCCTTTTTGTTGTTTGCTCTCCTTTCCCCAGCTTTGATTTGCCACCATCATCTCGATGAGTGATGTGGCATTGTTGATGGTAAGGGAGAGGAATGCTCCTCCAGCAGCGGCATCTACATGCCCCTTCGACATGGACGTGAGCCCTTCGTAGAAGTTCTAGAGCATGAGCCATTCCTCCATTTCATGGTGCGGACAGGCTTGGATGTAATCCTAGAGCCTTTACCATGCCTCGGGGATGGATTCGAGTGAAGTCTACTGGAAATTTGAAATTTTCCCCCATAGGGCATTGGTTTTGCCCATGGGGAAAAACTTCGCGAGGAACATCATGGAACATTTGTCCCACGTGTTGACAACTTCCTTCTCCTTATAAAACCACTGTTTTGCCTTCCCCGTAGGGGAGAAAGGAAACAGACGGACCCTGATGCTAGCTTGTGCGACGCCATTGATGACGATGGTGTCGCATAGTTCAAGGAAGTGTTACAAGTGTGCACTTGCATCCTCGCTTGGCAAGCCATAGAATTAGCTTGCCCGCACCATCATAATTAGGCTAGTCCAGAGCTCAAAGTTTCGGTACCCGTGTGACAGTGGGCCTAATGGGCATGTTGGCAATAACAGGGGTGGAGTAGTCGCGGAGTGACTTGGCCATTTCGGTAGTAGCGGATGGTACGGGGGTGACTAGCTCAACTGTCGGCGGAGTAGCGGAGGAAGAAGTGGTATGGGACCTATTCTTCCTTAGGAGTGCCTATGGATTATCGGTGTAGTTTTTTGGCAGGTTGTAACCGGTCATACACTATCCTGTTTTCATTCACAACAGGAAGAAAACAAGCAGAATTAGCCTGCATAAACTATGGCTACCATTACATGCATGTGCTCATGATTATGTCCTACTAGATTCTTTCAACCTATGTCCTCCCCGGCAACAGTGCCAGATATGCTTGTTGGCATTTCTTAGCGCAATCACCAAGTGAGGAGGTTTTAAGTCCATCACCGACAACGATGCCAGAAATGCTTGTTGGCATTTCTTAGCACCATTACTAAGATTGAGTTAATCTTAGCAACGCCGCCAAGAAACACCAACTACAATAGTCCTTAAAGATTACACATAATATCTACAAGCGTATGGATCTATCATTGTAGTATTTCACCCAGAAGTATTCAGGGTATCGTTATTTATATTTTCCCAAAAGAGGGCAAGGTATATATATTCTAGCATAGACATAAACATGATTACATACTTGCATAGTGGACCATAGCTCATAACAGGGGTAAGAACAATTTTTCATGGATAGTGGACACACATCTTGGCTTAACCTCAAGGATAAAAGGAAAACAAAGAATAAAACAATATTCCTAAGTGGAGCCGGCATTGTTCTAATATAGCCGTGCAAAGAACAGTTGATGATCATACAACGTATATGGTTAGAGCTAGAATTAAGTGTAAGATAGGTTAGGAGGCCATCGAGTACTGGTCTACCAGCAACCTCATGTGACAATTTAGACTCCTACACCCTACCCGAATGTGGGGTATTACAAAGGACGGACAGGGCTATCACCACCTACCGCCTACCCCTCAATCGTGGACTAGGAAATGTATTCACCTGTTCCTATGTACCCTGGCACCTCGCCCGATTACACAGAAACTACCCACATCCCTCGGGACTCCGACCCTACGGATCGACAAGCATAGGACATGGGCACACCCAAAGGCATGATGAACCGCCACCTCAACTTAGCTCTAATTCTACTCATATAAGTTATATAAATGATTAAGCATAAAGTTCTATATGTCAAGATCATCTCACATAAACTATATACTAGCTCATATATTATGATTATAACATGAGCACTATAGTCTAGTTCATATGAACTATGATATAAATGATATGAGAGCATGAATATGGAAGAATAGGTCATAGTATTATTCATACCAAAGTTGCTCTTCTTCCAAGGAGACAAGCTCTCAAAGTCTCAAAGTAGCTTTGCTAGATCCAAATACTACTAAGAACTAAAGCTAAAAGAGTACAAGTAGAGAGGTGAGGTGTAGCTCCAAATGTTGTGTGTTTTGGATATGAGCCCTAGCCCTTCTTATATAGTGAAGCATGGTCGGTTTGCGCTTGGAAAATTTGGAAACACCCAGGAACCGCCTATGCATGGCGGCATGCAATTGCTAGAGAAGCATGGGCCCAAGCGGAGGCGGTGGGGGTGCGGCCGCACCTAGGGTGTGCCCACACCCTGGTGGGCCCACCTCGTGACCGCCTTCGCCTGGTTGGTTCCTGGATGGGCCTGGGCCCTGTCCACGGTGGTATTCTGCCCAGGAAAGTTGTGTAGGTGGGCTTCTCTTCTTATTCTCCTTTGCGCATTTCTGCTTTACACTTTCTATTTGCGCCTTTTGGTATATTTTCCACTTGTATTCGAATATGTGACCTATAAAACATGATTTCTCCAATACAAGTGGAACTAGGCCAATAGTAAATGCATATGTGTCAAAAGCATGTCCATTTCTCCTATTTTGGGCTATATTTGGTGGTCGGATTTGGTAATTAGTGACCGTCAACACCCAACGGGAATCCCACGACTTCCTGGTGCTCCGGCGAACACGGCTAAGGGGCTAGGCATGACCGTAAGAGCTTCGGTGGGGCTGGCCATGGCAGCATTGGCTTGGCGGTGGCGGCGGGCTATGGCTAGGTAGCCACGACTTCAATTGGAGCCAAAGGTGGCTCCTTTCCTTTGATTGGGGTAACAGGGAAGCTAGACGACACGCTAGCGTCACCAAAATGCGCGGCGTAGTCCACACCGCCGTGAGGTGTGCGGCGGAGCTCCAGCGGGCTTACGGCTACGGCAAAACAAGGCACGTCGGGGGTTTTCGTTCTACTAGCTACACAACGAGGTGCGCTGGGTCACGGCGAAGCTCAACGGCCAGATCTTGTCATGCGAGGCTACTGGAGCTAGCTGGAACACCCCTGCCTTGGTAGCAAAATCAGCGCACGGTGGTCCAATGAGGCAGACACAACTAGCGGCCCCTAGGGTTCCTCTCCTTCCTTCACCTAGCATGTGGCATGTCCCCCGGCAAGGCAAAGCTTGCCGAGGTGCTCATCCTACCTCTACTGGCCTGAGGTGGCTGGAACAAAGCTATGCCATGGCGGGGTCTGGCCATGGCGAGCACAGCGGGTGTGTCGCACTAGCGTCAGTGTTCCCTAGCCCATGTGGCTTGGCAAGGCTAAGCCTTGGCTCATGTGCATGTGTGCGCATGTGCAGTGCATCATGATGGTGAAAAGGTCGGCCTTTGACCCTCCTAAGGGGGAGAACACAACGGCGCGGCCATGGCGCTCCCATGGCAGTGAACAGAGGCGGTGGGGATGAGCTCACCGTGGTGGCGGGGTAGATAGGATGGTTGTGCGGTGACCAAGTGAGGCCATGTCGAGTCAGTGCAGTGCTGTGCCGAGCTGCTACGCTAGTGTAGATGATCGGGGTGTCATCTCCGGCTCTAGCAGTGGCAACTCGGCGGCAGCAACTTGACTTCCTCCTTCGCCTTCCCTCCTCCCTTCTCCTTCCTTTCTCTCGGTCTTGGTGTGTGGTTGGTGAAGCCACCAGTGGCAGCGGGGTGGATAGGGGAGGGCTAGGGCACTGGGTGTGCCCTCTTATAGGGAGGCCATAGCCATGGTGAGCGATGAACGTTGGAAAGGGATCGAGGGGGTACGTGTATGACGATCGAGGGTCCAAGCTAGGGTTTTTAGGGTGCGCAGGGTGGTTGCGCGCCCGTTAGCGCTCCCAATTTTGAATGTCGGCGGTCAAGGCAAGGATGGGGTGGCATCAGCGGTGTGGGGCCGCTGCGGCGACGTCACGTGGAGTGGGTGCAAGCTAGAGGCGAGTGCGGTCGTCGTGGATCATGGACATGGCTCACATCCGAGTGTCTATGGCCAATGGCCTGAGGCGCAAATGGCTGGTGGGGAGATTCCCTCCCTACGATGTCGTGCTCTGCTCGGTGCAAAAGGAGAGGGTGAGGGGAAGGGGATGACAAGCGAGGCCTGGCTGTCAGTGGCAAGGGAGAAGACAATGATAGGAGGGAGCTAGGCCGCGTTGCTGGGCTAGCGGCGGTGGGTTGCTAGGCCGAGCAAGCGAGGCAGGGCGGCAGGAGTGCTGGCCAGTGCTGGGCTGCCTGCTGCTACTGGGCCGCTTTGGTCTTTCTAATTCCTTCCCTTCTCTAAATCCTTTTCTATTTCCTATTTCCATTTTATGCTATACCTTGGGCTCCTATGCATGTATACATGTGTTGCCAACATATATACATCCTAGTGGGGTCCACTAGAGGTCACCTAGGGTCTTAGGGTCCAAGCCAACGGTTGGCAACATACACACAAGTTATTTAAAAGATGTTCTTGATTTTATTTCATCACATAAAATCATGAAAAAGCAACTTACAAGTTGAATTAAAATGTAGATGCTCAAACAAGCTAGCTTGGGATCTACTTGTGCAACTACAAGGGTGGTTTCCTAGTAAGCACACTCACCATGCATGGGTTTTGTTAGAAAAAAAAATTAAGTTGGGATTTTTGGTTATTGGAAAAACCTAGGTTGTTACAGTCCTCCCCCCTCATAGGAATCTCATCCTGAGATTTAAGGTGTGACATACCTTTCAAAGAGGTAGGGGTAAAGCATTCGAAGTTCTGACTCTTTCTCCTAAGTGGCTTCTTGTTCGGTGTGGTTGCTCCACTGAACCTTGCACATGGGTATAGTGGTTTCTAGTCTCCTTGTTAGCTCTGTCGAGTATCTGTATCGGGTGTTCCTTGTACTCTAGAGTGTCTTGTAGGTCAAAGGCCTCTGTCGGTACCTGCTCATCTAGTAGCTTCAAGCATTAGCGTAGTTATGACACATGGAACACTGGGTGTACTCCTGTCAATTCCTCAGGCAGCTCCAACTTGTATGCTAGCTTGCCCATGTAGCGGTGGGCACAATGGTCTTCCACATGCTAGGGCTCTGAGCAGGGCAACTCTGAGCGGGGTGGTGGTAGTTGGTGGTGTAGGTACCACCTCCATGGCTCGGAGCAGGTGCAGCTCCCTGGATGGCATGAGGGCGAGGCAGTGAGGGCTCATGACCATGTGGCCTCTGAGGTGCCGGGGTGCGAGATGAGCTCTTGGACCGGCGCTTCTTCTCCTTGTAGAGGGCATCGGCCTCCAAGTGATCCCTCTCCATCTCTAGGACCTTGTTGATCATCTCTAGGAGGGTGTAGCAGGTATGACTCGAGATGGCCACCTTGAGGCTAAAAGGTCATTGTGTGGTTTTGGTAATTGAGTGACAACCTAGGTGGACTAATTGTGTTTATGTGAGATACACAGGTGATTAGTCCATAGGTACATGTGTGTGAGCAACATATGCCATGAAGGAGGAAATGGCTCGGAGATGTTGCAAAGCTCACACAAGTGATGATGAAGGAGCTCATTGCACATGAGACATGACATTGAGTCATGTGATCAAGGTGGAGAAGATCAAGACAAGACTTTGCTTGATGGACCGGTTGCAAGAGTGAAGGGCAAGTCGGCGGCTTTGGAGCGATGGACCGCGTGGCGGTAAAGCTTAAGCAAGACATGGCGCCGATGGACGAAGGCAATGGTGAAAAGCGAGTAAAGTCAAGATCGATGAACCAATATGATCATGTGATGATATGAAGTGGATCATATCATTGTTGATCGTGTTGGTGCATGTGTTGCATCAACAATGGAGGAGATGGAATCGAATGTGCAAGGTAAAGGTATAACCTAGGGCATTTTATTTCACCGGTCATAGGTGAGTAGAGAAGTTTATGATTGGGTTTAGGATAGATGGCCGTACTATCAAGAGGGGCAAACTTGTTGCATATCAGTCATCTAGTGCCACTCAAGTGATCTAACTTTTCATCGTCACTAGGATTGAGTGGCGTGGCAAATTGAGTGGCTAACCCTTGAAAATGTTTGTGAAAATATGCTAACACACATGCACAAAGGTGATACACATTGTGTTTAGCACTTGGGAGCAAGGGTTTGAAACTTTACTGGCGCCCTATATAGAAAAGACAGGGTTTCATAGAGTGCATCGGACGCTGGTCATGTGGTGACCGAACGCTGGGGTCCTACGTCCGGTCAGTGGTGCGCAGTGAAGGCCTCCCTCGTTCTCTAGACCGGACGAAGGCGACCGAACTCTCGCTAAACACTGTTCAGCGTCCGGTCGTGCTGATGTGGCAGCGCACATAGGAGACTGTGAGTGACCAGACACTGGGTGAGTCCGGTCGGGCTTGACTGGATGTGTCCGGTCGTGACTGGAACCTTACTGGAAGTGATCAGACGTTGGGTCATGTGTCCGGTCTTGGCACTGTGCTGCGTCCGGTCGCAACTTAACCATTGAGATCGGGCGCTCAGTATTTGAAGCCAGGGATGACGTGGCAGCCATTCGTTGACCGGAGGCTGGCAGGGTGCGTCTGGTCGATACGATCGGAGCGTCCGGTCACCCCGAGCTATGCCCAGTGAAGGGGTACAATGGCTCTATTTTTGTGGGGGCTATAAATAGAAGGGGGTCTCGGCCTTGGGCTATTTGCTGAGCACACTAGAGCCTTAGTGACTTATGTGGTAGTGCTTGGGAGTCCTCTAACTCACTCTAGATTGATAGTGTTCATCCGATTGAGTGAGTGAGCGATTCTAGTGCAATTGCATCGTGACGTTGCATCGAGTGGCACTAGGTGGTCATCTTGCAAGCCAGGGGTGCTTGTTACTCTTGGAGGTTGCCACCTCCTAGACAGCTTGGTGGTGGTCTCCGTCGAAGCCCGCAAGAAGCTTGTGCGGTGCTCCGGAGAAGAGCTTTGTGAGGGGCATTGTGCTCGCCCCGCCGGAGATGCAAAGAGCAACTCTAGTTGAGCGTGTCATTGAGCTACCCTCACTTCTAGGGTAGGTTCTTGCGGTGCCCGACGTGCGGGCTTGGCGGGTGATGCCAATTAGCCGCCGAACCACCAAGTGAGTGGTCGACACAACGGGGACTAGCGTGTTGGCAAGCACGTGAACCTCAGGATAAAAATCATCGTGTCATCCTTGTATTCCCATTGGTTTGCATCCTCGTTACACAAGCTTGTATTTACTTCATTTACATTGTGCTTGTGTAGTTGCTCTTGTAATTAGTTAGCTAATGTAGCTCACTAGGTATCTTCTTGCTTGTGTAGCATAGAAGTAGCTCCCTTGTGTGGCTAATTTGGTTTGTGTAACCTTGTTAGTCACATTACTTAGTTGTGTAGCTAAGTATTTGTGCTCTCTAATTTGGCATTGGTTGCCTTGTTATTGAGCATTGCTAGTAAGCTTAGGAGCTTTGTGCTTTTGCTTACTAGAATTATGTAGGAGCTCCCCGGTGTGTAAAATACTAGTGGCATAGGTTTGTGTGACCTTGCTCCTTGAATTGGATAGGTGAGCTTTAGCTAGCCCAGCACCTTTGTTGCATAACTAGGATCTTTATAAGGTTTCTGTGAACTTTGATAGAAGGGTGTAGTCTTGGCTAGACCGATTATTTTAATTCCGCAATTGTTTTAGTTAGCCAGTGTGATTAAATTTAGAAATGACTATTCACCCCCCCTCTAGTCGCCATCTCGACCTTACAGAGGCGTGTGTTTAGACCCTTTTTGAAGAAGTACATCTTCTTCTTCTCGGAGTCTATCTCACCAGGAGCGTACCTCATCATGCGAGTGAAGCGGTTGGTGTACTCTTGAATCTTCTGGGACCCCTGGGAAATATTGCAGAACTCTTCCACCTTGGCATCCATCACACCCTCAGGCACATGGTGCTTGTAGAAGGCTTCAACTAACTCCTCCCATGAGATGTGCATAGGGTGAGCGTGGGTGTCACAGTAGCTATCCCACCATGCGCGTGCGGCGCCAGTGAGCTGGTGGGCTGCGACTCCAACACATTCCTTGTCGGAGCAAATGGTTAGGTCTAGCTTCTTCTCCATCTCACATAGCTAGTCCTCGATGGCAATGGGGTTGTCGTCAGAGCTATCGAATGTAGGGGACCTCAGCTTGAAGAAACCCTCTAGCTTCCTCTTGAAGTCGTTGGGTGGACCTCCATTGTGGCGTAGTAGCCCCTCAGCTAGTGTCTCCATGAGACGCATCTGGCGGTCCATCACCTCAGATAGAAGTGATGGTGGTGGTGGAGCATTGTCACCCCTAGGTGGAGCATCCTCGCCCCCAAGCTAGGTTGCGCCTGGCTCCTCCACATGCTGCTCTTCGGCGGATGGTGCCTCCTCCTCAAGGTTGAGGTCAACGTGGACGGCTGCGCGTCCTCCTCCACGGCCACGGCCACGACCACGACCATGGCCAGCGAGCACGGGGGATAGGGAGCGACGGTTTAGATGTTTAGAGCGGCGACACGACATCTTGATGCAAACGTTAGGTCATGAGTTGTTAAGGGGTTAGGTGATTTAATAACAATTTTTAAATCTAACTATACACTCAAACAAAGAAGCAAGAACAACCATAAGAAGCGTTAAGATGCAAGCATTCATTCCTTGAGTTTATTACATGGTGATGTCTCCCGCAGCTACACTAGAAAACACGCAAGAATCGCACTACACGTAGGTAGGCTCCAAAGGGACATTCTACTCTACTCCTAAAAGTGAGTCATGTCTCATAGCCACGCAGGGCTCATCATCAACACTACAATTACTACATTATTAGAGCATCACTAGGAAGCTAACTCTGACTTGGTGGTGGTGAAGTGCTTGCATGTCCATCTCCTAGAGCTTTGCATCGGTATGGTGTATCCTCGAGATGTACTCCAGGGCCTCCTCCAACTCCACGGTCTTTGATGCCTTGGGGTAGGTCTTAGACGAGTATGCCTTTAGATTAAGCTTGGTGGGCTCAACACTGAAGGTATCCTTGTGTGGCCTCTTGCGCAACCAAGGTGGTAAGGTCTTCTACACATCCTTGATCTCCTTGACCCTCCTGGCATCAGAGTCAATCCATGCCTGGCTAATCATGTCTGCCTTGTCCTTGAGATACTCTGTATACGTCATGTACTCAATGAGGTTATGCAAGTTGTGGGAAGCGTTGACACTCATCTATACCAGGTCCTTCTCCAACATGTTGCAGCAGCTATCTAGCATCATCTTCCTAAAGCTGTACCTCTTCTCCTTTTCGATGTGACTCCTTAGGGACACCTTCTTGCACTTGAGGGCATCCTAAAGCTCATACACCTTGCAGTCTAGGTAGTCATTGTGGAACCCAAAGTCTCCAGCCTTGTCCCTCAGATCTGCATCACCTCCTTCAGCTTGCCCTCACACGCCTTGTAGTAGGCCTCCATACGGTCCTAGCCTGATGCTCCACATGGATGGTCTAATTGAGTAACTCCTTCTCTTCCTCTAGGAAGGCCTCATCGGCCTAGAACAGCAGGTCCCGGTAACAACAGTTCTATGAGTCAACCTCCATAATGTACCTGTCCTAGCAAAGGATGTACTATCCGGACACCTGAAGGCAAGGGCCCTCCTTGGCGTAGACAGTCTACTTGGTGGCCATCACCTACCTCTTGGTACTCTAGGTGAGGTCCAAGGCTCAGGGAAGCAGATGGTATGGTCCTCTCTTGAGGTGCTCGTGAGTGTCATGCATCACGCGGCGAAGTGCCGAATGTGAAATAGACTGCACACAAGCCTCGACGGAGCTCTCTACCTCGAGCTCCAGAAAGGCGTGCAGCTCTGGCAGGATCTCACTCACAGGAACCCTGAGGTGAATGATGATGTGGCCCTACAGTCTATCGGGTCCTAGCTTGACATGACATACGTACTCGATCTACTCGGTAGGGACACCAAGCTCCTCAAGAACATCATATAGCATCTGAGCAAAATCCCTATAGCTCAGACTATCGACGGGAAGCTCAACTACTAGTGTCATCTGCAAATTGGTCCATAAAATAGGATTAGCAGGCTAGAAAATGTGATAAGCCATGCATAAAAAGATGCAAGGTCGGTACATATAACCAAAAAAGACAAGTTCCACTCCTAATTCTATCATCCAATCCTATGGGTCTCGTCCTAGGGTCAAGTATGGATCTGATACCAACTGAAACTATCTCAATTTCTGTGAAGGGAAATCCACAGATTCAAAGTATAACGTGATAGTCCCAAGCGATCATTCCATCACATTATCAAATAATAGTCGATATCACAGTCATACATCGAATACCTATCTTACAGAGAGTACAAATAGCAAGGTTTACTCATTATTACATCGCCACTTGGTGGAATCACTCAGAGCATGTAGCAACTAGAACAACATCAAGTAGAACAGCAGCAGGCTTCGATTCCATCTTCATGAACCAAACTTGAGCGAAGGAACAAGACCTCTAATCCTCCCAACCATCTCCCTAGTAGTCATACTTAGGCTCAGAACCTGCCAAACAATTATCAATATGATTTGTACTGGCCACTGGTTCCCACCCTATGCTTTGCTTTTGCTTTGTGGTAGCGGAATGCAAGGGTAGAGCAAAAGACCTATTTGTGGTCGTACTTTCCTAAGCGAGTATGTTAAGTTTTAATAATAATTCAAGTTTTAACCCATCTCATCCACATGTTTCTCCCATCCCATCTCACCACTCTCATACTCTCTAGGCGACAAGGACGACTCCCTCTCGTGCCTTGCCTCATCGGCCCAAGCCAGAATCCAACACAAAAACCTAGGGGGGAGAGAAGAAAGGACTCCACTCACTAATCAAGGGACGCGTAGGTCATAGGAATGTCCATATCCAAGGACACGGCTATACCTATAGATTGATCAACTCTGCAGAGCGTGTACACCTGGAAATCCACAAGATCACCATCATCGGCGCATGCACCGCCTAGGCTAATACCGAGTTGTCTTCCAAACTAGTGCGATACCACCCTACCACTCAGCCCTAGGCCACCCCGGAGTCCATCGGCAAGACTATGCGACGTAGTACTAGGCCCCCGAAGGTCACTACGCTGTCTTAGGAGGGTGTGGGTCACATGCCCGTACCTCCCTACACTATCCGCTAACAACCCAACAGTAGTGGCACTGCCCTAGCAGGTCAACATCCGTCCCCCACCCAAACAGGGATGAGTGGTGTGTACAAAGGGTTCTATGATCTAGTTCTCTCGACATACCAGTCCTTTGGGGGACCGGATAAGATATCTTCACAAGGGGATAACCAACACCTCGTGACTCGATGGCACCTCGATCCCGGGGCTTCATCCCATAAAGACACTCCACCCTGGGATCACCTTATCTCACATGCACCCGCCATAGGTACCTCTCGTCAAGAATGCCTAGGTCACAACTCCCTGACATGACTTGTCCAATGACTCGTCGTAAGATCTTGCCTGATCGACACAACCTGAGCCACACACCCAAGACGCACGCCAAGATCTCCCAGGTTGTTACCACATTATCAGCACCAAGTGCCATAACCACTCACAAACAATCCTCCACTAAGCATCACATCACAGATATAATGCGTAGTAGAAGCAGTAGCAAGTAATCGAGCGTCTAGTCTAACAGTGGTTGTGCAAGGGTATAGGTGTACATTATAGTATGTCTAATAGGATTCTACGAGGTTGGGTGGGATGTGGCACCTGGCAGGTTGTCTCCAAACTCCTCAGTGTAGTTGGGGTCATGCTCCTCGGTCTATGGCTCCTCTGGGTCTGTCAAACGAGACATATAGCCATGATAAGCAACTCCTATAGATGATCACAAATTAGCAATAGAAATTCAAAAGATCCAAATGCACTCAAACACAAGCCTATGACGTAGAGCTCATTTTTAGAAAAATTTGGACACTGGTTTCATATTTTTGAGGTCAGATGATTTTTCTAATTTTAAATCATTTTCTAAAAAAGAAAAAGAAATGGAAAAACTAGAGCCTAAAATGTGGCACTTCCTGATTGGCTCACGGCTCGGCAGAGACTGACAGGTGGGATCGGGTCAATGGTCAATGGTCAAAGTCAAAGGTCAACAGTTGACTGGGCTTGGGCTAGGCCTGGCGGGCTAGATATTGGGACGGGTTGGGCTGAGCCGGGCCCAGACACATGTTAGGTGTAGGGCTGGCCACATGGCATGGCTAGGCTCCTAATGGGCTCGGGTCATGGGTCTGGTCCACGGTGGACTATAGCGCGGGGGTCTATGGACCGCAGACTCGGTCCGCGGTGGACCGCTCCATCTCTCCCTCTCCTCCTTTCGGCTCACGGTGAACCGGGTGTAGGCGGGTCTAGGCGAAGGGGCGCGGTGGCTCTTTCTCCTCTCGTGGTGGCATTCTAGCTAGCGGCGAGCTCGCCCGTCTCCACGCTGCGGTGGCTCGGTGGGGCTATCATGGGGGCCTATGGCACCATGGGATCATGGGGAACTCAACGGTGGGCTAAAGGCGACGGCTTGGGGCTCTAGGCAGCCGGTGTAAGTGTTGCAGCAGCTCACGGCAGCGTGGGTCGACGGCGAGAGTACTCGGGACACCGACACATCCCCAACGGCGCTCCCATGGCCTGGTGCTCCGAGGGGTTGGCCACGGTAGTAGCGGCTTGGCGGCGGCGGTGGGCTACGGCGAGGTGACCACGGCCTCAATTGGGGCCAAAGGTGGCTCCTTTCCATTGATTGGGGTGACGGGGAAGCTATACGACACGCCAACGGTGACCAAAAGGCGCAGTGGAGTCCGCACCGCAGCAAGGTGCATGGCGAAGCTCTGACAGACTTGCGGCTATAGCAAAACAAGGCAAGGTAGAGGCTTTTTGTTTGATTAGCTACACGGTGAGGTGCGTGGGGTCACAGCAAAGCTTGATGGCCAGATCTCATCAAGCGAGGCAGCTGAAACTGGCCAGAACACCCCTGGCTCGGTGGCGGCATGGGTGCGTGGCAGTCCAACGTGGTGGACATGACCAGCGGCCCCTGTGGTTCCTCTCCTTCTTTCACCTAGCATGTGGCATCTTCCTCGGTGAGGCGAAGCTTGCTGAGGTGCTCGTTCTACCTCTACCGGCCCGAGGTGGCCAGAATGAAGCTGCGCCACGGTGGGGTCTGGCCATGGCGAGCACGGCAGGCGCGTCATGGTGGCACCACCGTTCCTGACCCCATGTGGCTTACCAAGGCTAGGCCTTAGCTCGTGTGCGTGTGTGCGCGTGTGCGGTGGATCACAACGGTGAAAAGGTCAGCCTTTGGCCCTCCCAAGCAGGAGAACACGGCGGTGCGGCCATGGCGCTCCCACGGTGGCAAACGGAGGCAGCGGGGATGAGCTCACCGCGGTGGCGGGGTAGATAGGATGGTGGTGCGGTGATGATGTGAGGCTGTGTTGAGTCATTGTAGTGCCGTGCCGAGCTGCTATGCTAGTGTAGATGATCGGGGCGTCATCTCTAGCTTTGGCAGTGGCTCCTTGGTGGCGGCAACTTGGCTTCCTCCTTCTCCTTCCCTCCTCCCTTCTCATTCCTTTCTCTCGATCTTGGCGTGTGGTTGGTGAACCCACCAGTGGTGGCAGGGTGGATAGGGGAGGGCCAGGGCACCGGGTATGCCATCTTATAGGGAGGCCATGGCCATGGTGAGCAACAAACGGTGGAGAGGGATGGAGGGGGTACATGTACGATGATCGGGGCTCCAAGCTAGGGTTTTTGGGGCACGCGGGGTGGTTGCGTGTCCGCTGGCGCTCCCAATTTCGAACGCCGGTGGTCAAGCCAAGGACGGGGTGGCGTCAGCGGTGCGGGGCTACGACAACGATGTCACATGGTGCGGGTGTGAGCTAGAGGCAGGCACGGGTGTCATGGACGTGGCGCACATCCGAGCGTCTGTGGCCAACGGCCCGAGGCGCGAATAGCTAGCGGGGAGATTCCCTCCCTCCGGTGTCGTGCTCTGCTCGGCACAAAAGCAGAGGGTGAGGGGAAGGGGATGACAAGTGGGGCCTAGCTGTTAGCGGTAGGGGAGAAGATGACAATGGCACATCGCGACGTGGGGTGCGGCGTGGGCCGCCTGTTGTGCTGGCTCGGGCCATGATGCTGGGCCTACGGTAGCGGGTCCCTGGGCTGCATGAGCAAGGTAGGCCAGTGGCAGTGCTAGCTAGGGCTAGGCTGCCTGCTACTGCTGGGCCACTTTGGTCTTTCTAATTCCTTCCCTTTTCTAAATCCTTTTCTATTTCCTATTTCCATTTTATGCTATACCTTGGGCTCCTATGCATGTATACATGTGTTGCCAACATATATACATCCTAGTGGGGTCCACTAGAGGTCACCTAGGGTCTTAGGGTCCAAGCCAAGGGTTGGCAACATACACACAACAAGTTATTTAAAAGATGTTCTTGATTTTATTTCATCACATAAAATCATGAAAAAGCAACTCACAAGTTCAATTAAAATGCAGATGCTCAAACAAGCTAGCTTGGGATCTACTTGTGCAACTACAAGGGTGGTTTTCTAGTATGCACACTCACCATGCATGGGTTTTGTTAGAAAAATTTTTAAGTTGGGATTTCTGGTTATTGGAAAAACCTAGGTTGTTATAGAGGGTCACCACATTTGGCCCCAGTAAGGGTGCAACCGCACACCTAGTGGCTTCGTTTGGTCCCAAATTTCACGGGCTGCCTCATACCGCCTCTCTTTGATCGGTACAGGTGGGGATGGTGCTAAATTCAAGGGAATATTCCAAGGAACCTCACCCCTCCTCTCCACCTATAAAAGGAGGACCTCTCCCCCTCATTTTGAACAACACACAACAGAAGAGCACAAGAGCAAGAGACGAGCCACATCACTCATGGGCTTAGGCCCCAGCTAGCTCTAGCAAAGAAGTTAGGGATGGATGTGAGGGAGAGTTCAGGGAAGAAGTGCCAGACTTGTCGGTAACCTTCCCCCGCTTGTACCTCGGCGAACACAAGCTTTGTACCTCGACGGGTATTTTAGTAAGTGTTCGTGGTTCTTTTGGTTATAAAGTCTTTGAGTAGTAAAGTTATACTTTTACTTGTTTGCGGGTTCATTGTCCATCCCCATGATGGATACTCTAATAGAGGGCCCTAATGAAGACGAATAACTCTGATCAATGCTAGAGTAGTAGTCGATAGCGTAGACGTGATGTCTAGAATAGAGGCTACCTTCGTTTGCCTCGTATCCCTCGGTTGAGGGGTAGGTGACAGGTGGTGATAGCCATATCCGTCCTTCGCAATCCCCCACGTTCAGATATGGCATAAAGGTACGGGCTAGCGTCACTTGGCAGACCAGGTGCGATCCGGTGCCCGAAATAAGCAAGTATAAGTAGAGTTTATCTATCCTTAGACCCTAAGCCATAGGAATCCTTCTCTACCCGCATCAGCTATCCTTGTGTTGTCCTTGGATGAATTAGCAAGAAGAAAATACCTCTGTTCCCTATGGAAATACGATACCCTGAATACTTCTGGGTGCAAGCTACAACGATAATTCCGTACGCTTGCAGATTAATAGTTATAGATGATAAGAAATACCAACAAGCTTTTTGACTTAACAAAATCTATAGAGTAAGTATGCCTTCATATCTTTCCCTACCCAAAGATCCACATAAGCTTTTAGAAGTAGGAAAGAAAGAGGGCAACACTATGATATGCCTTGGTGAGGAGCCAAACACAACATTGAGTGATCCGAGAGAATCATTTGAGGAGCTAAGCTATGTTTACATTTTCAAAATGAAAACCCAAGATTCTAAACTGATTGATGCAAGGGGATTTGAATCCATGTTGTTCCATTATTCAATCACCCAAGATAATGTGGTAGACACTCCAAAGTTCACAAGAGCAAGTGAAGCTTGGAATAACTTGTATGCAGATGTCATATAAAGGAGATGACCCATCTTAGTTCTTAACTTTACTCGATGACGATCAAAAGGCTAAGTGTGGGGGAGTTTGTTGGCGGTCCTTAACTCCTTTTCCTAACCGCCAACTCTCACATCAAATCCGTTAAAATGAACACCAAACTTAGCGATAGGGTTTATAACTAATCAATTCCACAAGTTTTGGTGATTATTCATTTGTAGGAGGACATGTCGGGATTGCACATAAAATGAGCCTAAAGTGTACAAGAAACTTAGCAAAATATATAGCCGACATGAGCCCAAGGGAGACAAAGCCCATAACCAAGCAAAACAGGGCTCAAAAGAGAGGAGAACAAAGACAAACCCAAATCAAATCACCTCATCTCCGTGAAGCCCCAACATAAGCTCACTCAAGAAGTCAACAGAAGGTCACCCACGAAAGATGGGGGCCCAAAGGCCTCAGTGGGGGTGCGGCTGCACCCCTAGTGAACCCACTTGCCAGGAACACCACTACAGGCATTATCTAGAAGCTCAAGGGAGAGCGCAGGCCAAGGGTCACCGCATTTGGCCCCAGTAGGGGTGTGACCGCACCCCTAGTGGCTCAGTTCGGGCCCAAACTTCACGGGTCGCCTCATACTACCTCTCTTTGGTCGGTTCAGGTGGGAATGGCAATAAATTCAATGCTAAGGAGGAGGTTTGTTCTTTCCATAGGGGGAGATCATGGGAATATTCCAAGGAACCTCACCCCTCCTCTCCACCTATAAAAGGAGGACCACTCCCCTCATTTTGAACAACACACAAGAGAAGAGCACAAGAGCAAGAGAAGAGCCACATCACTCATTGGCTTAGGCCCTAGCTAGCTCTAGCAAAGAACATAGGGAGAGATGTGAGGGAGAGTTTGGGGAAGAAGTATCGGACTTGTCGGTAACCTTCCCCCGCTTGTTCCTCATCGAACACAAGCTTTGTACCTCGATGGGTATTTTAGTAAGTGTTCGTGGTTCTTTTGGTTATAAAGTCTTTAAGTAGTAAAGCTATACTTTTACTTATTTGTGGGTTCATTGTCCGTCCCTGTGACGGATACTCTAGTAGAGGGCCCTGATGAAGATGAATAACCCTAATCAACGCTAGAGTAGTAATCGATAGTGTAGACGTGGTGTCTAGGCTAGAGGCTACCTTCGTTTGCCTCGTATCCCCCGGTTGAGGGGTAGGCGGCAGGTGGAGACAGCCCTATCTGTCCTTCGCAATCCCCCATGTTCGGATATGGCATAGAGGTATAGGCCGACATCACTTGGTAGACTAGGTGCGATCCAGTGCTCGAAGTAAGCTAGCTTACTGGCCGGATTGCTTGAGATCGTAGGCATGGTGGTAGGGTTGGAAGTGGTCCACACTCCATCTCTTCCTTCTCAACAGCGGACTCCTCCTCCTCCTCTTCACCACCACCACCCCTTTCCTCCTCGTCATCCTAATTGTCATCCTCCTCACTCCTAGAAGGCGAAGGCAAAGGCTCCGGCAATCGCCTTGGTGGACTTTTCTTCTTGCTGGCCATCTCCTTTTCCTCGACCTCATAATCACAATCCATTGGGTCATCACCATCAATAACCTGACGGCTCGTGCCACCAATGTCCCCTTTTGTCATCCACTTTTCTCGGCCACCACCACGAAGACGAAGAATCAGAAAACGCCTATAGGAAGAAAGGAAACAGCAAGGATTAATGGAATTTGGGTGGAAGTGCACCATGGTAGTCAAATGTGAGACCAAATAAAGCTTGAACGGAAGATGTGAGGGAAAGCCAAGTGCACGTATGAGTATGGAGTAGTAATTTGACCTACAATATACATACAAGCACTGCAGTACATATAAAAAGGTAGTTGTAAGGTTTGGATAACCTCTGGAACAAATCTAAACTAAGTCAGAACTAGACAGAAACTGACGGAGAATCCATCAAGGTCCGCGGACCATCCGTCAGTTCAACTGCAAGTAGAAATAATTATTAACAGAGAACAACCAGTCACTACCAAAAACTTCCACCAAGCTATTAGAACTTTCTGTCAACATGCAAATTCTACATAGAGTAAAAATAGGCAACAGACTGACCAATGGAGCATCCACGAAGTTCACAGATCATCCGTCATCCTAACCGGTAGTGAGAAACAGGTAGTATAGAAATTTTTATAAGTCAGTCAAGTACGACAGAAGCGTCTACTAGGACGACAGACCATCCATTAAGAAGTCAGCAGAACAACAGCTCTACAGTAACCATCCTACATTCGATCCTTGAAATCTTTTGATTTGACCAATACAACCGCATCAAAAATTGCATGGGGGTACATCCAAGTATGCTCTAGAAGATTCCCAAGATGGATTTGCAAAATCCCTAAACATTGAGTAGATCGAGCAAAACCTAGCTTTTCAATAATGGGGAAAGAAAGCAAAAAAAAGGAGCTTACTCAACACCCCACATCTTGGAGAAGCACATGGGTGGGCATGTTGTAACAGAACCATCCAATTTATAAGAGCACAAGTATAATATCAAGCACCGAGGCAGTCAAACCATCATACTTGAGCCCAAATAAATCCGGTAGTCCGTTGAGTATCATGAAGGATCTCGAATCAACTAACATACAAGCCAAGATCGTACATGATTCAACATACAAGCCACATGTTATAACAAGTTCACAAATAGTTTGTCATACATCGGAATTCCAACATAGCTATTACAACATCAGTTTCACAGTAGTGGAAGCAACATAGTTCTGAATGACATCAACAGTAGTTTAGATACATTGCCAGTTCTCACAGTCTTCTCCAACAAAAGCACAAGGGTGAGATGATATATAGAACGACCATGCCCATGGTCCTATTCCTCATCCATTGTAGGAGCAAAGCAGTGCTTATAGTAGCCAGGGTATATCATGTTATTTGCAGCAATAGGGAAATAAACCCTGAGTACGAGAAGGTACTCAGCTAGACTTACCTGACATAAACTAAAAATAAGAGACACCAAGGATCATGCAAGCCTTATAGTGGAGCTGGTGAAAATCCTTTGCCTACAAGCCAATATTTATCTAGTATCTTTTAACTTTTGAATAACAAGTTTATTATCCCTGTTCCATTCTAGATTAGCATCTATCCTATGCCAAACATGTTGTGTACCATTAAATCATCACAATAGTAACCATATCAGGTTGATCATTTCCATAATTCACATAACCAATACTTTCATCAATTACTATGATGAAGGGGGCTCATGTCAAGTTCTAACTATCCGGGAGAGACGGTGATTTGAATTGATTCCAACCCAGCTGGGGAATTATTCCTAACACACACTCATACTCCCCCTGTCAGGGTCGCATTGGGTCACCTTTGGTACAACTCAGGTCCAAATCACGGGTAAGATACTACCACGGCTTCAGACTTGAACCCACCCTTGGACTCATGCCATTGGCTCTCCACACATCCTTACTGCTTCTAGGGTGCGCACTTTAACTGCTCGTGTCCCGGACCTGAGTTGAGCAACTCGGCTTCAGGGTCAGAATGACTTATCTGGCCAACTATGTGAGAGGCATGCAGTCAACATGCCAAGAGAGCCTCCAACGGCCGGTCCTTAAACGACATAGGTGGAATCACTATAAGTCACCACACCTAACATATAAGATTCCACCCAGTCTCCCAGTGTTCAACATCACCAGGTTATGTTCCACGATAGCACAATATAGCCAACCATGATCAAGTCACCACCTATAGCTTGCAGGTGATAGGAAATCACCCGACTTCTACCGGTCTAAGCATGGCTAAGCATAAAGGTCGATCCTGGACCTACATAGGATTCAAGATAGATATTTCTAGACAAGGAAAGTATATGCAACAAGTGGTTCCAATCAACTCTTATAACCTAATGCATCAAACATAAAGGACTCAAGTAATATCTTGTAAAACATGGGAGACTTAGAATGCTATAGGGCTTGCCTTTCACAAATGTGTCTGGTTGGTGGTCAGGGCACTCTTGGATATGATCAACTTTAGTCTCGCCTTTGCCTGGAGCTTCTTGATGCTGAGCTTCCTGGTTCTCCCCTTGTGGATCGGCTTTGAGTTCCACCAACATGATTTCTTCTGCTGTACCTATTGCATGCATATGCATAAAGTAAGTATCATGAATGCATAAGAAGAATTATGAATGATATGACATGAGAACATGAATGATTCTATGTTGATGATTATATCAAGTTACTTAGATGATAACCAAGTTGAATTCTTATTTAATGAGTAGGTGCATATCTGTTCTCTAGAAATTTCAAGAATCCACACTAAGTCCATTTCTGGACCACAACACAGCAGCTACAAGTTTAGATCAAAACTGGAGTTTTACTCAATCAAATGTTGTGATCTAGGACTTTCTGGAAAGCTTATAAAATTGGATACAACTTTCATTCAATCACCAAAAGCTGATTTAACCTCTATCCTAGTCAAAACAGGTCAACTTTCCAGGTCTATTCAGAAATTCCAGAGAGTGAGCATTTTGGGAGACCAACTTCTAACAGCCATAACTCCTAAACCATTTGGCCTATCGCCCTAAAATTTTGACACAAGATAGATATAGAAGTTATCTACAATGTTTTTATTTACTATTTTTACCACAAATCTCATCTTGCCCATGCAATTCACCAAGTGACAGAATCTATCCAAAACAACCTCTATGATGGAATTATAGAGCAATAATATTTTTATTGCATATAAGCATTCAAAATTAGACATCACCAATTGTACCAATAGTTTGTAGACCTCAAATACACTCTAGAAAACATACTGGTCAAGCCCAATTTATTTATTTAAATGCCTTTATTAATTTAATTAGTTAATTAATTGAAATAACAAACATATACCAAATATGCACAGTAAATTCTCACAAAATGACAGTAGCTTCCAAGTGCTCCTAATAGGCTACTGTATAAATTTCATACCATTTGAACATGTATAACATCCTCTACAAAAATAACAAGCTGGCAAGGTTTTTTTTAGTGAAAATAGTTACCCCTATTGAAAATTGTCAAGAAACAGATTTAATATTTTTCTTAGCTTCACCATAACACAAGAACATTGTACAACAATTTGCATGAGCCCAAGTTATGTATTTTTGCCTTATTTATTTTCACTAGAAACTAGCATTTATTTAGGATTAAATAAGAAGACCATATCCAAATTATTACCATTGCAAGTTTAGTATTTTTCCTAGCTAGAGCATGTCAACACAAGATCAGCAAAATTGGAATCACAATTTTATCACTTCCCTAGCTCAAGTTATGTATTTTACAATATTGCAAACAATTTAAAAGCACTTATTTAGCTCCATTTAATTCTCCTAGAAAAATATCAGAAACAGTGCATTTCATATTTTTATCAAATACTACACTTCATGGGGAATCCAACAAAATTTGGTTCACCAAAATTGGACATTCCAAGCTTGAGATATTAATTTTTGAAACAAGCATTCAAATCTAAAAACATAAATCAGAAATTCAAACCATCACATACTGACAGCTAGGGCCCGAAGTCAGTGGGACCTGCACGTTAGACACACAGAAGTAGAGCACGGTGGTTGACCGGCGAGAGTTCGCCGTTGGTGAGGTTTTCGACGGTAGCATCTACACCGCTGCACTCTACACGTCGAGCTGCATCGGTAGGTGTGCTCGGTTTGCCCGGAAGCTCACCGGAAGTAGCTCGCCGACAGTAATGGTGGATGGCGGAGGTTGCACGGTGGTATGCCGGTGTGCTTCGACCACTAAATGCTCCGGTGAGGTGCTCTACAGCTTCGCGGTAACCTATTGGAGCTAACCTAGGTGGCTAGGGTTCCGGTGATGTGACGACAAGCTTGGTCCGTGTGTGTGGCCACGCAGCGGTGCTCGGTGCACGGCGGTGCTCTTGCCATTTTGGTGAGATGGTAGCGGGAGAGAGGTCTCCTTCGTGTCGTTAACTGACCTAGGGTTACCCTATCGAAGACGTGAGAGGATGGAGGGATACAGTTGACTAGCGTGACGACAACGAGCTTTAGTGCCACGACGGCAATGGCAGCCGTGCATAGAGCGGCGACCCATTCCGGCACCGACACGCAGTGGCGTCATCCCCAGATTCGGCCTAAGCTACAAGAGTCTAATGGGGTGCTAGACCAAAGGAGATGGAGGCATGCGGGGCAGTGGAATGGCCAGGCCACGGTGAGCCACGAGCGCGGTGGCGCTCTGGTGATGGCGCGATGGCGGCGAAGCAAAATGCGCCCTTACCCTGGCTCGGCAAGAGGGGCTAGCGGGTCATGTTGGAAGAGGTGATGATGGCAGAGCTACATGCAAGCTAGATTGGGTGGTGGTGTAGCAATGGTGGCGAGCAGGCATGGCGGAGCTACAACGATGGCGCGGTGGCGCGTAGCTTCGCTTTGCTTAGGCATGGGCGAGAGAGAGCGCGGTGCGAGAGTGAAATGAAGCGAGTAGCAGAGGACCATGACTTATCCCTCTGTGCTGGCCTGATCGGCCAGGCCGGTGCCGGCGTACGGCCACCACACAGCGTACCTGGCCTGACCTCGGTTGGCCACTGACGGCGCGGTGCCACGGCCATCAGGCCCCAATGACACGACTGACAGAGCGACTTTGATCCCCTGTATCTCCCAAACTAGTTAGAATTAGCAAAAATTCCCTGAATAGAAATTGTAGAGCTACATGTAATCTACAAACTTGCTTTAAGAAGCATCCCCAAATTCTCAATGGTTAGCCAGTTACAATGCTCCCAAGTGAGGTATATTGAAATTGTAAACAGCACTTAGAAAAATTTTAGCAAGTCCAAAACAACATTTATTGCTACTTGTGAGCTATTTTTGAGCATGCTATGCACCAAATTAGGTCTTGACCCAAAAATAAAAGTTGTTACTCTAGTCAAGTACTACAACTTTGATTAAGGGTGCACTGTCATGCAAACAATCTATGCTATAGTTCAACTTAGGTCAAACATACAACTTGAAAATGAAAGCCTACACTATAACCATGACTTAGAGGCCAAATGGGTCCAAGTCATGAATACCAAAGTTGTTCCATGTGACATTCTAAACATGTTTAAGGTACTCCTAAGGTCCCACAAACATTTTATACACTGGTCACATGTAAATCCTAGCATATGTAAAGCATTTAATAACAAACACATGTGATATAAGCAATCATAGAGATAAAATTTGAGATGCTCATGCTCATGAATGATCAATGATGCTTGTGCTCATGCAATGCCAATGCCAAATGCATGCTTAACACCTAGAGTGTTATAGCCCTTCCCCCTTAAAGAAATCTCGTCCCAAGATTTGCACAACTAACCATCTCTTGTAGAAAACCGGATAGACCTCACGAAGATAATCCTCTCGCTCCCACGTAATATCTTGCTCACTATGGTTATTCCATACCACCTTGTAGAATTTAATGACTTTGCTATGGGTCACTCTTTCCATTGTCTCAAGCACTCAAATAGGTCTTTCTTCATAGGTTAAATCCGACTGGATCTTGACACTAGAGGGTTCAATAGCTTCTTCGAGCACACGAAGGCATTTGTTGAGTTGGGAAACATGGAAAACATTGAATATAGCTCTCATTTTTGGAGGTAACTGGAGTTTGTAGGCTACTGGTCCCCTTCGTCCAATGATCTTGTATGGGCCTACATATCTAGGTGCAACCTTTCACTTCACACCAAATTTTTGCACTTTCTTCATGGGAGACACCTTCAGATATACGAAATCCCGAACTTCAAATACAATGGGACTTCTCCTTTTATCTACATAACTCTTCTGTCTCGATTGAGCAGCTTCAATATGTTGTTGAATAATTCGAACTTGTTCTTCAGCTTCTTTGACAAAGTCAATCCCATAATACTTTCTTTCACTAGGCTCATTCCAATTCAGAGGAGTCCTACACTTTTGACCATAGAAAACTTTAAAAGGAGCCATCTTGATGCTTTCTTGATAGCTATTGTTGTAGGAGAATTCGACCAAAGGTAGCCATTTCTCCCATGAACCCATAGAAGAAATCACACAAGCTCTCAACATATCCTCCAGAATCTGATCCACTCGCTCAGTCTGACCAGCTGTTTGAGGGTGATAAGTAGAGCTACGGATCAGTTGGGTACCTAGCTGCTTATGCAGATGTTCCCAAAAATGATTAACAAACTATGGTCCTCGATCTAACACAATGCTTTTAGGCACACCATGCAATCGTACAATTTGGGCAATGGACAACTCTGCATACTAATGGGGGCGATATCTTTCCTTAACAGGCATCAATGTTTTCCTAAACAGTAAACGGTCTTTACATGGTCGGCCTTCGTTTAACGTTTAGGCTGTTTACACGGTATTTAAACGAAGTTAAACGGTCTAAATAGTTTTGTACTTTTAAAAAAATATATATATAATTATATATGTGCATGTAAAAAATCAAGTATTCTAGCATTTATACATATTTATCCGAGTAAAAATCAATTATTTTGGTATGTATATATATTTATGCATGTGAAAAGAACCAAATATAGATATTTATGCATGTAACATATCAAGTGTACACATTTATAAATATAATAAACTTAAATATACAAATTTATCCATACAAAATTGAAGTAGATTTACCTCGTGTTCACCTAAATAGCTGTTTAAACAGCTGTTTAGCCCGTTTAATACCGTTTATCTCCGTTCCATTTAGGCCGTTTAGACCATTTTTACCCGTTTTTTGACCATTTAAACGGTCAACCGTTTAATTTTCGTTTACCCCCTAAACAAAATAGTTTACCACCGTTTACCGTTTAGTGGCCGTTTAATCAGCCGTTTAGGCCATTTAGGCGAACACTGATAGGGATGAAATGTGCAGATTTAGTCAAGCGATCAACAATTACCCATATGGAATCATGACCCTTATCAGTGGTTGGAAGCCCAACTATAAAATTCATACTGATGTCATCCATTTCCTACTTGGGATAGATAACCGGCTTCAAATGGATGGCTTTGACCTGATAGCAATTATCGCATCTAGCAACAAATGTTGTAATTTCTTTCTTCATTTTTGTCCACCAGAAGCGTGTTTTCAGATCTTGGTACATTTTACTGCTACCTGGATGAATGGACAAATTGGAAGAGTGTGCTTCCTCTAGAATTTGGTTTCTCAATTCTCTATCATTCGGCACTACAAGCCGATCCTTAAACCACAACACACCCCTATAATCTAGCCGAAAATGTTTGGTTTCTTCCTCTTTCATCTTTCTTTTGATATGGAATATGACCTCATCGGTCTTTTGGAGCTCAATGATTTTAGACTCAAGAGAGCAACTAACAGTGATATTGTGTAAGACTGCTTGATGTAATAAGTTGAAACCATCTTCCAATAAGGGATTACACTGATACTTCTGGCTTAAGACGTCTGCAACCACATTAGCTCTTCCCGGATGATAATGTACTTCTAGGTTGTAATCCTTGATCAATTCTAACCATCTTCATTGCCACATGTTTAATTCAGGTTGGGTGAAAATGTACTTGAGACTCTTGTGATCGGTGTAGATATGGCAAACATTACCAAGCAGGTAATGTCTCCAAATTTTTAGAGCATGGACAACTATTGCTAATTCTTAATCATGGGTTGGATAATTGACTTCATGCTTTCTCAGTTACCGCGAGGCATAAGCAATGATTCGGCCTTCCTTCATTAGAACACACCCCAAACCGGTACCCAATGCGTCGCAAAACACATCAAACAGTTTCTCAATGTCAGGCTATGCTAAAATAGGAGCAGTAGTTAGCAATGTTCGTAAAGTGTGAAAAGCTGCCTCACACTCCGGTGTCCATACAAATTTCTTATCCTTCTGAAGAAACCTAGTCATGGGCTCGGCAATTTTGGAGAAATCTAGAATAAACCGACGACAATATCCTGCTAAGCCAAGGAAACTCTGAACCTCATGAATGGAGGTTGGAGCTTTCCAATCAAGAACCTCCTGCACCTTGGATGGGTCTACCGAGATTCCATCTTCAGATAAAACATGGCCTTAGAAAGGTACTTTCCTCAACCAGAATTCACATTTACTAAATTTAGCATATAACATATGCTCTCTCAGCCCAGACACCACCACTCTCAAGTGCTCGACGTGATCTTCTGCATTCTCAAAATCGATCAAGATATCATCGATGAACACGACCACAAACTTATCGAGCTTAGGCATGATTACCGAGTTCATCAAATACATGAAATAGGTAGGAGCATTGGTCAACCCAAAGGACATGACTAAATACTCATAAAGGTCATACCTAGTGGAAAAAGCCATCTTAGGTATGGCCTCAGTCCTGATCTTGATTTGGTGATAACCTGACCTTAAATCAATCTTAGAGAACACTTTTGCTTTTGCCAATTAATCAAATAATATATCAATGCGAGGCTAAGGATATTTGTTCTTGATAATAACAACATTAAGTGGTCGATAGTCCACACACATCCGCAAAGACTTGTCCTTCTTTTTCACAAATATGGTTGGACAACCCCATGGTGATGAACTAGGGCAAATGAGACCCTTTTCTAAGAGCTCTTGCAATTGCGTCTTCAATTATGCTAATTCATTTGGTGGCATTCTATAAGGTCTTCAGGAGATGGGCGTTGTACCTGGTATTAACTCAATCTTGAACTCTATATCCCTGTCAGGTGGTAACCCGGGCAATTCATCTAGAAAGACATCCAAAAATTCACATACTACAGAAATATCAGCAAGGGCCATAGGCTGGATAGCATTGGCCATATTTTGGAGATCAAACTCCCTAGAAAGGGGTACTAGAAAAGCATCGTTATTCCTAGGGTCTCTCAACATAATGGTTCTAGTCGATGTATCGATAAGGACACCATGGTTCTTCATCCAATTCATACCCAAGATCACATCTATACCCAATCCTGGTAATATCACTAAATTTGCAGTATACTCTCATTCACTTATTTGGATAAGTACATCTTTAACTATTTGATTAGTAGAAATGTTATTCTTGGCTGCACTTATACAATAACCACCTTTGTCAACTACAAATATTTTCTGATCATACTTGGATGCAAATGTTGGACTCATGAATGAATGTGAAGCCCTAGAATCAAATAGAACAACTGCAGGGTTATGGTTAACAAGAAACATACCAGCTATGACAACCTCACCAGAGGGAATCTCTTCCATGGTGGTGTAATGCACATACCCCAGGCGTGAATTTGCAGCTACTGGCTTCTGATTGTTCTTCTTGGGGTAAGGGCACTCTCTCGCCCAATGACCAGTCTTGTTGCAATTGATGCATGGTTGATTGTTAGGTGGTGCCTTCGAGTTACCTTGTCCTGCACCACCCTTAGGCGGTAGAGCAATAGAGTATGCCCGATGATACCCTTTATTTGCTTGGCATGGCTAGGCCTTCTTCTGAGGTGGTCGGTATATTGGAGCAGGTGGGTGGTATTGGGTTCTTGCCACCACTGGAGCTCTCTGCTAAGATGCACTGGCTTCAAAGGCCCTCTTGCGGCTCTTAGATGCAGCATAAATATTATTATGATTCTCTTGTGTGAGTGCATCACTCGCAAATTCATTGTAGGTCTCACTCTTGTTATTTGCTAGAGTCTTCATCAACTTTGGACCTAGTCCTCTCTTGAAGATTGCAATCTTCTTAGCATCAGTATTCACAAACTTAGGCGCATACCTAGAGAGGTTATTGAAGGCCTGCAAGTACTCAGTGAGACTTTTGGTGCCCCGAGTAAGCCTCATAAACTCTGTATGTTTCATGCTCATAAGACCTGGGGGAATATGATGCCCCCTAAAAGCAGTCTTAAACTCATTCCATGTAACCTGAGCATTAGTAGGGAGGGTAGATAGGTAATGTGTCCACCAAATGCCTACTGGACCATGCAACTGATGTGAGGCATATTCAGCCTTCATATGCTCTGTAACTCTCAAGAGATGAAACTTTTGCTCAATGGTATTGAGCCATTCATCGGCTTTCAACGGCTTCTCTGCCTCCTTAAAGATAGGAAGTTTAGTGTCCAAAAAGTCCTTGAATTCATTGTACTGATTTGATTTGGGTCCCTGGTGTTGGTCCCATCCCCGTCCATGACCGGTGTTCTGCGCAAGCCTGTGCAGTACTTCCCCCATAGACCGTTGGGTCTCCAGGAGCTGGGCCATCATTTGTGCTGGCGTGGGGTATGGTGGTGGTGGGAGATCATCATCACCCTCATGACTGGTATCGGCCCCTCCACGAGTGCGAGGCATATGCAAAGTTGCAACAACAAGGGATTATTGGATGATGTCAAGAAATTGCAGAAGAATTGGATAATCATGCCATATTGTAATTACTGGAGAGAATTTTAAATTCATACAATAACACAGAGGCACAATAATTGATTTCCACAACATAACATCACCAATAGAACCACTTGTCATACTCACAACGCGTTTCATACATGCCAAATTTTTCTTGCCAATAACAACTGGCAATTCATTAAAAAGTGCAATCACCACACATATTACATGCATGGTTCCAATAACATCCAAGGGGATACATCATGAAATCAAAACCTACATTACGAGTTCATTACACAAGGATTGAAGATAAAGAGCTAACACATCTAGCTAGATATTATAACTAAGCTACTCCTCAGGGTGGTCATTGTCGATGTCGGACACACCATCACCGTGGTCGTCCTCAAAAGGCTCAATCTCCTCCTCTTCAGGCTCATCCTTGGCATCCACCTCCATGCCATCATCCTCCGCAATCAACACATTGGGATCTTCTTCCACCGCAGGAGCTGGAGGAAGAATTTGGTTCACCATGTTATTGAGACGATGAACATCTAGCTGAAGCTCCTCAATCTGGCGTATGAGTTCCTGCTCTCTATGATCGAACTCCATTGCCTGCCTAGCAGCCTAGAACACAGTCCTGATCCTAGCTGCCTCCCTAGTCATAGCAAGGCGAATGACCTCGTCCCTCTCAGCATGGACGTCCTATAACTCAGCCCTAGCTGTATCTCTTTCGGCAACAGCATGGACAAACTGCCCCCGACGAGCTTCCAAGGCTGTCATATAATTACCTATCTCATTCTAAGCTGCTCTAACTACCCTTTAGTGCCTGCGCACATGTCCTCGCATCCTACGCTGTGCAGCTTGTGCTCTTTGGAGCTCTTGCATACAACCGATGTAACTATCCTGGCGATAGTAAAACATCCTCATAACTGCATACATGGCACTTGTGGTAGCAAAACTACTTCCTGCTCTTTCATCCTAGTCTCTTACCAAAGCATTACCACCTAGCTGGGTCCAAGCGGTCTGTGATGCATCCACTCGAGGGAAAGATCCAACAGGCCCATTGACAAGCTCATCACCAAATTCCTAACAGATTTTGCTGAGAACTTCAAAAACGGCCACTTGGGCACCCTACCAAGGGGTCTGTCCATCTGACTCGATACTCCATCCTTGCCACTGAGGGTTGTCCACATGGGCAGCGATAGTGACCCGCACGTTGTACCACCGTTGTCCCTCAGTCACCACTTCGCTCAAAAAATAGCGAGGCGGTTCAGCATACTGACAGAGTGTATTACCCTCCATAGTAAAGTGGGAGTCCCAAACAGTGCCAAAAAGTTGTCGCTTGCAACAGGGGCTCCTAGGGCTGCCATCTGTAGCAAATGTTACAATTTAGTGAGACAACGCAATTATAGAAAAGAGTTACTTAACAATAAGATCTTGCAAGGGGGAAGAACAATGCAATGATATGAATGAATGATGTATCATGATGTATGCTTGTTCCGTACATCCTCACACACTTAGAGAAATAAATCCTAATGACATATGATGTGGCATACATACATTCTCTCAATATAATCATAACTAAAGGAGCTACACGTTTCGCTGTTAGTGTACCCACAGAAGATTCATTTTAGCCCAACCCAACAGTTATATGTATAGAAAGGTAAATCTGGGCTCTAAGTTGAATATCAAGGATAGCAAGATATATATGAAAGTAGTAAACTAAATACTTCCATATATATCCCATATATATACTTCTGTATCAAAGCTACCCAATGATCAATTACACTACCCACAATTAAATATGCACCATACACACATGCAAGCATGCATATACAACTGTATCACAGCTAGCTCTCCCCGACCGCATGCTCACTTCTTACGGTCATGCCACTCATCAACTTACCTTCTTACCTGGCGTAGAGGCATTTGATCCATACATTACCACTCAAGTGAGTGGCACCCATACAATAGCACGCCGTATGGATGACAAAAGTAAAACCCCACCGTGTTAGTACTTAAATAGCCACCTAATAGACCTTAACTAGGCATAAAGGAGATGACCACTAGCACACTATAGTTTTAAGTTCAATCTTCAACACTCTAAACTATTACTATCGTTGTAGAAATTAAGTTTATAAAACAAAAACCTTTGTTTTAATTACACATGTGACAAGTTTAGTGTTGAATCCTGCTCCGATACTAGCTGTAACAGAACTGTCTAATTTATAAGAGCACAAGTACAATAGCAACCACCAAGGTAGTCAAACCATCATACTTGAGCCCATATAAATCTGGTAATCCATCGAGTATCACGAAGGATCTCGAATCAACCAACATGCAAGCCAAGATCGTACATGATTCAACTTACAAGCCACATGTTACAATAAGTTCACAAATAGTTTGCCATACATTGGAGTTCCAACATAGTTATTACAACATCAGTTTAACAGTAGCGGAAGCAACATAGTTCTGAACGACATCAACAGTAGTTTAGATACATAGCCAGTTTTCACAGTCTTCTCCAACAAAAGCACAATGGTGAGATGATATATAGAACGATCATGCCCATGGTCCTATTCCTCATCCACTGCAGGAGAAAAGTAGTGCTTACAATAGCTGTGGTACATCACGTTATCTGCAATAATAGGGAAATAAACCCTGAGTATGAGAAGGTACTCAGCTAGACTTACCCATCATAAACCAAAAATAAGAGACACCAAGGATCATGCAAGGCTTATAGTGGAGCTGGTTGACATCCTTTGCCTACAAGCCAATATTTATCTAGTATCTTTTAACTTTTGAATAACAAGTTTATTATCCTTGTTCCATTCTAGATTAGCATCTATCCTGTGCCAAACATGTTGTGTACCACTAAATCATCACAATAGTAACCATATCAAGTTGAGGATTTCCATAATTCACATAACCAATACTTTCATCAATTACTACGATGAAGGGGGCTCATGTCAAGTTCTCACTATCCAGGAGAGATGGCGATTTGAATCGATTCCTACCCAGCTGGGGAATCATTCCTAAAACACACTCATACTCCCCCTGTCAGGGTCGCATTGGGTCACCTTTGGTACAACTCTGGTCCAAATCGCGGGTAAGATACTACCACGGCTCGAGACTTGAACCCACCCTTGGACTCACGCCCATACCCTCAAAGATACTACCAATCTACCAGGAGGCTCAAGACTTGAACCCACCCTTGGACTCACGCCATTGGCTCTCCGCACATCCTTACTGCCTCCAGGGTGCGCACTTTAACAGCTCATGTCCTGGTCCTGAGTTGAGCAACTCGGCTTCGCAGTCGGAATGACTTATCTGGCCAACTATGTGAGAGGCATGCATTCAACATGCCAAGAGAGCCTCCAACGGCTGGTCCTTAAATGACATAGGCGGAATCACTATAAGTCACCACACCTAACATATAAGATTCCACCCGGTTTCCCATTGTTCAACATCACCAGGTTATGTTCTACGATAGCACAATATAGCCAACCATGATCAAGTCACCACCTATAGCTCGCAGGTGACAAGAAATCACCCGACTTCTACCGGTCTAAGCATGGCTAAGCATAAAGCTTGATCCTAGACCTACATAGGATTCAAGATAGATATTTCTGGACAAGGAAAGTATATGCAACAAGTGGTTCCAATCAACTCTTATAACCAATGCATCAAACATAAAGGACTCAAGTAATATCTTGTAAAACATGGGAGACTTAGAATGCTCCGGGGCTTGGCTTTCACAAATGTGGCTGGCTGGTGGTCAGGGCACTCTTGGAGATGATCAACTTTAGGCTTGCCTTCGCCTAGAGCTTCTTGGTGCTGAGCTTCCTGGTTCTCCTCTTGTGTATCAGCTTCGAGTTCCACCAACATGATTTCTTCCGCTGCACCTATTGCATGCATATGCAAAAAGTAAGTATCATGGATGCATAAGAAGGATGTCAATGATATGACATGAGAACGTGAATGATTCTATGCTGATGATTATATCAAGTTACTTAGATGATAACCAAGTTGAATTCTTATTTACTGAGTAGGTGCATATCTCTTCTCTAGAAATTTCAAGAATCCACACTATGTCCAGTTCTGGACCACAACACAGTAGCTAAAAGTTTAGATCAAAACTGGAGTTTTACTCAATCAAATGCTATGATCTAGGACTTTCTGGAAATCTTATAAAATTGCCTACCACTTTCATTCAATCACCAAAAGCTGATTCAACCTCTATCCTAGTCAAAACAGGTAAACTTCCCAGGTCTATCCAGGAATTCCAGAGAGTAAGCATTTTGAGAGACCAACTTCTAACAGCCATAACTCCAAAACCATTTGGCCTATTGCCCTGAAATTTTAACACAAGATAGATAAAGAAGTTATCTACAACTTTATTATTAACTATTTTTACAACAAATCTCATCTTGCCCATGCAATTTACCAAGTGACAGAATCTATAAAAAACCTCTATGATGGAATTATAGAGCAATACTATTTTCACTGCATATAAGCATTCAAAATTGGACATCACCAATTGTACCAACAGTTTGTAGACCTCAAATACACTCTAGAAAACATACTGGTCAAGCCCAATTTATTTATTTAAATACCTTTATTAATTTAATTAGATAATTAGGTGAAATAACAAACATATACCAAATATGCACAGTAAATTCTTACAAAATTAAAGTAGCTTCCAAGTGCTCCCAATAGGCTACTGTATAAATTTCATACCATTTGAACATGTATAACATCCTCTACAAAAATGACAAGCTAGCAAGGTTTATTTTAGTGAAAATAGTTACCCCTATTGAAAAGTGTCAAGCAATAGATTTAATATTTTTTTGGCTTCACCATAACACATGAACATTGTACAACAATTTGCACGAGCCCAGGTTGTGTATTTTTGCCTTATTTATTTTCACTACAAACTAGCATTTATTTAGGATTAAATAAGAAGACCGTATCCAAAGCATTACCATTGCAAGTTTAGTATTTTTCCTAGCTAGAGCATGTCAACACAAGATCATCAAAATTGGAATCACAATTTTATCACTTCCCTAGCTCAAGTTATATATTTTACAAGATTGCAAACAATTTAAAAGCACCTATTTAGCTTCATTTAATTCTCCCAGAAAAATATCAGAAATAGTGCATTTCATATTTTTATCAAATACTACACTTCATGAGGAATCCAACAAAATTTGGTTCACCAAAATTGGACATTCCAAGTTTGAGATACGAATTTTGGAAACAAGCATTCAAATTTGAAAACATAAATCAGAAATTCAAACCATCACACAGTGACAGCTGGGGCCCGAAGTCAGTGGGACCCGCATGTTAGACACACAGAAGCAGAGCACGATGGTTGACCGGTGAGAGTTCGCCGTCGGTGATGTTTTCGACAGTAGCATCTAACCGCTGCACTCTACACGTTGAGTCGCGTCGGTAGGTGTGCTCGGTTTGCCCGAAAGCTCACCGAAAGTAGCTCGCCGGCGGTAATGGCGGACGGCGGAGGTCGTGCAGCGGTATGCCGGCATGCTCCGGCCATCATACGCTCCGGTGAGGTGCTCTACAGCTTCATGGTAACCTATCGGAGCTAACCTAGGTGGCTAGGGTTCTGGTGATGTGACGGCGAGCTTGGTCCGCAAGCATGGCCGTATGACGCTGCTCGGTGCACGGCCGGTGCTCTCACCGTTCCGACGACATGGCAGTAGGAGAGAGGTCTCTATCATGCCATTAACTAGACCTAGGGTTACCCTACGGAATACATGAGAGGACGGAGGGATATGGTTGGCTAGGGCGACGGTGACAAGCTTCGGTGCCACGACGACAATGGCGGCCGCACATAGAGCAGTGACCCATTCCAACACTGACACACGGTGGCATCATCCCCGGATTTGGCCTAAGCTACAAGACTCTAAGGGGGTGCTAGACCATGGTGAGCCGCGAGCACAGCGGTGCTCCGGTGATGGCGCGATGGCGGCAAAGCGAAATATGCCCTCACCTAGGCTTGGCAAGAGGGGCTAGCGGGTCAAGGTGGAAGAGGTGACGATGGCGGAGCTGTAGGCGAGCTGGATTGGCGGTGGTGCAGCAACTACGGTGAGTAGGCATGGCGGAGCGACGGCGATGGTGCGGCGGTGTGGTGCTTTGCTTTGCTCAGCCGTGGGCAAGAGAGAGCACGGTGTGAGAGTGAAATGAAGTGAGCAGCAGAGGCGCGTGACTTATCCCTCCGTGCTGGCCTTACTGGCCGGGTCGGCGCCGGCATACGGCTACCACATGGTGCGCCTGGCCTGCCCCCTATCGGCCACTGACGGTGCGGCGTCCGCGGCCATCAGGCCCCGATGACACGACTGACAGAGCGACTTTGATCCCCTGTATCTCCCAAACCAGTTAGAGTTAGCAAAAATTCCCTGAATAGAAATTGTAGAGCTACATGTAATCTACAAACTTGCTTTAACAAGAATCCCCAAATTGTTAATGGTTAGCTAGTTACAATGCTCCCAAGTGAGGTATATTGAAATTGTAAACAGCACTAAGACTTAGAAAATTTTTAGCAAGTCCAAAACAACATTTCTTGCTACTTGTGAGCTATTTTTGAGCATGCTATGCACTGAATTAGGTCTTGACCCAAAAATAAAAGTTGTTACTCTAGTCAAGTACTACAACTTTGCTTAAGGGTGCACTGCCATGCAAACAATCTATGCTATAGTTCCACTTAGGACAAACATACAACTTGAAAATGAAAGCCTACACTATAACCATGACTTGGAGGCCAAATGGGTCCAAGTCATGAATACCAAAGTTGTTCCATGTGACATTCTAAACATGTTTAAGGTACTCCTAAGGTCCCATAAACATTTTATACATTGGTCACATGTAAATCCTAGCATATGTAAAGCATTTAGTAACAAACACATGTGATATAAGCAATCATAATGATAAAATTTGAGATGCTCATGCTCATGAATGATCAATGATGCTTGTGCTCATGCAATGCCAATGCCAATGCCAAATGCATGCTTAACACCTAGGGTGTTACACACATGACCGCAATATTCGAGGGAGAAGCGTCCAAAGGTCGTTGTCATGAAGTGGACAGCGGCGTGGGTGCATGTGCGTGGGGGGCCAGTGGGTGGAGAAAAGAAAAGGACATGCCCAAGGGCTATTGGCCTATATATAGCCCGATGTTACTGAATAGTCCACGAGGACGGCGGAGCTTCCACCAAATTGATAAACCCAACAGTAGAGTTGGATTCAAAGATACACCGGAGAATCAGTGAAGGATATTGGACCATCCGTCAGAATTAACAAATCAGCAAATACTCTAGTGATTAAGATTCCTGAGAAAGGAAGGAAAGATTTTGTAAAAGATCCTCAAGAAATCCAAAGCAACCACTTGGCAAGCTCGAGGACAAACTTGAATTCAAGTGGGGGAGAGTTGTAAAGACCCGAGTTCATTACACCCTAGGCTCTCATCTTTGGTTACCCGAGGTATGACCAGTCGAGCTCCAAAGAAATTCCTAGCGACCCAAACCAAAGGAATGCCACGCCTTATCAAATTACCATATGATGATCGGCCTAGTTAACTATCGGTCAACTAGAGTCAACCGGACGACCATCAAATAAAAATATCACTTGAGAACCCAACTCAAGGTCTTTGTATTGACTAAAGGGTTAAGTAAGGCCATTGCAAAATCGGATATGAACTCAAGTTCAAAGAGATCAGGTTTTAAGCTTGGATAGGAGGAATCAAAATCTACCGGACAGTCCGCCACTTCTACTAGACGATCCGATAAGTGTGCAGGGACTACAGATTGGGTGGGAAATGAGCTATCATCCATTAAGGGCTATGGCCCACATGTCAGCATGAAGTAGAGTCACTTCTCAACAACTGACCCTCAGCTCCACTCACTCTCCCACTCTTCTCATTTCCCTCATCCTCCCTCTCTATAGAATGAAGAGCAATAAGGAGAAAGCAAGAACAGGAGTGAGAAAGTGGAAAGGATGGAGAAGATGAGATAGATCAAGCTTACCAAGGCCAACAAGATCAGCTACGGATCAAGATCAAGGACCTCAACCACTTCATATTCCATGGTTAGCTCAAGGAACCTTATCTTCCCATTACCTTGAGATTTGTAACACCTCTGGTGTTACGAGCTTGCTTAGCACCTAGGATAATGCCTAAGAGAAATTAGCAAAACAAGTTTTTGGGTTTAAAAGTTTAAAGCACACATGGAATTATAAACGAATCTTGTGTGACTCGCTTTCGTGAATAAAACAAACCAATAAGTGTCGCTAGTCAACTTGTCTTGGTGCTTAACAACTTTTAAATAATCTTGTGGACAAAAGTTGTTTAGGGCATGTTTTGGAAAAGTATGAAGAAAGTGCTTAAAATGCCAAATAGCAAATAAATAGCGAAGGGCTTGTTTATTTGATTGAGCATGAAAAACAATTTTTATAAACAAAAATAAAATATAACTTGTAATTGGTACGAAAATAAAATTTGAAGTGTAAGTTTAGTAGATGAAAATGCAACTGTTGATTTGGTGAATAGATGTTGCTCCATGGTATTTTGGATAGCTCAAGAATTGAAAGTGGAATATAATTTCAGCTTCTAGAACTAAACTATTTAAGTCTAGAAACCTAACAACAATTCCAATTTGGCATTTGATTTCCAACAAAAAATGGTTAAACACTACATCCATGTTTTCGCACGATCGGTTGCATTTAGGTGTATACTAGGAAGTGGTGCAGGTCGTGGTTACATTAGAGTTACGATGCTCACGCAAAAATTGACCGAACTTCGCTAGAACGCGTGGAGGACAGGTCTTTGGCTCTCTGTGCATGAACCGACATTTCAGTGATGAGCTCACCTTGGCATCCTCCTCTCTCCCTCTCTAGTCACTCTTTAGTCTGTACAATTGCTTCGCTGGGTATCCGGTGGTGTGGACTTTAGGTTCACGTAGTTGGTTGAGCCTTAGTCGAGCTTTTAAGCGGTTTTTGGTAGGCTTTAAATAGCATGCATGGCACCGTTTTCTGTTTTTCGGCTTGCGTTCACGGCCACTGCCTAGTCGATGTGGCATTTCTTTAGCCGTTCATCCCACCTACTCACCTAGCTGCTGCTACCCGCGTCCTTGCCATGTTGTCTGTCTGTCGCTGCAACTGTCGCATGCCTCGCCCCAGCCCAGTTGGCACATGCCCTGCTCTATCCTTGCGTCCGCTGTCTTAATGGTCTTGGTCATCAAGTGGAGAAGAGCTTTTGTTAATGCAGCAGAGCCCACATCTTGAATAGGTCCACTGCGTAGGGGCATCAGAAAGGGAGCACATGGCTCTGCTCCTGCCCACGCTGTGTCCACTCCCTTTCCTATGCGCGCATAGCCACGCCTTTGCCGACCACGCTGCGTCGTCCTACCCTACCCCATCGTCATGCTTGAAGTTGGTGGCGAGCCCACACGTGGATCCTCATTGTCTCTCTCACGCTTGTTCTTCCCTCCCTCCCAACTTGTCTGCAGCGCCACTGCGCGTCGACGTCACCGTGCTGCGTCTCCCGCCCACCCGTCGATGGCTTTTTCCCACCCTCGCGTGTGCATGCGAGCCCGCACGGTCCCGCATTGGACCTACGGCTCCACGGCCATCGTCATGCTTGAAGTTGGTGGTGAGCTCACGACTAGACCGCCTCGGGACGCCTCCAGCGAGGCCACAGCCACCCACTAGGAGCCACCTTGTACCGCGCCGCCATGATATGCGTGCGTGGCCGGGCCGTCATGCCCCACCGTGGTCAACCCACTTTCTTAGCTGGATTCCAGCATGCCACCTCCGCTGCTGCGGGCACGTGTGGCCACCATGCCATGCTCCACCTTGGTCCATGCCACGGTCAGGCCGAGGCCAGTCATGACCCGTGCTGCTCCATCACCGTGTCGCACCCCTGTAGCACCCCACACCATCGTCTGCACCAGGCAGCCCCTAATGCTGCCGCGCGTGGCCATCGTGCCGTGGCCTGCCTCGATCCGTGCTACGGCCAGGCCTAGGTCCTATCATGGCCCACGCCCCTCCTCGGCCGTCCAGTCGCCACCGGCACGCCCCCACCGTTGAGCCGCTCCACCTCCTGCCGTGCCCCACCGTCACCCCACGACTGTCCGTGTGCATGCGTGACTAGGGTGCCATGGGCCACCTCTGGCCATGCCGCCGGCGCCCGCGAGCACGGCCGAGTTCGCTACTGCTCCTATGCCGCCTGGCCACTGTCCCTCCGACGGGAATCAGCTAGAGCTGCCGTCCTCTGCTCCTCTGCTTCACCAAAGGAGGGAGAAGGGTGAGAATTGAAATAGAGATTTTCCAGGGTGCCCAATGCTAAATCCGTGACTCACATAAATAGTGTTTTTGTACTGCGGGTTAGTTTCGATAAAGCTCAGGGGTCACTTCACAAATGAGCTAGCGCCTCTCGGGTTGGGCCACACGTGGGCTGTCCGCTTCCGGATGCTGGGCCACCGCTTGGCCCGCTCACGCCATGCCGCGTTGGGCCACGCACGCGCCTGCGGGCCGAGCCTGGACGCTCAGGCCTTTTCTTTTTGTGTTGTTTTTGTTTTGTTAATTCAGTGCTCTTCAAAAAATGAAAATAAAATGTAGGAAAATCACAAAAATGCGAAACCAATTTTGTTAGACTCCTAAAATCATGATCTATCTATTAGCGTATTTGGTTCATCTAGTTTTAAATTTTTTCCTGGGTTGCTCTAATTATTTTAAAATGTTTGATATTGTTAAAATGAGAATTTGTGAGAAAATAGTGATAGTGTTGACCCTAAAAATTTTATAGTAACTTCCTAATATTATTAAGTGCTCACTATAATTTTTGTAGCTCCAGGATAATTAGTTTGCTTGATAGATAATGATCTCCTATTTTGAATAAAGATTAAATCGATATAATAGAATAAAGAAACACCTTGGAATTATATAGCTAAAACACTTGTTGGGAAATGACATCTTTCTCGATGATGTTGATACATAGATTAGTACGTTAGTCGTTAGAGCTAGCTTGTTAGTTCGTAGTATGTACTATGTTTTAAGAGTTGTTGTTGCCTTGTTAATTAACTGTTGCATCATCTCTGCATCGTATTGCATACCAAAATAGGAACGATGATGGATCGCGGAGTCATTGGGAGTTGCTGGTGAGATGGTACTTTTGGAGATCGTGTCACCAAGATGGAATACTAGCTTTTGGTTATATGTTATCTAGGCAAGCCCCGGTGCATAACCCTACCTTTCTGCACTTTATATTATGTTTGTGCATTAAGCTTTAAGGAGTTGAATGAAACCCACTTGCATATATATATCCTTATCCTATGAGTCTTACTAGTGTGACAGAACCGTGTAGATTTCTATGCTATAGGACTCCGGTAGAAGTCGAGTGATTGCATATCACTCACGAGAGATAGGAAATATATTATTGTTGCTACTATATTATTATCACCTGGAATATATATGAATGATAATTGGAGACCGGGCGGAATGGTACTTTGGATCTAGACTTGGTTTAGCATTCGAGCGAGGCTTAGATTGCATTTGTTCCGCCTATGTCGGTTAAGGACCGGCCGTTGCATTGGGTTCTAGGCAGGTCACAGACTTATTATCCTGAACACATACTTGTGTATGGGCTCAGGAAGACTCATTGCTCTCTTGTCATGGGTTCCAGCTCTTTTTGGACCGACTGATTGGAGGCGGGGATGGTGGAGGTCTAAGCACCACACTGAGTTCGGGACTCAAGAGCTGGGGCTTGGAGTCCAAGTTTGGACAAGGACCTAGACCCTATGATAGGAGGGTAGTGGGTTATTGTAGATCGACTCACTAAGTCACCACATTTTCTTCCTGTCAAGACTATATATCCCACTATCCAATACGCCAAGATATATTTAGCAAGAATTATGAGTCTCCATAGAATACCAAAGACCATAGTGTCTGATCGGGGTACACAGTTTGTCTCTAGTTTTTGGAAACAATTGCATTCTTCATTGGATACCAAGCTCCCGTATAGTACAGTTTATCATCCACAGACTGATGGACAGACTCAAAGAGTCAATCAAGTGCTTGAAGATATGTTAAGGTGTTGTGTCCTTAATTATTCCAACAAGTGGGACGAATGCTTACCTTTGGCCGAATTCTCATATAACAATAGTTATCAGGAAAGCAATAGAATGGCTCCATTTGAAGCACTCTATGGTCGTAGATGCAGAACATCATTGAGTTGGTCTGAGCCCCCAGAAAGAAGATTCTTTGGAGTTGACCTTGTGAAAGAAACCGAAGACAAGGTTAGGCAAATATAGAGTAATTTGAAAATAGCTCAGTCCCGCCAGAAGAGTTATGCGGATAGACGACGGAGACCATTGGTGTTTAACAAAGGCGATTTTGTATATCTGAAAGTATCACCAATGAAGGGAGTTAACCGTTTTGGTGTTAAAGGCAAGTTAGCACCCCGATACATTGGACCATTTCAAATTTTGGAGAGATATGGAAAAGTGGCCTATCGCTTGAAATTACCAGAACATTTATCAGCTGTACATGATGTGTTCCATGTGTCTCAGTTGAAGAAGTGTCTCCGAGTGCCTGAGCAGAATGTTGAAGTTGAAGGAGTGGAACTTAAACCAGATCTGACTTATTCAGAATATCCTATCCGAGTATTGGATCAGAAAGATCGTGTTACCCGGAGGAGAACAATAAAGTTCTACAAGATACAATGGAATAAACATTCAGAAGAGGAAGCTACTTGGGAATCAGAAGATTACTTGTTAGAAAAGTTTCCAGAGTTTCTTGCGTCATTATAGAATAGAGTACTGTAAGTTAAGCTCGGTTGTTACAAATTGTGTTTTGTAAAGGAACCTCAGTTGTTTTATGGATGAGAATTGGATGTTTTTGGATTGACACATTTCCTTTTCCATTACTTACCCCATGGCTTTGAGTCTCGGGGCGAGATTTCTTTTAGGGGGAAGGATTGTAACACCTCGAGTGTTTAAATATTAAAAATCGGACATATCATCATATGCATTGCAAGGCATTGGTTATATTGTAAACTTTGATATGCATTCACTAAAACAAGTTTACATTTATGTTATAAGTATTGCTTGGTATTGTTTGAATCAAGTTTGAAATCTTTGTATTGATTTGAAATTCCGAAAACCCTGATTTTCAATATTTAAATCCGACCCTGAAAATCCATTTCAAAATCGAAGCATATTTTGGGGTTGAGTCTTAAAGCAAAGTTGTAGAGCTTGTCGAGTTGTACAAAATTTGTTTTTGGAGTTTTTCAAGTTGTTTAGTAAAATTTGAAGTTATTTAAAAAGGCGAAATTCCTTAAATATCCCCGCTTTAAATTCAAAAGTTCATTTCAAAATGTAGGCCGAATTTGGGTATGGTTTCAAAAGAAAAGTTGTAGAACTTTTGATTTTGAACAACTTTTGTTTTTGGAGATTTTTGAGTTGTTACGAAAATTTGGGAGTAATTTGGGAATTTTGGCGAATGGCAAAACTGTAATTTTTGTGAACAGTGTCCACCGCCGAAGCTACATGGCCGGCGATCTTCGGTTTGATTCCAGGCGCGGTCGTGGCCGTCTTTGGCATCGCGCTAGCGCGGTGAAGGTCACAGCGTAGCTTCCTTGAGCTTCTGAGCCACTCTATTTAGCCTTGGCCGTCGCCGTTCGTCCCCGCTCTCTTGCTCTGTTTTCTCCCGCCGCCACCACCATTCTCCGTTGAGCCCTCGCCGTCGAACCAACGTCTGCACCATTGTAGTGATGCGTGTCCCAGCTCCGCTAGTTCCTTGCGCACCCAGCCAGCCAGCTCTAGTCGCTTGATTTCACCGTGAACTCGCCGTTCATCATTTTCTTCCTCGCGGCCGGCAACTTCACCGTCGTGTGCGCGTCGCCGTGGCTGGAGCTTCACGGTGTGTCTTTGTCATTGCTGAGCGTACCGTTAGCTTCGCCTTGATGCCGTACTGCTTTGTGAATTGTTCTTTCGTCATTTCATCCACCATAGCCGCCGGAGTGCCGTCGTCGACGTCTGTTTCACCGCCGTGGAGGCTGTGCTCGTCGAATTCCTTCACCATAGCTCCTTCGGTCTGGTTCTCTGCTCAGTCGTGTTCGGGGTGAGCTGCTGAACCTTCCTCGGTGTTTTGTTTAACCGCTACCGCAGTGGTGTCACCAGCGTCGTGCAGCCGAGCCGCCGTGTACGCCATGGCCGGCGTTGAGCTAGAATTGAGTCGTAATCGGTGCAACTAAGGACGGCAGTAGGTGCACATAGTCGTGGGGAACATGTTGGTGTTGTCGCCATCGCTGGTGATCTCGCCGTCGTCGAGATTTCGCCGGTCAGCGCGTGTGTCGCCGTGGTCCAAGCGCGAGGTAGAAGATGACAAGTGGGACCCGGTTGTCAGTGACTCAGCGTTCAAAATGGATTTTCTATTTTTCTGAAATAAGTGAATAGTGTCTATTTTTGTTATTTTTGTGTAGATTTATTTAGAGCTCAAAAAATTATGAAAATTTTTGTGTGACTTCTCTATGATGTGTATTATTTAGGAAAAATATGAAATGTTGATTTTCAGTACTTTTTGAATGTGATAAAAATTGCTCAATTAATTAATAAATGAGTTTCCAGGATTTTTCTAGGCTTATTTATGTATCCAAAAATTATGAAAATTGTTTTGTCACTTAGTTTTCATGTGATGAACATATACAAAAATTTTGAGGTCAATTGGAACAAGTTGATTTATTTCATAATTATTAATTAATTAATTAATTCATAAAAGCAAATAGTAACCTTTAGTGATTTAGGTTTTGTTTGAGTTTTTGATTAAGTAATGTCCTTGGGTCATTAGTTGGTAATGATCCTTGGCAATTGTTGTTAGTGTTGCGAAAATAGTTTAGTTAGTTTGACTTGTAACTGTACCGCAAAGGAAAGTTGTATTCAAGTGTTAAATTTTGTATCCATCATCGAGCATCATGTTTCGTATTCCGCATCATGTTAAGCATGGCATTGTTACTACATGTAGTGAACGAAGGTGAGCACGTGGTAGTTAATCAAGTAGTTGAGGAGGTTGATCCGTCTGTGGAGGTTGGTGTTGATATCGGTGGAACGACTCCGGACCTAGACTTTTCCGTCAACAAAGGCAAGCCCCGGATGCATACAACCCTACCTTGTATTTTACAAATTGATTTCACTTTTGCTTCTTTTTACTGCATTAAGTGATTAGGAGTTAAGTGGAAACCTAATTGGTGCATTACCAACCTTGTTGTTCCATATTTACCATATTACTAGTTTTAAAATCGTATATGCCTAGTTTTGCTTAGCTATGCTTAGAACGGTGAAAGTCGGGTGATTACCTGTCATCTGCAAGTTTTAAATGGAGCTTTGGTTAATTATGTTAACATGTGATATGGGAATGTGGAGTAATAAATCTAGACCGGGCGGACTCGGTGTGTGTGAGCCACAAGACATAGAGGTCTTGTGAGCAGGTTCTTTCCGTCTGTGTCGATTAAGGTCCGTCCGTTGTTGAATTGCATGAGGTGAGACTTTGTAGTACTAACCACATACTTCGGTAAGCCTTAACTTGGCTATTCTATTACGAGAATGGCTACTCGCGCACTGGGAGTGGAGAGATGGCGAGAATAGCGTGTACCCATGTGGCAATGGGCTGGATTGGTGGAGTACTGTATTCTCGGGTGGCGCGGACCTGTTTTTGTTTTAGAGGATCCGAGGGTAGGTTGGTATATGTAGGTCGGGGACCTACATATGTCGTGTGGTCTGGAATTCCTAGCTGGGTTATAATCGGTTCGAATCGTCGTTGCTCCTCGGTTATGGAGACTCAACTCACTGTTCATCATCGTAGTAATTAATAACTGGAACCTGAGGATGGTATGAGAAAGTGTTGGATACGAAGTTTCATGATCTCAATATGGATCGTGTCAGCTTTGTATATGATCTTTATGAAGTTTTAAACGTTGATATAAAGAATTTTGTTAAAATGCTTTTACACAAAAGAACCTTGATTATTGCTAAAGCCATACCTTGAATCCCATGAGCCTGCATTCCTATGTTCTTTTAAATTCTTATTTTGGTTAAGTCTTGTTGAGTACTTTTATACTCAGGGTTCGTTGACCCTTGTTGCAGGTGAGGCTCATGAGCAGATCTGTTTTGGATCGTGCTGCATGACTGTTGTTCAGTGCGATGATGATAATTAAATGTGTGGCCCTTGGGCAGGGCAGATTATGTTGTGTGTTTTGTAATATATTATAATGCCACTCCACTACTTTGGTTTGTTTTATTATCGAACTTAGTTGTATGGTTTGAAAACAAATGGTTTGTAAACTAAGTCTTCCGCTAATTTTACTCTGATATATCTATTTGAATAAACTGTTGTAATGCTGCAATGACTCTGTAATGTGATCCTGCTCGGAAATCGTGGATGATTCGGGGTTCCCCGAGGACACCCGACAGTCTTCTTAAGTTACCGGGAACGTATGCATAGATGTCAAAGGTCGTTGGACAGTGACAGGTGCATGTGGGCCCTATAATTTAGGAGGTTCTGCCACAGAATGGTATCAGAGCGATCATCACAAAGTTTTTGTGGTATTGGTTTACGAAAACTTCAAAATGATTTGGGATGACTAAATTTAACTTGATTAATTTGGTCCAAATTGCTTCTGACTTGTCTTATTTCTTTCTCACCATTCCTTATTTGATTAAAAAGGTTTTGTGTGGTGGAGTAGTAATCTTATTATGCCCTATATAAAAACAAATGTTGTTTATTTTCGTTTTAAGCTTTGGTGGTTTTGTTCGTCAGAACGATTCATGCATCATAATTAAGTTACTTGTTACTTCCTTCGTCTCTAAGTCTGGGGTGAGTAGTGTGTATGGGTTGAGTGTGTAGTCCATTCTTACTGCTCTTGAGACTATTGTCAGATTGTTTTACTTGGATTAATACTGCTCGTATAGTATGGCTCGTACCAAGAAAACACCCTGTAAGTCCACTGGGCCCAAAGGAGTTCCTCGGTACCAACTAGCCCCTAGGAATGATGGTGCTAGCCGTAGCAGCTCTAGGCCTGATTCTCAGGCGGAGATACAGAGGATTTCTACAGAGTTAGCCCAAGCTATTAGAGATAGGGCTATGGACGCCATTCAGGTGGGCAGATTACAGGAGCAACTAAGACGTCTCACCACCGCTCATAGGAACTGCGAACGTATGTTAGTTCGTATGGTGGAAGGAAGGAATGAAGCTTGGCATAGGGAAAATATAGCTAGAGCTAGAACTCATGAGTTAGAATTTTATGTAGAAGACTTAGAAGAGCATAATACCTATCTGCATGAGGAAGTTCATAGGCTAAGCAATCTCCTAGATCCAAATCATGAACCCCAAGCTGATGAAATGGATCCCGGTGTTATCCTTGTCGATGGTAGTGAATCGGAAGGAGAAGAAGAAGAAGATCCCGAAGAATTAGTAATGATCGATGAAAGTGACAATGAAGGCGGTAATATTTCCAGAATGGATACCGAGCCTGAAGTTTGATGTAATCGCAAAAAGGAGTAGAGTTGTGAAATAGTTAGTTCTAGTTTAAGTTAAGTAGTCTTGTTTAAATGCGGTTTTGTGTTTAAATAAGTGAAACTAGTGTAATGAGTTGCAGTCCACTCTTTTATCAATCAATAAAGGCTTGTGAAGTAAAGTTTGGTTTGTTGTGAACAGATGCGTCATACGCGGGGTTCGTATATTCCTGGTACTTCACAAAATGAGAACGATATTCCAGATCCGCCACCAGTTCCAACAAATCTAGCGGATGCTATAGCCGCACTTGTCAATGTGACGGTTGAAAATTCACGTTTGCTTCATGAGATGGCTCAAAGTAATTAGAATCAGATGCATGGAAACCGTGGTCGCCATCATAATAGGCAGGAGGCTACATATGTGGACTTCATAGATACAAAACCCCCAGTGTTCACTAAGGCAGATGAACCATTGGAGGCTGATGATTGGCTTAGGACCATGGAGCAGAAGTTTGATCTTATACCATGCACAGAGTTTCAGAAACCAGTCTTTGCTGCTCAGCAACTTAGAGGTGCAGCCGGTGCTTGGTATGCAAATCTTATGGCCATGCAACCCGCAGGTGTTCCGTTAACTTGGATAGAGTTTCGTACTGCTTTCAGAGCCCATTATATCCCGGAGGGAGTTATGGCTATGAAGCTGGATGAATTTCTTGCTTTGAGGCAAGGGGACCAAACCATGATGCAGTATATGGGAAGATTCAATCACCTATCACAATATGCACCTGAACATGTCAACACTGATGCCAAGAAAAAGAAATGGTTCATGAGAGGTCTGAATACCAAATTACAGACTATGATGACAACTTGTACCAATGTCACTTATCATGAGGCAGTGAATATTGCTATTGCTTCAGAGGCAAAGTATCGGCAGCATAAGGAGCTCAAAAAGAAAAAGAGTATGCCGTCTGGATCTTATGGGGGAAATCCAAAGAGGCAAAGGGTGATTTATCATCCAGTTAATCATAATCGTCCTCCTTATCATCCGCCGCAGTTTCAAGCCGGTCAGCAATCAAATGTCTGTCCTGCTACAACTTATCAGAATCCACAACCAACAAATGCTTCTGGGGTTTCTGCTTCAACACCCTAGGGTCACAAGTATCCCTGTTTCAATTGTGGCAAGCCTGGTCATTTCTCGAGAGAATGTCCGTATCCAAGGTAGTCTAATCCCAATTATCAGAAGGCCCCTGCAAACCAACAACAGGCTCAGGCACAAAACAAGAATAACAATCAGAATGCTCAGAAAGGCAAAGATGAAAGGAAGACAGGACGGGTGTTCTATATTCAAGCTGGGAAGATTCCTGAAGAAGAGCCAGTGATGATGGGTATGTTTCCTGTTGCCAATCATCCTGCAGTTATACTTTTTGATTCTGGCGCATTGCATTCATTCATCAATAGAACATTTGTGGTGAAGTATGAAATTTCAATTGGGACAACAAAGGAAAATTTCTTTGTACAGTCGCTCGGGGGACGTCTGTGTACTAAGGAAATGGTATACCAGGTGCCCATAAACCTGGGTGGGCATATTTTCCCACTACCATGATTATCCTTAAGGATCAAGATATAGATGTAATCTTACGAATGAATTGAATGTATCAGCATAAGGCTGTTATAGATGCTTTGAATAGAACTATAAGGGTGAGTTTGCCAGATAGAACTTCTCAACTTCTCATCCAACTTCTAACCTTAAGAAGATCGGTTAAGCGTAGTTTGTGCAACCGCCCAAAAGAGATTAGAGATATCCCGGTAATATGTGAATTTCCTGATGTGTTTCCTGAAGATTTACCCGGTCTACCACCTGATAGGGATGTCCAGTTTAACATAGAATTGTAACCTAGAACAGCTCTGATTTCTTGGAGAGCTTATAGGATGCCACCTAAGGAGTTAGTCGAGTTGAAAACTCAGTTGCAAGAATTGATTGAGAAGGGGTTTATACAACCTAGTTCATTGCCTTGGGGGTGTCCGGCAATTTTTGTGAAAAATAAAGATGAGACTCTGAGGTTATGTGTTGATTATCGTCCGTTGAATGAAGTGACCATCAAGAATAAATATACATTACCTCGGATAGATTTGCTTTTTAATCAATCGGCCGGAGCCAAGGTTTTCTCAAGATAGATTTGAGGTCGGGGATATCATCAAATCAAGATAAAGCTCAAGATATTCCCAAAACGGCATTTACCACAAGATATGGATTATATGAATATTTGGTAATGTCTTTTGGTTTGACCAATGCTCCACTCATTTCATGTATTTGATGAATTCAGTATTCATGCACGAGAGCTAGACAAATTTGTAGTGGTGTTTATTGATGATATTCTAGTATATTCCAAGAATAAGGAAGAACATGCGAAACACCTCGAATTGTTCGACTCACTTGAGGAACATCAACTATATGCCAAGTTCAAAAAGTGTAATTTTTGGCTTAAGGAAGTACAATTTCTTGGACACATCTTGTCGTGGGAGGGAGTTGTTTGTTGATCCAAGCAAAGTGAAGGATGTGCTTGATTGGAAACCACCAACCACAGCTTCATCAAGTTCGGAGTTTTCGGGATTGGCGGGGTATTACCGTCGGTTTATTCCAGATTTCTCTAAAGTATCAAAGTCCATAACTCGAGTTATCAAGAACCAAGTCAAGTTTGCCTAGTCATCCGATTATGAAGAGGCTTTCCGGACTTTGAAGAGACTGTTGACCATTGCACCAAATTAGCCTAACTCGATATCGAGAAGCCGTTTGATGTTTATTGTGATGCTTCGTATTGGTATTGGATGTGTGTTGATGCAAGAAGGCCGAGTCATTGCTTATGCATCCAGCAACTTAAGCAACATGAAGAACACTATCCGACTCATGATCCGGAGTTAGCGGTTGTGGTCCATGCTCAAGATTTGGCGGCATTACCTACTTGGTAATATGTGCCATATTTATACTGCACCACAAGAGCTTAAAATATATCTTTACTTAGTCAGAGTTGAATATGCGACAAAGAAGATGGTTAGAGCTGATTAAAGATTATGACTTGGAAGTACATTATCACCCCGGTAAAGCAAATGTGGTGGCAGATGCTCTCAGTCGCAAAAGTTATTGCAATTGCCCGACAAGAAGAACAATGGGTCCGACTTTATGTCAAGAGATGGAGAAGTTAAATGTAGAAGTAATTCAACAAGGTAGTTTGACCAACATAATTGTTGAAGCCACTATTCGAGATCAAGTTATTCTTTGCTCGGAAGGAAAACAAGGGTGTAGCCCATATTAAGGAAAGAGTCGAATGGAAAGGCGGAATGTTTCAAAGATAGATAATGAAGGTGTGCTATGGTTCAAGGATCGCTTTGGTGGTACCAAAAGTTCCCGAGTTGCGGCAATCAATTCTTGAAGAAGCACATGCTACTAGGTTATCTATCCATCCGGGAAGCAACAAGATGTACCATGACTTAAAACAAAGGTTTTGGTGGACCAAAATGAAGATAGAAATTGCAAGATATATAGCAAAGTGTGATACTTGTCAGAAAGTGAAAGCTATACATTTGAGGTCTGCTAAACAACTGCAACCATTACCTATTCCAGCTTGGAAGTGGGAGGACATAAGTATGGACTTTATTGTTGGTCTACCCAAGACATCAAAGGGATTTGACTCAATATGGGTTATTGTAGATCGACTCACTAAGTCAGCACATTTTCTTCCTGTCAAGACTATATATCCCACTGTCCAATACGCCAAGATATATTTAGCAAGAATTATGAGTCTCCATGGAATACCAAAGACCATAGTGTCCGATCGGGGTACACAGTTTGTCTCCAATTTTTGGAAACAATTGCATTCTTCATTGGATATCAAGCTCCTGTATAGTACAGCTTATCATCCATGCAGATCGATAGATGATCGAAAGAGTCAATCAAGTGCTTGAAGATATGTTAAGGTGTTGTGTCCTTAATTATTCCAACAAGTGGGACGAATGCTTACCTTTGGCCGAATTCTCATATAACAATAGTTATCAGGAAAGCATTAGAATGGCTCCATTTGAAGCACTCTATGGTCATAGATGCAGAACATTATTGAGTTGGTCTGAGCTCGGAGAAAGAAGATTCTTTGGAGTTGACCTTGTGAAAGAAACCGAAGACAAGGTTAGGCAAATACAGAGTAATTTGAAAATAGCTCAGTCCCGCCAGAAGAGTTATGCGGATAGACGACGAAAACCATTGGTGTTTAACAAAGGCGATTTTGTATATCTGAAAGTATCACCAATGAAGGGAGTTAACCGTTTTGGTGTTAAAGGCAAGTTAGCACCCCGATACATTGGACCATTTCAAATTTTGGAGAGATATGGAAAAGTGGCCTATCGCTTGAAATTACCAGAACATTTATCAGTTGTACATGATGTGTTCCATGTGTCTCAGTTGAAGAAGTGTCTCCGAGTGCCTGAGCAGAATGTTGAAGTTGAAGGAGTGGAACTTGAACCAGATCTGACTTATTCAGAATATCCTATCCGAGTGTTGGATCAGAAAGATCGTGTTACTCGGAGGAGAACAATAAAGTTCTACAAGATACAATGGAATAAACATTTAACAGAGGAAGCTACTTGGGAATCAGAAGATTACTTGTTAGAAAAGTTTCCAGAGTTTCTTGCGTCATTATAAAATAGAGTACTGTAAGTTAAGCTCGGTTGTTACAAATTGTGTTTTGTAAAGGAACCTCAGTTGTTTTATGGTTGAGAATTGGATGTTTTTGGATTGACACATTTCCTTTTCCATTACTTACCCTATGGCTTTGAATCTCAGGGCGAGATTTCTTTTAGGGGGAAGGATTGTAACACCTCGGGTGTTTAAATATTAAAAACCGGACATATCATCATATGCATTGCAAGGCATTGGTTATATTGTAAACTTTGATATGCATTCACTAAAACAAGTTTACATTTATGTTATAAGTATTGCTTGGTATTGTTTGAATCAAGTTTGAAATCTTTGTATTGATTTGAAATTCCGAAAACCCTGATTTTCAATATTTAAATCCGACCCTGAAAATCCATTTCAAAATTGAATCATATTTTGGGGTTGAGTCTTAAAGCAAAGTTGTAGAGCTTGTCGAGTTGTACAAAGTTTGTTTTTGGAGTTTTTCAAGTTGTTTAGTAAAATTTGAAGTTATTTAAAAAGGCGAAATTCCTTAAATATCCCCGCTTTAAATTCAAAAGTTCATTTCAAAATGTAGGCCGAATTTGGGTATGGTTTCAAAAGCAAAGTTGTAGAACTTTTGATTTTGAACAACTTTTGTTTTTGGAGATTTTTGAGTTGTTATGAAAATTTGGGAGTAATTTGGGAATTTTGGCGAATGGCAAATCTGTAATTTTGTGAATAGTGTCCACCGCCGAAGCTACATGGCCGGTGATCTTCGGTTTGATTCCAGGCGTGGTCGTGGCCGTCTTTGGCTTCGTGCTGGCGCGGCGAAGGTCACAGCGCATCTTCCTTGAGCTTCTGAGCCACTCTATTTAGCCTTGGCCGTCGCCGTTCGTCCCCGCTCTCTTGCTCTGTTTTCTCCCGCCGCCACCGCCATTCTCCGTTGAGCCCTCGCCGTCGAACCAACGTCTGCGCCATTGTAGCGATGCATGTCCCAGCTCCGCTTGTTCCTTGCACACCCAGCCAGCTAGCTCTAGTCGCTTGATTTCGCCGTGAACTCACCGTTCATCATTTTCTTCCTCGCGGCCGGCAACTTCACCGTCGTGTGCGCGTCGCCGTGGCTGGAGCTTCACGGTGTGTCTTTGTCATTGCTGAGCGTACCATTAGCTTCGCCTTGATGCCGTACTGCTTTGTGACTTGTTCTTTCATCATTTCATCCACCGCAGCCACCGGAGTGCCGTCGTCGACGTCTGTTTCACCGCCGTGGAGGTTGTGCTCGTCGAATTCCTTCACCATAGCTCCTTCGGTCTGGTTCTCTGCTCAGTCGTGTTTGGGGTGAGCTGCTGAACCTTCCTCGGTGTTTTGTTTAACTGCTACCGCAGTGGTGTCGCCGCCGTGTCCGCCATGGCCGGCGTTGACCTAGAATTGAGTCGTAATCGGTGCAACTAAGGACGGCAGTAGGTGCACATAGTCGTGGGGAACATGTTGGTGTAGTCGCCATCGCCGGTGATCTCGCCGTCGTCGAGATTTCGCCGGTCAGCGCGCGTGTCGCCGTGGTCCAAGCGCGAGGTAGAAGATGACAAGTGGGACCCGGTTGTCAGTGACTCAGCGTTCAAAATGGATTTTCTATTTTTCTGAAATAAGTGAATAGTGTCTATTTTTGTTATTTTTGTGTAGATTTATTTAGAGCTCAAAAAATTATGAAAATTTTTGTGTGACTTCTCTATGATGTGTATTATTTAGGAAAAATATTAAATGTTGATTTTCAGTACTTTTTGAATGTGATAAAAATTGCTCAATTAATTAATAAATGAGTTTCCAGGATTTTTCTAGGCTTATTTATGTATCCAAAAATTATGAAAATTGTTTTGTCACTTAGTTTTCATGTGATGAACATATACAAAAATTTTGAGGTCAATTGGAACAAGTTGATTTATTTCATAATTATTAATTAATTAATTAATTCATAAAAGCAAATAGTAACCTTTAGTGATTTAGGTTTTGTTTGAGTTTTTGATTAAGTAATGTCCTTGGGTCATTAGTTGGTAATGATCCTTGGCAATTGTTGTGAGTGTTGCGAAAATAGTTTAGTTAGTTTGACTTGTAACTGTACCGCGAAGGAAAGTTGTATTCAAGTGTTAAATTTTGTATCCATCATCGAGCATCATGTTTCGTATTCCGCATCATGTTAAGCATGGCATTGTTACTACGTGTAGTGAACGAAGGTGAGCACGTGGTAGTTAATCAAGTAGTTGAGGAGGTTGATCCATCTGTGGAGGTTGGTGTTGATATCGGTGGAACGACTCCGGACCTAGACTTTTCCGTCAACGAAGGCATGCCCCGGATGCATACAACCCTACCTTGTATTTTACAAATTGATTTCGCTTTTGCTTCTTTTTACTGCATTAAGTGATTAGGAGTTAAGTGGAAACCTAATTGGTGCATTACCAACCTTGTTGTTCCATATTTACCATATTACCAGTTTTAAATTCGTATATGCCTAGTTTTGCTTAGCTATGCTTAGAATGGTGAAAGTCGGGTGATTACCTGTCATCTGCAAGTTTTAAATGGAGCTTTGGTTAATTATGTTAACATGTGATATGGGAATGTGGAGTAATAAATCTAGACCGGGCAGACTCGGTGTGTGTGAGCCACAAGACATAGAGGTCTTGTGAGCAGGTTCTTTCCGTCTATGTCGATTAAGGTCCGTCCGTTGTTGAATTGCATGAGGTGAGACTTTGTAGTACTAACCACATACTTCGGTAAGCCTTAACTTGGCTATTCTATTACGAGAATGGCTACTCGCGCACTGGGAGTGGAGAGATGGCGGGAATAGCGTGTACCCACGTGGCAATGGGCTGGATTGGTGGAGTACTGTATTCTCGGGTGGCGCGGACCCGTTCTTGTTTTAGAGGATCTGAGGGTAGGTTGGTATATGTAGGTCGGGGACCTACATATGTCATGTGGTCTGGAATTCCCAGCTGGGTTCTAATCGGTTCGAATCGTCGTTGCTCCTCGGTTATGGAGACTCAACTCACTGTTCATCATCGTAGTAATTAATAACTGGAACCTGAGGATGGTATAAGAAAGTGTTGGATACGAAGTTTCATGATCTCAATACGGATCGTGTCAGCTTTGTATATGATCTTTATGAAGTTTTAAACGTTGATATAAAGAATTTTGTTAAAATGCTTTTACGCAAAAGAACCTTGATTATTGCTAAAGCCATACCTTGAATCCCATGAGCCTGCATTCCTATGTTCTTTTAAATTCTTATTTCGGTTAAGTCTTGTTGAGTACTTTTGTACTCAGGGTTCGTTGACCCTTGTTGCAGGTGAGGCTCATGAGCAGATCTGTTTTGGATCGTGCTGCATGACTGGTGTTCAGTGCGATGACGATAATTAAATGTGTGGCTCTTGGGCAGGGCAACTTATGTTGTGTGTTTTGTAATATATTATAATGCCACTCCACTACTTTGGTTTGTTTTATTATCGAACTTAGTTGTATGGTTTGAAACAAATAGTTTGTAAACTATGTTATTGTAAGTCTTCCGCTAATTTTACTCTGATGTATCTATTTGAATAAACTGTTGTAATACTGCAATGACTCTGTAATGTGATCCTGCTCGGAAATCATGGATGATTCGGGTTTCCCCGAGGACACCCGACAGTCTTCTTAAGTTACCGGGAACATATGCATAGATGTCAAAGGTTGTTGGACAGTGACAGGTGCATGTGGGCCCTATAATTTAGGAGGTTCTGCCACAATATTCCGCTATTATAAATAATAAATATTATACTCTGATGTTACATGGAAAGTGATGTAAGAAATGGCTAAAATGTTGTAAGCTTTATTCCCTCATTTGTGATCCTGATGAAAAATGTGGATTTTTGGGTTCTCCCTTGGGGTGTGCTCGACGGAACCGCGTAAATTGGTGTCCTCCCTTGAGTACTTAGTGTCTAATGGAAGACAAGTACTCCTATGAGGCACTAGATTAGGCAGTTCTACCACAAGATCAATCCCCAAACCCTAACTCAAGTCTCCCCTTTTGCATTAATGGATCATGAGGATTCCTTGGTGGGAAACAATCCAAGGGTAAGGATCAAGCATGCTACAACTCAATCCTCTCAAGATTTGGTTTAGATTTCCTCTCATATGGATTATTGGATATTTTTGCAAGACAAGATGAAATCCCACTCTTTATCTTGGAAGCAAGGATGGCAAGTGTTGGATCTCCAACCCTGATGACAAGGAACTCATCAAGAGTCCAAGCTAAGGTGCCATGCCCAATCTCTCTTTATCTTTAGGATTTTCTCTTAACTAAGTAATCACTAGTTACACTAGTTAACCTAAGCTAAACCATAAGTAACCTAAGCCTAGTCACCTACCTAAGCTACACTAAGAATACCTAGCACATGTATGAAGGCCTCAACCCAAGATCTAGGCATGAACCCTAAGACTTTCACCTAAGAACCTAAGAGCATAGGTTCTGTCGCCCAACTGACGGAGTGTCCATTATTAGTACAGAGTATCCATCAATCCCAAGTCTAGCCACCAACAGCCTAAGTTCCCTTCAGAGCGATGCAGCGGAGTGTCCGCCACCCATGCCGTTGCGTCCGCTGAATTGTAAAGGTGCACAACAAGAGAACCTGAGAGCACTCACCCCAAACCGAAGCTTCTGTCACCCACGGAGGAGCGTCTGTTGAATTATAAGGAACAATGACCCTACAGACCGAGAAAGCCCAGTTCATACCAAATCATCCGTTAGTCGGTCGGGCCATCCGATAGTAGCAGAGAACCTTAGAACTGACTAATCCTAAACCTACCGGAGTCTCCGTGACCTCCCATGGGGTATTCGTCAACCTGTATAGAGCCAAGCAGAGACACTACATCTCAAATCCCTACACAGTGGAGCGTTCGTCGCCTAGGGCGGAGTGTCCGCTAGTCACAGAGAGTGTGAGTTGGTTCAAGTAATCTACCCAAGTAACCAACCACCACCTATATAGCTTAGCTATCAAATAATGCAACATCAGAGCCATAGTTATATGTCTTTTCCCAAGTTCCCAATCAACTCTGAATCTCTTTATCTATCGCACAACCATCTCCAATTCTCGGATCCTCTCTTTTCAGGTTCGGTTATCTCATCATGTGAGGATCGCGTGTGAGTCATCACCAATAGCCGGATCTTCAGGAATCGGCAGCATTATCAGGCAAGCACCCCACTACTATAAGCCCTATTTTAGATACTTATGAAATTCCATTATGAGTTAAGCATTACATATAAATTGGGTAGTAATCTTGTTCACTCTAAACTTAGAGTCACTCATTAATCTATTAGAAGCCTCTCACCTAAATGATGGGAATGGGAACGCTTAATTGCTTAGTTGCTTAGCTATGGTAGAAGTCGAGCATGAGAAGGGAACTCATACTCACGTGTGTAGAAGGATACACTTGGATAATTAATCACTAAAACCAACAAGGGTACAATTTGATTTACTTTCCTAATCTGGATAGGATTCACTTCACTAAAGGTTATAAACTTGGACACCACCTTGGTAACTCTGCTCATGCGAGGGGTAGGTCGTTGTGAGTGTGGGATCACAAGTGACGTAGCTCGTGGAGCAGTTAAGGACCGTTTATTAGGATACGTGAGTGCGAGTAACCACCCGTACAGACCACATGTCGCGGATGGGGTCGACAAGCTAGCTGAGTAACTAATTGTGACCAGTTTATCCGTAAAACTGGCAAGGGGGTTGGCACCGGTCGGGAATGTCCGGGACATTGACCGGGCACCAGTCGAACCTTTCATGAGACACTCGGGCCGGATTAGAAAAATGTTGGAGAACATGAGGCAACCCTTACTACCGGGCCCGGTGTATGGAGGTTAGTCCTGTTTCTCCGTGTGGGTACAGTTATACACCTCTGCAGATTTCGAAAGCCTAAAGTCCTTCGGGACAGAACCATTCGGTTGTTCCTACTTTCTATACCCATGGTAGAGTAATGATGGAACTTGGCTATGGTATTGTTTACATAAGTTAATCACTTCTTCTGTTATGATGAACTTTTAATGTTATCTTCTTAAAATGAATCATGAGCATGTCATCCAAGGAACGCCATGTACCTTTCGCAAATGTACAAATGCCTAATAATACCCTTTGCATCAACCAAATATCTATGTGTTGGAATTAAGTTCTGCGAGTACGAAATGTACTCATGATGCTGCCGTTAAGTTGTTTTGTAGGTGCGTGATAGAACTGGTAGAGCCACGGCTCTAACCACCGCTGCATAGTAGCACTTGGAAGGGGCATTCCGATTGTAATACAAGTTAACTCCGAAGTATCGACTGAGTGATCAAGAGTTGTCAACCGTAGAAGGCACTACTACACAAACGAATATGCGCAGCGTTGCACTTTTGCACTCCGTGGCGGGCACCTATTTTTGCCCGCTACGGTAAATCCCACGATTTACCGCGGCGGGCACTTTTGCCCGTCATGGTAAATCGATTTACCGTGGTAGACATATTAAGATGCCCGCCACGGTAAATACCCTATTTATCGTGGCGGACATCGTAAGGTGTCCGCCACGGTAAATCAATTTACCGTGGCGGACAACGTTAAAAGCCCGCCACGGAAAAGGCCTAGGCCCAAGCTGGCCCGATATTCGTCTACACGTATATATAGGTATACTTAAGGTTTCGGGGGGGCCAAGTCGGCCTCTCTTCCTCCCCACGCGCTCCAGGTCAGGCCGCCCCGACGGCGGCGGTGGAGGCCCCGACGGCGCCCCTTCCTCTCCCTCCTTCGGCCGGCGGTGGAGGCCCCGACGGTGCCCCTTCCTCTCCCTCCTCCGGCCAGCGTGGAGGCCCCGACTCCAGCATGGAGGCCCCGGCGGCGGCGGTGGATCCGGCGCAAGGTGTGGAGCCCTCTTTCTTCTCTCTCAGATCAATGATGGATCTTGTCCCTCTCACACTCGCACCCTTGCAGATCCCCGACAACGGTGGCGAGCAGCGGCGACGGGTGCTCCTCCGCGCACGGTGGCGAGCAGCGGCGTGGCCCGTCCGGCGCGGATCCACGGCGGGGCGGCGCCAACCCGCCGCGACGGCACGGATCCACGGAGGGGCGGCCCCAACCTGCCGCGACGGCACGGATCCACGGAGGGGCGGCCCCAACCTGCCGTGACGTCGCAGATCCACGGCGGGGTGTTGTCTCCCTCCCACCCAATCGACGGCGGCGCAGATCCGGTGGGCGTGGCGCCCACCCGGCCCTTCCTCTCCCTCCGGCAGTGCGGCGGGTTGGAGCTGCGGCGGATACAATCGACGGCGGTGGATCGACGGCGGCGGCGGGATCTAGGTTCAGTGCGGCCCGGATCCAAGCCCGTGTGGGCTTTTTTTCTTTTTTTTTTTTTTCCTGAACGATTTGCCGCGGCGTTCTTATGTGGCCGCCGCGGTAAATCGATTAACCGCGGCGGGCAAAGCTGTCCGCCGCAGGAAGCCACGATTTACCGTGGCCTTTCGGCGGCGACGGACCTGTTTGCCCGCCGTGGGAAACCCAAAACGCCCGACACGGATAAATATTCTGTAGTAGTGAGGGAGGTTTGATTTTGTCCATTGGTTGGACTGAATTGTAGAACCTATGTAAAGATTCTCCTATCATTAATTATTTAAGTAATAATCAAGTATTATTCATTAGTTTGTGTTGGTTTCCTATCTGGACTGTTGTATGCAACTCAACCTGATCCTGAAGAGGAGTTGCCTAGGTGCGCTCCTGGGGGCCTCGCGGTGGAAATGCGAACCCCCGCCGGCCTTGGTATCGGGGCGCGGCATATTGATTGTGATTCATATCCATTACAATAGTCGGGGTTAAATATTTATACCCTTGGCCTAAACACATGTCCTAGTCAAATAAGACTAACTACAAAATCCAGAAATAAAGCAAATATTCTAATTTAGATAGATTGGACTCCATGCTTTCCTTTCTGATAGAGTTTGATTCTTTTCATGCTTCAGCCGATGCCAATTATGCCTGCCGCCTCATGCTTGTCGTGGGCTTGTTCCGGCTCTGTGAGCTTAATCACTTTCGAGCCGATTCCACGTGCAACGTCGTTTTCAGAAGCTTTCCTGAATCTTGGGCTTCCCGCGTACCATTCTAAATTTTGGTGTAAACCGGAGGACTTGAAGTACTCCATGTCTGGCAGGAGGAGTTCAACAGCACACGCTACTCGAGTGTACATATTATGGGCCCTTTTGGTAGACTCCAGCTTTAGCAAAACACAGTTTCAGGTATAGCTTCTCTGAGAAACAACTTTTTCTAGCTTCAGCTGGTTGTTCCAAAGCATCAAATGTATATAATACCTCTTTTCTATTTTTGTTTCTTTTTTCCTTTAATTTTTACTATATCTTATTTTTTTTGTTTGCTTCGTCTTATACAAACTCCCCCGACACACCTCCACCGTACGTCTGCACGGGCACGACCTTCACGTCGCTCCCCAACAACCTCCTGCATGCCCACCGCCGCCGCACGACACCGCATCGAGGCTCGAGGACCATCGCCGCCCCCCTCCCCAACGGCCTTCCAGCGCCCTCCGCCGTCGCACTGAGGACCAGCGCCCTCTGCTGCCAGACCGAGGTCTAGTGTCGCCAGCGCTCCCCAACGGCCTCCCGCGCCATCCGCTGGCTCACCGCCGCGTCAACACCGCGCGGTGGAGGAGCAACCTGCCACAGGATCTGCCGTGCCACTCCTCGCCCGTTGCTCCGCCGCTGGAGGAGCCGGAGTCGTCGCTGCCGCCAAGGAAGAAGAAGCCGGCGGCAGGGGCATCCACGTCCAGTCGTCATGGACCTGCGCACGCCAGAGCAGGGAGCCGGTGGAAGCTGGCAGGGTGATGATCGATATGGCCAGACTCGGAGTTACGCAAGGGACGCGAGGTTGGGAACCGGAGTCCACAGGGACGCGAGCGTCGGGCGCGCACACCAACACACAGTTGGACGAAAGCCGTCGGTATTTTTTAGGTGTAACAGATTATTTATCGGACATGCACTGCAAACACTGGCGATTTCTTAGTACTAATATTTTAAATTTTCCCTCCGCGCTGCATACACATGCAACAAAAAAAAATAGTTTTTAGTTCTATCACAGATGAACGAGTAGTTAATTGGTAAGAGACGTTTACTTCTTTTATAGGCACATGATAGAGAGCCTAGGGGTTTGGGCTCAGGGCTTTGACGAATTTTAATCCGTACTAGACTATGACGGTATATGATAAACCGTCATGAGTCTGTGGGTTGGGTATCCACCAGTGTAGAATCATGATGGAAAATAGATGATCGTCACAGATGTTGCATTGTTAGTGATGGTTTCTAGTTGGTTATCCACCAGTGTAGAATCATGATGGAAAATAGATGATCGTCACAGATGTTGCATTGTTAGTGATGGTTTCTAGTTGGTTTCTAAATCCGTCATGGATTAAGAGGTTTGTTGTACGTAGCGAAAAACATAATTTGCTGCGGAAGTAAAACCCACGCATAGAGAGCAGACAGACCAGGCAGACAGTAGTGCAGAGCCACGCTTCGAAACACTAATGTTGTGTTTGGTTCGTAGAGTCATCCCATGCTTTATGAGGTGATGTATCGTGAGTTCATTCTATAAATTTTATTGGAATCAACCAATTTCTCATACATATACTAATTATTAGCTTATGAGGAATAAGGTGGTGATGGATCAACTCATTCCATTCCATAAACTCAATAAAAAAGTGAGGAATGAGAAGATGATGGATCCTCTCATTCTTCAAATCAAACACACCTGAAGAACCAGGGAAGATAGTCTCCCTGTGCGTCAATCCTCAAGCGAATAGGGATTTGTATATACTTCTTTAAATGTGGTTTTGTTTGACTTGCCAAGCATCCCATTTGAAACAGTGAGGTCTTTCTTCATGCTGGTGTTTGTACATGATAAATTAATGAGTGAAATACACTGGCGGCCCTTTAACTTGTCGGCATGTGCCAGTCCGGTCTACAAACATGCAAACGTGGAAAATGGGTCCCTAAACTTGTCAAGTTGTTCACAGCATGTCCATTTCCCATCCGGCACGGCCTCCAGGCGACATGGCAGCGCCAGTGTGGCGGACGAAGCATGGCGACCAGCTGCTACACCTGTCCCTGCTCCTCGCCTCATGGCTCCCGTCCACTTCATGGGCCGAGCCACACCTCCAGAGGCCCAGCGGCGTGCACGCACAAATGGGGGCGCACCCTCCCGTGGCGGTGCGCTTCCTGCCTTGGGGGCGTGCCAGCGCCGCGTCGTCCCCGCCCCCTAGACCCGCGCTCCCCTTTCCGGCGCGACATGCAGCCGCTCTTGAGGCCTCACTGCGCCGGGCGCGCTGGCCCCACTGGCCGCACTCCTGGCGGAGCTCACCGCGACCCACCGCCGCGTCGTTGTCCTCCACGCCCGCATGGCGGCGTTCGCGGTGGCCGAGGCCACGCGCTTGCCCAGCGCCTAGGCCCTCGGCGTGCACTGCCTTGCCGCCTCCTACAACGTCGGGTGGGCGGACCGGGAGCACGCCCTGCTGCGCCGCCACAGCCTCGTGTTCCACCCGCCTGACGCCCACGCCACCCCAGAGTTCGTCGTGCTCGCCAGGCGGATGGGGCAGGAGCGCCGGCGCGCGCCCGGCGCCTGCATGGTCGTCAACACCTGCCGCGCGCTCAAGGGCGACTTCCTCGACGCGCTCCAGGGGTTCACTACAAGGATTTGACCCTTTTAGCACCACTTGTTTTCACAACCCCACACATTTGGTTGCAATATTTGGTCCTATGGCAACCAATGTCGTAGTTGGTGGCGATATATGGGCCTTATGGGCACCAAAATTATGTGTTGCGTTAGTCATAAGCTCCGTTGCAAGAGTTAGTCACTAATGCCATGATGGAAAAGGTGGTTGTGAGTATGGGTGCCTATTGCCACAGCTTGTGTTGAGTTGTGATAATATTGATGTTGCTCTGCGATAGCAAGTTGTTGTTGCCATAATTGTAAAGTTGGATGCAAGTAGTTGCGCATATGGCCACCATGTAATTACATTATCTTAATTTTGACCTGCGTTGCGATAGATCTTGCTATATTGCATCCAAAAAATGATTAGTTGCAAGTAATTGTGAATATAGCCACGATGAAACTCTATTACCTTAATCTTGTTCTGTGTTGCAAAAGTCTTATTATATTGCATCGAAAAAGTCATTCGTTGCACCCATTGAGGTTCTATTGCCACTAACATCATATGTTGCTACATTTGAGTATATTTGGATGCCAGAATATTTGTATGGCCACTAAAATTTGTTCATGGACATTGTGTATCATATACATGGGCCTAACACAAAAGGGGTCAGGCCAACCAGCCCACACGCCACCCCCTCCCTCTCGCGCGAGAGACCACACACACCTTCTAGAAAAAGATAGACCACACACATGTCAACACCAACCACCAGTACTACCGCCCTACACCACCTCACCCCTACAAAACGCCGCCGCCACAAATCTTCGCTTGCGAATCCCCACAGACAATATCAAGTGACTACAACTATTTTGCCATTTTTTTGTCAAGCCAAAATAACTCAAGGTTGCAGAGGAACTGGAGAAATTGGGGATGCTCTCAGCTCGTCCTTCTTGTACCCTTTTCATCACGTGAGGGTGTACAAGTACCATCTGCTCAGCTATACCTTGATTTATATAGCACACTACTCCTTCCATCCAAAAAAGAATACAATCCTCACTTTTCGATGAGTCAAATGATTTGAACTTTAACCCGGATTGTAAAAAAATACTACCATTTATGATACAAAATAAGTATCGTTACATTAATTACAAAATATATTTTCATAATAAACATATTTAGATACATAATAAACATATATTTTTACCACATTATCAAAATGACTACCAGGTTACAACAAAACATGGAGACTCGCTTTTCTCCATGACTACATTCTTTATTTTCATTCCATTCACAAAGAGGTTAATCCCTACTTCCCTGGAGTGCGTCATTGATATCCTGTACTTCACCATTGGTCCTACAGAAACAATTATTTGCAAGTAATAGACAATATAAAGGAGATACTAATATAACTTCAATGGAACCTTTTACTTACCTTTGTTTCACTGGTCGCTGCCACTGATATTGCACTTAAGTTTTTCTATGTACAAAATGTTCCTTTAGTCAATACTCTATGCTGAACAAAACTTTGTTTTCATGTGGCCTGCATAATTGACATGTTCCAGATGGTAATGCTGAAGCATTAATGAAGATTCAGTGAGAAATTTGAAGAACCATGAAAGCTATAACAACTACCATGCAAATATATCATGTCATCTTAATATGAACCAGACCTATTCCCCAATTAAAATATTTATAACAATGCTTTATTTTTATGTCCTCAAATTAGTTATTTATTATATCAAATTCAAATCCTCAAAAGCTTATATACTTTATAATAGACAACAATAGAAGGTTGAAGCTATTAAAATTTCTCACAACTCATCATATCAATCTATTCACCCCTAGAAAGATAAATCATTGGCCCGTCGCTTCAAACTCTATCCGTTCTGATTATGCAGCCTCTGATTGATAGTAGATTATGGATTATGCAAAGAAAATGAATAGAAACTGACTTACCAGTATACAGTCCCATTACTACCACCTCCCAAAACACGAGCTGTATCTACACATCAGCGACAACATCAGTGGCTTTCTCAGGTAGCTGACATGGGGACTAGTAGCTAGCATGTATACTAGTATAAAATTTTGAATTAAACAAAGTGCAGTCAATTTTGCTAATATCATAGGCATATCACTCAAAGCAATCTCTGAAGGGAGGTGGAACTAAATGATATGACGATCAGGCTTGGGCGGAATACATGGGCGGACACAGTATGTGGACATGGGTGTAGAGATGTACACCCAATAATTTTGATAAAAAATTTACAGCTACTATGCATATACATGTATAATACATATAAGTAGACTCCAAGTGTTGAAAGAGCATTTTCAATGATGAACTTCGTAAAGAACAAGCTAAGAAATAGCACGGGGGATCAGTACTTGAATGATTGCTTGGTTATTAGGCTATATTAAAATATGACTATGATCAAATGTCTGTGATCATTGACGTAAATAATCCTGAATGCTGAGTACTTCGAATTTTTGAATAGCCAATTATGAGTCATGAACAGTGTTACACATTTTACTATATTGAATTGATACCGAGGTGTTGGAGGAACCTTCACTCATGAAGGACATATATGTCTGTTTGATTGAGACAAAGATCACTATAGCCAAGTGCTATTTTCAGTGCAACAGCACAACTAAAAATTTTAATCTTATTGCAATGTTTTTAGATCTGTTATACAAGGATTTTTGGCACCATTTAAAAGAGTGAAGACAGAAAAACTTAAGCCTAACACAAATTACTGTGCTTTCTCCTTCCAACAAATCACACAAAGAAAATAGTATATACAGATCTATCGAAGTATCAAACCAAATAGAGGACTATATAACAGGAGATGCATGTTCAGCTGTGGATGTGGAATACACGATGTTGAGCTCACCGCTGGATTTGAGCAAGGCCAGGGGAGCAGACGAGCAGTAGGTCGCCATGGGTCAGAAAGCATAACAACTGTCGGAATCGACAGGGCCGAGGCGCCACCAGATCGGGCGGGGCGGCATCAGGCCGACGGGCAGCGCGGCGTCGGGCCGTAGGGCAGAGCGGCGCCGACCGACATCAGGCACGGAGCCGAGACGACCAGGCCGCCGAGTCGGCTTTTCGTCGGGGCACCTCGGCGCGGGGCAGCGTAGGGACGGGGTCAGCTGTGTGCCTCCGTGTGGGAAAGCATCGGGACGGCGTCGGCAGGGCGCCTCCATGCGGGGCAGCCGGCGGCGCCGAGCAGGATTTTGAGGATTAAATAAATATTGAAATTTCTCATGCGTGAAAGGGTTTTGAATTGAGACATTACGAGGTTCGCTTGTCCGATAAGTTATAATAAAAAAAATACTATTGACTGATTTATTGTAAAAAAAATATTATTTGTTGATGGAAAAAATATAACTTATCAGCCATGTGAATAGTACGTAGAGTTGTTTTGGTTCGTAGCGGGCTCGTGGGCTTTCACTTCCCGCCTGCTGCGATCCAAACTTTTGGCGTTGTGGAACCTGACAAGTTGTTACGTACACACGCCCACGTCAAATTTGTATAAGAAAATCACAATAAAAAAATCTAAAAAGTGAAGGCAAAACATTTCGTGTGCTCGCACATGAATTTTATACAAGAGAATGCGTCCAATTTAATTCCGTGACCTTAATTAATTTTCATCAATATTATAAAAACAATGTTGGTAGATAGTCTTTCTAATTAATAAAGATGATATTTTTTTGGACCAACCGCCTCTGTAAACGGTCACGAGAATATGATATTTTTTTAGGGTGAACCGCCTACTATAGGAATGATGATGTGAGTAAATAACATTTAGGGACAATTATCTGACGGATATCAAAAGTGATGGTCGTTTGCTGGTGGACACCTCGTTTTGAGCAGTTTGTCAGAAAACACTCTGGTTCAGTGAAATTAGGCCACAGAACACCGCGGACCAGTTGCAGCCGGTTGAGGACAGAGAAAAATTCGTTTTAGACATCCAGTGCCCTCCCCAACGCGACTCGACGACTCCTCTCCCGCTCCCCTCCCCTCTCTGCGGCTCTGCCCCACAGCGTCACGCACCCCTCCATCTCCCCCGAGGCGGCGGTGGGCGTAGGGCGACAGTGCCCTCACCGGTGGCGCGCCGGCGCGAGCCCAGGCCCCGGCGGCCCTCCTCCCTCACCCCCGACCCGCCCTAGATCCGCAGCTACCGGTGCCCATCCTGAAGGTCCCCACCGCCACCCGCACTACCCCGGCGCCCACGGTTGCGGCCACTGCTGCACCCGCGATGTCAACGTCCACCTCCCTCTACCTCGGCATCGGCCCCGCATCCCCTAATGGGTGACCGGCGGAGCCAGAGCAGCCTCCAGCCGGGCGCCGGTGGGGTACGTGCTGCGAGCTGCCGGTGGGGTATGTGCAGCTTCCCGTGGGCATCGTATGCCAGCTCCTGCTCAACGGGCGCCAGCTCCCTTCCTCCTCAAGCAGGTCCGTGACGACGCCGTTAGCTGGAGCAGCGCTGCGCTGCGGTGGAGGCGAAGTCGAGCAACGCTGCCACCGCAAAGACGGCCACGACCGCGGAGGGCTCCTGCAGCGTGGGCGCAGTGCTCGCCAGCTCCTCTAGCGCGGCGGCGCGGGAGGCCGCAGAGCCCAAGCGGAGCCGGGAGATGAGCGCGTCTTCCGCGGCGGAACAGGAGGCGGCGAAGGAGGATGGGGCCGGCGCGGGCGCGAAGGCGAGGAGGCACGTGTTGGCGGCAAGCTAGGAGAGAGAGGCGGCGGTGGAGGAGAGCAGCGAGACGGTGTGGAGGTGACCGAACCTGGGAAGGCACGTCCCTTGCGATGGACAGGAAATAGAAAAAAAAGAGAAAAGGAGAAAGGAAGAAGAAAGCGGCAGGGGCAAGAATGTCATTTCACCGCTGTTCTCTCTCATCAACCGGCTGCAACTGATCCGCGGTGTCTTGTGGCCTAATTTCACCGGACCAGAGTGTCTTCTGGCAAATCGGTCAAAATGGGGTGTCCGCAAGCAAACGACCATCACTTTGGATGTCCGCACGACAATTGTCCCTAACATTTATGAATGTGATAATTTAGGTAGAGAACATGTGATTATTTTTTTATTTTTTTTATTTTCATTTAGCAAATGGTTTAATTTGTATATCGCAAAGACTTCTAATGGCATTATTTTGTAAATAAATTTTAAAACTAAAAAATTCAAGTAATTTGTTTTCACTATTTTCAAAAATACCTCGTAAGACAAGTTCAAGTTGATCAATGTTTTAATTTAGCTTTTTAACATGTAAATTTTATCTGCAAGATGAGCCCTCGAAAATACTGTAACATGACTTAAGACACGTAAGGAGTAATTAGGACCGCTCAAGAGGATTAAGCAAACACTTAATGTGGTTGTTTCAACAACATCACCTAGAGTTTTCTATGTGATACATCTGCGTCATTCTTAATACGGTATGAGTTTGTGTCATACTCATAATACTTTAAAATTATGGATCTGCATAAATAGTATTTTTTACTATGTATAGTGTTTTCATAATATATTTATAAAATATATTATATATTAAAATATTATGCATAATTTCATTTTAATTTTAGTCCTTCTACGATCAAGTCAAATAGAATTCAATTAGGCATCAATTTAGGATAAATGTTTAACCACTAAAATCAAATTGGGCTGGTATATTATTGCATATTATTTGGCATCCATTCTGAGACACTAATTCTGCATGTTTATTCAAATCACCTCTAATTTGATAAACATACGTGTTAAATAATATATTTATTAAATTACTAAATAGATTATAGTTCTTATAAAATTTCAGAACAGTCATCATGAAAATATAGCTGCCGCGCGCCTGATTGAAAATTTTCTATGTCCTGTTCACTTGACTGATAAGTCATTGTTGAAAATACTGTTTACTGATTTGTCGTCAAAGAAAAATAGGGTTCGTCGGCTGAAAACTGTTATGGCCGCATGCGCAAGAGGGAAACAAAACAGCCCCATACCCTTTTCTATTCCGAGATGCCTCTCTCTCTCTCTCTCTCTCTCACATCTCCAGGCGCCTCCTATCTCTCTCCCACCACCAGATCTCCATCCATGGCAAGGCGGTGCCTTGAGCGGCAAAAGTGCGGCAGCGTCGTTGGTCCAGGCTTCCCATGGAACGGCGGTGTAGGCGACCCCTGCGGGCTCCCTGAGGCGTGGCTGCAATGGCAACGAGCACCTCGAATTCGGGGATGCGGATCGATGTCTGTCCGGCGCATGGATCCGCCGACTACAGCCGCATCTCCGAGGACGGGCGCATGGATCCGGCGGACCGAACCTGCCTCGTGCGCGTTCCCGCCGGCTTTCACGTGTGAACGCAGTCGACCACCTCCCCGACACCCCGTCTTCTCGGCCGATTCGGTCAGCTTCTCTTCGACCCCTCTCGATCTCCATTTTCTCTCTCTCGATCTACTGTCTTCTTAAACACGATTTGGTTTTTTGACTTGTGTAGTTGTGTGATGCTCGAGGGACGATGATGGGGAGGGTGGGGCTCACCGTAGTGGCGGCGGCGCTCCTCGTCCTCTCCAAGCCTTAGGAAGGGAGAGCCACTGCCACTTGATTTATGCTCCGAGAAGGGGGCCACTCCAGCTAGTTGCATAGTTGGTCCTGACGCTGCCTCCGCCAACTGCCAAATCTGGTCGGCGACAAGCATTGCAGAAGTGCCGTAGAGAAGTGGTTCGTCCAACTCCCGTTAATGATGCTGTCCTGCTGTCTGTAGCGTTCTTATTTTCCTGCAATTGAAGGATATATAGGCCTTGTTTAGTTCCAAAAAGTTTTCCCAAAAAATGCTACAGTAGCCATCACATCGAATCTTGCATACGTGCATGGAGCATTAAATGTAGACGGAAAAAAAACTAATTGCACAGTTTGGTGGGAAATCGCGAGACGAACGTTTTGAGCCTAATTAGTCCATGATTGAACACTAATTGCCAAATAAAAACGAAAGTGCTATGGTAGCCAAATTCCAAAATTCGCGGAACTAAACAAGGCCATAAGCAGAGGGAACAGTTAGCTATCTGCCCTCATGTTTAGCCTAAGTTTTGTATGCAGATCGTAGAAATGCCATCTAGTTTCAGAAGTACAGTAGCTATTCTTCCTCAGGCTCTCTCATGAACTTGTCATGATACGGATTAACTGGTAGCATGCTCACTGATTAGTGATTAACACAAAGTCTGAATGGTTTGGTTTTGAAGCTTTCATTGTCAGATAATAACAGGGCAAATGGTTCATCGTTTCAATATACTTTAATTGTCTACCTAAATGGTTTTGAAATTACCTTAGCTTGATATGGACCTGAAAGCTGCATTTTTTATGGCACACGTTTTGGTCAAAATCAAGAAAAAAGAATTGCTGGTCTGATAAGTGACAGATACACTACATTCTGGAAAGCACAAAGAGAAGTAATTCTATTTCCTGGAAGGTTTCAGAGCTGAATTTCAATGTAATACCAGATCGTGCCTTGCATATTACTTGCACATCATTTGGCTGTCTTAAGCCCTAATATCTAATGTTAGACATGTAACCACAATGCACTTTTAATATTTTTCCTGCTCCCTGACTTTTGGCATTAATCTGTAGATGCCGAAACGGCCACTGAGAAGCGCTTCAAGGACATATGAAGTCAGGCATTGAAAGGATCTTACACAAGGGCTCAGGATTTCTTGAGAAAGCGATAGAACTCGAGCCAGAGGTTACTTTGATGCTAGCCGTTCAAAGGAACTAGGTAAGCTACACTCTATCTAGTGTGGTATTACCAGCCGTCCATATTATTTTCCAGATCTTTTTTTAGCCATGCACCATCCAAATCCCATAATTCAATGGCTTCTTAGACTTTGTGTTTGTTCATACCTTAAGGGCCCTTTGAAGTGCAGATCTCACATTCAATCTTTATTGAGTTTCTGCACATTTCTGCAGTATAAACAGTATAAACACTGATTTTCCACTTCCAATTGTATGAGTAATTTTATTCCCATATGATACAGCTTGTTCTCATAGCAATCAGAAGGGTATCTAATTGTATGCTTGTTCATAAATTACAGGAAAACATGGACGACCAGAATAATTAGAGAAAGCTTTATGCTTGAATGTTGGTGATGGATAGCTAGAAGAATTAGAGAAAGGTTTATTGGTGAACGCTGACGCTGATGGAGCTTGAAGAAATTAATAAGCAAACTCATATTTAGTTCTATTTTATTATTCTAAACATAGTTGCAAACTTGTAGTCAGAGATGATGTTTTATTCTGGTGTGGTCATGTTTACTTTAGAAATATTCTGGTCATTGTGTTATTACTTTGGTTGAGACATGTTTGAAGTTAATGAAGGTTTGAGTTCTTACATGTGACGATGAAATATATACTCATGATACAATTATTTTGCAACAACAATTAAATATCCAGCTACAAAAAGAAAAAAAGGTGTTGGCCAAAACACCCTTGTTTCAATAAACTACTATGCGACCACTGTTTGTTGTTGCAACATACATTATTGTCACAAACTTTATATGTTGCTACAGGGCATGTTTGCCACCAACAATGATTTGTTGCATTTTTCATCTGTTACCACCAACAATGATTCATTACATCTTCTATCTATTACCTCGAACAATGATTCGTTGCATTTCCTATCTATTACCACCAATAATGATTCGTTGCATTACCTTTTATTGCCAACAGCAAATGAGCATGGCAATTGTGACTCTCGCCACCAAATTTGTTACGTGGCAACATTTCTTTGATGCAATGGAGCACACTGCATGGCAATATGACCATATTCCCACGTAACTATGGAGTGACAATAAAGCTATGTTGCGACAAGTTTGTTGTCGCAATATCCGTGCTTGCAACCATATTGTGGTTGTGTTAGTTTTTTATGTGCATTGCAAAACCACCATATTGCAACACCACATTCAAAAGGATGCAAGAACCTATTGCACCGTTTCAAATGCAACCACTTTTCAACAACCATACATAGATGCAATTGATTTGTATTGCAACCAAAATAGCCATATTGCAACCCAATATAGGCATCACGACAGGGCTGGATTATAGTAGTGGTTCCCGTCTTCCGAGGGCCGCAGGCTGTTCGCCGTCGGGCCTCTCAGCCCAGTGCTCCTCCCCGGCGCCGGCGCGAGCAGTGGGACTGGCAGCGGGAGCTCACGGCGGCACGAGTGCCTAGACTGGCTTGACACGCAGCCACCGTCGTCGGTGCTGTATGTCTCATTCGGCATGACGTCGTTGCTGTGTCTAGAGCAGGTGCGCGAGCTGGCCGCCGCGCTGCGGGACAGCGGGGCGCGCTTCGTGTGGGTGCTGCGCGACGCCGACCGCGCGGACCTGCGTGGCGGCGGGGAAGGGGATGCCGCGGCCGGGACCCTCCGTGCCGCCGCGGCGTCCGAGCTCGGCCCTGGCGACGCCCGCGCTGGCGTGGTGGTCACCGGGTGGGCGCTGCAGCTGGAGATCCTGGCGCACCGCGCGACAGCGGCGTTCATGAGCCACTGCAGCTGGAACTCCACTGTGGAGAGCCTCAGCCACGGGAAGCCCATCCTGGCATGGCCCATGCACAGCGACCAGCCCTGGGACGCCGAGCTCGTCTGCAAGTACCTCCGCGGCGGCGTGCTCGTGCGCCCCTAGGAGCGGCGCCACGACGTGACCCCCGCGTCCGCGATCCGCGATGCCATCGACAGGGTTATGGCCTCGGAGGAAGGCGCCGAGATCCGGCAGCGGGCGGCGGCGCTTGGGGAGGCCGTCCGCGGCGCCGTGGCCGAGGGCGGGTCGTCCAGGTGGGACCTGGACGAGCTCGTCGCGTACGTGAAAAGGTGATCCATGGTCCGTGCGGCCACTGTGCCGCGATGTGGCGTCCGTGCGGCGACTTCGTCCGCCACGCTGGCGCTGCCACGTCGCCTGGAGGCCGCGTCGGATGGGAAATGGACCTGCGGTGAACAACTTGAGAAGTTCAGAGGCCTATTTTTCGCATTTGCAAGTTCGTGGACCGGACTGGCACAGACCGACAAGTTAAAGGGCCGCTAGTGTATCACTCTAAATTAATTGAGCCCTGTGATATTCATTGGGATGAGAATGCATAGCGAAATTGAATTAACCAAACAGTGGTGTCGCACAGGGTTCTAGAATTCAATCTGAAACGATCGAATTTCGACAGAATTGACCAATCTTGGTGAGGCCCACAACAGCATCGTACTAGTAAAAAAAATAGATGAATTTGAATTTATACTCTAGTCTAGAGTTTATACAAACCCACAAGTTATTCCTTAATACAAAAGTTCAAAACCTATCCAATTATAATCCATCTATTTTCTTCTCGACGTGCCACTTGATCAGATTTTGCCCAAAATTCAGCTAAATATTAGCTAAACATGAACATTTTTACGTGTCAAAACAAGTGAAACCCGATCCAAGATTATTAAAATATCTGAGGTTCACCTATTTCATACAGTTCCGAATTTTTTTTGCCATTTGAATCGCAGGAGGTAATGTCGCGCGCGTGGAAGAGGAAGCCTGGACCGGACGACATGGAAGCAGTTGGAATTTGACCACAGTCGGCGGGCCGGACCGTGTCCGTGAGTAGTGGGAGATGGATGGCATGATGTCGGAGGGCACAACAGGCAGGCGTGCACGTATCCAGATCGAATTCCCTGCGCCGGTTGCTCCGTGCCTCCGTCCCTGCACTGCATGCACTTGCTTCTGCTCTGCTCCAGTGAAACAAGGTCCTCCATGGAACCACCGCAGGAAGAGCTCAAGTGCTCCAAATTTAGCTACCTCCCTGCCCCCAAACTGCCGGTTTAAAATCCCTCGCGCTTTAGTGTCGCTCGCGAGTGGAGACCCCCTCTGTTCCCTCTGGGTTGCATGGAATAATACTCTAGTTCTTGTTAACCTGGTTGACAGGGGAAGAGAGGACGAAGACAGAGAGCAGCGGCAGTGGAAGGAGAGCGGCCCGTGTGTTTATGCCCCGTTACGACCGCAGCATCGTGCACGTGTGATTGATCCGACGGAGACACCATGGAAGCGCGGCCGCGGCTGCTCTTAGTCGTCGTCGCGATCTTCATGTCAATATCTGCCAGCGGGGCGGCCGTCATAAACGTCAAGAACTACGGGGCCCAAGGCAATGGCGTCAATGACGATTCCAAGGTTGGAGCTTTCTTTCTTCGTCTTTGATCTGTCGTCCTCTGATTCACTTCCCTGCACTCTGATTCGTCATGTCATGTGTGACCAATACAATGCTGCAGCCACTGATGGCGGCGTGGAAGGCAGCGTGCGGATCAGCTGGCGCGGTGACGATGGTCGTGACGCCGGGGACGTACTACATCGGTCCGGTGCAGTTCCATGGCCCCTGCAAGGCCTCCACCTTGACCTTCCAGCTGCAGGCAAGTCAGTTGCACATTCTCCGTAGTTTGCCAATCGCCGCCAATCACGAACTGACCGGACGTGTGGGCATGCGGTTACATACAGTTTTACATATATGCATCCATGATGGATTGGATCGGTGCAGGGGACGCTGAAGGCCGCCACGGACCTGACCCGGTTCGGCAACGACTGGATCGAGTTCGGGTGGGTGAACGGGCTCACCGTCGCAGGCGGCGTCATTGACGGCCAGGGCGCCGCCTCGTGGCCCTTCAACAAGTGCCCCGTTCGCAAGGACTGCAAAGTCCTGCCCACCGTAAGGAGCAGCTATATATATAGCTTGCCCTCGATCTTCTCTGGCAATGAACGAATGATCGATCGATCAGTCCAACACGCCATGCATTGTTCTGAGACGGCCGCATGCATCTGCAGAGCGTTCTGTTCGTGAACAACCAGAACACAGTGGTGCGCGACGTGACGTCAGTGAATCCCAAGTTCTTCCACATCGCGCTGCTGTCGGTCAAGAACATCCGGATGAGCGGGCTCAAGATCAGCGCGCCGTCCAACAGTCCCAACACGGATGGCATCCACATCGAGCGCAGCAGCGGGATACAAATCATGGACACGCACATCAGCACAGGCGACGACTGCATCTCCATCGGTCAGGGCAACGACAACGTGGACATTGCCCGCGTGCAGTGCGGCCCCGGCCACGGCATGAGCGTCGGCAGCTTGGGTCGGTACGCCGGCGAGGGCGACGTCACACGGGTCCACGTCCGCGACATGACCTTCACGGGCACCATGAACGGCGTTCGCATCAAGACATGGGAGAACTCCCCTTCCAAAAGCCATGCCGCGCACATGGTTTTCGAGAACATGGTCATGAAGGACGTCCAGAACCCCATTATCATCGACCAGAAGTACTGCCCTTACTACAACTGCGAGCACAAGGTAAGTACGGCGTCCTGGCGTAACATGTCGTGCTTGATCATTACTTTTCTTGTCGTTGCCGCCGCGCTCTGCCAAATAGTGTAACAATGCATGACATCATTTGCTCGTGACTAATGTAATGCTCTTCACAGTACATGTCCGGGGTGACTATCCAGGACATTCAGTTCAAGAACATCAAGGGCACGGCGACGACTCCGGTGGCGGTGTTACTCCGGTGCGGTGTGCCGTGCCAGGGTCTGGTGCTGCAGGACGTGGACCTTAGGTACAAGGGGCAGGGTGGTACATCGACCAAGTGCGAGAATGCCAAGGCCAAGTACGTTGGCTACCAGTTTCCGAAGCCTTGCCCCTAGGTGGCTGTCGAGGAGATGACCGTGGCCAGCCGGCTGGCCGGCTAGCGCGTGCGTGAGATAGAAATGCTTTAGGTGATCTGTGCGTGTCACCCACTCTGGTGTACCTAGCTAGCTAGCTCCCGTTTGTGGTGAAGTGGGCTTTCATTCTTCGATCGTGTTCTCTAGACGTTTTTTTTGGCTTTTCCTGTGTGCTTTCTTGATTAGCTGATTTTTGTGGTATAATTGATGGCAATTTCTGGCATCTAGTTGCTTGTATAAGTGAACTTGTGAATACCTGGCATCGTTAAATATATGGGGGAATGATGCCTTGTTAAAGCCTAATTCATGATTCAGTTGGTAATATATGACTTCTATGATGTACTCCCTCGGTCCTATCAAAAGTGTTACTATGGGATTTATGCTAAGTTTAACTGACTTGTAGAGAAATATTAGCAAAACTTATATCTCAAATAAGTTTATTATAAAAATATCTAATGATACTAATTATGTATCATAGATATTAATATTTTCTTATATATATTTGGTCAAAGTTGAAAATACTTGACTTCTCGGGGAGTGAGAATGACATTTTCTTTATGAGATGGGAGTACGTGTTAGTTGTGATTATGATCCCATGTACCGGTTTGACCTTCCAGTCATATGAAATTTAGGGCCAATTTACATTCTCTCCTCTACACTTTAGAGCTTTAAATTTTAAGCTAACGTCTCTAGGCAGGTGGTCTAAGTAGCTCTAAACTTTAGCCCACCTCACATTATTGCTTTAGACATCATCAAAAGTGAGCTAAAGTGCTCTAAACTTTTTAGAGCTCTAAATTAAAGTTTAGAAGATGGGATTCAAATAGGTCCTTGTACATACCGCTTGAAAGGCTCAATAAAGATAATTTAACTCCACCTAATTCTAGATTCCTACCGTATGACCAAGCACCTTTTTAACTTTTATGAATTATTATTATATCCTTTTTTAACACTTGAAAATTTGAAGACGTGCCTTGCTTGAAGGACCGAATACGATGACTGAGAAGGGTGAATGAGAGTCGCAAATTTTCTTTCGAAACTTTCGGCCGCTATCCTAAAATCACCGCTCAACTCAAAATACAACAACCGTGATGCGCTTGAGCCAACTAGTGATTGGATGTTTTATAGGAACACAGCGCGACACCACATGCCTAAACGAAAAGCTCTGGCAAAGAATCAACGATCCGGAAACAGAACACTCAACTCCTATGGCGCAGAAGCAAGTACCCGACTCAAAATACCCAAGCCAATCGATAACAAGAGTATTGAGAGATATTCCATGGATCAGGGGAAACCAACGCAAAAACTGGATCACGAATCAGATCACAGACACTCAAGAATAGGAAGAAACAGTACTGCACCAGGGGCGTCGGACCAGCCAAGAGGAGTCGTCGGACCAGTTGGTCCCTGGGGTCCGACGCTCAACCAGGCAAGGGTGTGACTGTAGCGCAGATGAACTTCGGAGTTCGGACGGTATGCTAACACTGTAGCAGGTCCGACCTTTCCTTTGCGCGAGAGACATAGTTTGGCCTGGGGTCGGACCAAACAGCCTAGAGTCCGACTCTCACACGCTGGAACACAGGGAGCGATGCAAAACACACGGAGGAGAGGACCCTTGTGTTGTAAAATATAGGGAATCTACCCTAGAAGAAAAGAATAAAGGGCAATGCTAATCCTAGTCCATTTATATGTGGGCTCTTACCAAACTCGCAGGCAGAGCCAAGCCGGCAAAAATTGGGGCCCTGTACCAAACTATAAAATGAAGCCTTATCTCTTGATAGACAGAATTATAGTAATTATTTTAAATTCTACATACATATCATGCAAATGTATTAATCTCTTGGAACATAATAAATAACCATATATATGAAGAATAATTATAGTTTATAATATAACGATTGTTCGAAAAAATATTAGTTCATATAACTTATGAAGGACAGTAGAATTCAAAATTGGGGAAAAGATTAGAATTATCTGGTACTCTCTCCATCCATAAACGAGTGCAATTTTAGCACAATTAAAAGTTAAAATATCTCAAGTTTGACTAGCTATAAATAAAATACATCAATATTTATGATATCAAATAAATATTATTAGATTTTTCATGAGGTATACTTTCATAATATGTTTATTTGAGCATTAATATTTTTTACTTATATATTTGGTTAAATATATTAGACACATTGTACTCCTAACTCATATGTACTCAGTGGTACGTAGTATGTAGTATCGGCTAGTTTCCGGTGCTAATACATGATGATAGTTTATGGCATGGGCTTGAATTGATCCCCTAGCTTCTAGCTAGGCGTAGCTGGTAGTCACTAGAACTAGTTTGCATGCGCCTGATGACAAACTACCGTAGTGATGGCTGTTAGCTGATACATCAGGATTTGGGGACCCCTAAAAATCATGGGCCCTGTTCCCACTCATTTCCGAAGGCGTGCCAGCCCATTTGACCTGCAATTGATAAGGAGCGAAAGTTTATCAGTAATTTAAGGTGGAACATGCCGGTCTTACCCACACAGTTCCAAGTGTGCCGCTTCGGGAGCAGCCAGACAGGAAAAATCGACTAAACAACCGATACGCGAAGAAATCGGCTATTAAGGACTGTAAAGCTCGTGGGTTGCAATTGATTTTATGATGACAAATACAATGCACGTAGATATAAGTAAAATTATTAGCTAGGTGGATATTACCAGTGTAAAGCATTGAGCCGATGAATCTAACGAGAAAGGATATAACAACTGAACAAATCCACTGTCTAGTATAAATGGATCTACAAACACTCTGAATCTAATCTGTTACTATCAACAGTGAGGTTCGACCGGATCGATGGCAGCTATGATGATAATAACAAACTAAAATCGAAGAATCCGTAAAACCGTCTATACATAGACATGTTTTCTGAAAGACATGCTATATGTGTGAAAGCACAAACGAATCGGCTAAAATAGCCGATTCAGATAAAAAAGGACTACAACATGTGAACAATCGACTATTTAACATGGATAGATCTGTGAACTCATCAGACCTAACCTGTTATCTTTAACCGTGGGGTTTGACCAGATCGATGGCAGCCATGATAAAGATAACAAATCAAACATTTAAAGTAAACAGATCTATTCACATTTAACATAATCATAGAGACACACTATAGGCGTTAAAACACAGGCGATCAACTATTTAGCCGATACAGACATAGCAAACAGTCAGGGTCATGCCCGGTCAAAAGCAAATCTACCAACCAGCATCCTCCGATCTAAAGTACTAACAATGGGGGTCGACCGGATTGATACATCCATAATAGCGAGCTATGGACCAGATCCAACTAGCTAGTAAACCTTCTCAAGATCAGACGTGCCTTGACCGCATACTATGCACGACCAAGATCAAAGCAGAACGACCGATGAAACATAATCCGTTGTTTAAAGTAAGAACCGTCATAATATAACAAAATAAATGATGGATTAAAAGGATGTGAGGCCGATCTAGATCGATGTCGATCGGATAGGTTGATATTACTGAAAACTAATGGCAATAAGAACATCAGTAAGATCGGTAACTTAATAAATCTACCAAAAGGATGCCACCCTTAGGTAGAGCAAATAACTTGACCTTAATCTAATTCGAGCAGTAGAGGTCGAACTTAACCGATGCAGCTGCACTTGAACTAGATAAGAATCGATCACTAGTGTAACACCTCTGGTGTTTTGACCTAGCACTAAAAATTTGACATGTCATCATATGCATTGCAAAGCATTCATAGAGTAGAAAATTTTGAATGCATTCACTAAATAAGGTTTATTTCATAATGTTGTTATTTCATGTGATGTGATTCAAAATCCTAAATAAAGATCATAACTATAAGGGTCAAAATTCATGTGATCATGTGAGGTCATATGTCATTTGACTCAAATAACCCTAATGGGCCATGCTACTGGTCAAAAATCAAAGTTAAAGTAAAAGAAAGACAAATCAAATTTGAATTCAAATTCAAATTATAAAAGTTCTTTTTGCCCCTTGTGACTAATTCAAAATCCATGTGAAATTTGGGGTTGAGGCAAAAAGCAAAGTTGAAGATTATTTTATAAGGGTCAACTTTGGTATTCAAAGTTTTTCAAGTTTACATATAAAATTTGGAGTAATTTTGGAATGATTCAAATACTCAAATGCACCCCAAATTCAAATTTCAAAATGGAGGCAGAATTTGAAAATGTTCCTTGAAGCAAAGTTGTAGAGTTTGAAAAATTAAGCAACTTTCATTTTTGGAGATTTTCAACTTCTTTAGAAAAATTGAGAGTAATTTGCAAAATGGACTCGGTGGCAGTTTTGTAAATAGTTCAAAATCAAATTGACATCGTCTGTCTGCCGCTGGCGACAAGCCGCTGTTCGCCGCCGACCTTCTTCGCCGCTTTCACGCGCGGTGACACGCCGATGCCTCCGTGTTGAGCTCGCTCGTGTGCTGTCGACACCGCATGCCTTCCTTCTTTCTATAAATAGGAGCATGCCGTCGTCGTTCCTCAGTTTCCCATCGACTGCTCGCCGCCGGTGTCCTGACCGCGCTCGCAAAATTCGTCCTCGCCGTAGTACCTGGGGTCAATTGCATTGGCCAAAAGCTCCGCCTCACCCTGCCACTCATTCCCGACCTGCTCGCCTCATCTTTAGCCGGTCAGCGCCACCGCGCGATGCCGTCTTCTTCGGAGCCGGCCGGAGCTCCGCCATCATCGACCTCACCGTGGTCCCGTCGATCCAGTACGTCTCCGCCTTCACCAAGTCTACCTACGTGATCACAGTGAGCTCCTGAACGTGATGATCATTTCGCTTTAGTCTCTACTGCAACGTCGCCGTGGTTACACCGTACGCCGTCGTGCCTAGGCCGCCATGCCCGGTGGGGAGCTATCTCCGGTGCACTTGCTGCCTTTCTGAAGGTTGAGATGGATTCGTGGGGTAGAGTAGGTCATGTAGGTGCGGTGTGCCTCGCCGGAGCATCACCGCCGGCGCATTTTGGCCGATCGGTGATGGCAGCGCCGCCGTGTTCTGTCTCTGTGTCACTGACGAGCGGGGCCTGGCTGTCAGTGAGAGCAAGAGAGAGAATAGTGACTTTTGTTATTTTCTAATTTTGAATAGTGCTGAATCTTTGGAAATTTGTAGGAAAATAATCATAGCTCCAAAAATTCTAAAATTTTGTGCGTAGCCTCTGTACATGCTCTAGTATGGTTTAAAAATTTGAAACTTGAAATTTGAATAAATTTTTAATGTTCAAATATTCAGTTCATTAATTAATAAATGCAAGTTCCATGATTTTTGTAGGCCACTGTATAATTCTAAAAATTATGAAATTTATTTTGGTACACTAATTTATAATGAGGAAGCTTACATAAAATTTTGAGGTCATTTGGAACAAGTTTATTTTTGGGCTTATTTCAAATTAATTAAAAATTGAATAAAAGCAACCCTAATTGTTAGGGTTAGGGTTTAATTTTTGTTTGGATCATGTTGTGTGACCAGTAGGGTTTCAAGATCAGTTTGGTCAAGTCACATGTGTGGTTCTTGACGGTAGGATTACAAGTTGGTTTTGTTGGCTTGCAACTGTACCATGAAGGAAAATCATTTGCGGGGTGTTTTTACATTTTATGTACCGTGAAAGCATCATGTTTACATTATCATCATGTTAAAGCATATGTTATCATTTCGTGTAGAACCCGAGAGTGAAACGATTCTAGTTGAGCAAGTCCTGGAAGAATCCCCGGTTGTCACGGGATTTGATAATTGTGGTACTGATCTGGAACCTGAGATCGTCAACGAAGGCAAGCCCCGGTTTATACATTAAACCATTACCTTGTTTACTTTGAAAAGTTTATCACCTATGTTACTTATTGCATTAAGTTGATTAATTCAAATGTTACCTACTTGATGCATTGCCTACCTTGTTAATTGTTTACCATCCTTGAAGATGATTTCATTTACAAAGGCGTAGAATGCTTAGAATGCTTATGGTAGGTTTTCAAAGTAAAAGTTTCGATACAATCAAAGATGGCATACTGGCCAAAGAAAGATAGAAGGTAGAATGAACTAGAGACTAGTCGGGTGACTTATCTTGAATGTTGGGTCATGTTGCCGACTATGTCGCTTAAAGACCACTCATTGTGGATCTTTTGAACGAGACACTTTGTAGTACTGGTCACATACTCTGGTAAGCCTACTTCGGCTAATCCGATACTAAGACGAATGCCCACGCACTGGGAGTGGTGAGATGGCGGAAGTAGCGTGTACCCTCGTGGCTTGAATGTGGCCGGATTTGAGGCATGATGTGCTCTCGGGTGGCGTGGAGATGGCTTAGTACGGGAGGATCCGGTAGCAAGGTTGATATATGCAAGATTAAGTTCTACATATGTCGTGTGATAAGGAATCCCCGGCTGGGACTTGAATCAATTCGAATTGCCGGTGCTCCGTGGATATGGAGACTCGATTCATTACAGAAGCAATGCAGGTCTGGTGAATTACTAAAACATGAGAAAAAGAATGGAAAAGAAGGATTGGAACATGGAATATGAACACTTAGTTTGAGATATTGAACTAAAGTACTTAGGTAGTAAGCTTTTGGCAAAGAACTTTTGAATCTTTCTACATCCTTACCTTGACCCAACACCTGCATCCCTAAGACCTTTGCCCTTTTTGGTCAGGTCAGTCTTGTTGAGTACTTTTGTACTCAGGGTTTGTTAACCCTTGTTGCAGGTGAGTCGCATGCGTAGGCTTGTTTTGGTCCCTGCTGCATGTCAGTGTTTGAAGTTGATGACGATGAGGAATGATGAATGGCCTTTGGACAAGGCACTAGTTTGTGTGAAATAAATAATGTTAATGTAATATTATCCCGCTACTATGGTTGTATGACACACTTATGGTTATGTAAGTTTGAAACAACTGGTTTGTAATATTAAAACTTAAGTCTTCCGCTTTATAATCTTTGGTATGTATATTGAAAACTGTTGTAATCTGCGATGACTGTGATTGGGATCCTGTTTGGAAAAGATTCGTGGATGATTCGGGTTTTCCGAGGACACCCGACAGACCTGTTAAGTTGTTGGGAACTTGTGTACGCTATCTGAGGTCTGTTGAGACATTATTAGGTGCACGTGGGCCTAATTTCTTAGGAGGTTCTGCCACAACTAGCTTATGCTAGAGCTTGCAGTGAAGGTCGAACTTAACCGATGCAGCCTTATGAACAGAAGTATTAGCAATTGACGGTACTTATAGACAAGCCGGAGGTCGGTCGAACCGATGCAGCCTTGTTTGTTGAAGAACTCACCGAGATCTACACTACTCCTACTCCTAAGGGTTGGCGTGAAGCCAAAAAAAGTAATTGGTATTAATTGATTGAATGATTTTTACAATATCCGGGGTCCAATATTTATACCCGGAACCTAAGTATGAATCCTACTCAAGTATGACTTATTATAATATTTGGTATAAGAGAAAATATTCCTAACTTAAGATAACTTAGACCCTAATCTTTCTCTTTTTGTAGAGTCTGACATTTTTCTCGACGCCAACCGTAGCTCATTGACGTTATCTGCTGATGTCATTCGAAGAGAGCCGATTCTAGTACCGCATCTAAATCAGCCGATGTCGATCCTTATGTAATTGATTCCTTGATGACACAATCTTGGAAGCTTCGAGTTTCTGTGTTCTTCTTCCCAAATTTTGGTGTAAACACATGCCCTCCAATTTTGGGATAAAAATAATTTTATTCCAAAATTACCACGTTTGTACCTTCGATGGGTCCGTAGTCACGGGTAGAGAATCTTGATCTAGGGCCTACTATCCTTCGCCTTCACTAACGTCCTTGCCTGTTCATGAGCCCATACCTCAAAAGTTTCATGAGAGTATTACTGCTTCACGCGCGCTTGGATTCATTCTTCCAGATCAACTATAAATGTCTGTCCGACTCTGGCAAGAGCAACCCAACAACTTAGTTATGTTTCTCTTCTGCTTGTCTCCTTGAGTGCTCTTGGCTCTGCCAGACCCTCCATGGTATAATTTTTTGCTATGAGGGTCTTGAGTGGTTAGAAGAATTCTTGTGCATAGGGTGATTGTGTCGCTCATTTCAGCGTCTTGTCGAGCAAGAGAATCAGCTGCTGCGGTTAGAAATTTTTTTGTGACATCACCTGAGTTTTCTCACCATGATCGCAGAGCTATTCTAGTGTTTGCAAGGGTTAACATGTGTGGACACCTTTCCCTTATTCACTTCATCAAATGCTCATCGGGGAAACCACTGCCTTCTTTCCCACGGTTTCTCAGCCATCGAGAAATCGGTTGGATATATGGGCATCTTCTTAGAAGGTGGCCTTTTCTCTCCCTGATGCCACTTCTATCTATGGGCCGATATGACTCGGTCCATGATGACCTTTGGCCTTGTGGGGATCCGGACTCCCTTCAATCCAAAACAGTCTTAGTGGGTTGATCGTCAGTTAATGTAAACCTTTTGTATCAATCCCATAGTATCTTGTAATTATGGGAAGCAATAAGTCTAAATCCGTCATTTTTATGATCCGTTCCCTGAATTTTCAGAGTGTTGATCCGTTTCCATAATTGACTTTAATTCTATAACCCCGACGAAACTCATCGTCTCACCTCCCGGGCTATACATACGGGCCATGGCTGTGGATCGAAAAAACAACCTGCTTCATCTGAAACCTTTGGTGTCTTTGGTGTGATTTGCTTTTTAATAGGCTCAAAGGCATGAAGAACGACAAGAGGTCTGCGAAAGAGGCCCTTGATGAGTCTATTCCACCATGCCAGCGTCTTCATCATTAGGAGGATGCAACCCATGATCTTGGGCGGAAGGACCTTCATCTGAACGTGCTGCCGGACGTTCTCACTGTCTCAGAACATAGGGCCGACTCTACTCAAGCGAGGCTGGCGAGGCTGAGGCCAGAATCATGGGTGAGATGTTCACCACAATTTTCTATTTTTTCTTAGTTTTATCTTCAAGATCTTGATTATCTCTCCCTCAAATCTTTCTAGACCTATCGGCCTAGTTGGAAAGCCTCCAATCAGCTGCAGAGTATACGGCATGATTCGTCAATGCTAGGGTTGCTGTGCTAGTGGTTCGCCTGTATGATGTCCCAAACCATGTCAGAGAGGTTGCCCTTCATGGTGTTCATCATGGTGCTGCCGTGGCATTGGCGGTCGCACAAGCTCGTTCTGGCCACGAGCTTCGACTTCTTCCCCATGGTTTCCCAGCCACCGAGCACCCTGAGGACCATGAGCACCTGGTGAAAGACTTCTTCAACATCACCAACTCTGTGGCTCTTGCTTCCCAGGCCAAAGATATAGTGAACAAAGTGTTCCCTGTCCTTTAGCTTGTAATAGGAAAAGCTAACAAACAATCTCTTCATTCTAAGTGGCTTCTCATTTGCCCTGTACTCATGTTCCATATACCAATTTGTCTGTGTTTGTTTTTTTCTATAGGTGATACATATCATATCGGCTTTTACCCCTTTGGGTCTATTTTTTGAACTAGAGGCGATACCCTTCTGGTATCGGCTATTAGAGCCGATGATTGAACAGATCGTCTATCACGTATTAATCCAAATGCTAGGATAATATTTCTTTAGGTATTTTCCATTGATTGCTCTGTCAAACTCCTCTTCTCCTCCTAGTGTTTCCAATATATAAGCATTGCTAGGCGCACAACGTCTAATCCGATAAGGTCCTTCCCAATTAGGTGACCACTTGCCGAACTTGCTGTCTCGTGACCTGATCGCTAATTTTACCTTCTAGACCAAGTCCCCTTCAGAAAATTATTTGCTCTTGACCTTCTTATTGTAATACTTTGCAATCCGTAGCTTATTGGTTTCTATATTCTCAAGAGCATGTAGTCGATGGCAACTTAAGTCCTCTAGGTCGTCTATCATAAGATTCTTGTAAACTTTGGCTGACAAATCATTTTGCAGCGTGACACGCCTTGATCCAGTTTGAATCTCCTAGGGAAGGACTGCATTATGACCATACACAAGTTCATAAGGTGACGCTTTAATCGATCCATGATAGGCCATCCTATATGCCCATAATGCCTCATTAAGCGTTGAATGCCACATCCTTGGCTGCTCTTCGATCTTTTTCTTGATCAGCTTAATCATATTTTGATTGGACACCTCTGCTTAGCCATTAGCCTAAGCATAGTAAGGAGAAGAATTTAATAACTTAATTCCCATACTAGCAGCAAAATCTCTGAATTCTTCTGATGTAAACATTGTCCCCTGATCAGTAGTGATAGTTTGAGGAATCCCAAAATGATACACAATATGCTCCTTGATAAAATCTACCATGCTCTTTGAGGTTACCGTCTTCAAAGGAATTGCCTCAACCCACTTAGTGAAATAATCTGTTGCTACCAATATAAACTTATGTCCTTTACTTGAAGGCGGGAAACTCTGGCCAATTAGATCAATTCCCCAACCTCGAAACAGCCATGGTTTGATTATTGGATTCATAGCCGATGTGGGCGATTTCTGAATATTACCAAAACGTTGACAATCCTGTCACCCTTTATAATATTCAAAACAATCTTCCAGTATTGTTGGCCAAAAATATCCAGTCCTGCGAATAATCCTTTTCATCTTATAAGCCGATTGATGAGCTCCACATATCCCTTCATGCACTTCACCGATCAACACTTTAGCCTCTTCTTCATTTAAGCATTTAAGCGACACCCCATCGACTGTCTTGTAATATAGCTGATCATCTAGCAAAACATACTTAGTCGATTTATACCTTAGTTTCCTGATAACCTTCTATGATAGATTCTTAAGGTAATCGGCTATTTCAACTCTCCAATCATTATTCGTGGTCTCACTACTTAAGACCTCTTGAAACACTCGATAACCTGACGCACTTTAAGCTAAATGATTAGCCTCTTGATTCTATGCTCTCGGAATATGCTGAAGAGAAACATGAGGAAATTCCTTGAGTAATCTTTGGCACTCATCATAGTATCCCCTCAGAGTATCTTCTTTACATTCATATAGGCTGATCAACTGATTAATAATTAATTGTGAATCTCCTAATACTTTAATTGCCTCGGCCTTTACTTCATGAAGAAGTTGAAGCCCCTTAAGAATAGCTTCATATTCTGCTTGGTTATTGGTAATCATTGGTTCAGTTGGAAAAGCAAACTCAAAGCTTGCCCCCCGAGGTGAAATACCACTACCTTGCTTGCATGATGATCCATCAAAGAATAATGTCCAAAGTATCGGCTCTACATAGCCAATACTTGGCTTATGATGCTGGGTGACAAAATCAGCTATTACTTGCCCTTTGACTGCTTTAGCCGATTCATACCTCAAGTCAAATTCTGACAACGCAAGAATCCAATTCCCCATTCTTCCATTTAATATTGGCATTGATAGCATGTGCTTGATCACATCAGCCTTGAAAACAACTGTACACTTAGCTGATAACAAGTAATGACGCAACTTAGTGTAAGAGAAATATAAGCACAAGCATAACTTTTCGATGGGAGAATATCTTGTTTATGGATCCAAAAGCCTTCTACTTTGATAGAAAAGAACTCGTTCTTTCCCTTCAAACTCTTGCATCAAGGCCGATCCAATCGTTTGGTCATCGGCCGATACGTACAACTTAAAAGGCTTACCTTGCTGAGGAGGGACTAGCATAGGTGGACATTTCATGTATTCTTTTATCTCCTCAAACACCTTTTGTTGTACGTCACCCCACTTAAAATCTTGATCATTTTGCAACTTCAACAAGGGAGAAAACAACAGAACTCTTTCCGACAAATTTGAAATAAACCTCCTGATAAAATTAATCTTACCAAACAAAGATTATAACTCTATTTTAGTAGTCGGGGGCACTGCCTCATCAATTGCTTTCATACTTTTTTGAACAATTTTGATTCCTCTCTCGTGGACCATGAAACCCAAAAATTGTCCAGCTGATACTCCAAAGGCACACTTATTGGGATTCATCTTTAGACCATATTTTCTTGTGCATTCCAGAGTCTCCCGCAAATCAGCTCAATGTTCCTTGTACCCCTTAGATTTTACCATCACATCGTCAATGTAGATTTCAACAATCCTACCGATCAACTTATGAAAAATATAATTCATTGCCCTCTGATAAGTTGCACCAGCATTATTCAAACCAAAGGTTATCACAACCCATTCAAATAAACCGATTACGCCAGGGCATCTAAAAGCTATTTTTGCTATATCTTCCTCAGCCATAAAAATTTGATTGTATCCTACATTGCCGTCCATGAAACTAATAACTTTGTGCTCGGCTGCTGCATCTACCAACATATTGGCTATTGGCGTCGGATAACCATCCATGGGTGTAGCTTTGTTTAGATCTCTGAAATTAATGCAAACTCTCAATTTCCCATTCTTCTTATACACAAGAACAACATTCGATATCCACTCTACATATTGGCACGGTTGGATAAATTTCGCTTCTAGTAATCATTCAATCTCCTTTTTGATATCATCAAGAATGTTTGGGTTGAATCTCCTCGGAGCTTGTTTAAACGTCTGATATCCAGGTTTGATTGGCAACCGATGTTCAACAATCGATCGGTCTAGACTAGGCATCTCATAGTATTCCCAAGCAAAACCATCTTTAAATTCTTTTAATAAATCCACCAACTCTTGTGTCGGGTTCATAAACCCGAGGTCCCTCGGGGACCGGCTTCCATGCCAGGGCTCGGCCCAAGAAAACAACATACAGTTCATGGGCCGGCCCAAGAGTCTAAAACACGATGGGCCAGAAGGACAGTCCGGTCGCCGACCGGAAGGTCTACCTGAAAGAACAAACGCCCGCTCGTCAACTTCTTCGACCCACCTCTTCGACCGGAGCACTCACTTCGGACGCCAGCCGCCTCCGGATGGTCTCTCTGATCGGAAGGCCTGGCCCAAAACGTTGCTTCCTACTCTGACCCCACGTCTCCGACCGAGGACCCGTAGGAAGCCTGCTTGCCGCTCTTCTCCGATGGCGCGCGGCCAGGGCCGACTGGGGCCATCCGACCGGGGACGCCCGCTCGGAAGGGACCAGGGGCGAACAGAGAAGACAACACACAAGTCAAACCACGATACCAGGGACCATACCCTATACGCCTGCGAGAACAGTGCTCCACAACCGCCCTGACACAAATAGTATTGTAGGCGTCGACATTTGTGTCTATAGTATTGTGGGCGCCATTGGACTCCCGTACGGCAAAAAGCCCCCCACATGCCTCTGGGCATCGATAGTACTATGGGCGCTAGGATTCACCATACCTGGTACACGTGGCAGGGCTCCTCACATACCAACAGTATTTTGCAGGTACCGACATCCACCCTTCCTAAAGAAGCCAACGCAACCTCCCATGTGCACCTGACATCCTACAGTGACATCAGCAGTATTGTGGGCGCCTACCATCCTCACTATCCTCATCGGCGTGGGCAACAAGGCTTAGAAACATTCGTACTCTCTCCCTCTCACCTGTAAAGCCATCCCCTTCATCTATAAAAGGGGATGCACTCCCTCCAACAAAGGGGGTCGACTTCTTCAAGTTGAGATTCACTAGATCGATAGCTCACAACCCTTCAAGCACACGCTCAAAACTCCTAGCTCATAGCAGAGTTTCGGTCGCCCTCGGCCCTTCCGGTTGGACTCGATCGGGCCTCTCGTACACCCTACCTTTCTCCTTCTTGTTTGTAACCCCACTACAAACTTTGAGCACCTGGGCTCAGGAATAAATTCACCGACCAACCCAAACTGGACGTAGGGCACGTTGCCTGAACCAGTGTAAATCCTGTGTCATTGAGTGCTAGGCCACATCCGATCACAACGTACAACAAAACTACAAATATTCACTAGTTGGTCACTTTCTGTACCGATAGTTGGCGCCATCCGTGGGGAAGACGCTGTACGTTCAACACTTTTAGGTCATCGGATGGCCCATTTTTCCACCACCCCCGCCATGGCGGGCTCGGGCGATACGATTCGCTTTGGCTCGCTGGAGTATCCCGCACTCTCGCTTGCTAGGATGCGGGTTCCACCCGTCTTCGAGCCATCCTAGGCCTTCCTCTTCGGAAGCCTGGACTTTGTCGCCGACCAGCTTGGCGTACTCCACCTCCGTGAGGAGACTCGTGACCCGGCACCCATCGGAGAGACGTCCTCCATCGACTCCGGGATGCGCGACCTCAACGGCGCGGCATCTGCGCTTCATTCTGAGCAAACTCTTTGCTCAAACCCCACTGTAAGTAATACGTGTGCTTTTATTCTCCCTTTATTTACTATCTCCAACCAATCACCCGGAGGGACTACACCGCCCACACCACAAGCACCGTATGATCGGTTCCCCTACGGCCTCACGTCCTCTGCGGATGCTTATGCTCAGGGGCTCCAAAGGGCGCTGGCACCATCCCCACTCATGTCCGGATTCATAGGAATGGCAGGCTTCGCTCCTATCGTTTCCCACGAACTCCCGGATAACGAGGGCGAGAGCGATGGTTCCAGCATCGGTGATGTGGTGCCCCACCACCATCCGTCCAGGGAATGCGCTATGGCGGACAGTCTAGGACAGCCGCCGATGGTTGCGGAGTCTGCGCAAACTCATGCCCCTCCGGACCTACATGCAGAGGTCCTCGCATCTGCGCAAGCGCACGCCGAGGAATTACGACAACGGCGGTAGAGCCAGCCACCATCTGTGCTGGCACAGTCGGTGCGACACGTTGCGCCCCATGCGCTTGGCCCGACGGGTGGCGCCTAGGGTCACGCTCGTCGGGTCTAGCATGACATTGTGAACGCGGGGAACGATGCCCCACAATTCGCCCAGCCGACCAGGATATCACTGCTACAGCAATGCTTCTACGTGGTGTTCCCGAGCTCGTCGACCCCCAGGACCGGGCAGTCTACCGAAACCTCCGGGTTCTAGTAGAGGCCGCCGCCGTCCAACAGGCGGAAAGCTCCGCATCGTGACTCCGACCCACGCCCTCTCTCCCCACCGGGTGGACGGGGACGCGCCATCCGGATCGCTTTGTTCGCTCACCGCTGCAGCCGTCAAGCTTAGCTCAGGGTGCGGCAGCCGCGCCACGGTCTGACCGGGCGTCTGCTCCACACCGACCGCCGATACGCGAGCAGCCCGATCTGCACCAGGACGCTTGTAGCGTCATCAGCAACCGGCATCGGGCCCAACACGATAACGATGTCCGCCATACGGCAGCAGGCGACACAGATCCCAGCCAAACCATCGATGGAAGCGGTGAAACGCGCCCCAGGCGCAATCACCGGCTGGACGACCGGAGCCCCAACCCTAAGGGCCCGGGGCCATGGGCCTTCAGCTGGCGCATCCGGAGAGCACCGTTCCCACAACGTTTCCGGCCTCCCTCCAACATCACCAAGTACACTGGGGAGACAAACCCAGGCATTTGGCTCGAAGACTTCCGGCTCGCCTATCGAGCCAGCGGAGTGGATGATGACTATTTCATCATCCAATATCTTCCCATTTGTGTGGGGGAACACATTCGGGCATGGCTTGAATTCCTTCCACACGACAGCATCCGCGACTAGGCGGACCACAATAGGGTCTTCGTCGGGAATTTCCAGGGGACGTACGTCCGCCCAGGAAACTCCTGGGACCTCAAGAGTTGTCAGCAGGAGCCCAGCGAGTCCCTGCGGGATTACATCCGCAGGTTTTCTCAACGATGCAACTCCCTCCCTAATGTCGTCGACGCAGATGTCATCAGTGCATTCCTCTCCAGGACAAACTGTGAGTCCCTGATCCACAAGCTTGGCTACCTAAAACCCCGTACCACCCGCGATCTGCTCGACGTTGCCACCAACCATGCCTCTGGCAAGGAGGCGATCGGAGCGGTCTTCAGCAGAGACCGGGACAAAGGCAAGCCCAAGCGCATGGATCTAGACGAAGGCCCCTCCACTCAGAGGGGCAAGAAGAACAAGAAGGATTGGCATCGGTCGGACAACACCGCATTGGTCGTCGCGGCTGATCGCACACCTAGGCAGCCCCAACAGGGACTGCCTGACCACTTGAACAAACTCATGGATGGACCGTGCCCCAACCATGCCTACCCCGTCAAACACCTCTACAAGGAGTGCGAGCTCCTCAAACGTTTCCTCCGACAAGCTGGTGGGCCAAAGGAGGGAGACGGCAAGGAGCTGACAGCCAAGAGGGGAGGCACGGTAGGCAAGGATGGAGACGGTTTCCCTAAACCTGAGGAGTGCATCATCATCTTCGGTGAGTCCGACGCCATCTAGACTAAACACCAGCATAAGGTATGCTATAGGGAGGCATGCGCTGCCGAGATGGCTGTCCCCTCCTTCCTCAGCTGGTCGGAGTCCCCGATCACCTTTGATTAGAGGGACCATCCCTCCTGCATCGCAAGACCGGGACACTACCTGCTCATCGTCGACCCCATCGTCCACAAGAAGCGCCTCACCAGGGTGCTGATGGACGGGGGAGCGGCCTCAACATCCTGTACATCGATACCCTCGATGCCATGCGCATCCCCCGATCAGAGCTCCGCTTGGCGGGCTCCCCCTTCCACAGGGTAATCCCAGGAGCACAGGCATACCCGCTCGGACAGATCGATCTGCCCGTCACGTTCAGCAGCCGGGCCAACTTCCGCTCGGAAGTCCTCACCTTCGAAGTGGTGGACTTTCCAGGGTCCTACCACGCCATCTTAGGGTGGCCATGCTATGCAAGATTCATGGTGATCCCCAACTACACCTACCTCAAGCTGAAGATGCCGAGACCAAATGGCGTCATCACCGTGAGTAGCGCCTTCTCGCATGCCTTCGAGTGCGACCACGAGCACTACGAGCTCACCACCGCGGTTGTCAACTCATCCGAGCTCCTGTAGCTTGGCGAGTCATCAACCCAGCAGTCCCAGACTGCAACAAACCAACCTCCTTGACAGCCTTTCGCCCGCTCGAGGAAACCAAGGCGGTGGGTGTCGACCCCACCGACCCAGCCAAAATGGTGTGAATCGGGACCCAGCTCCCGGCCAAATAGGAACGCGAGCTCGTTGACTTCCTGCGCGACAATCGCGATGTCTTCGCATGGTAGCCTTCTGACATGCCGGGGATACCACGGGAGGTCGCCGAGCATGCACTATGCCTCATCCTGGGCTCAAAGCCCGCCAAGCAACGCCTGCGTCATTTTGACGACGAGAGGCATAGGGCCATAGGCGAAGAGATCGCCAAGCTCCTGGCAGCCGGATTCAGCAGGGAGGTTTTCCACTCCGACTGGCTCGCCAATCCCATCCTTGTCAAAAAGAAGACCGAGAAGTGGAGAACGTGCGTCGATTATACTGGACTTAATAAAGCGTGTCCGAAGGATCACTTTCCTTTACCACGCATAGACCAAATAATTGACTCCACCTCGGGTTGCGAGATCCTCTCCTTCCTGGATGCCTACTCAGGCTATCACCAGATCGTGATGAAAGATTCCGATCAGCTCGCGACCTCATTTATCACCCCGTATGATTCATACTGCTACGTGACCATGCCTTTCGGTCTGAAGAATGCTGACGCCACCTACCAAAGGTGCATGCAGCAATGCTTCACCGACCAAATCGACCCACCTGATCAGCCAGATCAGGCTGAACGGCCGAAACCAACAATCGCTGTCTATGTTGATGACATAGTGGTAAAAAAAGCTCAAGCTTGCAACCTGATCGCAAACTTGGCCGCGACGTTCGCAAACCTCCGAAGGTTCAGCATCAAGCTGAATTCCAAAAAGTGTGTTTTCGGGGTTCCAAAGGGGAAGCTGCTTGGATACATCGTATCTGAGCGTGGCATCGAGGCCAACCCCGAAAAGATCATAGTCATCTGCAACATGGGCCCCATACACAACGTGAAGGGCGTACAAAGGCTCACCGACTGCCTAGTGGCCCTAAGTCGCTTCATCTCCCGGCTTGGCGAATGGGGGATGCCACTCTACAAGCTCCTCAAAAAGATGGATGCCTTCGTCTGGACTGAGGAAGCCTAGCTGGCTCTCGAAAGCCTCAAAATGTCCCTGACATCAGCCCCGATCCTCTTCGCTCCCAAACGGGAGAACCCCTCCTCCTTTACGTCATGGCAAGTAACCATGTGGTGAGTGCCACCCTGGTCGTCGAAAGGGAGGAACCAGGACACCAGCTCAAGGTACAGCGACCCATATACTTCATCGGAGAGGTACTTACCGACCCCAAGGTCCGGTACCCCTAGGTGTAGAAACTCTTATACGCCGTGCTAATGGCCACTAGGAAGCTCCTACACTACTTCATAGACCACGAAGTCGCAGTCATCACTTCATACCCACTCGGAGACATCATCCGCAACCGCGACGCCGCAGGATGAATCTCTAAGTGGGCCCTTGAACTCATTGGCCATGACATCAGGTATACCCCTGCACCACAATTAAGTCTCAGGCTCTCCTGGATTTTGTCGCCGAATAGACAGAGGTCCAGCTACCAGCCCTAGATGTCTCCCACGAGTACTGGACAATGTATTTCGATAGGACCATAATGGCACCCCGCTCGGGGGCTAGAGTGGTCCTGATCTCCCCAGATGGGAGTAGGCTCTGCTACGCCATCTGCCTCCACTTTTCGGCTTCAAACAACGCGGCGGAATACGAGGCCCTTATCAATGGACTACGCATCGCCATCGAGCTCGGTGCTACGAGGCTCTACGTCCGCGGCGACTCAGAACTAGTTGTTGATTAGGTCATGAAGGAGTCCTCCTGCAAAAGCCCCCTCATGACAGCATACTGCCAAGAGGTGCGCAAGCTCAAGGACAAATTCTTAGGAATCGATCTACATCACGTCCCTCAAAGGGACAACGATGCTGTCGATTTCCTAGCAAAACTAGCCGCCAGGCGGGATCCATCCCCAAGCGGGGTCTTTATCAACGACGTCCATGAGCCATCCGCCCGCATCCTAGAAGGTCCGACCTAGACACACCCCAACGGCCAGCCGGTTCTCGGAGGCTCTGACCCCGACGCCCAGTCGGCGCTCGGGGGCTCCAACCCCAACGCCAAGCCAGTGCTCGGGGGCTCCGATCCTAGTACTTCTATAACGATGTCACCCACAGACGTCGCCATATTGGCACTCAATCAAACCGACTAGCGAGTACCACTACTCGCCTACCTCCTCGAGGAGGTTCTCCCACCTAAAAGAACTAAAGCCCGATGAATCGCTCAACACGCCAAGACCTTCGTCGTGCTCAGTAATGAACTCTACAAACGGAGTCCGTTAGGAGTGCTCATGAAGTGCGTCCCCGCCAGCTAGGGGAAGCAGATCCTCCTCGAGGTCCATGCCGGGATCTGTGGGCATCATGCGGCCCCAAGGTCTCTGGTCGGAAAAACCTTTTGCTAAGGTTTTTACTGGCCCACCACGCTACGAGATGTAGAGGAGGTCATCCACAGGTGCAAAGGATGCCAGTTCTACGCTCGGCAACCCCATTTACCGGCGTAAGAGCTCCAAACCATCCCAATCACCTGGCCATTCACAGTCTGGGGCCTCGACATGGTAGGACCCCTCAAAAAAGGCCCAGGAGGTTTCACTCACCTACTCGTAGCAGTCGACAAGTTTACCAAATGGATAGAGGCCAAGCCCATCACCAATCTCTGCTCAGAAGAGGCGGTCAAATTCTTCCTCGACATCATCTACCGATTTGGCGTTCCTAACTGTATTATCACTGACCACGGGACTAACTTCACTGGGAAGAAGTTCCTAGACTTCAGCAATGGATATGGCATCAGAATCGACTGGGCTTCGGTCGGACATCCATGAACTAACGGTCAGGTCGAACGCGCCAATGGCATGGTCCTCCAAGGACTCAAGTCGTGCATCTTCGACCGACTCAACAAACACGCCGGGCGATGGGTTGCAGAGGTCCCAGCAATCCTCTAGAGCCTAAGAATGACCCCAAACTGATCCACGGGATTCACACCTTTCTTCTTGGCTTATAGAGCAGAAACCATGTTGCCCTCCAACCTCGACCACGACGCACCAAGAGTAAAAGCTTTCGACCACGACCGAGCTGCGGAGGCTCAACAAGACGCTGTCGACCTGCTCGATGAGGCCCATGAGACAACCATCATCCGCTCCGCTTGCTATCAACAAACCCTCCGTAGGTACCACGAAAGGAAGATCAGAGGAAGGATACTCGAAGTCGGCGATCTCGTGCTCCGAACGACCCAATCGACAAAGGAAAAACACAAGCTCTCTCCACCCTAGGAAGGACCCTATACGGTAACCGAAGTAATCCGACCAGGCACCTACCGACTGGAGGACAACAACGGCAATGTTCTCAACAACACTTGGAACATTGAATAGCTACGTCGTTTTTCCCTTAAATTTGGTCTAAACACTTTCGCTTAAAACACATGCTCCTATAAGAGCGCCCCTGCCCAAACACTTTCAACCCGGGTCGCTCGGGGGCTCCATAAGTGTACAAATATTGAGTATTACCTCTCTTTCTCTTTAATATCGCACGGTATACAACTTTCTCCCCGAATGGAAATACATTCCATTCCTTTGATTACACTACGTAACCTTGTTCTTACTCCCAAACCAAATGCACCGCGCCTTTCCCTACAGATACGAGCAACCGAGCCTAGCGGGCCACGCCCCGGGCTCCCAAGATCGCACCTTACGGGATAAACGGGTAGGTACAAGAAAGAAAGGATAAAAACAAAGGTTATGCTAGGACAAAAACAAGGAAACAGATATGGTGGTTTTGTCATAGGGGCAGTGCGGTTGTATTCATTGATACAAAGAAACTATTTACACGGGGACTTACCCACAAAACTTAACTATTACATTTTCTACTACTACAAATACTACTGCGGCCACTTGACGACTTCGCCTGAACGCTAGAAATCACCCAGTTCCGCTCCTTCAAAACTTCGGCAAAACGCAACGGGTACCTCAAGGTCGTCGCACCTATAGATGCTCAGCAGAAGAACATGGAGCTCCTGACCTTCTCATGCAGTCGAGGCAGCTCCTGGGTGGGGGCGCCGCTACCGAGGTAGGGTCGCCATGGCTGGAAGAAATCTCATCAAACTTTATGAACTGGCCGACTTGAGCAGCTGTAGGAACGGAACCCTCCACCGGCACAATCATGAGTAACCTCCCCTCCGACGAGGCTCGCTCGGTAAAAATCCACCAAAGAATCCACCGGCAGATCAGATCTAGCATCACCTCTAGTCTGACATCACGCTCCGGGTTCACAAAAGGATCTGTAAGTCCTCCCCCTCGCTCACTCTCTCTCACTTAGGAATCGCCGCGGCATACAGGCACTCTCGGTGAGAAGAAAGAAGGAAGAGAGACAATAGCTAGACAACAGGCAAAGGACTACGATGGAGAACCCTCTCCCTCCCCTATTTAAAGAAGAAAAGCAGAAGATCAGAGTGCAAAACTCTGCCCCCATTCAATGTGGATGGGAAATGATGGGACACGCCTGGCCGAAGGGACGTACACTGACTCACGGAGCAACGCCGGGTCAGACGGAACGTCGCCTGGTAGGGCAAAACGTGGTCTAGGTATGGCCCACCACTATCGCACTACCTAGCACGAAAACCAAAGCGTCACCACACATGGGCAGCTCCCCGCTTCCCTAGGCTAGGCCTGGGGAGACCAAAAAATGAAATCTCCACCGGGAGACCAACCGATCCCCCGAGCCGATCGACTTGCTCAGGATAAACACCGAGACACGGATAGGAAGTGAAGGGATGCCCCATGTAGGCCATGTCGACTCTGTCACGAACGATGAGCATGGGTCCCGGTCGGACGTTTCCGACTGAAGCTCTCCGAGCCCCATCACTCCAGTCGTCAAGGTAAACATTACCAAAACCCCCTCTATTTCTTTATAAATCATTCATACATCCATACGCACATTCATTTCATACACCCGCGCCTCCCGGACCATTCAGGCCCTGAACCGCTCGGGGGCTCAGGAACTAAGCATCACATATGCAGCGAAATGCACCAAAACGCTCCGTGTTGCGTCACGAAGCGGTGGTTGCCTCATTCGACATGGGCAACCAATAGAGCCAGGGGAGAAAAACCGCAGATGAGCCCCGTGCGGCCCTCGCCCAGTCCGACAGACCGAGTCATCTCAACCTTCTCGTTCGATCCTGAACCTCTCGCCAGGCCCACAGAATCTCCATCGAGGGGAGGCCGTTAGGCCACCCGGGTCGGTCTCCGGAACGACCTAGGCATCTATCGGGTTGCAGGTAAAGGAGTAGTGGAATGTCACAAGAGGGCTATGCCGACCCCGTCACGAACGACAGACCTAGATTCCACTCGATCACACCCGTTAGCGAACTCACCGAGCTAGTCTTCGAGCCCGAGCGATCGGGACATGCGACAAAACTCAGCCCCTCCGGTTGTGAGGAACCGAGGATGGGGTAACGCACAATACTCACATCGACCCCCACGATGGCCCGATAGGGCTCGGGGGCTCAAGACAAATGCCAAGGATAGTGACCTCGAACTCACCAGATCCATGACTCCGACTCGCTCGGTCTCGCGGCGCGCACCGACGCCAGGATCCACGAGCATCGCCTCGTTCGATCTTTAACCAACTAACTACGGTTCGCTTAAAAATGGCTTCACTTCCGACTGCGCTCCAATAAATCCTGGGACCATGACTCCGAACTCGTGTAATGGCTTCACTTCCGACTGCGCTCCAATAAATCCTAGGACCATGACTCTGAACTCGTGTAACGGCATCACTTCCGACTGCGCTCCAAAAATCCTGGGACCGCGGCCCCGAACTCGCGTCATATGGCTACGGAGCTCTGGCTCAATCGATTCCTAAACTAACTAAACTAACTTTTGATCCACGGCGCGCACCGACGCCTGGGTCCACTCACGACTCCGCCTCGACCGATCCCACGGCGTGCATCGACGCCAAAGATCAGTGAGCTCTGTCGCATCTGAACCGAGCTATCTCCATTCGTGGCGCGCACCAACGCCAGGGTTTGTCTTGAACTAAACCTTCTCACCCGATCCACGGCACGCACCAACCCCGGGATCAGTAAGTTCTATCTCATCCCCAAGCCTAAAAACGCCTTGGCTGTGCAACGACACCGTGGTTAACAAAATTTCGCCTCAAACTAAAAACGCGCACGCCCACTGAAACAACACCCCCTAGACAGTTCTGCCCGAACTGCCCGGGGGCTCAGGGGCTACACCCGCAGGTGCGCTCGCTCGCACCCGCCGACACGACAGAAAAACCTCCCTCGCTGACAACGCAGAAAACCCCATAGCCGGTTCTGCCCGAACCGCCCGGGGGCTCGGGGGCTACACCCACGGGTGCGCTCGCGCGCACTCGCCGGCAAGACAAAAATCCTCCGAACGATTTTGCTCAAATCGCCCGGGGGCTCGGGGGCTCCTGTCGGGTTCATAAACCCAGGGTCCCTAGGGGACCGGCTTCCATGCTAGGGCACGGCCCAAGAAAATAGCATGCAGTTCATGGGCCGGCCCAAGAGTCTAAAACAAGACAGGCCGAAAGGACAGTCCGGTCGCCGTTCGGAAGGTCTACCCGAAAGAACAAACGCTCGCTCGTCAACTTCTTTGGCCCACCTCTCCGACCGGAGCACTCGCTTCAGACGCCGGCCGCCTCTGGATGGTCTCTCCGATCGGAAGGCCTGGACCAAAACGCTGCTTCCTACTCCGACCCCACGTCTCCGACCAGGGACCCATAGGAAGCCTACTTGCCGCTCTTCTCTGACTGGCACGGCCAGGGCCGACTAGGGCCATCCGACCAGGGACGCCCGGTCGGAAGGGACCAGGGGCAAACGGAGAAGACAGCGCACAAGTCAAACCACGATACCAGGGACCATACCCTATATGCCTATGGGAATAGTGCTTCACAACCGCCCTGACACAAACAGTATTGTAGGCACTAACATTTGTGTCTACAGTATTGTGGGCGCCGTTGGACCCCCGTACGGCAAAAAGCCCCCCACATGCCAATGGGCATCGATAGTACTATGGGCGCCAGGATTCACCATACCTGGTACACATAGCAGGGCTCCTCACATACCAACAGTATTTTGCAGGTACCGACATCCACCCTTCCTGAAGAAGCCAACGCAACCTCCCATGTGCACCTGACATTCTACTTGACATCAACATCATTGTGGGCGCCTACCATCCTCACTATCCTCGTCGGCGTGGGCGACAAGGCTTAGAAACATTCGTACTCTCTCCCTCTCACCTGTAAAGCCATCCCCTTCATCTATAAAAGGGGATGCGCTCCCTCCAACAAAGGGGGTCGACTTCTTCAAGTTGAGATTCACTAGATCGATAGCTCACAACCCTTCAAGCACACACTCAAAACTCCTAACTCATAGCGGAGTTTCGGTCGCCCTCGGCCCTTCCGGTCAAACCCGACAGGGCCTCTCGTACACCCTACCTTTCTCCTTCTCATTTGTAACCCCACTATAGACTTAGGGCACGTTGCTTGAGCCAGTATAAATGCTGTGTCATTGAGTGCTAGGCCACATTCGATCACAACGTACAACAAAACTACAAATATTCACTAGTTGGTCACTTTCTGTACCGACATCTTGGTTATACTTAGGATCCAACTTAGCACTTACATACATTGGCCTAGGCCTATCTCTAGAACCAATATCTATCTCTTCTAAGTCATCGATCGACATAAAGCCATGTCCTTGTTTACCATCTATGCCATCTATTGGATTATCCATTAAAACAAATTCTCAAAGCTGACTGCTTGGATTGGCTATTGGCTTTCATCATTGACCTTAATGACGCCTCCTTCCCATAGCTTGCCATAAAAACACTCGAAGTCTTCTAGCTCCCAATACATTGTATCAACTATTGCGATACTTATAGAATCATCAGCTTGAACCAGCTCAACATCGTCTCCATGCCACTAAATCAAGCATTGATGCATAGTAGATAGTACACAACAATTTGCATGAATCCAATCATGACCAAGGAGTAAACTGTATGACCCTTTGACATCAATGACGACGAATGTGGTGAGCAAAGTTTTACATTCGATTGTCAATTCGACGTTCATTGCCCCCTGGTCTTAGATGCATTACCCCCAAAATCCTTAAGCATCATGTCAGTCTCAATCAATTCTCCTGGTCCCTTGCCAAGCTTGCAAAAAGTAGTATAAGGCATAAGATCAACAGAAGCACCTCCGCCTACCAACATCTTGCTCATCAGCTTCCCATCAACAAAACCTTTTACATATAAATCCTTTAAGTGCTGATGCTTCACTAGCCTATCAAATATAGCTTGCTATACTGCTGTCAACTTAGCAACTATCTCTTCATATTCTGATTCATCAAAATCTGAATAAACTTCTTGATCTACTGGAGTCCTGAATTCTGACGGTAACAGAAAAGCCATTTGAATATTAGCCGATGGTTGACCCCTATCGGCTGTTTGTTTAGCACGCCACACTTGAGGTCTACCAGATGCCTGAGTCTGTTCTAGCTCTCTGTTTCTTAGGCGTTGCACCATTCTTTTCTGGCTTCTCGTCAAACCTCTTTGACACCATTGCCCTTCCTACCAAACATACTCTTCCTCATCATCTTCTTCTTCATAATCAGCCCAATTTTGATCAACAACTCACTTCCCAAGCCGATCATGAACGCTTCTACTTTTTAAGCGCCGATCCATATTATGGTGACGATACTCATCTTGAGCACGGATAGACCGACGGTTGGCTTGAGATTGCCTAAACTCCCAATATTGCTCACTACATTCTAGACAATTATTTCTAGTTGGCAATTTTAAACCTTCATTCCAACAATGTATGAAGAAAGGACAATTCCAATGTGATTTAGCTTGCTTTCTTTCATACCTCTCTTTCTCCTGTTGATGCTGGTATTCCTTCTCTTCTAACCAACGCTGATAATCCTTGTCCTTTTGCCATTGCCATTTATTCAACAAAATTCGAGATGTGACACACGACCTTATTGCCCTATTCCTTGATGTCTCTCCCTGCTCGTATCGGCTCTTCTGTTGGTCACAACATCTTTTAATCCCTCTATATTCATGAGCCGATATTTGCTTCTTCGGGTCAATGGTTCCATCTTCTTTGGCCCTAGTTGATGTTAGGACTTTGGTCTTCCCTTTGAGCAGCCTAGCATCAACCATGTTCTGATCTCTTGGGAAAGGATTATCATCGACTTTCATCTTCCGAGGTGTATCAAATTTGAGCTTCCCTTGTTGAATAGCCCTCTATATTTATTGCCGAAAAATTCTACACTCATTAGTAGAATGAGAAGTAGTGTTATGAAACTTGTAGAACTTCTTATTCTTCAATTGATCAAGGGATAACATAACATGATTGGCGGGCAACTTGATCTGTCCTTTCTCAAGCAAGAAATCGAAGAGCTTGTCCGATTTTGTGACGTTGAAATCATAGCTCTCTTCAACTCCTTTTCCCCAAGGGTTTGGCACCATTACTATCTTCTTACCCCAATTCCATTCATCCACAGCAATCTCTTCTTCGTCGTCCTCATATTCGTCATCAATTGAATATGGATTATAGGCTTCGGCAATTGCGGCATTTTTCTAGAATCGGGTATCCCTGCGCATATTCTGGAATTGGCTATTGAGCACTGCCACTTGTTGAGCCAACTAACCTAAATTGTCAAATTCTTGCCCCAGCAGCTTCTCTCTCCATGTTTGCAACATTCCTTGAATGGCCAAAGCAGCTAGCTAATCATCAGTCAAGTTTAATGAGAAGCACAAATTTCTGGTCTCTCGGAACCTCTAAAGAAACTCGGCACCCAATTCATTAGTTCTCTGCCTTATGGTTATCAAATCGGTAATTTTCTTTTCTCCTGTCCCAGTATAAAAATATGTATGAAACTTCTTCTCTAGGTCAGCCCAATTGGTAATGGAATTGACTGGTAATGATGAAAACTAGGTGAAGGCTGGTCCAGACAGGGACAAGGAGAAGAAACGAACTCGATGGGCCTGTTCAATGGATGCTTTGCTCAACTATGTAAGATATCGACTAATATGTTGTATTGTGCTTGTGCTATCTTGGACAGTGAACTTTGCAAACTCTAGGAGCCTATAATTTGTAGGAAGAGTGACCAAATCATACCACTCTGGATATGGATGTTTTTACGAAAAGGTCTGCCTTTTTGGCTTCAAACCAAACTGATTCTTCATCATCTCGGTCACTCTGAGCAACAACTCATCAGCGCTTGACTCTGGATTTCTCTGCAATTGTTGACCTATCTATGGATTAAAATTTTGGGTACCTTGATACCCCAGATTTAGAATCATGTGAAGGGTATTGTAATCTATGCCATAATGATATCCTTGTGGAATCTCTATCTGCTAGGTCCTTTGCTGGTTTGCTGCTTGAAGTCTCTGGCTATAAATGTTAGGATCTATATCTCTACGAATCCTTTGAACCGATGGCGCTAATTTTTTAGGCGACGACGGTATCTGGCCTGTTGTGCCAAAATTGACTGTTTGATTATGAACTTGTCCCGTCGGCTGTTGCACATGCTGCACTGACGATCCTAGATTATACTGCATCTGATTAGTAGTGGTACCTTGAACTTGCTCAGATGAGCTCTAAACTGCTTGGACATCATCATTACCAGTTAGTGCTGCTTCTTGATGGCTAGTATTGGCTTGATTAGTCCCCTAAGTCGACAGATGTGGAATATTGTAGTAAACCGGTTGAACCTAATCAATTGGATATCCATGAAACACCTCTTTCATGGTGTTGTGGAATGTGTTCAAGAAAACTATATTTTGGTTCAATATGGCATCATGAACAGATTTGTTTACAGCCTCTACGAAGAAACGTCTATCCTCAGCTTCGTTTGTATCTGACTGCCCATGCAACAAAACTCTCGGTAGTGGATGTTTCTAAACAACTTTATTGTCACGTGTCTTGGTGTAGGACAACAAACACTGGTTCTGAAATTCTTCTATAGCTTTGCTGATGACATCTTTATCTTCATCAGGTAGGTCTTCGTAAGGCACCATAAGGATGTCACTGTTGTTGTGAGCTACCATGATGATTGTGGTGTCCCATTGGGCATGCCAGAACGTGTGTCGGTGCAAAAACATGTCGATGCGCCAGGCATACAGCAAGCCAAAAGGATCAACTTGATGGAGCAAGGCTAGAGATCCACTTGGCTTCAACGCAGGGCTAGCCGATCCTGCGAATTCTTGAAGGCATACCAGTCAATTTGACATACAATTGACAAGGAGAGAAAGTTTATCAGTAATTTAAGGTGGAACATGCTGGTCTTGCCTAGATAGTTCCAAATGTGCCGCTTCGGGAGCAGCCAAACGGAAAAAATTGACTAAACAGCCGATACACAAAGAAATTGGCTATTAAGGACTGTAAAGCTCATGGGTTACGATTGATTTTATGATAACAAGTACAATGCACGTAGATGTAAGTAAAATTATCAGCTAGGTGGATATTACCAGTGTAAAGCATTGAGCCGATGAATCTAACGAGAAAGATATAACACGCGAACAAATTGACTGTCTAGTAAAAATAGATCTACAAACACTCTGAATCTAATCAGTTACTATCAATAGTGAGGTTCGACCAGATCGTTGACAGCTATGATGATAATAATAAACTAAAACCGAAGAATCCGTAAAACCGTCTATACATAGACATGTTTTATAAAAGACATGCTATATGTGTAAAAGCACAAACGAATCGGCTGAAATAGCCGATTCAGGTAAATAAGGGACTATAGCATGTGAACAATCGACTATATAACATGGACAAATCTATGCACTCATGATACCTAACCTATTCTCTTTAACACTAGGGTTCGACCGGATCGATGGCAGCCATGATAAAGATAATAAATCAACCCTTTAAAGTAAACAAATCTATTCACATTTAACAGAATCATAGAGACACATTATAGGCATTAAAGCATAGGTGATCGGCTATTTAGCCGATGCGGGCATAGCAAATAGTCAGGGTCATGCCCGGTCGAAAGCAAATCTACCAGCTAGCATCCTCCTATCTGAAGTACTAACAGTGGCGGTCGACCGGATCGATACATCCATAATAGCGAGCTATGGACCAGATTCAACTTGCTAGTAAACCTTCCCAAGATCAGATGTGCCTTGACCACGTACTATTCACAACCAAGATCAAAGCAGAACGACCGATGAAACATAATCCGTCGTTTAAAGTAAGAACCAACGTAATGTAACAAAATAAACGATGGATTAAAAGGATGTGAGGCCGATCTAGATCAATCTCGATCGGGTAGGTTGATGTTGCTGAAAACTAATGGCAATAAGAACATCAGCAAGATCGGTAACTTAATAAATCTACCAAAAGGATGTCACCCTTAGGTAGAGCCAATAACTTGATCTTAATCTAATTCGAGCAGTGGAGGTCGAACTTAACCAATGCAACCGTACTGGAACTAGATAAGAATCGATAACTAGCTTATGCTAGAGCTCACAGTGGAGGTCGAACTTAACCGATGCAGCCTTACGAAGAGAAGTATAAGCCATGATGGTACTTACAAACAAGGCGGAGGTCGGCCAGACCGATGCAGCCCTGCTTGTTGAAGAACTCACCGAGATCTGCACTACTCCTACTCCTAAGGGTTGGCGTGAACCCAAAAAAAAGTAATTGGTATTAATTGATTGGATGATTTTTACAATATTCGGGGTCCAATATTTATACCCGGAACTTAAGCATGAATCCTAATCAAGTACGACTTATTACAATCTTTGGTATAAGAGAAAACATTCCTAACTTAAGATAACTTGAACCCTAATCTTTCCCTTTTTGTAGAGTTCGACATTTTTCTCGACGTCAACCGTAGCTCATTGACGTTATCTGCTGATGTCACTCGAAGAGAACCGATTCTAGTGCCGCATCTGAATCAGCTGATGTCGATCCTTATGCAATCAATTCCTTGATGACACAATCTTGAAAGCTTTGAGTTCCCGCATTCTTCTTCCCAAATTTTGGTGTAAATAACATCCTTTATAAGTACTACTACAGAAAATATTTTACGAGGCGTTTCTAAAATGGCCTTGGAGGCGGGCGGCCTGGTTGCCCACCTCGGTTATTTGAGGCAGGGCATCCGGGCCAGCAACCGCCTTTGTAAATAATTAACAGGTGCGGGCACTATAATATAACTGCCTCGGTTAATATCGATTAATCGAGGCAGTTGTTTTAACGCAACTGCCCCCCGTTAATATATTAATAGAGACGGTCATCTTAAAACAACCACCTCAGTTAATCGATATTAACTGAGGCGGGCGCCTTATGCTTCCCGCCTCGATTAATCTATTAATGGAGGCGGGCACACTAAAAGACCCGCCTCCAAAAATAGTGGTCCAACAGCAGCCCATCTCGGCCTAGTATCCCGCTCACTATATATATACGGGAGTTAGGGTTTCACTCAGCCCTCTCTCTCTCTCTCTCTCTCTCCCTCCCTCCCACAGACGGCGCGTGGCGCACATCACCCTTCCTGACTCCGTGCCCCTCCGCTCCCCTCCTGACTCCTAGCCGCTCCTCTCAACCCTCTCCCTCCCTCCCATGGATGGTGACCTGGGCTCTCTATCTCTCAGCGGTGGCGTTTGCGTCCAGGTCTGGCAGGGGTCGGAGGGGCCTCTCCGATGGCACGGTGGTGGAGAGTCCGGCCTTGCGAGCGCTGCTGTGGGCATGGCCTCTAGGCTCGGTGGCACGAATGTGGCGTAGACTCTCGGTTGCAACACAGCCTCGCGGACGTGGCCTCGCATGCTTGGACACGGCGGCACTACCTACGACGGTGGACCGGCACTAGCGACTACGACGGTGTGCGCGCGTCTAGATCTGGCGAGGGCCGGAGGGGCCTCTTTGGTGGCTAGATCCGGTGGTGGCTCAGCACGGGGACGCTGGATCCGCATAGGGATGCAGTGGCGGCAGTGGAGCCATGCGGAGCAGGGCGAGCTCACCGGTGGGCTCTGAAACGGGCGTGCCGGTGGGCTCTGGGCTTTTTTTGTTTTTTTAATTCATTAACCATGGCGGGCATTTGTAAGGCGCCCGCCTCGGTAAAGGCCATGATTAACCATGACCTTTCGGCCGAGGTGGTTGCAAAAACCACCTCGGTTAATCCTTTTTGTCCGTCACGGTTAAGATTCCTGCAGTAGTGAAGGTATGAAAGAACGGCATCTCGTGGATCGCATAAGTCCCATGCCGTCGAGCTGGCCTTTAATTTTATCGTGTATTTTGTACAATTGTACACGAGCATGGTTTTATGTACACATACATGGATACATGATGGGACTTGTACGTCACCATCATCTAGGCTTAAATCACTATGCCAGATTTGGACATCACTGCCAGCCTCATCACTGCCGGATTTGTGAGAACCGACAATGATGTACCTTCATTGCCAGTTATGAGCTTGAAAATGAGAAAATGATTGGGGCTGGGCTAAAACTGGTAGTGAAGCACCATATCACTGCCAGTTTGTGGCTTGAACCGGTAGTGTTTTTGTGGCCACTTATCACTGCCGGTTCAAGCCATAAACCGACAGTGATTTGGCTCTATAACTGTCGGTTCTAGCCAAGAACTGACAATGATAAGCCTACAGCATAAAAAGGCTGCAGCCGTCCTCTTGTTCCTCCTCTCTTCCATCCTGAGAACAGAGGCGCGCGTTTGGGCCCTTCCCTCCATTGTTGCGGCTGCTCTTCACCATGAAGCTAGCGCTTGGATTTTGAAGAATGGCTTGATCTTTTTGCTTTAAGGTTAGTAACAAACATCCACTCCTTTGATTTTGTTGCTTAATTAGCTTCATTTTGATGGCTACATTGCTTGATTCTCATTCTAGTTCTTTCTCCATTCTAGAGAGCACTTTTCTAATTGGACATTTGTGCACGGCTCATATTGTGGTGAATCCATCATCCAAACAGTTGGTGTCTATGAACACATTTAAATTCCTAGCTAATTATTCCATGGTGGTCAAGATCATCATTGTTGGTATGTGATGCTATAATTAGTTCTTAGAAGTAGAGTAGAATAGTTGTTCTTTAATATTGTGCAATAATTGTTTTTTACTATGATTTTCAATTTATAGGGCCGGGGCTACCAATTTCAATTTTCTAATAATTAGTGTACAATAATGTTTTCCAAAAATGGTACTTTCGAGCTACAATTGTTGTTTATGAAGCTCGATTTCTTATTAATTCTTTGTAATTAATGTCTCAGTATTTTTTTGTGCAGAGATGGATCGAGAGTGGATGCATCTGTCCCGAACGGACAAGCGGTACATGCATGGCGTTAGCCAGTTTATCACCGATGCCAAAGCCCATGCTGGGAATGGGAACCCTATCTTCTGCCCATGAAAAGATTGCAAGAATCAAAGGAACTTTCGTCAAATTGAGTCTGTACGATCACACATGATTACCAGGGGGTTCATGCCAAACTATACGATATGGACTATGCATGGCGAGGTTGGTGTGAATGTTCTGTAGGAAAACAATGATGATGTGGACATGCCTAACATAGCCATCCACGATGCTGACGAGGAACCCGGTGTCAACACAGAACCTATGGCCATAGTTAATAATGTGTTTAGGAACACGCTAGCTGACGACACCGAGGATAATGATGGCATTTCTCAGCTGCTACGTAATGTAGAGACCGGATATCTTGGTGAAAGACAGCTGAGAAAGCTAGAGAAAATAAGACAAGATGGCAAAACACCATTGTATAGGGATTGTCCAATGAGCAAACTGGAAGCCGACATCATGCTGTTAGAGTTCAAATCGACAAACGGATTGAGCGATAAAGGCTTTGATCAGTTGTTAGGTATAATAAGGAAAATGCTCCCAGAAAAAACGAGTTGCCAGAAAAGTCATACTTGGCCAAGCAAATGATCTACCCCATCGGCCTCGAGGTGGAAAAAATCCATGCGTGTTCCAATGATTGCATATTGTACCGTGGAGAAAAATACAAAGACTTGGACAAGTGCCCCAAGTGTGAAGCTCCACGATACAAGGAAGGGCCGTCAGATGAGGGTACCAAGACCAGAGGAGGTCCTATAAAGGTCGTTTGGTATTTCCCTATAGCTCCCCGGGTGCATAGGTTGTTTGCATGTGCAAAGTTAGCCAAGCTGTTGCGCTGGCATGGCGAAGAGCATAAGAAAGATACAATGATGAGGCACCCCGCCGATGGGCATGACTGGAGGACTATCAACACTATGTTCTATAAGGACATCGGTGGAGAGGTAAGGCACCTTTGGTTTGCTTTGAGCACAGATGGGATGAATCCTTTCGACTAGGCTAGAAGCAATCATAGCACCTGGCCAGTGACGCTCTGTATATACAACCTTCCACCTTGGGTCTGTATGAAACGGTCGTACATCCAGATGCCACTACTGATCCAAGGGCCAAGACAACCTAGGAATGACATTGATGTGTTTCTAGAACCAGTGATCAATGAACTAGTGGAGATGTTTGAAAAGGGTGTGCCGGATGTTTGGGACGAGTACAAAAAGGAACATGTCACGATCAAGGGAGTACTTATCACTACAATCACCGACCTGCTAGGTCAAGGTTCATTGTCCAGAGAGAAGACAAAAGGCTATACTGGATGTGTCGAGTGCTTGGATGACACCGATGCGGTAAATCTGCCAAATAACTCAAAGATAGTTTATATCGAACACCATAGGTTCCTACCTAAGGATCACCCTTACCGTAGGAATAGAAAAGATATTAATGGTACTATTGAGAAACGCTTAGCTCCAAAATATCGAGACGAGCCTTCGACACTTCGAGAACTCAACAAACTAGAGGTTGTCCTTGGGAAGGGGGACATGCAGTAGCAGCGCCTGATGGGAGCGTTTGGAAGAAAAATCAGTTTTCTAGAAACTACCTTACTGGCCATTTCTGAGTGTACGCCATTGTCTTGACCCTATGCACATCACTAAAAACGTGTATGCTAACACTCTTAACACCTTGATGGACACCGGGGTGACATCGAAGGATTCACTAGCCACACGCCTAGACATCCAACACTTCGGAATCAGGAAGGAGCTGCATCCCGTGGAGCTAGAGAATGGCCAGTTCAAACTTTCAGTTGCGTCATGGACATTGAAGAAGGAAGAAAAGCGTGCTCTTATTTCTTTCTTCAATGAACTCAAAGTCCCGACGGGCTACTGTGCGAACCCAAAGAGGCTAGTGAACATGAGAGAACTCAAGTTCAACTATGGCCCTATGAAGGCCCATGACTGTCATGTCATTATGACTCAGCTGCTCCCTGTTGCCCTGCATGGTATCCTCCCCCCAAAGGTCCGCGCCCCAATCATAAAGCTTTGCTCGTTCTTTAACACGATCTGAAAAAGGTCATTGATGTGTCCACGCTAGAGTAGCTGCAGGGGGACATAGCCAAAACTCTCATTAGGCTTGAGATGCATTTCTTGCCGACTTACTTTGATATCTCATTGCATCTGCTCATTCATCTTGTTGACCAAATTAGAGCCCTTGACCCAATGTACCTGCATTAGATGTTCCCTTTTGAAAGAATGATGAAAGTTTTCAGGAGGTATGTTAGGAACAGATTTAGGCCAGAAGGGGCCATGGTTGAAGGATGGTCAATGGAGGAGGCCATTGAGTTCTGCACATATTATCTGGATATCAAAAGGGTCAGAGTTCTAGAATCTCGTCATGAGGGAAGACTACGTGGCAAAGGAATGAACGGGGAGAAATCTATTACAGTAGATGACCCTGTTTCTTTCAGACAGGCACAGTTCGCTGTTCTCTAGCAAGCTAAGGGTGTGATGCCATACATTGACGAGCATAGGCAATCGCTGCAAACTCTGTATCTGAGCAGGTCACAGGCTTGGCTGGATAAAAAACATAAGGAGGAATTTGTCAACTGGTTGCGACGTCGCTTGCTTGGAATAAAGTTGGGTAATCAACTAGATGCCTTAGCCAAGGGACCTTTGACTACATATCTTAAGTACCAAGGGTATGAGATCAATGGATTCACATTTTACACAAAAAAGCAAGATGGAAAGAGCACATACCAAAATTGTGGTGTTCGTTTTGATGCCCACGATGAAAACGGCAACGTGCAGGTGACATACTATGGTTTCATAGAGGAGATATGGGAGCTAGCCTATGGTCCATTGAAGGCAGCTCTTTTTCGCTGCTAGTGGGTCTGGCTCGAGGAAATCAACACTGACAACGAATGGTTCACTACCATTGATCTCACTAAGACTACATACAGAGACGACCCCTTCATCCTTGCAAGCGATGTTATGCAAGTCTTCTATGCAAGGGACAACAAGACAAAAGGAAGGCTAAAAGTAGTCGTAGAAGAGAAAAGGAAGATTGTCGTTGTTGATGGAGTGATGGACGAAGAAGACTACAGGGGCTATTAGGAAATGCCTCCATTCAGGGCAAACGTACCCCTACCTATCCTTCAAGAGGGTGACGAACCTGCTTACGCATGGCTTGATCACAATGAGGCCCTCATTGTTGATGCATGTAAAGACATAACCATGAAGGATGTTTGATCCTGATGAAACTCTCATCTCCTCTCTCCTCATTAGTACTCTACCAACTCAGCAAATATACCGATGTATCATAGCAATTAATGAAAATAAAAGTTATTTAAAACTACCATTGAGACTAACCTTATTACTATTCAAACACTCGATTAGACACCGGACGTAACATTTCTAAACTTTATTCTCTGAATTTAAACACCAGCTAAATATAAATATAAATATATATGTCTAGACTTCCGATAGAAGGACATTGGGGCGGCCATTCTCTTTCGAGCTACTACTAGTAGTGAGGGATCCACAACTCCTTGGCGCCACTGGTCCCCAACCAGTTTATAGTCACTGCTCGCAATACTCGAAGGAGCCCAGCCCACAGTCGGCATTGAGCAAAGGTGTAGTAGCTCCATTCCTCCTCCAACCTTCATTGATCACTGATGTATGTGCTCCTGGAGATGTGAATGGGAATGCATGTGGCTTGTGTGTTGACTGTTGAGTGATCCATTTACTTGATGCGTGTACTGTTCTAGTCTCCAGATTAGGCCGAGATTAAGAGGAACGCTAAGAAGGCCACGGAGAAAGAAGGTGCACAGAGAAAAATCATTTAATAATTTATAAAATTGAAACAAAAAATTTGGGCCGCCTGGGACTCGAACACGGGTCTCGGGGGCTAAGTTGCGGAGTCTTAACCATTGAGGCAGTCGGAGGAATTCGAAAGAAAGGGAAAAGTTATACTACTTAACCCCTAACTGGTACCCCCCCATCACTACCAGTTTGAGGAATGGCCCAGCAGTGATGGTTCCTCATCACTGTCGGTTTATTATTAGAACCGGCAGTGATGAACAATTTCCCAAAGTAATTTATAAAATTGAAACAAAAAATTTGGGCCGCCTGGGACTCAAACACGGGTCTCAGGGGCTAAGTTGTGGAGTCTTAACCGTTGAGGCAGTCGGAGGAATTCGAAAGGAAGGGAAAAGTTATACTACTTAACCCCTAACTGGCTGCGATGGCGACAGGGCCCTTCACTGCCGGTTTTGGTTTTAAAACCGGCAGTAGTAGCTTCTATCATAGTCGGTTGCTTGAACCGACACACAAGGCTCCATTCAATGTCGGTTTTTAAACTAAAACCGACAGTGATGTGTAGATGCTCCTCACAAGCCAACAATGCTCCCACTAACCACAACAGTTGGAACACTGCTCCTACCTACCCCGACAACTTTAGTTTAGAAGTAAAAATGTACCACGACTGCTAGCCCCTATAAAATGGCCTCGGCTAGGAGCTAGCCTCTCCATGCATGTTGGTTTCAACCAGGCCTTATCAGCCATGATATAATATTTTCCTCTGACAACAAACCACATATATCGTTATGCATCGTAGTCCACCAAAATGGTGCACACAAGAGGTACTAGAAGAATGCTACTGAAGATAGAGCAACGCCAAAGATTGGAGATGCTATAAGGTTCACAGAGCCATCCGCTGCGGTGCACATCTGGAAAAAGGCCATGTACAGACAAGGCGGATTCATCGATGCCACCTTGTCATCTTCAACTGGTATAGCTCGTAGACCACCTCGGTGCTGCTGTTTGACCCTAGTTGGTGCTAGAAGAATGCTACTGAAGAGTTTACATTATAATGTGTTGATACACATTGATTGTAACATTGACCTGTACGTAAATAGGTCTTTGTTATCGTATATGGAATTTTAGTATAAGGTCTTTGTTATCATATATGTAATTTATTTCTAATATTTTTGTTATTTTTTGATGTATTTCATTACTATCTAAATAAATATATCGTTATTGTTAAAACTTTCCCACTGTACTATCTAAATAAATATATCCTTTACATATATGCACCTTCACTGTCGGTTCTAGTTACAAACCGGCAGTGATATTAACTTTCAATGTCGGTTTTATTTAAAACCGGCAGTGATATTAACTTTCACTGTCAGTTCTACTTAAAACCGACAGTGATGTCCATGCCCCCCTATATAAAACAAACCGCCGGCCACATACATCGATCCCACCCACCCACAAACTCTCACAGTCTCATTTCTCACGTTTCATTCTCACTTCTCAAGAAATCCACTCTCTCTCTACGTGATTTGGTCATGGCTCCTATATTTTTCAATGGTATTGATATGTTGTCTTCTCCATTATTCTATCTATATTCATTTGATCTATATTTATATTCATGTTTCTTTGCATTCTACATTTATATATATTCTTATTCCTTGCATTCGATCTATATTTAATTATGTTGCCACATTTTACTTGGAAGAATTTTTTGTGCATATATTTTATGTTCATATTTTTTTGGCATTTTATCGATCAGGTGGTATGAACAATGGACCTCCCCCACCATAAGAACCAGGTTTCTACCCTGGCGATGAGCCATTCGCTCCTAATGTGACCATTCCACTGTTCCCTATTCCAGCTATTGTATGAAATATTTTCCAACATCTTTTGTTTTTTGATGCTAACAAATAATTCTAATTAGTTTAATATCATTGTTGCATACATATATGTCGCAGACTATATCCCCAATAGATTGGCTGTGAACAGCACTTAGCTGGTTCTTTATCTTGGACATCGTCGAGAACACGACATCTAATGCAAGTGGTCGGCTATGGACATGTGAACTCAGTTTTTCCATCCCTTTGAGGGGTGCAAATCATCGGAACCATATCCACGAGACGGGAAGACAGAGCCCGGACGTGATAAGCGTCCAATTCAGTGTCGTGCGCATCTGTTTAGAGGCACTTCGATGTGTTTGCTATGATGTGCCTGATTTCTCGCACTTCAAGGCACTTGCTTTGAATGCTGGTGATATCCCCGTCCCGCAAGCAAGCGAATGGTTTGCGAGCTACAACTGTGCAGATGTGGTAAAATGGTCACTTATACTTGAGTCGTGGTTATTCGTTGTTTATTATTGTAATAACATTCTCTAACTTTTTTTCTTTTTCTCCGCATGCAGATTGCGCTCTAGGACCTTACCTATGCTGCATGTGGCTTGTGGGCCGTTCTAGACCAAGCTACGGAGCAACTCGGGTACGATTGGGACTTCTGCAATGGTAACCTCGGCTAGGTCACTGTAGAAGGACGCTAGTATTGCATAAGGATTACTAACAGGGGTAGTGGTCATTTAGTAGGTTACATCTATGGCCGACCATGCTTTCGGTATTGTGAGGCACGAGAGAGTGCACTCATACAGGCATTGGACTTCATCGATACAAGCAGATACATAATCCGTGACATCAATTACCATATATGGCTACAGAGGCATGTTTGTGTGCGTGGCCCGATCAAACCCGGTAGTGATTCTGATAGTAATTAATATTTATTTAACTAGGTTTTCAAGGTCATAGTTTAATTGGGTTCTAATTTTAATTTGTACGGCTTTGTATGTTTAATTATTGTTATGCATGTAATTCATGTAACATTTGTTGGGCAACTAGAAATATATATTCTTGTGTCGTATTCATCTTAAACTTTTCTTAGGCTTGCACGTGACACGTGTGAAGGAAACACCTAGTTTGGGATTTTTCGGAGATGGTTTGCTACTTACTGAGGTTTAATTGAATTTCCGGGCGACGACACCGTTTAATTATAGGTTGAACTGAGTCTACCCACGAAAAGATTCAGAATGGTGCCAAACTTTTACATAGGCTCTAATGTGCCCTAGGGATAAGAATTTTATGGAGGTCAATGAAAAAATCTATTGGGTCCAAGATGAAATTCACCCTCTTTTGTCTCAGTCAGCACAGAGAAAAATATAATAAATAAAAAAACTGATCAGAAAAACCATAGATCCTGTGTGGAGTTTTAATTTGGGTGTACATGCTTGCTAAAAAAATTCAAGCCATTTCGACATAGGCAGAGTATACATGCTTCACAGAGGTACATGTGCCCTTTCATCGAACAATGACTATACACATAAGTTATCAAGGTTTCTGTGGTTCATACGCATTCTAGTGTCGTATTGGTCTCGAACTTTTTCTTAGGCTTGCACATGCCACGTGTGAAGGAAACACCTAGTTTGGGATTTTTCGGAGATGGTTTGCTACTTTCTGAGGTTTAATTGAATTTCCGCACAACGACACCGATTAATTATAGGTTGAACTGAGTCTACCCACAAAAAGATCTGGAATGGTGCCAAACTTTTACATAGGCTCTAATGTGCCCTAGGGATAAGAATTTTGTGGAGTTGGATGAAAAAATCTATTGGGTCCCAGATGAAATTCACCCTCTTTTGTCTCATTCAGCACACAGAAAAATATAATAAATAAAAAAACTGATCAGAAAACCCCAGATCCTGTGTGGGGTCTTAATTTGGGTGTACATGCTTGCTAAAAAAATTCAAGCCATTTTGACATAGGCGGAGTATACATGCTTCACACAGGTACATGTGCCATTTCGTCAAATCATGACTATGCATATAGGTTATCAAGGTTTCTGTGGTTCATACGCATTATGGTGTTATATTGGTCTCAAACTTTTTCTTAGGCTTGCACGGGCCACATGTGATGGGCACACCTAGTTTGGGATTTTTCGGAGATGATTTGCTACTTTCTGTGGTTTAATTGAATTTTCACGCGACGACACCGATTAATTATAGGTTGAACTGAGTCTACCCACGAAAAGATCCGGAATGGTGCCAAACTTTTACATAGGCTCTAATGTGCCCTAGGGATAAGAATTTTGTGGAGGTGGATGAAAAAATCTATTGGGTCCAAGATGAAATTCACCCTCTTTTGTCTCATTCAGCACACACAAAAAATATAATAATAAAAAACTGATCAGAAAAACCTAAGATCCTGTGTGAGGTCTTAATTTGGGTGTACAAGCTTGCCAAAAAATTTTCAAGCCATTTCGACATTGGAATACATATGCTTCTATTTATTCAGTATATAAAAGAAATTTTTTAATATATATAAACATCACTGTCGGTTTCAAAAAACCGGCATTGATGAGAAGAAACCGATAGTGATGTTGGTTATCACTGTTGGTTTATTTTGAAAACCGGCAGTGATATATAAAAAAATTAAAAAAGTTGTGCCAGCCCTCGGGTTCGAGCTCGGGTCTCGGGCTACAGAGTTCAGAGACTTAACCGCTGCACTAGTATAGGATGTGTGCCAAGGTTTATTTATTTTTTCTTTTTGACCTTTAGGCCGCTTAATAAATTATAAAATTAAACCAAAAAAAATAGGCCGCCTCGGATTCGAACACGGGTCTCGGGGGCTAAGTTGTGGGGTCTTAACCGTTGAGCCAGTCGGAGGTATTCGAAAGAAATGGAAAAGATAACTTACTTATGCTGTAACCGCTACACCATAATCACTGCCGGTTTAAAGAATGGCCCAACAGTGACATTTCTTTATCACTGTCGGTTTAGACTTACAACCGACAGTGATGAGCCATTTTCCGAAGTCATTTAATAATTTATAAAATTGAACAAAAAAATTTGGGTCGCTTGGGACTCTAACATGGGTCTCGGGGGCTAAGTTGAGGGTTGTTAACCGTTGAGCCAGTCAGAGGAATTTGAAAAAAAATGAAAAGTTATCCTACTTAACACCTAACTACTACACCACATCACTGCCGGTTTGGGGAATGACCCGGCAATGATGTACCCCCATCACTATCGGTTTATAATTAGAACCGGTAGTGATGAGCTACTGGTATAAAAGAGGCATGGGTTGATATTATCCAAATTCATTTAAACCGCACGCCAACCCCTTCTCCCGCACCACTGGAGCACCACCCCACGCCGACTGGCACCACCGTTCCCCGCGCACCTGTCCACCACCCCCCGCGCTGCCGTTCCTAGCCCCACGCTCCTCTTCTTCGACGCCAATGCCCGTGCACCGCCCCACACCGGAGCACCGCCCCAAGCCAGAGTACCACGCCATCTGTGCCCTCGTTCCTCGTCCACAACGCCGGCCATGCCCCTCCTCCTCCATGCCCGCACTCCCACCGCCGAGGCCTTCAGGAGCGCGTGGATAGCTACTTTCCCACCCCCACGGTGAGTGCGTGGCTCACTGTCCGCTTTGTGTTTGATGAAATGCCCCATGGTGTTGCTTCTTACTTGAATCAGTAGAGGTGTTGCTGTGAATCAGTAGAGGTGTTGCTGCTTACTTGAATTAGTATGTATGGTTTATATGTTGATATGGATATATCAGAATCTATGGTTCAAAGTTTTTTGGGAACAAAAGGACCATTGTCAGAGGAAAAGTTATTTTTTGTCCAATAGTTTTTAGCAAGTAAGCAGCCGGCCTAATTTTGGTGCATGTACTTTTATGATTTATGATTTATTAGGTTGTTGTCTTCCTAGTAGCAGCCAATTCCTATTTGATTGAGTTACATGTTGCTTGGCTAAATTACAAGACTTAGTTTCTTTTGCAAACCTACAAGCACACATGTACATGCAGCTTGGCCAAATTATGTCATATATGCTTCTACATGTTTGGTGTGTGTAGTCTGAACATTTGAACAAGGTATAAAATCTATAGATGTTTGTTCCAATTTGATGTGCAATTTGATGGAATGTATAGCATGCTTAAAAAAGGCATCTATAGATGTTTGTTCTAGAAAAAAAGTTAAAAAAACTTTTAAAATTGGCTCAGCAGCAGCAGCAAAGGTGGACTGAGTCTCGCTCTCAAGGTCATGCATGGCAGGGCTCTAGAATTTAGTATATACGCAATGTTGTTCTAGATTTGTTTCAGTGTTCGCTATAATCACCAAAATTCCTGTGCTCGAGGCAGTTCCTTCCTTTTCTCTGTGTTCTCTGCAGTTAATCTATTTAATCTGTGTGCATAGTAAAAAAGTAATGACATATGATGCTGCATGCTAGCAAGAATGATTACTAAACCACATTGATCTCTGAATAATAAACAGTCCCATTATTGAGGTAAATTTTTATCATATCAAGGATAAAGAACATTAAATAGATTTAGTTTGGCCATATAACTTGAATAATAACTCTTGTTCAGTGAATTACCATTACCACTTACCACATGCCTAATTTACTTAAATGTATAGGCAACCATGGCATGGTATGTAGTGCATGTTGGTCACATGCCTGGGATTTATCGAACCTAGGAAGATTGCTATGCTCAAGTCAATTGCTACCCTAGTAATTTGCACAAAAAATACAACACAGAAGCTGAAGCTTTGAGGGCCTACTATAGTCATCCGGCCTACCTTGCAAACCATGGGCAACCGGCCTACTGTGGTCCAATGAATGCAAACCATGGCCATCTGCTGGCACTAGAGTTTGAAGACCCGCTGGAGATGTGAAGATTAGGAGAATTGCTCATTGGTCTTGGAAAGATGTCATGCTTTTATTTATGGCTATGGTCATTGCTTTTCTTATTTGGAAGTTGATGTAGGCTTAGTTTTGTAGAACAATAGGTGGACTTTGTTGTATGTGGTCAATGAAACAATGAATTTGTTCTAGGTGAACATATGCTATAATTTGACTTTGTTGTATGTGGATTTATTATTAGACTTTGCATTAAACATATTTTATATATATATATAATATGAACATATGCTATTAGTAGTTGTCCGTAGTCAAAACTAACCATGATCGTGTCATAGACATGACTCATCATCGCCTGTTACCCCGTCGTCGAAGAACAGATCGTCAACAAGAAGCGACTGATATCACTAGGACGGGAGAGCCACATGATCCGACAAACGGTGATGGTGTCAATCAGGACGGTGAGAATGAGCAGCCATGGACCCCCGTTCGGCCTCCTCGATCTGGGTCAAAATGACCAAGATGGCCAGGTAACTTTGATATCCTATGACTATGTAGCCACACACACTAATCAATTGAGAGGGTCATAGTTTACTTGGTGTCTCTAGCAGGAGCCTCCGCTGGTCGAGGAGCCAGAGGGTTCGGGTAGTAGGAAGGCCAGATCCAAGCAATACATGTCAAAGATTCATGTTGGTAGGAATGCACACTGGCATATTACTGAGTTCGATGAATTCAGGGATCCACTCTCACCGCCTATAGCTTTGACTAAATACAAGACTATCCTTGAGATACTTGTTAGGGACTTCATCCCGATTAGGTACAGGAAGTGGATTGGGAAACATGATGACCCATGGAGGGTTCCCAAAAGTGAGAAGAATTACATATGGAATATCAAGATCCCAGAGTATTTCACTTTCCCAATGGAGTATGACAAGGAGTTAGTCAAGAAAAAAGCAAAAGAAATCATGGGGACATGCTTCAAGAATTTCAAGGGGATATTGTACAAGAATTTTTTCCTCCAAAATAAAGAGCCAGATTTCGATGGTGGACAGTTGAGCAAGCAGAAGGACTTCTGGCAGGATTTCAAGGAATACAGGTTATCCGATGAGTACTTAGAACTGAGCAGGAAGAACAAGGAGAACTCGTAGAAAGCGACAAATCCTCATCAACTCGGCTCTCGTGGCTACCCCAAAAAGATGCCAGAATTTGAAGTAGAACTTGAAAAGATGGATCGCCTTGCGGAGGAAGGCGTTTAGGTTGAGACCGCCGATTGGGAGCCAAGATCGGTAATATACTGTATAGGGATGAATGTACGCCACGCAGAGGACGGGAGCTTTACCTCCACAAATCAACCCATGAGCGAACTCATCCAGAGGATCTCCCAGGTAACTAAGGAGGTGAGGCAAGGGACTCGCACTTCTAATAGGGAGAAAGACATGCTCACCCAAGCACTTGGAACCAAGGAGCACCCTGGTCGCACTAGAGGAACCGGTGTTGTTCCTTAGAAACTAGCATTCCTCCAAGAATCTAACACTTACCAGAGCCGCTCGAGGGGTAGAGCGGATCAGGAGGCAGAGTATTTGAGGCGACTAAAAGAGATGGAAGAAAGAATGGACGCACGGATTGAGGCGGCTATTGAAGCACGAGTCTAGTAAATTTTGCTGTCCAAGGGGTCAGGAGTACCACAAAACCCTACTCCTACTGCCTTTAGCCCATAGTTTAGGGGTCGCAGCAGCTACGGATCGACCCCGCTTGACGAAGAAGATGCGAATGTGCCTCATCCGGTGGACGGCATCACTGAACCCGTCAATGTCAAGTTGTACATCCATCAGGAATGGACAAAGGAGAAGATGGCGCTCGGCCAGGCCTGGCCTACGGGAGACGGGACCATTAATGGCCACCCAATTCCACAGGGGTACGCTCACGTCACCATTGACAGAATACATGATAAGAAGTATAACAAGATACACATTGAGTGCCCCGTAGCGGAGGACAGGCCGAAACTTGGTCATAACAAGGGCTCTCAAGTGGCCTGGTGCAAGCGCTTCATTAAGCTTGACCACCAATTGTCCTTTGATGATGAGGACAACTGCGAGTCTACGGCCACCCATGATGATCACTCACCATCTCCCAACAGAGATCACTCCCCTCCTCATCCCTTGCCATCACCCTTGAGAAGACAGAGGTCTCCTTCTATTCCTCCTCGTCCGACTCCATCTTTATCAGCCCCGAGAAAAGAGAAGACTCCTCCTCCTCCATCCTCATCAGCCCCAGGAAAACAGAATTCTTGTCGTCATCCTCCTCCTCCTCCATCTCAGCCCAAAACAAGATCAAAGGCATCCTCACAGTCGCAGAAAAGGTCATTGGATTCGGTCGCTAATGCTCCCAAAGTGGACCAACAAAAAAGAAAAAGGCCGTTCAGTAGCAGCGTTACAAACTTGATGGAAGGAAAATTTGTAGCTCACATCTCGAAGGAAGATTGTATTAGTTTCTTCAATCTCTATGCCTCACTGCCTCCGTTTTTGTTAAAGTCGGAATTCGAAAGGCAAACACAGAATCAGTACGCTACAACAAGAGCCGATTAAATACACAATGAAGATTTAAGGAAGATACAGAAGTACGTTGAAGACAACCCCGAATTAACCATGAAAGAGGCCGCGAACATCTATTATGACGTACAAGGGATGGGAACACCGGCAATAAAGTATGAAAGGGGCAATCTTTTGGTTCTCGATCACGAGTATAAAAATTTGACAACATATATGCGCCAGTTGCATGAATATTACATGGCTCAAGCAATAGAGACAGAGGACTTTGGTTTTGAGGTTATTATCCATTCGTCACATGTTTTTCATTATCCTGAAGAAGAGAAGTTCGATGTCGAGTGGGAGTGCTTGTTCCAGCTATACCAGAAACGCTCTCTCAATACACAAATATTGACGTTGTGAACAATATAAGTACCCTACACGCATGATATTACAATTAACTACTCTCTTGGGACACAAATTATTAAGTTTTGAGCACTTTTCATGATTTTATATAGGTGTATAGCAAAAGTTTGCATTCTAAAAACCAAATGGGATAACATAGGCTTCTTGGACCCTTTGCAAGTCAATGAGAAGACATATCTAGGCCTCTATGGATGTGACGTGGAAGACCTAAAACAGAAATTAATTGTTGTTTTCAACGAATTCAAGATGAAAAACAAAACCCACATACTTCTAGCATACAACTACAAGTATGTGTTCTCGACTTTTAATTTTATGTTTCTTTTTTCGTTAAGATTATTCGATAATTAGTATTATGTGATTGCAGCAACTATTTTGTCTTTATTTGTGTTAATCTTGCCAAAAATCTGATCGAGGTGTGGCACTCGAAGAAAAAAACATTTCATCATCTGGATGCACTGGTGGTAGTGCTGAATTAGTAAGCGATCCTAATAACATATTATTTTCTAATCATACATACCGCTTTCTAATGTTTCTTCTTTTAATGTTGCTCAGTGTCTGAAGAAGACATATCGGTAGGACGCTGGTCCCATTCAAGGTTGTTGAAATGGAGGGGAAGTACCTAAAACAGCCGGCGAGAAACAATGAATGCGGATTTTATGTAATATGGGCAATGCTTCGCTACATCGGCGAAAAATCGAAAGAAGCTGATAAGTTGGTGTGTATAATCCCCATTTCATTTATGTCTGTTAATCATTCAATAAAATGATTTACTGATTCCTCTTTGGATATCATCTTTTTTGAACGACAGAGTAAGAAATATAACCATGAAAGGCTGTTAGACAAGGAGATCGTCGCGCTGCAATCGGAGCTGACAAAATTCATTTTAGCCGAGGTATTGGAAAAATATGAAGTATTTTTCATTGCACAATCCGTGAAGTTCAAGGACCAGTATGGCCCAGAGCAGCTCACCAGATTATTGTAAAAAATCCGAGAAGCATTGCACAATCTGTGAAGTTCGAGAATATTTTTTTTTATTTTGAGGGATCGAGATCTTGATAAGAACATTTGAGTAACATTTGTAATATTTAATATTGATGGACGTGTCGTCTATGTAGCGTATATAAAGCGAAACCCGATTCTACGAAAAAATATAAATTAAAATAAATCATAAAATAATAAAATGCGAACGTGACATCAGTGTTGTCGTAAACATCACTACCGGTTAGCAACAAACTGGCAGTGATGGCACTGCCAGCTGGAGCCACAAACCGGCAGCGTTGGCTTAGCCATCACTGTCGGTTCTTGTCACAAACCGTCAGTGATTCTTATGACAACACTGCCGGGTAAAACACAAACCGACAGTGTTGGTGGAACTGAACTCTACCGGTTGTGTAAAGAACCCGCAGTGAAATTGAAGAACACTGCCGGTTTGTAGGAACCGACAGTAATAGCTTACCCTCGTCACTGCCGATATGGTTGTGCCGATTCAAAATCCGAAATTGATAAATTATTTTGAACCGGCAGTGAAGTGCTCCTCTGACGTAGTGAATAAAGAACAGAAAAGGCACAGTTTACGAAACTATATGATCTCGCATTGAGCCTGAAGCTACCTCATTCATTATGGCCGTGTTGCATAGCGTCAGGCTTACTTATCCTAGACCACCTCCACACGGATCTGCAGACTGCGTGCGTCTCGACTAGCAGCCGTCCTATGGGCGACCCGCAAGTCGTCACCAGCTTGAAGCCACGGACCTACAGAACCCAACCGAAGGTTGTGCATTTACCAAGGCTGGATGTGGCCGGCACCTAGTTCTATTGCCTGTGCTCGTTCTCAGCCTGTAGCTGACGCCCAGAGAATACACCAGCAAACGCCGCTTGTGCCCGATCTGTTTCATCGCCACTAGCTACGGCCTGCATGTCGTTGTTGCCAAACTGTAATCCTCTGCAGTCCGTGTGCTATTGCATCTGCCCGCCTGCACGCGAGCATCCGCTACCCTACATCGTAGCTAGCATGGTCGGCTTGAAGCCTCCACTAATATTGCCCGAGACCGGCTTGCCAAGTTGCCATGACTCGGCATAGCATCGCACAAGCTGGCATGAACACCACTTTTATGTGGCCACCCACACGCATTAGTGAATTTAGTGAATTGATGCTAGCATGCATCTCATTACCGTCGCAGATATACAAGCTCGCAGCTACTCGTACGGACGTACCACAGGTTGCCTCAGCCTTATGGTGTACACGAAGTACATATTATTTTTGTACATGTAGTACATGTATACATTCACTGCTACAGAATTAGACATCACTGTCGGCCTCATCACTGACGGATTTTAAAAAACCGACAGTGATAGCTCATCATTGTCGGTTTTTGGCTAAAACTGACAGTAATAGAACCAACCGACACTGATATTCGGGTATTCACTGTCGGTTCATATTATTGTCGGTTTTAGCCAAGAACCGGCAGTGATATTAGGTCATCACTGTCGATTTTCGCTAACAACCGACACTGATATTATCACTGTCGGTTCGTGGCTTGAACCGATAGTGATATGCTGCAAGAAAAATTCATAAGTTTCTCATAAGATGTCCGATGAAGACGAACTTTATATCAAAGTTTTAGTACTCGATGAGATCTACAAGTTTGTAGTTGCAAACTTTTTTAATTTGAGATCGTTTGGATGTCCAAATATTTTTATTTAAAATAATCTATCTAACAAAAATTACGTTTGATTTCTAAAATTTAAAATTTAAATTTTTCAAACGGCCTCTGATGGAGAAACGCCAAAAACAAAAGTTGTAGATCTCGAAAAGTTATGCAACTTTATAATGAAAAACTTTTTTCATTTGAGATCATTTACTACTTGAAAATACTGTTTAAAATTAATTTTTGAATAACTCTGATTTCTCTTTTTAATCTCTGGCTAAAACTTGTAACTAGTCTTTCTCCCTCATATTAGCTTCAAATTTGATGTTTTTTTTTCTAAAAATTTATAAAATCATGCTCTATCAATTTATTATGTTCTTACAGCTATTATTTTATCCATCTTTTCATATGATTGTGTTTTATCTATTTGAATTTTGAATTTCATAAAAGAGCAACTTAAAACGTCATTTTGGAACACTAAATGATTTCAACTGAAAAAATCATAAACATAGAAGTTGTAGAACTTATTAAGATCTACAACTTTTATTTTGGTTATTTTTCATCCGATAAAGTGGTAGTAATATTGTTCACAAAATTTACATATCTCTCTTATAGTTTCATAAAAAATAAGAGCGATGTAACATTTGTGAATAATGTTAGTACCATTATGTTGGATTAATAAATGATTAAATGACTAAAATAAAAATTGTAGATCTTGGAAAGTTATGAAACTCTGTAGTTGACAACTTTTTTATTTGAAATCATCTTGTCAAGGAAAATTACTTTTGAATTTCTAAAATTTGAAATTTAAATTTTATAAACGACCTCAGGTGGAGAAACTATCAAAATGAAAGTTGTAGATCCTAAAAAGTTATGAAACTTTATAGTTGACAACTTTTTAATTTGAAATCATCTTCTCAAGAAAAACTACATTTGAATTTCAAAAAAATTAAAATTTGAATTTTTAAATTACCTTGGATGGACAAACAGCAAAAACAAAAGTTGTAGATCTCAAAAAGTTATGAAACTTTATAGTTGATAACTTTTTTATTTGAAATCATCTTGTCATGCAAAACTACGTTTGAATTTCTCAAATTTTAATTTCAAATTTTGTAAATGACCTCGGATGGAGAAACTACCAAAACAAAAGTTGTAGATCTTGAAACTTTATAAAACTTTGTAGCTGACAACTTTTTCATTTAAATTTATTTAGGGTCCCAAATACTTATTTCAAAATTGGATGTACATAAAATGGCTAGCAGGAAAGCCTCATTTGGACACAAACAACTTGCAGGTGGAGTGGTCAGAGACCCAAGACGCGAAGCAAGAGATCATGGATTCGAGCGCCGGTGGCCGCGAAGTGCGCGAAAAATTGCGTGACTTGAAACTTGCGACGCGTGATCGTGTGGCTGTCTAGGGCCTCTCCCAGTATTAAAAAATTCCTATTTTTCAATGAAATTTTTGGCTTTCCTAGAAACCACATCACTGTCGGTTTACATTAGTGTCAGTTTATAAAAACCAGTAGTGATGTCAAACCCTCATCACTGCTGGTATGCCACTGTCGGTTCAAAATCCGGCAGTGAAGAGGTTTTTGAACCGACAGTAATATCAAGATCTAAGGTAGTGAGTATATGTTTCATCGGATTTGCATATAGCATGCTTATCTATTGTATATATATACTTATGCTCTTTTGGATGCGTTATTATCACACATTATGAATTATATACCACGTAATTGCAAGAATAAAATTTTGAATAATTACACTAGAAATATGGTATAGGGTGTGTCGGTGTTTTTTACCACCAAATATTTGGTTCTTGTGGAACCCCGCTTGGTGTAAAGATCAATCACAGTAAAGACACGAGATTTATACTGGTTCGGGCCCCGGGAAGCGAGTAAAAGCCGTACGTTAAGTTGCTACTCTTGTATTGTTTGTATTCGGCGAGATTGCGATTACAATGTGGCTATGCCTATAAAAGAGTCAATATTTGATGGGCTATTGGATGATTACAACATGGGGTATTGCTACCTATTTATATTTGTGATCAACTTGTCCCCCAAGCTAAGTAGTCGTGCCCTAGTCGGAGTCTTGGCATAATCCGAAGATATCCTTCCTCGAATAGGGTCGTCGCGCCTGGTCGGGACTCTTCTGATCCGGAGTCGGCGTTAAGCAAATCCTGCGGTCGGGATACCTAGGGGTATGGCATCGACATTAGCCCCGAGCTTGTCTGCCAACTCAACTTGGTTGCCTGCGGATAGTCAGGAACGTCCTAGTCGCGTGGTTTGCACTTCGGGTACTGCAAGCATCCCGAGCGACCAGCTGTGACTCAGGGCCTGATCTATGCCAAGCGATAAAGGTGCGCTATTAGGAGATGAGCTTGTTTAGAATGCCATTGCCGGTTTGTTCTGTCTACGCAACTTATTGGTCTCTGGTAAGCTGGCCGAAAAAATCAAAGCTCGTTAGCTCGCTCGGCTCATGGCTGGCTCAACTCGGCTCGGCTCGGCTCGTTATAATAACGAGCCGAGCCGAGCCAAGATTTTAGCTCGTTAGCTATAACGAGCCAGCTCGCGAGCCGCTGGCGAGCTAAACGAGCCAAGCTTCCAGGAAAAAAGTATCAAAACTTATATTAGTTTTGTATTACTTCATGTCTTGCACTTTACAATTGACACGTAACTGGTCTAGACCCTATAAATTGACTGATAACTGGTCTAGTTGCATTTTTTTATATTATTATTATTCTTAAACTTTAGATAAATACAAATATTATATTTTATGTATTTTTTATACCTGGCTCGCGAGCTTAATGAGCTAGCTCGAGCTTTTAACGAGCCGAGCCGAGTTGGCTTTCTGGCTCGTTAGGATAACGAGCCGAGCCGAGCTAGCTCGTTATCTTAACGAGCCAGAACGAGCTGAGCCGAGCCAGCTCGTTATCCAGCCTTACTCTCTGGCGTTCGGGGTCTTTTAAGTCGGGTGGTTTGCACTCGGTTCTCGGGGAACTCCATGCAACCACTCTGGAGCGAAGGCCTGCATAACGAAAGTTGGAAAGTTGTGCTATTGAGAGATGAGCTTGTTTGAACAGTGTCATCCCTGGTAGTCTTGTAATATGCCTCGGAATCTTTTGAGATCGGGCATTTGGTAGTCATTGAGATGTTTGTAATTAAGATTCAGTCATGGAGAACTTTGTGATCGGACACCTTGAGATCGGGTGCTCGTAATCTAGTTCTCTAAATTTAAATAATTTTCGCCTTGGTATTACTTGTGATCGAGTACCTCGCAATCGGGTACTTTGCGATTGAGCTTTTTTTTGGTCAGGAGCTGGTTGTCAGCCCCGAGCTTTTGTTCTAGCGGTGGTAATGGTCGATCTCCCAAACATAGTCGGAATGATGCCGACTAAGCCGAGGCAATGGCCGAGTAGAGGGGGCGACCAGCCATAGCATCCGAGTAGACAGATGCGGTATAGCGCATACTTATGGCTCGATGCCTCGCTTGACAGTTCGCTTGCAGCTCGGACGGTTCACGTGCGGCTCGGACGGCTCGTTTGACGGCTTGCTGGCGGCTCGCTTGCGGCTTGGACGGCTTGCTTGACGGCTCGTTCGTGGCTCGCGGGCGGCTGTTCGGGCAGCTCGCTTCGTGTTGTAGTCAGATCCCAAAAAGTGCGATGTGTTGATGAAAGTGCCACATCGTCAGGCGTCGATGCATGCCATATGTACATGCATCCTCCTGTCCGTGCATATGTTCATACGTGTTCATGCAAGAAATCGAGATCATGCATGTACGTGTATGTTGATTTCACCCATATTCTGGTTTGGCTTGCATGGACTTGCACTCTTATAAAAAGCATTTTTAGGGACGGCTGGTAACCTTTTGTAGGGACGGTTTGGTCAGGCGTCCCCACCGAACCGTCTCTACAAATCATGTATTTCTAGGGACGGTTCTCAGGCCGTCCCTACAAATCTATTTGTAGGGGAGGCTGGTGATTGAGCCGCCCCTACAAATTGATTTGTAGGGGCGGTTCGTATTACCAGCCGCCCATACAAATCGATTTGTAGGGGCGGCTCAATCACTAGCCGCCCCTACAAATAGATTTGTAGGGGCGGCTGTAGTGCCAGCCGCCTCTATAATATCTGTTTATAGAGGCGGTTCAATCTAGAACCGCCCGTACAGTATGTTTTCCTGCAAAAAAAATCAAATTTATAATTCAAATTCGACTAGAACTGTTTGTTTCCGCGTATTCCATCTAGCGTTTGCGTTGCTGAACGCCGCGCGACCAACGTTCCGAACCACGTTCGCGTTGCCGAACGCCCCGCGACCAACGTTTCGAACCGCGTTCGCGTTGCCGAACGCCCCTCGACCAACGTTCCGAACACGACTACAAGCACAATAGTATTATATAAACTACAATTACAAGTCCAATTCATAAGGATATATACAATCCATCATTAAATATATAAATTCCATACACATTGTTATCAATGTCCTAGAGCTAGCCTTTCAGTCTCACGAAGGTGTTGGTACTGAGAATTTCTACCTAAGTCAGACTCTCGGTCATGGTATGCGCCTTTGACGTGTACAATCTGGTGCAATATGAAGTTGCAAAGGTCGCCGACGAGCTCTAAGAGTTGGTCATCCTTGTATGGGTCTTTTTTCATTCCTTTTTCTTCTCTTCACTACAAGAGAACAAGTTTCGGTTTAGTATTTCATACTATGTATGAAGTTTTTATACTACTGATGAAGAAGTTCAAACTTACCCTTAAAGGGTATCTCCTGTAGGCACTGGTATTACTCATTATAGAACATATATAGTATCCACGATGTACACTCCCAGGTCTCTGCTTGGGGCACTATGTGTCTTGCATATGAAAATGTTAGGTAATGCTTTTGATAGCCATGTAACAGAGTACTAAAGAAGTAAGTTACACTTACCGCACATAGTGTTTTTATAGCTAACTTTTTCTTCCTTGCTAGATCATGCCTTTCATGATGATGAGTGACATAGAACCTAAATGCCCTATTCGAATTATTTTAGCAAATACAACTTGTTAGTATCCATAAGTGAACGTTACAAGTATGTATACAAACATATAAGCTAATGAGGATTGTCGATATGTATACCTCTTGAGAATCGATATGAAGTCTTTGTATGTCGCCGGGTCCTTATCTATTGAATCAAAGACCTATGCCATGCTCCTCCCGACATCGACGGCTACACAAATCCAGTGGTTAATGCATGGATTTAATCATAGAACTAGATAAGCTCTTTTGTATCGAATAAAATATATCGAACAAAGCTTTAAGTATATAGTTGAACTTACTCGAAGTTGTATGGTAGCCATATAGTAGAGTGTTGTTGTAGATTTTTTAAAGCCAGAGCAATGTATGCCGCAACCTTAAGGGACTCTTCCTTTCGTTTCGTCGTACGGATGCGCTCTTTCTCCCGAAGAGTCTTTGTAGCAGCTAGCTCTTTGACATCCAGTGTCCACTGTTTAGGGTAATTAAAATTTGTTTGGACTATAGCTTGAGGGTCTACATACCCGGCTTTTAGACTTGGCATTTGTTTGACAATGTGCACTTGCATTCTACAAATCACGGCGTGGGTTAATTACAATAAATTCAAAGATTACATTCATATCATATCGGGAGGACAAGGACTTACAAGCACCACGTGCGAATTAGATTCATCTCCATTTCTCCTAGGTGAAAGCATGTGTGCATGTCATTGAAGGCAAAGACAATTTTCCCGGCTAGGCTTCCAAATGTGCCGGTGGGGAAGCATGCTTGTACGAGATCTATGCTCGTTGGGAGAACACGCAAGTACCAATCATGGAACCTTTTCATTCCAAGTGGTAGGCGCTGGATGTCCCGGTTTGGTATGAAGGGCTTGCCTCTTTCATATGTTTTCGGGCAATCCTTTTACCATTTGATGTCATCAACATTTGGATACTGCTTTGCAATTTGGTAGAGTTTGCTAGTTACGGCCTCCTCAGAACCCCGTGATGGGACTTTTTTAACTTGGTTCTCAGGCTTGAACTGGTCATGGGAATACCACTTGGACACCGATGAGACGTCTTTCACCGGAACATAAACTGGCCATATGTTGATTGGAATCTTCTTTTGAAGTTCCTGAAAGGATCAAGATGCCCAAGAGAGGGTGAATTGGGCTAATTCTAAATTTCTTTGCAATAATTAAATCCTACGGTTAGCCCAATTAACCCCTAGTGCCTAAAAAGTGTTTCTAGTTACTCTATCGCCTAAAAGACTTGCAACCTAAGTTCTACTCCTACTCTAGCATGGCAATTCTATGAATTGTAAAAACAAGAATTGAATTGCTCAATGTAAATGCTCAAAGTAAATAGAGAGGGAGGAACGCGGTGATGTTTTGCCGAGGTATCGGAGAGTCACCACTCCCCACTAGTCCTCGTTGGAGCACCCGCGCAAGGGTGTAGCTCCCCCTTGATCCGCGCAAGGATCAAGTGCTCTCTATAGGTTTATTCTTTGACACTCCGTCGCGGTGAATCACCCACAACCGCTCATAACTTGAGTTGGGTCATCCACAAGCTCTCTGGATGATCACCAAGCTCTCCAATCACCACCAAGCCGTCTAGGTGATGGCGATCACCAAGAGTAACAAGCACGAACTCTCACTTGACCACAACAAGCCTAAGGAGAAAGATGGATGCACACTTTGCTACTCTTGATCTCACTAATGAGGTCACTCTTTGGGATTCTCAAATCTCAATCACCTCACTAGGACCTTGCTCTTCTTGGCACTCTCTAAAGTGTGTTTCAGCTGTTGGAATGAGCAAAAGTAGCTCTACACACGAGTGGAGCTTCAATTTATAACAAGGGCTGAAAAACGAACCGTTATGTGCCTCTACGGGTTGACCAGACGCTCTGGTCATGTTGATTGGATGCTCCGGTCAGTTCAACCCGCACACCAGTGTTTAAGTGATGATCAGACGTAGGCAGGGTTCGATCACCACTGACCGGACGTGTTCGGTCACAAATATCCCTCACTGGAACCTTACTGGAGTCGACCGGACGCTGGTCTTCAGCGTCCGGTCACTCGACCACTCAGCGTCCGGTCGCGCCAGACGCAATCTCCTTGGTCAATTGAACTGACCGGACCCTGCGGCCAGCGTCCGGTCACACCGGAGCCAGCGTCCGGTCAGTATTTGACCCTCCATTCACTTTCAACTCTCGATCATATGTGAATGAAGTTTGCTCCATAGGATCTAAGGGCTTTGTAGGAGCTACCTAGTGCTAGACTTAGCAAGTGTGCACCACACCTAACTCACTAGACTCTCCTAGGTCAAGCTACCCGTCCATACCCCCCTTAATAGTACGGCCCAAGGAAAAACAAAGTCCTGAACTACTCTAAGTGTCTGTCCAACTCCAATCGACACTTAGAACTAGTCATCCTTAACCTTGTCGTCCATCCTTTCAAAACCGAAATGATTTCCATCATAGGGGCATGACATCCATGATTGCCCAATCGATCTCCATTACCATGACCTAACTTAATTGTCTCTGCAAAACACACGTTAGTCATAGTAATCTTGTATTGTCATTAACCACCGAAACCCAACAAGGGAACTAGATGCTTTCAATCTCCCCCTTTTTGGTGATTGATGACAATACCACCTCGAGCATGTGAAAGAGTTGAGGTTTTTAACATGCTTGGATCATATAAACTTTTGTCAATAAGAACAAAGGTGTTAGTCAAGCTTATATGAACCAAGCCAACATGATGTACTCGAAAGATATGAAATAAACATGAGTACAAGTAATAAAACTCATTTGCATCGGAGTAAAACGCGGAAGCAAAGGCAAATGAACATAACACAAGTGATATGACATATAAATAATTCAAAGTAGAGAGCACACATGTCATATATCATGGTCACGTAGATATCACTATCACATATATAAAGTTCAATGCATGAAAGTAAACACACGAATGCATAATAGTAATAGTGTATCACACAAATAAAACTCCAAATGTATGTAATAGACTAATAGCTAAGTAGACACCCCCTAAAAGTTGCTCCCCTGAGTCTACATACTCAAACCCTCTCCCCTTTTGGCATCAAACACCAAAACCTAAGGGCCAGTCGGTGGGGCTGCAGCGGACGAGTCGGGCGCTGAAGTACGAGGAGCAAGCTGGAACTGGGCGGCATCATCATCTGACCCTGAGCTCTGTGCTGACTGACCCTCTATGGCTGGGAGCATCGCTGAAGCGGTCTGGGTCTGAGCTGGGGCAGGTGCTGCCTCTAATGCTGCTGGTATGTCGGTCGTAGGATCTGAAGATGCAACAGAAGAAGGGAGCCTCTGAGTAGTCATGGTGACAGGAGCTACTGTAGAAGGACCTAGGGCATGCATATGTGGCAGTGTAGGCATATCTGTCAACTCGCTAAAAGATGCTCCAAGACTCCTGGAGACTGACGTGTCAGGCACAAATAGCGAGGGTGACTGATCCGGTGTGAAGCCCGTCTGAAATGGTGTGAACCGTGGGGCTACCACTGGCGAGGATAACCACTGGGACACCTATACTGTGGGAGAAGCAAACTAAGCTGGAGGCTATCCCTGACTCTGAAGCCCACTGGGCTGTACTGCTGGAGTCATCATAGTGGTAGCAGGCTGACCAATCTAGGGCGAAGGCTGTGGCTATGGGGCCCCAATGGCTGTCACTACATGCTGCATGAATCCCAAAAGCTATTGCTGCATGAGTAACTGCTGCTGATGCATCTGCTGCTGCTGCTGGAGGACCTGCTACTGGCTTTAGAACTCGTCCTGACGAGCCTAAAATTGTGCGAAGTTGGCAGCGGTCTCCTGAGCTTATCTAGCCTGATCCTGCTGCATCCGCTCAAGGATAGCAATCAAAGCGGGGTCCGTCTATGGTGCAGGTGGAGCAAAGCTAGAACTGCCGGCCTCTGCATCATGTCTGCGTGGAGGCATTCGAGGAATAGGCTGGTAGTCATCGTCTGAGCTGTCACTAGGCTCGCTCACCTCTTGTTGTGCCTCAAGCTACTCCTCCTCAGTAGCGGCTATGCCTCTAATAATCTCGTCCTATTGAGCTGCGGACTCTGGTACATCTAGACGACGGCGAGGCTGAGTGGGTGCCTATGGTGTGCTATGCCTGATCCTCTATCCCATGTTATATGCTGAAAACTCTGTGGTGGCACCTCTGTACTCTGCAACCATCTCTGGTGTCCTAACTTGCACAGCCTTGAGAATAAGGAATGTGATCCAATGTGCATATGAAAGCTGCCTATGACCCTTGAAGCCCTCAGCTATAGTATCCTCCATCTTTGATAGAAGGAGGTCCCAAATATCAAACACTGTCTACTGCATCAGGGCATTGAGGAGCCAAAGCTATAGGCGAGTCAAGCCCTCTCTGTATATCCCATCCTAGGAAGTAGTGTCCTCCTTATGGTAGCCTCTAGCACTCTAGCTGTAGGAGTAAGGTCACTAGGGTTCCTCCTCGACCCCTCACCAAATGGTTCCTTGAAGCAATGGCGCACAAGATCTATAGGGGGCACCATACCAACATGAGGACGCCTGGGAGGCTCTTGCTATCCATAACATACCTCATGTAACTTGACAGGCTGCTCCTGTAGCCTTAGTATCTCCCTGGCCCTCTGACTCATCATCCTGTAGTCTTTGCCTCTGAATGCAAAGTGTATAAAGTTATGATGCGGGTCAATGTAGAGCGAAGCATAGAACTGCCGAACCCAAGATGGTACATACAATCCTGTCCGGCCAATTAGATCTATCAGCCCCGGCAGATATGCAAGGTAGGGAAGAATGTGCTCTCCAGTTGCTGTGACTATAGCCTCTATGCTACAGACTCTCTGAGATCTGAAGACTGCTCCACTATTTAGATAGGCATTATAGAAATCCTCCTGTAGTGGCGTGTAGAAACCCTCTGCTGCTCTCTCATCCCTCCTGGGTGGAAACCACACATCAAACTCCACGAAGCGAAGCTGCTGAACATGCTTGGCTGTGGCGACCCTCAAGTCAAGGTGGGTCACTGGAGGCGGACCCTGTGGTCTAGGTGGTGGACTAGATTCCCTCTGCTATGTCGGTGACCTCAGTGAGACTAGAACACGGGTACGACCAGAGCGGCGTAGCTAGGGCTGTGCTGCCTGCTCTGTCTCCTCGGCCTGCTCACCCTCCTGAGTCTGCTCTGCTGGCTCTGCTGGCTGGGGCTGCTGCTGGGACTCCCCCTGAGGCTGACCCTCATCAATAGTATAATGCTGTCCTATAACAGTGACAGTCCCAGGTGGACTACCAAGAAGGCGCTCAACTCGCTCTATCCCAGCCCTTGCTTCTGATGAAAGCGACGGATCTGCAATCACAACCCCACTGCGAGCACCTCCTCTCTCAGCACGCTCTGCAGCCTCTACAACTACTGCTGCTCAAGTTGTCTCTACATCTGGGTACTTCCTCTTCTTGGATGAAATCTTCTTTGTCGCCTTGCCTTTTGGATCTGCAGGCAGGCGAGGCGGGGGCCTCCGATCATCATCTCCAGGACTACCTCCTACATTCTTGGTGCGAGCCATCTGATCTGACAAGAGAAACTGCCGCTGACAAGATCAACTGTCCACTGACACTTTTGAGGCTTGGCCTCGATCCGTACTCGCGAGCTTGGCCTCGAGTTGACTGACAACTGCCACACGATCTCAACGGCACCGACTCACTGCACGATGGAATAGATAGGATATACAAATAAATACAATATATCTAATAGATGCGAAACCCTAGGAAGCAAGCAATTTTAGATACAGAATTGAAGCGACTGGCATTCTACCTGACGAACCGATGATCCGATGAAAAGAAAAGTGACACGCGGGGAACCACCGGAAGACCTAGGGTTAGGGTTCGCGATGAGCGGTGAATCGATAGCCCTAGATGCAATTGAAGTCAATGTTGTGATGCCAAGCTAGGTCACAGATGGAATTGTAATGGACGCTAGGGCATGAATTAGGGCCTTACTGGCGCTGGACATGGACTACACTGCCGTTGAGGAGGCACGACAGCGACACAAGGAGCGGCTCTAGCGAGGCTTGCGCGGACAGGTGCCTTGGGAGCACGGGGAGACACAGCGCGGCTTAAGGAGGTGCTGGCGGCATGGGACAGCGGTGGTGAGCGGCTGCGGTGGTGCACGGTCGCGGTGGCACGCGGCGTGGAGCTGGGGCGAGCGCGGGCTGCACTCTGGCGACTAGGGCGTGCGGCGGCATGGAACGAGGAAGGCTCGGCGATTGGAGCACGACGGCGCAGGGTTAGGTCAACGACGCGGGGTAAATCGGGTTATATGAGGGTCCCCCTTGTGTCAGAAACAGAAACAGAGATAAGAAACCTGATGCCACATGAGATCTACTGACCGGACGCTCCGGTGGTAGCGACCGGACGCTACCACCCAGCGTCAGGTCGATTCCAGTAAGGTCTAAAACCTCTGGAATCATGACCGGACGCGTCCGGTGAACACCGACCGGACGCAGCCAGAGTCCGGTCACCTAACCTTGATGCCTTCATGATCGACCGGACGCTGAAGCACCTTCTGACCGGACGCTGAGAGAACACTGTTCCAGCGTCCGGTCACTCCTCCGCAGCAAGTTCACCTCCTGTGAACTGACTGGATGTTGGAAATCTTCAAAGTCTGGTGCAGCGTCCGGTCACTCTTTCTTCAGCGAATCTTCAAAGTCCTTCGCGTTGCCTGTTCCCAATCATGTCCCAACTCCAATAAGATGCAAATAAACACAAATTGGGACTGATGTGAGTGACCTCTCTCAAACCCTCAAGTTTTTCAAAATATTTTGCCTTAGGCTATAATCCTTTTTAAGAAAATAAGCAATAAAGGGCGATTTAAGATAAACGACAAAATAACATTCATGCATATGCAAAACTTGAAAGTAAATCTAGTTACTTGTCAAGTTTGATCCAAGATTAAGCTTCTTCACACGCTTTTCGGCGGTTATCTTAACCATGTGAAACAAGCCCTATGTGTGTTGCCACAAAGTAAATATGTAATATCTTACAATGCAATGCAAGGGACAACACAAGCTCATCTTTTAGTGAAGTTACTAAAATCAAGTACATTGAGCTCATTCTGTAATCTACAAAATGTAGCCTCGTCTAGCGGTTTAGTGAAGATATCCACTAATTGATCTTCGGTCCTTACACCTTCTAGTGACATATCATTTTTAGCAACATGATCTCTGAGAAAGTGATGACGGATATCTATGTGCTTGGTGCAAGAGTGTTGAACCGGATTATTTGCAAGTTTTACCGCACTTTCATTGTCGCACAAAAGAGGTACCTTTTCTAGAACTACACCATAGTCTAGCAAAGTTTGTTTCATGTAAAGTATTTGTGCACAACAAGCACCCGCGGCAATGTATTCCACTTCGGCAGTGGACAAAGCCACACTATTTTGTTTCTTGGAGGACCAAGACACAAGTGATCTACCAAGCAAATGGCACCCTCCGGATGTGCTTTTTCTATCAACTTTGCATCCGGCATAATCCGAATTAGAATAGCCAATTAATTCAAATCTAGCTCCTTTGGGATACCAAAGGCCAATGCTTGGTGTGTGCTTAAGATACCTAAGGATTCTTTTTACGGCAATTAAATGAGTTTCCTTAGGATTAGCTTGAAATCTAGCACACATACACACACTAAACATGATGTCGGGCCTAGATGCGGTTAAATACAACAAGCTACCAATCGTAGAATGGTAGAGAGTTTGATCAACCTTGTTACCTCCCTTATCTAGGTCGAGATGTCCATTAGTAGGCATTGGTGTCTTGATTGGCTTACATTCATCCATCTTGAATCTCTTGAGAAGATCATTTGTATATTTCTCTTGAGAGATGAAAATCCCTTCTCTCAATTGCTTGACTTGAAAACCAAGAAAGAATGTAAGCTCTCCAATCATTGACATCTTGAACTCCTTCGACATCAATTCACCAAATTCTTTGCAAGAATCTTCATTTGATGATCCAAAGATGATATCATCAACATATACTTGACAAATGAAGATATGGCCATCAAGCTTCTTGGTGAATAGTGTGATGTCGACCTTCCCAATGGTGAAGCCCTTCTCAATGAGGAAGTCCCGAAGGCGCTCATACCAAGCTCTTGGGGCTTGCTTAAGCCCATATAATGCCTTGGACAACCTATAAACATGATTAGGATATCTAGGGTCTTTAAACCTAGGAGGTTGATCAATATAGACTAGTTCATTAATAAAGCCATTTAAGAATGCACTTTTCACATCTATTTGATAAAGTTTCATTTCATGATGTGATGCATATGCAAGGAGGATACGGATGGCTTCTAGTCTTGCAACCGGTGCAAAGGTCTCTCCAAAATCCAAACCTTCAACTTGAGAGAACCCCTTTGCAACTAGTCTTGCCTTGTTCTTCACAACAACACCTTGATCATCTTGCTTGTTTCGGAACACCCACTTTGTTCCAATTACTCTTGCACCTTTAGGTCGCTCTTCAAGAGTCCAAACTTCGTTGCGGGTGAAGTTGTTCAACTCTTCATGCATGGCATTGATCCAATCCGGATCTTTAAGAGCTTCTTCTACCTTGGTAGGCTCATAGCAAGAGACAAAAGAGTGATAAGAAATAAATGAAGCAAGTCTTTGAGATCTAGTCATTACTCCTTTTGATGGACTCCCTATGATGAGATCTTGTGGATGATCTTGTAGTAGAGGTGTATTTCTTCTATTAACCACTTGAGGGGTAGGTTGTGGAGGATCAACATCTTGTGCTTGTGTCACTATTTGCTCATAGGAGATATGAGTATCTTCATTTTCTACTCTCCTATCTTTTTCATCATCTTATGGCACATTTGATGAAGAAGATGGATCAATGACTTGTACATCATCTTCATCATCTTTAGGCTTGATGTCTCCAACTGGAATGTTCTTCGTGGCCTCCCTCAATGGTTCATCACCTACATCATCAAGATTCTCATGTGCTCCTTGGGGGCCGTTAGATTCATCAAATTCCACATCATATGTTTCTTCAACTAAGCTGGTGGCATGATTAAATACTCTATATGCTTTGGACTTTGATGAGTAACCAACAAGAAAACCAATATCACAACGCCTTTGAAACTTCCCTAGGTGTTGCTGCTTCTTGTAGATATAGCATTTGCAACCAAACACCCTAAAGAAGGAGATGTTTGGCTTCTTCCCATTGAGCAACTCATAAGGTGTCTTGCCAAGGAACTTTTGAAGGAATAGGTGGTTTGATGCATAGCATGCGGTGTTGATTGCTTCCGCCCATAGAGCTTCGGGGGTGTTGTACTCATCAAGCATAGTTCTTGCAAGAGTGATCAATGTCCGGTTATTCCTCTCAACTACACCATTTTATTGAGGAGTATATGTTGCGGAGACTTCATGTTTGATTCCAACTTCATCACAATATGCTTCTATGTTTGTGTTGTCAAATTCTTTCCCATTGTCACTTCTTATCTTCTTGAGCTTCACTTCAAATTCATTTTGTGCTCTCTTGGCAAACTTCTTGAAGCAAGATGCAACTTCGGATTTGTCATGAAGAAAGAATACCCATGTATACCTTAAATAATCATCAACTATCACAAGATAATAAAGATTTCCTCCCAAACTCTTGTATGTTGTTGGTCCAAATAAGTCCATGTGAAGGAGTTCTAGCACTCTTGTGGGTGACATGAAAGCTTTGGTTGGATGAGTGTTTGCAACTTGCTTGCCGGCTTGACATGCACTACAAAGCTTGTCCTTCTCAAACTTCACATCTTTTAACCCTCTCACCAAATCATTCTTCATAAGCTTCTTGAGTGAGCTCATCCCAACATGAGCAAGTCTTCTATGCCATAGTCACCCAAATGTTGTTTTGATGAAAAGGCAAGTCTTCAAGTTAGCATCTTCAGAGGTGAAGTCCACTAGATATAAGTTGTTGTATCTAAATCTTTGGAATATCACTTGATCATCATCCTTGTTGGATACAACAACCTCCTTCTTGGTAAACAAGCATTGGAAGCCAAGATCACACAATTGTCCAATGGATAGCAAGTTGAAGCTCAATGAAGCAACATATAGCACATTTGAGATGGAATGATCATTTGATATTGCCACTTTGCCCAATCCTTTAACCTTGCCCTTTGAGTTATCTCCAAATGTAATTCTCTCTTGTCCATCTACTTCTTCATCAAGTGAGGTGAACATACGAGGATCACCGGTCATATGTTGTGTGCAACCTCTATCAATAACCCAATGACTTCCACCGGTCTTGTAGTTCACCTACACACAAGAGATCAAGCTTTAGGAACCCAAACTTGTTGAGGGCCCTTCACCTTCTCAACAACTGACTGTGCAACCTAAATTTTCTTAGGCCTATTCTTGTTTGGAGGTCCTAAGAACATCACTTTCATCTTTCCACTAGTATCCTTTCTAAGTATGTAGTGAGCATTGAAGGCAAAGGGTCTAGCATGCTTGGGCAAGGGTTGTGGTGGTGGAGTTTGGCACTCATGAGCAAAGTGGCATTCTTGTCCACACTCAAAACATCTCTTTGGCTTTGGCTTTGATTGTTGTTGTTGAACTTGAGCCTTCTTCTTCTCTACATGTGCCATATATCCAATGCCACTTCTATCCATCTTCATGACGGTGTTCATAAGTAGCTCACTTTAAAGATATTTGCCTCTTGTGAACTTGCTCAATCCAACCTTTAGATGCTCTTTCTCCAACTTGAGCTTCTTATTCTCTTCCTTAAGAGCATCATTGTTCTTCTCTTCCTTGAGCTTGTTGTTTTCCTCTTTGAGCCTCTCATTCTCAAGGATCAAGTCGCCATCATGATCAAAGGTTCCTAGCACAATGGTGTTGTGGCTTTTGATTTCTTCAAGATCTTTCTTGAGCTTTGCATTGTCATTCTTTAGCTTGACAAACTAATCATAATCATCAGCCTCAACTACTTGCTTGCCCTTGCTACTAGAACCTTGCTCAATGCTCTCAATGATCAAGTCATCACATGATGTAGCTATATCAATATTAACAACATGGTTAGTAGCATCATGTGGCTCATTGGATAGAAATTCTTGAGCAATAACAAGATTATCATGATTAATCTTAAGAGTAGTATATTCATCTTTTAGCTTATTGTGGCTACTGATGAGCTCATTGTGCACCCACTCAAGTTTATCATGTTTATCTTTAAGCTCTTTCTTAGAAGATTTGAGCTCCTTGAGTTTGGATGACATAGCATCATTTGCTTCTCTAAGCTCAACATTAGCCTTTTCTGTTGTATCACATTTTGCTAAAAGTGAATCATTCTTAGCATCTAGTTTTTCATTTTTAGCTCTACTCTTTCTTATGATCTTAGTGTATTGTCTTAGTATTTTAACAAGATCATCATATGAAGGTGAATCATCATCATCATCGCTATCGCTATTATCATCACTAGCTTGCTCATCATCGCTACTATCATCATTATTAGTTACCTTGCGTTCACCCTTGGCCATAAGACATAGGTGTGTAGAGGATGATGGCGGTGGTGGCGGTGAAGATGAGAGATCAATAGCTATGGCGGCCACCTTCTCATTATCACTATCATCATCGGATGATCGACTAGATGAATCAATGTCTGTGAGCCAATCACCGACAATGTAGGCCTTTCCACTCTTCTTTTTCTTGTGGAAGTCTCTTTTCTTGCCATCTCTCTTCTTGTATGGCTTGTTCTTCTTCTTTTCATCTTCTTCATCACTTGAACTCTCATACTAAAGTCTTGCTTTGCCCTTATCTTGACTAGCTTTGAATGCTAAATCTTTTTCTTTCTTCTTAGTAGAGGATGAGCCATCTTGAGGTGTGATGTGCATGTACATCTCATGAGTATTGATCTTTCCCAAGATTTGTGTCGGTGTAGCGGTGGAAAGATCACCTTGATGTAGCACGGTCATAATATGCCCATATTTGTCAATGGGAAGGACACTCAAGATCTTTCTCACAACGTTGGATGGTGACATTTGAGTAAGTCCAAGCCCATTGACTTCCTCTACAAGAACATTCAAACGTGAATATATTTCATTAGCACATTCTTTAGGAAGCATTTCAAAAGAGTTGAGCTTTTTCATGACAAGATGATAGCGTTCCTCACGCTCACTCTTTGTTCCCTCATGGAGCGCACAAACGTCCGACCATAGTGCATGGGCGTCTTTGTGGTTCCTTACACGATTGAACACATCTTTGCAAAGGCCTCTAAAGATGGTGTTGCGAGCCTTTGCATTCCATTTTTCATAGTTCACTTCATCGCCTTGAAGTTGTGTGGGATTCCTAGGTCCTGGGAAGCCATGTGAGGCGGCTCTAAGTATTCCAACGTCTAGAGCTTCTAGGTACGCCTCCATGCGAATTTTCCAATATGGAAAATCATCCCCCTCGAAGATAGGAGGAGGTCCATCCCCATGAGACATCTTGCTCTAAGCGGTTAAGCTTAAAAACGTGAGCACGAGGCTCTGATACCAATTGAAAGGATCAAGATGCCCAAGAGGGGGGGGGTGAATTGGGCTAATTCTAAATTTCTTTGCAATAATTAAATTCTACGGTTAGCCCAATTAACCCCTTGTGCCTAAAAGTGTTTCTAGTTACTCTATCGCACAAAAGATTTGCAACCTAAGTTCCACTCCTACTCTAGCATGGCAATTGCATGATTTGTAAAAACAAGAATTGAATTGCTCAATGTAAATGCTCAAAGTAAATAGAGAGGGAGGAACGCGGCGATGTTTTGCCGAGGTATCGGAGAGTCGCCACTCCCCACTAGTCCTCGCTGGAGCACCCACGCAAGGGTGTAGCTCCCCCTTGATCCGCACAAGGATCAAGTGCTCTCTATGGGTTGATTCTTTGACACTTCGTCACAGTGAATGACCCACAACCGCTCACAACTTGAGTTGGGTCATCCACAAGCTCTCCGGATGATCACCAAGCTCTCCAATCACCACCAAGCCGTCTAGGTGATGGCGATCACCAAGAGTAACAAGCACGAACTCTCACTTGATCACAACAAGCCTAGGGAGAAAGATGGATGCACACTTTACTACTCTTGATCTCACTAATGAGGGCTCTATTTGGGATTCTCAAATCTCAATCACCTCACTAGGACCTTGCTCTTCTTGGCACACTCTAAGGTGTGTTTCAGCTGTTGGAATGAGCAAAAGTAGCTCTACACACGAGTGAAGCTTCAATTTATAACAAGGGCTGAAAAACGAACCGTTATGTGCCTCTGCGAGGTGACCGGACGCTCTGGTTAGTTCAACCCGCACACCAGTGTTTAAGTGATGACCGGACGCAGGCAGGGTTCAATCACCACTGACCGGACGCATCCGGTCGCAAATATCCCTCCCTAGAACCTTACTGGAGTCGACTGGACGCTGGTCTTCAGCGTCCGGTCACTCGACCACTCAGCGTCCAGCGTCATGCCAGACGCAATCTCCTTGGTCAAATAAACTGACCGAACCCTGTGGCCAGCGTCCGGTCACACCGGAGCCAGCGTCCGGTTAGTATTTGACCCTCCATTCACTTCCAACTCTCGATCATATGTGAATGAAGTTTGCTCCATAGGATCTAAGGGCTTTGTTGGAGCTACCTAGTGCTAGACTTAGCAAGTGTGCACCACACCTAACTCACTAGAGTCTCCTAGGTCAAGCTACCCGTCCATACCCCCCTTAATAGTATGGCCAAAGGAAAAACAAAGTCCTGAACTACTCTAAGTGTCTCTCCAACTCCAATCGACACTTAGAACTAGTCATCCTTAACCTTGTCGTCCATCCTTTGAAAATTGATATGATTTCCATCGTAGGGGCATGACATCCATGATTGCCCAATCAATCTCCATTACCATGACCTAACTTAATTGTCTCTGCAAAACACACGTTAGTCATAGTAATCTTGTATTATCATTAACCACCAAAACCCAACAAGGGGCCTAGATGCTTTCAGTTCCCATTCAGGCACGTCCTCATCTTCTTGTGCATCACCTTCTTCAGGAGGCACTCGTTGTTCATGTATCGGCTGTGCTTGTTGAGAAGACTGTGGCATCTCATCATGCACTTGCTTGGTACGAGCTGGAGAAGGTTGTGGCATCTCATCAGGCACATGCTCACTAGGAGGCGAGGAAGAATGTGGCATCTTAGGTGTGTGGTGGTCACGAGACGGTGAAAATATCTCCCCAACCTCAACAACTCGTCCAAATTTGGGAGAGGGGGAGGCGGCGAAGAAGCAGTCAATATAATGTCCTGTTTGTGCCAGAGGATGAACTGCCCAATAACGTCTCCGAGTAACACCAACCCCTCGGGAGTTGCGTAGTCTATCCTCCATTGCATGAACTCAGGCTTCACGGTAGGATTATGGTGTAAGCCACCGGGAGGATGTGCCACACCCGTTGCCACCTCCATCACAGTGTTCTGCCGGCCGCTGAGAAACACCAAGGTGTAACTAGTTGGTTCCCGTATGCGATCGATGGGGGTTGTGGCTGCAGTGGAACCTTGGCTGCTAGGAACTTTCAGAGGGTTGCCAACTAATGCCAGCTCTCCCAGCGGCGTCACTAATATACGTGGCTCCGTAGATAGTCCTTGCTCCTCCAGCGCCTTCGCAACTAGAGCCTTCACTTGGAGCTCAAGACTAGTGTCCCGGTCTCGGCCATGTTTCTTGTACATGTGCCTGTCCTTTTCGAATCCTTGCTTCCAGGTCGTCCTTTTCCCTAGCCCCCTGGTGCGGCCTGTGTGCTCCTTGTTTCCCAAGCCAAGGCTAAGCTCGTCCCTCTCTCTAGAAGGATTGAATGAGTCCTTCTCCTTGTCTTTAGCATATTTCAGTATCCTTGATACCGCCTCTTGGGTCTTCGGCTTATCAAACTTAAGATTACTGCCGGATGATTCTGTACTCCTCGCATATATCCAGTTCCTTGAGCGTCCCTTCAGATTCATCACATCGATATTCCCAGCAGTTGTGGCCTCTTCGTCCATCTTCCTAAATTGCTCTTCCTTGGCATAGTAGCCACCAGGGCCTAGATGGTGGTGGTGTTTGTTCCTCTTCGCCAGCTCGGTGTTACGGGCACTGAGCTCCAATGCCTCCGGTGAAGTCTTCTGAGCCACGAGCTCCTCCCATTGACTAGGAGTTATTTTGCTAAACTCGTTGAAGGGAGTTAACCCCTTTTGGATATACTTTGTGTTGAGCTCCGACCTCCAATGTTGGAATACCTCTCCCATCATCCTGAAAGCATTTTTTTACTAGTTCGTGCTTACCCTCCGGAAATCTAAAATTGACCCACAGGTGCCTATCCTATAGTTCATTCTTTTTTTTACTGGTACCTCTTTCTAGTTAGGGATTGCTGGGTTCAATTTATCTCTTACTAGGGCCCGATCGCATTACGGAATCGTCCTCTTAATTCCTTCGGCTCAAGGACCTCCCCTGCTGGCCCGACCTCCATTATCACATAGCATGCCTTATTTGGATATATATTTCCTTTTCTATCCCCTCGTTTCCTCTTAGGCTTGGTAGTCGTGGTTGTGTCTTTAGGTTGAGGAGCAGAGGCATCGTGATCCGTCTTTGTGGCTATTGCCTCTGCTCTCCTTTCCTCTACTCCATCTTGTCCAGCGAGATGTCGCAGACGTCGATGTCATCTTTTCTGAGTTTCAGGAGGGACCTGTATATACGATAGGTCAAAGTGTTAGCAGAGGTAACACAACCAAAGCTTTAGCAAAATTTACAAGCTAAGGCTTTTCCCTACCTTCTCGTTCGGGTCAAAGTCCTTGTCCAAATCTTCCTCCATTGGCCTCCTTCTGGCTTCACGTGGGAAAGGATCCTCGGGACTTATATATCCCTCTTCTGAGTCATCATCATCATCATCCTCTTCTTCTTTGCCTTTAGCAGCCTCTCCTTCGGGGCCTTCCTCCTCGTCACACTGCTCCTGAGTAAGCATCACTTCTAGATCCTTTTCTACCTCGTTATCAAACTGTTCCTGAGTAAGCTGGTCCTCTAGTGCTTGCTCCTCAAGGGTTGGATGCTCATCATGCTCGGGGCATCGGGCTGCACTGTCTGGTGTCCGCGACATTATTTCGCGCTTTGTTCTAATAGATGCAAGAAAGTGCTTTAGGTACGCGAGAAGGCATAAGAAATAAAAAAGGTCTATAAAACAAAGTAGTCTTATAAAACAATAATATGTCAAAAACGAGAAGTAGCAGTAGTAGAGGCCTCAGAAATATGTCAATTATCATTTGATCTTGAACTTAGAGCATCAAGGCATCATAACAGAGAAGAGAGGAGAAGGTAATGTAGGGGCGGCTGCTAATGATGCCAAGTTCCTCACAAGTTCTTTATCATCAGCTCATATTCCATATAATGTATGGACTTGGACAATTTCATCATCGGCAAGACAAAGGAGAGGAGAGGAGAGGAGAGATTTGGCAAAAAAATAACAACAGCTGCTTAACAAACATAGTGCAGCAGCTGATGGCAAAAGACAGGACAACAAGTCCTGGGCGAGTCCTAGGAGATTTGATAAAAAAAAGCAACAGCAGCCAACAGTTAGTAGGTAGAAGTAGCAAGTAGTAGTAGTAAGTAGAAAGTAGTAGAAGGGAGAAGAGAGAAGAGAGGTCTGCATATCATTTAACTCACCAAAGAAGCAGCTGCTACTGCCAAACAAGAGAGAAGAGAGGAGAAGATAGAAGAGAGGAGAAGAGAGGTGAGAGAAGAGAGAATAGAGGCCTGCACAAAAGAGATCCCCAAAAAACTTAACAAAAGAGAAAAACATAGAGACAGACAAAGGAGCAGCTGTCAACTCCTTGACTAACAAAAACTATTTGTGCAGTTCACTAAGGGTAACAGCTCAGCTCTAACAACATTGGTACTGACCAAAGACCTCAATACAAATCACTATATATGTAAGTATGTGTAGTGCTGATATAAGACTTGGCCAAATGTTCTCTAGATGGTTATCTTGAATCATCCATGCCTTTGGCACTAAAACCTGGTGCTAACAAGCGGATGAAAATAGAAATAGTTTCACAGATTGTTCATTATCTACTCTTTTAGAAATATTTCATATTGCTAATAAGATGTTTTTTCATTATCTACTCTTTTAGAAACATTTCATATTGCTAATAAGCAACTATGAATATGTGATGGAAGACATGAAAGTTCTCCCGGACCATGAAGTTTTGTACCTGAATGTACTTGCAAGTGGACATTCCTTTGGGGCCAGCTCATACCATGTTCTCACGATGTGTGATGGAATAAGAATGCAGGTGCTGAGATTATATGATACTATGATTGAGAAGACATTACTTGATAATCTCGGATCAGAGGTAAAGCTATGTTTTATTTATCTTGTACTCTCTCTACTTAAAAAAATAAAAGGAAGTGTTTTGGACATGGATGCAGCACCCATAGTACAAAATCTGGCCATTCGTTTGAAATAGAATATATATATGCTTGTAGATAGCCTACTTAAATTATGGGTATTATTACAAAAGCATTTTTGGAGACAAATCTAAGACAGTAGTCAAAGATATGATTGGTAGACTGCACGCTATAATAAGTAACATGTCACTTTTTTGGTAGTAGAGGGACTACGGAACACTTAAGCTGCTAGGGGAATAATGGAAAGAAATATGCTCTTTGCATTTCCTATCATGCCAATGAGTTATTAGTTGCTCTAGGCGCTGGTTTTATACTTGTTTGTTTCAAAGTTTAACCGTGGTAAATATACAGTGTATGCATCTCATTAGCAAAGCACTTATTTTCGAGTACCTGGGCCGGAAAAATATGCGTCTTTCTATAGTTGGTTGGTCAGTTTGAAATATATGGCAGTGGACAGCAAGTTGATTGAGTTTTAGTAGGCAGGCTCAATCAGATATAACAATAAGAGTTAGGAAATTGTAAGTTTTGGTATGTATTTTGTCAAAGCTTCCTCACTTTCATTTGATAACCTGATGCCCTGAGGTAAACTGTAGCCTCCCTGACTATGGGCTATTGCTAGAACAGTGGCTCATGGTTTTTCACAGTTTTATTAAAAGATAGCTTTCATTCCACCAATTTGATTTACCACAATGCAATCATAATACTGCAGCTGCAGTCCAATCAATTTATAGGTGAACTTGAGGAACTTTCGCTGATTAACCTTAAAAAATTGTCATTGTACAATTGAGAGGAATGTCCACTTGCAAGTACACAATGCAATCATAATACTGCAACTGCAATCATGATCTGAACATGAAGTTTCTTTTGTGAAGCGACTAATCAATTGGGCAACAGCACTGAACAGGATGACAGTATTTTTAGATCCATCAATCACTGAAGGCAAGGCCAAGGAGTTGTTCCAGATGTTTGAAAGCCTCTCTAGACAAGGAGTATGCATGGAATTGTATGGCAACCAAAAGAAGCTGTCATATGCAGCCTGATACTATAGGCCAATGGGTGTATCTGTACCTTAAACTTCTGTTCCTGGAATATGAACCATGGAGCGAAAAAGCAAGAACTATTCATGTATAAGTAGTTTTGTAATTTTTTTATTAGTACTGTGCTGGACGTGGGATTAAATTAAATAGTGAACAGTGAAAAAAATTTAGCTTCCTATTCTTACTGTAATACGACGTTACAAGGAGAAGTAATTCTTATATATAGAAACTCCATAGAAAAAACACACCGCCAAACGGCCTCATCATACATTGTTGGATTTGGTGGAAGGGGAGATCATTTCTTGTTTTCCATACTGTCCGACACAAGAGGATTTGGTGGAAGGGGTGCTCAATTTTGCCCAGAAGGAAGGGAAGAGAGGGGGGCGGGCATACCTGGTGTGTGACAGGTGGATGCTCGTTGCCGGCAAAGGGTCCGGCGAAGACCTGGGCAGCTGGGAGTAGGGCGGTGGCGGTCGGCAAGGCCGTGTTCAGCCGGCCGAATCCAGTCCTGGGGCAGGCGATGTGAACGGGCGCGGGGCGCTGGGAGCCTGCGTCGTCGGCGCGCGGGGGCGGGCGTCGGGGGCCGGGTGCGGGACTGCTGGAGGCTGAAGGCTCCTCACTCACCGGCGGCGTCGCCGCTCCTCTGGAAACCCTAGGGCGGGTGCGCGGGAGGGGGCGCGGAGATGGGGCGCGCGGGTGCGGGGAAGGGGCGCGGGACAGCGTCGGCGGGGAAGGGGCGCGGGCCGGCGTCGGCAGGACAGCCTGACGGCGTCGAAGGAGAAGAGAACGCCCAACTGCAGACAACACCCGTGCGCCCTTGCTTTTATAGTCCGGATGATTTGTAGGGGCGGTTTCTGATCCAGCTGCCCCTACAAATGAATTTTTTCCTGATCCAGCCGCCCCTACAAATGCATTTGTAGGGGCGGTTCCTGATCCTGATACAACCGCCCCTACAAATATATTTTTATTTTTCTAAATTATTAATTCTGTATTATAAAAAACAATTGTGTATATGCATAAATATAATATTTTGTATTATTCTATATAAGAAGAAATATATATATATAAACAATTGTAGTCAAAACAATATAGAAAACAAAAAAAAACAAAAATTAAAAATTTGAATTTTAAAACTTCGACTACAATTTTATGACATTAAATGATATAAAATGGAAATGTTGTAAACATAAAAGTTGTATAACTCATCAACATGTTCAAATTTTATTTTGGTCATCTTGTCATGTGACTTTATTTGAATGATTTAAATTTTAAAATTCAAACAATTTCAACTTGAAATAATATTTTGAAGAAGTAAATAATTTCAGATGAAAAACTCATGAATACCAAAGTTGTAGAACTCATCAATATGTACAACTTTTATTTTGATCATATTTTCATTTGACCAAATTTGAATAGTTAAAATTTTGAATTTCAATAATTGGCAACTTCAAACAAGATTTTGAAATCTTAAATGATTTCAACAATAAAAGTCGTGAACATAAGAGTTGTTGAACTCATCACTATCTACAACTTTTATTTTGGTCACTTCTTCATGTGATAAAGTATTAGTAAACATTGTTCAGAAATTGACATATGACTCAGAGTCTCCTGAACTATATGAGAAACATGTTGATTTGTGAACAATGTTTAATATCACATTGTCAGATGAAGAAATGATCAAAATAAAAGTTGTAGATCTTGATGAGTTATATCACTTTATCAGATGAAGAAATGATCAAATTAATAGAAGTGATTTCATAAAGTTTTAATAGTAATAGAGTGGATGTTCAAATAGAGTCATCTGAATGTTGCAAAGGGTAGTCTCACACACATACATAAATGTAGTCTCACACACATACAAAAATATGTAGTCTTACACACGTACATAACTATATAGTCTCACACGCATCCATAAATGAAGTCTTACAAACACACACTTACATAAACACTCCACGTTCAACAACTAGCTAGCCCGCTGTAACGACTTTCCCCTTGACACCTTTCTGTTCCCATGGCAATATGTCTTTGGGGAGGTTCTTTTCCACAACATTGATCTTCTTAGAAAAGTCTGTGAATAGTGGCATCTCATCGTAGTTATTGTAAGCTTCAACATCGTCCACGCCATCAACTCCAATAATGTACTATTTCCCGGAGGCAACCACGTGCTTTGTCTTCTTCTTCGGGGGGAGGTTACTTTGTGGGTCAGACATATAGAAAACTTGTGAGACACGTGAAGCAAGCACCTAAGGGTCATCTTGGTAGCCTAGATTCTCGAGGTCCAAGACTCTCAATCCGATCTCGTTCAGTTGGTGTTGTTTGATTCAGCGGTATCGAAACAGGGCCACCGTTATATCCCTTCCATAGTCAAGTTCCCATATCTCTTCAATGATACCAAAGTATTGGATCTTTCGCCCAACTCCATCAAGAGCCTCTATTTGAACGCCGCTGTTTTGGTTCACATATTTACTATCCTTTGCGTGGGTATAGTACGTATACCCATTGATGACATAAGCATTCCAAGATGTCACTTGTCTCGATGGCCCCTCCGCTAACCTACTGATGGTAATAGAGTCTATGGTTTCTCTAGGCGGTATGTTTTGGTCCTTCAACCATGTAGTTAGTCGTTGCTTGTGTTGTTTCATGACCCAATCATCCGAACGGCTATTTCTCTCCGCCATAATGATAGCCAAGTGTTCATCAATGTACGGTTGCATCAGTTGTGTACTCTGCAAGACACTGTAATGCGCCTGACTCATCTCTTTGTAATCATGGTCGATGAACACTTTTCTACCACTAGTGCCCTTCCCAGCCAGCCTACCCTTATGACGAGAATCGGGTTTACCAATCCCTTTCTGTACTTTTAGGTACTCTTGACAGCACTCGGTGACTTCTTCAGTACTGTAACCCTCTATCATAGAGCCCTCTAGGTATGCTCTATTATGCATGTATCGACTTAGAACCGACATGAACCGCTCGTAGGACCACATTTCATGCAAGTAGCAAGGGCCCAGCGCTTGTATCTGATGAACCATGTGAATCATGAGATGTGGCATTATATAAAAAAACAGGAGGTAAACACATCTCTAGTTGATTTTGTGTCTCCACCACAAATTCATGTAGGTCACTCAGCTCTTGTTTGCCAATCGTCTTCTGTGAGATCTTCGAAAAGAAGTAGCACATGCGGGTGATGGCCATTTTCAAGAACTCTGGCTTTATAGCCCTGATTGCAATAGGTAGAAATACTGTCAGCATCACATGGCAATCGTGAGCCTTGTAGTGTGTTATTGACAAGTCCTTCATCGACACTAGCTTCTTCACATTTGCTGAAAACCCAGTCGGGACTTTGATCCCCCTCAGGAAAGTGCATATAGCTCTCTTCTCGTCTGGTGTTAGGTTGAAGCACGCCGCAGGCAAAGTGTATTTCCCATTAGCCTCAGGTACCGGATGAAGCTGTGGCATCACGTTTAGCTGCACCATGTCTTTCCGTGCTTTCAGACCATCCTTTGACTTGCCTGTGTCCATCAAGGTAGCAATGAGACTCTCAAAGACATTCTTCTGCACGTGCATAGCATCAATGGCATGGGGGACCTCCAAGTCTGGCCAATAAGACAGATATTGAAAGAAGATCGATTGTTTCTTGAAAGGTACTCCTTCGACAGGAGGTGTGCTTCTATCTCTGTTCGTCCCATCTAGATTCTTCTTTCCATAGACGACGCGTATGTTTTTCACCATTCTGTACACGTGTTCTCCATTATGACGTCTCTCCGGAGGGGGTTCAATCTCTAGGGCGTTGTCATAAAATCTAAAGAACAATTTGCTGCGGTACTTGTGACTTGTCTTTAAGAAGCGTCGGTTCCTTAGGTAAACTATCTTCTTGGATGCATCCAGGTACACCCATGTAGTACCATCCAAGCAAACCAAGCATCCCGTCTTTCCTTTGATCTATCCAGACAAAGCAAACAGCGCGGGGTAGTCATTGGTAGTAACAAATATTATTGCTCTACATATGAAGTCCTCCTTTCGGAACGCATCGTACATCTGCTCCCCATGCCTCCATAGCCTCTCCATTTCTTGCATCAAAGGTTCGAGGAACACGTCTATATCAATGCCTGGTTGTTGAGGGCCAGAAATAAAAATAGTGAGGAGAAGGTACTTTCTCTTCTGACACAACCATGTTGGGATGTTGTACATGGTCAAGATCACTGGCCATGTGCTGTGGTCGCTCATCCTCTCATTGAAGGGATTCATTTCATCGGTGCTCAAGCCAAACCGTACATTCCATAGGGCATCGCTGAATTCTTTGTACTTCTCATCAAACCTTTGCCACTGACTACAATCAGCCGGGTGTGCAATCTTATCATCATCCACCTCATCATCCCACCATGTCATGAGTGCGGCTTCTTTAGGGTTTAGGAAGATACGTCTCAAGCGGTCGGTCACTGGTAGGTACCACATTACCAAGGTAGGAATTCTTCTCTGCTTTGCATCGTTGCCTAATGGAGTGTCCTCTGGGGGCTGAGATTCTTGTACCACCTTTTTTGTACCCTTCTTATTCCTTTTTTTCCCCATGGAGGCTTCGTCCCCACCGTAAAGGTCATTGTTCTTGTACCGGCTGGCCCCACACCGGGGACATTTATCCAGTGACTTGAACGTTTCGCCATGAAAAAGTATACAGTGGTTGGGGCATGCATGGATTTTTTCAACCCCCATTGTCAATGGACTTATGACCTTCTTCGCTTGGTATATGTTGGCAGGAACTCAGTTTGGTTGTGGCAGCACCCATTACAGGAGATGCAATAGATCATTGAAACTACAGTCTGACCAGCCGTACTTAGCCTTCAGGATGAGCAGCTCAAGCACAAAACGTAGCAATGTCCAATGTGTCGGACAACCCTTTTCAACACCATACACAGTCTCCTTCGATGCTTTTGTCACCATTTTCAAATTTTCTAGACCTTTCGGGATATTTAGTAAAATCTCTGGTCCAAGGGTTCGAATCATGCCCTCCAACTCATCTTCATCCCCGACACGTGCTCCACCATCATTATTGGCACCACCTTCGTCGTTACCATCCCAACCACCAGTATCACCATCTTGTTCATTACCAAACTCGAAATCCGTTCGTGCATCAAGCTCTGCTGAATATTGGGACAGGGATTCTATGGTTTCGTCGTTGTATTCCTCCTCATCCTCATCGTTAACAATAACCGTTTCACCATGATGAATCCACACTGTGTAGTCCTCAACAAATCCTCGCATAATCAAATGTGATCTGATGATAGTCACATCTGTCCATGCCATATGGTTCTTGCAATCTTTACAGGGGCAAATAATTATATCCTTATTCTCTTTCAATGTCGTTGCATGCTTCTTTGCGGCTTCAATAAATTTATCCACCTCTTCATGGAAACCTGCCTTGAACCTTAACGAACCATATATCCAAGAGTTCCTGTACTCCATCTTTTACAACAACAACAAAACAAACATTAAAGGACTACTTATTCAGATATATATAAAAATAAATCAAATTAATAATTACTTGAGAATAATTATATATATTTCAGATATATATGAATATAAATCTAATATTATTATATGAAGCATACAAACACAGCATGGTAGAGGAAAATTAATTAATGGCACATTTATCCATAAATAATTAAAATACATATTTATTGATTACAATAAACAATTTCAAAGACAACAATTAGTAACAATTATACTTTACCCAATATCTTTCATACAAACTCTAGTCCAATTTCATCAAACATAAATTTACAGAAATGAAATTAATAAAAAAAACCAAACCCTAGATATAGATCCATATGCACATGAAACATCCATAAAACTAACTAATTGTTCACTAAAATCAAGAAACATTGACCAAATAAGGGTATGATCTTGTTCCCCTCCCTAATTTACCCTAGTACATTTAAAACTTGGGTCTAATTTGCTTCATAAGTAGCTCAAGCACCATAAAAGAGAGAAAAAAACAAAACTCTAATTACTCACTAACCAACCATTAAAACTTTAAAAAAAGTGTGGAATAACATTTTTTATCTTTTACAACCTCTCCATCAAAAGATTTGAGACCAAAACCTTCCCCCTTAGTAGAGCAATTTTTGGGAGGTGTCCAAGGCCTCCCCACCTTTCTTTCACGGGTTGGAGTGAGTGACCCAAGGAGAAAGAAGGTGCTGATGTTGTTATATATGTGGGGCATTTGTAGGGGCGGCTGGTGATTGAGCCGCCCTACAAATCAGAGCCATTTATACGGGGCCATTTGTAGGGCGGCTCAATCACCAGCCGTCCCTACAAATAGCAACTCCAGGGGCGGCTGGTGATTGAGCCGCACCTACAAATCAGACCCCATTTGTAGGGGCGGCTCGTAACACCAGCCGTCCCTGCCGTTCAATTTGTAGGGACGGCTGATGTCTGAGCACCCGAGCACGTCACTGTAGGTGTGGCTCCATCACCAGCCGCCTCTACTAAAAATTTAAACCGTTGCTAAAAATCATTTTTTACTTAGTGTTGACTTTGCATGATAAGACCTGAGCGGCGTACGAGAAGCAGACCGTGACCCGGCGTCGGGCCCACGCGGCTAGCTACGAGAGATGGGACACTGCCAATGACTCGGCGTCCACTGTGCGTCGCAGGTGCCGAGTACTGAGTCTGCGTCTCCGCCTATCAATCGAGCCTGCGCTGTATCGGACTTCAGCCTATTGCTTGTTGGCTGACGGAAACTTTGTCACTGGGCGGATGCTCACAATCTAATCCTCTAGATCTAGAAAAATTTATCCTTGGAATTTTTTGTTATCGGATACCTCGCAACGAGGTACTTTGCGACCGAGTAATTTTTGGTCAGGAGTTGGCTGTCAGCCCCCAAGCTGTCCTCTAGTAACGCTAACCATGTTCAGCATCGGGACTCTTAACGATGTGGTGATTTTCTGTATTTTCCTTTGGCTATCTGGTGTGTTTGGGTTATATCTAGGAATTTGTAGCATTCGAGACTCGAGCGGTCCGCTGTGCTATATATTTCATGTAGTAAACTTTGAACACCCAGAATTGCTTTAGGATAAGAAAGAACACGCTTTATCGTAGAGTCGTGCCAATAAATGATCAGCATCGAGACCCGAAGGTGAGTTCGCGCGGACGATGGAGCCCCCGGTTCGGGTGGATGATGGACCCTATTTCAAATTACTAAAGCAATAATTAGTAACCAGCCCCTTGAGTATGAACTCGAGTGGTTTTATACGCAAAAAATAAGAGAGTAAAAATTCTTATTTGAATTTTGTATAAAATGGGAATTAATCAATATAACCAAATGAAGTGCCTTTAGCTTGTTCAGGCTATTTTGGTAGTACGCATAGTTTGTTCAGGGCGTTAGCAGCTGAGACTCGAGCAGTCTTCCATGTGTTAGTCCCTTGAAACAAGCATACTTGATAAATAGCTCGATTTGCTTTAGTCCAACAAGTTTTGGTTATACGATATGAGTATTGTAGTAGCCCCGATTCTTTATTTGAATAATATGAATTATTCGAATAAGGAGTATAGACTAGTAGAGAGAATTTTTAACCATGGTAGCCCCAGCCTCCGAGCGTAGTGATCGGGGGATAAGGAACCGATTACTGAAAAAAAGTATTAATAATGAAATAAGAAAAGTACTTATCTCATGTTTGTAGTCGACGCCGTTGGAAATGATGGACTAGGAACATTGTTTACTATGTGTAAAAACGTTGTAGCTGGTCCATGTTTCAAGTGTGTATGTCTCCGCCTATTACAGCGAATCAGTAAGCACCTGGTCGGGCTATTTACATCACGACGTATGGGACCTGCCACGGGGGTGATAATTTCGTTGGTCACTCTTAAGGACCAGATCACCGATTCCGAGCGCCCAGCCACGTACACGCTGGCTACGGTATTTTCAAAAGGCCTGTTGATATCTCAGTACTCGGTAAGCGGCTCAATCATGCATTTCTTCAAGTAGAATAAGGTCGTTATAATGACAATCAGGTTCATCTGCTTCGGTAAACATCGTTACTCAGGGCGACTATAATCGGACATCAGGAGAAAGAAGCGTCATGGCCCTATAGCCATCAGCCATCATATTTGGGCCAACATGTCTGGGAAAGCCCCCGAGCATTGCATTCTGGCGTGTTAAAAATAAAAGGAATACATTGTGATTTATTGATTTGTAGTACTTTGATCACTTGAGATCGAACATTCCACCAAGCGCAATGGGCCTCTTGTGATGGTACTTAGCAAAATATAAACAAGTTCTTGATCATTTGAGGTCTAGCACTCCGTCAAGCGCAATAGACCCTCGCATGATGGGCACTTCGAAATTAATGAGTACTTCGATCACTTGAGGTCAAGCACTCCGTCGAGCGCAACGGACCCTCACATGATGGTGTACTTCGTAACGAACTTTGGGCTCACTTGAGATCAAGTACTCCATCGAGTACAACACTCTCTTACGATCAAGCACAAATAGTAATAGACTGAGTACCTTGGACCACCTTGAGATCAAGCACCCCGTCGAGCACAACGGACTCTGTTGTGGTCGGGTACTTCGTATAGATTCACATGTCTAGACGGGTTTATCGAGTTGACTTATCCCTTTTCTCCTTGATGTTGTTTTCCCTTTGTGTTATGCACTTTGTGCACTTGACTGTAGCCTCCGTGCGCAGGACACTAGCCATGTGATGGTGTGACACGTGTATTATTGGGTTGTGGTGTAAGTCGTTATTGCTGACAAAACTCTACACATAGACATATCATGCAGGTACTTAAATCATAGAGAAAAAAGGCGGGCATGCACCAGAGTGCGATTATTATATGTAGTAGCCCCTGACTTTCTGCTAAGTTAGAGGCTAACTTAATAGAAAGTAGGAGAGAAAGATAACATAATAAAAAATAATTATTGAAAATACTTAGCTGACCCAACAGGATGGTGGTGTCATTACTGTAGAGTGCTGTCACAGCAAGAGATGAAGAGAGGTCAAGAGCCATGATGAGAGTTTGATTGTGACCGTCCCGAGGATGCCTGCCGATGTTGCTTGAGTAGTACTTGTCGAGGACATTGTCGGAAGCGGCACGACTAGCCCGAAGTAGTGCGTCAATGGTGCGCCCGAGTAGCCGTTGCTAGTGATACTGCCGCTGTACACCCGGTTCGATGACGCGTTTGACGATGTGGATGATGAATCGACGAGCCACGGTGTGCTGATGACGAAGGCCTCTGGAAACGATGAATCGAGAGTTGAAACATGATGACGATAAAACAACGCAGGGCATTGACGGGGGCCGCCTCGGGGTGACGATGATGAGGAGTATCGTCGGCTCCTGCCTATAGTAGTTATGTATATACATGCAGATATCCAGAGATGTACATGTATCATAGAATTTTTTATTAAAATAAAGAACATGACTTAGCTCGGTCAACGCTGAGTGGAGTAGTCGGCGTGTCACGCTGTCCGAACAGGTGGATGTTTTTCGGACGGCTCATGCGGCTCGCTCGACGGCTCGATGATGTGGGTCGACGAGGGCCATTGGCGAGAGCTGCCACATGGCGGCAACAAGGGTCGTAACAGTTTGCCGAATGCTCGCGCAGGGTGATAGGAGATGCCGCTGAATTCCTGTGTTTGACAATGTTTCTTTGCACTAGAAGTAGACGTGTCATCAAAGACTCCCGTCATCATGTTGTGCCCGAGAAACCCGATCTACAGCTTGTCGAGTATTTTCCTTCTATTGGCTGCGGCTTCGTGTTCCTGCAATCTGGTTTGCATGTCCGTGGATGTAGATTGATCTACATTCGACTTTCCTGGCTTGTTATAGAGTTCCATCTCCGCGTTGATGCGGCGAAGATTAGGGCTGTGCAAGCGCCGCTTGATGCCAGGATAGTCATAGAGGTACATGTGGATAAAAGCAAATCTCCGACAAGATATACAGATACGTAAGAATATTTGTAGCTAAATAAAACTCGACTTAGCTTGTTATAGAAGCGCGTTCCGATTTGCATCCTCCGTTCATGCATGTTGCATGTGTATATACACCGAAGACATAGTCTTGCATGGACTGTAGACCGTACGCCTTTCTGTTTGCTTGCTAGTGAGACATCAGGGGCGTCCGCTCGCCGGCACCAGCTTGAAGTCGGGTTCCATCTGGTATTCCAAAAAATCCACCGCTGGCCCTGGCTCGAAATCGCATCCATCAAGCCATGTGAAGTAGTGTGTCTTTAGGCTTTGTTGCCGGACGGATCTGATCGGGCTCAAGTCGCGGAGGACGTGGACTCGCCAGGTGTTGAAGGCCGCCGCCGGTTGTCGATGATGAGAGGAACAACTAAGTTCCTGCCAATAATATTGGTGTAGATATGTGGCGATATACACAATTTGTTGAATATTTAATTGAGGAAAACAAATTGACTTAGCTGTCTTTGAAGATCTTGGAATTGAAGCCGGGGATCGAAGCCATCAGCCCGAGTGCGGTGAAGGGGTCGGATCTAGACGTGACGTCGGGTAGTTTCCAGGTGAGACGCATCGCTCACGGGACTGACGGCGCTGATCTGGACTCCAACACAACTCGTCAGGATTCCGAACCCTATTACGGGCTAAACAATAGCACCGTGCGTGAAACGCCGGGGATGTCGCCGCCGCCGCCGCTTTGACCAGGGCCTTCGGGTATTGGTGTCTTCAGAACAAAACTCCTCCGATGCTCAGTAGGAGTATATCCGGAATTTAACTTAGTCCCCCAAGCTAAGCAGTCGTGTCCCGCTAAGAGTCTTGGCATAATCCGGAGATATTCTTCCTCGAATAGGGTCGTCGTGCCTGACTGGGTCTCTTCTGATCCGTACACTACCGGAAACGGTGGCTTTGCCGTATGCCACAGGCATTCGGCAAAGCCCACAAAACACTCGGTAAAGGCTTTGCCGAGTGTAACACTAGTCAAACAGCATACGATATCTACAGTGCCGGCAAACATCTCTTTACCGAGTGTTTTATATCGGGCACTCGGCAAATACGACGCTCGACGAAAAAAAGTAACGCGACGGCGCGGAGTCAGTCACGGCGCGTTTGCCAAGTGTCCCGGACCTGACACTTGGCAAACTTGCCTTCTTTGCCGAGTGTTAAATCCCGGTCACTCGGCAAACCTGCCTTCTTTGCCGAGTGTCAAATAGTGGACACTCGGCAAAGACTGGCCCAGAACGTACAAATATTGGCTTCTTTGCCGAGTGTCACAGTGCAGACACTCGGTAAATAAGTCATTTTAGTCCCAGAATGCACAGAAATTTGCCACGTGGCCGCTTTGCCGAGTGGTTTTACCCTGGCACTTGGCAAAAGGCCTCTTTGCCGAGTGTAACACTCGGTAAAGCGACCATATATTCTCTGTTTTTATTATTCGGTCACGTATAATGTACCGCACTCAAACGAACATTACAAGCATCACAAATAGTTCACAATAAGCATCACAGGCAGTTCATATAGATATATCGACAACACATAAATGTAAATAAACTTCAGAATCACTAGTAGGTTCATTCACAACCACAAAATAGTCACAAGTAGTCACTGTCGATGTTTCACCACCGATAGCCTGCCACGGGGGTACCCGGGGCAGTTTGTTCGGGCTTCAGCGTATGCCGAACTTGACGGTAAACGTAAGAGACAGTCGATTTATCCTAGTTCAGAACCTCGATCGTGATCGAGTAATAGCCCTACATCCAGTCGGCGTTAGCCTTTACGTTCGATTGATTGTCCAGTGTCTTTTCTCCAGGAACCCTACCCTCCGTTATATAGTCAGGAGGCCAGAGTCCTAGTCAGTTTACAATGAGAGTTCCTAGTAGGATTATAGAATAATACTACTACTAAGATTACATGGAAAGAATCCTAGTTAGACTAGATCTTCTCTCTTCCTTGCGGGGTATCCCGTGGGTCCCGTATCGACAAGCCCCCGAGCACTTCATGGTTGAGCTCTGGAAGCCTCGTCTTGTTCCTTCAGGTCTTGCCGAGTTAGAACAAGCGTCGTCCGAGTGATTTCTCGAGCGAAACTGTGTAGCGCTTCTTGGGATCTTCGAATGGTTTGTGCTTTTTTGAAGAAAAAGCATACCCATCTAAGTGTAGCCCCCGAGCCTCTTGCTATTTGGAACAAGGAGCTGGAGGGTCTTGTCTTGAAATTGCTCTGATTCTTCGTCGAAGGCCTCCGGAGCATATACTCGGGTTCTTTATCAAAAAGAACTCGGATATAGCTCGGTCTGGGTTCTTTTTGTCGTGAGGTCTTATAGTGGTCTTTCTTAATGACGTGCGCTTTTTTGAAGAAAAAAGTGCACTCACTGAGTGTAACCCCCGAGCCTCTTGCTATTTGGAACAAAAAGTTGGAGGGTCTTGAATCTTATGTTGTTTGAAAACTGCTGTCTTGAAGAAGTCTTCTGAGTGATGTGCGATTTTTTGAAGAAAAAGTGCACTCACTGAGTGTAGCCCCTGAGCCTTTTGCTATTTGGAATAAAGAGTTTGAGGGTCTTGACTCTGAGTCATTCAAAGAACTGAAAACCTTTTTTGTTGCAGCCCCCGAGCATATACCTGGGTTCTTTTATTCAAAAAGAACTCGGATACAGGATCTTGGTATGTTCTCTGGTAGTCTGCTGTTGTCAGATGTAGCTGTATGGTGGTGGTTGAGAGTAAATGCTGTTTGTTCACGAGTTGTACAGTGTTGGTATATTCTTCCAAATATGCTCGTTCTTGAGTACTGTTCCTTCACGCCTGAGTCGTCTTTCATTGAATTTTGTCTTTTCACTGTATCCTTTGTTAGGTTTGTTCCGTTTGTGCTCCCGGTCCATGTGCACCGCTTCTTTGGTCTATAAATACCTTCCTGGTGTGCTGTTTTGATTCATCGAGCATTTTGTTGCGTGGTCTGAAATCTCCGTAGTCATAAATATGATAGTTTGTGAAGTAGAGCAGCCCCAGACGTATTTTGTAGTTCTTGTGTATCATGTCGTAGCTAGAGGGAGTCTTGTGATAGGGATTGGAGGTAGACTAATCCCGCAGCGGCATTGTACCAGGAAGTACGTGATGGTAGTTGGAGGAAGTCTTGTGATGTGGGATACGTTCCTTCATCCAGCAGTTTTGGGTTGATCCTCATCGCCTGCCTTGAGACTGTCTGGTGAAGATCAACACCATATCCAGCATTACATCAGACTTGGGTAGATAGATGCCTGTCGGCCTCCCCTGGTCCATGTTGTCCCGCCGTGCTGCTGATTTCTGCCTTGAATGCATTGCGTTCGTCCTTTGAAGAAAATAGTGTAGCCGAGTGCGGGTTGTTCTACCGAGTAGCAATTTGGAACACGTAGTCGTTCCAGAGCCTAGTTTTGTCCAGGTTCCTCTTTGCTACCTTGCCTGTCGTAGTACCGAGTTCGTTGGGTCTTGTAAGATGTGTAATCTTCTAATTTTTGAAGCCATTTATAATGGGAAGAATTTTGTCTTCTGAGTTGTCACTCTTTTTTCTGCTGAAGTCCTGGTTGTTTATGAGATTCCCGAGTTCTTTCTATAAGAACTAGGTTCTTGTGTTTCTTGTGAGGTAACCCTTCGTTGCTTCATGGTTGATGAGTTCTTTTTGTAGCAATATGATAACTCTGCTGTTGTGCTGGATGGATAAGTCTGAAATCTGCCCGTTGAACTGTACCATTGTGTAGAAGTGTGTCGTCCGTCATTTCAGTTGTGTCAGTTGTTGTGAGAAATGAATCATTGTGTTCTCATGTCGTGTTTAAACGGGCCAGGTGGGCCACGTTTTTATTACTGTAAAATCTATTTAAAGGTCTTTCTTCTTCTTTTTCTTTGCTGCCCTGCTTTTGCCTTGAAACCCTAGTCTTCAAAACTCCGCCGCCGCCATTATCGCTGTCATCTGAGCGCCGCCGTCTGAGCCTCATCGTTTCTTAGTGCTTTATTGCTTTCGCTAGTATATGGGTAGGAAGAAGTCAGCGAGCAAGTCCCAGGCAACCTTTGTAGACGAGGAGGCATTGCTTTCTATGATTGAAAATCAAGAATTTATGGCCATGAGGGCTGCTCAGAAGATCTGGCCTGCTCCGACTATGACTGAGGATCAGTTGTGCGAGCTCGTCAGTGATGGTCTGATCCAGGGCAAGGATTTTGCTGATTGGAAAGCTCTAGGCCAGCATTGGGTCCCAACTCCAGGTCCTGATGAGATTGTTCTTTTTGTCTCCTTTATCCGTGCTGGACTCTGCCTTCCTGCTTCTGCTTTTCTTCATTGATTTCTCAGTTATTTTGGGATTAGCTTGAACCATCTTGCTCCCAATGTTGTCCTTCGTCTTTCTGTTTTTGTTCATCTTTGTGAAACTTTTCTTGGAATTCCTCCTTCTTTTTCTCTCTTTCGTTACTTCTTCCGTCTAAAGCCACAACCCCGTCGCGATGACACCCATGTTCTTGGTGGCTATGGTATTTAGTTTCGTTAGGGTCTTAACAGTAAATTCTTTGATTATGACTTGATTGATTCTGTGAGGGATTAGCGTGCCGACTGGTTTTATGCCACCAATTTGATTCCTCCTCTTGCTGTTCATTCTGGTTCTGATCCCATGGTTAATGACTGATGGGAAAAGTATCCCCTAACGATGGATGAGCTCCAGGTGATCAAGTCGTTTCTTGAGAGGATATGTACTCTGAAACAGCAGGGCTTGACCGGCTTCAGTATCGTTTCCAGTTTTCTTCGCCGCCGAGTTCAGCCTTAGAAGGAGCGAGAGAATTATGGTTTTGAGTACTCTGGGGCAAAGGATCCTTCTTGTATGGTCCCTGCCCTTGAGTTGACTTATGAGGAGGTGCTCGAGCGCCTTCAGAAGATGTTGAAAGGAGTAAGCGTTGTTCTGCATACTATCCTTGAGTATTGTGCTAACAACCCGCCTCCTACTGTGAGTTGTTTTTTCTTATGCGGGTACTTTTTGTATTTCCTTTGCTGTCTCCACTTTTTGCTTAATCTTTCTTGTCTGGTTGTTTTACTCTTTTATAGGAATTGGGGCGTAACTTCGTTGATCTGATCTCCCTTGATGACTGCCCTGCCATTATGGAGACTAGGGATAGTCTTGCTGGGGCATCTCTAACTAGTAAGTTTCAAACCACCATGATGTTTCCTGGTGTTTCTTCCGTAGTTCTTGACGTATATGTAGAGTATGTTCCTCGTCCAGTTCCTCGAGCTCCTTGTAGTGTCGGAAAAAGGGGGCGAGCAGATTGTTCTTCTTCTGGTTTGTCTGCTACCAAGAAGCCTCGCCAGTCGAGTACTCGTCCAGGTACTCAAGTTTTAGGTAGCATGCTCCTAGGTGAGCATATTAATACGCTTTGTCTTCTTCTTGTTTGTTTGTCCCTTTGACCGAGTACTTTCCTCCATTTTCAGATGGCGCTGTGGTTGCCATGTTTGAGGATGAGGAAGATGAGGATGATGATGTGGCCCTTGGCATGCGTCGGTGAGTTGTTTTCTTGTTTTTCTGTTGTTGAACACCTCTTTTTGTTCTAACTTTGGACTTGTTCTCTTGTAGTAAGTGGTCGTCGAGCTTGAGTTCTTCTAGGGCTCCGGTACCGACCACGCCACTCTTGTCGTAGGGTGGTGGTGACATTTTTGCTGCTATAGTTCCCCCTCTAAGATCTTCTGTTCATCTTGGGGATTTTATGAAGAAGAAGATAGCTAAGTGAGTGAATCCTGGTTATGTTTCTTTGCTTCTATTTTTTCTTTTTTCTGATTCATATTCTTATCGTCAAGTTTCCTTATCATCTTGCAGACCCTCGCCTTCCCTTAACCCTCAGTCAACTTCTTGTTAGTCCTCTTGTTTGCCCCTGTGTGCGGAGTCTCGGGACTCGGAATGTACGGTCGGTGAGGTGGCTGTGAGGGAGACAGGGTTCCTTGGTGATCACGCTGCTGCTGATTAGCTGGCTCTAGGGGTGACCATGGCCACAACGGTGGATCCATCTAAGGAGGTAGCCGGGGCTTCCCAGGATACGGCCCTGGTCTTGCCTTCTTTGCATCGGCCAGCTTCTCCCTCTGCTCCTCTTGGTACTAGTGATCGGCGTTTGGATGATGATGTGTTGTAACAATTTGATGCCACTCATCGTTTGTCAGAGCTGACCGCTGCCTGGGGAACCTTTGCGACCTTTGCGACTTCTTTTGGGGAAAAACTCCATGTAAGTTTTTTCTGAAGTTCTTTCTTTGGATGTTCGTCTTTCTTCTATTCTTATGTCTTGTTTTCCTCTCTCTCTTTTTGTTCAGTCTTTTTCTCGAGATCATACCGGCTTCTTTTTCTCGTCTGAAACCGAGAAAAAGTTGTCTTCTAAGGTTAGTGCCCTAAAAGCAGAGCATGATCTCTGTCGGGCCAAGATGGAGACCGAGCATCAAACACACCAGAAGGAGGAAAAGGCTCTCTGTGCCCAGGTGATTGAGGCAGAAGAGCGGAGGGATGCTGCTGTCTAGGAAGCCTTGAAGAATGTGGAGGCCATGAAGAAAGAGTGCAATGGTATTGTGGGTTCTTTTTTGTTTCCTTTTGTATTCAAATTTCCCTTTCTACTGACTTGTTTTTTGGTGCCTGGTCCAGCTCTCTGGGTTGAAAAGTAGAAGCTCTCGGAGGGTATTGAGGAAATGAAGATACTTGTTCGCAGTAATCACAACAAGGCTGAGGACGTAATTACTCGTGCTGAAGAAGAACTCACGCTTGCTAAGTTGATTAGGCGTGGAGCTGACAGGGATCTTGTGCAGGCTCAAAAAACTATTGAAGTCTTGACTGGTAAGTTGACGACGGCTACTGAGAATTGGAATGCTTTGTGGAAATCATTTCGGTTAGTGGCCGACCTTCTCCGAACTCCAACAGATGATGGTCAATCTTGGGCTCAGTTTATTCCCAAAGTTCTGACCTATTTCCAGGAGTTCATGAAGAGGTGCGCCCAACTATGTACTAGAAACGTTCTTGCCCAGGTCCGGGTTCTTGCTCCGGAGGTCCCTTTGTCCAAGATTGCAGAGGAAGCCGAGAGTCAAGAATATCTGGATGCCATTGAAGAGGTGGAGCCTAAGGTCAAAGATTTAGCCAGGAGGATTGTGGATAATCTTAATATTGATATTTCTTCTCCTAATGACAATGCTTGATGTAATTGCCCTTTGTACTCTAGCCTCTGTAATAGGACATTATACTTCTTTTTGAATGAAGATTCTTTGTTTTTTGTTGATGTCTTCTTTGCCTGGATGCCTTCGCCTTGTAAATAACTCGGTATCTGTAGATTGTTGTCTTGACAAACTTTCTTGATTTGTTGAGTGCTTGTCTGGCTACCGTGTAAACAACTCGGGGTAAGTAGTTCTTTGTCCTTACAACCTTTTTGTTCTTGTTAATACTGAAAAGACTTAGGACCAGCGATCTCAAGTATCTTTAGCTTCTTTTTTCAGCTCTTTTGCTCTCAACCTGTAAGCTAAGTGAAAACAACTCGAGGAAAGCCATAATAAGACATATGTTGTCGAGAAAAACCATCTTTATTGATCATGAACGTTGTTAAGCCATAATAATACATATGTTGTCGAGGAACACTATCTTTATTGATCATGAACGTTGATCTCTTGTGGCTTGTATATATATTCTTCCTTGAGTTGTTTTCATGCGTAGAATCTTCTTAGTTGGCTGATGTGCCATGTATTGTTGACTTCTTTTCCATCTTCCATTATCAACTTGTACGTGCCTGGTCCGGTGACTTTTGTGACAACAAAAGGACCTTCCCATGGACTGAGTAGTTTATGGCGTCCGTCAGTTTTTTGTATTCTTCTTAGTACTAGGTCTCCGATTTGGAGTGATCGAGGCTGGGTATTCTTGTTGTAGTGGCGTCTGAAACCTTGTAGGTATCTGGCTGATTGAAGGGTAGCGTTTACTCTGACTTCTTCTGTACTGTCGAGTTCTAATCTTCGGGTGTGTTATGCTTCTCCTTCGTCATATTGTTCTATCCTTGGTGACGTCCAGATCAAGTCGGCAGGTAGTACGGCTTCTGATCCGTAAACCAGGAAAAAGGTGAGTATCCGGTGGCTCTGCTTATTTGAGTTCGTAGCCCCCATACTACTTTGGGTAATTCTTCAATCCATTTGGATCCATAGTCCACAAGTTCTTCATACAATCTTTGTTTTAATCCGGCTAGTATGAGTCCATTAGCCCTTTCTACCTGTCCGTTGGCTTCTAGATGTGCGATTGATGCGTAATCTATGCCGAAGCCGCAATCCTGTGCCCAACTTTGGAATTCTATAGCTGTGAAGGGAGAACCCAAATCTGTGATGATTCGATTGGGCATGCCGAAGCGGTGCATAATGTCTTGGATGAACTCGACTGCTTTGGTTGCGCTGTATTTTGCGAGAGGTTTGTATTCAATCCACTTGGTGAACTTGTCAATTGCTACAAAGATGTACTCGAAACCGCCCTTTGCTTTCTTGAGAGGTCCTACTTGATCCAGCCCCCAGTGGGAGAAAGGCCAAGCGGGTGGGATGCAGATGAGATTGTAAGCTGGCACATGAGCTTGTCTTGTGAACAGTTGATAACCTTTGCATTTTCTGACGAGTTCTTCTGCATCTTTCAAAGCGGTTGGCCAGTAAAATCTGGTGCGGAATGCTTTGCCAACTAGTGTTCTTGAAGCGGCATGATTTCCACAGCAACCTGAGTGTATTTCGTCTAAGATCTCTTTGCCTTTTTCAAATGAGACACATTTTAGGACTACTGCTGATGATGCGGCTGTTCTGTAGAGCTTGTCCCCCACTAGGACGTAGTTCTTACATCTGCGAACAACTCGGGTAGCCTCCTTCTTTATCTGCTGGCAACTTATTCTCTTTGATATAATCAATAAAAACCTGGGTCCATGAGGTGTTGATTACCAAAATCTGGGTGCCTTTGGCTAGGAGTTCAGGGGTTATCTCATCGAGTTGTTTCATAGAGGGAGCCGATAACTCTATGAATACGCCGGGTGAGACCTTCACCCTATCTGATCCGAGCTTGGCGAGGATGTCTGCTGCAATATTAGAATCACGCAGGACATGTAGAATTTCCAATCCTTGAAAATGTTTTTCGAGTTTTCGTATTTCAGCACAGTAAGCGCCCATGTTTTCTTTGGTGCAGTCCCAATCTTTGTTGACTTGGTTGACGACTACTGCCGAATCGCCGTATACGAGTAATCGCTTGATTCCGAGAGTAATTGCCACTCGGAGCCCATGGATGAGGGCTTCGTATTCTGCTTCATTTTTTGTAGCTTGCTATAATATCTGAAGGACATACTTGAGTTGTTTTTCGTCTGGAGAAATGAAGAGGACGCCTACGCCGGCTCAGCCTAGCTTGAGCGATCCATCAAAGTACATCTTCCAATGGTCAAGGATGTTATTTGACATAGGTTGTTGAATTTTTGTCCACTCGGCAACAAAATCGGCAAGGGCTTGAGATTTAATTGTCTTCCATGGGGTGAAATCGATATTGAGAGCACCAAGTTCAACTGCCCACTTAGATATGCGCCCTGTTGCGTCTCTATTGTGTAGGATGTCTCCGAGTGGGAAATCCGTCACCATGGTAATCTTGTGGCTTTCAAAATAGTGGCGAAGCTTGCGTGAAGTGATCAGGAGGGCGTAGAGTAGTTTTTGCACATGTGGCTACCAGATTTTTGATTCTGACAGTACTTCGCTGATGTAGTATACGGGGCATTGTACTTTATATACGCGCCCTTCTTCTTCTCTTTCTATGACTATCACTGTGCTGATCATAGTAGAAGTTGCCACAATGTACAACATCATGTCTTCGTATTTCTTTGGAGGTGTGAGAACGGGCGAGGAGGTGAGGTATGCCTTAAGTCTTTTGAAAGCTTCATTGGCTTCTTCTGTCCACTCGAACTTGTCTGTCTTCTTTAGCAGTTTAAAGAAAGGTAATCCTTTTTCACCGAGTCTTGATATGAAATGATTGAGGGCCGCCATGCAGCCTATTAATTTCTGCACATCTTTAACACTTCGAGGAGGGCCCATCTCTGTTATGGCTCGAATTTGCTTGGCGCTGGCTTCGATTCCACGATGACTGACCAAGAATCCGAGTAGTCGTCCAGAAGGAACTCCAAATACACACTTGTTTGGGTTCAATTTCCTTCTCCACCTTTTCAGGTTTTCAAAGGTTTGCTTTAAGTCTTCAATTAGTGTGTCCGGGTTCTTTGTTTTTACTACTACATCATCCACGTATGCCTCTATGTTTTCACCGATCTGTTCACCAAGGCACGTTTGGATAGCTCTTTGGTAAGTGGCACCAGCATTCTTGAGTCCAAACGATATGGTCTTGTAGCAGTAGGCATCGAACGGAGTAATGAAAGATGTCTTGCTCTGGTCTTGTTCCTTTAATGCGATCTGGTGATATCCTGAATAGTAATCAAGAAAGGATAATAGGGCGGATCCTGCCGTTGAATCAACTATCTGATCAATGCATGGTAGTCCAAATGGATCTTTTGGGCAGTGTTTGTTGAGATCTGTGTAGTCGATGCACATGCGCCACTCATCCGTATTCTTTTTTTGTACAAGAACTAGGTTTGCTAGCCAATCTGGATGAATGATTTCTCTGATGAATCCGACTACCATTAGCTTTGTGATTTCTTTTTTAATTGCTGCCTTCTTGTTGGGTGAGAATCGTCGTAGCCGTTGCATCATAGGCTTGGAGCCTTCATTGATATCGATTCTGTGCTTAGCCAACTCTCTTGGGACACCTGGCATGTCGGCCGGCTTCCAAGCGAAGATATCTTTGTTGTCCCGAAGAAAGTTGGTGAGCGTGAGTTCCTATTTTGCTGATAGGTGAGTGCTGATGGCCGTCGTCTTGGAGGGAACACCGGTGCCTAGGTCGATTTGCTTGACGTCGGCTTCTTTTGGTGGTGCGAGGATGCTGGGCTTTTTAGCCGGTATCTCTAGCTCTTCTGGGCTTATTTCTGCGGCGATGTGGCTATTTCTTTTCTACCATTGGTGGCTTGTGCTTTGGCTACAATTTGGATTGCCTGAACGTCGCAGTCAAAAGCGCGCTTCAAATCACTTCGAAGGGAAAGGACACCGTTAGGCCCTGGCATCTTAAGCAATAGGTACGGATAATGCGGTATCGCCATGAACTTTGTTAGTGCTGGGCGCCCGAGGATTGCATGATATGATGAATCGAAGTCCCATCTTCCTTAGCGTTTCTAAAAAAATGATGTTGAGTCCGGCTCCTCCATCGATTAGTACTTTTGTGACAGTCATACCGGTGATAGTTGGATCTAGAACCAATGGGTTATGGCATGCGTTTCCTATGCTAGTCCATTGGGCTTCTCTTAAAAACTGGATTGGATAATGTGACCAATTGAGATATCTTGGAGTAGCCGGTTCTGCTGCCATGATGGTTCGTAGAGCTAGCTTTTCTTGATGTTTGCTTCTGGAATTTGGGGCCTCGGCAAAGATTACTGCTACTGTTCCCCTAGATTTTTGGAATCCCTTGTCTTCGTGGTTGTCTTCATCTTTTTTCTGACTGTCTTCTTTAGTGTTTCCCTTACTATCTTTTCTTATGTATCGATCATTGAAGGTGTAGCAATTTCCGATGATGTGATTTCCTTTAGGGTGCAAGATGCAATGCATGTTTTCAATGTCATCATACTTCCTGGGTTTGGAAAACTTTCTTGATTTGTCAGCCACCGCTACGGTGTTGTCTGGTCCACATTTCCTTTCCTGATGTCTCATGTTTCGATGATTTTGCTTGTCTGGGTTGTCTCGGTTGTTTCTATCCGGGACCTTTCTCGTGTCTTGTCTTATGCAGTAATCATCTTTTCTACTATGCGTCTGAATTCTTCATTATTTCTCGGGTTATCTTTGCAGAAGTCCTGAAATTGCCACCTAGCCATGATTCCGTGGGAGAAAGCCTCGGTTACTTCTCATTCGGTGATGTCATGTACTTGAGCACGTAGTTCGCCAAATTGTCGATAGTAATTTCTGAGACTTTCGCCCCCTTTCTGCTTGAGTCCTTTTAATTCTACATGGGTGATGGGGTGCGTAATGACACCGTGAAATTTTCACAGAAAACTCTTTGCAAGTCCTCTCAATTTCTTATTGACCCTGGATTCAATTTGTCGAACCATTGGAGGGGCATGGTTTCTAGGGCCTTGGGAAAGAACAAGGTCTTGATATCGTCGTCTCCTCTAGCTAGTTCAATCGATTGCAAGTAAATTCTGAGCCACTGCCTTGGTTCGGTCTTGCCATCATATTTAGAGTGGTTGGACGGCTTGAACTTGTGAGGTAGTCATATTGAAGCAAGTCTGTTTGCAAAATAGGGGAATATATCGTGCGTTCCAGCTTCTTTGTATTCTGATTCAGCACCTCCTTCTAGACAACTGTTGTTTTGGTGAGAGTAGTTCTACGGGGCTGTCTGAATGGGTGCTTCGCTTCTGATCTTTCTTGGTTGTTCGACTTGGTAGTTTTGACTGTGGTCCCTTCTACTTTCTCTGTTGTGACTTCGACTTGTTCCAAGTCTCTCGAAAGTGGACTTCCTTTGATTTTGATCTTCCTTCCTATGAGATGTTGATTTGGCAGGTAGTCTTGAGTGGGTCCTTCCATCGTGCGTCCTTAGGGCTGCTGACCGAAGAAGGTCTCGGAGCTATTCCTATTTTTTGCTGGGATGCGATGTCGCTCCGAGTTCTTCTAGTGCTTCTTGGATCTTATTGTAGGGTGTTTTCGCCACACGTCTTTCTTCGACTTCTTGTTTTGATTTTCTTTTATTGTGCCCAGCCAAATTTGACTCATATCTGATCCAAGCTTCCTTGCACTGCCTAGCATGGTGTTGGCGTCCTTGTTTCAATTTGTTTTTTCTTTCTCTGGCTTGCTTCTGATTCTCAGTCTCATCATCGTGCCCCTGGGTAAAAGGTGATATGTTGGACTCAGATTCATCCGATGACCTGACGTCGGGTGCTTCTAGGGGGACCAATGGTGATCGAGGACGACGAACCATGAATACTTCTCTTGCGTGAATTGTTCTACTATCGGCGTCGGTTTCCATACTGTCGGAGTTGTTGATAACTTTAGTAGAGGCTTCAAGGTCACAGATCGAGTCTCCTTCTTGGTAGGGTAGAATTGTTGTTGTCATTGTGCCAACTAGTTGGGTACCGCTACCCTCAGGAATAGAACCTGGCCAGTGGACGATGTAGTCTTGAGATGTTATAGTTAGTACAAGACCTTCCTGAGCTCCTTTCAATGGCATTCTGAGCACCGGATCGAGGGACCCTTCGAGCCGTGCCTGATAAGATTTTGCCATGTTGTTGAGTCTGAACGGAAAAGGATCTGACTTCTTGAAAAGACTCTGAGTGTACTCTGAGTTGTATTCTTGATAGGCCGAGGCCACGTTCTGGAGTCCCACAGGAAAAAAACTCGGATAAGTCTCCATTTCGGATGTGGAGCCTGAGTTTGAATCGGATGTGCAAAGCCGCGAAATCTGAGTAGGATCGAACATCATGAGCTACGCGAATCTTTTGGTGAGTTGATCTGTCGTAGTCACCGAAATAGAAAGGTCTTCATGGTGATCCGAATATTTGAGGAGACGGCTTTGGAGCTTGCCATTGTTGTCCGCCTCGCAGATCCATGAGCCCAAGATGAAGGTTGATCCCATCGAGAAGATCATGTTGTCGAGGTCCATCGAGCTCTCGGATGTAGATTCGCTGAAAGCCCCTACCTGGCACGCTAGCTGTCGATGTTTCACCACTGATAGCCTACCACGGGGGTACCCGGGGTAGTTTGTTCGGGCTTCAGTGTATGCAGAACTCGATGGTAAACGCAAGAGACAGTCGATTTATCCTGGTTCGGACCCTCGATCATGATCGAGTGATAGCCCTATGTCCAGTCAGCGTTAGCCTTTGCATTCGATTGATTGTCTAGTGTCTTTTCTCCAGGAACCCCGCCCTCCTTTATATAGTCAGGAGGCCAGAGTCCTAGTCGGTTTACAATGAGAGTTCCTAGTAGGATTACAGAATAATGCTACTACTAAGATTATATGGGAAGAATCTTAGTTAGACTAGATCTTCTTCCTTCCTTGCGGGGTATCCCATGGATCCCGCATCGACAGTCACTTAGGCCACGGGTTCCACTGCGACCACGCTAGGTCATGAGGATCATTCGATGCCACCGATTGATTCTGCACAAAGGAGAAGAAATTGCATGTGTGAGACAAGATTGAACAACACGTATGGTCTCTCTGCTGCCTAACTAGTATAACCCTTGCAACTATCCACAATATCTTCTCAGTTGTATTGTGCTCTAGTATGATTGCTTAAGTACTAGTTGGTAACAAACATATAGCATTAGTCACTAAGTTTCTAGTGTCTGGGCATGTTTGTAAGATTGATTCTGCATAAACTAGAAACGGTGATTATAAGGTTGTAAAGGGACTCACAGTGCCTAAAACAGTATTTGAAGCAGGTTGAGGAGGAGGGACTGGCATTGGTGGCAGAGGTTGACCGATTGTAGCGTAAACATCCCTCATATATTCAAACATCTGCAACCACTCTGCCTCCATCCTCTGCCTCTCTGCCTCCGCCCTCTGCCGCTCTGCCTCCATCTTCGCCACTAGCTCCTCCCGGTGCCTCGTTTCTTGTTCCAGCTGAGCCTACAATATTTCATCGCAATGTTATAATGCAATGCAAAAGTATGTAAAAATTAATGAACGATGAATAAAACAGAAATAATCTAGAGTGCGTTCATTTGGAACCGTGTAGAGTCCGGCCGTGGCCGTATCGCTGGGCTAGAACTTGTGCTCCGTGCTCGAATCTGGGAGAGAGTGGGAGTACTGGCTGTGTCGATTGTGCCGTCATCAATCTAGAACCAGCCATGCTTCTTGCCTCCTCCCGCCCTCATGAACACTTCTCCATCAAGGTCATGGGCGCTCAGATTGTACTTTGGGCCATGGACCGCCCTTGCCATCGATGTGTATCCATCGAGGCAGCTGTGGACAGACTCGTTGCTATACACCGAGGGTGGGTCCTCTGGGTTGTAGGCGACATCGGCCGTCGTCTTGCCCTTGTGGGCCAAAGCTGATGAGTACAGGCCAGATCTTCCGAGAGGTAGCCGGTAAGTTTGATTTGTGGAGATCTCGACATTGGCGATCCGGCTTCAAATCAGACGCGATTCGAACCCTGCAACCGTTACACCACTGCTCCGTTGGTTATCAACCAACCACAACTTGATTGACCTCGCTAAGAAGGCTTTTCCTGCAAGCGAATTGAAGAGCACAAGCAAGAAGGTAAAACACGCAATCTGATATTGCAAATATGAATGACGCAAATATCAATAGAGGGTTCTAGAACTCGATTCTAAAGGACTAAATGACATAGTGGAGGAGATCAAGAACGGGGACCCTGGATCACTGTAAAAGGATTTGTCACCACAGTTACAATGAACGATTCAGTTTCTCGATGGAAAACTAAACTATAAACAAAACCCAATTGTGTAGCAGCGGCGACGACTGTGTTTATAGTCTAAGACTCGACCTAGGGTTGGGGACAGCTAGGGGTTGGGCGCCCACAACTTGGGCTTAAGTCCCGACACGATACATAGCCAAGTTGGCCCAAATAGGTGACGCAACACTTTGCCATGGTCACACAGAATGATCCACGGACCTTCTGGAGCTGGGACCAGATCCAAAACGACGGCGTCGTCGTCCCCTTTCCAACACATCCAAGAACGGCCCGGTTCGATGTCGTATGAGAAAGTTATGACCGAAACAGTGACGACGTGTCTGCTGAGTCCGAGGGCGACGTGGCAGCTGAGTTGGGAACGAATTGCAACTTGGGGAAGACCATGGCGTCGGTGTGTCCAGCATGGCGATGTCCTCATCATCCTCCCCTTCTCGAATTGGAGTCATCCTCGACTTCATCTTGGCGATGTCCTCATCATCCCCTCCTTCTAGAATTGGAGTCATCCTCGACTCCATCCCATCATCAGCGAACTCCTGCAAAAGGTTAGTGACAACAGGCAATGCACCAGACATAAAAGGTTGACAAAACATAGTATAACATGGTGCATCAGGATTATCACATAACTCAGCAGTAGCAGAAGTTGTAGCAAGAAAAGCACCTCCTTTTAACTTAATCCCATTATTTTTAGCAATGTCTGTTGGAGGTTTATTTTTAATCTCATTAGCATGTTTAATAATATCCGTAGGAGACAAAGGCAGCAATGTAATTTTCTTGTCCTTATGTATGATAGTGTATGTATTAGTAATACCATGGTGTAAAGCATCATTATCAAATTCCCATGGTCGACCTAACAAAATGGAACAAGCTTGCATAGGGACAACATCAAAATCAACAGTATCATGATAAGATCCTGTGAAAAAGCTAATGCGTGCTGACTTAGTTACCTTAGTCTTACCACTATTATTGAACCATTGAAGTTTATATGGATACGAATGTTGTCGTGTGGTCAAGCCAAGCTTGTCAACCAAATATGAACTCACCAAGTTGTTGCAACTCCCGCCATCAATGATAGTGAGAACACGACAACCCTGCACAATAAGATACATGTGGAACAAATTGTGGCGTTGGATCTTCATCTCTTCTTCATGTCCCACACGTGTACTCAACACACGCTGCACAAGAAGGCTAGGGTAGTCCGTGGCAGCAGCCACGGAGTCAATGGTGATGGCCTCCTTGTCTTGATCGCCCTCGGTGGGATCTGCATCAATGTTAGCAGCAAGGGCTAAATCATCTTCAACATTACTAGCACTTACATATCCATCCTCGGTAGCAATGAAAGCGCGACGACTGGGGCACTCCTTCATGACATGTCCCATGCCTTTGCATCGGTGGCAAATGATTTTAGGGCTGGACGAGGAGGAGCTAGTAGAAGCACCCGGAGTGGCACCTTTCTTCAGCTGTGGAAACTGCACATTAGACAATTTACTTACCCCGGAAGAAAATGGAGGTGTAGATGGCTGTGGTGCAACAGGAAGCTTGGGCGTCTCGGGCTCGGAACGCTGCTGAAAATTCCTCCCATTGTTAGACCTGAAAGGCTGGTGTTGTTTGCATCCCTGTACTTCTCGTTCTGCCTTAATAGCAAGATGATACAATTGGGAAAAATTGCGCCATTCTTTGTAATCAAGTATGTTCTGTATATCATGGTTTAAACCACCAAAAAATCTAGCACTAGCATCATTATCATCTTCATTTGTACTACAACGTGCTAAACCAATAAGCAATTCTTGATATTATGCTTCTACTCCTTTATCACCTTGTTTTAAAGTTTGTAGTTTCAAATGTAAATCACGTTGGTAATAAGGAGGAACAAAACGAGATTTCATACATTGCTTTAAAACATTCCAAGTTTGAGGCACAGCAGCAGCATTATTGGCATTGCAAAGATCACTCCACCAGAACAAAGCAAAATTGGCAAACTCACTAGTAGCAAGTCTAACTCTATGCTCAGCAGGAACATTATGAGAATCAAATTTTTGTTGAACAGCAAGCTCCCAATCTAAATATGCCTCCGGATCAACATTACCAGCAAAAGGAGGTAGACTAAATTTAATTTTAGCAAAAGGATCATTATTACCATGATTATTACCTTCCATACCGTGACGATTGAAGTTGAGACGGCGACGGGCACCACCGTCAGCATACGCTTCTTCATCACCAAAAACATCCGCATCTTCATCATCAGCACGATAAGGTGGAGGGCGTTGCTCAAGCTGTTCAATGCGGGTGACCAGATTGTTCACGTTGCGCGTCAGCTCGGTCATAAGATTGCGTTGTTCAGTCATGAACGTTGTAAGCTTGCCCTTGGACACGCACTCATTGAAGTCCATCGGAGTTCCTGCCATGGTTAGAAGATAGAAAAAGACAACACCAAAGTATTATCCCTATCAACTAAAAGGAAACAAGTGGTGGTGGTGGTGGTGATGGTGGTGAAAATGGAATGCAAAATCACAAGCGGCTTACCACCGTCTTGCCTCTATTCTTACCAACGCCAAACAGGAGCAAAACCAAAGTGGCGAAGCAATCTGTTGTGGAGCGTGGGTAACAGTTGCAAGATGAACCTGTGCTGACAGAAGAATATGTGGAGCTATGGGTAGGCACACAATATGACAGCAAGGATTAGCAATTAAGGAATGCAGATTAATGATTGTTCAATCCGGATCCAAAGTACAAATCACAGTTGCTGGCTAAGATGTGATGAGACGTAGCGCAACAAGGTGAAAACAAAGGACGATCGAAAGAACTCACGTAACAAGCAGCCCGGATTTCTCAATTTTTTTTTCCAAAAGGCACAAATAGGAAACGAACTTTTTTACTTTTTTTCACTATTTTTTATATACTTTTCTCTGAACAAGGATCACAAAAGATGCAACCACGAAAATTGGCACCTACAACTGAGGTGGGATGTGGTCTACAGAAATTCAGCACGTTCTGTGAAAAGCGTGCAAAAACTTTGACAATTTTTTTCTATATTTTCTCGATTTTTTTGGCAATTCTGATGAAACCAAACAGGGCGAAGACTGTGTTTATAGTCTAAGACTCGACCTAGGGTTGGGGACGGCCAGGGGTTGGGTGCCCACAACTTGGGCTTAAGTCCCGACACGATACATAGCCAAGTTGGTACAAATAGGTGACGCAGCACCTTGCCATGGTCACACAGAATGATCCACGGACCTTCTGGAGCTGGGACCAGATCCAAAACGACGGCGTCGTCGTCCCCTTTCCAACGCATCCAAGAACGGCCCGGTTCGATGTCGTATGAGAAAGTTATGACCGAAACAGTGACGACGTGTGTGCTGAATCCGAGGGCGACGTGGCAGCTGAGTTGGGAACGAATTGCAACTTGGGGAAGACCATGGCGTCGGTGTGTCCAGCATGGCGATGTCCTCATCATCCTCCCCTTCTCGAATTGGAGTCGTCCTGGACTCCATCTTGGCGATGTCCTCATCATCCCCTCCTTCTAGAATTGGAGTCGTCCTCGACTCCATCCCATCATCGTGAACTCCTGCAAAAGGTTAGTGACAAAGGGCAATGCACCGGACATAAAAGGTTGACAAAACATAGTATAACATGGTGCATCAGATTATCACATAACTCAAAGAGATGGCGAAGTTGTAGCAAGAAAAGCACCTCCTTTTAACTTAATCCCATTATTTTTAGCAATGTCTGTTGGAGGTTTATTTTTTAATCTCATTAGCATGTTTAATAATATCCGTAGGAGACAAAGGCAACAATGTAATTTTCTTGTCCTTATGTATGATAGTGTATGTATTAGTTCTACCATGGTGTAAAGCATCATTATCAAATTCCCATGGTCGACCTAACAAAATGGAACAAGCTTGCATAGGGACAACATCAAAATCAGCAGATATCATGATAAGAGCACAGTGAAAAAGCTAATGCGTCTTGACTTAGTTACCTTAGTCTTACCACTATTATTGAACCATTGAAGTTTATATGGATACGAATGTTGTCGTGTGGTCAAGCCAAGCTTGTCAACCAAATCTGAACTCACCAAGTTGTTGCAACTCCGCCATCAATGATAGTGAGAACACGACAACCCCGCACAATGAGATACATGTGGAACAAATTGTGGCGTTGGATCTTCATCTCTTCTTCATGTCCCACACGTGTACTCAACAGACGCGCACAACAAGAAGGCTAGGGTAGTCCGCGGCAGCAACCACGGAGTCAATGGTGATGGCCTCCTTGTCTTGATCGCCCTCGGTGGGATCTGCATCAATGTTAGCAGCAAGGGCTAAATCATCTTCAACATCACTAGCACTTACATATCCATCCTCGGTAGCAATGAAAGCGCGACGACTGGGGCACTCCTTCATGACATGTCCCATGGCTTTGCATCGGTGGCAAATGATTTTAGAGCTAGACAAGGAGGAGCTAGTAGAAGGACCCGGAGTGGCACCTTTCTTCAGCTGTGGAAACTGCACATTAGACAATTTACTTACCCCGAAAGAAAATGGAGGCGTAGATGGCTGTGGTGCAACAGGAAGCTTGGGCGTCTTCGGCTCGAAACGCTGCTAAAAATTCCTCCCATTGTTAGACCTGAAAGGCTGGTGTTGTTTGCGTCCCTGTACTTCTCGTTCTGCCTTAATAGCAAGATGATACAATTGGGAAAAATTGCGCCATTCTTTGTAATCAAGTATGTTCTGTATATCATGGTTTAAACCACCAAAAAATCTAGCACTAGCATCATTATCATCTTCATTTATACCACAACGTGCTAAACCAATAAGAAATTCTTGATAGTATGCTTCTACTCCTTTATCACCTTGTTTTAAAGTTTGTAGTTTCAAACGTAAATCACGTTGGTAATAAGGAGGAACAAAACGAGATTTCATACGTTGCTTTAAAACATTCCAAGTTTGAGGCACAGCAGCAGCATTATTGGCATTGCAAAGATCACTCCACCAGAACAAAGCAAAATTAGCAAACTCACTAGTAGCAAGTCTAACTCTATGCTCAGCAGGAACATTATGAGAATCAAATTTTTGTTGAACAGCAAGCTCCCAATCTAAATATGCCTCCGGATCAACATTACCAGCAAAAGGAGGTAGACTAAATTTAATTTTAGCAAAAGGATCATTATTACCATGATTATTACCTTCCATACCGCGACGATTGAAGTTGAGACGGCGACGGGCACCACCGTCAGCATACGCATCTTCATCACCAAAAACATCCGCATCTTCATCATCAGCACGATAAGGTGGAGGGCGTTGCTCAAGCTGTTCAATGCGGGTGACCAGATTGTTCACGTTGCGCGTCAGCTCGGTCATAAGATTGCGTTGTTCAGTCATGAACGTTGTAAGCTTGCCCTTGGACACGCACTCATTGAAGTCCGTCGGAGTTCCTGCCATGGTTAGAAGATAGAAAAAGACAACACCAAAGTGTTATCCCTATCAACTAAAAGGAAATAAGTGGTGGTGGTGGTGGTGATGGTGGTGAAAATGGAATGCAAAATCACAAGCGGGTTACCACCGTCTTGCCTGTATTCTTACCAACGCCAAACAGGAGCAAAACCAAAGTGGCGAAGCAATCTGTTGCGGAGCGTGGGTAACAGTTGCAAGATGAACCTGTGCTGACAGAAGAATATGTGGAGCTATGGGTAGGCACACAATATGACAGCAAGGATTAGCATTTAAGGAATGCAGATTAATAATTGTTCAATCCGGATCCAAAGTACAAATCACAATTGCTGGCTAAGACGTGATGAGACGTAGCGCAACAAGGTGAAAACAAAGGACGATTGAAAGAACTCACGGAACAAGCAGCCCGGATTTCTCAATTTTTTTTCCAAAAGGCACTAATAGGAAACGAACTTTTTTACTTTTTTTTCACTATTTTTATATACTTTTCTCTGAACAAGGCTCACAAAAGATGCAACCACGAAAATTGGCACCTACAATTGAGGTGGGATGTGGTCTACAGAAATTCAGCACGTTCTGTGAAATGCGTGCAAAAACTTTGACAATTTTTTTTCTATATTTTCCCGATTTTTTTTGGCAATTCTGATGAAACCAAACAGGGCGAAGACTGTGTTTATAGCCTAAGACTCGACCTAGGGTTGGGGACGACCAGGGGTTGGGCGCCCACAACTTGGGCTTAAGTCCCGACACGATACATAGCCAAGTTGGCCCAAATAGGTGATGCAGCACCTTGCCATGGTCACACAGAATGATCCACGGACCTTCTGGAGCTGGGACCAGATCCAAAACGACGGCGTCGTCGTCCCCTTTCCAACGCATCCAAGAACGGCCCGGTTCGATGTCGTATGAGAAAGTTATGACCGAAACAGTGACGACGTGTCTGCTGAATCCGAGGGCGACGTGGCAGCTGAGTTGGGAACGAATTGCAACTTGGGGAACACCATGGCGTCGGTGTGTCTAGCATGGCGATGTCCTCATCATCCTCCCCTTCTCGACTTGGAGTCGTCGTCGACTCCATCTTGGCGATGTCCTCATCATCCCCTCCTTCTAGAATTGGAGTCATCCTCGACTCCATCCCATCATCAGCGAACTCCTGCAAAAGGCTAGTGACAACAGGCAATGCACCAGACATAAAAGGTTGACAAAACATAGTATAACATGGTGCATCAGGATTATCACATAACTCAGCAGTAGCAGAAGTTGTAGCAAGAAAAGCACCTCCTTTTAACTTAATCCCATTATTTTTAGCAATGTTTGTTGGAGGTTTATTTTTAATCTCATTAGCATGTTTAATAATATCCATAGGAGACAAAGGCAGCAATGTAATTTTCTTGTCCTTATGTATGATAGCGTATGTATTAGTTCTACCATGGTGTAAAGCATCAGTATCAAATTCCCATGGTCGACCAAACAAAATGGAACAAGCTTGCATAGGGACAACATCAAAATCAGTAGTATCATGATAAGAGCCTGTGAAAAAGCTAATGCATGCTGACTTAGTTGCCTTAGTCTTACCACTATTATAGAACCATTGAAGTTTATATGGATACGAATGTTGTCGTGTGGTCAAGCCAAGCTTGTCAACCAAATCTGAACTCACCAAGTTGTTGCAACTCCCGCCATCAATGATAGTGAGAACACGACAACCCTGCACAATGAGATACATGTGGAACAAATTGTGGCGTTGGATCTTCATCTCTTCTTCATGTCCCACACGTGTACTCAACACATGCTGCACAAGAAGGCTAGGGTAGTCCGCGGCAGCAGCCACGGAGTCAATGGTGATGGCCTCCTTGTCTTGATCGCCCTCGGTGGGATCTGCATCAATGTTAGCAGCAAGGGCTAAATCATCTTCAACATCACTAGCACTTACATATCCATCCTCGGTAGCAATGAAAGCGCGACGACCGGGGCACTCCTTCATGACATGTCCCATGCCTTTGCATCGGTGGCAAATGATTTTAGAGCTGGACGAGGAGGGAGCTAGTAGAAGCACCCGAGTGGCACCTTTCTTTAGTCATGGAAACGCACATTAGACAATTTACTTACCCCGGAAGAAAATGGAGGTGTAGATGGTCGTGGTGCAACAGAAGCTTAGGCGTCTCCGGCTCGGAACAGCTGCTGAAAATTCCTCCCATTGTTAGACCCGAATGGTTGGTGTTGTTTGCGTCCCCAGTACTTCTCGTTATGCCTTAATAGCAAGATGATACAATTGGGAAAAATTGTGCCATTCTTTGTAATCAAGTATGTTCTGTATATCATGGTTTAAACCACCAAAAAATCTAGCACTAGCATCATTATCATCTTCACTTATACTACAACGTGCTAAACCAATAAGCAATTCTTGATAGTATGCTTCTACTCCTTTATCACCTTGTTTTAAAGTTTGTAGTTTCAAACGTAAATCACGTTGGTAATAAGGAGGAACAAAACGAGATTTCATACGTTGCTTTAAAACATTCCAAGTTTGAGGCACAAAGAAGAAATTATTGGCATTGCAAAGATCACTCCACCGAACAAAGCAAAATTAGTAAACTCACTAGTAGCAAGTCTAACTCTATGCTCAAGCAGGAACATTATGAGAATCAAATTTTTGTTGAACAAAGAAGCTCCCAATCTAAATATGCCTCTGGATCAACATTACCAAAGAAAAAGAGGTAGACTAAATTTAATTTTAGCAAAAGTATCATTATTACCATGATTATTACCTTCCATACCACGACGATTGAAGTTGAGACGGGCGGCGACGGCACCACCGTCGACATACGCATCTTCATCACCAAAAACATCCGCATCTTCATCATCAAAGACGATAAGGTGGAGGCGTTGCTCAAAAGCTTGTTCAATGCGGGTGACCAAATTATTCACGCTATCGCGTCGGTCGGTCATAAGATTGCGTTGTTCAGTCATGAACGTTGTAAGCTTGCCCTTGGACACGCACTCATTGAAGTCCATCGTTGTTCCTGCCATGGTTAGAAGATAGAAAAAGACAACACCAAAGTATTATCCCTATCAACTAAAAGGAAACAAGTGGTGGTGGTGGTGATGGTGGTGAAAATGAATGCAAAATCACAAGCGGCTTACCACCGTCTTGCCTGTATTCTTACCAACGCCAAACAGGAGCAAAACCAAAATGGCAAAGCAATCTGTTGCGGAGCGTGGGTAACAGTTGCAAGATGAACCTGTGCTGATAGAAGAATATGTGGAGCTATGGGTAGGCACACAATATGACAGCAAGGATTAGCAATTAACAAATGCAGATTAATGATTGTTCAATCCGGATCCAAAGTACAAATCACAGTTGCTGGCTAAGACATGACGAGACGTAGCGCAACAAGGTGAGAACAAAGGACGATCGAAAGAACTCACGGAACAAGCAGCCTGGATTTCTCCTTTTTTTCCAAAAGGCACTAATAGGAAACGAACTTTTTTACTTTTTTTCACTATTTTTTATATACTTTTCTCTGAACAAGGATCACAAAAGATGCAACCACAAAAATTGGCACCTAGAACTGAGGTGGGATGTGGTCTCTGAAATTCAAAGACGTTCTTCTCAAAGCGTGCAAAAACTTTGACAATTTTTTTTCTATATTTTCCCGATTTTTTGGCAATTCTGATGAAACCAACTAGGGCGAAGCCGAGTTTGGGTCGGCTCCAAATGGTGTCAAGAAGCTGCTGAAAAAATTTTAGATTTTTGGATAAACGAGCGAAAAGTTATGCTGTTTTTACCAAGGTATCTCAAGGTATGTTTTCGAGAGGCACAACACGGCCGCGCGGCGATTAGGGCAAAGCGTCCCAAAACTCTAACACCGATCACAGGATCGTCACTATGACTAACATCGGTAGGTATTCACTTTGATGATGTAAGGAGGGTTCTTGATGCGAGCAAAATAAGAGCGGTGGCAACCTTTGTCTAGGGTTTGCTTGGCGCGAGAAGTGACACAAAGGCGGCTAAGCGGGGCAAGTCGAGTAATGTGGTGGCTACGACTTGTTGTTTGGGAACGGTGGATGGGATAGCGGCGGAAAACAAAAATCACAGCAACGGGCGATTGAACTACGACCACGAACACAATCCTAAACCAGTAACAAGTCTCGACCACGGACACAAACTCAACAACACGAATCTGAAACGAAATTGCAAAGGCACAAAGGGCGATAGGACAGCGGAAATTGAAATATTTTTGGGCCTTTTGTAGACTCTAGGTAATGAACAAATACGAATCTAAGGCAAACGAGATTATACCTCACGGTAAACCTGAAATATCTGATACCAATTGATGAGTACAGGCCCGATCTTCCGAGAGGTAGCCGGTATGTTCGATTTGTGGAGATCTTGACGTTGGCGATCCGGCTTCAAATCAGACGCGATTCAAACCCTGCAACCGTTACACCACTGCTCCGTTGGTTATCAACCAACCACAACTTGATTGACCTCGCCAAGAAGGCTTTTCCTGCAAGCGAATCGAAGAGCACAAGCAAGAAGGTAAAACACGCAATCTGATATTGCAAATATGAATGACGCGAATATCAATAGAGGGTTCTAGAACTCGGTTCCAAAGGACTAATCGACACAGTGGAGGAGATCAAGAACGGGGGCCCTGGATCACTGTAAAAGGATTTGTCACCACAGTTACAATGAATGATTCAGTTTCTCGATGGAAAACTAAACTCTAAACAAAAACCAATTGTGTAGCAGCGTCGACGACTGTGTTTATAGTCTAAGACTCGACCTAGGGTTGGGGACGGCTAGGGGTTGGGCGCCCACAACTTGGGCTTAAGGCCCGACACGATACATAGCCAAGTTGGCCCAAATAGGTGACGCAGCACCTTGCCGTGGTCACACAAAATGATCCACGGACCTTCTAGAGCTGGGACCAGATCCAAAACGACGGCGTCGTCGTCCCCTTTCCAACGCATCCAAGAACAGCCCGTTTTGATGTCGTATGAGAAAGTTATGACTGAAACAGTGACGACGTGTCTGTTGAATCCGAGGGCGACGTGGCAGCTGAGTTGGGAACGAATTGCAACTTGGGGAAGACCATGGCGTCGGTGTGTCCAGCATGGCGATGTCCTCATCAAAAGTATATGCCATGAACTAGGAGCAAGGCTCGCCACCATGTGCCACCGACTGCAAAAAAAAGCAATATGATTAGAAATTATGCAGAGTTGAGCGTTAGAATAAAGAAATGAATTCGTGTACCCATCTAGCCGCGTATTCTGAGAGGTTGAGGTTGCCTTGATGGTGTGGTGCACCCGGCATCAGCAAACGCCGCTCTAGGGAAGCGTTGTGATTCTCCTCCCACGCGGGGTCGCACCACCTGTCCACCATCCGGGCCTAGCACTGTAGATCGTAGGCGCACCACCACGGAGGCACCTATGCCATCCAGTATATGACATATAAGAAGATGAAATTAAGCATAATTAATCTTAGAAAAAATAAGTATTAATGTTCTATATTTACCTTCAGGTATTGTTCTGGGTCAGCCTCTGGGTTCTTGCTGTAGTTTTAGGGAGCCTCACTCTAAGAATTTCCACATGGTATTGGATCACGGCCTGGATACATGCCTCGTAGTGCATGTCCTTGATGAGTTTCTTGGCGGCTTTGTCAGCCATAGCATCCGCCTTGGCCTCGTATCCCTCCTCGCATCTAAAGAAATCCTACATATAGACGCGATGTATCCAGTCATTATTTCAAGAATGTCCAATCAATGTGATCCTGGTTATGAAAGCATGCCATAACTCTCTACCCAGATCTCAAAGTTTGACAAAGCTCAAAGCAAGATCTAATAGCATTTGTGCTAGGTTTATGAGCAAGTATACCATGGCTTTGTAGGATTTTTTTCTCACACGAGGAGTCATGATATCATAACATTTTATTTTTAGTAAAATAAACACCTCCAAGGTTATGAGTAAAGAAAGAGCAACTTGCTTTGTCACTACTATATCTCACAAAACAACAACTTAGGTAGACCATACTAATAAAAAGTAGATCACAAGTTTCTAAGCATGAGAGTAGAATAGAATTTATACAAGTCAAATCTTGACGATCAACATAGTCACATGTGTGTTTAACAATTTTTTTTATTTTCATGTACATAGAGGTAGAAAAAATTAATTTTAACATGAAAATCACTTATAGGTAAGAAGTAGGGGTTCATACCTACGTGGTGGATCAAGATGGACCTAGTGGCCAGCCTTGCAATGTCGACCGACGCGTGGGGCCATTGGGCGATGGGCCCTAGTGCCCCCACATGTTGGTTTTCGCATGGTGTGATGCACGGTAGGTGTGTATCTCAGTGATGGCATTTTCGTGGTTGAGGGATGCCGCCAAGATCAGGAAGGAGGCTTCCCCCCACACTATCTTCTTTGGTAATCTATTTCTTTTATTCATAATAGCAAACAACTAAAACAGCAAAGTCCTACTGGTGGGGAAACACCAGAGGACAAGACACAAATTTGACTACTTTGACTTTTATTTATTTTCGGCGCTGTTTATAATGATTGGAATTTAAACTAAGGGAAAAGAAATCTAACACAAACAATGCAAACCTAATACAACCTATCTTTAGAACAAACTAAGGAAAACAAATATAAACCTAAGAGCGCCTAATTCTAAAAACCTAAGTGGCCAAGGGATCTAGGGGAGAGGCGCCTCATAAAGGTGCTCATTCCCTGTGGCCTTAGCTAAGCGCCTGATCTTCGAGGTGCACCCTTTGTGGAGTATCTCCATCTTGTCCTCGATATCAAAGCGCCAGAGCTCCTACTCTACCATCCTCGCCCCCTAGAGTCAGGTTCTCCTCCTTGAGGGCATTTAGCTGATCTTGGAGCCCTTAAAGCATGAGCTCTACCTTCTTGTCGTCGTTGTGCTCCATTTCTCCTAGTGGTCCACAAAAGGGTGCATGAGTCGAATGGCGGTGAACAGAAGGAGCAGACAGTGACCCATCCATCGCCTTGGCATCACTGGAGTCTGGGCAGATGAGCACCTTCTCATATCACCATGTGAAAGGTCGAGATGGTGGACTAGAGGGGGGGTGAATAGTCTTTTCTAAAATTAATCGCGTCGGCTTACCGATACAAATACGGAATTAAAACAATCGGTCTAACCAAGACTACACCCCTCTATATATGTTCACTAGCACCTTGCTAAGATACCAATTATGCAACAAAGGTGCCGGGCTAGTTAGAGCTCTCCTAAACAATTCTAAGAGCAAGGTTACACAAACCTATGCCACTAGTATTTTAAGTAACAAGGGAGCTCCTACACATGCTAGTAAGCAAAAGCACAAAGCTAACTAAGCTCACCAGCAATGCTCAATAACAAGGCAACCAATGCCTAATTAGAGAGCGCAAATACTTAGCTACACAAACTAAGCAATGTGACTAACAAGGTTACTAAAACCAAATTAGCCACGCAAGGGAGCTACTTCTATGCTACACAAGCAAGAAAGTAATTAGCTAGCTACACAAGCTCTCTAATTACAAGAGCAACTACACAAGCTTAATATATATAAAAGTAATTGCAAGCTTGTGTAATGGGGATGCAAACCATCGGGAAGAACAAGGTTGACACGATGATTTTTCTCCCGAGGTTCACGTGTTTGCCAACACGCTAGTCCCTGTTGTGTCGACCGCTCACTTGGTGGTTCGGCGGCTAATTAGCATCACCCGCTAAGCCCGCACGTCGGGCACCGCAAGAACCTACCCCTTGAGTGAGGGTAGCTCAATGACATGCTTTACTAAAGTTGCTCTTTGTGACTCTCGTGGGGCGAGCACAAGTACCCCTCACAAGCACTTCTCCGGAGCGCCGCACAAGCTTCTTGCGGGCTTCGACGGAGACCACCACCAAGCCATCTAGGAGGTGGCAACCTCCAAGAGTAACAAGCACCACCGGCTTGCAACTCGATCACCTAGTGCCACTCGATGCAACCTCACGATGCAATCGCACTAGAATTGCTCACTCACACAATCGGATGATCACTATTAAGTATGTGTGAGATGAAGGGCTCCTAGCCATTACCCCTTCACTGGGCAAAAGTCGGGCTGACCCGACGCTCTGGTCAGGCTGACCGAACGCTGGACCTCAGCGTCCGGTCGTCCGCAGACGGCCACGCGTCCCGATCCCAACGGACACTTGACCTGACCGGACGCAGCGGTAAAACTGACCGGACGCTGAAGCCCCAGCGTCCGGTCGTTTCCAGTAAGCTCCCCGAGGCATATTTTCTCGACCGGACGCGTCCGGTCCACCTTGACCGGACACAGACCAGCGTCCGGTGCAATACCCTCGGTACAGTGCAGACCCGTCAGTTTGACCGGACGCAGCCTTTCAGCATCCGGTCGCTGCATGACCCAGCGTCCGGTCAGTATACCGATGCCAGCATCTTCGAGATCAACTCGTTTTCACTTCTAACTTCTTCACCCTTGCTCCAATGTGCCAACCACAAGAATTTGCATCCGGCGCAATAGAAAATAGGCATTCCATTTTCCTAAAAGCGCCGAGAGGGACCCAAACCCATCTCAACCCTGCAAACACCACCTCCTTTGTAAATGTGCCAACACCACCAAGTGTACACCACCATGTGTATGTGTGTTAGCTTTTCACAATCATTTCCCAAAGGATGTTAGCCACTCAACTTGCCACGCCACTCAATCCTAGCGACGATGCAAAGTTAGATCACTCGAGTGGCACTAGATGACCGATATGCAAACAAGTTTGCCCCTCTTGATAGTACGGCCATCTATCCTAAACCCGGTCATATACTTCTCTACACACCTATGATCGGTGAAATTAAATGCCCTAGGTTATACCTTTGCCTTGCGCAATCCATTCCATCTCCTCCAATCTCGATGCAACACATGCACCAACATGATCAGTAATGATATGATCCACTTCATATCATCACGTGATCATATTGGTTCATCGATCTTGACTTCACTTGCTCTTCACCGTTGCCATCGTTCATCGGCGCCAAGTCTTGCTCAAGCTTCACCGCCACGCGGTCCATCACTCCAAAGCCTTCGACTTGCCCTTCACGCTTGCAACCGGTCCATCAAGCCAAGTCTTGTCTTGATCTTCTCCACCTTGATCACATGACTCAATGTCATGTCTCATGTGCATTTAAGCTCCTTCATCATCATATGTGCGAGCTTTTGCAACATCTTCAAAATATGTTGCTCACACACATGTACCTGTGGACTAATCACCTATGTATCTCACATAAACACAATTAGTCCACCTGAGTTGTCACTCAATTACCAAAACCACACAAGGACCTTTCACCATGACAAGAGCTGGTACCTGGTGACCTCGTACTTCACCCTCTTGGGATTAGGGGTGGTGCCCTGGGTGCTCCCGCTGGTGGTGAGATGGAGGCTATCCTCTGACTTGTCGGACACCACCATGTCATGCTGCTCATTGGCCGGAGTGGGCATAGGAAGATCAGGCATGGGGAAAAGGCACACCGTCATCGGCTTCTTTGGGGTGACCTCACCGGTAGTAGGATGGGGTGACTATTCGCTGTGCAGCTTCTTGCCAGAGAAGTCCAGCGGTGGAGGACGTTGCCTGGGTGGAGGAGAGTTGAGGGGAAACTTCCTCGGGGTCGACCGATAGCCTAGGGTGTCTGATGATGCCATGGGGCCACCCCTCGGCCTGCTAGCAGGCGGACTCCCCAGTAGGCTATTTGGTGGCGTGGCATAGGCTAGGGGCACCACATTCAGAACCTCCTCTTTGTCGATCTCGTCGGTGAGGGCATGAGCGGCTTTGAGAGCGACAGGGCTATTTCTTGGAGAGTTGCTACCCATAATGGAAGGGCTAGATAGGCTATGCCTTGCAAGTCGAAGGATGGGAGAAATGATTGTGGAGATGGAAGAGGTGGACGGTGGTATATATAGGAGGTAAGTAGATGGGATTAAGCTTCCCATGATTATCCTATGCTTTAGATCACGAGAATCACTTGGAGTCTCAGATAAACATATGGGAATATAGGTGCATGTGCCAAGGATAATCATCACATGTCACACCCAATTTTATGGATAAAATGGGATGCATAATCTTATTTGCGCCCAGAGATCAATCACACACATAAGCTGACAAATTATAGAAAGTATCATCACAAGTGTTTATTACATCATGAATAATATCACATAGTCTTCACATAAATATAGCAAAAATATAAATATAACTCTCTTGCGGAAGCTCCATAGCACAGGGATGTCAACTAGTTGACCACAAGACTAATAATCCTCAGGGAAGTCATCATTACCATAGCAATCTGTTACCCATTCGGGATTTTTATCCAAATAATGAAAATAAACAAGCGTAAGTACATCTCATACTCAACAAGTGTAACATGGGGTTCATGAGGCTCAAAAGGACATAGGTTTAATAGCATTTAGCTTTCAGTTGTCATAATTTTAGCATAAGAGTAGCATCAAGTTGTCATAATCCCAAAGTAAAACACATGAGCAATGTAAACATGATTAATGAATAGCATAAACAAATAATTAATAGTGATCATCCATTCCATAATGGTTCCAAGGCCGCTCGTGACCGTGAGCACGGCTGATATACCAGTTTTACACTCTACAAAGGTTGTACACTTTCACTGTGAGTCATGTTTCCCATTTCTTCGGGGTTTGTAAGTCCCCAAAACACTACAAAGGTGAGCAGGTAGGGTACACTATGAAGCCTTTCAAAGGTTTGTCTAACAAGTTAGGGCCGCTAGGTTTTCAATTGGCAAACAGATGTAGAGCTCCCCTTCTAAATGGCACATTCCACGCAGGCTATACACACAAAGACAGAGGCCGCACTATACCCGATTCGTAAAGCCCCTCTTGCGCCATAAAGGTAACCACTAACAAGCTAGAAAAGGTCCTTGTACTAAGCTAAAGCCAGAGCCATGTGGCCCTCATAGTTGTACTATAAGTCCTAGATGATCACTTACAGATAAGTCCTTAGGGAGAGGAATCTGAAGCATTTAGAAAGTAGCTAAATACTCCAGCCCCCTTTTTCCAAGTTGCTAAAAAGTCATGTTTTAATGTTTATTGCATATACCATTAGTCAAGTTACAAGATCATGGTTTAGTTGAGCACTAGCAAAGGCTACCCAATGCATATCCCATAGGAGTCAAGACATAAGTACAATTCTAGGAAATCCTTATCAAGGTGACACATGCAAATATGGATTGATTATATTAAGGTGAATAGGAAACAAGGATGATCCCATGCTATACTTGTAACACCCTAGGTATTTGTCACCAGTTAAGCAATGGGTTTGAGCTCAAACATGACATGTTAAGTGGTGATGAAGGTGTCAAGATCAAATCTACAAGAGTGAGCTCCAACTTAAACTTGGACAACACACCTTTGCTTACATATGGACCCTTGTTAAGATTATGCAAGAGTAATGTTAAACATGCTTATTTCATGTACATTACATAAACATGCATCCCTCTTGACCAGTGGAAAAGTTTCTTGAAGTTTGGAATCAAGAAGTCACATGAAACAATAAGTTATAATCTTTCTTGGATTACTTTATTAAGTGAATGGAATTATAGATCATCAATCAAACCTTGCTACCTTGCCCAAATGACTCTAATTGAACTCTACCACAAAAGTCATGAAGGGTTCGTGTTGAACAAATGTCAAGAAAATACCTCAATCGGTCAAAAACTCTGATTTAAGCTTTACCGTGATGCTATTTTGACCTATGTTGACGAATTGCTTATAGTGCTTGCATGGAGTTGCACCCTAAATAAAATCTGAAGTTTAAGTGGAGTAGAACAAACTTTGTTTTTGGACCATGAGCCAGATCAACTTGGAACTACATCAAACAGAGGCTCAAACTTTGAATCTGCAGCTGTTTTTAGTACTTAAAATTTTGCAGTCTGGAATTCATCGTCATTGACCTTGGCATCTCGCGTTCTCATGATTTTGTTAAACAACTCAATTTGGTCCAAAGATAGAAGTTGGAGTATACATTATGGATAAGAGCGTGCAAAAAGATGGCACTCGTTTGACCTTGTTTTGACCAACAATTTTGGAGTTTGTTAATCACCGTCAATGCATTGACAATGCCATCTTAGAGCTTAATTACCCATGGATACAGAACTCAAATGACCATGGCACCTTAAGTAATGTTGTAGTGTAGTCTGAGAGTAATGAATTTGCTTCAAGCACCTAGGGACGAATATGCTTCGAAGATGCCAAAATCTAGACTCAAAGTCGACCTTGTTCGCACATGCCACCTGTTCGGCTGAATGCCCACATGGCCACCATGCAGGCAGCGCACCCCCACTATTGTCGCGCGCCTCTGCCATGTGGCCTACCTCCCTATCGTGTCCCGATGCCCTCTTGAAGTAGACGCCGTGTTTCCCTCTCTCCCTCACTCGCTCTATCGCTCCCTCCCTCGCTCTTTGGAGTCACGCGCGCTCTAGGACACGGCCGCCATTGATGCCACTGGCCAGCTCCCGCTGCCACTCGCACAGGCTATAACCGGGCTGCTGCTGCCTGAGACTGGCCAAGCCAGGGCCCCAGCGCGGCCACAACCCTCCTTCGCAGCCAGTCGACCAAGCCCCAGCGCTGGCCCTCGCCTACACAATTCATCGCCACCGGGTTACATGGCCGTCTGACCACTGGCGCTCAGGGCCAGCCACCCTTGGGCTACCGCGGGTCAGGCCATGGCCACCCGCTGGTGCGCATAGGTCCCTAGGCAACCACGTATCCCCGCCCTTGCTGTCACCGGTGCCGGACCGCTAGAAATCGGGCCGAGCTCCGACCTCCTCTGCTCCAGTTTGCGAGCAGGGGCCTCGCGCTCAAATAATGAAGAAGGGAGGGAGTTAAGTGAAGAACCCGTGTCTCTATTGAATAGTGCCTAAAAGGATGTTCTTGTTTGAGTTTAATTCGTGAAAACTACAGGGTCCCCGATGCAAGATCTACATCCCTTTTCTTTGGTTTTTGTAGATTTGGATGATCAACTTTGGAAATTTATAGTAATTAGTAAAAAAATATTAAATTAGTAAATGAGGACTTTTTGGAATACTTGTTAAATTATATATGCAGTAGATCTATAATATGGCATATTTTAGTTAAAATATTTTTCTGTAAAAATAGGTTTATGCAGTTAGGTTTTTAATACTAGTTATGTCTTGTCTTTTTCATAACTACAGTTGTGTTACTCCAATAAATGTGAAATTTTTGTGGTAGGCTAACTATAATATGTGTATGCTGTGCCAGAAATTTCAGTAGTTTAGGCTTGATAGTTTCATAGATATAAAAATAACAAATGCCCTGTGTTGCTTTGCTCCTATTCTGAATAGGCCTGCATGTTTGTATTAATTGGCTATGTTAAGTTATGAATCATGCCTTGATGATGATACATGAGTTGTAGTACTTTTCTTAAGCTTTTGAAAAAGCTAAAGATCAAAATTTTTGGTTTAGTAGATTTCTAGTTATAGTTGCTTAAAGTTATGTGGCTGTTTCTGCCCAAGCCCAGACAGGGTTGCTTTTTGGTACTGTGGGGCCTTTTTAATAGTAGAATTAGCTCTATGTGTTTATAAAAAAGTTGTTTAGGATTTTCTAATATTTCTAAAAAGTCTTGAACCACATTTATTGGACATGTAGAACTCTAGTTATAGCTGTTTAAATTGGCATGTCAGATTCTATCCATATTTTGGACAGAGATGCATTCATTGGATTAATTGATCTTGTTAACTATAGAACCATCTTAAGATGAGAATATGAAAGTTGTAGGTACCTTCATAACCTTTTTAAAAAGTTATGATTCATGTTTGTTGGAGGTCTAGAACTCCAGTTATGTTTCTCTGAAGTTCCTATCAGTTTTCTGTAGCACTCCTATTTGGGCTGCATGTGCAGTTTTGCTTGTGCAATTATTTTCGTGGTGTAAATGATGTTTTCTGTGGTTGTAGTGAATACTAAAGTTGTAGGTAACTTCTTAGTCTAGCTTGTGTTAAATGTTCATGACCATAGGCCTGATAATTTAGGAGCTATATATTTTATAATTTCCCTGTCAGGTTTTGCATGCTCTCTGTACAGATCTGAATGATTGTGTTGTTTGACCCAACTAAGCTTTGAATCATGTCTTGGAGATAATATAAGAACTGTAATGCTTCTCATGATCTTTAGAAATTGTTAAATATCACTCCTTTTGGTAGTCTAAATCTCCAGTTATAAGCTTGTGTAGTTGCATGGCAGAATCTGTACAAGTCTGGACAGAGGTGCTCAATTGTGCTTGATTGACCTTGTTAATGGTGGAATCACCTTGTGATGATAATAAACATGTTTTATATATATTTAATAATATTTCTACAAAGTTAAGGTTCATGCTTGTTTGATGTCTGTAACTCCAGTTATGCCTTTTTGAAACTACTACTACTCTTCTATACTAGTTCTGTGCAGATCTAAAACATTGGTATGTTTGACCTGGTTAGCTTTATAATAAGCTTTTGGTGATAATAACAATATTGTAGGCAATTTCATTAGCTTTCCATAAAGTCTAGGATCACCTCCTTTGGATGTCTGGATCTCCAGTTATGGATAAAACAAGTGACTGCGGTGCTGCTGTCAAGATTTCTGTACATGTGCTAGGTGACTGTTTTAGCTTGCTCTTGTTGTGACTAAATATGTTGGTGAGTTCTTGATCGATGCATGTGTGCAATATCCGAACCCGAAGACGATGTATGGTGGACCTATCCTGAAGATGGAAGGACCCCTAGAGTATATGCCTGAACAGGAGATGCTCACCAAGCGAGTGTCGTCTTACAAACACTTACCTAGTGTTAGGTCCCAGGCAAGCCCCAAAGCATTCTAAGCCTCCTATGCTTTTACAAATATCACTTGAGTCCTTTATGTTTGATGCATTAGGTTATAAGAGTTGATTGGAACCACTTGATGCATATAATTTCCTTGACCAGCAAGAAACTTTTAACCCTATGTAGGTCTAGGATCGAATACATGCTTAGCCATGCTTAGACCGGTAGAAGTCGGGTGATTTCCTGTCACCTGCGAGATATAGGTGGATACCAAAGCACGGTTGGCTATATTTGCTATTGTGAAAAAGAACCATGGGGTAATGTAAATGGAGGCCGGGTGGAGTCTATGTGTAGGCTGACTCATGTGATCCCGTCTATGCCGATTAAGGACCATACCATTGTTGGAACTTCTGACAAGATTGAACGCATGCCTATCACTTAGCTGGCTGGATAACTCGTTCCAACCACGAAGCTGAGTAGCTCAACTCAGGCCGAGCCCCATTCTATAAAAGTGTGCACTCTGGATGGTAGTAAGGATGTGCGGGGAGCCAGTCTTGAGCCCAAGGGCAGGGTAGTCCTGATCATCATGGCAGCTGGTTGTCCCTGATTGAGCGGCGCTGGTCGAACCCATGAAATGTGTACCTTAGTTGTACCAAAGGTGACCTAAGACTACCTTGGCGCAGGTATGTCTGGGTTTGTGTTAGGAATAAATTCCTAGCTGGTTGAAATTGATTTGAATCGCTATCTCTCCCGGATAGTGAGAAACTTGGCTAGCTCCAACATCGTAGTAATTGTATTATGGAATGTGATGGTTCGGATAAACATGGAATTACTACACCGGCTATGGTTACTATTGTATGCTATGAAATGATATACCTCATGTTTGGCACAGGTTAGTTGCTAATCTAGAGACGAATAGCTATAATTAACTTGATGACCAAAGTATAATTGTACAACTGAATTAGTCGCATTTTATGCAAAATGTTGTCAAGCTAGCTCCACTTATAAAGCCTTGCATAATCCTTGGAGTCACTTTATTTCTGTTTTATGACGGGTAAGTCTAGCTGAGTATATTTGAGTACTCAGGGTTTATCCCACCATGTTGCAGGTAAAGTTCTCAGCCTGCTGAAGATGGTGGCTAACCGCTGGTGGGCTCGGTGACTCTATATTTATTCTCACCTACATGCTTTTATTAGAGGATGTCACTTATGCTAGCAATGTATTCGGAACTTATATTAATGTAATCATTTGAAAGCTATGTTGTTTTCCCTTAACCGGTTTTGAAACCCAAACTTGTAGTCTTATTTGTGAACTCATTGTAAACATTATTTCTGCTGCAACTCTGTGTATGTGATGTGTATTTGCTTAATTGCGCGATCTTGGTTGTGACGTTGATTTACCGAGGTCCTTCGTGACACTCGGCGGACTACCGGATTTATATAAGTGAAAGTATGTGCGTGTCAATATGCTAGCGGGGACAACCGTGCTTGATCTTGTATAAATTGGGTGGTTCTGACACAGCTAGCATCATAGCAAGATTAAGCATAATACTGTCATGTACATCGTTTTAAAAACAAAGTTTTGGTTTTAAAAAGCCTATTTTAACTAAAACTTTAGCTATAGGCAAATTTGTTAAAACTAATTTGCAAAACTATGCTAGCGACATTCTCCTTTATGCCCAGTTAAGGACTATTAGGTGGCTATCTAAGTACTAACATGGGAGTTTTTACTTTTGTCGTCCATACGGTGTGCTATTGTATGGATGCCATTCGTTTGAATGGTAATGTATGGATCACTATACCTCTACGCTCAGGTAAGAAGGTGAGTTGATGAGTGGCATGACTGCAAGATGTAAATGTATGGTCAAAGGAGAGAGGTAGTTTTAATACTTAAGTATATATATCTCATATATATACGGAAGTATTTAATTGTGGGTAGTAAATTTAATGATCGGGTAGCTCTGATATGGAAGTATATATATATGTGTGTATATATATATGGAAGTATTTAGCTTGCAACCTAGAGCCTAGATTTTCATTTCTGCATATATAATTGTGGAGTTGTGCTGAAATGAATCTTTCTGCAGGTACGCTAACCACAAATGCGTAGATTGTATGTAGATGACGACTAGCTATATGTCGAGAGAGTACGTGTTATGCCACCGACATAGAACGTGATTGCCACCTTAGGCTGGCAATTTTGTGAGGTCGAATAGGACGGTCATGCATCATGATTGTGCTTGTGCATAAATATGCTTCCCTGACTTTGTTCTAATACTAAGTAACTTGTGATCAATGTGAGGTTACTATCTTCCCTTTGTGAAGCTAGACAAAATGTCTGATTCCATGCCACTTGAATAGCTGTGCTTGATGATAGTGTGTGATTAGCTTCGCCTTGTATGTTTGCTTCCAAAGGAAATAGATGACAAGTTAATAGTTAGCAAAAACTTCACCCCTTTGAAAACTAAATTGCTAAATGTAAGTAACACTTATTTTGGAGAGTTATTCACCTACTCGGTAAAAAGGAAATAAAAGATAACATTACCTTACCACAATGTTTTGCATTATATGGGTAGTGGTGTTGTTGTAGGTGACTGCTTGTTACGTGCGAGCTTTGTGCTTAGTAATAGTCGCTTAAGCTAATTGGATTGAGCATTTTGAATTGCTTGCTGAAGACCATGATGTAGGTGTGGATGCTCGTTATCTAGGTAGTGCCGTAGCTATCACCCTTTTGTCCTCGGTAAGCATACGAGTGTTGAAGAGCGCTATACTAGAATAGCGTCCAAGTTTCGATAATCTCATGGTTGTCACCTCCAATTAAGTTCTCTCTTAGGAGCCTGAGCCTGTACAAGTGGTTGCTAGCCCTTGAACGTTGCGCTATGAAGACCTTTATCCATGCCTTTGTTTGACCTTAGGCCCAAGCTTAGTTCCCTTGTTTGCTCACATGTTTCATGGTTGTCCCGCTCCTGTGTGGGAGGACCCTGCTCTAAAATCCTTGTTAGATCTCATTGCTCCTTCTTCTACAGATAATCTAGTGCAATGCTAATCGCTATCTACCATGGCTTTGGAACCTTTTCCTCGCAGATCATGTCATTGTTTTATCAACTGAATCCCTAGTCAGTGCATTGGCTCTATCCCTCGAATCTCATGTATTTTGTCTCCAATTCTTTCAAGTCTCTGGATGTTTATCAATCTTGGTCTCATGTTGCTGCTCGGCAAGACCAAATCTCATATTAATCTTTACCTGGTAATCACCATGGTGGACACAAGGCGTATATGGAAATTAAGCAAGAGTCCCCTGCTCAGTTGTCTTTGGCAATTAGGCTATGCTCTCTTGCGCCGTGTATTGATCTTCAGATCACCTCCTTGTTGACTCCCCCAATCAGAGCCATAATTCAGTACACTAGAGCGAAGCATGTCTTCTAAAATCTGATTTACTCGTTCTATTTGTCCATCTATCTGTGGGTGATAAGCGGTACTAAAATTAAGTTTAGTTCCAATAGACTTGTGCCGAGCTTCCTAGAATCGGGACACAAACTGAGGACCACGACCAGATACAATACTAGAGGGAGCTCCATGCAGTCTGAGAATATGCTCAATATATAGATCTGCTAATTTTTCTGCATTGGTCTTGGTCTTCACTGATACAAAGTGAGCAATCTTGGTCAAACGATCAACAATCACCCAGATGGAATCATTGCCTTTTTGTGAACGGGGCAATCCAACTATGAAAACCATGGATATACTCTCCCATTTCTACTCGGGAACGTCAAGAGGCTTTAGCAATCCTACAGGCCTTTGATGTTCAGCCTTGACTCTATTATAGGTGTCACATCGTGCCACATGTCCTGCAATGTCCGTCTTCATGCCTTTCCACCAAAAGTGTTTCTTCAAGTCTTGAAACATCTTTGAACCTCCAGGGTGAATACAGTACTTAGAATCATGAGCTTCTGACAGAATTTCCTCTCGTAGGGCTGGATCAGAAGGTACACAGATTTTGTCCTTGAACCAGATGGTCCCTTGTTCATCTTCATGGTGGTTGGTCTTGTAGCCTAGTTTCATCAGACCACGGAGATATTCAATCTCTTCACAATTTTTCTGAGCTTGACGGATGCGATCTGTGAGATCATACTGTATGCGGAGCTCATTCAGCAAGCCATGCAGTAGTATCTCAAGTTGGAAATCATCAATCTCTTCCTTGAGCTCAGGTGGTACGGATTCAGTGATCAAAATGTGATAATAACTCTTACGGCTGAGGGCATCTGCGACTACATTAGCTTTTCCCGGATGATAGTGAATTTCTAGGTCGTAGTCCTTGATCAACTCTAGCCATCGGTGTTGCCTCATATTCAGATCTTCTTGAGTGAAAAGTACTTCAAGCTCTTGTGATCGGTGTAGATATCACACTTATTGCCTATCAAGTAGTGCCTCCAGATCTTTAAAGCATGCACAACTGCTGCTAACTCAAGATCATGAGTAGGGTAACGGTTCTCGTGTTCTTTCAACTATCGAGAAGCATAAGCTATCACTCTTCCATCTTGCATCAATACACAACCAAGTCCTTGACAGGATGCATCACAATAGACCATGAAATCTTTGCTGATATCAGGCAATGCTAACACAGGAGTTGTGGTAAGCTTCTGTTTCAATTCCTGGAAGCTTTGTTCGCACTCGGGCGTCCATTCAAACTCCTTAGTCTTCTTCAGGAGGTTGGTCATCGGACGGGTTATCTTGGAAAAGTTCTCGATGAATCGGCGATAATACCCAGCCAATCCCAAGAAACTTCTGACTTCTGTCACATTACGGGGTTGTTCCCATTCTTTCACAGCCTCAATCTTAGCTGGGTCAACTGCAACACCTTCAGCTGATAGTACATGGCCTAGGAAGGCAACTTCCTGTAGCCAAAACTCACATTTGCTGAACTTTGCATAGAGCTGATGTTGGGCTAGTTTCTCAAGTATAGTTCACAGATGATGTTCGTGTTCTTCAGCGGTGGGTGAATAGACAAGGATGTCATCAATGAATACTACCACGAACTTATCTAGTTCATCCATGAAAACCTTATTCATCATGTTCATGAAGTATGCGGGAGCATTCGTGAGTCCAAAGGACACCACGGTGAACTCAAATTGTCCATACCTAGTCACGAAAGCTGTCTTTGGGATGTCACTCTCTCGAATCTTCATCTGATGATAGCTAGATCTGAGATCAATCTTGGAGAAATACTTGGCACCTCGAAGCTGATCAAGTAAATCATCAATCCTTGGCAGGGGGTACTTGTTCTTGATGGTGACTGCGTTCAAGTTCTGGTAATCAATGCACATTCTCATTGAGCCATCCTTCTTCTTAACAAACAGAATAGGGGATCCCCAGGGTGAAGCACTGGGTCTGATATATCCCTTTGAGATGAGCTCATCAACCTGTTTCTTGAGCTCGGCCAGTTCATCAACTAACATGCGATAGGGTCTCTTGGCAATGGGTCCTGTTCCCGGCAAAAGATCAATGATGAATTCTACATCACGGTCTGGTGGCATACCCAGTAATTCTTCAGGGAATACATCGGGATAGTCTTTGACCACCGGCACATCATGAACTGTCTTTTCCTCTTTTTGTTATTCTAAACTTGCTTTAAGGGCACATAGGATAGAGGTGGACTTTTTGGACTGGGGTTCACATCTAATGACTTGGCCTGATGGGTGGGTCACTAGGGCGTATCTAGGTGAACATGATATGATACCTCGGTGAATGGTTAGCCAATCCATTCCTAGGATGACATCTAGGTTAGTGGAAGGTAACAGGGTTAGGTCGGCTTTAAAGATAAGACCCTCAATGGTAAGACTCTCTCCCTTACAGATGTGGGTGCATTTTAGGTCTCCTAAAGGTGAGCTGGTGATGATAGGCTTTTCACGTGGGGTTACAGGCGGGTCATGCTCTCGTGCAAACTTGGATGATATGTAAGAACAAGTTGCTCTAGAGTCAAATAGAACTGATGCAGTGTTGCCATTAACTAAAAACATACCGTACACAACATCAGGAGCAGCTTGTGCTTCCTCGGCGTCTAGATGGTTGAGACATCCACGGGTAGCAGATCCCTTGAACTGAGACTTCTGAGTAGCTGAGTTCTGATGGTACTCTGTGGCTTTATGACCCGGTTGGCCACAAGCGAAGCAGGTGAAAGGCGCACTGCCTGTAGGGGTTGGTGCGGGTGCCTTCTAGTTTCCAGTGCTTGGTGCAGAGCGGTTCTGTGCTGGGCGTTCATTCATAGAGCAGGAATTGTTGAAACGGTCCTGAGTGTTGCGGTCCTGAGCATAATGGTCCTAGGTGTAATGATCCGGAGCAGGGCGGGAGTATTTGGTGGTGTAGCCTCCACTACCCCTACTCGATCCAGGGTTGTCATCCCTGTTGTGGCGTGAGCGTTCCCTAGATGGTGCATCTCTGCGGAACCTCTTGCGATCACGGCCACAGAAATACTCCTCAGGCTTACGCTTCCTCTCCCTGTACTCTTCTCTAGCTTCAGCACGGTCCTTCTCAATCTGGATGCAGCGATCCACCAGAGCACGCAACGTGTTACTCTCAATACCACCAAACTTCAGTTTGATGTGTGGGTTAAGTCCCTTGCGGTAATAGTACAGCTTCTCCTTCTCAGAGTTCACAACATAGGAAGGGGCATAGCGCAGAAAGTTGGTGAAACGAGTAGTGTACTCGGTCACCTTGTCCTTTCCCATCTTGATGTTGTAGAACTCCTCGGCTTTGGCCTCCATGACACCCTTGGGAATGTGATACTCAGTGAATGCTTCAGCAAACTTATCCCATGAGATGTTGGCAGGGTCCTCATGGGAATCACTGAAACTGTCCCACCAGGCGCGTGCTGCACCTGTGAGCTAGTGTGCGGCAGCTACAACACACTCATCGTCGGTGAAAGTAGTGAGGTCAAGCTTCTTCTCCATTTCCTTGAGCCAGTCATCGGCTACAAGCGGGTCAGGGTCGGTGCCATCATAGGTGGGTTGCCTTAGCTTTAGAAATCCTTCTAGCTTCCTTTGGAAATCATTCTGCTGACCTCCCTGGCGATGGTTTGCTCCTTCTACAAGAGCTGCAAGAAGCTGAGTCTGTTGTGCCATCACTTCTGCCAGGTTCGGTGGTGGTGGTGGCAGAATGTTCTCCTCGGCAGGTGGCGGGGTATTCTCCAGGTTGAAGGGTATCCCTCTGCGTCCATGGCCACAGCCATGGCCACGGTTGTTGCCACCACGGCCCCTGTTGGGTTCGGCTGGTTCGGGGATGGGTGCACGTCCATGGTTCATTAGGCGAGCAGATCGGTTGTTTGGCATCTGCAACACGGATCATAGGAATTTTAGTGCTTGTGCCATAAGTGCTTATAATTCAATATGATTACATGATTTCGACGATTTAAAGAAGAACATTTATACTATCCAACACTCATTACAAAGAAGCAATAAGATCTATAAGATGCAATAAGATCCAAAACATTCATTACATGGGTTTTATTACATAGCATCATCTCCAATAGCTACACTTGAAGACGTGCGAGAATCGTACTACGCATAGTGTCTCATAATACATCTCATAAGGGGTACATCATGGGGTACAACTTATGGAAGCCACTGACATGACTCATGACCGCGCAGGGTCATCTACTCTAACTCGTACACCGTAGCTGGGATACGACTGTTCTCGATCTCGATCTCCTCGTCAGACTTGTGAAGTCGGGACACGTACTTCAAGGCCTCGACAAGATCCTCAGTAGGCTTGTCTCTAGGTAGGGTAGGGTAGGCATCTAGGTTGAGGCGAGTCGGGGCTAACTCAAACTCCTCTATCCTCAGCTTTGTCTTGCTGCGAATCTCCTTGGGTAGCTAATCCCACATACCCTTCATCTCCCTGAGGCGCTTCTTGTCAGACTTCTGCCAAGCCTGCCAAGTCCTCTCACACTTGTCCTGTAGGTACTCATTCTGCCTGAGTGCCTCGATCAGGTGACTCTGGTTGCGAACGGGCTTCTTCCTGAACTCCTCCAGCTCCTGGGTCATGGTCTTGTTCCGGGATTGGATTTTCAGCTTATCAATCCCCTTGGACCTCTCTCTGTCTCCTCTGCGGTGGAACTCGGCCTTCTTGTCGTCCAACTCCCTCTGTAACTCCAAGACCTTGATGTCAAGGTAGCAGTTCCTGTTGCATAGGTCGGCTGCTTTGTCCTATAAGTCAGCGACCTCAGCTCTGTGGACTTTTTCACGATGGTTGAGCTCGTCCTGTAGCTTGGCAACTGTCTCGAGCAGACTAGCTCGCTCCTGTGCTCCCTGCGAGTCTCGCTCCTGGCACTCCCACAGAAGAGCCCGGTCTTGACGTCTCTTCTGCTCAAGCTGGGTCACATACCTATCCTGCTCTAGTAGGTGGATAGCTGAGACGCGAAGGCATCTATCCTCCTCTGCAAAGATGACTCTGCCGGCTACGAAACTCTGCTCACTAGGGGTAAGGCTGAGGTCAAGGGCCTGGGGAAGTAGACGAAACTCTATCATCTTCAGGTTCTCGTAGTGGTCCCTCATCACTCTGCGAAGTGCCTTGTGTGAGATAGCTCGCAATCCCTCCTCAACTGTGTCCTCTACAGTCAACTTAGTGAAAGCTAGGACAGAAGGTAAGGTAGTGCTAGCCGGGATCTCGACTGAGGTGACAACCGGTCCTTCGATTCCTCCATCCTGAGCTAACTTCCCAGTACAGGTGACCTTGACAAGCTCGTCAGGGACTCCTAACATGACGAGAACTCGGCAGAGGGTCTGTGCAAAACCCCCGAGCTCACATAGGTTGAAGGTAAGCTTGGCGTGGTCCAGAGGTAGCGGTCCTAGAGGCAGCCAGTCGACGTTCGTTGCCATCTGCATGTTTTAAGGAACAGGTGTTAGCAGGTCAATAAATAGATAAGCCTTGCATAAAAGTAAATGCAGGGTCGGTATATAACCGAAAGAAGGGCTGTTCATGTCCTATTCTATCGTCCATTTCTAAGGGTTTCGTCCTATGGTCAAGTATGGCTCTGATACCAACTGAAGCGACCCCAATTTTCGCGAAGGGAAATCCACAGTGTCGAAGTGTAATAAGACCGTTGTAGATCATATTACCCAAATTCTAGTCGAATATCACATCCATACAACGATAATATCAGAGTACAAATAGTGCGGAATTACATAAATTATTACATCGCCGCATTAGCGGAATCAAAAGTAGCATTCATTTAGAACAACTTGAAGATAAGATCACCAAACTCGAGCGTAGGAACGAACCCCTCAACTGTCAAACTCCTCAGAACTATACTCCTCAGCAGAACCTGTGTGCCAAAATTTATCAGTATGATTTGTACTGGCCACTCCCAACCCTATGAGCATTGCTTTGTGGAAATTGGATGCAAGTTGGATATAATCAAAAGGAACCTATAAGGTTGGGGTTTCCTATGTATTAGCCTTTTAGGTATATATTATTAGTTGATCAAGTTTTAACACCATTCCCACACCCATTCCACCCCATTCCCATTCTAGAGCCAGATTTCGATCATGGGATCGATATACCACCATCTCCATACCACACCCATACCATCGCTCAGTCAACAGGCCAACTCCCTCTCGGCATTGTCTCAAGGCCCGTAGCCCCTGGCTACGTCCGAACACTCACTCCCAGGGGGAGAAGAGAAGGACTCATCTCACTATCTAGTTTAAGCGAAACCCAGGAAAGGTCCATAGCCGACAAGTCGGCATATGTATCGATCGATCAACCATACACTCTGCAGAGGTTTTACATAACCACAAGATCTGCCTTCCTCGCTGACCGTCATCAACTGGGCTGATTTCGGCCGCTTGCTAGCCTAGGATAATGCCACTCTACCATTCAGCCCTGGTACACCCCAAGTCCGGTCTGGGGTGGCTGAAACTGTGAGTCATGAACCGGGTCCACAAGGTCTCCATGAAGTCTCAGAAGGGTGTGGGGGAAATCCTCCACACCCCTTACCTCCCTCACACTGTCCGCTATCAACCTAGCAGTAGTGGCAATATCCTACCAAGTAGTCCGGCCGTCCCGCACCATATAGGGTGAGTGGTACATAAGGCTTCCTGGTGAATCTGAGTACTAGTAAGTCCTTAGGGATGACCAAGCCAGAATGTCTTCATCAGGGTTTCCATTTACCGTGCCACCACAGCACCTCCACCCTAGGCTCCTCCCATCATAGGTTCACAACCAGGGCCACCTCATATACCATTTACCCACCACAGGTATCCATTCCAGGGGTGCCCAGGTAGCACCCCATGGCAAGACTTGCCCTAGGCTCGTCGTATACTCTAACTTGGTCGACACAACCCTCACCCTCCACGCACCCAAGTCACACACGCAGCACTCTCCCCATAGTCCGAATAACACCAGTTTTCCACCACGCACCAATGTAGTGCAAGCGTAGTAGAAGTAATAAGCAATGAAATATAGTAGCAAGCGTGTGACTAGCCTAACAGCTGGGTGAGCAGGGGCAAGGTTGCGTCAAGGTAAAGGCCATCAAGAAAGCATACTACCATGCAAGTCCTATCATGGTGTGATCATAATAATAAGGTAAAGCACTAACATTTCTATTTTAGCCATGCGTAATAGGTGCTATGAGATTGGGTGGGATGTGGCACCTTTAGTGTAGTCGTCTCCGTACTCCTCACGGTACTCACGATCCTCGTCCGTCCGGTTCTCCTCCGAGTCTGCAAACGATCGCATTATAGTCGCGTTAGCGACGTCTATAGAATAGCACAAAGAAGCAATGAAAATTCAAAAGAGCCAAATGCACTCAAACATGGGTTCATTGCGTAGAGCTCGATTTTAGATGAATTTTGGTGCTGGTTTCATATTTTTCTGAGGTCATATGAATTAGTTATGAATTTCCGAAGTTTAAATCATTTCTGAAAATGAAAAAGGCTGAATTAATCCTGGGCTGACACATGTCACGCTGTGACTGGTCCACGTGGCTTGCTGACGTCAGCATGACGTCATTGCCTCGGTTCTGAACTGACAGGTGGGGTCCAGCTGACGTCAGCATGACATCCTCAACGTCATCGAGTCCGACAGGTGGGTCCAGGGCTTTCGGGTCACTAACAGGTGGGTCCAGTCAAAGTCAACGTTAGTCAACAGCGAGTCAACAGTCAATGATCTATGGTCAACGGTCAGGGTCGGTGACGTGTGGGGCCAGGGCTGCTGACGTCAGCAGCTGACATCACCGTGACGTCAGCATGATGTCACTTTAGCTGTGTTGCTACTGACATGTGGGGCCCGTGTGACGTCAGTATGACGTCGGCATGACGTTAGCATCTGACGTGTGGGTCCAGTGTGTCTGTGCCACTGACATGTGGGGCCAGGTCAACGGTCAACGTTGACCGGTCAACGGTCAACATGGGCCGGGTCTCAAACGGGCTCTGGTTTGCTCGGTCTGGGCCAGGCCGGGCCGGACACGTGGTAAGCTGTGACGCTGCCACGTCGTAGCCGTGGGCCTCTATTCGGCTGTGGTCTTCGGCTGTGGGCGTGAGCGTGGCTCACGGTTGACCAAGAGACGCTGGTCCATGGACCACAGACTGGTCTACGGTGGACTGAGTCCACCCTTCTTCTCTCAGGCATGGTCCATGTGCACCGGGTGTATGCGCAGGTTACTGGCGAGGGGGGGTGTTCCCCTATTTCTCCCACGGTTGTCCTCTTGCTAGCGGTGAGCTCGCTGGTGAGCCTCCGTGGCGGTGCTAGTGCACAATTGACGTGGGTGGAAGCTCCGCCGAGCCTCGGTGTCTTCATTGGTGGGGTTACCACGACGTGCGGGGTCCCATGGTGTGCCGGCCACGGCGGCAGTCTTCCTGGCACGACGGTGGTGCCGGTGAGGTGGCTACAGCCATGGTGAAGCATCCAGGGGGGCGTGTAAGCTTCTACAGATCCATGGGGACGCGGCGAGGGCGTCCAGGGCTCAAGGCAGGGCTTCAGGCTTCCAGGTGGCCGGTAGGGGCTCCCTGGTGGCCACAGCGACATGGTGACGACGGCGAGGCACGTGGGTGAACTACGGGGCTCCAGCGGGGTGGTCATGGCATGCGCATGAGTTACTCGTGGCTCTAGTGAACAAGACGGGAGAGACAAGGAGACGCCAGGCGCTCCTAGCGGACCTGGCCATGGTGGAGTCGACGTGGTGGCGGCAGTGCTCCGGCCATGGTGCGGTGTGGCCTCTGGGGTCCTCCAGTGACCTACGTCTACCCTGATCGCGAGCGTGGCGTCTTCCACGGTGAGAGGGAGCCAGTCAACGCGGTGGCGTCGCTTCTACTACGGTGATGCGGCCGCGATGGCTTCGCCATGGCCATGCGCATGTCTACGGTGTGCGCCCATGCGTGCTCATGTCCATGGGGCTTAGGAGGAGGTCTCAGTGACGTACGGCTCACCGTCGGTGTTGAGGGCGAGAGGATGGCGGTGCAGTGAAGAGTCGTGGCTGTGAAGCTCCGGAAGCAGTGCCATGCAGTGTCGTCCGCTCCGGCTCCGGTGATCTCCTGTTCCTCCTCCCGGTAGCGGCTCCGCCCTCTTTGTTCTTCTCCTCCCCTCGGCCCTCGTGCTGGGTGGTCTGGTGGATGGCCACAAGTGGCGGCGGGGCGATGGAAGGGCGCTAGGGCAACCGAGGGCCGTGGCTTTATATCCGAAGCTCCGAGCTCCAATGGCGGACGGCTAGGGATTGCGCCGAGCACATCGAGCGGCATCACGGGGCATGGGCGTGGGCGGGGCGTGAGCGGCATCGAGCGGCATCGCGGCTCCCCCTGGCCCGCCCCTGCCATGGCTATCGGCCTCCGGTCACGCGGCTGTTGAGGCGTGGGGGAAGACGACACTATGGCGGGTGTGCGGCTGACATGTGGGGTCCAGTGGCCAGTGGTAGCGAGTGAGGCAGACGGGTGCGTGGGCGTGAGCGGCGTGCTGGCTGGCTACGTGGGCCACGCGCGAGTCGGGCCGGCCTGCTGCTGCGCGCGCGCTGGGTGAAGGCGGGCACGGTTGGGCTGGCTGGCTGGCGTGGTGGGGATGGCTGGGCTGTGAAGCCAAGCGGGCCTGGGCCACAGCGAGGCTTCCTCTTCCTCATTTCCTTTTTCTGTTTTCTTTTTCTTCTTCCTATATTTGAATTCAAATTTGGTTTGGGTATTTGAATTCAAAATGGGTGCACCAAATTCATTGGAGTTTTAGATATGAGGCCCACCACATTCTTTTATATATATTAGGAATTTATTTAGCTATTTTGTATATCAACATAGGTATAGTTTGTTATATATAAAAATAGAATTAGTTTTCTCTTTTTGCACATTTATCCTTTGGTTTGAATAGTAATTACTTTATGGTGTGTTTCTTTAAAAGAGTTGTTTAAGCATAACATAAAACAAATGGAAATCCAAACCACAATTTGAGTTAACAATGTATGCATCACTTTATTTGTTAGAAATTAAATAATCATAACCAACAAATGACATGCCATGCTTATGTGTTGACTTGGGTTGGGGTTAGACCTAATGCATATCTTAGGTTGGGTTTCTATACATGACACTCATCATCACATGGAAGTTTTGAGAAAAAAATTTGTAGTTGGTATTTTTGGTGTATGGATTTTTGGGTTGTTACATCAGCAAGGAATCAATTGTGTGTAGCTCGAAACTAGCTAATTCGGATGCAGCACCAGGATCGACTTTCTTTAGATAGCGCTAGTAGATAACGACAGAGGCTATGATCGGCACTGGGACAAGACATGTTGGACTCTACAAAAAGGGAAAGATTAGGGTCCAAGTTATCTTAAATTAGGAATGTTTTTGTTTTATGCCAAAGATTGTATTAAGTCGTACTTGAGTAAGATTCATTTTTTAGGCTCCGGGTATAAATACCAAACCCCGGCTATTGTAAAAAAATACACAATCAATCAAATACAAGTCAATTTACTTTTTCGGCTCTGGCCACCCCTTAGGAGTAGGAGTAGAGTAGATCTCGGCGAGTTCTTCAGCAAGTACGGCTACATCGATCCGGTCGACCTCCACTGCTTGTTGTAAGTACCATCATGGTTTATACCTCTGTTTGTATGGCTGCATCAATCCGGTCAACCCCCACTGCGGCTCTGGTATAAGCTAGTTATCGACTCTTGCCTAATTCAAGTATGGCCTATGTGATTCTACCTCACACCCCATTGCTTGAATTAGATCAAGGTCAAGTTATCAGCTCTACCTTAGTATGGCAGTCTTTGGTAGATTCATTAAGTTACCAATATTGCTTATTGCTTTCATTGTTTATCTAATTACAGCAGTATCACTCTGCCAGATTGGGATTGATCTGGATCGGCCTTATATCTTATTTAACCCATCGTTTGCCAATCTAAAGCTGATCTAATCTACGTCTTAAACGATGAGTTATGTTTTTATCGGCTGTTTTATATCAATCTTAATCGTGCATAGCGTGCGGTTAAGGCATGTTCGATCTTGAGTAGATCTATGGGTTGGCGAGAACCGTTCCATGGCCTGTTATCACGGCCTATGGGATTCTGCCTCTCACCCCACTGTTAGCACCATGGAGTGGGGATCGTTAGTCGATAGATCCGTTCTTGAGAAGGCATGACCTTAACTGTGCGTTATGCTTGAATCGGCTGTTTAGCCGATATCGAGCGCTTTCATGAATAGTTCACATTACGAGATCATTGAAGTAGAGATAAGTTGAAAGATATGTTAGCCCCATGATCTTATTATTGTATTATGGCCTGCATGATTCTGCCTCATGCCCCACTGATATTAGTAATGAGTTAGGGTCGTCGAGTCTATTGTTGTTTCTACGGCCTGCATGATTCTGCCTCATGCCCACTGGTCATGGCGATAGATAAGATCTAACATGTCATTAGATTTATCTTTATTAGATGGTTAAGTGGTGTTGAATTGTTTCTTTATATAAAACGGGGTTTGGTTACTTGTAATCATTGGTTCAGTTTAAACCGATCACCATGGATATCTTATTGCCATTGATTAATTTTTGCTCGAATTTATATTTGTCCTGGATAATAACTGATTCTTCTTACACAACCCCATGAGCTTTAACCGATTTATTCTTATGAATATGCTGGAATTGACTATTTAGTCGATCTCCTCTCATATCGGCTCTCAAAGCTGCACATTCGGGACTGTCTGGCAACACCGGCAGGTTCCGCCCTTAATTACTGATAAACTTTCTCTCCTTGTCAATTGCAGGGTCAAATTGACTGGCACGTCTCGAGAGGATTGCACAGGATCAACCACCCTTGCGCTAAAGCTAGGCGGATCTGCTCCATCTAGCGGACAAAAATTCTGTGTCGACATCCATGTTGATGATTGTGGTCCCACCGGGCATGCCAAGATCGTGTTGACGGCAAAAACGGTCGCCCTCTTCGCCGTTAGCGACACAGTAGGAAGCCAAGAGAAACCGCATAGAGTAGATCCTAAGATCTCCAGTGGCTTAGGACATAGGACCAGTTGATTCGGAACCTAGGTCATGCTAGTTAATTTGACCCTATAATTGATAAGGAGAGAAAGGTAATTAGTAATTTAAGGTGAAACATGTCGGTGTTGCTCCAGATAGTTCCAAATGTGTGGCTAGATAGCCGATTCCATAAGGTTATCGACTAAATAGTCAATATCCAGCATGCTCATGATATAAGATATGGAAAACAAACACTATTGGCAATTATCAGATATTAATGATGTAAATCTAATGCCAATGATCATAAAACATGTAAGAACATGGTAGAGAGCCGATATGAGTGAAAGCATTTGCATTGACTATACTTTGTACTGGCTTAAAGATCAAGACAAGGACAAGAACAATAATAAAAGCCAATATACTTGCAATGCATGGGCCATCGGCAAAATAGCCAATTCCAAGGTAAATAGATACATATCACTTGATCAAATCACTTATCTAGTATAAATGAATCTACAAGGTCATCAAATCTAACCTATCATCATTAACAAAGGGGGACAAGCGGATCAAAGACAGCTATAATAATGATAACAAATTAAAGTCTTAAAACACATAGATCTATCCATATCTAGACAAGATTACGAGCTCGTGTTATGAGCATGAAAGCATAAACAACCGGACGATCTAGGTTGTTTTTTGTCGTATAGCATGTGAATGTTCAGCCACCGAAGCATAAATAAATCTACAAACCGACCAAACCCAATTTATGGCACTATCAATAGGTCGACCGAATCGATGCAGCATTGATGGTAGAATGGCAAACTGCAAGCCTAGCGATGTATAAATCTACTTATGTTTTGATGGAATCATAGACACGTGCCATATGCGTGAAAGCTCAAACTATCAGCTAAAATAGCCGATAGAAACATAGCAGATGAATGACGTCACGTCTCCCTTAACAAGTAGATCCATTAACCAACAATACCCGATCTAGTGTGCTACCAACGGGTTGATAACAAAGACTGCAAACCAGAGATTGATGACTAACAAACCTATTCCTTAATGGAAACAGGACTCCAAACACCCGCTATGATCGATCAAGATCAAGATAAAATGGTCGATAGACGGGATCTAATGTCAAAAGTTGGATTTTAGCGTAAAACAATCGACAGACTATAGATCGAAAGATGAAGACCGAGGAATCTTTAATCAAGATCGAGCGATTGGTGATATTATGCTGAATAGTAAACTATTTAACACAATATCGATACCTAATCTATATCACTACCTATAAGAGATCGACCGAATCATTGCAGCCTTACAAATAACAATGTAGATCGATAACTAACTTATACCAAACTAGCAAGAGGTCAGCCGGACCGATGCAACCTTACAAGCAAAGTATAAGTCGTGAAGGTACTTACAACAAACCGGAGGTCGGTCGGACCGATGTAGCCCTGCTTGCTGAAGAAACTTGCCGGAATCTACTCTACTCCTACTCCTAAGGGTGGCACAGGGCCAAAAAAGTAAAGGTACTTGTTTTGATTGATGTGTGGATGTCTATTACAATAGCCGGGGTTCAACATTTATACCCAAGGCTAGACTACGAGTCTTGGTCGAACAAGTCTGGTTATAAAACTTGGGAAAGAGAACAAGACTTCCTAAATTAAGACAACTTGGACTCCAATCTTTTCCTTCTACGAAGTCCGACGTGTCTTCTTACCTTATGTCATGCCGTCTTCATCATTGAGGCCTACTCCTTGAGATGACATCATCTCATCTGCTCATTCTGTTAGCAACTCGATTAGCCGATTTTGTTGATTGTTTCAACTTTCTTTGGTAAACCTCGAAACTCAGGGTTTGCACATCCAAACCAAATTTCAGTGTCAATAGCCATCGCGCTCCACCTATTAGACACGCTGCCTAGCCTCCAAAAGGATGCTTGAGCCACCACAGCACACGGGGGATCCTCTATTGCTGCAAGTCCAATGGGCACAGATTTGTTTCCACTTGCAGGGGATATATCCAATATATAGGTCAACCTGTCCACATAGAAAGCATATACTACTATGAGAACTCCAAAGACATGTCAACACAACCTGGTGTCTAGCGCAATGGTGAAGGCGGTCTATTCGTTGCTTTGGGTCCTGGGTTTGACTCCCAGGTCTCATGGTTTTTTTTGAATTTGAATTTATTAAACCCCGATGGCAACAAGTGACACGCAAGCTATCAGGTCCCACAGGTCAGATGGAGATGGTAAAGGTCCCATAGGTACACGTGACACATAAGCCGTCAGGTCCTATAGGTAGGATGGAGAAGGGTCCGCAAGTGACATGCAAGCCATCGGGTCCTATAGATCGGATGGGGATGGAGAAAGGTCCTATAGGTACATGTGACACGTAAGCCGTCGGGTCCCATAGGTTAGATGGAGAAGGATCCACAAGTGACACGCAAGCCATCGGGTCCCACATGTTGGATGGAGATGGAGAAAGGTCCCATAGGTACACATTGTCGGGTCCCATAGGTGGGATGGAGATAGAGAAAGGTCCCATAGGTACATGTGACACGCAAGGCGTCGAGTCCCATAGGTACACGTTACACATAAGCCGTCGGGTCCCATAGGTCGGATGGAGAAGGGTCCCATATGTACACATCGGTTGGAGAAAGGACTGAGCAAAGACATTTATGATGAATTGCCAACATCACAGATGAGTAACTACAGGTCCCACAAGGTCCCACATGTACACATCAGATGGAGAAAGGACCATGTGGAGATTTATGACGAAGTGCTGTTCATTATAGATCGAATATTGTTCATCACATATGTGTAATTAGTTCAATGATGAAGCCCTGGTCATCACAGTTCTAAAGAATATCGTCACAGATGAGCAGGAATAGTCATGCGGGTGATCTATGATGAAACCCTGTGCTATTCTATGATGGTGTTTTGTGATGATATCTGATTTCGTCATAGATAGGGAGGGCTTGAGGATCGTCACCACTGATCTATGATGAAACAGAAATATTCATCATAAAAAGTGATCTTCTATGATAGGTTTGGATTCGTCATTAATATTTTTGTCATAGAAGTGGATATTTCTAGTAGTGGTGGGTCGGCCTACCTCCCCCACACTTGGACTTTTATGTCACTCAACACTTAAAGCCAACTGTGAATGTTGGAGCATCCCTGAGGGTGTATTCAATTGCAACACCCATGTTCTTAGACATTGTACAACCTTCATTCTTAACCTGCAATGGTTAGTCACCAAGAATATCCGAGGGGAACTTGTCCTAGCAACATGTTCTTGTTAAATTGATTTTCATTGTGGAGGACTTTATTAGAAAGGGAAGTGAAAGTTTAGTTGTTCCAAGATGAGTTGTTGGAGGAACTTGGTTGCCACCACACTATGCATCTCGTAGGGTTGTCACAAACCACAAAGGTGTTTTGTGGGGTGAGAAGACCTTGACAACATAGCTTTTGAGGAAAACTAAGCTAACACATGTTTATTATACAAAGAAATAATATAAGATACATACCGATTTACCTGTCGGTGACGGCTCATGGTTTTAGGTCTGTTGAGCAGGACCTCTCCCTTGCATTTATCTTTCCTTTACACCATCCGATCTAGGAGATGAGAATATAGACAGTTGCATGTACTTCTCTATTCAACCTTTCTTGACTTTCATTGATTCTTGGTTGACGAGTTGGTGTTCATTGGAGTTGCAAACTCGAGTTCCTCCTTGATTCTCTTTGTCTTCTAGCGGGACCATCTTACTCAGCGCACATGCATTAGTAGGAGTAGCAGCACGCGCCCACCAGAATCAGAAGCGACGCACGTGCCAGGAGACCCGAGCGACGCACATACGCCTTCATGCGATACATTTTTTAGAAATGTGAGTGCAATACTTGGTCGAAAAGCAAATTTCTTCTCTCATCTCATGTCTAACTTTATTTTCTACCAACCCATTGGTGTTTCTCTTGTCTAGATTCTGGGCCAATGGGCCGATTTGAATTCTATGTGCTTTTTTCTCTTTCAGAATAATGGGTTTGTGGGAGATGAAAAGGGTGGGGGATGGTTTGACATCCATATAGATGTAGAAGTAGTATTTTCAAAACTCATGATATCTTATGTACCATAGTACTTTATATGGGATTAGCAATTCAACCCATACAGAAAAAAAATCGTTCATGAAAGACATGCAAGGTTATCAGCATAAAACTTGAAAAAGGATTACATCTTATTTATCGAGATATATATGACTTTGCAAATAGCTAATATAAAGCACATGTCACTTCTATTTATCATTGCTAAATAGTTGTCATTGATACCCTAGAAAAACTAAGACAAGGTAAACAGATTAAAAATGCATGAAGTTATGTTAAATTTTACATTTGAGTATGTGTTGATGGTAGTTAACACTTATCATAAACCATCAATATAACTTGTATAAATGCATGAAAATGATCACCAATATAGGTCTATGGTTTTAAACTAATAAATTCCATAAGTTTTGGTGAATCTGTGTTTTCAGGAGGATTTATTCAGGAAACGAGCAAGGTGGACCCAATCGTCACATCAAATCATGTGATATGTAGTGAAACTAGCTTGGAAGAATCTAGAACCATCCAAAAGACAAATGCACCATGACCTGACCCGAGATGTGGTAGGGTGGGGCTGACCAGCCCCACCTATAGGCCAGTTAGCCTCCTGTACCCACATGTCAGTCTCCGCTTTGAATGTCAGTTCCCCACCACCTCCTAGGTTCAATCTATGCCGTTGCTCAAGGTCAGTTCATATCAAGGGCTTAGGTTTGATATTGCCATAGATTCATGGGCCCACAGGACTCCTGGTGCCCCCTATAAAAGGCCCCCATACCTCCACCTCTAGGTATCATTGATCTTCATCTTCAATCAAGAGCTACCACAATACCAGAGAGAATAGAATAGATCTCCAATCCCTCAAAGCTTTAGTATAGTCTAGCTAGTAAGATTCAAGTAGATTTGGGCTACTACTCAGGATTCTAGATTCATCATCTAGAGGCTGGTATAGCCATTGTATCCTTTATATTCATGACTTTATTCTTAATCTATATTATGCTTCTATCTATCATGTTCTTAGTTTACTTTGGTAGTATGCTTGAATTAGTCATAGTAAACACTAAGTTTATGCATAGGACGGCAAAGTGCTTAGCTCAATACTCAAGTGGGTTAACTGGTCGACATTGTGTAAGCATGGTGCTTATACATTGTTTACCTATGGATGCACCCTACATTCTGGATCGTGTGGTAGATCACGAGAGTGACATACTCATTGAGTCCTTTATAGTCCACCTCCTGTTTGTAGGCCAAGTAGGACCCGGTTGCTATGGAAGTCATGCTCTGTTCTTGATTTCCTTAGTAATGTTCCTTATGCTTAGATGAAGAGTTAATTATGCTATAGATGAAAGTATATGTGTCTTTGTATACATAAGACTTGGTAAATAGGAATGACTTAGGAATCTTTCTCTTGTATTATTACTTAGACTAGCTATACTACATTTATGAGTATCTATTTCTATCTCTGGATTATTATCATTGCCATTCACTTATCATTTATATATTATTTGGCCTACCCCTGTTTAGAGTAAGTGTTTAGTTAATGATTCCATCATAAGTATATGTTTATCAATATCTCTAGCCACTACTCCTCCCTATGGTAAAAATATAAATAATGATACCTAGAATACTCCCGGGTGAAGTGCTATAATAGTATATCTATGTGCTTGTAGAATTCCTCATATATAAATATATTCCTTCTAAGTCACATTAAAATACCATGAGTGTTTCTAAGTGTCATTACTTTTAGTAGCGATGATAAGAAACACCATTAGTATGTCAAAAAATATGAATACAACAAAATTGTAAAATTGATTTCAGAATTTATAAACTTTAAACTATGATATTACAAACTTTGTGGAATTTATTAGTTTAAACCACTAGACCTATGTTGGTAATCCTTTTTATGCATTTATATAAGTTATATTGATGGTTTATGATGAACGTTAACTACCATCAACAAGCTCCCCCACATTTAACCTTTGCTAGTCCCTGAGCAAAGCCAAACTCAGCAATAGATCAGGAGTTGCTACAATGCTTTCACTCCTCAAAGTACACATGTGTTCAATAAAAAATTCTTCCCTGGATTAGAATAAACTGATCTGACTTTCAAACTTACCCATATTACCTTCAACCATGGGGCTTCTTAGCCTTCACTTCGGTCTTGAGCAATTGAAAGACCGAACGATCAAGTCAAGCACTGTCTCAAGGTCTTTGTTCCACCATTGTTCTGGAGTTTTTATAAGTTTTCAAAATAAAACTCAGAGATTCCATTGTATGACACTCTCAAGTCTCTCAATATATGTGGTATTTGTGGATCCTCACCAAGGCAATAAATATGTTATGCCTTTTCTCTTCCTACCTCTAAGGCTTATGTGGAGTTCATAGGTATGGAGAAAGCTAGAGCATACTTGCAATACATACATTGTAAAGTGAAACCTCGGATCCAAAGAGAGTTAAGTCATACAATCAAATCAAGATGTGAATGTGTGTGGATGTATATGGTGGATATATGTAGGTGGCTAAGCTAATTCTACTATGCTCCTTAGAAACATGTCTCCCTTTTGAAATTTGAAAACATTTACTAAAGAGCAGGGGCTATCTTATTCATCTCTTTTTCTTTTTTAGGCAGACATCTGAGTACCCATTGTTTTAGATATCTCAGACACTTGTCCATTTTTTCTCAACTTTTTTTCTTTTCTTTCTCTTTTTTTTAATAACTTTTGTATAGCCCCATGTCTCTTTTCTACAACAAAACTTTGAGAGATAGCAACAAGAACTTGGAGCATTTATTTGGTGGATGCAAAAACCTATCAAGCATGTTTTTAGTGCTCACTCCCAGTGTAGGAGTAGAACATTTTTGGGTGGATCTAGATGGAAAGCATATTTTTGCGCCTACCCCCAGTGTAGGAGTAGTGCATATTTGGGTGGTGTGTACGTGATCTAGATTTTAAGAGCATGACAAACATCTCATAAGTGTCAACAAAGCTTAACAAAACTCAATGCAAAAGCAAGTAGCATATATGTGGAAGTTTTCCTAGCCCAAATAACATGTATGGCTCTGGTGGGAATTCAAGCTTTGTCATACAGGAACTCATCATGTAGCATTTTTGTGTTTTTCAAAAGATAAATCTCTAGAACTTTAGTGTCACTTGGAACAAGATAAATAGCAGCTCAGACCTTCTCATATCATATCCATCAATTACCTAGACTTAGATCAAGCATATGCTACCCTCAAGTTTCAAGTTCAGAGTAAATCCTTATATCAAAACAGTTTTATCCAAAACTCGGGAGAATTCAAGGCTAAAAACTAGGTACTTGAAAGAAATTACAACAGAGCAACTATTCATCATTTTCATTTTAAGAGATTATCTTCAGAGTCCCTTTTATTTTATTCAGCTCTTAAAACAAATTAAAGCAAACTGGACACACTCTCTTTATTTTATTTTCATTTTTTAGATCACACATTATAACTATATATATTTCTATAAAGATAACTTTTACTTCATTTATAGTTATTCATCTTTTTTTAAAATATATATAAAGCAAACTAAGAATAATAAAAGGAAAGAAATACTTATCTGGATACACGGGGAATGCCTTCTCCCCCAAGCTAGTTGTTGTCATGGTTGCTCAACAAGATGGCCGGATGTGGAGGTGCTGGAACAGAGCCTTCCAATTTTGATTTTGCTGTTGCTATTGCTGTTGTTGTTGGAAGCTGGCCATCTCCTGTCCCATGCTTACCTACTATTGTGTATGATTATGTAACATACCTTGGATGGCAGCTGTCCTCTCATCAATGGTTGTGAGCTTGTTGTCGAATTTAGAATTTCCACTTGTAGAATTTTGGGGATCGACTCCCCTACACTTTACTCAAAGTGTGTTCTACTCATAAAGACAAGGTAGAGATCAAGTGCATGGGCTCTGTTGGTGGAAAAACATCAACAGAACCAAAACTTTATTTACTCCTCTAGCCTTAGGCACATTGAATCATGATAGAGCTAATGTTATGTGAATTATTTATTCTTATAATATGGGTGATAAGATCAGAAGGATGTAGCATTTTGACTGTGACAAAAAGAGTGAAGTTTCTTACCCTATGGAAGGATTGTCCATCTTTATAATGTATCAAATTTTAGATGATTATGACTATTATCTTCCAAGGATAAGATATGCAAAATTTTAGCTCATTTGGTTAAGACTATGAGATCAAGAAAGTGGTGCTATGAACAAGCTTAAGGAACAAAACATGTTGAGTTAATTAGGTTGGATTAAGAAAAATTGTAACTCAAACATGTTTGTTTCTTCATTTATGTGCATACCAAGATCAAGAGGAAAATGATGACCACTTACCTTAATATGTTACCTTCATTATTGGAGCGTGATCACACCATGTGATGAAGGGTAGATGACTTGTGGTGGTCTTCTCTTCCTGCTTGAAGGTTTCCTTACTTGAGCTATTCATGAGCATCTTGTCTCCTATGTCGCACTCCTTCTTATTCTTTTGTCATGCCATCTTTTTGTCCTTTCTTTTGTGGATCTTGGCATTGGGTGAGACCTTCTGCTCTACTCATTGTTTCTTCTCTACAAAGGATTAGTGGACAACACATACCCGAAAGAATATACAAATGATTCAAAGCAAGGATAGTGCTATCATAGAGCCAAAGATCACCTTCTATGCTACAGAAAAGTTGGTTTAAACATTTTAATTTGCATAGAATCTTTATCCCATGTTTTAAATAGTGTACCTTGATTGTTCACCACTACTTCAAATTTTCAACAAGGTTAAGGCAAAGATGTGTAAAATCATTTTGAAAAATACAACAAACCTTGATCTATTTCTATGAATGATCTCCTAATATTCCCAACAAAATTTGAATATTTTCCTACAAGGGTTAGTCCATATATACAACCAAATTCTATGCAAGTATGTTTTGATTCAATAATCATGTCTGAATAATATTCCAAAGCATACTTGTAATAGAACAAGGAAGCTTAAAAGATTAAAGAGATTCATTCAAGTAAAAACAAGAATATGTATGATGAACCAAGGGAGCATGATTATTTAGATTTTTATTTGTTAGTGATTTAGCAAGTCGAGCACATCATGAAGGTAAAGATGACCAAGACAAATTAGCAACATGGCATGAGATGTGTTTAAAGAACTCCATCCCCCAGAATTGATTTTTGTAGAATGCAAAATCTAGCTTGGATGATAGAATTCTCCTATGAATGTGATTCTATGTTGTATAATGCTTGGTTGAATATACCTTCTGTTTTTTTTCTTTTTGTTGAAATGATTAGTGACAAACATACCTAAAGGAAACTTGTCCAATGTACCTATCAGTGAGGGCTTCATGGCTTTAGGTCCATTGAGCCAGACCTCTTCTTACCTTTAGCTTGTCTTTGCACCATCCAATTGCATGCTCTTCTTCCATCAACCTTTCTTGATTTTTGTTGATCCTTGGTTGATGAGTTGGGGTTCATTGGAGATGCAAAGTCAAGTTCCTCCTTGATCGTCTAACGGCATGGCAGAGAGTTGTTCTTCTTTGTTTATTAGCGATATGCCAGCCGTTTTGATGATCAAAGAAAGATCCTCATTGGTATTCGCATGGAAGCTTCATCTTCAATGACTAGGGGATGTCTTTGGGCGACCATGGTCATTTATGGCCTTATGAGACATAGTCATCAATGAACCATTGATTAATGATGCTTGTAAACACAATGATGCATGCCATGTTGTAGTGGCATCTTGTTGTCTTGGTCCTTGTTGCCAACGCGCGAGCTGGTCCCTTTGAAGATGATGAAAGCAGGCATATTCTTGTTAATACAAGATGGGTTTCATCTTGCTTCTCATCAGCATCCTAGCTTGAGTCATGGAAAGGCTCAAAGCTAGATTGTCTTTCATGTTGCTCATAGCCTATCGATCTATTCATCCACTTCTACAGCTATAGTGGTGGTTTGGTTTAGGGTTTGTGGATTCATACCAAACCTTTAATAGGCATAGCTTCTATTCATTCTTTCCTACAAAATGTTAATTGACACATACCCGAGGGAAATAACGAATTTGAAACACGAGTTGTGTTATCCATTTTTTTGTGATTTTCCTCTATGCTAATGGAAGGATGGTTTTAGGATTGTTTAGCATAGATTTTGTTTATCATGTTTTATGTGTTTGCTGCATTCTAGTATGGTTCAAGGCAAAGATAACTTGTAACAAAAGATAAGTGAATAAACCTTGATACTCATAGTTCTTCCTTCCATGAAGAATGAGCTGGGTCTTCTTTGCGCAAAGTTACTGGAGTTCATCGCATGCCATGATTCATCTCTGATGTGAATCTATCTCAGGACTTACCCATATTGAATTTGAGAGTTTTCTACAGGGGTTAGTCCAACAAAATAACTAGTATCTACTAAACCATACTATCGACTCAAAAATTAAACTAGACACCATGTCTATTTTAATTTAGGAAAGCATTTTAACCTAAGCACCATGCTTAATTTAAAAAGCTTTTGGAAATAAGATCAACACACCTCTTGGTTCAAAAATCAAATGAAACACCATGTCTAATTTGATTTAAGAAAATAATTTAAACTAAGCACCACACTTACTTTAAAAGGTGTATGAAGATACTCCAAACCTAAGCATACTATAGCAAACAAAGGTAGCATGAAAGCATAAAAGAGATTTATTCAAATTGAGATGAAAGAGCATGATCATGGTGAGATTCTTTTTTTAATAAAAGATGCAAGTGGTATAAATGTATGCAAGGAACTAAATATGTTGTGGATTTGATATGAGAGAATTTAAACTAAACGGAGTGGATGCATGAATCATTGAAAATAAACATGCAATGGAATGCAAAAAATTAAAAGATAACTACTCATCAAGTTTAAAGTCCATGAGCAAGACTATCTCACCTTTCTTGATCATACTTACCATGGCTCACATGATGGAATTTGTGAGTAGTGCAGCATCTGTATTCGTCACTTGAGATGTGATTTGTATTCTTGTGACGTCGACCTTTTTCTCCAATCTACACATGGTTAGAGAATATATACATCTAAACAAACCTGTGAGATGGCAGGGTGCTAATGTTGATGGATCTTGAATGTTTAGGCACCCTAGGGTTCTTCAATGTTTCTTATTTTCTTGTGGACGTTTGCTAGAAGGTCGAAACGACATCTGCTGTCCTGTCTTATTTCACAATTTAATAGAACAGGGGTAATCCTACTAAAGCTAGTGGTATGTTAATGATATAAATCTTTACGCCAATTGTTTCCTCAGCAACAGCGCCAAAAATGCTTGTTGGTATTTATTAACGCAAATAGAATATGAAGGATTCCACAAGCGCATAGAATATGTTACCGGGAGTATTCTAGGTATCGTTATTTATATTTTACCATAGGGAAACAATGGAGTAAAGATTTATTGGATATCAAAGGAGTCTTATAGAGTCTTCCCACAACAGTTTCATTGTGGATAAACGTGATTTGCTTTGACGAATAGGCCCTCCTTGATGGTTTTCTGAGTAAATCCTCCTGTAAACACAGATTCATCAAAACTTGTGGAATTTATTAGTTTAAACCCCTAGACTTATGTTGGTGATCCTTTTTATGCATTTATATAAGTTATATTGATGGTTTATGATGAACGTTAACTACCATCAACACACATGAAGGCTCATGTATTGAAAAAAAGAGAGAAAGAGCAATAGCCATGATTTCAAAATAACAACTAGAGAGAGATCATAACTACAAAAGTAGTATAGTTTTAGTTTACCTTTTTGCACACACATTCACATCTTGATCTAAGAATATGGCACTTCTCTCCTTGCATCCTCGATTTGACTTTACAACATATGCAATACAAGTATGATATCTTGTTGATCCCTACCTAAAAGCTCCACATAAACCTTTTTTAGAAGTAGGAGAAAACAAAAGAAAGCAAAACTATGCCTTGGTAAGGATTTATACACCATTGAGTGATTTGAGAGTGCCATTTGAGGAGTATAAGGTGAACTATGCTTTTCTTGAGAAAAAATTCCAAAAACTCCAAGTTGCTAAGATGTGAAATTGGGAAGATGACTTTGTTTCAAAAACTGTTCCACTTTTCAACAACCCAAGGAAACATGTTAGCTAACGCCACATATCACACTTGTGTAAGGAATGTGTTGGAGTAATTCATATGTAAGCCATATATCTTAGGATGTTGTGCTCATGATTACCTTTATATCTAAACTTTGCTTGAGGACGAGCAAAGGGGTAAGTGTGGGGGAGTTTGTTTGCAGTGCTTAACTCACATACTTAACCACCAACACTTGCATGAAATCCTAGTATATAGGCACTAAACCTAGAAATAGGGCTTTTGAACTAACAATCTCTACAAGTTTTGGTGTTTAACCATTTGTAGGAGGGCATTTATGGAATACATGGAAAACACATTCAAAACACGCAAAGAAACAAAGCATGACACCATATTGTGCAAAGCAAAAGACCTCAAGGGGGGAAGGCCTACTAACAGGCCAAATTAGGGCCCAACATATGGATAAAAAGGGCCCAAACGCAAACCAAACGATCTCCAAATGGCGTGAAACTTTACAGGCATGGCCCACACATCCCTAGAGGCCCACCAGACAAAACTAGGGCCAGGATGGTGTCTCTAGGGGTCGACCGACCCCTAGGGTCGCCCACCCCCCTACAGGCTCACCTTGGGCCCAACCTTGACCAGGTGCTTCTTGCCGCCTCTCCAACGTCCGTGGCATGTGTATTCCGAAAGAATTGTACAGAGGAATGGTGGATTGCTCAAGATAGGAAGGCATGCAAGGAAGCACAACTCTACTCCATCTCCACCATCCATCTTATGACTGTTTGATCCAAGTGCTAAGGTGAAGAGGCACATGGATCGCTGACATGGCACATTGAGAGGCCTCCATTCCTCCTCTCAACCTATAAATAACCCCTCACTCCCTCTCATTCACACACACAACAAGGAAGAAGAGCACTCCTCACTTGAGTTAGAGCAACACTTCAAAGGGCTTAGGCCTTAGTCGCTAGCTAGAGTTGCAAGGGAGAGATGTGAGGGAGAGTTCGAGGAAGAGCCGGGCTTGTTGGTGTCTCCACGCCTTGTACCTCAACGGATACTTGTGCCTCAATGGGTTTTCCCGCTAAGTGAGTATTCATGATTCCTTTGGTATAATGTCTTTGACTAGTTAAGCTATACTCTTACTTGCTTGCGGGTTCATCGTCCATCCCCATGGTAGATGCTCTAGTAGAAGGGCCCTAATAAAGATAGATAACCCTTGCATGCGCACTAGAGTAGTAGTTGATAGCATAGACATGGTGTCTAGGATAGAGGTTACCTTCGTTTGCCTCGTTCCCCATGGTTGAGGGGTAGGTGGTAGGTGGTGACAGCCCTATCCGCCCTTCGTACTCCCCCATGTCCAGGTTCAACGTAGAGCTACAGGTCAGTATCGCTTGGTAGACCAGATGTAAGCCGATGCTCGAAGTGAGCAAGTAGGAGTCATGTTTATCTATCCTTAGACCGTAAAACTATAGGAATCCATTTCAACCTTTGCTAGTTCTACCCTTGTGTTGTCCTTGGATGAACTAGCTAGAAGAGTACCTCTGTTCCCTATGGAAAATATGATACCCTGAATACTCCTGGGTGAAGTGCTATAACGGTAATTCCGTGTGCTTGCGGATTATTTTTGTATGTGTTAAAAAATACCAACAAGTCCCCAATGACATCATTGTTGCGGTGTGGGGAGAGATGAAGAGGCGGTTTACATATCTAGCGTAGGGCTATAATGAAGACAAGTGCATGGGGCATATGTTGTTTGTTGTAGGCAAAGCGCTTCACAACTTTAGGTCCATGCTCAATAGGCAGTATGTGCAGAAAGGGAGGACACCATTTGAAGATTATGACTTCATCATGCGTGATGTCTGGGAAGAGTTCGTCGTGAAACAATTAACCGAAGAAGCAAAGGCCAAGGGAGAGAAGTTCTCTGAGCTCGCAAAGAGGAACGATCTCCACCACCACGTAGACATGATAGGGTATGCCGCTAAGACAGAGAAGTGGTAGTAGGAAGAAAGGGAGGCAGCCTAGGCTAGGCAGCTGAATCCAATATAGGGCATCAATGAGAGGTCACGTCACTACCTCTATGCCCGTAGGCTGAAATAGCTGAAGGAGGGCAGGACCAAGTACAATGAGCCAATGACCGAGGAGGTGGAGAAGAGGATCTTGAAGGTCTCTATGGCCGAGAAGAGCGGGTCATTCAAACCTCTCTGAGAGAGGGACATATTAACGGAGGCACTAGGAAACCTCGAGCACCACAGCTGTGTACATGGCATTTCCTTGAGGCAGAGCTAGAAGACTATGGATTCCTAGCAATCTGACGTGAGCATGTACCACATGAGGTAGAGGTACAAGGAAGGGCTCATCCAGATAAGGTCATGATTAGGCAATCAAGGACATGATCATGGGGAAGATACAAGACACTTTCATGAGCACCGACCATAAGATGGTGGAGCTGAGGACGTAGATGTTTTGCCAGGTGGGTGTGCTGCTACCATAGGGTCAAGACATCATACAAGGGTAGATGGTGCCGGGGACCGGACAACTCCCTAGCCAACCTAGTCGACGACATCGTTGTACCAACGACCTACATGCTCTAAGTGCCCTTCGATAGGGTGTAGAGGAAGAAGGATGTGGCCATGGGAGTGGCACTACCGCCCAAATGTGGTGCCATGTACGACAGCAACCCAATCATACCCGACTATGCCCAAGTGGACGTGTCGTGGACCAACTCAGAATTTGATGAGGATGAAATCGACATTCCCACTCCAGAGGGGTTCAGGTTCATTGGAGGTATTCTCAGCATGCAAGTGCTATGGAATAAGAGCGACATTGTCTTGGACATGCCGACATCGGCGTCATAGACCTCACAGCCATTGTTGTCTCCCCCAAGTGACCCAGATGATGACGATGATGATAATGGCGGTGATCACAATGATAATGCTGGCGGCCCAGGCAACAGTCCTTCAGGTAGTCCGCCTCCTGGCAATAGCAATCCACAAGGAGGCATAGGGGCAGCATCGGGTGATGTGACACCGCCTACAAGTGGTTCGAAAGAGGGCTCAAACCAATGTCCTCCCCCACCGAGGAAACCTACAGATGAAGAGGAGGCCATACCCTAGAACCACACAAAGTTGAGTTGGGTGGCCTATCAAATAGCCAATGAGCACCCATACTCAACTAGATTTGAAAGGTATGCTACTAGCAAGCATAGTCAATCTATAATTCATTTGGAGATGCTAGCTGCTTTTTTCACTCCCTAACATCTCAAGCCTCGGTGTTGCAGGCCAAAAACACCGCCATTAGTTTGGGGCCTCTCAGATGATTGCCTCGACCACTACGAGCATGAGAAGTTCATGTTGACCTTGGGCGACCTCTTTGAAGAGAAGTGGGAGGTAAGGAGGTTCAATCTCTGGTACATGGAAGCGGCGAAAGCGGGCCTGCGCACATTCATCATAAAGATTCCAGTGGAGTACTTCCACACACCCATGGATGGTGAATTCATCGTAGATTTCCATGACATGTATAGACTACTGCAACAAAAGCACCTCGATGTCGCCCAAGTCACCTTATTTGCCCTGTAAATTAATTACAACTTTGACACCATTGCATCGCTGTAAGTACTTTACGAACAAAGTAATAGTGCCATGATGACTTTTCCTTGTAGGATGCAGTCCTATGTAAGCAAGCAATTGGGCAAGAATATTGTCTATCTCTCTCTGATGCTTATTATAGAGAGAACCATCATGGGTTACGATATACCAGACACTCATGAAAAGCTGGTGAACTTGAACCCAGAGAAGAGAAAGAAATACAGAGAAGATCTAGTAATCGAATATAAGTATCGAGCGGGAATGTACATCTATGGAGCCATGAAGAAGGTCTAGGGAAATGCGTGTGTCATGGCCACCAACCAGTTCAGGTAAGTCCAAAAAATACTTGGAACATATATATAGCTACTGGGATCATGACTTCTTATGTTTGAACATTTCAAATCTGTATTGTGTGAATGTTGCAGCAAAGGCATCATGGGCCACTGGATTGCATTTATAATCTATGCTTAGGATGGAAAGGCCGTTATATTTGACTCTTTACCGGAAACAAACAAGCAGGGTACAAGCACTTTGAAAGCGTATTGAGATAGTAAGTGATAGAACTTATTCATTTACAGTTAACATACGTGTTGAAATTGTCGTTGACACTAGTGGTTTTTTGTACAGCGCTTATAAGTACGTGCAAGATGACGAGTCCTATGACCGAAGATTTGAGATGAAAAAAAGCAAGAATGGTAAGAAACTAAAACTCAGGCATGAGTTCCCGGTAAGTATATCAAAAGTCATTTGTGCTATTATATCGAGCATGCTCTCTACTACTACTGCTGATATACTACTTTACTACTACTCCTACTACTATTACTCCTCCTCCTAATACTCCTACTACTACTCCTACTCCTCCTCCTCCTCCTCCTCCTCCTCCTCCTCCTACTACTACTACTACTACTACTACTCCTACTCCTACTACTCCTACATCTACTACTCCTCCTCCTTCTACTACTACTACTACTACTCCTACTACTACTACTCTACTCTATTCTACTCTACTCTACTCCAATACCAATACTGCTCCTCCTCCTACTACTACTCCTACTCCTCCTCCTACTACTCCTACTACTCCTACTCCTACATCTACTCATTGTGTATTATATATGCTCTAATGATTGTGTATTATAGATGGTGCAATGCGCCAAACAACCTTATGGCTCAGTATTATGTGGATTCTTTGTTTGCGAGTACCTGAGGACGTGCAGCAGATTCAGCCAAAGCTTGCGGCACCTCAAGAAAGCACAACAATGGTGGGAAAAGGAGAAGGTCGACCAAAGATTCAATCAAATAGTAGCAGACATATGTAAGTTTGTCATAGAGAGTGCGCATGAAGGGAATACATTCTTCAACAAGGAAAGCGAGTTAGCACGGGATCTAAAGTTCGAGAGGATCAGAAACTGGAGCACCAAGTGACAAATCTCAGATTACATTTTGCCAGACCGCTTTCCCAAGAAAAGTTGATATGTATGACTGACCTTAGTTGCTCATGTATGAATGATGTGTGTTTGTGAAACAATGATGAAGACATCTCTTACGTAATAACTTAATGTTGGTTCGTTAAACGAGAATGAACGTAATATATGTTTGTCGTCTATTTTCTGCTTTATTTGTGTTTTCATTAGTGAAATTTGGATTCTAATTCTAATTTGAAAAAGCACTTTCTTTTAAATCTAGAAATCGTTAACCGAGGCGGGCATTTAATAATAGCCGCCTCAGTTAATGGTTTAGCCGAGGCAGTTGGCTTATGATGCCGTCCTTGGTTAATCGATTAACCAAGGAGGTTGGCCAACTGCCTCGGTTAAGGCCACGATTAACCATGACCTTTACACCGAGGCAGTTGGCTTTCCTACCTCGGTTAAGCCATAATGCCTGCCATAGTTAAGATTTATGCAGTAGTGTCAAAGATGTTCAAAAGCTGATAGGGTGTATGGCCACCCTCAATCGATTTATCTCATGTCTGGGGGAGAACGGTTTACCTTTCTTCAAGCTTTTGAAGAAGGCATGCAAGTTCGAGTAGACAGCAGAAGCAGATGAAGCCCTCTAATAGCTCAAGCAGTATCTGTCCATGTCTTCAAAACTCACCCCACCTGAAAAAAGAGAACTACGGTAGTCAGCACAGCAATAGTGTGGAAAGGGTTGAAGAAGGACATGCATATAAGGTACAACGACCTGTCTACTACATTAACAAAGTGTTATCAGACTCGAAGGCCAGGTAACCACATGTGCAAATGCTCCTTTATGCCCTCTTGATCACTTCACAAAAGCTCTGCCACTACTTTGATGAGCATAAGGTCACATTGGTATCTGACTTCCCATTTGGTGACATCCTATGCAATCATGATGCAACAGGACGCATATCCAAGTGGATAGTTGAACTCAGAGCACTCAACATTAAATTCGACCCTCGCAAGGCTATCAAATCCTAGGCATTAGCTGATTTCATAGCCGAGTGGACAGAAATCTAGTAGCCTACTCTGACAGTAATCATAGATCATTAGAAGATGTACTTTGATGGTCTCTTAAGCTTGGAGGCCCTAGGCACTGGTGTCCTCTTCATCTCTCTTGACGGAAAGTAGCTTAAGTATGACTTATAGATACTCTATCCTGCTACCAACAATGAAGCCGAGTACAAGGCCCTTCTTCATGGCCTCCAAGTAGCAGTCTCACTCGACATCAAGCATCTACTCATCTATGGTGACTCTTTGGTGGTGATCAATCAAGTGAACAAAAATTGGGACTGCACCAAGGAAACCATGGATGCTTACTGTGTAGAAGTCCACAAACTTGAGAAGCACTTTCAAGTGCTAGAATTCTATCATGTTGTATGAGACCTTAACGTTGCAACTGATGTCTTGGCTAAGTTAGGGTCAGATAGAGCTTAGCTACTGGTTTGGTGTGTTTGTTCAGGAAATCGATGTCCCTTCAATCAAGCAGGAAGCTTGCACATCAACTAATACCCCAATGCCTGATGTGCAAGTCTTGGTTATCAACCGAGAATGGACACAAGTGTTTATCGACTACATATGATACCATAAGCTGGCTGATGACAAGGAGGAAGCAGAGTAGATCACATGCAAAAGCAAGAATTATGTCCTAGTCGGAGATAGGCTCTACCGATGTGGCACATCCTCTGGTGTTATCCTCAAATGCATTACACCTAAAGAAAGGCAATAGATCCTAGAAGAAATCCACTCTGGGTGCTGTGGCAATCACATAGCTTCCAGGACTTTAGTCGGCAAAGCCTTTAGATCTGGGTACTACTGGCCTACAACACTCAAAGACGTGGAAGAGTTGGTGGGAGACTGCAAGGGTTGTGTCGTGGGTCAGAACCATGACAAGCATTTATGTTCAAGTCGGTGTCAGAGTATGGGTCTTCGGTGGCTCAGGTGGACTCAAGAACACAAGAATCATAGAGACGACGCAATGGTTTATCCTAGTTTGGTCCAATCAGTGCCCTACGTCTAGCACCTGATGATCCTTATATTCAAAAGCACCCAAAATTGGGGGGTTACAATAGGGTTGTAGAGAGATTTGGTAGGGGGTTAGCTCGGTGCTAATCATAAGGTTGCCTCGCCACCGATGGAGCCTTCCCCTCATTAGAGAGGAGGAAGACAATGGGACATAGTGGAGGAGCTCTCTTTGCCCCTCCATGGGTTGCCTTGCTCTCGGTGCTGAGCAGAGGCCAAGGAATGGAACGAAATGATCTATCTTCTGATGATCGTCCCCCTAGGTCCGGACCTTATCCCTTATATAATGAGATAGGTCAGGTACATGGTGGTTTAGGGGTACTAGTCTATGGTCTACATGTGCCAAAGTCTAGGAGGGCCTTGTAGAGATGTGCTGTGGACCGTGGCGGTGTCGTGGAGCCAAAGAAGCCTTGGGTGTCATCCGGCTACTCTGTTTTGACACCCTGCGTCTTAGACTGTATTGGCTTTGACTGGCCTCCCCCGAGTGGACCTTCTGGAGTCTTCTTGGTGATGGAGGAGGTCGGCTCCAGGGGCTAACACATGGGCCTAGGGGCCCCCAAGCCCCTGGAGCCTGCTAGGAAGCTTTGTCTTCTTGTGTCATGCCCTGTGCATGACCTTGTCGAGAAAGCGGCCGGCAATGCCATGCCCAAGGGGCAGCATCAAGGATCCCCCAAGCCTTGGTAGCTCGGGGCTTGTCTTCTTGTGCCCGGGCCTTGGCTGGTGTCGTTGGTGGGGCAGGAGTGTTGGCGGTCATTAATGACAACATTTGACCGCCAATTATTATCCAAAACAGGAGAAATAAATAATCTTTTGACACATATGCCTTGCAGGACAAATAATGTTTTGCCTTCCACTTGTATTAGAGAAAACATGTTTTGCAGGAAAAATAATTGAACACAAGTGGAAAATGATCAAAATGCGCAAAAGAGAAAGCGTAACACAAATTCTATACCAAAGTACCAAGTAATGGCCCACTCCAACAAAGAATTTGGGCCGAGCACTGACGTGGTAGTGGTCTAGGTCCACCCAGGAACCGACCACGTGAACGCAATCACGAGGTAGGCCCACCAGGGTGCGAGCACACCCTAGGTGCGGCGGCACCCCCGCCGCCTCCTCTCGGCCCCACCTTTCTACAACGGTTGCATGCCGCCATGCTACGGCGGTTCCTGGGTGTTTCCTATTTTTCTAGCGTTGAACCGACCAAGCCACTAGTATAAGAAGAGGGCTAGAGCTCATTCTCAACACACAACATCATTTGGAGCTAAGCACCTCACTACCATCTCTTGTACTCTTTTAGTTTTAGTAGTACTTTTGTGAGCAAGGCAAGAGCTACTTGGAGAGCTTGTCTCCTTAGAAGAAGGTGACATCTTGGTATGAATAATACTATGAAAAGTTCTTCCATAGTCATGCTCTCATATCATTTATATGGTAGTGCATATGAACTAGAGTATAGTTGTCTTATTATAATCATGATATATGAACTAGCATATAGTTTTTGTGTTTGATCTTAACATGTTCAACTTCATGCTTAATCATTCATATGATTTGTATGAGTAGAAGTAGTGTTAAGTTGAGGTGGTGGTTCGTTGTTCCTTTGGGTTTGCCCATATCCTTTACCTGTCGATCCGTAGGGTCGAGGACCTGGGGGATATGGGTAGTTTCTTTGTACATGGGTGTGGTGCTCGGGTGGATAGGAACCTTCGGATATGATGGTGCCCCACGGTTGAGGGGTAGGCGGCCTGTGGTGACAACCCTATCCGTCACTTGTAATCCCGCACATTCAGGTACTATGTAGGAGTTCGTAAAGTCTCTCGCACTTCCTGGCAGACCAAAGCTCGAAGATCTCCCCGTCCATCTTAAACTTAGTTCTAACTCTAATCAGATAACATGTATGATCATTAACTGTTCTTTCCATGCCAGCTCCATGTAGGAATATTCTTTTATTGTTTGTTTTCTCCTTTATCCTTGAGGTTGGCTCAGATGTGTGTCCACTATCCATGATATTCCATTTTTAACCCTATCATGAACTAATGTCCACTATGCAAGTATGTAATCTTGTTCATGCTCATGCTAGCCTCTTATACCTTGCCCTCCTTTGGTAAAAATATAAATAATGACACCCTAAATACTTTTGGGTGAAATGCTACAATGATAGATCCGTGTGCTTGCGGATATTTTCTATAAACATTAGGAACTATCATAGTTAGTGTTTCTTGTCGGTGTTGCTAAGGTTAACTCAATCATAGTGATGGTGCTAAGAAATATCAACAGGCATTTCTGGCGCCGTTGCCGAGGATGGACTTAAAACCTCCACACTTGGTGATTGCGCTAAGAAATGCCAACAAGGAGCCAAGGGCCAGACCGAAGCATTAGCGTAGATCAGTTGCCTCAGGGCTCAGGTGAGCCCCCAAGCCCTAGGCGAAGGTCGCGGTGGACTCAGGTTCGGACGAGTTTCGTCTTAGAGGTTACGCACGAGCGTACCCAATGTGTATTGTAACACCCTAGTGCTAAGCATTGCATTTGGCACTTGAATTTCATGAGCACAAGCATCATCCAAGCATTCATGAGCATGAGCATATGGAATCTCATCTTAATCTTTACATATTATCACATGTGATGTTTATTATATACATGCATATGCTTGTGACCATGTGTGACCAATGCAAGAGATGGTTATGGGGTCACAAAAACACCTTAGACATATCTAGGATGGTAAATGGAACAATGTTTGTATTTATGATATGGGCCAACTTTGCTTCTAAGTCCTAGTTTACTCATGATGTCATTTTTTTTGTGATCCTACTTTGACCAAAGTTGAACTATAGCATAGAGTGTTTGCATGGTAGTGCACCCTGAATAAAAGTTGTAGTTCTTGGCATGGGTAACAAACTTTATTTAAGGGTCATGGGCTAATTCAGTGCATAACATAGTCAAAAACAACTCCAAAGTATCAATCAAATGCTGTTTAGGGACAGAAATTTTGCTAAATCTAAAGCTGGTTTTCTGTTTCAAAGTAGCTTACTTTGGAGCATTGTAGTTTGAAAACCATGGTGAATTAGAGGAAGCTTTCTAAAGCAAAGTTGGAGAGTACCTATAGCCCTACATTTCCTATTAAGGGGTTTTTCACCAACTTAAGCTCGTTTGGGAGTTACATGTGCTTGAAGTTGCTTCGTTAGTCAGCCATCGTCGGCCTAAAATTGAATAGCGGCAGCGCAGCAGTGGGCGACCGGTGCCAGGCCATGCACGCCACATGGTGGCTGCTCACTGGCATCGGCCCAGCTGGTCAGACCAGCAGGGGGAGAAAATGGAGACGAAGCCGCTGCACTCGCTCATTCTCACTCTCTCGCTTTGCTCTCTTCCTCTCGCTAGCTCGCCGAGTGGAGCCGTGCTCACCGTCGCTGCCACATACCTCTGTCTCCCTCGCATGCCACCACCGCCACACATCCATCCAATCCGTCACGTGCATAGCTCCACCATGAGCCGCTCTACCTCTCCGACCCACCATTGCCACCGTTCGAGCATAGGTAATGCGACATTTCATGTCGCTGTCACCGCCATGGCCATGGAGCACCGATGAGCTCCGAGCTCACCGTGGCTAGCCCTATCCGCTACTCCTCCTACCTCTTTCTCCCTAGGTCCATCATCGCCTTAGGTCATAGATGCCCACATCATCATTTATTTAACCACTACCGCCGCCACCACGCGAGAATGTGCCGCCGCACTGAGCGTGGCCACCATGACCATGAGCTCAAGCTCACCACGGCCAGCCCTCACGAGACCCCACCTTTCCCCTCCTATGTTTGTTCCTGAGCTGCCATGAACCCTAGTGCCTACCCCAAAGACAGAGACCCATCACTAACCGCTGGCTCACCAGAACGGCATGCACCGCACCGCCGTGCTTTCATCACCGTGCCGACATGCACGCGGCCAAGCCCATCGGCGCTTTACCAAACCCTAACCCTAGCCCTAGGTCATCAAGTTGGTCACCCAAAAGCCTTAACCGAGCTCGAGAGATCTTGGCTTTGCCAAGAACGGCAATGGCACCGTCGCGTACCTTCACCGCGATGCCATGCTCACCGCCACCGTGTCTAACCGCCGTAATCGGCTCAACCACCTACACCACTAGACGTGGGTTGATGAGGGGAGCACGATCGTGGTGGTGGTTTCGCTAGAGACCTCACCGTCGGTGAGTTCTCACCGATCAAACGCCGTGCCCTACCTTGGTCTCACTGGCGCGTGGGTCCAGTTGACCCACGGGGCCTAGCTGTCGGTGCTGGGGTGTGCTGTGTGAGGTGTACATAGCATTTAGGGTTTTGTTTGTTTTTCTTTATTCTTTTCTAGTTTTGAATGCAAACTTTGGAAATTCATAACTAGAGCTAAGGATGTCCAATTCAAGTGAACCAAATTTTATTGGATTCATCATGAAGTGTACTCTTTGATAAAAATATGAAACTTGTTGTTTGGAGTAGTTTTCTGTGTGAATTAAATTAAGTTGGTTAAGTGCTTTTAAAATTGCCTTTATCTTTAAAAATGCATAACTTGAGTTAGGGAGGTGCTAAAGATGTGATTCCAATTTTGTTAGTCTTGAGTTGATATGCTCTAACTAGGAAAAATACTAAACCTATAGTAGGCATATGAGAAATATGGTCTTCCTATTTAACCTTGATTAATTGCTAGTTTATAGTGAAAATAAATGGGGTAAAAATACATAACTTATGATCACGAACATTTTTACATAGTGTATGGTGCTAGGATGAAAGTAAGAAAAATATGAAATCTGTTGTTTGACACTTTTCACTAGGCTAAGCTATTTTTGCTAAAATAAGCCTATGCAAATTGTCATTTTTGTAGAGATGGCTATACTTATCCAAATGGCATGAATTTGTATAGTAGACTATTGCAGTCATATGTAAGCTACTCTAATTTTCTTAGAATTTATTGAGCAATGTAAATATTTATCCTTTAAATCACCCTATTATATAAGGAAATTAATAAATGTATATAAATAAATTAGTTGGGCTTAACTATGATGTTTTCTGTGGTGCTTGTGATGCATATGATTTGTTGAGATAAATAGTTGTGCTTAGAAGTAATTGGTGATAGGCAGCAAGATAATTATTCCTTATAATTCAACTAGATGGCTGCATGAGTAGTTTCTATTGTGGTGACAAATTCATGATGATAATGACTTCTTCTATGAAACTTGTTAATAACAACGTTGTAGATAACTTGCTCATATAGCTTGTCCTAAAATTTCATAGTCGTAGGCCTAATGGTTTAAGAGTTATAGCCGTTAGAAGTCTGCTGTTAGATTTGCTTGTCCTCTAGATAGATCTGAAAGATTGAATTGTTTGACCTAGATAGCTACTGATTCACATTAAGATGATTAAAGGAAAGTTGTAGGAAATTTTATAAGATTTCTAGAAAGTCTAAGATCATGTTATGTGGGTGTATAAAACTCTAGTTATGGTCAAAACAAGTAGCTGCTGTCTTGTAGTCCAGAAAATGCTTTAAATGGATGTTTGTTTTGTTACTAGGGAGGAGATATGCATCTACTCAGTAAAAGAAAGTTAATCTTGTTATCACCCTAATACCTTGTTGTTAAGGACATTTATGTTTATGCATCATATCATATCATCCATGTCATTACCTATGCATCGTTGTATCTTATTTTGTGCTCATGCATATAGGATCGCCAAAAGGAATCACACTCTTTGAGTTTGAGGCAGAGGAGGAGGAGAATCAGGAGGCACCACCATAGGTAGCCCCCAAAAGCGAGGAGCAGGCTCATGAGGAATTACCTGAGTGCCCCGATCACAAGCCTACCTCCTTTCTAAAAGGCAAGCCCCAGGGCATTTTAAGACTCCTATGTTTTACACAATATCACTTGAGTCCTTTATGTTTGATGCATTAGGTTCTAAGAGTTGATTGAAAACACTTGTTGCATAGAACTACCTTGTACAGAAATATACCTTGAACACTATGTAGGTCTAGGATCGAACATATGCTTAGCCTGCTTAGACCGGTAGAAGTCGGGTGATTTCCTGTCACCTGCGATATATAGGTGGATACCGGAGCACGGTTGGCTATATTTGCTATCATGAAAAACAACCATGGGATGTTATCAAGTGGATACTATGTGGGATCTTATATGCAAGGGTGTTGGGTTGGCTACATTGGTCCCATCCGTGTTGATTAAGGACCATACAGTTGTTGGCACTTCTATCGAGATTGAATGCGTGCATCTCACTTAGCTAGCCAGATAACTCATTCCGACCACGAAGCTGAGTAGCTCAACTCAGGCCGGGCCTCGTTCTGTTAAAGCGCGCACGCTAGAGGTACTAAGGATGTGTGGGGTGCCAGACGTGAGCCCATGGGTAGGGTAGTACTGATCGTCCTAGCAACCGGTAGAGTCCCTAATTGTGCGACGCTGATCGAACCCGCGAAATGTGTACCTAAGTTGTACCAAAGGTGACCTAAGGCTATCGTGGTTGGTAGACCTAGGTTTGTGCTAGGAATACTACCTAGCTTGTTGCTACCGATTCGAATCGCCATCTCTCTTGGATAGTGAGAAACTTGACTAGCTCCAACATCGTAGTAACTGAATTTTGGAATATGATGGTTATGCTGAACATGGAATTATTACACCGGCTATGGTTACTATTGTTATGCTACTAAATGATATACCACATGTTTGACATAGGTTAGTTGCTAATCTAGAGATGAATACCTATAATTAACTTGATGACCGAATTATAAAATGTATAGCTGAATTAGTGGCTTTTTATGCAAAATGTTGTCAAGCTAGCTCCACTTATAAAGCCTTGCATGATCCTTGGAGTCACTTTATTTTTGGTTTATGATGGGTAAGTCTAGCTGAGTACCTTCTTGTACTCAGGATTTATTTCCCCACTTGTTGCAGGTAACACAGTCTTTCATGGCTATTGTAAGAATTTCTTCTATCCCGCTGTGGACGAGGAGTAGGCACTGGGCAAGACGCTTCTATTTATATATCTAATCTTTGATGCTTTTGTGGGTTGTGATCATAGACTGGCAAGTATTTGAACAATGGTGTGAGATGTTGGTTTAAAAACTACTTTGCTTCCGCTACTACTTTATTTGAACTTGATTTGTAATAACTTTAATCGCACTCTGGTGGATGGTGATGTATTTGTGAACTCTATGTAATATGTGGCATGTATGTTGAATCATGGATGATCTTGGTTGTATGTTGGCAATGAATCGAGACCCGTCGTGGTACTCGACGGACTACCGGGTTTATATGGGTTCAAGTATGAAAGTGTGACCGCTCCAGTGGTTGCCATTGTACTTGTGCTCTTATAAATTGGACGGTTCTGTTACAGCTAGCATTGGAGCAAGATTTAACATTATTTGCCACATGTGTATTTAAAACAAAGGTTTTTGTTTTTCCAAAACTAGTTTTTGGTAGCTTATAGTTATATATATAGGTGTCCAAATCTAAAATTTGAATCTAAGGTGTGCTAGTGATCATTTCCCTTATGCCTAGTTAAGGATTTCAGGTGGCTAAATAGGTACTAACATGGGGGTTTTTTATTTCATCGTCCATACGGCGTGCTATTGTATGGGTGCCATTAACTTGAGTGGTAATGTATGGATCAAATGCCTCTATGCCCAAGGTAAGATGATGAGTGGCATGACCGCAATTTGTGAGCGTGTTGTCTATGGGGAGATGTAGCTTTGATACTAAAGTATATATATGTCTCATATATATATACCAAAGTATTTAATTGTGGGTTAGCTTTGATACAACTATATATGCATATTTATATGTGTGTATGGGATGTATTTACTTTTGGGTAGCTTTGATACGGAAGTATATATATATGGGTATATATATATGGAAATATTTAGCTTGCAACCTAGAGCCTAGATTTTCATTTCTGCTTGTACAATTGTGGGGCTGGGCTAAAATGCAATTCTTGTGCAGGTACGCTAACAACGAAACATGTAGCCCGACTAGTTACGTTATTTATGAGAGAATGTATGTATGCCACCGTGTATGTCGCTAGAAGTTTCAATTTTCCTAAGTTTGTGAGGACGTATGGAACATGCATGCATCATGATAAATCATTCATTACATACTTGCATTGTTCCTCCCCTTATAAGTTTGTTATTTAGTTAAGTAACTCTTTTCTATTATAACATTGTTCTCATGAGAGTTGCACCATTTTGCTAGAGATGGTAGCCTATTACCCATAGGAAGGGAACGAGGCATTCTTGGGTATCTTTGGCACACCTGCCTTGCTCTGGAGAGTGTTGTATTTTGTGGGGTACACAGAGCCGCCCCAATACTTTTGGACACATAGGCATGTGCAGGAGGAACCATGGTTTGAGGTGCAAGTGTCCATCCCAGCTTGTACACGGGCACCGTAGTACCAGGGCTAGAAAGCAGAGTCTAAGGGAGGAACCCCTTGGGAAGGTGCTCAAGTGGTAGCCTATGAGATCTTGAGCACACTATGTCAGCAGCATGGTGATTCACTCACTAATAGTATAGAGGGATCTATTCCTCAGGTGGATCTAGCTTTGGTAGTTTGGAGGCAGTATGACCATGTTTCTGTGGTGCGGGTCCGTGACGAGCGGGCACAGAGCTTGAGTCCTGCTATGTTCGCTGTCCTACAGATGTTTTATGCCCGAGAAGACGCCCACTATTTCTTGCAAGAGTCTTATAACATCTGTGTGAACAAGCTCATGGAAGCTAGGGAAGTACAGCGAAGGCCAAAGAAGCATGTGCGTAAGCACAAGAAGATAGCTAGGGAGGCTCCTTGGGACACTGATGACGCTCATACAGCATTGGGAGCCCTCTAGACTCAGATGGAGAATGTTGTTACAGTTAGGAATGCAACATAGGCAGAGACACAGGCCACTCATGCTCAGAGGGTGTAGGCCATCCAGCAGAGGGATGAGGCCTACTATCTTGCAGAGGCTAGAGAGGAGACTAGGACTAGGACTATGGTTCTAGCTATGCGGCTAGAGAATGACTACCGTCGGAGGGAGATAGAGTACCAGCGTTAGATTCAGGAGCACCAGAACACCATTGCAGAGCTTCAGCATGATGTTCATTGCGTCAACAACATCATTAATCCTATTCCTCCCCTAGTAGCCATGGAAGAAGAAGAGAAAGATCTGGAAATGTTCATGGAAGATGACGGTTGGGAAGAGGAAGAGGAAGAACAACTTGTGCCTGTGGACAATGTCGAGGCAAATGCTTTGTTCGGTGTTGACAGTGACCACTCCGAGGCATAACTCAGCTATAGTGCTTAGCTAGATGCGATAGGTCCTTATCTTTTTCGATCTTTTATGTAATGGACATGTGATTTAAGTTTCGATCTTCAGATGTATCGTTAATTCAATATTAGAACCTTGCATGTTGGTCCACTATGGGTCGAACTCTAATTAAATTCCAGTGTCATTTTACTGGTAAAATGTGACATGCATGTGAACGTATTGCGCATACGATAAGTGATCAAATTGGCAATGTCATGTTGTGAGAATTAATTATTGTGCTTCTATTTTATTGTATGAATTTAGATTCTCTCCAGTAAATTCAGTTTGGCATGATTACACAATTCTTCTGCAATTTCTTGACATCAGCCAATAATCACTTATTGTTGCAATTTTGCAGATGACTCGCACTCATGCTGGGGTAGGTACCAACCAAGGTGGCAATGGTGGTGACCTACCAACACCACCGCCACCCTCCGCGAATGAGTTTTTCATGCAATTCTTGGGGAATCGGCGAGCAATGGAAGAAACATTGTGCCTCATTGTGCAGAATACTACCTGTGCCCACTAGAACCGAATCAATATAGTACATTCAAGGACTTTCTAGAGACTAAGCCTCCTATCTTTAAAGAGGCAGAAGAACCGCTCCAGGCTGATGAGTGGTTGAACACTATTGAATAGAAGTTCTGTTTGTTGAGGGTCACCGAAATGATGAAGGCCGAGTATGCATCGCATCAACTGTAGGGGCCTGTAGGTATCTAGTGGACTCATTATTTGTCTTCCTTACCTGCTAGAGAAAATGTTACCTAGAAGCAATTCAAGACAGTCTTTAGGGGGCATCATATACCCCTAGGGCTAATGCGGATGAAGGCCGCTGAGTTTATGAAGCTGACACAGGGGACAAAGACTCTCACCGAGTATATGCATGTATTCAACAACTTGTCCAGATATGCACCAGCATTCATGGATACAGAAGAGAAAAAGATAGAAAGCTTCAAGAGTGGCCTTGGCACCAAGTTGATGAAAACCATGGCCAACTCTGGATGTGCTACATATAATGAATTTATCAGCGATGCCCTCACGCAAGAGAACCAGAACAACTTACATGCGGCAGCAAAAGGCTGCAAGCAAGCCGCTGAGGCGGGTGCTATAGCAGAACCATCCAATTTATAAGAGGACAAGTACAATGGCAGCCCGCAAGCGGTCGCTCTGTCATACTTGAGCCCATATAAACCCGGTAGTCTGTCGAATACCACGATGGGTCTCGATTAACCATCAACATACAACCAAGATCGTACATGATTCAACATACATGTCACATGTTACATAAGGTTCACAAATACAATTCATTCATTAGAGTGCGAATTAAGGTTATTACAAACCAAGTTCGAGTAAAATAGTAGTGGAAATAAATTAAAGTTTAAAACTAACATCTGCCATCATAGTTCAAATACAGTGCCAACTCATGATTACATCCATAAAAGCATATAAGAAGGATTATTAAGAGATGCCTGCCCAGGGCTCACTCCTCATCCACGATGGGATAGAAGCAGTTCTTGCAATAGCCATGATAAACTGTACCATCTGCAATAATGGGAATAAAATCCTAAGTACGAGAAGGTACTCAGCTAGACTTACCCATCATAAACCAAAAATAAGGTGATTCTAAGGATTATGCAAGGCTTTATAAGTGGAGGTAGCTTGACAATATTTTGCATAAAAAGTGACTAATTCAGTTGTACAATTATACTTCGGTCATCAAGTCAATTATAGCTATTCATCTCTAGATTAGCAACTAACCTGTGCCAAACATGTGGTATATCATTTAGTAGCATACAATAGTAACCATAGCCGGTGTCGTAATTCCATGTTCATCCGAACCATCACATTCCATAACATAGTTACTATGATGTTGGGACTAGCCAAGTTTCTCAGTGTCCGGGAGAGACGACGATTCGAATTGATTTCAACCAGCTAGGAATTTATTTCTAACACAAACCTAAGCAGACCAGATCAACAGTCACCTTAGGTTACCTTTGGTACAACTCAGGTACACATTTCATGGGTTCGACCAGCGCCGCACAATCAGGGACAACTAGCTGCCTGGACGATCAGGACTACCCTACCCTTGGGCTCACGTCTGGCTCCCCAGACATCCTTACTACCATCTAGAGTGCGCACTTTTATAGAATGGGGCCTGGCCTGAGTTGAGCTACTCGACTTCATGGTCGGAATGAGTTATCCGGCCAGCTAAGTGATAGGCATGCATTCAATCTTATCAGAAGCACCAACAACGGTATGGTCCTTAACCAGCATAGATAGAATCACATGAGTCAAACTATACATAGACTCCGCCTGGCCTCCACTTATATTACCCCATGGTTCTATTCCACGATAGCAAATATAGCCAACCGTGCTTTGGTATCCACCTATATCTCGCAATTGACAGGAAATCACCTGACTTCTACCGGTCTAAGCATGGCTATGCATATATTTGATCCTGAACCTACACAGGATTAAAGGTATATGTAACTAGACAAGGTAGTTCTATGCATCAAGTGTTTCTAATGAAATCTTATATCCTAATGCATCAAACATAAATGACTCATGTGATATTTTGTAAAACATAGGAGACTTAGAATGCTCTGGTGCTTGCCTTTGAGAAAAGAGGTTGGCCGATGATCTGGGCACTCAGGGAGATCCTCGAGAGTTTGTTCCTCTTCTCCTAGAGCTGTGGCCTAAGGCATCTCTTGCTGATCCTCCTCCTCTTCTTCGTTGAACTTCAATAGCATTATCTCTTCGGACGATCCTATATGCATGAGTATGAAATAAGATATCACGAATGCATATATGATGACATGTATAATATGATATGGTGTGATGAATGCATCCTCATAAGTGTTTTCAACAACATTGCATTAAAGTGATAACCAATTCCATCTTATTTAACTGAGTAGGTGCATATCTCTTCTCTAGTAACTTAAACAAACACTTATGTAAATTATTTTCTAGACTACAAGACATCAGTCACTCATTTTGATCATAAATAGAGTTAGACATATCAAAATAATATGGTTGTGGACATTCTGGAAAGCTTATGAAATTTTCTACAACTTTCTTTTAATCATCTTAATGTGATTCAGCAGTTATCTAAGTCAAACAATTTAATCTTTTAGATCTATCCAGAGAGCAAGTATTTCTAACAGCAGATTTCTAACAGCCATAATTCTTAAACCATAAGGCCTATGACTATGAAATTTCAACACAAGGTAGATAAGTAAGTTATCTACACCTTGTTATTAAAAAGTTTTATAGAAAAGACCATTATCATCATGAAATTATCATCACAACCGAAACTACACATATATCCATCTAGTTGAATTATAAAGCAATAATTAACTAGTTGCATATAATCAATTGCTTTTAAGTCTAAATAATAACCTAAACATATCATATGCATCACAAGCATCATAGAAAACATCATGGTTAAACATAACCAATTTATTTATATCCATTTATTAATCTCCTTAGATAATAATGTGATTTAAAGGATAAATATTTCAAATGCCTAATAAATTATAAGAAAATTATAGTAGCCTACAAATGACCTTGATAGTCTACTGTACAAATTTCATACCATTTTGATAAGTATAACTACCTCTACAAAAATGGCAAGTTACATAGGCTTATTATAGCAAAAAAGTTTGGCATAGTGAAAAGTGGCAAACAATAGATTTAATATTTTTCTTATGTTCCTCCAATCATAATAATACTATGTAAAAATTTGCATGATCATATGTTATGTATTTTTACCCCAATTAATTTCACTAGAAACTAGTAATTAATTAGGATTAAATAAGAAGACCATAATTTAATTATGCTTACTATAGGTTTAATATTTTTCCTAGCTAGAACATCTCAACACAAGACCAGCAAAATTAGAATCACAATTTTATCACGTTCCTAGCTCAAGTTATGCATTTTACAAGATAGAAACCATTTAAAAAGTATTTTTCTGGCTACATTTTATTCTTCTAGGAAAATACATGAAACAGTGCATCTCATATTTTTATGAAATACTACACTTCATGAGGAATCCAACAAAATTTGGTTCACCAAAATTGGACACTCCAAGCTCTAGATATGAATTTTTGAAACATGCATTCAAATCTGTGAATAATAAATCAGAAAATCAAACTCAAATCCTTCTGACAGCTGGGGCTCGCGGTCAACGGGGACCACCCGTCAGCAGGACCAAAATAGGGGACAACACTGATCGGTAAGAACTCGCCAACGGCAAGGTCTTCGGCGGTAGCATCTTAACCACTACACTCATCTCACCCACGCGCATCGACTAGTAGGCTTAGATGGTGCAGTGGCTCGTCGGAGCAAGCTTGATGGTGGCCATGGCGGACGACGGAGGTCGGTGGTGGTATGTAGGACATCTCTGGCTATGGCACACTTAGGTGAGGATGGCTACTCCATCCTAGTGACCTAGCGAAGCTACATGGTGTAGGTGAGGGTTTGGGGTGGTGTCGGTGAGCTTGGCCACGTGCATGGTCGTGTGGCGTCACACGAAGCACGGTGGTGCTCACGCCATTTCGGCTAGACGGCGGTGAAAGGTGGGTCTTTGTCATGCTATTAGTGAGGGCCAGGGTTACTCAACCTAAGGAGTGAGAGAAAGGAGGGAGACGGTGAACCAACTCAGCGGCGGCGAGCTCGAGTGCCACGGTTGCCATGGCGGACGCGGGTGGAGCGACGACTCATTCCAGCACTATCAAGCGGTGTCATCATCCCTAGATCCGGCCTAAGCATCTAGACTCTAGCGCGATGATGGACCAGAGGAGGTGGAGGCATGTGGTGTGGTGAAATGGCAGGACCACGGTGAGCCGCGAGCGAGGCCGCGCTCTTTTGACGATGGTGGCTGTGGCAAGGCGAAATGCCGCTCAACCTAGGGTCGGTAGGTGGTGCTAGTGGCTCGAGGAGGTGGAGATGATGGCATAGCAGCTATGGCTGAGACAAATCAGCCATCAAGGCTATGTTGGTGGTGAGCGGCTGCGGCGGAGCTATGGCGGTGTTGCGGCGAGCTCGGCGCTGCGCTTTGGAGAGGTAGAGCAAGAGGGAGAAGGCGAGGGCGGGTGAGTGGAGTGAGCGGCGAGTGCACGGCGTTTATGTGCCCACACTGGCCTGATCGGTTGGGCCAACTCTGGCCTACTGTCGCCATGTGGTAGCCACGGCTTGTGGCCGATCGGCCACTGCCATGCCCGTCCACGAAATTCAGACGCCGCCATCGCCGACTGACAGCGCCACATCAACCCCATGTAACTCCGAATCCATTCATCCATTGCAAAAACTCCATTAATAAAAATTGTAGACCTACATGCCATCTACAACTTTGCTTTAAGAACCATCATCTAATTCTCACTGGTTAACAAACTACATTGCTCCAAAGTAGGTACTTTGAAACTGAAAATTGTCTCAAAACATCATTTTGTTGATACTTGTGAGATGTTTTTGAGCATGCTATGCACTGAATTTGACCTTGACCCAAAAATAAAAGTTGTTACCCTAGTCAAGTACTACAACTTTTATTTAGATTACATAGCCATGCAAAGAATCTAAGCTACTGTTCAACTTTGGTCAAACTAGCATCATGGAAATGGCATTTCAAATAAAACCAACACTTAGAAGCAAAATTGGCCTAGGTCATGAATACAAACATTGTTCCATTTACCATCCTAGATGTGTCTAAGGTGTTTTCATGACCTTATAACCATCTCATACATTAGTCATACATGATTGCATGCATAAACACATCTATAAATCAACATTTCATGTGACAATGTATAAGAATGAGATGAAATTTCATATGCTAATGTTCATGAATGCTTGGATGATACTTGTGCTCATGAAATGCAAATGTCAATTGCAAAGCTTAACACTAGGGTGTTACAGGTGCCTCAGGGTCATCTCAGTCAAGGGCTTCCATGGTAGCAAGGCCACAATTCCGTCTCCCAGCACCTAAGTTTAGGATTCCCTAGAAGAACACCTATTCTAGCCAATCTCAGAAGGTATTTCACACGGCATTCACCATTGCCCTGCCCAAGGGTAACATAGGCCACGGAAGCTCAACAGGACCAAGAAGTAACCAGCCATGCTTCAATTGCAATTAGATGGGCCATTGGTCCAAGGAGTGCCCTTATCCCAAGAAGAGTGGAAATCAAAACTAGGGTAACCAAAAGCAGGCAAATTCTAAGGCATGTCCTGGGTACGTGCACTATACAGCTATGGAGGAAATTCCCGTAGGGGAAGTTGTTAATGCTGGTATGTTCCTTGTAAACAAACACCCCGTAAATGTTTTATTTGATTCTGGAGCTTCGCATTCATTTATGAGTCAGACATTTGGATCTAAGCATGATCAGAAGATAGTGGTCATAGACAAGGGTGGATATAGTATAAGTTTAGCTGGGGCTACTATTTCCACAAACCAATTAGTCAAAGATGTACTCATCTCCATACAAGAGCAGGAGTACACTATGGATCTTATAGTATTGCTAGGATTAGCCATAGATGTGATATTGGGCATGAAATGGATGACTGGGCAAGGAGTTCTTATTGACACATCCACTCAAACCATTATGTTGAGGGAACCTAAAGGGGATGGTGCTTTCCTAGTGCTACTTCCCAGAAGTTTTCATCTTCAAAACTTGTCTTGTGCCATCCAAACCACTACTCTCAGTGATATTCCTATAGTTTGTGAGTTTCCAGATGTATTTCTAGATGAGTTGCCTAGTTTGCCGCCAAATAGGGATGTTGAGTTTAAGATTGAGTTAGTGCCACGTACAACACATATCTTAAGAAGAACCTATAGGATGCCACCCAATGAGTTAGCCGAACTTAAAATTCATCTACAAGAGCTTTTGGACAAAGGTTTCATTTGACCTAGTTCATCTCCCTAGGGTTGTCCAGCCTTGTTTGTGAAGAAAAAAGATAAATCATTATGGATGTGTGTGGACTATAGGCCTTTTAATGCCATAACCATTAAGAACAAGTATCCTTTGCCACGTATTGATATTTTGTTTGATCAATTGGCAAAAGCAAAGGTATTCTCGAAGATCGATTTGAGATCAGGCTACCACCAGATTAAGATCAGGCTAGAAGATATACCTAAAACAACTTTCTCCACTAGGTATGGCCTATATGAGTACTTGGTTATGTCTTTTGGACTGACAAATGCTCCTGCCTACTTCATGTATTTGATGAATTTGGTATTCATGCTCGAGCTTGACAAGTTCGTGGTCGTGTTTATCGATGATATCCTGATTTACTCCGAGAATGAGGCAGATCATGTAGAGCATCTAAGAGTTGTCTTGTCTAGGCTGAGAGAGCATAAATTGTATGCAAAGTCTAGCAAGTGTGCATTCTGGTTGAAGAAAGTACCTTTCCTAGGTCATATATTATCTGAAGATGGAATCTCTATCGATCCATCTAAAGTACAAGAGGTCATGGATTGGAAGGCCCCGACTTCGGTTCATGAAGTTCAGAGTTTTCTAGGGCTAGCAGGCTATTATCATCATTTCATTCTAGATTTTTCTAAGATATCTAAGCCATGACCAGATTACTTCAGAAGGATGAAAAGTTTAATTGGACCCCAAGTGTGAGGCTGCTTTTCACACTCTGCGAACCTTGCTAACACTACTCCTGTTCTGGCACAACTCGATATTGAAAAGTCTTTTGATGTGTTTTGTGATGCATCAGGTATAGGTTTGGGGTGTGTGCTCATGCAAGAAGGTCGAGTTATTACCTATGCTTCTCGGCAGTTGAGAAGGCATGAAGTCAAGTATCCTACACATGATTTAGAGCTTGCCGCAATTGTCCATGCATTGAAGATATGGAGACATTATTTGTTGGGAAATGTATGTCGCATATACACTGATCACAAAAGTCTCAAATACATCTTCACTCAACCTAAACTGAACATGAGATAGCGTAGATGGATAGAGCTAATTAAGGACAATAATTTGGAAGTGCACTATCATCTAGGAAAAGCCAATGTTGTAGCAGATGCACTTAGTCAGAAATCTCATTGTAACACCTTAGAAGCCTTGTTAGAAGATGGGTTTAATCTATTGCATCCTATTGTGCTACACAACATCACTGTCAGTTGTTCACTTGAGAGCAAAATCATAGAACTAGATAAGACAGATGTAGGTGTGTTTCACATAAAGAGAAAGATGAAGGATCAGGAAACCAAACATTTTAGGTTAGATGAAAGAGGTGTGCTATGGTTTAAGGACCGACTTGTGGTACCGAAAGACCGTGAACTTAGAAATCAAATTTTAGATGAAGCTCATTCATCCAAGTTGTCTATGCATCTGGGTAGTAGCAAAATGTATCAAGATTTGAAAAACCATTTTTGGTGGACAAATATGAAGGAAATTGTAGCCTACGTTGCTAGGTGTGATGTGTGTAGCCGAGTGAAGGCAGATCATCTAAAACCTGGTGGACCGCTCCAGCCGTTGTCCATTCTAGGCTAGAAATGGAAGGAATTAAGTATGGACTTTATTACAGGCCTCCCGGAGACACAACAAGGTCAGGATTCTATATGGGTCATTGTAGTTCGCCTCACCAAGTTGACACATTTTGTACCGGTTAACACAAAGTATCACGCTGGGAAGTACGCTGAGCTGTATGTTTCTCAGGTCGTGAGGTACCAAGGATCATAATCTCAAATCGGGGACCACCGTTTATAGCTCGCTTTTGGGAACACTTGCACAAGGCCTTGGGAACTAAACTAATCAGAAGTTCAGCATGCCATCCACAAACCTTCAGGCAGACCGAGAAAGTGAACCAGATCTTGGAAGATATGTTGATAGCTTGTGTTATATCCTCCAAGGGATCATGGGAGAAGTGGTTACCTCTTATGGAATTCTCGTACAATAATAGTTAACAAGAGAGTATCATGATGGCTCCTTTTGAAGCACTTTATAGCAAAAAATGTAGAACTCCTTTGAACTAGGTAGAACCCAGGGAAAGGAGGTACTACGGTATCGATTTTGTCAAAGAAGCTGAAGAACAAGTGCGTATTATCCAACAACACATCAAAGCAGCCCAAGACTAACAAAAGAGTTATGCTGATAAAAGAAGAAGACCCATAACCTTTGAAGTGGGAGATTATCTGTACTTAAAAGTTTCACCCATAAAGGGTGCAGAGATTTAGAGTAAAAAGGAAGCTTGCACCCAGATATGTAGGGCCGTATTAGATTATTGACCAAAAGGGAAAGGTTGCCTACAAGTTGCAACTTCCCCCCAGAGATGAGTACTATTTTCAATGTATTTCATGTCTCTCAGCTGAGAAAATGTCTTCGCGTACCTGATGAAGCCATTGAACCCACCAATATTAAGCTCCAATCAGATTTGATTTATGAAGAGAAACCAATCCGAGTGCTAGAAGAAATGGAAAGAGTAACCTAGAGCAAAGTCATTAAGTTCTACAAGGTGGTGTGGAATAACCACAGTAAACAAGATGCCACATGGGAACAAGAAGATTATCTAAGTGAGGTTTATCCCACCTTTTATGAAAAATGGTAGGTCTTTCAAATCTTGTCTTGAGATTTCTACAAGGGGGAGGGCCTGTAACACCCTACTATTAAGCATTGCATTTGGCACTTGCATTTCATGAGCACAAGCATCATCCAAGCATTCATGAGCATGAGCATATGGAATTTCATCTTAATCTTTACATATTATTACATGTGATGTTGATTATATACATGCATATGCTTGTGACCATGTGTGATCAATGCAAGAGATGGTTGCAGGGTCACAAAAACACCTTAGACATATCTAGGATGGTAAATGGAATAGTTTTTGTATTCATGACATGGGCCAACTTTGCTTCTAAGTCCTAGTTTACTCATGATGTCATTTTTTCCATGATTCTACTTTGACCAAAGTTGAACTATAGCATAGAGTATTTGCATGGCAGTGCACCCTTAAGAAAAATTGTAGTTCTTGGCATGGGTAACAAACTTTATTTATGGGTCATGAGCTAATTCAGTGCCTAACATAGTCAAAAATAGCTCCAAAAAAGCAATCAAATGTTGTTTAGGGACTTAGAAATTTTGCTAAGTCTAAAGCTGGTTTTTTGTTTCAAAGTAGCTTACTTTGGAGCATTGTAGTTTGAAAACCATGCGAATTAGAGGAAGCTTTGTAAAGCAAAGTTGGAGAGTACATGTAGCTCTACATTTCCTATTAAGGGTTTTTCATCAACAAGAGCTCGTTTGGGAGTTACATGTGCTTGAAGTTCCTCCATCAGTCGGCCATCGTCGGCTTGAAACCGTGCAGCAGCAGTGCAGTAGTGGCCGACCGGTGCCAGGCCACACGCGATGCATGGCGGCCGCTCGCCGGTGTCGGCCCAGTCGGTCATGCCAGCAGGGGGAGAAAAGGGATGCGAAGCCGCTGCGCTCGCTCATTCTCACTCTCTTGCTCTGCTCTCTCCCTCTCGCTAGCTCGCCGAGTAGAGCCGTGCTCACTGTCATCGCCGCACACCTCCACCGCACTCACGTGCCACCACCGCCACACCTCCATCCAATCCATCACGTGCATAGCTTCACCGTGAGCCACTCTACCTCCCCGACCCGCCATTGCCACCATTCGAGCCCAGGTAATGCGACATTTCACGTCGTCATTGCCTCCATGGCCATGGAGCACAGCCGAGCTCTGAGCTCACCATGGCCAGACCTATCTGCTGCTCCTCCTACCTCTTTCTCCCTTGGTCCATCATCCCCTTAGGTCATAGATGCTCATGTCGTCATTTATTTAACCACTACCGCTGCCACCACATGGGAAAGTGCCGCCGCATGGAGCGCGCTCGCCATGGCAGGGAGCTCAAGCACGACGCGGCCGGCCCTCGTGAGACCCCACCTTCCCCCTCCTATGTTTGTTTCTGAGCTACCATGAACCCTAGTGGCTACCCCAAAGATGGAGATCCTCCACTGACCGCCGGCTCACTAGAACGAGATGCACCGCACCATCGTGATATCGCCGCCGTGCCACCATGCACGCGGTCGAGCTCACCGATGCTTTGCCGAACCCTAACCCTAGCCCTAGGTCATCAAGTAGGTCACCCTAAAGCCTTAACCGAGCTCGGGAGAGCTCTGCTTTGCCAAGAACGGCAATGGTGCCGCCGCATAGCCATGCTCACCGCCGCCGTGTTTAACCGTCGTAATTGGCCCAATGACCTACACTACTAGACGCGGGTTAACGAGGGGAGCACGATGGTGGTGGTGGTTTCGCTGGAGACCTCGCCGTTGATGAGTTCTCGCCGGTCGAACACCGTGCCCTGCCTTGGTCTCACTTGCACGTGGGTCCCGTTGACCCGCGGGGCCTAGCTATCGGCGCCTGGGTGTGCTATGTCGGGTGTACATAACATTTAGGGTTTTGTTTGTTTTTCTTTATTCTTTTCTAGTTTTGAATGCAAACTTTGGAAATTCATAACTGGAGCTAAGGTTGCCAATTCGAGTGAACCAATCTTTTTTGGATTCATCATGAAGTGTACTATTTGATAAAAATATGAAACTTGTTGTTTGGAGTAGTTTTCTTTGTGAATTAAATTAAGTTGGTTAAATGCTTTTAAAATGGCCTTTATCTTGTAAAATGCATAACCTGAGTTAGGGAGGTGCTAAAAATGTGATTCCAATTTTGTTAGTCTTGTGTTGACATGCTCTAACTAGGAAAAATACTAAACCTATAGTAGGCATACTAGAAATATGGTCTTCCTATTTAACCTTGATTAATTGCTAGTTTCTAGTGAAAATAAATGGGGTAAAAATACATAACTTATGATCATGCAAATTTTTACATAGTGTTATGGTGCTAGGATGAAAGTAAGAAAAATATAAAATCTATTGTTTGACACTTTTCACTAGGCTAAGCTATTTTTGCTAAAATAAGCCTATGCAACTTGTCATTTTTGTAAAGGTGGCTATACATATCCAAATGGTATGAAATTTGTATAGTAGACTATTGTAGTCATATGTAAGCTACTATAATTTTCTCAGAATTTATTGAGTAATGGAAATATTAATCCTTTAAATCACCCTATTATACAAGGAAATTAATAAATGTATATAAATAAATTAGTTGGGCTTAACTATGATATTTTCTGTGGTGCTTGTGATGATTATGATTTGTTGATATGAATAGTTGTGCTTAGAAGTAATTGGTGATAGGCAGCTAGATAATTATTCCTTATAATTCAACTAGATGGCTGCATGAGTAGTTTCTGTTGTGGTGACAAATTCATGATGATATTGACCTCTTCTGTGAAACTTGTTAATAACAACATTGTAGATAACTTGCTCATCTAGCTTGTACTAAAATTTCATAGTCATAGGCCTAATGGTTTAAGAGTTATAGCTATTAGAAGTCTGTTGTCAGATTTGCTTGTCCTCTAGATAGATCTAAAAGATTGAATTGTTTGACCTAGATAGCTACTGAATCACCTTAAGATGATTAAAGGAAAGTTGTAGGAAAGTTTACAAGATTTCCATAAAGTCCAAGATTATGTTATTTTGGTGTATAAAACTCCAGTTATGGTCAAAACAAGTAGCTGTTGTCTTGTAGTCTCGAAAATGCTTTAAATGGATGCTTGTTTAGTTACTAGAGAGGAGATATGCACCTACTCAGTAAAAGAAAGTTAATATTGTTAACACCCTAATACCTTGTTGTTAAGGACATTTATGTTTATGCATCATATCATATCATCCATGTCATTACCTATGCATTCTTGTATCTTATTTTGCGCTCATGCATATAGGATTGCCAGAAGGAATCACACTCTTGGAGTTTGAGGCAGAGGAGGAGAATCAGGAGGCACCACCATAGGTAGCTTCTGAAAGCAAGGAGTAGGCTCCTAAGGAATTACTAGAGTGCCCCGATCACAGGCCTATCTCCTTTCTAAAAGGCAAGCCCCGGAGCATTTTAAGCCTCCTATGTTTTACACAATATCACTTGAGTCCTTTATGTTTTATGCATTAGGTTCTAAGAGTTGATTGGAAACACTTGTTGCGTAGAACTACCTTATCCAAAAATATACCTTGAGCCCTATGTAGGTCTAGGATTGAACATATGCTTAGCCATGCTTAGACCGGTAGAAGTCAGGTGATTTCTTGTCACCTGTGAGATATAGGTGAATACCGAAGCATGGTTGGCTATATTTGCTATTGTGTAAAATAACCATGGGATGTTATCAAGTCGAGACCGAGCGGGATCTTATATGCAATAGTGTTGGGTTGGCTATGTTGGTCCTATCTATGTCGATTAAGGACCATACCATTGTTGGAACTTCTGTCGAGATTGAATGCATGCCTCTCACTTAGCTGGCCGGATAACTCATTCCGACCGCGAAGCCAAGTAGCTCAACTTAGGTCAGGCCTTGTTTTGTCAAAGTGCGCACACTGGAGGTAGTAAGGATGTGAGGGGAGCCAAACATGAGCCCAAGGGTAGGGTAGTCCTGATCGTCCTGGCAACCAGTAGAGTCCTTGATTGTGCAGCGCTGATCGAACCCGTGAAATGTGTACCTGAGTTGTACCAAAGCAGACCTAAGGCTACCATGGATAGTAGACCTAGGTTTGTGTTAGGAATACTACCCAGTTGGTTGCAACCGATTTGAATCGCCGTCTCTCCCCGATAGTGAGAAACTTGACTAGCTCCAGCATCATAGTAACTAGATTATGGAATATGATGGTTATGCTGAACATGGAATTATTACACTAGCTATGGTTACTATTGTTATGCTACTAAATGATATACCACATGTTTGGCATAGGTTAGTTGCTAATATAGAGATGAATACCTATAATTAACATGATGACCGAATTATAAAATGTATGGCTGAATTAGTGGCTTTTTATGCAAAATATTGTCAAGCTAGCTCCACTTATAAAGCCTTGCATGATCCTTGGAGTTACTTTATTTTTGGTTTATGATGGGCAAGTCTAGCTGAGTATCTTCTTATACTCAGGGTTTATTTCCCCACTTGTTGTAGGTAACACAGTCTTTCATGGCAATTGTAAGAATTGCTTCTGTCCTGTTGTGGACGAGGAGTAGGCCCCGGGCAAGGTGCTTCTACTTATATATCTAATCTATGATGCTTTTGTGGGTTGTGATCATAGACTGGCAAGTATTTGAATAATGGTGTGAGATGTTGGTTTACAAACTACTTTGCTTCCACTACTACTTTATTTGAACTTGGTTTGTAATAAATTTAATCGCACTTCAGTGGATGGTAATGTATTTGTGAACTCTATGTAATATGTGGCATGTATGTTGAATCATGTACGATCTTGGTTCTATGTTGACAATGAATCGAGACCCGTCATGGTACTCGATGGACTACTAGGTTTATATTGGTTCAAGTATGAAAGTGTGACCGCTCCAGTGGTTGCCATTGTTCTTGTGCTCTTATAAATTGGACGGTTCTATTATAGGTATAGCCCCTGAGCCCCTATGTGATCCTAGAGGGGTTAGTCAGGGGGTCTTCTTCGTTCGGGAACCGTTGGACCCATGGCTTAATATACCCATATGTTAGGATCTCGTTAGGAGCCCCTAAACCCTTCGTGGCCTCACTTGGCGTGATGGCGATGAAGGGATGAATTCGATCTTTTGGTGACTGAACCCTCCTTGGTAGGGACGGCTTCCACTTACAAGGGTGTTGTGCCCCACTTGGGGCCTTCTTCTCTAATGTGATGGGCGTTGCATGGCTGTCGGGGCTGAGCGATGACGGTGCTGATCCCTTTGCGAGCCTATGTCGCTAGGTCTTCGACTCGAGCAAGGGCTCAGCGAACTCATCTAGGAGTTACAGTCCTTAGGTCCTAGGGTGCCGTCCTTTCTGAACGGGGCCTGCCATGAGTTGGGTGATCGAGAGCGTCTAGGCTCTAGCTAGGGGCCAAACAATCAACTAGAGCGCCACGCTCTTTTGAGGGCTATGGTAGCAGGTCCTGATCTTCTCAAGCCGGACTTCTAGGGGCGACCTTCTGTGGCCATAGATTGGGGTGTGGGGAGCACGTAGAGACTTGGATAGGGGCCCTCTAGGGAGTTGGTTGGTTTTAGGGGATGCTACACCCGGGCACCCATCGATCAGGGGGTTAGGTTGCTCCATCTAGGCAGCTGGCATAGCCCTCGAGGCCATTGTGGGGCCTCCATGCTAGCGAGAGTGGCAGCTTCTAGGCATGTCCCTTCTACTAATGCCTTGAGCAGGCAGTTGATGGCATGTAGGTCACCATGCCTGGTAGAGGAATTAAAGCATGCACCCCTGCGTCATCCCACTTCATCTAGGAGATGGGACGCCGGGGCCACATGGAGCAGATCTAGTGGAGGAGGAGCTATAGCACTTGGCGAGCGATCTAGACCATCGATGGTAGCCAGTGGGCCCAAGGGGAGTGGGATCCCCTCAAGTCCTACGAGGAGGCGTGCGCAGAGTGGGCGGCACGCGTGGTGGAAAGTGGAGCAGGGACTTGACTCATTGTCAGCGGTTCACTGACTCTTCCTTTACTATGTGGCCATCATTACGCAACCGCCCAGGGGCATGCTACGAGGATTGAGGAGATGCTCGGCCGGTTCCCCATTGATGGCTGATCAGAGGGCCTAGAGCCACTCATAGCGCAATGTTTGGGCTATAAAGGGGAGCCTCGGGGGATGCGGCGTCTTCAATCCCTTCCACCGGCGCCTTCTCTTCTTCTTCTCAGATCCATCTTCTTTAGTGGCGACGGCGACGATGAAGTGCGATGCTTCCCTCTGGGTGAGCCTACCTTGGTCCGCCAGGCGATTGCTTCTTTGAGGGTGGAAGGTCTCCAGCGAAGGGATGGCCACAGTGTTGCACGGAGGGGGGTGAGGGTCGATGCTGAGGGACGCTATCCTTTCCGCATGCACTGCCACCCTCGGCACTTCCCCGACCATGCGCACTGCCGTGGTTCTTCCCCATAGTCTTTCTCTAGAGGGTCGAAGAAACCCAGCGATGTGGATCGCTGGGGCTTCCCTCTTTTATTAGAGGAAGAGCACCTTGTCCATCATGGGGGGCGCTAGCCATCACAAAGCTAGAGCTTAGGTGGGAGAGAGGATGCGGCCAGGGCCCAACTCTCTCCCTCCAATCCACCTCTCATCATCACTGTTGTTGCAGAGCTGCTCCTGCCCCTTGGGTCGAGGAGCATCATCTAGGTCTCCCCACGCTTATCAACGAACTACACACCCCTAGCCGTAGGTCGGTCAGGGTCGGGCAGGCTGGCATGGCCAATGCTGCCACGCGGGTGGTTCTTAGAGTACCATTTTTTGCCACCATATATTGTAATTGGGTCATTCCCAATTAATGAAATGAAATCACTTTCGTTTGTAATCCCATTTTCTCTCAAGTCATGCTTAGAGGCTTTGTCCCTCATTGGGATGGGTTGTCACGATGATGGCCTTAGTGGCCAAGACCACCGCGCCCATTCTGCTAGTGGGTAAGTCTATGAGAACCCTGGGTTTACTGTCGTTCTGTGCCCTAGTCATGTCCCTAGAGGGGAGATCCTTAGCTTCCCAAATGAGCCGCTCGTATAGTTCTCAAACCCGTCTGTCAGTTGTCAAGGGCTTGCTGCCGCCCTCATTAGGCCAACATGAGTGGTTCTAAGTCAGTACTTGGACATCGTTCGTCTCGATGGTCGGGGCGCTTCTGGGTGCCCCAGCTATAGCCGTGTGGGCTCATCTCTCGAATGTCCCTTGCACTTTAGGTGCTTTGGGTGGCCTTGAAGCTCGCTGGGCTAGCCTTAGAACCCTTGGCGATGCCCCTTCTAGGAGGGCCCCAGACCATCGTGCGCTAGGGTGGCCTGATCCAATGAAGGATCGGGAGAAAGGCAGGTACCTACAAAGAAAATAGAATGGACACAAGAGAAGGGGAAGATGACATAGCAGGTAATGCAGCGGTCAAGGCCATTCCGTTAGTGCCTTGCCATTCCCTCGCTTGGTTCTCTTGCTCCATCCGTCCCATCCTCGCCTCGCTTAGGGGCCTTCTGCGGTAGTTCTCCTTCATGAAGGTCAGCAGGTGGTTAGTTCAGTTGATCCTTAGGTGCAGCCGACCTTCTGCTATGGTCGCTTAGGACAAAGGAGACAATTATAGAGACAAGTGAAGCAAGTGGGTCAGGATGACAAGACTTATCTTGTTTTTTGTTATTGAAGAGGTAGGCCAGCGAAGGAGGTCGGCAAGCGGGTCATAGCTCAGGAGATGGTGCTTCTGGGCGGATGGCTCGGCATTGGCCTTCCCTCATAGGGAAAGGTCAGAACTCACCTCGATTGGGTCAACCCCTTCTGGGGGGTGAGCACCTAGATGGAAAGGCCAACTGAGCGACCGTTGCTGCTAGGAGCCTTGTCTGCCTTGCTGATGCTAGGTTGGCCAAGCACCACTACTGCCTTGGCTGCTTCCTCCACTGGCGCCCTTCCTGCATCGTGGCCAGAGCCATTGGGATCATAGGGGGTGATGAGCACGGCCGCTGGGGTGATGCAGTCCTGCTTGCAGTAGTAGGCTTGCTCAAAGCTCCCCTTGATAGTGTTGACCCCCTTCGGGCCATGCATCTTGAGCTTAAAGTAGGTGTAGTTGGGGATGGCCATGAACTTGGTGATGCATGGTCGACCGAGGAGGGCATGGTAAACATCGGGGAAGTCAACCACCTCGAAGGTGAGTGGCTCCTTGCGGAAGTTGTCTGGCTAGCTGAAGGTGACATGGAGCCGGATGCGCCTGAGGGGGACGGCTTCCTTCCCTAGCACAATCCCGTAGAACTGTGCCTTGCTAGGGCACAGGTTGCTATGAGGGATGCCCATTTTGTCGAGGGTGCTGGTGTAGAGTATGTTGAGGTCGCTGCCCCCATCCATCAACACCTTGGTGAGGCATATGGTGCCCACGATCGGGCTGACCATGAGCGGGCACTACCCCAGATGAGGGACACTGTTGGGGTGGTCTTCCTGGTTGAAGGTGATGGTTGTCTAGGACCATCGGAGCCACATCAAAGTGGCAAGGGTGTGAACAGCGTTCACCTCCTGTTTAGTGATATGGTGCTGCCGGTGGGATTCATAGGCGTGGGAGCCCCTGAGGATCATGAGGCAGCACTCGACCTTTAGGAACTCATTGTCTTCCTCCTAGGTGCCTCCCACTAGGTCACTGGCCTTTAGGGAAGGTGTCTGGGCCTTGCCCTATTGGCTGAGGGTGCCATAGATGTAGCCCTTCATTGTGGCGCAGTCCTTGAGAAGGTGCTTTGCCTGCCCCCGTGGAACGGGTAGGGTGCCTTGAGCACCTTCTCGAAGTGTTCAAGGCGTATGCCTCACCTGTGGGGCTAAGGTCTGGTGGCACGGTCAGGCATGGTCACCATCTCATCCCCACGACGCTTCTAGTCCTTGTTCCTCCTATCACAGCATCACCGGGACGAGGCGGGGTCATCACTGTCGTCGCCTCCGCTGAGGTGACCAGCGGCCTTGGCCTTGCTGCTGAAGTTGGCCTGGACTACCTCCTCGCTGTTGGAGTACTAGGTGGCAATGTCTAGGAGCTCACACATCATGCGCGAGGTCTCACGACCGAGTGCATGGATGAGTGCCTCGCAGGTCATGCCGCAAATGAAGGCATTAATGACACCAGCATTAGTGATTTTGGGGAGCTCATTGCACTTCTTGGAGAAGCACCGTATGTACTCCTGGAGGGTCTCATCGCACCTCTACCTGCTGTTGTGGAGGTCCCATGAGTTTCTAGGCCGAGTGTACGTACCCTAGAAGTGACCGATGAAGACCGAACGTAAATCGCCCTAGCAGCGAATGCTGCCAGGCTCGAGCTGCTCAAGCCAAGCTCTGATCGAACTCGATAGGAGTAGAGGAATGTACTAAACAACAAAGTCATCATCGAACCCCCTAGCCTTCATAGCGAGGCAGTAATCCTCTAGCTAGTGATCTAGGTTGGTCTCACCATCGTACTTGGAGATGTGCGTCAGTGGCCGAAAACGCCTGGGGCAGGGGGCCACCTGGATCGCTACCCCAAATGTAAGGGGGCCAAAGTGATCCAGCGCGGCACCCCCACCCCACTGCTCAGGGGTATGGTACTACACCTGAGCGTGGCGCCTGGCCTTGATGGTGTTGCGGACATCGTGGTCATCGCTGATCCAGTGGCGCATGGGGAGATGCCTATAGCAGAACCGTCCAATTTATAAGAGCACAAGTATAATAGCAATCACTGAAATGATCAAACGATCATACTTGAGCCCATATAAACCCGGTAGTCCAATGAAATCACAAAGGATCTCAAACCAACCAACATAAAAACCAAGATCGTACATGATTCAACATAACAAGTCACATGTTATATCACAGTTCACAAATGGTTCACAACTATCTCACATACATCGGAGTTCACATAGTTATTACAAACCAAGTTCAAATAGCAGAAGCAATGTAGTTTGACATCAACATCACACTTAGTTCAAATACATGCCAGTACCATGGTCATTTCCAGCAAAGGCATAACAGAGAGGATGACTTAGTAGTACCATGCCCCATGGTTTAGTCCTCATCCACGATAGGATGAAGGCAACTCTTACAGTACCCATGATACATCATATCATTTGCAACAAGAGGGAATAAACCCTAAGTACGAGAATGTACTCAGCTAGACTTACTCATCATAAACTACAAATAATATGACACCAAGGAGTATGAAAGGCTTTATCGGTAGAGTTAGCTTGACAACATTTTGCATAAAGCTTAAGTAACATAACTTGGAGATTTAATATCTTTAGCCTCAAATTGAATATCTATTCAATTAAGCATCTCTAGATTAGAACCTATACTAGAGCAATCATGTTATTAAGCTAACAAGCATTAGTAACCATATCCGGTGTATTAATTTGAGCATCATCATAACCATCATGTTCCATCAATTAATGCTACGTTGCCGCTGCTCAGTCAAGTTCTCACTATCCGGGAGAGACGGCGACTCGAATCAATTCCAACCAGTTGGGGAGTTATTCCTAACACAAACCCATACTTCCCCCATTAGGGTCGCATCGGGTCACCTTTGGTACAACTCCAGTATAGTCGTGGGTCCGATCAGCGCTACACCCTCAGGGATACTACCAGTCTGCCAGGAAGTTCATGCCCGGCCTACCCTTGGACTCATGCCACTGGCTCCCCACACATCCTTACTTCCTCTAGTGTGCGCACTTTCACTTATCGGGTCCTGGCCTGAGTTGAGCTACTCGGCTTCACAGTCAGAACGGTCTATCTAGCCAACTAAGTGCTAGGCATGCATTCAACATGACATGAGGACGTACAATGAATCGGTCCTTAACCGACACAGACAGGGATAAATAGGCACCAAGACCTCCATGCCTTTTTGCTTCTCTATCACAATCCCGCCCGGTCTCCTTTTATACATCAACACATGGTTATTTCCACGATAGCAATTATAGCCAACCGTGACCAGATATCTACTTATATCTTGTAGGTGACAGGAAATCACCCAACTTCTACTTGACTAAGCATATATTCGATCCTACACCTACAAAGGATCCAAGATATATTTGTCTAGACATGGAAAGTATATGCAACAAGTGGTTCCAATCAACCCCTAGTACTTAATGCATCAACATAAAAGGACTCAAGTTGATATTTAGAATACATAGGAGGCTTAGAATGCTTCAGGGCTTGCCTTTTAGAAATGAGGAAGGTTGGTGGTTAGGACACTCAGGAAGATCTTCCACATTGACTCCTCCTTCCACCTGAACCTCCTGCACCTAGGCTGCCTACTACTCCTCCTGATGCTCGAGTTTGAACTCGAGTAGCGTCACTCCTTCTAGGGAACCTATTGCATGAATATGCACAAATGAGTATCCTAAATGCACAAGAGATGAGATGACATGATAAAGTGTATACGCATGAGCATGATTGATAAGGACATGGGCTCCATACATGTGACCATGCTTGGATATAGAGGCTGAGGAGATCAGCAAGGGTGTCCTAACCGAGAAGGAGGCCCGAAGCTCATCCGGTTTGAGTCAACATGGTTGAGGCCCAAATCAAGTTCTAGCCCATCTCGGGTTCCAGGACTAGTATGTCATAAAACTAGTCACACGGGCACATTCGGGCTCTATTTTCGATGATCCACATATGGATGGAAAGCTAATTAGATAAGGAAGCAATGCAAGTGGTCTCACATCAAAATCCCTTTGAAATCAACGAGAATCGTCGAAACAAATCAGCGTCTAGAATCTACCAGGGTGATGCGACACCGTCTTTTAGTCCGTTGGACTGTGTATCATGTTTGGGCCCATTAGGGGGCGCGTCCAGGGGGGTGATGTCCGGGGCTCTATAAGTAGTAGCCGTCACTCTCCTTAGGGTTTGGGTTTTGTTTAGTTCTTGATTTCCTCGTGAAACAAATATCATTTTGCTGCAACTGTGCCTCCAAGGCCGCTTATCGTGAACTAGAGCCCTAGTTCTTGATCTTGTTCGTCAGTGGCGATTAGTCCTTTTGAATAAAGACTTGAACTCCTTCTCGTTATCATAAGCCTCATATTTATTTGCAATTTCAGATTGCATTGATCCCGTTCTTGCTTGTGTTCTCGATTCGCTTGTAGGAAAGCCTTCTCGGCGAGGTCAATCGCGTTTGCGTGGTTGATAACCAATGGAGCAGTGGTGTAACGGTTGTGAGGGTCCGAATCAGTCTTGGTTCGAAGCCTAGATCATAAATGTCGAGTCTCCACCAATCAACGCTATCATACCTATCAGAAGATCGGGCCTTGTCTACATCAAATGGTATCAGAGACCTTGTTGCCCGTTAGGTGTAACTTTGTTTTCCCCGTTAGATTGTTACTGTTTTTGCATTACCTATAGTCCACAAAAAGCAAAAAAAAAATACACTGCCACATATTCCCTATCCTATAGCCTCATTGTGCCATGCAATTTCTTCTCTATTTCACGTTATTGAGTTCGTGTCCTAGGGCATCTTCTGGTTGCTGGTTTTAGATCGTTTTTAGTCCAGTTTGTGTTTTTCCCTTTGTTTTTCATCATAATCCGTAAACACCTTCAAGTCTTGTGGTGTTTCATTTGTATCCATCAAACCCTAGTCCACGCCATCTAATTTGTTACACTTGTGTTCACTGTTTGCATCTATCCATAGCTACCGCAAATAACTTTTGCGCGCATTGTTCCCGTTTTGTCCTCTAATTCAGAGTCAGTTCTAAAAACTGGTCTAGTTTTCGTATACGAACTCAGATTTCGATGTTCCATATATCAAAATCGATCAGAAAATTTTTTTGGATCCATCTGTCCCCTACTTTGCTAGGTTCAAAAAATTTTATTTTGGCCAAAAACTGGTCACAAGATCCTCTTTTCGTGGTCACAAGCTTTTTGTCAATTTTGAGCACGTCTTCTAAATTTTCCACAGGGCACGCCTTTCACTTGTTTAAGCTCATATTTTCTGTGGTTACTTCTTTGGTGCTCCTAAGAGAAAAAATATCAAAAAAATAAATAGAAAAAGTCAAAGAATCCCAAAAAAACAACGACAACCCAAAAATAGAGAAAAAAGAGAGGGGCAAAAGTGGAACAATATCTAGAGGAGCACATAGAGAGCGTCATTTGAGCTGTGTTTGTGTGTGCTAATTTCTGCCTTGTTCCTAATCATATTCCTGCTGTTCACATCACTTGATACATCTGGTACTTAGAACGTGAGTAGGCCAGCAACTAAGACAAGTACTCAGGATACTTATTCAGCTTTGCTATTCAGTTGCGAATATTAATATTCTTTGCTACTATTTTGTGCCTATCCAAGCTCCACTTTCTTCTAACCAAGTATAGGTTCGCCTTGCAACTGTTACACTCAAGCTACAATGGTATCACAGTCACCGACTGATTGCAGCGCCTGTTGCTTTGGTAAGAACACTTGTAAGACCATGGTAATACACTTGAGAGTGTAACACCCCAGGTGTTTGTCACTAGTTAAGCAACGGGTTTAAATTCAACCATGACATGTTAAGTGGTGTTGGAGATGTCAAGGTCAAACCTATGGAAATAAGCCCCAACCTAAACTCGGATATTGCACCCTTGCTTTACATATAGGCCCTTTTCAAGATATATGCTTGGCTGGTGTTATTGGAATATCTTCATGTGTCTCACATCAATATCCATCTATATTGATCACTGGAAAAGTTTCATGAAGTTTGGAATCAAAAAGTCACATGAAATGATAAGTTATATCCTTATTGGAATGACTTTACTAAGTGCTTGAATTGCACTATTAAGTGAATGGAAATGTAGGTCATCAACCAAACCTTGCAACCTTGCCCAAATGACTCTAGATGAACTCTACAGCAAAAGTCATGAAACGTTCATATTGGGCAAATGCCAAGAAAATGCTCGAATGGGTCAAAAAGGATAATCTAAGCTTTATCGTGATCCTACTTTGGTCAAGGTAGAACTATAGGTTCTATGCAAGCTTTGATGTTGGACCTTAAATAAAAGTTGTAGTTCATATTATGTAGAAGAAACTTTGTTTTTACACTAAGACCTAGATCAGCTTGGAAATAAGTCAAACAGAGACCACAAGATTGAATTTACTGCAGTTTTCAGCGCTTGGAAATATTCTAAGTCTGGAATTTCATTGACATCAGCGTTGGCATTCCGCGTTCTCCAAATTTTTCTACGCAACTTGAGTTAGTCCAAAAATAAAAGTTGAAGGTTATATTATGGAGAAGAGCATATAAAAAGTTGGGCTAAGTTTGACTCCGTTTTGGTCCTCAATTTTGCGTTTACTTAACCGCTATCAAGGCACCGACACTGTCATTTTGGGGCTTAATTAGCCACTAACCTGCAGCCCTAATAGCCAATTACCCTTAACGAATGCTGGAGAGGACTTAGAGATCAGCCACTTTGCTTAAGGTGCCTAGAACCGAATATGCCTCAAAGATGCCCAAAACTTGGTTCTAATGTGGCCACGTCGTCGCCTGCCAGGTGCTCTGGGAAATTCCCCAAAGGGGGAGCGCGTGGCAGCCATGCAGAGCTCGCGCCTCACCATGGCCGCGCGCCGCTGCCGCGTGCCCTGCCTATTGTCGCGCTCCTGCTCCTCCATAACCGCGCTCCCGTGCGGCCCTCGCCTCTCCATCGCCCCTCTCGCTCCCTGCCTCTCACTCGCAACGGCCGCCATGGACGCCGCCATAGAGCTCCGCGGCCACCACTCCTCCTTCCCTTGAGCCCCCTCTGTCTCTCTCATGCACCGTGGTGTCTTTGCCTGCGTGCGCCGCTCCTTATCGCCTGTGTAAGCCTGCTGCTGCCGCCATCGGGCCACCGCCGGCGCGCTGTGCTGCCATGGCCGCTCGCTCATGCGTGGCCGAGCCACCTCAGCACCAGCCCAGCGCCAAAGCCGGCCTCTCCTCGGCCGCACAGTTCGGCAAGCCAGCCCCCCGCCGCGCCGCCACGCCGGTCACAGACACGACCGCGGAAATCAAGTTGTTGTCGAGCTCCTATGTTCTCAACTGCGACCAGGGACCTCGCGCCAGAATTTGATGAAAGGGAGGGGTCTAACTGCGAAGTCTGTGACTCAAATGAATAGTGCCGATAAGGACCTATTTGCAGTAACTTTGCTGAATCTTTGGAAATTCATAGTAATTCATAGGAAATTCGTAAAATAGCAAATAAGGACTTTTTGGAATCCTTGTGAAATTATCTATGCATTAGATCTATAATATCGCATGTTTTAGTTTCAATATTTTGCGGTAAAAATAGATTTGTGCACTAAGGTTGTAATGCTAGTTGAATTTGTTATTTTCCATAACTACAGATCTAGGGCTCCAAATGAAGTGAAATTTTTGTGGCATGCTACTCATGTGATAGTTGATGTGTGGTTAAAATTTCATGAGTATTGGATGAAGTATGAGTGAGTTATTTGTTTATCTCGCTCTCACATGATTTCTTGCAATAGCAAATTGTCTTTTTCGTAGAGGCAGCTATACTTAGGCAAATCGCATGAAATTTGTACAGTAGACTATTGAGAGAATATGTGAGCTACTGTAATTTTTGTCGAATTTATTGTGCATTTTTGTTATATGTTCATAAATACACCTTGATGTCTAAATAAATTAAGAAATGCTTTAAGAAAATTTATTTAGAGGTGAGCACCATGCTTTTTGATGTTCTTTAGTCATGTGTGAAATGTTGGTAAAGTTGGTTTTGCCCAATTATGAATTTGCAACATAAGTTAATAATTATTTTCTTGCCGATGTGGTTTATGGATAGATCTGGGAACTTGGTAAAGTTCTTCATGATAATGTGCTTTGTTGTGAAACTTGTTTATACAAAAGTTGTAGATAATTTATGTATCTAGCTGCTGTTAAAATTTGGTATCATTTGACTCAGTAGTGTTTGAGTTACAACTGTTTTAAGTTAGAATACAGGATTTGTTGCTCTCTGTTTTGTATGAACCAGTTTCTGTAAAGGTATAATTTCGACCTACTTAACTTGGGAATCATGCTGTGATGGTTATAGATGAAATGTAGATAATTTTATAAGCTTTCCAAAATGTCTTCTTGCAAGTCATTTGGATTTGTGTAACTCCAGTTATAGCTAAATCTTGTAGCTGCTGTTTGCATGTCCAGAAATTGGCAGATTCCAATTATAGTGTTTGCTTGTATATTGTTAAGTGTGACTTATGCCTTGAATGATGACTAAGTTAGAGCACCTGAGATCTTGGGAAACTTGTGTCATGCTTGGTATTGTCGTCTTCTTTGCCATCTTAGCATGATAGATTGTGTGATGTTTAAGTTAAGCATCGCAAAGTACTTAAGTGTGTTAGTGTAAACTATGCTTGTCTTGCTTGCTATTTTGTGATGCGTCTCATGGTACTATTCTTCATATTTATGCACTTGTATATTGCATCTCATCTAGGTATGCTAGATGCACCATGTGAAGGATGAGATGTTGGAGCCAAACCCGAAGATTTGGTTTGGTGGATATATCCCGAAGATGGAAGGACTAAGCAAGTGCCAGGACCGAAGGTGTCACCAAGACGGTGCAAGCTAACTGAACTGACTTGTGTCAAATCCTAGGCAAGCCTCGGAGCATTCTAAGTCTCCCATGTTTTTACAAATATCTTGAATATCTTTTATTGTTGATGATGCATTAAGTATAGGAATTGGTTGGAACCAATTGTTGCATTATATCCTTACCTTGTCCAGATAAAATCCTGTGAATCCTAATTATGTGTAGGATCGAATGATGCTTAGCTATGCATAGACCAGTAGAAGTCAGGTGATTTCCTGTCACCTGCGAGATGTAGGATGAGCTCTGGTCACGGTTGGCTATATTTGCTATCATGAAAAAGAATCATGTGTTAATAATGAAAAGAGACCGGACGGGATGACGGTAGTGCAGCAACAAGGCATGGAGGTCTTGGGTGTGAATCTATCCCCGTATGTGTTGTTTAAGGACCGATACGCTGTACGTCCTCATATCATGTTGAACGCAGCCTAACACTTAGCTGGCCAGATAAGTCATTCCGACCGCGAAGCCTAGTAGCTCGACTCAGGCCGGGGATGCAAGCAGTGGCGTGCATTCTGGAGGTAGTAAGGATGTACGGAGAGCCATTGGCATAAGTCCAAGGCGGGTTAGAGTCCCGAACAACCTTGGCAGAGTGGTTCTCTGAGAATGTCGATTTGTTCGGACTCGCGGCTCCTAAATCGTACCAAAGGTGACTCGTTTGTGACCCTGACGGGGGAAGCAGGGTTTGTGTTTAGGAATACCCCTCCAGCTGGATAGGAATTGATTCGAATCGCCATCTCTCTCGGATAGTGAGAACTTGACTTGAGCAGCGGCAACGTAGATTCACTAAATTTAAAGATATGGTTAAATGATGATGATGATGATGATGATGATGATGATGATGATGATGATGATGATGATGATGATGATGACAATGAGCTATGAAATACCTGATATGGTTATTATTGTTTGCAACTTAATCAAGTGATTGATTAGTACAGGTGCTAATATAGATGGTAGGTAATGGCTAAAAGTCACTGCTAGTACAGGTGAATAATGCTAATGGTTACTCAAGCTTTTATGCAAAAAGGTTGTCCAGCCAGATCCACTAAATTAAGCTATGCATGATCCTTGGTGTCATTTGTTTTGGTTTCCGACGGGTAAGTCTGGCTGAGTACATTTGAGTACTCAGGGTTTATCCCACCATGTTACAGGTGGAGTTCTTAGCCTGTTGAAGATGGTGGTTAACCGCCGGTGGGCTCGGTGATTCTATAGTTACTTCTCATCTATATGCTTTTGTCGGATGATGTCACTTATGCTAGCAATATATTTGGAACTTATATTAATGTAATCATTTGAAAGCTATATTGTTTTCACTAAGCGGTTTTGAAACCCAAACTTGTACTTTTATTTGTGAACCCTTATGTAATATTATTATTTCCGCTGCAACCCTGTGTATGTGATGTGTATTTGCTTAATCACGCGATCTTGGTTGTGATTTTTATTTACCGAGGTCTTTCGGGACACTCGGCGGACTACCGGGTTTATATAAGTGAAAGTATGTGTGTGTCAACGTGTTAGCGAGGACAGCCATACTTGATCTTGTATAAATTGGGTGGTTCTGTTACAGAGTGTGTGACTTTACTCCTTGACCACATCCTATAGTAGCTGATAGGAAAATACATACTTGTGTGTTTTCTTGTTTGATTCTAACAATGACAGGTTGTTCGTATCCACCAACTTATGATGGTATAGGTGCTGATGAGTACATGGAGTGGGAAATTGCCATAGATAACATATTTGCTACTCGCTTTATGTCTCCAAGGAGGAAGGTAAAAAATGTAGCTAGTGTTTTGCGACATTCTACTTTATCTTGGTGGGAGTCTTTAGATCCTTTTGATAAACCTCAAACTTGGAATGGTATGAAACTCCTTAGTGAGAAACCTTTGTTAATCCACCTCCTATTTTGACTTCATATGCTGAGGTGCACTATTTAGAGGAAGAGTCTATTCTTATTCCTCTTGCTATGACTAACCTTCTGCAGGATAATGTACATAATCGAGAGGATGACATGGAAGAAAATCAGGAGCTCACAACCTCATATGCAAATTCAGAACTATCACTTCATAATGCACCTATTACTCCTGATGAGAACCCAGGTAATGCCCATGGTGCCACACTCACAGAAGGTGAGAATTGTTTAATGTACTAAATTTTTCCACAAACCATGCTATCATAGAGAAATTGTTAGTGGAACCCTCTCTTGATTTATCTTTGTCCCATGATAATTTGCTTGATATTCCTTGTGATAAAGATGAATTGGTTGATGATGCTTCAGTTTTACATGTTTTAGAACCAACCACTTGTGCTGAAAATAAACATGATATTCGTATTGCTACTAAAACTGATGAGCTCAAACTGTTGTCTTCTTTACATACTTTGGGTTACATTGAATTTGATGTTTTCTGTAACCTAGATTGTTTGGAGGAGAGCCTTTTTAAATATGTTGATTTGCCTTGGTTTTCTAAACACACATATCATGTTATTGACAAATATAACAACAAAGGATAATATATGATACATTGAGTATACGTTCATAGTAATATGAATTCTTCTTTTGTTGTACAAGATTATGATTGTTTAGAGGGCAGCCATATTAATACAAACATTTTCTCATGTTCCTCAAAGAAACAAGTTCACTTCCAAGAAGGGGACCATTGTTGGTTGCTACCTATGTCTACTAGACCATCTATTCCTGCATTGTCTTTGGTTAGTTCTAATCTTTTGCAGGATAGTGTTGACATACATCGTGTGCATTCGGATCATGGAGTCTACATGCTTGCTAAAATTTTTATGCGAGATGACACGCTAGAAACTTGGAAACATGGTCATGTTCCTTCTCACAATTATTTCAGTTCCCTTTGTCTTCGCAACCCCATTCTCCTTTGTGTTGTGCAGGATCAGTTTCAAGCACAATCGACGCCGAGGATGGCTTTTCATCAAGAAAGGGAGGATGGTAAGGACATGAGCTCCATACATATGACCATGCTTCAAGATAGAGGCCGAGAATATCAGTGAGGGTGTCCTGACCGAGAAGGAGGCCCAAAGCTCATCTAGTTCGAGTCACAAAGGTGGAGGCCCAAATCAAGTTCCAGCCTATCTCGGGTTCCTGGACCAGTCTATAATAAAACTGGTCAAACGGGCACGTCCGGGCTCCGTTTTCAACGATCCACATATGGATGGAAAGCTAATTAGATAAGGAAGCCAATGCAAGTGGTCTCACATCAAAAACCCTTCGAAATCAACAGGAATCATCAAAACAATTTAGCATCCAGAATCTACAAGGGTGCTACAACACCGTCTTTTGGTCGTTTGGACCATGTATCATGTTTGGGCCCATTAGGGGGCGCGTCTAGGGGGGTCACATCCGGGGCTCTTTAAATAGCAGCCATCACTCTCCTTAGGGTTTGGATTTTGTTTAGTTCTTGATTTCCTCATGAAAAAGACATCATTTTGCTGCAACTATGCCACCAAGGTCGCTTGTTGTGAACCAGGGCCCCAGTTCTTGATCTTGTTCGCCTATGGCAATTAGTCCTTTTGAATAAAGACTTGAACTCCTTCTCATTATCATAAGCCTCATATTTATTTGCTATTTCAGATTGCGTTCATCCTGTTCTTGCTTGTGTTCTCGATTCGCTTGCAGGAAAGCCTTCTCGGCGAGGTCAATCGCGTTCGCGTGGTTGATAACCAATGGAGCAGTGGTGTAATGGTTGCGAGGGTCCGAATCAGTCTTGGTTTGAAGCCTAGATCATGAACGTCGAGTCTCCACCAATCGACGATGTCATACCTATCGAAAGATCGGGCCTTGTCTACATCAATGGTTATCCGCAAGATGTATGATAAGTTTAACATTCGTTGACCAAGTAGATGTATAACTTTCTTCTAGTTGATCTTTTCTTGAGTAGGTGCATATCTCTTCTATAGTATAAGAAACATACACTCACCAAGTTCTAGTAACCTAAGGTAAAGTTGTTCATCATTGGTAAGAGGCTTGGAACCTACAGCTAACAACTACTCAATTAGCCTAAGCATCTACACAAGCATCACATAAGACAAACAATTACAAATTTGACTTAGTCATTTCCTAGACTGTAAACAACAACTAATTATTTTGGCCATATCTGGATTTCAACTCAGCCACATACTTTGATCTTGGACTTTCTGGAAAGCTTATAAAACTGCCTACAACTTTCTTACAGTCATCTCAAGATGATTCAATGGCTATCAAGGTCAAATAAAGCAATTTCCTAGATCTATCTAGAAATTCCAAGAATAAGCATTCCTAGAGACCAACTTCCAACAGCTATAACTATCAAATTATTTGGCCTATTGCCATGAAAATTTAACCCAAGCAATATAAGTAAGTTATCTACGACTTTGTTATTGATAAGGTTCACAGCAAACATCATTTTACCCATGCAATTTACTTAACAACAGAAACTGTCCAAAACAATCACTACAATTAAATTATAGAGCAATTAATATTTCACTGCATACGAGCAATCAAATTTGGGCACAACCAATGGTACCAACAGTTCATAGACGTCATATACACTTTAGAAAACATAATGATCAAGCCTAAATAAATTATTTAAATGCCTTTATTAATTTATTTGGACACTATGGTGAAATAAGGAGCATATATCAAAATTGTACAATAAATTCTAAGAAAATTATAGTAGCCTACATATGACCCCAAAAGTCTATTATACAAATTTCATGCTATTTGGATAAGTATAGCCATCTCTACAAAAATGACAATTTGCATAGGCTTATTTTAGCAAAAATAGTTTAGCCTAGTGAAAAGTGTCAAACAATAGATTTCATATTTTTATTACTTTCATCCTAGCACCATAACACTATGTAAAAATTTTCATGATCATAAGTTATGTATTTTTACCCCATTTATTTTCACTAGAAACTAGCAATTAATCAAGGTTAAATAGGAAGACCATATTCTAAGTATACCTACTCTAGATTTAGCATTTTTCCTAGCTAGATAATGTCAACACAAGACCAATAAAATTGAAATCACAATTTTTGCACTTCCCTAGCTCAAGATATGCATTTTACAAGATGGAAATAAATTTAAAAGCACTTATCTAGCTCAATTTAATTCCCTAGAAAAATATCCCAAAAAGTTGGTTTGATATTTTTACCTAATATTACACTTCATGAAGAATCCAACAAAATTTGGTTCACTCAATTTGGACACTCGTAGCTGTAGATATGAATTTTTGAAGTTTGCTACAAAATCTAGAATAATAAATAAAGAAAATCGAATTTCAAATTGAGCTCAGCTGCTTGGTGCACCCGGTCCTGTGTACCCACTGCAACTAACAGCGAGGGCCCGTAGGTCAATGGGTCCCACCCATCAGCGACATAGGAGCAGAGGACGGCGCTGACCCACGAAAGCTCACCGATAGCGACGTCTACGGTGAAACCCCAGGCACCATCGTGTTCCTCTCGTCAACCTGCGCCAAGGGGTACCCCAGGTTGGGTTGGTGGCTCACCGGAGCGAGCTCACCGATGAGCATGGCGGACGACAGTGGTCATGCGGTGGCACGCCGGTTATCTCCGGCCATGCTAGGCTCCATCGAGAATGGCCCTACCTCTATGGTGACCTAGCACAGTTCTAGAGCAAGATCTGGCCACGGTGGAGTAGTGGGGGAGCCTTACTGCGTGCATGGTGGCACGGCGGCGCCCAGCACACATGGCATGGCTCTCCATTCTAGCTAACCGGTGGTGAGAGGTGGGTCTCCATCTTTGCGGTAGGAGATAGGGTTCGTGGCCCTACATAAACATCTTTGAGCAGGGGATGGCGAGAAATAGGGGCTGCTAGCCGCGGCGAGCTCGAGCTCGTGGCCATGGCGGGCACAGCAGGAGCGGCGGTGCGTTCCTATGAGACGGTATAGTAGCATCGACCCTAGATCCGGCCTGAGTAGCAGTGACCTAAGGCAAGTATGGACCAGAAGATAGGAAGGCGAGAGATGCAGTGGAGCGGCCTGGCCATGGCGAGCCAAGAGCATAGCGGTGCTCTGGTGATGTCGTAGTGGTGGAAACGGACGTAGGCCTTTACCTTTGGCTCGAACAGCGGCTCTACTGGGTCGAGGTGGTAGAGCAGAGCAAGGTGGAGCTATTGGCGTGGGCGATTTGTAAATGGAGCGGTGAGGGCTATGCGTGAGCTCGGTGAAGCCAACGGTGGTAATGGTGCTCGGCTTCGCCGTGATGAGAGGGAGAGAGAGCGAAGCGAGGCGAGTGAAAGCCAGTGGGAGTGAGCAGTAGGGGCATGGCCCTCTTGTCCTAATGTTGGCCTTACTAGCCCAGCCATCGCTGGCGTACAACCACCATGTGGCAGCCATGGCCTGGTGCAGTCGGCCACTAACGCCGCACGCATTCGCAGCCATCAGGCTTTGATGAACTGGGTGACAGCGCGACTTCCTCCACCTCTATCTCCTAATCCATTTGCCCTTTGCAAAAACTTCATTAACAAAAGTTATAGGGCTTCATGTAAACTCTAACTTTGCTTCTATGGGTTTGGTCTAGATCGCCATGGTTTTCAAACTACAATGCATCAAAGAGGGGTAGGATGAAACTGAAAGTCATTCCAAGACAGAAAATTTCTAAATCCCAAAACAGTATTTTCTTACTACTTGTGAGCTATTTTTGAGCATGCTATGCACTGAATTAGGTCTTGACCCAAAAATGAAAGTTGTTACTCTAGTCAAGTACTACAACTTTGCTTAAGGGTGCACTGCCATGCATGCATTCTAAATCATAGTTCAACTTTGGTCAAACTAGTAACTTGAAAATTGGAGTTTCTAGAATAACTATGACTTGGGGGCTGTTTTGGTCCATGTCATGAATACCAAACTTGTTCCATGTACCATCCTAAACATGTTAAGGTGTTTCTATGGCCCACAAGCATTTCATGCATTTGTCACACATAATGGCAAGCATATACATGCATATAGCTATCAAGACATGTAACAAAAGTAAGGTGATTGACATAATACTTCATATGCTTATGCTCATGGATGCTCAAATGATGCTCATGCTCATGAATGCAAGTTCCTAATGCATGCTTAACACTAGGGTGTTACAACGCCGAGGAGAAAGGTCCCACCTTCGCTCCTACCGAAGTTTGGCACTCTAGGTTCACGATGTGTCAGAGCTGTTGCCGGAGGTGTCACCGCTGCTTCCCCCTGCACGTGGGGCATGAGCATCGGAGCGGTCCCCATTGGGAGTAGCCATAATCTGGGATGGCCAGGAGAGCGCAGCGTAACGCCGAGATGACAAGTTCTTGGCCTACTGCTCCAGGGTGACACGGAGGAGCCACTTGGCCTCATTCAGTCGTTCATTGGTCTTTGGGTCTAGCGTGTTAGAGATGTCTTCCAGGCGATAGGCGGCAGTCGCCATGTTGTACGCTGTGTGGGGGAAGTAGATGCCGCTGGGAGCCCCTATGTGAGCATCATCATTGTCGCCAACAGGGTGCGTGGCTTGTTGCCACACAAAGTCCTACCTTTGGCTCTCGAGCTCTGCCTCGGTAGCCTCCATGTCCACCTGCCGAGCTCACAAGCAGTCCGCATTCTCCTAAAGGTAGACCATGTAGCTGTGGGGACTCTGGTCCAGCGGTGTGAGCCTAGATGGCTCCTTAGGCAGAACCTCATTCTTGATGTGGTAGCACATGTGGGGAGGGGTGTTATAGTCAATGTCATCGGAGTCATACTCCAAGTCATTCCCTAAAAGGATCTCAAGAAAGGTTTGCAGCGACAGGACATTGTTCCCCGCCATGCCGGAGAGGATGGCGTTTCATGGCGCCTCATGACTAATGAGGTGCTCTAGCTCCATCTGGAAGGATGCCGTCATGTTCTGGATCCCAAAAGGTAGGTCTAGGAGGTAGGGCCAGAAGCGATAAGGCGGTTGGAGCACCTCACTGGTGGCAATCTAGTGGTGGACGTTGGCCAGCATGTAAAACATCTAGCGGCAGTCCAACACGATGGGTTCGGGCCCAAACCACGCTAGATCTATCGGGCCAGGACCTCGAGATATGCTCCCAAAAGTCTCGGTGGAGTGGGAGACTCCAGGGGCACGCTACCCACCAGTGCATCCTAGTGGAGTTGATGAAGCTCACCATAGCAGTTGGTGACATAGGCTAGGCTCACAAAGTTGAGAACTTGGCCTAGAATGAAGGCGCCGGCCATGACGAAGAACTCGTCATGGAAGTGAACACCACAATATGGGTTGGTGCCGCTCACTTCAGTGACGAGGTGAGTGGCTCCAGCCACCGTAGAGCCAGAATCACACTTGACGCTGCCCTCTACCTGGCATGCCAGCTATCATGGGGTTGGAACCACGACAAGCATTATTGTTCGAGTCAGTGTCAGAGTATGGGTCTCCGGTGGCTTGGGTGGACTCATGAGCACAAAAATCACAGAGAGGACGCAACGATTTATCCTAGTTTGGGCCAATCGATGCCCTACGTCTAGCAGTTGATGATCCTTATACTCAAAAGCACCCAAAATTGAGGGGTTACAATAGGGTTGTAGAGAGATTTGGTAGGGGGTTAGCTTAGTGCTAATCCCAAGGTTGCCTCACCATCGGTGGAGCCTTCCCCTTATTAGGGAGGAGGAAGACGATGGAATGCGGTGGAGGAGCTCTCGGTGCTCCTCCATGGGTTGCCTTGCTCTCAATGCTAAGTAGAGGCTAAGGAATGGAATGGAATGGAATAATCTATCTTCTGATGATCGTCCCCCTAGGTCTGACCTTATCCCTTATATAATGAGATAGGTCAGGTACATGGTGGTTTGGGGGAACAAGTCCACTATCTACATGCGCTGAAGTCAAGGAGGGGCTTGCAGTGACACGCTATGGACCATGGCGGTGTCGTGTAGCTGAAGAAGCCTTGGGCATCATCCGATTGCTCTATTCTAACACCCTGCATGTCAGACTGTGTCTGCTTGAATCAGCCTCCCCTAGGTGGACCTTCTGGAGTCTACTTGGTAATGAAGGAGGTCGGCTCCAGGGGCTAATGCGTGGGCCTAGGAGCCCCCAGGCCGTTGGGAAGCTTTGTCTTCTTGTGTCATGCCCCGTGCGTGACCTTGTCGGCAAAGCGATCGACAATGCCATGCCCAAGGGGCAGCGCCGGGGAGCCCTCGAGCCTTGATAGCTCGGGGCTTGTCTTCTTGTGCTTGGGCCTTGGCTAGCGTCATTGGTGGGGCAGGAGCCAAGGGCCAGACTGGAGCATTGGCGTAGATTGGGTGCCTTAGGGCTTGGGCGAGCCCTTGAGCCCCAAGCGAAGGTCACGACGGAGTCAGGCTCATACGGGCTTCTTCCCATAGGGTGTGTGCGAGCATACCCGATGGGTATAGCCCCCGAGCCCCTAGACGATCCTAGAGGGGTTGGTCGTGGGGTCTTCTTCATTCAAGAACCATTGGACCCGAGGCTTAGCATACCCATATGTTAGGATCTCAGCAAGTTGCCAATTTTTTACCAAGCAGGCTGACGTCCAAGCTCACAACCCCATCTGCATCCATCCATCATGGCCCTTCTCATATTGGGTGCTTGAGATGGTTGGGCCCCTTAAACGCACTCTAGGTGGCTTCGAGTACATCTACAAGTTTATTAAATCGATAGAGTACAAGCCACTCGTCACGTTCAACTCTAGCAAGGCAGTCGAGTTCATGCGAGATATCATGTACTGATTAAGCATGCCCAATCGGATCATCACAGATCTCAGCTCACCCTTCATGACCATTGAGTTTAGAAGTTGGGCACAAGACTATAGCATTAGTATCGACTACGCCTTCATTGCCCACCCATAGGCAAATGGTAAAGTTGAACAGGCTAACGGGCTATTACTAGCTGGATGGAAGCCCAGACTCTTCGATGAGCTCAAGGACTATGGCGACAAGTGGATTTATGATCTACCCAAGGTCATTTGGGGACTACGCACTCAACAGAGTAGAGCAATAGGGTATTCACCCTTCTTCCTACTTTATGGATCAGAAGCCATCTTTCTAGCAGACCTGATATCGAACTCTCCAAGGGTCAAGTAGTACGACGAGGGCGAAGCAAATGATACCTAGCAACTAGAAATCTACAGTTGTTGGTGGTCCTTAACCCACATTTTTAACCAAAAACATTTGTATAAAATCCATCCAAACAAACACCAAACTTAGTAAATAGGGTCTTACACTAACTTATTCCATAAGTTTTGGTGAGTTGATCAGTTTTAGGACATATACATGGAATACAAAGGAAAAGGTGCAATCCTAGGAAGCGTAAATCAAATCTTATGCAAAGCAACCAAGAGAAGGCCCACTCAACCAAAGAAACTGGGCCAAGCACCAACGTGGCTATGCTCCGGGCCCATCAAGCAAACCACTAGGTGAAGGCGGTGCTGAGGCGGCCCGACCAGGGTGCGGCCGCACCGCCACTGGCTCCCCTTGGGCCCATCTTTCATGAGGCGGTATGACTAATGCTATGGAGGTCAGTTGTGGTGGGGTTTGCCTAAAATAACCGAGCAAACCACCTATGGAGCACTATATAAGAAGCCTTCCCCCAACATTCAAAACAACACACAAGAGGAAGAGCACTAAAGAAGTAGAAGAGAAACAATACTCCAATGGGCTTAGGCCCTAGCTAGCTATAGAAGAATAGTAGGGAGAGTTGTGTGGGAGAGCTTTGGGGAAGTACCGGGCTTGTATGTGTCTCAGTAACTTGTACCTCAACAAACACGAGGTTTGTAGCTCAATGAGTATCTTAGTAAGTGTTTGTGATTCTTATGGAATTAAGTCTTTGATTAGTTAAGCTATACTCTTACTTGTTTGCGTGTTCATCGTCCATCCCCATGGCGGATACTCTAGTAGAGGGCCCTAATAAATATGGATAACCCTACGTGGATGCTAGAGTATTAGTCGATAGCGTAGACATGGTGTCTAGGCTAGAGGCTACATTTGTTTTCCCCATACTCCATGGTTGAGGGGTAGGCGCTAGGTGGTCATAGCCCTATCCATCCCTTGTAATCGCCCATGTCTGGGTATGACATAGAGCTACAGGCCGGCAACACTTGGCAGAATAGGTGTTCACTGGTGCCCGAAGTAAGCAAGTAGAAGTAGAGTTTATCTATCCTTAGACCCTAAACCATTGGAATCCTTCTCTACCCTTTTCAGCTATCCTTGTGTTGTCCTAGGATGACTTAGCTAGAAGAAATACCTCCCTTCCCTGTGGAAAATACGATACCCTAAATACTTTCGGGGTGAAAGCTACAACGGTAATTCTGTATGGTTGCGGATTGATTTCTGTAGACTTTAAGAAATAGCAATAAGCTTTCTGGCACTATTGTCGGGGAACGGTTGCTATTTTCTTCAAACCTAGTTCATCTTCGTATCTGTATCCTTTGTTTTTATAAAAACAAAAAAAACTTTTACCTTTTTCACCATGAACACAACTCCTATTCAAAAGCTTCCCACTTCAAAGGGCGAGTTCCATGAGCCATCACTTCCACCAAAACCAATCTGTTCATCTTGTTATGAACTCTGCCCTAGCTTGATAGCCATGGTTTGGGCACAACCCTTCTCTGGGCTTGATAGCGAAACCCTGTGCAATCACTTGCAAGAGTTCAAGGAAATGTGTTCGTGCCTGAGCATCTCGGGCATGACACAAGAAACTCTAAGGTTGAAATTGTTTCCCTTCTCTCTCACAGGGAAGGCGAAGCAATGGTACACATTTGCCATAGAAAGTATGAATGGGGACTGGGATGAACTTAAAGACAAGTTTTGTCTTGCATTTTTCCCCATGTCCCAAATCGACTCTCTACCAGGGCAATCCTTGACTTTGAACAGCACGAGAAGGAGTCTATAGGTGCAACCTGGGCTCAATTTTCAATGTTAATACAAGCTAGCCCATATTTGTCTTTACCTGATGGCGTGGTTTTGTGTCTCTTTTGTTTGGATCTCGACATAGATGCTGACCTATGCCTAGACGTGACTGCCGAATGTTGGTTTACACATAAACCTATGATGGAGCAAGTGAAGTTCCTTGAAAACCTCCTAAAAAGACACGCTTCCTTCATCATGGAAACTAGAACTCTCCAAGCAAAAGTCATGTCGAGAATTGAGGAGTCCTCAATAGTCGAATCCAAACTCATACCATCCCTAGGTTTGACTTATGAGCCCTCACCTGAACCACGGACACCGAAGGAAACAATGCTTCATCCTTCGGAGTTCCCTATCCAATTCGAGGATTATGGCAATACCTTGAAGTTATCATGGCATGAAAAGCACACAAAGGAAGTTTGCCCTAGAGCAGAATTGTAACAGAACCGACCAAATCATAAGAACGTAAGTACAAAAACAATCACCGAAGCGATCAAATTCCTGTACTTAAGCACCCATAATCCCGGTAGTCCGGAAATCACGAAGGATTTCAACCAACTCTCGACATACAAACCAAGACCATAGTGATTCAACATAACACATCATCCGTTACAATAGTTCATAAGTAGCATTCGGATTACATCCATCAGAGTGCGAATAAAATATTACAAACCAAGTTCAAATGCGCGGAAGCAACATAGTTTAGTACATAACTTCATAGTTTCAAATACATTGCCAGATATGAGTCATGTCCCACAAAAGCATTATCAGGTACGAGAACTAGTAGAGACCGCGCCCAATGGCCTAGTCTTCATCCCCAGCTGGGAGAAGGCAATACTTGCAGCAACCAAAGTAGAACTGGTCATCTGCAACAGGTGGGAGATAAACCCTGAGTACGAGAAGGTACTCAGCTAGACTTACCCGACAAAACCAGAAATAAAAGACACTAAGGATCATGCAAGGCTTTTGAGGTGGGCTAGCTTAACACAGTTGCATAAAAGAGCTTATGATTATAGTAACCAATTTAAACTTAGCATCAAGCTTATCATCATTACCTGTCCACTAGATTAGCACCTGTACTAGAGCACTCACTTATTAGGAGCAAACAATATTAACCATAGCAGGTATAATAAGGTTGTCATCATCATATCATCATTTCTGAACCATTATGTTATTTAGTGTATCTACATTAGAGATAAGCCCATCAAGTTCTCACTAACCGGGAGAGACGGTGACTCGAATCGAATTACAACTCAGCTGAGGGGGTATTCCTAACTCTCACCCTGGCATACTTTGCAAGCGTAGCCGTAGGTCACCTTTGGAACAACTCAGGAACCAAATTCACGGGTTCGATCAGCGCCAGCACTCTCAGGGATTACCCTTCTGCCAGGACGATCAGGACTTTTAAATCACCTGCCCTTGGACTCACGCCTACGGCTCCCTTCCGAGGCGCACTTTATACTTATCGACTCCCGGCCTGAGGTGAGCTACTCAGCTTCGTGGTCGGTCTCTAGACCTGGCCAACTAAGAGAGAGGCATGCGTTCAACATGAACAGGAAAGGCTCCAAGATTCAGTCCTTAATCGACACAGACGGAGTCACTGCAAACCGGCAAGCCTCCGTCCGGTCTTCATTTCAATTAAGACTGGTTCTTTTCCACGATAGCAAATATAGCCAACCGTGCCACATGTAGATTCCTATATCTCGTAGGTGACAGGAAATCACCCGACTTCTACCATGTTTAAGCAGGGCTAAGCACTACACGAGCCTGAGCTACATAGGATTCAGGGTATCAATATCTGGACAAGGATTGGATAACCAATGCAGTAAGTGTTTGCATCCAACACCTAAACTTAATGCAACAATATATATATGTAACAATAATACTGTAACTGCATTTCAGAAATTAGGAGGCTTAATATGCTCCAGGGCTTGCCTTTCACAAAGTTGCACGGACGGTGATCCGGGCACTCAACGGCGACCTCGTCTGGCACTTCTTCTGAAGGCTGCACCTCCTGAACCTCCGGGGTCGGCTGCTGCTGCTCGCTCGGTTCTTCGAATTCCAGTAGTGTTACTCCCTCTGGTATACCTATTGTATGCCGATGCATGAGATAAATATCATGGATGCATAAGGAATGACATGATGCTCATGATGAATGAATCACAGTAAGTGTTTACGAAAGCATCACTGGACACCCGTTTACCGAGTAAAATAGCCCTATTCAAATCACTTTAAGCATGTATCTAACTTAACTTAAAGAACAAGATCAACTTACCTAACTTGCATAACCTAAGATAAAGATGCTCATCTTCGGTTAAAGGCCTAACACCTAGGAACATTACCACAAACTTAGAAATAGTAAAGCATACTTAAAACAACAGTTAAAGCTTCATATGCAAACGGGTAGTTCCTTAATTCAATCACAACAAGAGTTCTACAAATCCAAATGACTTGCAAGAGGACATTCTGGAAAGCTTATGAAATTCTCTACAATTCATTTGTAAACATCAAAGCATGATTCTTATGTTAACCAAATCAATTTCCAGTAAACCTAGAATCTGTCCAGAAATGACAGGGTTACTAACTTAATTATTTAATGATGATGCAAAAGCCTAATTTGACCAAACCAAGTTTACCAACTTGTTACACATACCAGAGGAACACTAGAAAGTATAATGCCAACTTCTAAATAAATCATTTAATATCCTTTTCTAATTTATTTAGTTAATTAGGTGATTAAAGCAACATATAGTAAAACTATTCATAAAAATCTACAAAATTTACAGTAGCTATCTCATGCTTCACATAGACTACCATAAAAATTTCAAAGCCATTGAGCAAGCAGAACTTGCTATATCCAAAATAACAAATGGCATGCCTATTTTTAGCATAATTAGGAAACCCTAATAAAAAGTGTCAAGCAACAGATTTCACATTTTTCCTAGCATCATTCTAGCATAAGAACCTTACTCACCAAATTTTACCTATACTGGATCTATAAAAAAATTATGAAAATTCACACAAGATCCACCTATTGATAAAAAGAAATTCTATAACTCAAAAACTACACATGCAATAGCTCTAAACTTTTAACCAGAGATTCTACTAAGAAATAATATATTACCCACAAAATTTCATCATTTTTGGACCATAGAAACTCAAGATAAAATTCAAACAAGTTTGCATGTATCCAAAAACACATTTCAAAGTCCTATTTAATTCATCCAGAATTTCTAAAACATGTGCTCATATAATATTTTTATTAAATACTAGATAATACTAGGAACTCAACAAAATTAGAACCATAACATTTGGATCTATATACTAGGAAATACATATTTTTGAATATCAACACAAATCTATGAAATAATAAAGCAAAACAAAATAAGGAAACAAATCACAGCCACTGTTGGGCCGGCCCGATGGAACAGCGGCTCATGACGCGTGTGCAAGCGGCCCAGTCACTCGGCGCAGCCCAGGTTGGCTGCCTCCTCAGCAGCGGCGACTGACAAAAGGACCCACGTGTCAGTGAGAGAAACAGGGGAGCGGAGGAAGACGACGGCGCAACTCGCCGCCGGTGGCTCCTCCGGCGAAGGCAATGGTGCCAACGTGTTCGCCTCACCCAAGTGGACATAGGGGAACCATCTATTGCAGCTAATGACGCAGCTAGAGGGGGTGGCGATGGCCACGGCGACGCTCGGCCGCGGCTTGACCGGCTCCGACGAAACTAAGGCGTCGCGGCCCTTAACGGTGACCCTATGAGCTTCCTTAGTGCTCCTTAGACCTAGTGCGAGGCAGAGGAAGGGATGGGAGGGTCACGGTGGCGGTTGTCCGCGTGGAGCAATAATGCCGGCGAGGTCAGCCATGGCGGCGGTGGAAGAACAGCGAGGATTCGCCCTTACCGAGGCTCGATTGGACCGACGGTGAGGTGGAGAAGGTAGAGAAGACTACGGCGAGGCTACAGGTGGGCTGGGCAACGTGTTTTCATGGTGGCGAGCGCGCACGATGATGGCGATGCGCGGTCAGCAATGGCGGACTGCTTGAGCTCACTTGCAGCGCGTGGTGGAGGCAAAGAAATGAGAACTAGAGCGGGCGAGTGCGTCGGGCAGGTGCGCGGGGTGCTCAAGACGCGGTTGACCGTGCCAGGGCGTCCACGGCACATGGCCTGTGCGCTCAGGCGAGCGGCGACGGGTGGCGCCACGCGGCCAGCAAACTCTAAACCGGTCGGCCACGACGTTACTGAACGTTTTCTGAAAAATCGCGATTCAGTGATCACCGACGATGACTGATAGAGCAGGTTTAACGGTGATTAGCTCCTAATCCGTGACGATCTAGACTATGCCATAGTTAACAAAGTTGATCATCTATATGTGAACTACAACTCCTATCATTGGAGCTCGAGCTGGTTTGGCTTTGTTAGGGAGATACAAGTCTCCAAACATTGGTACACGAAACTATACTTCACTTTAGGACTTAGAAAATTTGCTAAGTATGAAATCAGCATGGACATGTGACTTGTGGGCCATGTTTGAACATGTTCTAGCCATTTTCATGAGTTGGTCATAAAACAACTTTTGTTCCTTAATAAATTAGCTACAACTTTTGTAAAGAGTGTACAGCCATGCAAGATTTCTAAGTTGGTCTTTTGCAACAGTCAAACAATGACACTCCAAGGGTCAATTCAAGTCAAACCTTCACTTGAGGGCATTTTGGTCATTTTGATCTACATGAACAATGTCCCAACAAGTAACCTAAGTATAGTTAAGGTGTAATAGACCATGATCAACCATTTTACAAAATTGTTATACCTCTTCTAATGATCACATGTGATAAAGCAACTAAAACAAGCAATTCACTCATATGTTGCAATGCAATGTTTCACATGTTGCATGACTTTGTTGTTATTCTATATTTGTCACATTACTACCATGTTGCCATGTTTCAAGGTATAAGAAACTCAGGTTGCATTCACATGTTACCCATTACTATTCACAACACTCAAGTAGGAAACATACACAATTGGAAAATGTTGCATATGCATGTTTCGGTAACAAAGGCATGATGAGATAGATGATGCACATGTTTATGAAATGAAATGCAATTAGTGGAAGCCAAACACCTAGGGTGTTACAGCCCTCCCCCCTTAGAAAAATCTCGTCCCGAGATTTGGAAAGCATACCATTTAGTATAGAAAGTTGGATGATTTTCCTTTAAATAATCTTCCCGTTCCCAGGTTGCATCCCGTTCACTATGATTACTCCACACTACCTTGTATAATTTAACTACTCGCGTACGAGTCACTCTTTCTTGAGTATCCAGAACTTGCACGGGCTTCTCCTCATAAGAAAGATCAGATTTCAAGTTGACTTTCCTTGTTGCTATTCTCTCCTCGGGAATACGAAGACACTTCTTCAGCTGGGACACATGGAATACCGGGAATATAGCTCCCATCTCATGTGGTAGATCGAGTTTATATACTACTCTTCCACTTTTCTCGATAATGCGGTAAGGTCCAACATATCGAGGCTCAAGCTTCCTTTTAATTCCAAAACGCTTGACTCCTTTCATAGGGGATACCTTCAAATAAACATGATCACCTACTTCAAACTCAATAGGTTTTCTTCTCTTGTCAGCATAGCTCTTTTGTCTAGCCTGTGCGGCAGTCATATTTTTCTGTATAATTCGAACTTGCTCTTCGGCTTCTTTTACAAAGTCAATACCATAGAATCTTCTTTCCCCGGGTTCCACCCAGTTCAAAGGAGTTCTACACTTACGGCCATAAAGAGCTTCAAAAGGAGCTATTTTGATACTCTCTTGATAACTGTTGTTATAAGAGAATTCAGCGAGAGGCAACCAGTCCTCCCAAGAGCCTTTGCAAGAGATAAGACAAGCTCTAAGCATGTCTTCAAGAATTTGATTAACACGCTCAGTCTGTCCTGATGTTTGCGGATGATAGGCAGAACTGCGGATTAGATGAGTGCCAAGATTCTAATGTAGGCACTCCCAAAAGCGAGCCGTGAATTGCGGTCCTCTATCAGAAACAATGGATTTGGGTACACCATGGAGACGTACCACTTGTTGGAAGTAAATCTCAGCATAATAGGGTGATAGGTTGACTTGACCGGAATAAAGTGAGCGGATTTAGTTAGACGATCTACGATAACCCAGATGGAATCACAACCCTTTTTGGTAGTGGGTAATCCAACAATAAAATCCATACTAATTTCTTCCCACTTCCAGCCAGGAATAGAGAGTGGCTGCAATAATCCGGGCCTCATGTGAATAGCCTTGACTCTGCAACAGTTATCACACCTTGCCACGTAAGCTGCGATTTCTTTCTTCATCTTGGTCCACCAATAATACAGCTTGAGATCTTGATACATTTTACTGCTACCAGGATGGATGGACAATTTAGAAGAATGGGCTTCGGCCATAATTTGATTTCTAAGTTCTTTGTCTTTGGGTACCACAAGCCTATCATTAAACCAGAGAATTCCTTTGTCATCGACCTTAAAGTGCTTGGTTTCATGCTCTTTTCATCTTCCGCTTGATGTGAAACACACCCACATCAGTCTTCTAGAGTTCGATAATTCGACTTCTAAGAGAGCAATCCACAGTGATATTGTGGAGTACTACAGGATGAAGGAGGTGTGCCAGATGAAAATCTTCACTAACTAAGGAATTGCAATGGGCCTTTCTGCTTAAGGCATCAGCAACCACATTTGCCTTACCAGGATGGTAGTGCACTTGAAGGTTGTAGTCTTTGATCAATTCTAACCATCGTCGTTGATGCATTTTCAACTCGGGTTGAGTAAAGATGTACTTGAGGCTTTTATGGTCAGTATAGATGTTGCACACATTACCCAGCAAGTAATGTCTCCAAATCTTCAGGGCATGAACAACTGCGGCTAGCTCTAAGTCATGGGTAGGATAATTGACTTCATGTTTTCGAAGCTGGCGCGAAGCATAAGCAATGACCCGGCCTTCCTGCATAAGAACACACCCCAAACCGGTGCCACATGCATCATAGTAGACATCAAAAGGCTTTTTGATGTCAGGTTGTGCCAATACAGGAGCAGAGGTTAGTAAGGTCCGCAAAGTGTGGAAAGCCTCTTCACACTTCGGAGTCCAGACAAACTTCTCATCTTTTTGAAGTAGTCGAGTCATGGGCTTGGCGATTTTTGAGAAATCCGGGATAAAGCGACGATAATAGCCAGCCAATCCCAGGAAACTTCGGACTTCTGTGACCATAGTAGGTGCCTTCCACTCAATGACTTCTTGCACCTTCGTAGGGTCAACCGAAATTCCATCACCAGATAACACATGACCTAGAAAAGGTATCTTGTTCAACTAGAATTAACACTTGCTGAACTTAGCATAAAGCTGGTTGTCACGCAAGCGAGTTAAGACAATTCTCAGATGTTTAGCATGCTCTTCTTCATTCTGAGAGTATACAAGGATATCATCAATGAACACGACGACGAACTTGTCTAATTCTAGCATGAATACTGAATTCATTAGGTACATAAAGTGTGCCGGAGCATTGGTCAACCCAAAGGACATGACGAGGTACTCGAACAAGCCATAACAAGTAGAGAAAGCTGTCTTAGGTATATCTTCAGGACGAATTTTGATCTGATGGTAACCAGACCTCAAATCGATCTTGGAGAATACCTTAGCCTTGGAGAGCTGATCAAACAGAATATCGATGCGAGGAAGAGGGTATTTGTTCTTGACGGTAACAGCATTTAGGGGACGATAATCCACACACATGCGCAACGATTCGTCCTTCTTCTTCACAAAGATAGCCGGACAACCCCAAGGAGAAGAACTAGGCCGAATCAAACCTTTCTTCAATAGCTCATTCAACTGACTCTTCAGCTCAGCCAACTCATTGGGCGGCATTCTATAGGGCCTTCGAGAAATAGGAGCCGTACCCGGAATGAGTTCTATCTTGAATTCTACATCACGGTCCGGAGGTAATCCAGGCAAGTCATCAGGGAAGACATCTGGAAACTCACAGACAACTGGTAGATCCTCAATGGCTTTGGCTAGGGTAGCATTGGTTGTATTGTGGATAGAGATATCACGAGGTAACTGCACTAGAAAACCCTTCTTATCCACAGGATCCCTCAACATTACCACACGGGTTGATGTATCGATCAACACTCCATTCCCGCTCATCCACTTCATTCCTAGGATTACATCGATTCCTACCCCCGGCAGAACTACAAGATCTGTAAGGAACTCTCGATCCCCAATCTCAATCTTTACATCTTTAACTACTTGGTTAGTCATAATATTATTCCCAGCAGCACTAATACAATAACCACCCTTGACAATTGTAATCACATTCATCTTATGCTTAGATGCAAAAGTAGAACTCACAAAGGAATGTGAAGCACCCGAATCAAAGAGCACAACTGCAGGGTGATCATTAACAAGAAACTTACCAGCGGTGACCACTTCACCAGCAGGAATTTCCTCCACAGTAGTGTAGTGAACACGCCCCTGATGGACGTTTCCTTGAGCATTCTGCTTGGAAGGATAGGGACACTTATTTGCCCAATGACTAGGCTGGTTACAGTTCCAACACGGCCTGTTAGCTGGTGGGACATTGGAGCTGCCCTGCCCAGAGGTATTCTTTGGCAAGGAAATTGTGTACCCCTTGCGAAAACCAGTTTTAGCTTGATTCTTCTTCTGAGGTGGGCGGTACCGGACATTAGCATTGGGTGGACGGTACTGGGTCTTGGATACCATTGGTGCCTTAGACTGAGAAGCACCTACCTCAAAGTTTCTTTTGCGGTTCTTGGAAGCCGCATATACCTTATCATTATTCTCTTGAGTCAGGGTGTCACTGATAAACTCATTGAAGGTGACACACTTACAGTTGCCCATAGACTTCATCAGTTTTGGGGAAAGTCCCCTCTTGAAACTAGCTATCTTTTTGGCATCAGTATCAACGAACTCAGGAGCATACCTCGCCAGGTTGTTGAATGCCTGGAGGTATTCATTAAGACTCTTGTTGCCTTGGGTTAGCTTCATAAACTCGGTATGCTTAATGGCCATGAGACTAGGAGGGATAAAGTGTCCTCTGAAAGCTGCCTGAAACTGGCCCCAAACTATCTCAACGTTAGCAGGGAAGGTGGTCCTGTGATGGGTCCACCAGATGCCTACAGGGCCTTGGAGCTGGTGTCCTGCATATGTGGCCTTCATACCCTCAGTCAAACGGAGCAATCCAAACCTTTGCTCTATCGTGCTTAACCATTCATCAGCTTGTAATGGTTCTTCTGCCTCATGAAAGATAGGAGGCTTTGTGTCCATGAAGTCCTTAAAGCTGCTGTACTGGTTCGGCTCGGGTTCTTGGCGGACATGCCGATCCTCACGGTTAGCCATCTGGCACATAGCCTCAGCTAGCATGCGCTGACTTTCCACGACTGTCTGCATTAGCTCAGCTGGTGTGGGCGGTGGAGGAGGTGGTTGTTCCTCATCTCCCATGCTACGACCGCGACGAAGGTTATAAGCCATCTGCAAAATGTATAGCCAATGAGCACTGACGATGTGGAAATTTTTGTAGATGAATCGTATAATTATGCCAATACTGAGTCCAGTGGAGGGAATGCATTTATATATTCAACAGAGGCACAATCATTCATCACAATCACACAACTCATCAAGCGCATCAATTGACACATAAATGCGATGAACTTAACCAACAACGAGATCCATAGACCGCAAAGACAAAATTCATCACAAGCTCACATACGTGGAGCATAACACGTTCGATAGGTTACATCCAAGCCATAGTGGTTCCAAACTTACATCCAAAGATAACTTATGGTTCGATATTACATCCCAACGATTAACTTATTACAAAGCTACTCGTTCATGCATGAGGATCAACAAAAGATTAGCTCTAGCGCATTAGCTAAGTAGTAAGCTAAACTAAGCATCGTCCTCGGAGTCAGTGTCGAAGATCTCTCCTCCATCTTCATCACTAGCAGACTCTAACTCCTCATCTTCCTCCTCATCAGGTGGAATGTCCTCAGGTCCATTGACCTCCATGTCATCATCACCTTCAGCCATGATGACACCAGAGCAATCTCATCCTCATCATCAGGTGGCAAGAGAGGGTGAAGTTGATTGTGTAATAGGTGAACCTCCTCATGGAGATGGTCATTGTACTCTTCGGCAACTGCCACTTGCTGCTCTAGCTCCACCTGTCGCGCTCTCAACACATTCTCTTCGTGCCAGGCTTCATTCCTTTGGTTCATCACGTGAATCAACATGCGTTCCACGATTCATGGTGAGCAATCTGTCAACCTCCTCTCAACCTCAAGGGTCTCTTGGTCCCTTTCTGTGTTACTTGCTCCAAGCGGTGCTTGAGAGCGCATTCCTCTCAAGCAGTCCCGAGCTAGCTCGTCCTCACTTTTTTCCGCCTCAAGAGGCTCGGGGCGGGGCTCACGAGGAGCTAAACGGTGACGAGGCGCCCTGCCTCCAGTGGACTTGCGAGCAGTGAGTTTCGTGCGTGCCATCTGTAGCAAAAAGTTGCAACGTAAGGGGAGAATCATTTAAGGGATATAAAATTTAATTAGTCGAGACAATCATATTTTAAAGGAGGGAGTAATGCAAGAAATTCCATGTATGCTTGAACATGATGCATGCACGATCCGTACGTCCTCACAAACCTAGAAAGATTTAAAGGCTAGCGAAATATACGGTGGCATACATACGTTCTCTCGTATACGGTAGCTAGTCGATCTACAACGATACGTTGTTAGTGTACCTACAGAAAATTTCATTTCAGCCCAGTAATTTCCCAAATGCATAAAAGCAAGCAGTAAACTAAATACTTTCATACATACATCCCCCGATGCATATACTCTAGTATCACAGCTACCCGTCAGAGATACCCACATTTAAGTACTCTCATAGATACATGATTGAACATGTAAGTATGCGAGCAACCACAACTACTCTCCCCTAGACCGACGGTTGGATGGCCATGCTCTCACAACTCCCACTTACCAGAGCGTAGAGGTATTTTGATCCATACATTACCACCCAAGCGGATGGCATCCATACAATAGCATGTTGTATGGACGATGAAACAGAAACAAGCAGGAACCCCCCCAAGTTAGTACTTTAATAAGCCACCTAAGAGTCCTTATTTGGGCATAAGGGATATGACCACTGGCAATACTTAGTGTTTAATTTAGGATTTTCGCAAATACTTTTGTTTTAAATACACAAATGACATGTTTAGTGTCGAATCTTGCTCTGATACCAGCTGTAACAGAACCGACCAAATCATAAGAACGTAAGTACAAAAACAATCACCAAAGCGATCAAATTCCTATACTTAAGCTCCCATAATCCTGGTAGTCCGGAAATCACGAAGGATTTCAACCAACTCTCGACATACAAACCAAGACCGTAGTGATTCAACACAACACATCATCCATTACAATAGTTCATAAGTAGCATTCGGATTACATCCATCAGAGTGCGAATAAAATATTACAAACCAAGTTCAAATGCGCTGAAGCAACATAGTTTAGTACATAACTTCATAGTTTCAAATACATTGCCAGATCTGAGTCATGTCCCACAAAAGCATTATCAGGTACGAGAACTAGTAGAGACCGCGCCCAACGGCCTAGTCTTCATCCCCAGCTGGGAGAAGGCAATACTTGCAGCAACCAAAGTAGAACTAGTCATCTGCAATAGGTGGGAGATAAACCCTGAGTACGAGAAGGTACTCAGCTAGACTTACCCGACAAAACTAGAAATAAAAGACACCAAGGATCATGCAAGGCTTTTGAGGTGGGCTAGCTTGACACAGTTGCATAAAAGAGCTTATGATTATAGTAACCAATTTAAACTTAGCATCAAGCTTATCATCATTTACCTGTCCACTAGATTAGCACCTGTACTAGAGCACTCACTTATTAGGAGCAAACAATATTAACCATAGCAGGTATAATAAGGCTGTCATCATCATATCATCATTTCTGAACCATTATGTTATTTAGTGTATCTACATTGGAGATAAGCCCATCAAGTTCTCACTAACCGGGAGAGACGGCGACTCGAATCGAATTACAACTCAGCTGAGGGGGTATTCCTAACTCTCACCCTGGCATACTTTTCAAGGGTAGCCGTGGGTCACCTTTGGAACAACTTAGGAACCAAATTCGCGGGTTCGATCAGCGCCAGCACTCTCGGGGATTACCCTTCTGCTAGGACGATCAGGACATTTAAATCGCCTGCCCTTGGACTCACGCCTATGGCTCCCTTCCGAGGTGCACTTTATACTTATCGACTCCCGACCTGAGGTGAGCTACTCGGCTTCGTGGTCGATCTCCAGACCCGGCCAACTAAGAGAGAGGCATGCGTTCAACATGAACAGGAAAGGCTCCAAGATTCAGTCCTTAATCGACACAGACGGAGTCACTGCAAACCGGCAAGCCTCCGTCCGGTCTTCATTTCAATTAAGACTGATTCTTTTCCATGATAGCAAATATAGCCAACCGTTCCACATGTAGATTCCTATATCTCGTAGGTGACAGGAAATCACCCGACTTCTACCGTGCTTAAGCAGGGCTAAGCACTACACGAGCATGAGCTACATAGGATTCAGGGTATCAATATCTGGACAAGGATTGGATAACCAATGCAGCAAGTGTTTGCATCCAACACCTAAACTTAATGCAACAATACATATATGTAACAATAATACTGTAACTGCATTTCGGAAATTAGGAGGCTTAATATGCTCCGGGGCTTGCCTTTCACAAAGTTGCACGGACGGTGATCCAGGCACTCAACGGCGACCTCGTCTGGCACTTCTTTTGAAGGCTGCACCTCCTGAACCTCCGGGGTCGGCTGCTGCTGCTCGCTCGGTTCTTCGAATTCCAGCAGCGTTACACCCTCCGGTATACCTATTGCATGCCGATGCACGAGATAAATATCATGGATGCATAAGTAATGACATGATGCTCATGATGAATGAATCACAGTAAGTGTTTACGAAAGCATCACTAGACACCCGTTTACCGAGTAAAATAGCCCTATTCAAATCACTTTAAGCATGTATCTAACTTAACTTAAAGAACAAGATCAACTTACCTAACTTGCATAACCTAAGATAAAGATGCTCATCTTCGGTTAAAGGCCTAACATCTAGGAACATTACCACAAACTTAGAAATAGTAAAGCATACTTAAAACAACAGTTAAAGCTTCATATGCAAACGGGTAGTTCCTTAATTCAATCACAACAAGAGTTCTACAAATCCAAATGACTTGCAAGAGGACATTCTGGAAAGCTTATGAAATTCTCTACAATTCCTTTGTAAACACCAAAGCATAATTCTTATGTTAACCAAATCAATTTCCAGTAAACCTAGAATCTGTCCAGAAATGACAGGGTTACTAACTTAATTATTTAATGATGATGCAAAAGCGTAATTTGACCAAACCAAGTTTACCAACTTGTTACACATACCATAGGAACACTAGAAAGTATAATGCCAACTTCTAAATAAATCATTTAATATCCTTTTCTAATTTATTTAGTTAATTAGGTGATTAAAGCAACATATAGTAAAACTGTTCATAAACATCTACAAAAATTATAGTAGCTATCTCATGCTTCACATAGACTACCATAAAAATTTCAAAGCCATTGAGCAAGCAGAACTTGCTATATCCAAAATAACAAGTGGCATGCCTATTTTTAGCATAATTAGGAAACCCTAATGAAAAGTGTCAAGCAATAGATTTCACATTTTTCCTAGCATCATTCTAGCATAAGAACCCTACTCACCAAATTTTACCTGTACTGGATCTATAGAAAAATTATAAAAATTCACACAAGATCCACCTATTGATAAAAAGAAATTCTATAACTCAAAAACTACACATGCAATAGCTCTGAAATTTTAACCAGAGATTCTACTAAGCAATAATATATTACCCACAAAATTTCATCATTTTTGGACCACAGAAACTCAAGATAAAATTCAAACAAGTTTGCATGTATCCAAAAACACATTTCAAAGTCCTATTTAATTCATCCAGAATTTCTAAAACATGTGCTCATATAATATTTTTATTAAATACTAGACAATACTAGGAACTCAACAAAATTAGAACCATAACATTTGGATCTATATACTAGGAAATACATATTTTTGAATATCAACACAAATCTGTGAAATAATAAAGCAAAACAAAATAAGGAAACAAATCACAGCCACTGTTGGGCCGGCCCGAAGGAACGGCGGCCCATGACGCGTGCGCAAGCGGCCCAGTCACTCGGTGCGGCCCAGGCTGGCTGCCTCCTCAGCAGCGGCGACTGACAAAGGGACCCACGTGTCAGTGAGAGAAACAGGGGAAGACGACGGCGCAACTCACCGCCGGTGGCTCCTCCGGCGAAGGCAACGGTGCCAACGTGTTCGCCTCACCCAAGTGGACATTGGGGAACCATCTATTGCAGCTAATGACGCAGCTAGAGGGGGTGGCGATGGCCATGGCGGCGCTCGACCGTGGCTTGACCGGCTCCGACGAAACTATGGCGTCGCGGCCCCTAACAGTGACCCTACGAGCTTCCTCAGTGCTCCTTAGACCTAGCGCGAGGCAGAGGAAGGGATGGGAGGGTCACGGTGGTGGTTGTCCGCGTGGAGCAACAATGTCGGCGAGGTCAGCCATGGCGGCGGTGGAAGAACAGCAACGATTCGCCCTTACCGAGGCTCGATTGGACCGATGGTGATGTGGAAAAGGTAGAGAAGACTACGGCGAGGCTACAGGCGGGCTGGGCAACACGTTTTCGTGGTGGCGAGCACGCACCACGATGGCGACGCGCGGTCAGCAATGGCGGACTGCTTGAGCTCGCTTGCAGCGCGTGGTGGAGGCGAAGAAATGAGAACTGAAGCGGGAGAGTGCGTCGGGCAGGTGCGCGGGGTGCTCAAGACGCGGCTGGCCATGCCAGGGTGTCCACGGCGCGTGGCCTGCGCGCTCAGGTGAGCCTCTACGGGTGGCGCCACGTGGCTAGCAAACTCTAAACCGGTCGGCCACGACGTTACTGAACGTTTTCTGAAAAATCGCGATTCAGTGATCACCGACGATGACTGACAGAGCAGGTGTGACGGTGATTAGCTCCTAATCCATGACGATCTAGACTATGCCATAGTTAACAAAGTTGATCATCTATATGTGAACTACAGCTCCTATCATTGGAGCTCGAGCTGGTTTGGCTTTGTTAGGGAGATACAAGTCTCCAAACATTGGTACACAAAACTGTACTTCACTTTAGGACTTAGAAAATTTGCTAAGTATGAAATCAGCATGGACATGTGACTTGTGGGCCATGTTTGAACATGTTCTAGCCATTTTCATGAGTTGGTCATAAAACAACTTTTGTTCCTTAATAAATTAGCTACAACTTTTGTAAAGAGTGTATAGCCATGCAAGATTTCTAAGTTGGTCTTTTGAAATAGTCAAACAATGACACTCCAAGGGTCAATTCAAGTCAAACCTTCACTTGAGGGCATTTTGGTCATTTTGATCTACATGAACAATGTCCCAACAAGTAAACTAAGTATAGTTAAGGTGTAATAGACCATGATCAACCATTTTACAAAATTGTTATACCTCTTCTAATGATCACATGTGATAAAGCAACTAAAACAAGCAATTCACTCATATGTTGCAATGCAATGTTTCACATGTTGCATGACTTTGTTGTTATTCTATATTTGTCACATTACTACCATGTTGCCATGTTTCAATGTATAAGAAACTCAGGTTGCATTCACATGTTACCCATTACTATTCACAACACTCAAGTAGGAAACATACACAATTGGAAAATGTTGCATATGCATGTTTCGGTAACAAAGGCATGATGAGATAGATGATGCACATGTTTATGAAATGAAATGCAATTAGTGGAAGCCAAACACCTAGGGTGTTACAAGAATCGTCAAGGGAATGGTTAATGGAAGTGAAATGTTTTTCTAAAGCAATTCAGATTCTTTCACATTCCACGGCCATGCCTTGTTCGTTAAGGGGAACAAACATAGAAGCCCTACACAACCCCATAATTAGGACTAGTATCATGTTAGAATTCCTAGTGAAAAAACTTTTGGGTAACATGCCACTAGTCCTGACCAATAAGCTTTTCAAAAGTCCGTCAGGACCCTTTTTTGAATGTTGTGGGATTGTTAGGGCAGTGCCAATCATAATAGACAAAATTGAGGTTTTCATAGATTTTGACATCTTTGCCATCCTTGAGTTCGATCTTCTTATAGGCTACCTATTGGACAAACTTTTTCAAGAAAAATATCCCCATGGGAGCCTTAGTGAAAAGATTGGGAAAACTGCTTCCGCCACTCACCTAGAAATCCCAATGGCAGAGCATCTTCCCAATCAGGACCCATTCGAGGAGGTGAAGTTCATATCCCTATTCATTTCACATAGGTTTCCTTGTGAAACAGAACATCCTTCATCACCCTCACTTGAACTTAAGCAATGTCCCTCTAGCCACCAAAACGTTGTTCTCGATATTGGTCGAGATTCAACATTTGTCAGATTGTTTTGCTCCGACAATCTCCAACAATGTGATTGCATAGATGGAATCAGATGGTAGCACACGAGACACAGAGATTTATACTGGTTTGGGGCATGGTGCGCGCTAATGCCTACTCTAGTGGTGAGGCTGCTCTTATATTCGTATGCTCAATTACTGGGTTTGTTGCTCCTAGCTATGAGGTAGATGGAATAGGTGGAAGATGGATGATGTCGATCCTGAGCCCGAGGTCCCTACCATCCTTTATATAGGTAGGATAGGTAGGGTTATAGGGAGGGCGATTGGGCTAACAAATTGTGTTCCTAGTTTGTTACAACAGATTGATCCTAGCTATCATTCAGATACACCTGCCTTGGTTTGCCTTGATCTCCATGTTGGTCGACTGCGTCCGCCCTTATGGGCCTCCTCCTTGACGGCATGTTGGTGATGCTTAACTTATAAATCCTACCACCAATGTGTAAACAAAATAAACAAATGTGCACACCAAAACTTAGAATTGAGGATTTTTACTCACACTTTCCACAAGTTTTGGTACAAGCATGTTTTGCAAGTCACAAACATAAAATGCAAAGAGAAATTCACTGAAAGGCGCTTTCCGACGCTGATTTGTGCAAAAGGATAACAAAGGCGCCTACCAAATCAATTCAAAAGGAGGAAAGCACCACCGGGGAGAGATCCAGGACCAGCCCAAGGCCTGCCACATGAAGGCAGTGGTTAAGGGATGACCGACCCTAGGGGGCTGTCAACCCCCTCTGGGTGCCTCCCTGCCTCTCCTCACTCTAGCGGTGGCATGCCTCCATGCTGAGGTGGTGGAGTTCCTATTTCACGCCAAGAATAGGCCACAGCACCGCCTTAAGCTTTGTATAAATAGAGGGGTACCCCCTCCCTCTACACCACACAACAAGGCAAAGACCTTCTCCACTTTTGAGCAACACTCCAAAGGCTTAAGCCCTAGTAGCTAGCTAGAGTTGCAAGGGAGAGATGTGAGGGGGAGCTTGGGGAAGTGCTGAACTTGTCGGTGTCTCCCCAACTTGTACCTCGACAAACACCTGTGCTATACTTTGTCAGGTTCACCCGCTAAGTGAGTGTTCATGTTTCCTATAGTATAAAGTCTTTGATTTGTTAAGCTATACTCTTACTTATTTGTGGGTTCGTTGTCTGTCCCCATGGTGGATGCTCTATGTAGTAGAACCGTCCAATTTATAAGAGCACAAGTACAATAGTAGCCCGCAAGCGGTCGCACAGTCATACTTGAGCCCATATAAACCCGGTAGTCCGTCGAATACAACGAAGGGTCTCGATTCAACCAACATACAACCAAGATCATACATGATTCAACATACATGTCACACATTACAAAAAGTTCACAAATATAGTTCATATATCAGAGTACGATTAAAGTTATTACAAACCAAGTTCAGGTAAAATAGTAGCGGAAGCAAATAAAGATTGAAACCAACATCTCACATCATTGTTCAAATACTGTGCCAGCTTAGGATCACATTTCCACAAAAGCATAAGAGAGGAATTAACGAGAGATGCCTTGCCTAGGGCCCTACTCCTCGTCCACGGTAGGACAGAAGCAGTTCTTACAGTAACCATGATATATCATATTATCTGCAACAATGGGAAATAAACCCTAAGTACAAGAAGGTACTTATTTAGACTTACTCCTAGCTCTAGATATAATTTTGGTTCACCTCTTTGGATACTCCTAGCTCTAGATATAATTTTTGCAAGTTAGCAACAAAACCTATGAAAAATAAATAAAGAAAATCAAATTTCCAACCGGGAGGTACAGCTAGGTGCACCCGGTCTATACACCCATGGCGGCTAACAGCACGGGCATGTAGGTCAATCGGCCCCACATGCTAGTGAGACCAAGGCAGCGGCGGCAATTGACCGGCGAAAACCTCACCGACGGCGAGGTCACTGACGATGACGTCACCACTGACGTGTTCCCCATCATCATGCGCATCTAGTGAGCTAAGTGGGTGAACCCCTGATGGTGGTTGTACTAATGGCGAGGTACTTTTATTGGCAAGCTCGATGACGACTATGGCTTCCTAGCTCTAGGGTTAAGTTGGGGCTTCGGTGGAGTTTTGGCCACGTGGATGGCAACACCTCAATGGCGGCATTGTGGCGTTCCTTAGGCTCTTGAGCTATAATTTAACCTAACCCTAACGTCTAGAAGTGAGTGAGGAAGAGAACCGGGCATGCATAGCCACGGTGGCGTTCATGGCAGCGGCGCTCTCGGCGATGGCGCGACAACGACGATGGCTTGTAGGCCTTTACCTTGGCTTGGGTTAAGGCAATGGGTGGTACGTGAGGTGGAGGAGGTGATGGTCGAGCGGGGGCGAGGCGAGATCAACGTTGTGGTGGTGGCAACGCCTCGGCTTTTGCTCGGCTTGCTCTGGCAGGTGAAGGAGAGGCAGAGAGAGGGCGAGAGAGCAAGAGTGAGTGAGCGCGGTGGCTTCGCCTCCCTTTTCTTCCCCTACTGGCCTGACTAGCCAGGCCGACATCGACGTGCTGCCGCCACGTGGCACGCACGGTCGGCCATGATGGCCAGCCGATTTGAATCGGTGAAGTCAATTCAGTCGACTGAAACTGCCATCTTTGCTCTCCTCTATCTCCTAATCTATGGCAAATTTTTGAAAACTTTAGTAATACAAAGTGTAGAGCTACATGAGTACTACAACTCTGCTATAATGATCATGGCCTAATTCGAGCTAGTTTTCAAACTACAGTGCTCCAAAGTGGGGTACTCTGAAACTATAAACCGGTTTAGGATAGCAAAATTTTCTAAGTTACAGACAACATTAAGTTGAACTTGTGACCTCTATTTGTCCATGTTTGGCACTGATTTAGGTCATGATCCTTAAATAAAGTTTGTTACCCATGATGTGAACTACAACTTTTATTTAGGTCACACAGCCATGCAAACAATCTAAGCTACTGTTCAACTTTGGTCAAACTAGCATCATGAAAATGGCATTACAAAGTAAACCAACACTTAGAAGCAAAATTGGCTCATGTCATGAATACAAAAATTGTTCCATTTACCATCCTAGATGTGTCTAATGTGTTTTCATGAGCTCACAACCATTTCATACATTGGTCATACATGATTACAAGCATAATTAAGTATATGAGCAACATCACATGTGATAAAGAGAAGGTAAATGAAATGAAACTTCATATGCTCATGCTCATGAATGCTTGGATGATGCTTGTGCTCATGAAATGCAAATCCCAACTGCAATGCTTAACACTAGGGTGTTACACTCTAGTAGAAGGGCCCTGATAGAGACAGATAACCCTTGCATGCATGCTAGAGTAATAGTCGATAGCATAGACATGGTGTAATAGAACCATCCAATTTTTAAGATCACAAGTACAATGGCAGCCCGCAAGCGATCGCAGTATCATACTTAAGCCCATATAAACCCGGTAGCCCATTGAGTACCACGAAGGGTCTCGATTCAACGCCAACATACAACCAAGATCATACATGATTCAACATACATACCACATGTTACATAGAGTTCACAATTACATTGCCAAACATCAGAGTACGATTAAAGTTATTACAACCCAAGTTCCAAATAAAGTAATAATAGCCGACGCAAAGTAGTTTTAAAATCAACATCTCACACCATTGTTTAATACAAGCCAGTTTGTGATCACCACCCACAAAAGCATAATAGATAAGATATATAAGTAGAAATGCCTTGCCTAGGGCCTACTCCTCGTCCATAGCAGGACAGAAGCAATTCTTACAATAGCCATGAAAGACTGTGTTATCTGCAACAAGTAGGAAATAAACCCTGAGTACAAGAAGGTACTCAGGTAGACTTACCCATCATAAACCAAAAATAAAGTGACTCCAAGGATCAAGCAAGGCTTTATAAGTGGAGCTAGCTTGACACCATTTTGCATAAAAAGCCACTAATTTAGCTATACATTTTATAATTCAGTCATCAAGTTAATTATAACTATTCATCTCTAGATTAGCAACTAACCGGTGCCAAACATGTGGTATATCATTTAGTAGCATAACAATAGTAACCATAGCCGGTATAAGATTTTCATATTCATCAGAATCATCATATTCCATAATCTAATTACTACGATGAAGGGGCTCCGTCAAGTTTCTCACTATCCGGGAGAGACGGAGATTTGAATCGCTTGCAACCAGCTGGGCAGTATTCCTAACACCAACCCAGGTAGATCAAATCAACAGTCACCTTAGGTCACCTTTGGTACAACTCAGGTCCAATTCATGGGTTCAATCAGTGCCACACAACCAGGGACACTACCGGATGCTAGGGCGATCAGGACTCTAACCTGCCCGTGGCCTCACACCAGCTCCCCGCACATCCTTACTACCTCCACTATGCGCACTCTAACAGAATGAGACCTAGCCTGAGTTGAGCTACTCGGCTTTGTGGTCCGAACGAGTTATCCGGCAAGCTAAGTGAGAGGCATGCGTTCAATCTCGACAGAAGTGCCAGCAACGGTACGGTCCTTAATCAACACAGATGGGATCAACATAGCCAACCCAACACCATTGCATATAAAATCCTGCTCGGTCTCCACTTAGATGACATCCCATGGTTATTTTTCGACAATAGCAAATATAGCCAACCGTGCTCCGGTATCCACCTATATCTCGTAGGTGACAGGAAATCACCTGACTTCTACCGGTGTAAGCATGGCTAAGCATATATTCGATCCTGAACCTAGACAGGGTTCAAGGTATATGTCTGGACAAGGAAATTATATGCATCAAAAGTTTCCAATCAACTCCTATAACCTAATGCATCAAACATAAAAGGACGCAAGTAATATTTGTGAAAACATAGGAGGCTTAGAATGCTCTGGGGCTTGCTTGGGATCCGACGCAAGTCTATTCAGTTAGCTCGCACCGTCTTGGTGACATCTTCGGTCCTAGCACTTGCTTAGTCCTTCCATCTTTGGATAGGTCCACCATACACCATCTTCGAGTTAGGCTCCAACATCACGTGCTTCACGTCCACGCGTTGTGCATGTAGTGTACCTAGATGAGATGCAAGATGTAAGTACATGAATATGAAGAATGGTACAGACAGAATCACATGAGTCAACCTACACATAGACTCCGCTTGACCTCTAGTTAGATTACCCCATGGTTCTGTTCCAAGATAGCAAATATAGCCAACCGTGCTCCGGTATCCACCTATATCTCACAGGTGACAGGAAATCACCCGACTTCTACCGATCTAAGCATTGCTAAGCATATATTCGATCCTGGACCTATACAGGGTTAAAGGTATATATATCTGGACAAGGTAGTTCTATGCATCAAGTGTTTCCAAATCAATTCTTACAACCTAATGCATCAAGCATAAAAGGACTCAAGTGATATTTTGTAAAACATAGGAGGCTTAAAATGCTCCGGGGCTTGCCTTTTAGGAAGAAAGTGGGTCGGTGGTCAGGGCACACCAGAAGTTCTTGAATAGCTGGCTCCTCGCCTTCAGGAGCTATTGGCTGTGGTGTCTCCTAATTCTCCTCCACCTCTTCTTTGAATTCCAGTAGTGTTACTCCTTCAGGCGATCCTAGATGTATGAGCATGATATAAGATATCATGGTTGCATGGATAATGATATGGATGATATGATATGATAAAATGCATACTCATAAATGTTCTTAACAGTAGCGTACTAAAGTAATAACAAGATAAATTTTCTTTTACTGAGAGGTGCATATCTCCTCTCTAATAATTAAACAAATTTTCATTTAAGCAATTTCTAGATTACAAAACAGTAGTCACTTGTTTTGACGATAACTAGAGTTTTACATATCCAAAATAATATGATCTTGGACTTTCTAGAAAGCTTATACAATTGTCTACAACTTTCTTGTAATCATTGTAAGATGACTCAGTAGCTATCCAGGTCAAACAATTCAATCTTTCTGATCTATCCAGAGGACAAGCAAATCTGATAGCAGATTTTAAAAGCTATAATTTTCAAACCATTAGGCCTATGACCATGAAATTTTTGGACAAGCTAGATGAGTAAGTTATCTACAACTTTGTTATTGATAAGTTTCGCAAAAAAGATCATTATCATCGTAAATTTGTCACCACAATAGAAACTACTCATGTAGCCATCTAGTTGAAATATAAAGCAATAATTAACTAGCTGCCTATAACCAATTAATTCCAAGCACAACTACTAATATCAACAAATCATATGCATCACAAGCACCATAGGAAATATCATGGTTAAGCCTAAATAATTTACTTATGTGCATTTATTAATTTCCTTATATAATGGGGTGATTTAGAGGATAATTATTTCCAATGATCAATAAATTTGGAGAAAATTACAGTTGGTTTCATATGACCCCAATAGTCCACTGTACAATTTTGATGCCATTTGGATAAGTATAGCAACCTCTATAAAAATGACAAGTTGCATAGGCTTATTTTAGCAAAAATAGTTTAGCCTAGTGAAAAGTGGCAAACAACATATTTCATATTTTCCTTACTTTCATCCTAGCATAAGAACACTGTGTAGAAATTTGCATGATCATAAGTTATGTATTTAATTAATTTCACCAGAAACTAGCATTTAATTTAGGTGAAATAGAAAGACCATATTCCAAGTATGCCCACCATAGGTTTAGTATTTTTCCTCGCTAGAGCATGCCAACACAAGACCTACAAAATTGGAATCACAATTTTAGCACTTCCCTAGCCCACGTTATGCATTTTGCAAGATAGAAACAAATTTAAAAGCACATTAGTAGCTTAATTTAATTCCCCTAGAAAAATACCCCAAACAATAGGTTTTATATTTTTATTAAATAGTACACTACATGATGAATGCAGCAAAATTTGGATCACCCCATTTGGAAACTCCTAGCACAAGATATGGATATTTGAAGTTTGCATTTAAATCTGTGAAAACAAATAAAGAAAACATCTAAAACGCTGACTAACAGTTGGGCCCTGTGGGTCAACGGGACCCACATGTTAGCGAGGCAGAGTAGAGCGCTGGCTTTGACCGGCGAGAACTCATCGACGGCGAGGTCTCCGGCGACGGCATCACCACCACTACAATCGTCTCGTTAAGCCGCATCGAGGGGTACCCTCGGTTAACTCAGAGGCTCACTAGAGCAAAATCGACGGTGGCCATGGCGGCTCGGCGGCGATGCGCGGCAGCGCACCGGCCATCTTTGGCCACAAGAGACTCAGACGAGCTTCGCTATAGCTTCGCGGTGACCTAGCGAGGCTAAAGGGTAAAGGTTAGGGTTAGTAGCGTCGTCGGAGGAGCACGCCCGCGGGCATGGCAGCGCGAGCGCGGCGATGGTGAGGTCACCGTTCCAATGAGACGGTGGTCTGTGATGGATCTTCATTTTTGGTGATGGTGCTATGGTTAATGGAGATGTGGAAACACACGCTAGAGGGGATGATGGGACCTAGTCGGTGCCAGCCATGGTCGCGCACGGTGTGATCGCGCATTCCCATGTGGCGGCGGCGGTAGCGGTTAAATAGGCTACGTTGTGAGCTACTATGACTTAAGACGATGATAGACTAGGGAGAAAGAGGTAGGAGGAGCAGTGGATAAGGCTGGCTATGGCGAGCTCGGAGCTCAGCGATACTCTGTGGCCATGGCGGTAATGGTGACATGAAATGCCACTTTACCTTGGCTCGAACAGTGGTAGTGGTGGGTCGGGGAGGTAGAGGAGATGATAGCGGAGCTATGAGTGTGATGGATCGGATAGAGGTGCAGTGAGGATGGCGAGCACTGCTGGTAGAGGCTCGACGGTGGTGTGCGCGTGCAGTGCCCACTCTAGAGTGGCGAGTACAAGAGAGCGCAAGTGAGAGTGGAGAGCGAGCGCTCGGCCTCTTCTCCTCTTCAGCACGGTGATGTGGGGCCAGCAATGACGTACAGCCACCACATGGCAGCGCACGCGCTGATGCCAGTTAGCCACAATGCACGCGGCTTGCCAGTTCAAACCAGCCATTAGGCCAACTGATAAGCCATCTTTGTGCCATTGTTATTCCTAGTCCGTGCAGAATTAGCAAAAACTCCCTTACTAAGATTTGTAGAGCTATAGGAGATCTACAACTTTACTTTAGAAAGTTTAGTCAAATTTGTAACACCGCAGTGTTAAGCTTTGCATTTGGCACTTCCATTTCATGATCACAAGCATCATCCAAGCATTCATGAACATGAGCATATGAAATTTCCTCTCATTCTTATACCTTATCACATGAAATGTTGATTTTATATATTTGCTTATGCTTGCAATCATGTATGACCAATGTATGAGATGGTTGTGAGGTAATGAAACACCTTAGACGCATCTAGAATGATAAATGGACCAATGTTTATATTCATGACATAGACCAAATTTGCTTCTAAGTGTTGGTTTACTTTGAAATGCCATTTTCATGTTACCAGTGTGACCAAAGTTGGACAGTAGCTTAGAGTGTTTTCATGGCTATGTGACCTAAATAAAAGTTGTAGTTTATGTCATGTAGAACAAACTTTGTTTAAGGATCATGAGCAAATTCAGTGCCTAAGTTAGTCAAATAGAGCTCACAAAATTCAACTTGTTGCTGTTTCGGGAACTTAGAAAATTTTCTAAGTCTTAAACGGTTCACAGTTTTCGTGTAGCCATCTTTGGTGATTTCTAGTTTGCAAACCATTGGGAATTAGGCAAAGCTCCTTTAAGCATTTTTGTAGTACTCATGTAGCTCTACAAAGTGGTTAAGACGGTTTACCAAAATTCACCACGGTTTGGGAGATTTGGAGGTTTGAAAATCGACTGTTAGACGGACTGAATTGGCCCCTGCCGATTCAAATCACCATGCATCGTGGCCGACCGATGCAAGCCGTGTGCGCTGCATGGAGGCTATCTGTTGATGCCGGCCCACCCTGCCGTGCCAAAAGGGAGAGCACCTGGCTCTCCATGCACCCACGCACTCACTCTCGCTCTCGCTTCCTCTCTCGCCCGTGAGCCGCTCTAGAGCGGAGAGACACAGCAGCAGCATTGTTGTCGTGCCTCCGCCGGCAGCATTCGTCATCCATGTAGCCCCACTACTCAATCCCTCGCACCCACTGCTCCACCTCACTGAGCCACCATTGCCACCGTTAGAGCCCAGGTAATGCGACATTTTATGTCACCGTCGCCTCCATGGCCACTGAGTGCTGCCGAGCTCCGAGCTCACCATGGCCAATCTTATCCACCGCTCCTCCTACCTCTTTCTCCCTAGTTCCATCATTGCCTTAGGTCATAGATGCTCACATCATCCTTTATTTAACCGCTATAACCATCGTCATGCGGGAACGCGTGACGCCGCCGTGTGCGTCCGCCATGGCTGCAAGCACGCGCTCACCGCCACCAACTTCAATGGCCGCCCTTAGCCCGCTCTGGTACCCATTATCATGTCACCTAGAGGTGTAGCACCTTCCCCAATTGTGGGGTGTATGACCCCGGATACTCATGGTAGACTACATGGGGTGCGCCCCGCAAGACGCCGGGAAGATATCCTAAAGATATGGCGTAATCTGTTAGGATATGTTATGATCCCGTGATCCCTATAATCTGTTATTACTTTTTGGTTATCTCTTAGATCTAACCGACTTGTAACCCTGCCCCCAGACTATATAAAGCAGGCAGGGACCCCCCTCAAAACACGCGCAATATCATATGATAACCAATACAAACCAACAGACCACAGGAGTAGGGTATTACGTTGTGCTGAGGCCCTGAACCTATCTAACTCTTGTGTCTCTATTGCCTTCTTGTTCTTGATTACACGCACCTCCATCGATCAATCTACCTTTGTGGGATGCCCCTCGGAGAACTACCAAGCATCTTTTGTAGAGAGTTGGCGTGCCCGGTAGGGGTGTGCATGCTATTTCTATGACGAACAAGATGGTACATTTTTCAGGTGCTTCATCCTCTCCAAAGCCCGATTAGATCTTCACGGTCAGATCGATCTCCTAGGTCATCAATGCTGATGGAGACGGAGAGATCATCGAGTCAGTGCAGATCGATTCTACGCCGACCACACCAACACCTGGAACAGCAGATCCAATCTCGGAACTGCCTCTGAGGTCGTCTTCACCAACAACTCGCCACATGCTCCCCCACTACCCATGGAAGCAGATCGATAATGACGATCTAATCGCATCCATCGATCAAGTTGGCCAAAAGCTCGCTGACTGCCTCTCCATCGCGGAATCAGCCCTGACCACTCTGGTTCAACGCCGACCACCCTCTGATTCCAATCTATCAAAAGCCGATCAGGAAGCTGCAGGGGTTATAGCCACCATCCATCAGGATGCCCTAAGGGGCAAATTCACCGACTAGGTGGGAGACATCTATCCTATCGTCGACCAGCTCTCGCCGACTATGAATATGCTACAAATCGGCCGATGCCCCGAAGCATCCCTCCACACCATCCTAGAGGAAAATCTAGACTCTGAGTCCCAGGGCTCTACAGAGACTGTCGCCAAAACCGCCACCGTCCAACCTCCTTTCCCACCCTTCCGAGGAGGCGGGACTTTTAATGTCAGCGTCGATATCCCTCCATGGGATGGAGAAACCGATGAGGACCGCACAACTCGTGTCAATAGAAACACCAACTGTGCGCAGCGCCGAGCGAATGAAGCTGCCATTGTGCTAGCAGAGGCTACTCGTAATGGAGAACAGCTCGACTCGCAAGGGAGGCCATGCCCACTCCGCCGCAACCTCGATGATGATTTCGTCCGTGTTGACGGCCATAATGTCTACAAGATCCCAAGCGCCAACTTGGCTGTGGCCGCTAATAAGCTCACTCGGCTCGAGCAAATGCCAAAGGTCACCAAGGTCGCCGCAATGCTTAAAGCGGCGCACTGTCAAGTCAATGAGATCCACTAGGATCAGGGACCTTCCTACTCAACAAGCTCGAATCGCCGATCTGCCATGCCAATATCCAATCGCCGCCCCAGCAGAAGCTGTTTCACCAACCAACATCGTGATGATGGATGACACCTCTAGGGGGGAGCTAGGGGGAACCATGTCGACTACCCTCGCCAACATGACCAAGAAGTCGACCAAGATGTCCGAGCGCACATAAACAATCTTCGGGATGCATGACGTCATATCGATGGGCGCTATTTCTCTTGCCATGAAGAGGAAGTTTGCCGGCGTCAAGAATACGAGCAAGAGTTTGGTAATCTAGATACATTCCTCCAACCACTTAATGCTGGCAATGCTATAGATCCTGACGGTGACAACCCCAAAGGGCCCTAAGCATTCATGAGAGCACTCTGAACACTCCAGTGCCCCCATGGTTTCAAAATCACCAGGGTTGAACCCTACAAGGGGCGGATGAACCCCACACAGTGGCTATAAGCTTATGCCACCACCATGCATGTCGCCGAGGGAGATACTAGTGTCATGGCAAACTATCTTCTAGTCATGCTTACGCCAACCACGATGAACTGGCTCACGAGCCTCGCCACGCATTCCATCAGATCTTGAGAACAGTTGATGAAGGTCTTCACCGACAACTACATGGCTACGTGTACTCGGCCGGGCACCAAGCACGATCTGAATCACATCTATCAGAAACCATTCGAGCTTCTCCATAGTTACATCAGGCAATTTTCGAGATGAGGAATTCTATTCCCAACATCATAGAAGCAGAAGTCATCACTGCCTTCATCCGAGGACTACATCACCGTGACCTCTGCTCCAAATTCAATCCTAAGCCACCAAAGGTGATTGGCGAGATGATCACGACCGCCGATCAATATGCCGACGCTAAAGAGGCCGAAGTTCACTTCAACGAGGATGCGGGCACTCACCACCCAAATCATCGTAGCGACGAGCACCCTGACGAACAACGCCACAGTGACCGCCACCACAATGACTGCGGCCACCTTCAGGACAGTGGCCGTGATTGGCCAGAAGGGTCCAGAGCTGGTCAATATCGCCGCCGCCGACCAGACCACATCGTCGCCACTGTAGACGAACCTCGCACCAAACACAACTACGATGAGCAATAGAAGAAGATCCTCGAAGGACCATGCCCCTTACATAAGAACAGCAAGCACAAGATGAAGGACTACCTTGGCTTGGCTAAGGAGTTCTAGACCAAAAAGAAGGACGATGACAACGACGATGAAGCCAGAGGTCACCGACCACCTAGGGACAACAACAACAGCTTCTAGGATCACGACAAAGTGGTCACCACTATCTTTGGGAGCCTCGCCACCGTCAAGAGTAGAAGAGATTGAAAGCTCACTGCCCGCCGGGTTCTCGCCGTCAACGCAGAAGACGCTATCGCCAACCCCAGCTATCGCCCCTAGTCTGTGGTCCCCATCACCTTCAGTAGGGCCAACTAGTGGGTGGACATCCCTTACATAGGGTGTTTCCCCCTTGTTCTTGATGCAAACGTCAAGAAAATACTCTTTAGGAAAGTACTCATCGATGGCGAAAGCGCCCTGAACCTCCTCTTCGCCAGAGCCCTAAAGGAGATGGGCCTCAGAATAGAAGACCTCACTCCCTCTGACTCCTCCTTCTAGGGCATGGTACCTAGCAGGGCATCCAAATGCTTGGAGATATCACCATCCTGGTACAATTCGGCATGACCAGCAACTTCTGTGTTGAGCACATCAACTTATATGTCGCCAACTTCAACACCGCTTACCATGCCATACTTGGTCGGCTAGCTCTGGCCATGTTCATGGCCATACCGCACTACGCCTATTTGGTATTGAAGATGCCTTCGCCTGTAGGAGTTCTGGCTCTGTGGGCCAACCTCTCTATCACCTACACCTACAAAAAAGAGAGTCTCTCCCTCACCGAAGCCACCGACCTCTCCATCTAGATGGCCAGCATGGTCAACGACGCCAAGACAGTGTCCACCGATGACCTAGAGATCCTAGTGCTAGAACCTCCTCGTGCCTCCACCAAGTCCAAGGAAACAAAGGAGGTCTAAAGACCCCTTCAGTCTGCCTCATATAGATGAAGTTGTAGACTCCACCGCCGACCACGAACTTCTCTCCTTCATCGACTATTACTCCGGCTATCACTAGATATCCCTCAAAGAGGATGACCAACTCAAAACGTCGTTCATCATGCCTTTCGGTGCGTATTGCTATACCACCATGTCCTTTGGACTCAAAAATGCTGGGGCGACCTACCAAAGGGCCATCCAGATGTGATTTCACCAACAGATAGGCCTTAACATCGAAGCTTACATCGACGATGTGGTTGTCAAGTCCAAAACCACCGACAATCTCATCCGACCTCGAAGAAACGTTAGCTAACCTAAAAAGATACCGATGGAAGTTGAACCCTTCAAAGTGCATCTTTGGAGTTCCATCCGGCATACTCCTAGGCTACATCGTCAGTGCCCATGGCATCAAATCCAACCCCGACAAGGTCTCTGCCATCACCAATATGAAGCAATGAACCTACATAAAGGATATACAAAAGCTCACAGGGTTCATGGCTGCTCTCAGCCGCTTTATATTGTGCCTCGGTGAAAAGGGAGTACCGTTCTTCAAACTACTCAAGGCCTCTGAGAGCTTTTCTTGGTTGAAGGAGGCTAATACGGCTTTCGAGCAGCTCAAGTTGTTTCTAACGAAGCCTTCGATCATGACGGCACCTCAACCAGATGAAACCTTATTGATCAACATTGCCGCCACTTCTAGCGTCGTTAGCACAGCTATCATCGTTGAGCGCAAGGAGGCCAGGCACGCCTATAAGGTGCAATTTCCATTCTACTTCATCAGTGAGGTTCTTAATGAGTCCAAATCTCATTACCCTTAGGTTCAGAAGCTGTTATACGCCATTCTGGTTATGTCGTGCAAGCTCTGCCATTACTTCGAGTACTACAAGATCATCGTGGTCACCAAGTTCCCTCTAGGGGACATCCTCTGCAACAAAGAGGACAATGGCTGCATCATCAAGTGGGCAGTCGAGCTTGGCACTTATTCCATAGAATTTAGAAGCAGGCCTACCATTAAGTCACAAGCGCTGGCTGACTTCATCGCTGAGTGGACCGAGATCCAAGAGCCCATCCCTGCTGCCTGCCCCAAGCATTGGGTGATGTATTTTGATGGTGCCCTCAACATCAATGGTGCTAGTGCTGGCATTTTATTCATTACTCAAACTAAGGACAAGCTCCGTTACGTCCTTCGAATTCATTTTCTATCCTCCAACAATGCCACGGAATATGAAGCATGTCCCCACAGACTTCGTATAGCCATCGAGCTTGGCATCAAATGCCTCATGGTATACAGAGACTCCACGTTGGTCATCAACCAAGTCAACAAAGATTGGTCCTGCTCCAGTGAGAAGATGGACGCATACTGCGCCGAGATCAGGAAACTCGAAGGAAAGTTCTACGGTATCGAGTACCACCACGTGGTACAAGATCAAATCAACTCGCCGACCACCTATCTAAGATAGGCTCTTCTCGCACCACGATTCCACCTAGGGTCTTCGTTCGAGACCTCTTTACGCCGTCTATTAAGGAAGAGAAGGAAGTTCAAGAAATCCCCCCCCCTGCCGAGCAGCTGGTACTTGTAGTACCTTCGTCGGTCGTAGATTGGAGGGAATAGTTCATCAAGTACCTCACCAATGCCGATGTACCCACCGACAAGACTAAAACTAAATACCTCATCCGTTGCAGCAAGCATTATGTGCTGGCAGACGGGAACTTGATGAGGAAAAGTGTCAAGGAAGGGATACTGCAGAAATGCATCATCCGAGAAGAGGGTGTAAAACTACTCCTTGAAATACACTCTGGCTCTTGTGGCAATCATGCGACCTCCAGAAACCTAGTTGGCAAAGCTTTCAAAGCTGGTTTTTACTGGCCCACAGCCATCTTCAATGCAAAAGACCTCATCCGACATTGTGAAGGATGTTAGTTTTTGCCAAGCAAATACACGTGCCGACGTAGGAATTGCAAACCATCCTAGCTTCTTGGCCTTTTACTTGCTGGGGACTAGACATGATCGGGCCTTTCAAGCCCACGCCAGGCGGATTTCGGTACGTGTACATCACCATTAACAAGTTCTCCAAGTGGATTGAGTATAAATCGCTTGTTTCGGCTACTGCAAAGAAGGCAGTCGAGCTTTTCGAAGATATCATCCATAGATTCAGAACTGCATTCACCAGTCACCATTTTTGGGACTTCTACGAAGACCGATGCATCTCCGTCAAATACGTCTCTGTTGCCCATCCTAGAGCCAATGGCTACGTCGAATGGGTGAACGGCATGATCCTCGATGCCCTCAAAAAGGGACTATACCAGAAAGAGGAAAACAATCTGGGCAGATGGCTCAAAGACCTTCCAGCTGTGGTCTAGGGACTGCGCACGCAAGCTAGTCGCAACACCGGTGTATTTCCATATTTTTTGGTCTACGGCTTAGAGGCCGTACTTCCCACGGACATTGTCTTCCGAGCACCTAGGGTGGAACATTATAATGAAGAGCAAGCCACAGTTGTTCAGACAGAGGACATCGACAGGGCCAAAGAAGAACGCCTAATCGCTTGCATCCGCACAGCCAAATACTTAGAAGGACTACAAAGATACTACAATCACAATATCAAAGGTCATTCATTTGCGGGCGTCGACCTCATTCTCTATAGAAAGCAGAAAACAAAAGGGATGCACAAGCTCTCCTCCCCGTGGGAAGGGCCTTATGTGGTCAAAGAGGTTACTCGACCAGGGTCTTACTGGCTACATGACATGGAGGGAATCGATATCCCTAATTCATGGCACATCGAGCAACTTATACGTTTCCATCCTTGAAACGCTCTAGATATGTACTCTGCACTCCATAATGAATGCAGTTTTTGTTGCCATAATCTGTCTCCGTTATTTCTCCACTCTAGTTTAATATCCATTTATGATTACTAGCTCCAAGCTACTCCTTAACAAACTCCGACAATTATACGTGATCTCCATAAATGCTCTGCCTCGATTCTCCATACTAAAATATCTTTATGATATTTTGCTAGCCATCGAGCTGCACATGTTCTGCTCTATGTTATTTGGAGAAAACCCTATCTCTGATCTCTCCCTACACGTGCTACGGGCACACTTGGTTCACAACGAGGAAATTTTCAATTTTGAACTTGAGCTCCTTACATCCTTCTGGCAAGCCTTACTTGGGATACACTGCTTGACAACGGTTCACAACTGCTCGGCGACTCATTAGAGTGGTCGGACAATGAGTCTGACTGCTCGGCTTTGTTGTAACACCTCTGGTGTTTTAAACCCTAAAACATGCCATGTCATCATATGCATTGCACATCATTTTGGTGTTAATGAAAACTTTGATATGCATTCACTAAAACAAGTTTACTTTTATGTTATATGTGTTGACTTGTATGGAGTGAATCAATTTCAAAACATTTGTGTTGAATTGGATTTGCGAAAACCCTAATTTCCAGCATTTAATTTTACCCTGGAAAACCCAATTCAAAATCTAAGCACATTTTGGGGTTGAGCCTAAAAGGAAAAGTGTAGAGCTTGTCAATGTGTACAAAGTTGGTTTTTAGTGTTTTCAAAGTTGTTATATAAAATTTGAAGTAATTTAAAAAGGGGTAAATTTGTTTAGGTGTCCCCTTTTGATTTTAAACTTGCATTTCAAAATGTAGACCGAATTAGAGTATGGTTATTAAAGCAAAGTTGTAGAAATTTGAATTTGGAACAACTTTTGTTTTTGGAGATTTTTGAGTTACCATGCAATTTTGGGAGTAATTTGTGATTTAAATCGAGTGGCAATTCGGTAATTAAAGTGAACAGTACCTGTGGGCGACACCTCACCATCGGTGAGCTTCCGGCGTCTTCCAGGCGCGCCTATGGCCATCTCCGGCTTCGCGCTGGCAGGGGGAAGGCTACTGCGTGGCTTATTCTTGCTTCTGAGCCGCGCTATAAGGCCTATGCCGTCGTCGTTCTTCTCCGTTTCTTCTCCCCTGTTTTTCCCGACGACGCCGCCATTGCTCCGTCGAGCTCGTGCCGTCGCCGTAGCGCATACCAGTCGTAGCAAAGCCCGTCACAGCTCCGCCTGCTCCTTGCGCACCTAGCCGACCCATCCTTGAAGCCTGAGTCCACCGGGGAAACGCTGTGCGTGCCTTTCTTCCTCGCGACCGGCAGCATCGCCGTTGAGTGCGCGTCACCATGCCCAGCACTCTACGGTGCGTCTTTGCTCTTGCTCAGCATAGCTCCAACTTCGCCATGTTGTCGTGATGCTTTGTGCCTTATTGGGTGACATTTTCGTCCACTGCAGCCACCGGGACACCGCCGTCGACATCCGCTGTGCCACCGTGACTGCCTTGTTCGCCGACGAGCTTCTCCGTTGCTCCTCCGGTTCATCTTTCTGCTCGAGCGTGTTTGGGGTATGCTCCTGAGTCTTCCCAAGCCTTGTGTTTAATCGCTAACGGCCTCCTTTCGCCAGCATGCCACAGCCACGCCGTGGTGGCGGCCATGGCCGGTGTCGTGCTCGGTCCAGGCTGTAATTGGTCTAGCTTGTGCCACCTATCGATGCGTTGTGATGTAGGGAACGTGGTAGTACCTTGGCCATCGCCAGAGATCTCGCCGTCAGCGAGAAATTGCTGGTCAGCGAGCTTTGCCGCCGTGGTCAGTGCGGGGAACGGTGCTGACATGTGGGACCCGATGTCAGTGATCGTTATTTGAAATGGATTTTTTCTATTTTGCTGAATTGAGTAAATAGTGTTGTGATTTGTTATTTTTGTATAGAATTAATTATAGCTCCAAAAATTATGAAAATTTTTGTGTGGCCTCTCTCAGATGTGAACTATTTAGGAAAAATATTAAATGTTATTTTTTAGTACATTTTAAATGTGATAAAAATTTCTCAAATTAAGTAATAAATGGGTTTCCATGATTTTTCTAGGCTTATATAATTATCCAAAAATTATGAAAATTGTTTGTCCACTTATTTATCATGTGATGAGTCTTCACAAAAATTTTGAGCTCATTTGGAGAAAGTTGATTTATTTCATAATTTGGAATTAAATAATTAATTCATAAAACAAATAGTAAACCTTAATGACTTAGGTTTTGTTTGAATTTTTGGATTGAGTGATAACCTTGGGTCATTAGTTTAAAATAATTCTTGATACTTAAAGTAAGTGTTTGAGTTTACGAAAATGTTTAAGTAGTTGTTGGCTTGTAACTGTACCACGAAGGAAAGTTGTATTCAAGTTATTAATTTTTGCATCCATCATCAAGCATCATGTTTTATATCTCGCATCATATTAAACATGGCATTGTTACTTCGTGTAGTGCACGAAAGTGAGAACATGGTAGTTAATCAAGTTGTTGAGGAAGTTAATCCGTCTGTCGAGGTCAGGTTTGATATCTGTGGAACGACTCCGGAACCTGACTTTTCTGAGAATCAAGGCAAGCCCCGGATGCATTTAAACCTACCTTGTGTTTTACAAAAATTTATATCGCTTTTGCTTTCAAGTACTGCATTAAGTGATTAGGAGTCAAGTGAAAACCTAATTGGTGCATTACCAACATTGTTTTTCCATCTCTACCTTGTTACCAGTTTTAATTTGAAAAATGCCTAGTTATGCTTAGACAAATAAAGGTTAGGTGATTACCTATCACCTGAGAGATATAAAAGGGTTTTTGGATACGGTCGGTTATTTTATGTATCATGAAATATGAGCTGATGGAGTAATAAATCTAGACGGGGCGGACTCGGTGTGTGAGAGCCACAAGACACGGATGTCTTATGAGCGGGTTCTTTCCGCCTGTGTCGATTAAGAACCTTCCATTGTTGAATTGCATGAGGTGAGACTTTGTAGTACTAGCCACATACTCCGGTAAGCCTTAACTCGGCTATTCTATTACGAGAATGACTACTGGTGCACTAGGAGTGGAGAGATGGCGAGAATAGCGTGTACACACGTGGCAATGGGTTGGATTGGTGGAGTACTGTATTCTCGGGTGGTGCGGACCCGTTCTTGTTTTTGAGGACCTGAGGGTAGGTTGGTATATGTAGGTCAGGGACCTGCATATGTCGTGTGGTCGAGAATCCCCAGTTGGGTTATAATCGGTTTGAATCGTCGTTGCTCCTCGGTTATGGAGACTCAACTCACTGTTCAACATCGTAGTTAATAAATGGAACTTGAGTATGTGTTGAAAAAGAGTTTGATATGAAGTTCATGGTCTCAATACGGATCATGGCAGATTCATATATATGATTTTGATGAAGGTTTTAATGTTGAAAGAAAGAATCTTGTTAGAGAGCTTTTACGCAAAAGAACTTTGTTTATCGCTAAGGCCCTACCTTGAATCCCTGAGCCTGCATTGCTGAGTCTTATATGTTTTTACTTCAGTTAAGTCTTGTTGAGTACTTTTGTACTCAGGGTTTGTTGACCCTTGTTGCAGGTGAGTCTCATGAGCAGGTCTGCTTTGGACCGTGCTGCATGACTATTTTTCAAATCGATGATGACAAGTAAATGTGTGGCCCTTGGACAGGGCACCTTAATTGTGTGTTTTGTATTTTGTTACTAATACCACTCCATTACTATGGTTTGTAATATTGATCGAACTTAGTTTGTAAGGTTTGAAGTAAATGTTTTGTAAACTAAGTTATTGTAAGACTTCCGCTATATTACTCTGATGTATATATTTGAATAAACATTGTAATACTGCAATGACTCTGTAATGGGATCCTGCTTGGAAATTGCGGATGATTCGGGGTTCTTCGAGGACACCCGACAGTCTTCTTAAGTTATTGGGAACATATGCATAGTCGTCAGAGGTCATTGGACAGTGACAGGTGCATGTGGGTCCTATAATTTTGGAGATTCTGCCACAGAATGGTATCAGAGCGATCATTACAAAGTTTTTGTTGTATTGTTTTACAAAAACTTCAAAATGATTTGGGACAAATAAATTTAACATGTTAATTTGGTCCAAATTGCTTCTGACTTATCTTAATTCATTCTCCCCACTCCTTATTTGATTAAAAAGGCTTTGTGTGGTGGAGCAGTAATATTATTATGCCCTATATATAAAAACTATTATTTATGTACTTTTAGGAGCTTTGGTGTTTAGGTTTCGTTTGGACGATTCATACATCATGATTAATCCATTTGTTACTTACTTTCCCTCTTAGTTTGGGCTAAGTAGTGTAATCCATCCTTGCTACTCAAAAGACTTTTCATAGGTTTACTTATTGTTTTGAAATCTTGCTTTCGACAGTATGGCTCGTACCAAGGTAACACCCCGTAAGTCTATTGGACCTAAAGGAGTTCCTTGTCACCAGCTTGCCCCTAGAAGTGATGGTGCTAGCAGTAGTAGCATAAGGCCTGATCCCCAGGCTGAGATACAAAGGCTTTTAGCAGAGTTAGCATAGGCTACTAGAGATAGGGCCTTGGATGCCATCCTGGTGGGCAAATTATAGGATCAATTAAGGCGTCTCACCACCGCTCATCAGAATTGTGAGAGTATGTTAGTTCGTATGGTGGAAGGAAGAAATGAAGCTTGGCATAGAGAAGATATAGCTAGAGCCCGAGTTCATGAGTTAGAGTTCTATGTAGAAGACTTAGATGAATATAATACTAATATGCATGAAGAAGTCCATAGGTTGAGCAATCTCTTGTATCCAAATCATGAACCTCAAGCAGATGCAATGGACCCAGGTGCCATCATTGCGGATGATGATGAACTTGAAGAGGAAGAAGAAGAAGATCTAGAAGAATTAGTGATGGTCAATGAAAGTGATAATGAAGGCAGAAATGTTTCTGGGATGGATACCGATCACGAGGTTTGAGACGATCAAGTAAAAGAGTAGAGTTGTAGAATAGGGAGTTCTAGTCAAGTTAAGTAGTTTTGTTTAGGTGCGGGCTTGTGTATAAATAAGTGAACCCAACGCAATGTGTTTGTAGTAAGCTCTTTTAAATAGTTCAATAAAGGCTTGTGAGTAAAGTTTAGTTTGTCATGAATAGATGCGTCGTACTCAGGGTTTGACTCTTCTTGGTTCTTCGCAAGACGAGGATGGTATTCCTGATCCACCACCAGTTCTACCAAATTTGGCTGATGCTATCGCCGCACTAGTCAATGTGACTGTTGATAATGCTCGGTTGCTTCGGGAGCTAGCTCAAAGCAATCAGAAAATGATGTAAGGGAATTGTGGTCGCAATCATCAAAGGCAAGAAGCTACGTATGTTGACTTCACAGATACAAGACCACCAGTGTTTACCAAGGCTGATGAACCACTTGAAGCTGATGACTGGCTTCGTACCATGGAGTAGAAGTTTGACCTCATCCCATGCACTGAGTTCTAGAAGCCTATTTTTGCTACCCAACAGCTTAGAGGTGCAGCAGGTGCTTGGTGGGCAAACCTTGTGGCAATGCAACTAGCCGGTATTCAGTTAACTTGGGCTGAGTTCCGCACTGCTTTCCGTGTCCATTATATTCTAGAGGGAGTTATGGCCATGAAGCTTGATGAGTTTCTTGCTTTGAAGCAAGGTGATCAAACAGTCATGCAGTATGTGGGCAAGTTCAATCACCTTTCACAGTACACACCAGAGCATGTTAACACAGATGCCAAGAAGAAGAAGTGGTTCATGCGGGGACTTAATACCAAACTTCAGACCATGATGACTACCTGCACCAATGTCACTTATCATGAGGCTATCAACATTGCTATTGCTTCAAAGGAGAAATATCGGCAGCATAAGGAAATAAAGAAGAAAAAGAGTATGCCATCTAGATCTTTCGGTGGTAATCAAAAGAGATAGAAGATAATCTATCATCCAATGAATCACTATCGTCCTCCTTATCGCCCGCCATAGTTCCAAGCCGAGCAACGATCAAATGTCCATCCTGCCACAACTTACCCGAACTCCCAACAGTTAAATGTTCTTGGTGTTCGTGCTCCAACACCCCAAGGCCACGGTTATCCATGTTTCAATTGTGGGAAGTCCGGTCATTTCTCTAGGGAATGTCCATATCCTAAGCAGAATAATCCAAATTTTCAGAAGGCTCCTGGCAATCAACAACAGGGTCAAGCTCAGAACAAGAATAATAACCAAAATGCTCAAAAGGGCAAAGATGAAAAGAAGACGGGGCAGGTTTTCTATACTCAAGTTGAGGAGATTCCAGAAGGGGAACCCATGATGCTGGGTATGTTTCCTGTCGCTGATCATCCTTTAGTTATGCTTTTTGATTCTGGTGCATCTCATACATTCATCAATAGAACCTTTGTCATAAAGCATGAAATTCCAATTGGGGCAACAAAGGAAAATTTCTATATACAGTCGCCCGGGGGATGTCTGTGTACTAAGGAAATGGTGTACCAGGTACCCATAAACCTAGGTGGGCATATTTTTCCCACTACCATGATTATCCTAAAGGATCAGGATATAGATGTGATCTTGGGAATGAACTGGATGTATCAGCATAAAGCTGTTGTAGATACTTTGAATAGGACAATAAGGTTGAGTTTGCCAGATAGTAATTCTCAACTTCTTATCCAACTTTCAATCTTAAAGAGATAAATGGAAAAGGTTTGTGCAACTTTTGTCAAGGAGATTAGAGATATCCCAGTAGTTTGTGAATTCCCAGATATTTTTCCTGAAGATTTACCTGGTCTATCACCTAATAGGGATGTGCAGTTTGGAATAGATCTAAATCCTGGAACAGCTCTGATCTCTCGAAGAGCTTATAGGATGCCTCCCAAGGAATTAGCCGAGTTGAAGACTCAGTTGCAAGAGTTGATTGATAAAGGGTTTATCCAACCTAGTTCATCACCTTGGGGATGTCCTGCAATTTTTGTGAAAAAGAAAGAAGAGACCCTGAGGTTGTGTGCTGACTATCATCCATTGAATGAAGTAACAATTAAGAATAAATATCCCTTACCTCGGATAGATTTACTTTTTGATCAACTGGCTGGAGCCAAAGTTTTCTCCAAGATTGATTTGAGGTCAGGTTATCACCAAATCAAAATTAAGCCTGAAGATATTCCCAAAACGGCATATATGAATACCTGGTAATGTCTTTTGGTTTGACGAATGCCCTAGCTCATTTCATGTATCTGATGAATTCAGTGTTCGTGCCAGAGCTAGGCAAGTTTGTAGTGGTCTTTATTGATGACATCTTAATATATTCCAAGAATAAGAAAGAACATGCTGAACATCTCAAAGTTGTTCTGACACGCTTAAGAGAACATCAGTTATATGCCAAGTTTAGTAAGTGTGAATTCTAGCTAAAGGAGGTACAGTTTTTGGGACATGTTTTGTCAGCGGAAGGAGTTGCAGTAGATCCAAGCAAGGTTAAGGATATACTAGATTGCAAACCACCAACCACTGTTCATCAGGTTCAGAGTTTTCTAGGAATGGCGGGTTATTATCGTCGTTTTATTCTAGATTTCTCTAGAATATCCAAGTCCATCACTGGATTGTTGAAGAACCAAGCCAAGTTTGTCTGGTCACCGGAATGTGAAGAAGCTTTCCAGACTTTGAAGAAATTATTAACCACTGCACCAGTGTTAGCACAGCCAGATATCGAGAAGTCGTTCGACGTTTATTGTGATGCTTCTGGTATTGGTATTGGATGTGTATTGATGCACGAAGACCGAGTCATTGCCTATGCTTCCAGACAACTTAAGCAACATGAAGAACATTATCCAACTCATGATCTAGAGTTAGCAGCAGTTGTTCATGCTTTGAAGATTTGGCGGCATTACCTGCTTGGTAATACATGCCATATTTATACAGATCACAAGAGTTTAAAGTATATCTTTACTCAATTAGAATTGAACATGCGACAAAGAAGATGGTTAGAATTGATTAAAGATTATGACTTAGAGGTGCATTACCATCCGGGTAAGGCAAATGTGGTTGCAGATGCACTCAGATGTAAGAGTCATTGCAATTGCCTGACAGTAAAAACAATGGATCTAACTTTATGTTAAGAGATGGAAAAGTTGAATGTGGAGGTAGTTCAACAGGGTAGTTTGACCAATATAACTGTTGAATCACTATTCGAGATCAGATCATTGCCGCTCAAAAAGAAAACAAGGGTATAGTCCATATCAAAGAAAGAGTCAAGAATGGAAAAGCGACATGCTTCAGGATAGATGATGCAGATGTGTTATGGTTCAAGAATCACCTTGTGGTACCAAAGGTTTTTGAGTTGCAACAGTCAATTCTTGAAGAGGCACATACCACCAGGTTATCTATTCATCCTAGAAGTAATAAAATGTACCATGACTTGAAACAGAGATTTTGGTGGACCAAAATGAAGATAGAGATTGCTCGGTATATAGCCAAGTGTGATACTTGTCAAAAGGTAAAAGCTATACATTGGAGGTCTGCTGGAGAGTTACAGCCATTGGCTATTCCAGCTTGGAAGTGGGAGGATATAAGTATGGACTTTATCGTGGGTCTACCCAAGACATCAAAAGGTTTTGACTCAATATGGGTTATTATAGATCGACTAACTAAGTCAGCACATTTTCTTCTAGTCAAAAGTATATATCCTACTATCCAATATGCCAAGATGTATTTAGCATGAATCATGAGCCTACATGGAGTACCTAAGACCATTGTGTCAGATAGGGGTACAAAATTTGTCTCCAACTTTTGGAAACAATTGCATGCTTCGTTGGGTACCAAACTCCTGTACAGTACAACTTATCATCCACAGACTAATGGTCAGACTGAAAGAGTAAATCAAGTACTTGAAGATATGTTAAGGTGTTGTGTCCTTAACTATTCCAATAAGTGGGATGAATGTTTGCCTTTGGCTGAGTTCTCATACAATAATAGTTATCAAGAGAGCATTAAGATGGCTCCGTTTGAAGCGCTCTATGGTCGTAGATGCAGAACCTCATTGAATTGGTCTGAACCCAGGGAAATATGGTTCTTTGGAGTTGACCTTGTGAAAGAAACAGAAGAGAAGGTTAGGCAGATACAAAGTAATTTGCAGATAGCTCAGTCCCGATAAAAGAGTTATGCAGATAAACGACGTAGACCATTGGTGTTTAACAAGGGAGATTTTGTATATTTGAAGGTATCACCGATGAAGAGAGTTACCCGTTTCAGTGTTAAAGGCAAGTTGGCACCTCGTTATATTGGACCATTTCAAAATTTGGAGAGGCATGGAAAGGTGGCATATCGCTTGAAGTTGCCAGAACATCTCTCAGTTGTACACGATGTGTTCCATGTTTCTCAATTAAAGAAGTGTCTTTGAGTGCCTGAGCAGAATGTTGAGGTTGAAGGAGTTGAACTTGAACTTGATTTGACCTATTCTGAATATCCTATCCGAGTTTGGGATTAGAAAGACCATGTCACTCGAAGGAGGACAATCAAATTCTATAAGATACAGTGGAACCAACATTCTAAAGAAGAAGCTACTTGGGAATCCGAAGATTACTTGCTAGAGCAATTTCCAGAGTTTCTTGCGTCAATATGAAATAATGTTAGTTGTGCTCTGTCGTTACGAACCATGCTTTGTAAAGGGACCTTATCTATTTTATGGTCAGAATTGGAATGTGGTTGTTTGACACATTTCCTTTTCCATTACTTACGCTTGGACTTTAAATCTCGGGACGAGATTTCTTTTAGGGGGAAAGATTGTAACACCTCTGGTGTTTTAAACCCTAAAACATGCCATGTCATCATATGCATTGCACATCATTTTGGTGTTAATGAAAACTTTGATATGCATTCACTAAAACAAGTTTACTTTTATGTTATATGTGTTGACTTGTATGGAGTGAATCAATTTCAAAACATTTGTGTTGAATTGGATTTGCGAAAACCCTAATTTCCAGCATTTAATTTTACCCTGGAAAATCCAATTCAAAATCTAAGCACATTTTGGGGTTGAGCCTAAAAGGAAAAGTGTAGAGCTTGTCAATGTGTACAAAGTTGGTTTCTAGAGTTTTCAAAGTTGTTATATAAAATTTGAAGTAATTTAAAAAGGGGTAAATTTGTTTAAGTGTCCCCTTTTGATTTTCAACTTGCATTTCAAAATGTAGACTGAATTAGAGTATGGTTATTAAAGCAAAGTTGTAGAACTTTGAATTTGGAACAACTTTTATTTTTGGAGATTTTTGAGTTACCATGTAATTTTGGGAGTAATTTGTGATTTAAATCGAGTGGCAATTCGGTAATTAAAGTGAACAGTACCCGTGGGCGACACCTCACCGTCGGTGAGCTTCCGACATCTTCCAGGTGCGCCTGTGGCCATCTCTGGCTTCGCACTGGTAGGGGGAAGGCTGTTGCATGGCTTCTTACTTCTGAGCCATGCTATAAGGCCTATGCCATCGCCGTTCTTCTTTGTTTCTTGTCCCCTGTTTTTCCCAACGACGCCGCCGTTGCTCCGTCGAGCTCGTGCCGTCGCCGTAGCGCATACCAGTCGCAGCAAAGCCCATCACAACTCCGCCTGCTCCTTGCGCACCCAGCTGACCCGTCCTTGAAGCCTGACTCTACCGAGGAAACTCTATGCGTGGCTTTCTTCCTCGCGACCGGCAGCATCGCCATCGAGTGCGTGTCACCGTGGCCAGCACTCTACGGTGCATCTTTGCTCTTGCTCGGCATAGCTCTAGCTTTGCCATGTTGTCATGATGCTTTGTGCCATGTTGGGTGACCTTTTCGTCCACTGCAGCCACCGGGACGCCGCCATCGACATCCGTTGTGCCGCCGTGACTGCCTTGTTCGCCGACGAGCTTCTCCGTTGCTCCTCCGGTCCATCTTTCTGCTCGAGCGTGTTTGGGGTATGCTCCTGAGTCTTCCCAAGCCTTGTGTTTAATCGCTACCGGCCTCCTTTCGCCGGCATGCCATAGCCGTGTCGTGGTGGCCGCCATGGTCGGCGTCGTGCTCGGTCTAGGCCGTAATTGGTCTAGCTTGTGTTCCTTATCGATGCGTTGTGATGTAGGGAACGTGGTAGTACCTTGGCCGTCGCCGGAGATCTCGCTGTCGGCGAGAAATCGCCGGTCAGCGAGCTTCGCTGTCGTGGTCAGTGCGGGGAACGGTGCTGACATGTGGGACCCGATGTTAGTGACCGTTATTTGAAATGGATTTTTCTATTTTGCTGAATTGAGTAAATAGTGTTGTGATTTGTTATTTTTGTATAGAATTAATTAGAGCTCCAAAAATTATGAAAATTTTTGTGTGACCTGTCTGAGATGTGAACTATTTAGGAAAAATATTAAATGTTATTTTTCAATACATTTTGAATGTGATAAAATTGATCAATTTAATTAATAAATGGGTTTCCATGATTTTTCTAGGCTTATATAATTTTCCAAAAATTATGAAAATTGTTTTGCCACTTATTTATCATGTGATGAGTCTTCAAAAAAATTTGAGCTCATTTGGAGAAAGTTGATTTATTTCATAATTTGGAATTAAATAATTAATTCATAAAACAAATAGTAAACCTTAATGACTTAGGTTTTGTTTGAATTTTTGGATTGAGTGATAACCTTGGTTCATTTGTATAAAATAATTCTTGATACTTAAAGTAAGTGTTTGAGTTTACGAAAATGTTAAGTAGTTGTTGGCTTGTAACTGTACCGCGAAGGAAAGTTGTATTCAAGTTATTAATTTTTGCATCCATCATCAAGCATATTGTTTTATATCTCGCATCATATTAAACATGGCATTGTTACTTCGTCTAGTGAACGAAAGTGAGAACGTGGTAGTTAATCAAGTTGTTGAGCAAGTTAATCCGCCTATCGAGGTCGGGTTTGATATCTGTGGAACGACTCTGGAACCTGACATTTCCGAGAATCAAGGCAAGCTCCGGATGCATTTAAACCTACCTTGTGTTTTTCAAAAATTTATATCGCTTTTGCTTTCAAGTACTACATTAAGTGATTAGGAGTCAAGTGAAAACCTAATTGGTGCATTACCAACCTTGTTTTTCCATCTCTACCTTGTTACCAGTTTTAATTCGAAAAATGCCTAGTTATGCTTAGCTATGCTTAGACAAATAAAGGTCAGGTGATTGCCTGTCACCTGAGAGATATAAAATGGTTTTTGGATACGGTCGATTATTTTATGTATCATGAAATATGAGCTGGTGGAGTAATAAATCTAGACCGGGGGGACTCGGTGTCTGAGAGCCACAAGACATGGATGTCTTGTGAGCGAGTTCATTCCGCTTGTGTCGATTAAGAACCATCCGTTGTTGAATTGCATGAGGTGAGACTTTGTAGTACTAGCCACATACTTCAGTAAGCCTTAACTCGGCTATTCTATTACGAGAATGGCTACTCACGCACTGGGAGTGGAGAGATAATGAGAATAGCGTGTACCCACGTGGCAATGGGTAGGATTGGTGGAGTACTGTATTCTCGGGTGGCGTGGACCCATTCTTGTTTTAAAGGACCTGAGGGTAGGTTGGTATATGTAGGTCAGGGACCTGCATATGTCGTGTGGTCGGGAATCCCCAGCTGGGTTATAATCGGTTTGAATCGTCGTTGCTCCTCGGTTATGGAGACTCAACTCACTGTTCAACATCGTAGTTAATAAATGGAACTTGAGTATGTGTTTAGAAAGAGTTTGATATGAAGTTCATGGTCTCAATATGGATCATGGCAGATTCATATATATGATTTTGATGAAGGTTTTAATGTTGAAAGAAAGAATCTTGTTAGAGAGCTTTTACGCAAAAGAACTTTGTTTATTGCTAAGGCCATACCTTCAATCCCTGAGAATGCATTCCTGAGTCTTTTCAATTTTTACTTTAGTTAAGTCTTGTTGAGTACTTTTGTACTCAAGGTTCGTTGACCCTTGTTGTAGGTGAGCCTTATGAGCAGGTCTGCTTTAGACCGTGCTGCATGACTGTTTTTCAAATCGATGATGACAAGTAAATGTGTGGTCCTTGGGCAGGGCACCTTAATTGTGTGTTTTGTATTATGTTACTAATACCACTCAACTACTATGGTTTGTAATATTGATCAAACTTAGTTTGTAAGGTTTGAAATAAATATTTTATAAACTAAGTTATTTTAAGAGTTCCGCTATATTACTCTGATGTATATATTTGAATAAACTATTATTATACTGCAATGACTCTGTAATGGGATCCTGCTCGGAAATCGTGGATGATTCGAGGTTCTTCGAGGACACCTGACAGTCTTCTTAAGTTATTGGGAACATATGCATAGTCGTCAGTGGTCACTGGACAGTGACAGGTGCATGTGGGTCCTATAATTTAGGAGATTCTACCACATTTGTTTACACCTGCTAACACAAGCTCAAGATGGTGTTGCATAGCGGATACAAGGCGCTCGGGGAGTAGCTATGGGGGGTATGACCCCAGATACCCATGGCAGACTACATGGGCTGCAACCCTAGGGGTGGTCTAGCCCACAAGACGAAGCCTTGTGGAGCACGGTGATGCTCAGCGCACCCTGCAAGACACCGGGGAGATATCCTGAAGATACAGCGTAATCTGTTAGGATATGTTACGATCCTGTGATCCCTATAATCTATTATTACTTTCTGGTTATCTTTTAGATCTAACCGACTTGTAACCCTGCCCCTAGACTATATAAGGCGGTAGTGACCCCCCTCAAAACACATGCAATATCATTCGATAGTCAATACAAACCAACAAACCACAGGAGTAGGGTATTACGTCGTGCTGACGGTCTGAACCTGTCTAACTCTTGTGTCTTTGTTGCCTTCTTGTTCTTGATTACGCGCACCTCCGCCGATCAATTTACCTTTGTGGGATACCCCTCGGAGGACTGCTGAGCATCTTTTGTCAATGATAGCACCACCATGCTCTATGCACCATTGTGCCACCATGCACGTGGTAGGAGCTCACCGCCGCTTCACCGTGGCTCAATCCGCATCGTAGAGCTCCGCTAGGGTTCATAGAAGTCGTAGCCGGGATTGTTTGGTCACATCTTCACCGAAGACGATGAGTCCACCACCACGCGTAACCGCCGAGCCGCCATGCTCACCAGCGAGCTAGCTTTGATGATCTACCGGGCCTACCAAGGGTACCTATAGGTGCGGAATAGGATGGGGAACACGTTGGTGCCGACCTCGTCGCCAGTGACCTCACCATCGACGAGCTTTTCGCTGGTCAAGCTGGTGCTCTGCTCTGTCCCTCTATCATGTGGGGCCGAGTTGACCACAGGGCTCAGTCATCAATCGTAGCAGGGTGTATACACTGGGTGCACCTAGCTATAGCACCCGATTTGAAATTTGATTTTCTTTATTAAAAATTTTCACAAATTTGAATGCAAAATTCAAAAATTCATATCTAGAGCTAGGGGTATGCAAATGAGGTGAACCAAATTTTGTTAGATTCCTCTTGAAGTTTAATATTTGATAAAAATATTAAATCTAATATTTAGTGTATTTTTCTAGGAGAATTAAATTCAGCAAGATAAGTGCTTTTATAGTAGTGTATATCGTGTAAAATGCATAACTTGAGCTAGGAAAGTGATAAAAACATGATTCCAATTTTGCTGGTCTTGTGTTGCCATGCTCTAGCTAGGAAAAATATGAAACCTATAGTAAACATACTTGTAATATGGTCTTCCTATTTAATCTTAATTAATTCTGAGTTTCTAGTAAATATAAATGGGGTAAAAATACATAACATATGAGCATACAAATTTTTACACAATATTATCATGCTAGGAGGAAAGTACAAAAAATATTAAATCTATTTCTTGACACTTTTCACTATGCTAAACTAATTTTGCTAAAATAAGCATATGTAAGTTGTCAATTTTGTAGAGATGGCTATACATATCCAAATGGCATGAAATTTTTATAGTAGACTATTAGGGTCATATGTAGGTTAGTGAAATTTTCATAGAATTTATTGAGCACTGAAAATATTTATCCTTTAAATCATCTTATTATTTAAGGAAATTAATAAATAAATTAGTTATGTTTAACCATGATGTTTTATCTGGTGTTTGTGATGCATATAATTTGCTGATGTTCTTAGTGAGGCTTAGAAGTATTTGTTTATATGCAACTAGTTAATTATTGCTTTATAATTCAACTAGATGGCTGCATGCATAGTTTCTATTGTGGTGACAATTCCATAATGATAATGATCCTTTATGTAAAACTTGTTAATAATAAAGTTGGAGATAAGTTACTTGTCTACCTTGTGTTAATTTTTTATAGTCATAGGCCTTATAGTTTAAGAATTATAACTGTTAGAATTCTGTTGTCAGAAATACTTGCTCTCTAGATAGATCTGAATGATTGTATTATTTGACCTAGATAACAGCTGAATCACATTAATATGATTAAAAGAAAGTTGTAGTAAATTTCATAATGTTTCCATAAAGTCCACAACCACATTATTTAGATGTGTATAACTCTAGTTATGGTCAAAATAATTGGCTGCTCTCTTATAGTATAGAAAATTGCTTAGATGAGAATTTGTTTAGTTACTAGAGAAGAGATATGCACCTACTCAGTAAAATAAGATGCAACTTGTCATCACCTTAACACAATGTTGTTGAAAACACTTATGAGGATGCATTTAATCACACCATATCATATCATATATGTCATTATATATGCATCCATGATATCTTATTTCATGCTCATGCATATAGGATCGTCCGAAGGGATAACTCTTTTGGAGTTCAACGAAGAAGAAGAGGAGGAACAATAGGAGATACCTTAGGCCATAGCGCTAGAAGGAGAGGAGCAAACTCTTGAGGACCTGCCTGAGTGCCCAGATCATAGGCCAACCTCTTTCCTCAAAGGCAAGCCCAGAGCATTCTAAGTCTCTCATGTTTTACAAAATATCACTTGAGTCCTTTATGTTTGATGCATTAGGTTATAAGAGTTGAATTGGAAACACTTGATGCATAGAACTACCTTATCTAGATAAATATACCTTTAACCTTGTGTAGGTCTAGGATCAAATATATGCTTAGCCATGCTTAGACCGGAAGAAGTCGGGTGATTTCCTATCACCTACGAGATATAGATGGATACCGAGGCACGATTGGCTATATTTGCTATTATGGAAGAGAACCATGGGGTAATGTAACTGGAGGCCAGGCAGAGTTTATGTGTAGGTTGACTCACGTGATTCCGTCTATGCATGATTGGCTATATTAGCTCAACTCAGGCTGGGCCCTGTTCTGTTAGAGTGCGCACTCTGGATGGTAGTAAGGATGTGCGGGGAGCCAGACATGAGCCCAAGGGTAGGCCAGGCCTAAATGTCCTAGCAGCTGGTCATCCCTAATTATGCAACGCTAGGCAAACCCGCAAAATGTGAACCTGAGTTGTACCAAAGGTGACCTAAGGTGGCCGTTGATCTGGTCTGCTTGGGTTTGTGTTTGGAATAAATTCCCATCTGGTTGAAATCGATTCTAATCGCCGTCTCTCCCAGACAGTGAGAAACTTGACTAGCTCCAGCATTGTAGTAATTATATTATGGAATATGATGGTTATGATGAACATGAATTATTATACAGGCTATGGTTACTATTGTATGCTACTAAATGATATACCACATGTTTGGCATAGGTTAGTTGCCAATCTAGAGATGAATAGCTATAATTAACTTGATGACCGAATTATGAATATACAACTAAATTATTTTCTTTTATGCAAAATGTTGTCCAGCTAGCTCCACATATAAAGCCTTGCATAATCCTTGGATTCACTTTATTTTGGTTTATGACGGGTAAGTCTAGCTGAGTACCTTCTTGTACTTAGGGTTTTATTCCCATTGTTGCAGATGGTACAGTTATCATGGCTACTGCAAGAACTACTTCTGTCCCGCCGTGGACGAGGAGTAAGCGCTGGGTAGGCATCTCTTATTAATCCCTCTCTTATGCTTTTGTGGAAGTGTGATCGTGAGCTAGCACTATATTTAAACAATATTGCAGATGTTGGATTCAAACTTTTAATTTGCTTCCGCTACTATCTTACATGAACATGGTTTGTAATAACCTTAATTCGTACTCTAATGGATGAATTGTATTTGTGAACTTTGTGTAACATGTGACATGTATGTTGAATCATGTACGATCTTGGTTGTATGTTGGTTGAATCGAGACCCTTCACAGTACTCGACGGACTACCGGGTTTATTTGGACTCAAGTATGACAGTGCGACCGGTTGTGGGCTGCCATTGTACTTGTGCTCTTATAAATTGGTCGGTTCTACTACAGCTAGCATCAGAGCAAGATTCAACATTAATTGCCACATGTATATTTAAAACAAAATTTTTTGTTTTCCAAAACCAGTTTCTAGCAACTTATAGCTATATATATAAGTGTTTAAAACCTAGAGTTTGAATCTAAAGTGTGCCAATGATCACTTTCCTTAATGCCCAGTTAAGGATTTTAGGTGGCTAATTAAGTACTAACTTGGGGGTTTTCAATTTTGTCGTTCATATAGTGTGCTATTGTAAGGATGCCATTCACTTGAGTGGTAATGCCTGGATCAAATGCCTCTACGCCCAAGGTAAGATGCCACTCATCATCACAGTGGCATGACCGCAAGATGTGAGCGTGCGGTCTATGGGGGGAGTTAGCTTTGATACTGAAGTGTATATATGTCTCATATATATATATATGGAGGTATTTAATTGTGGGTTAGCTTTGATACGACTATATATGCGTATTTATATGTATATATAGGACATACTTACTCTCGGGTAGCTTTGATATAGAAGTATATATATGGGTATATATATATGGAAGTATTTAGAGCCCAGATTTACATTCTGCATATATAATTGTGGGGTTGGGCTGAAATGAAATTCTTGTGCAGGTACACTAACAACGAAACATGTAGCCCGACTAGTTACGTTATATATGAGAAAACACTTTTATATCACCGTGTATGCCGTTAGAAGTTTTAAATTTTCCTAAGTTTGTGAGGACGTATGGAATGTACATGCATCCTGATCAATCATTCATTACATACTTGCATTGTTCCTCCCCTTATAAGTCTCTTATTCGGTTAAGTAACTCTTTTCTAGTATGGCATTGTCTCACGAGAGTTGCACCATGTTGTTGTTACAGATGGCAGCACCAGCTAGAAGTGAGAATTTCCTGTTGATGTTTGGTACCCCTGCCCTACTTTGGAGAGTCTTGCATTATGTGGGGTATTACGAACCGCCCCTCTATTACTAGAATGAAGTATACCTAGAGGGACAACCATGGTATGAGGTACAGCTGACCATACCAACTCATAACTAGGCACCCTTCTGGCAGGAATGGAGGGCAGAATCTAAAGGAAGAACTCCTTGGGAGGCTGCCCAAGTAGTGGCCTTTGAGGTGCTGAGTCAGATATGTCAGCAGCACGAGGATGAGCTTACCGGTAGTGCCACTGGTACTTTTCCTCAGGTGGATCCATCCATAGTAGCTTGGGCCTAGCGCAATAGCAATGCGTTGATCCGAGACCGGGATGAGCGGGCAGATAGTTCTAGTCCCGCTATGAGTGCAATGTTTAAGTGATGAAGATGTCTTATACTCGTTAGGACACTAGGGACTTCTGGTAGGAGTCCTATAACACTTGCATGGATAGGCTCGTGAGGGCCAAAGCTGCACAGTGTAAGCTGAGGAAGCGTGTGCACAAGCACAACAAGGCAGCAAGTGAGGCTCGATGGGAAACCGATCAAGCTTATGTAGCATTGGAAAATCTCCACACCCAAATGGAGCATGTTGATCAGCCAAGAGCTACTACCCAAGAGGCAAGAGAGGATGATCAGGCAGTGCTAGCAAGACTACGGGAGCAGCTAGAGGTCACTCATGCCAAGGCACTCACAGCTACATGCCAGCGGATCCAAGCAAACAACCATACAGCCCTGGCAGAAGCAGCACGAAATAGAGTTAATGCCCTAATCGTGCAGCAGGACCATGTCGAAAAGGACTTGCGCTAGCAGCTTGCGTAGACCTAGAACGTGGTGGTTGATCTTCAACATGAGGTGCATTTTCTGAACAACCAACTGCACCCGATCCTAGATGAGGAAGAAGAAGATCCAGAAATGATGGTCAAAGATGATGGTTGGGAGGAAGAAGAATTGGAGCTAGAGGATGAGGACGATGCTATCTCCAACCTCGATAGTGCGCATGCTGAAGAGTAGAGTCACCTAGTGACTAGTTAAAGCGCTAGATGTATCCCTGTTATTTATGTAATGGACTTGTAGCTTGAAGTTTGGTATTCATGACATAACTTCGGTGTAAAATTGGCACTTTGCACGTTGTTTTAATATGGTTGAACTTTGATGAAATTCTAGATTTGTTTTACTAGTGGATTATGACATGCATATTAACACGTTGCAAGTACGATAAGTGATCTAATTGGTGATGTCATGTTGCGAGAATGGATGATTATGACTCTATTTTATTGTATGAATTTAAGATTCTCTCTAGTATTTTTAGTTTGGCATGATTACACAATTCATCTGCAATCTCTTGACATCATCTAATAATCACTTATTGTTGCAACTTTGTAGATGACTCGCACTCATGCTGGGGCAGGCACCAGCTAGGGTGGCAACGACGGTGACTTACCACCACCACCGTCACCATCTACGAGTGAATTCTTTGCATAGTTCCTAGGTAATCAGAGAGCCATGGAGGATACACTACGCCTCATTGCATAGAACACCGCTCACGCCCGTCAGCAACATCAAGGGCCTAAGCCAAATCAATACAGCTATTTCAAGGATTTCCAAGACACCAAGCCTCCTATCTTCAAAGTGGCCGAATAACCGCTCTAGGTAGATGAATGGCTCAACATGATCGAGCAAAAGTTTCATCTATTGAGGGTAATAGAGCATCAGAAGGCCGAGTATGTGTCTCATCAACTGCAGGGACCGATAGGGATATGGTGGACCCATTTCCTATCTTCTCTACCTACAAACGCACAGGTCACATGGGAACAGTTCAAGTTAGCCTTTAGGGGACATCACATTCCCCTAGGGTTAATGCGCATGAAAGCCACCGAGTTCATGCGACTCACACAAGAGACCAAGACCCTTACCGAGTACATGCATGCCTTGAACAATTTGTCCTGATACGCCCCAGGGTTTGTCGATACAGAGGAGAAGAAAATAGAGAGCTTCAAAAGAGGCCTTGGTACCAAGCTAATGAAGACCATGGCCAACTCGAGGTGTGATGCATACAATGAGTTCATCAGTGATGCCTTGACCCAAGAGAACCAGAATAATTTGCACGTAGCAGCGAAGGGCCGCAAAAGAGCAGCTAAGGCAAGTGCCTCAATATCCTCCTAGTCTAGAGCTCTAGTGGTGGCTAGGCCATAGTTTCATCCACCAGCACCTAAGTTTAGGCCCCTCTGCCAAAAGCTCAAGCAAATCGCCCCTAGAAGACATTCCGCAGGGTGTTCACCATTGCCCTACCCAAGGGAAACGGAGGGCAAGGAAGCTCAGTAGGACCAAGGAGCAATTAGCCATGCTTCAACTATAATCAGTTGGGCCATTGAGCCAAGGAGTGCCCTCATCCCAAGAAGAATGGCAATCAAAACTAGGGTAATCAGAAACAGGCAAATCCAAAGGCACATCCTAGATACGTGCATTACACAGCTATTGAAGAAATCCCTACGGGAGAAGTTGTCACCGCCGATATGTTTCTTGTTAATAAACATCCCACCATTGTTTAATTTGATTCTAGAACTTCTCATTCATTTATTAGCCAAGCATTTGCATCTAAGTATGATCAGAAAATAATTGAGGTAAACAAGGGTGGTTATCATATAAGTTCAGCTAGGGCTACTATCTCTACAAATCAGGTAGTCAGAGATATGCTCATCTCTGTACAAGAGAGGGAGTACACAATGGATCTAATAGTATTGCCTAGATTAGCCATAGATATGATCTTAGGCATGAGTTGGATGAGTGACCATGGAGTTATCATTGACACATCTACTCAGAAAATTATGTTGAGAGAACCAAAGGAAGGTAGTGCTTTTCTAGTGCCACTTCCCAGAAGTTTTGATCTCTAAAACTTGTCTTGTGCTATCCAAGCCACTACCCTCTGTGATATTCTAGTGGTTTGTGAATTTCCTGATGTATTTCCAGATGAATTGTCAGGTTTACCACCGGATAGGGATGTGGAATTTAAGATTGAGTTAGTGCTAGGTACAACACCTATCTCAAGAAGACCCGATAGGATGCCACCAAATGGGTTAGCTGAACTTAAAATTCAGTTACAAGAACTGTTGGACAAAGGTCTCATTCGACCTAGTTCATCCCCATGGGGATGTCCAGCTTTATTTGTAAAGAAGAAGGACAAGTCCTTCAGAATGTGTGAGGATTATAGGCCGCTTAATGATGTGACCATTAAGAACAAGTATCCTTTGCCTCGTATCGATATCTTGTTCGATCAACTAGCAAAAGCAAAGGTATTCTCTAAGATTGACTTGAGGTCTGGCTATCATCAGATTAAGATCAGGCCAGAGGATATACCTAAAACAGCTTTCACCACTAGGTATGGCTTGTACGAGTATTTGGTCAGGTCTTTTGGACTGACAAATGCTCCTGCCTACTTCATGTATTTGATTAATTCGGTATTCATGCCCGTGCTAGACAAGTTTGTGGTTGTGTTTATCGATGATATCTTGATTTACTCAGAGAATGAGGCAGACGATGCAGAGCATCTGAGAGTTGTTTTGTCTAGATTGAGGGAACATAAGTTATATGCCAAGTTCAGCAAGTGTGAATTCTGGTTGAGCAAAGTAGCTTTCTTGGGTCACATCTTATCTAAAGATGGAATTTCTGTAGACCCATCTAAAGTACAAGAGGTCAAGGATTGGAAGGCCCCGACTTCGGTTCATGAAGTTTGGAGTTTTCTAGGGCTAGCAGGTTACTATCGTCGTTTCATTTTAGATTTCTCCAAGATAGCTAAGCCCATTACCATACTACTTCAGAAGGATGAAAAGTTTAGTTGGAGGCTAGATTGTGAAGCCGCTTTTCACACCCTACGGACATTGCTAACTACAGCTCCTATTTTAGCATAACCCAACATTGAAAAGCCTTTTGATGTGTTATATGATGCATCGGGTACAGGTTTGGAGTGTGTACTCATGCAAGAAGGCTGAGTTATTGCCTATGCTTCTCGGCAGTTTAGAAAGCATGAAGTCAACTATCCTACACATGATTTAGAGCTCACAGTAGTTGTTCATGCGTTGAAGATATGGAGACATTACTTGTTGGGAAACGTATGTCACATATATACTGACCACAAGAGTCTCAAATATATCTTCACGCAACCTGAGCTGAACATGAGGCAGTGAAGATGATTAGAGCTGATCAAGGACTATAATTTGGAAGTGCACTACCATCCAGGAAAAGCCAATGTTGTAGCAGATGCACTTAGTCAGAAATCTCATTGCAACACTTTGGAAGCCTTGTTGGAAGATGGATTTAATTTGCTACATCCTATTGTGCTACACAATATCACTGTCAGTTGCTCACTTGAGAGCAAAATCATAGAACTATAGAAGATGGATGTAGATATATTTCACATTAAGAGAAGGATGAAAGAATAGGAAACCAACATTTTAGGTTGGATGAAAGAGGTGTGCTATGATTTGAGGACCGACTTGTGGTACTGAAAAACCGTGAACTTAGAAATCAAATTTTAGATGAAGCTCATTCATCCAAGTTGTCTATCCATCCGGGTAGTAGCAAAATGTATCAAGATTTGAAAACCCATTTTTGTTGGACCAAGATGAAGAAAGAGATCGCCGCCTATGTCGCTAGGTGTGATAATTGCAGTAGAGTCAAGGCCATTCATTTGAAATCTGCTGGATTACTTTAGCCATTGCCTATTCCAGGCTGGAAATGGGAGGAAATAAGTATGGACTTTATTACATGCCTCCCGCTAACACAAAAAGGTCATGATTCTATATGGGTCATTGTAGATCGCCTCACCAAGTCGGCACATTTTGTACCGTTTAACACAACATATTACGCTGGGAAGTATACTAAGTTGTACGTTTCTCATATCATGAGGCTACAGGGAGTACCAAGGACCATAATCTCAGATCAGGGACCATAGTTTATAGCTTGTTTTTCGGAACACTTGCACAAGGCCTTGGGAACCAAGTTGATCAGAAGTTCAGCATACCATCCACAAACTTCTAGACAATCCGAGTGAGTGAACCAAATCTTGGAAGATATGTTGAGAGCTTGTGTTATATCCTCTAAAGGTTCATGGGAGAAATGACTACCTTTAGCCGAGTTTTCCTATAACAACAGTTATCAAGCAAGCATCAAGATGGCTCCTTTTGAGGCCTTGTATGGTTGGAAATGTAGAACTCCCTTGAATTGGATTGAGCCCGATGAAAGAAGATATTATGGCATAGACTTTGTCACCGAAGTTGAAGAGCAAGTATGCATTATCCAACAACATATGAAAGCAGCTCAGTCTAGGCAAAAGAGTTATGCTAATAAAAGAAGAAGACCACTAACTTTTGAAGTGGGAGACTGTGTGTACTTAAAAGTTTCGCCCATGAAGGGATTCTAGAGATTCGGAGTAAAAAGGAAGCTTGCGCCTAGATATGTAGGCCCGTACCAAATTATTTAACAGAAAGGAAATGTCGCCTACAAGTTACAACTTCCTCCGGAGATGAGTGCAATATTTGATGTCTTCCATGTTTCTCAGTTGAAAAGATGCCTTTGCATACCTGAGGAAGCCATTGCACCCACCAACATTAAGATCCAATCCGATTTGACATATGAAGAGAAACCAATTCGAGTGCTAGAAGAAATGGAAAGAGTTACACGGAGCAAGATGATTAAGTTCTACAAGGTGATGTGGAATAACCATAGTGAACAAGATGCCATGTGAGAACGGAGGATTATTTACGTGAGGTTTATCCCGGCTTTTATGAGGAATGGTAGGTCCTATAAGGGGAGGGGGCTGTAACACCCTAGTGTTAAGCTTTGCATTTGGCACTTGCATTTCATGAGCACAAGCATCATCCAAGCATTCATGAACATGAGCATATGAAATTTCATCTCATTCTTATACCTTATCACATGAAATGTCGATTTTATATATATGCTTATGCTTGCAATCATGTATGACCAATGTATGAGATGGTTGTGAGGTCATGAAAACACCTTAGACACATCTAGAATGATAAATGGAACAATGTTTATATTCATGACATAGACCAAAATTGCTTCTAAGTGTTGGTTTACTTTGAAATACCATTTTAATGCTACCAGTTTGACCAAAGTTGAACAGTAGCTTAGAGTGTTTGCATGCCTGTGTGACCTAAATAAAGTTGTAGTTCATGTCATTTAGAACAAACTTTATATAAGGATCATGAGCTAATTCAGTGCCTAAGTTAGTCAAATAGAGCTCACAAAATTTAACTTGTTGTTTCGGGAACTTTGAAAATTTTCTAAGTCTTAAACGGTTCATAGTTTTCGTGTAGCCATCTTTGGTGATTTTTAGTTTGCAAACCATTGGAAATTAGGCAAAGCTCCTTTAAGCATTTTTGTAGTACTCATGTAGCTCTACAAAGTGATGAAGACGGTTTGCCAAAATTCACCACGGTTTGGGAGATTTGGATGTTTGAAAATCGACTGTCAGATGGACTGAATCGGCCCTGCCGATTCACATCACCATGCATCGTGGCCGACCAACGTAGGCCGCACGCACAACATGGCGACTGTCGGCCGGTGCTGGCCCGCCCTGCCATGCCAAAAGGGAGAGCACCCGGCTCTCCACACACCCACGCTCTTAGTCTCACTCTCACTTCCTCTCTCACCTGCATGCCACTTCAGAGCGGAGTGACACAGTAGCAGCGTCGCCGTCACTCCTCCGCTGGTAGTGCTCGCCATCCACATAGCCCCGCTGCTCAATCCCTCGCACCCATAGCTCCACCATGCCTTGCTCCACCTCACTGAGCCACCATTACCACCATTAGATCCTAGGTAATGCGACATTTTACGTCGCCATCACCGCCGTGGCCATGGAGCGCCGCAGAGCTCCGAGCCTACCGTGGCCAGCCTTATCCATTGCTCCTCCAACCTCTTTCTCCCTGGTTCTGTCATCGCCTTAGGTCATAGATGCTCACATCATCATTTATTTAACCGCTACCGCCGTGCACGTCCGCCATGGCTGCAAGATGTTGTGTATTCAAGAGGTTGTTAGCGGGTGCTAACCGAAATAAAATGCGCAGACTTTGTCAATCGGTCCACAATTACCCATATCGAGTCAAAGCCCTTTTAAGTGGGTGGGAGTCCAACAATAAAATCCATGTTGATCTCCTCCCACTTCCATCCTAGAACAGATAAAGGTTGGAGCAATCCAGTAGGTTTCAGATGATCTGCCTTGACCCTACTACAAGTATCACACCTGGCAACATAGGCGGCGATTTCCTTCTTCATCTTTGTCCACCAAAAATGGGTTTTCAAATCTTGATACATCTTATTACTACCCGGATGGATAGACAACTTGGATGAATGAGCTTCATCTAGGATTTCATTTCTAAGTTCATGGTCCTTTGGTACCACTAGTCGGTTCTTGAACCATAGCACACCTCTTTCATCCACCCTGAAAATCCTTGGTTTCCTATTCCTTCATCTTTCTCCTTATGTGAAACACACCTACATCTGTCTTCTGTAGTTCTATGATTTTTCTCTCAAGTGAACAACTGACAGTGATGTTGTGTAGCACAACAGGATGCAATATATTAAACCCATCTTCCAACAAGGCTTCTAAGGCATTACAATGAGATTTATGACTAAGTGCATCTGCTACAACATTGGCTTTTTCTGGATGATAGTGCACTACAAAATTATTGTCCTTGGTCAGCTCTAACCACCTTTGCTGCCTCATGTTTAGTTCAGGTTGAGTGAAGATGTATTTGAGACTTTTGTGATCAGTGTATATGTGGCATACATTTCCCAACAAGTAATGTCTCCACATCTTCAACGCATGAACAACTGCTGCGAGCTCTAAATCATGTGTGGGATAGTTGACTTCATGCTATCTCAATTGTCAAGAAGCATAGGCAATAACTCGACCTTCTTGCATAAGCACACACCCCAAACCTATACCCGATGCATCACAGAACACATCAAAAGGCTTTTCAATGTCGGGTTGTGCCAGAATAGGAGTAGTGGTCAGCAAGGTTCGTAGAGTGTGAAAAGCAGCCTCACACTCCGGAGTCCAATTAAACTTTTCATCCTTCTAAAGTAATCTGGTCATGGGCTTAGCCATTTTGGAAAAGTCAGGAATGAAACGATGATAATAGCCTGCTAGCCCTAGAAAACTCCGAACTTCATGAACCAAAGTCGGGGCCTTCCAATCCATGACCTCTTGTACTTTAGATGGGTCTACAGAGATTCTATCTTCAGATAATATATGACCTAAGAATGGTACTTTCTTCCACTAGAATTCACACTTGCTAAACTTTGCATACAATTTATGCTCTCTCAGCCTAGACAAGACATCTCTTAGATGCTCTACATGATCTGCCTCATTCTCAAAGTAAATCAGGATATCATCGATAAATAGGACCATGAACTTGTCAACCTCGGGCATGAACACTGAATTCATTAGGTACATGAAATAGGTAGGAGCATTTGTCAGTCCAAAAGACATGACCAAATACTCATACAAGTCGTATCTAGTGGAGAAAGTTGTCTTAGGTTTATCCTCTGGCCTGATCTTAATCTGGTGGTAGCCTGATCTCAAATTGATCTTAGAGAATACCTTTGCTCTTGCCAATTGATCAAACAAAATATCAATATGAGGCAAAGGGTATTTGTTCTTAATGGTTATGGCATTAAGTGGCCTATAGTCCACACACATCCATAATGATTTGCCCTTTTTCTTCACAAATAAAGCTAGACAACCCTTGGGAGATGTACTAGATCGAATGAGATCACTGTCCAAAAGTTCTTGTAGCTGAATTTTAAGTTCTGCTAACTCATTGGGTGACATCCTATAGGATCTTCTTGAGATAGGTGTTGTACCTAGCACTAACTCAATCTTAAACTCCACATCCCTATCTGGCAGCAAACTAGGCAATTCCTTTGGGAATACATTAGGGAACTCGCAAACTACTAGAATATCACAGAGAGTAGTGGTTTGGATGGCACTTGACAAGTTTTGGAGATCAAAACTTCTAGGAAGTGGTACTAGAAAAGCATTACCCCCCTTGGGTTCCTTTAGCATAATTGTTCTAGTGGATGTGTCAAAAATCACATTTATGGCTAACCCAGACAATACTATGAGATCCACAGTATATTCCCTCTCTTGTATAGAGATAAGCACATCTCTAACTATTTGGTTTGTAGAGATAGTAACTCCAGCTGAACTTATACTATAACCACCTTTGTCTACCTCAATTATCTTTTGATCATGCTTAGATGCAAATGTTTGGCTCATAAATGAATGAGAAACTCCAGAATCAAATAAAACAATTATGGGGTGCTTGTTTACAAGAAACATACTAGCAGTCATGACTTCCCTTATGGGAATCTCCTCTATGGTTGTATAGTGCATGTATCCAGGATGTGCCTTTGGATTATCTTGCTTTTGGTTGCCTTGATTCTGATTTGCACCCTTCTTGTATGGGCATTCCCTAGCCCAGTGGCCGGTTTGGTTGCAATTATAGCATGGTAGATTGCTCTTTGGCCCTATGGAGCTTCCCTGGCCTGTTTTACCCTTGGGTATGGCAATAGTGAAGGCTCTATGAAACACCTACTAAGGATGACTGGCCTAGGCTTTCTGCTAGGGAGGCCGGAATTTAGGTGCTGGGGGACGAAATTGTGGCCTAGCTGCCACTGGAGCCCTGGTGTGAGAGGAACCTAAGGCACCTGCCTCAGCTGCCCGCTTGTGGCCTTTTGCTACCGCACATAGGTTGTTCTAGTTTTCCTATGTTAGGGCATCACTGACAAAGTCGTTGTATGTAGCACATTTGGAGTTGGCCATTGTTTTCATCAAGTTGGTGCTAAGGCCTCTGTTAAAACTTTCAATCTTCTTTGCTTCTGTATCAACAAATTCTAGGGCATAGCAGGACAAGTTATTGAATGCATGCATATACTTTGTAAGAGTCTTGGTCCCTTGGGTGGGCTTCATAAACTTAGCTGCCTTCATGCGCATCAGCACCGAGGGAATATGATGCCCCCTAAATGCTGCCTTGAATTGATCCCAGGTGACATTTGCATTTGCAGGTAGGGAAGATAGATAATGGGTCCACCAGATGCCTACTGGCCCCTACAACTGATGGGATGCGTACTCTTCTTTCATGGGTTCAGCGACTCTCAGCAAGCAAAACTTTTGTTTAATGTTATTCAACCACTAGTCTGCTTGGAGCAGTTCTTCTACCTCTTTGAAGACTGGAGGTTTAGTGTCCTAAAAATCCTTGAAGGAGCTATACTGGTTTGGTTTAGGCCCTTAGTTTTGCTAGCGGGCGCGAGTGGTATTCTGCGTAGTGAGGCGCAATGTTTCTTCCATCACTCTTTGATTCCCCAAGAACTGCGCAAAAAAATCATTCGCAGAGGGTGGCGGTGGTGGTGGTAGGTCACCATCATCGCCACCATTTTGGCTGGTGCTGGCCCCAGCGCGTGTGCGACGCATCTACAAAATTGCAACAATAAGTGATTATTGGATGATATCAAGAGATTATAGAAGAATTTTATAATCATGTCAAACTGATATTACTAGAGAGAATCTTAAATTCATACAATAAAACAGAGGCACAATAATTCATTCTCACAGCATAACATCACCAATTTGATCACTTATTGTACTCGCAAAGCTTTAACATGCATGTCACATTTCACCAGCAAAACGAAACTAGGATTTAATTAAAATTCCAACCATCATGGACCAATATGCAAGGTTCCAATGTTACATTAATGATACATCTGAAGATTGAAACTTAAATCACATGTCAATTACATAAAAGATCGAAAAAGATAAGGAGCTAGCACATCTAGCTAAGCACTATAGCTGAGTTATGCCTCGGAGTGGTCACTATCTACACCGGACATAGCATTTGCCTCATAATTGTCCATAGGCACAAGTTGTTCTTCCTATTCCTCTTCCCAACCGTCATCTTCCACAAACATTTTCAGATCTTCCTCTTCTTCTTCCACGGCTACTGGGTAGGAATAGGATTAATGATGTTGTTGAGGCGATGAACATTATGCTGAAGCACCGCAATGGTGTTCTAGTACTCCTAAATCTAACATCGGTACTCCGCCTCCCTCCAATGATAGTCATTCTCCAGTCGCCCAGCTAGAACCATAGTCCTAGTCCTAGCCTCCTCTCTAGCCTTTTCAAGACGGTAGGCCTCATCCCTCTGCTGGATGGCCTGCACCCTCTGAGCATGAGCGGCCCATGTCTCTACCTATGTTGCGTTCCTATCTGCAACAACATTCTCCATCTGAGTCTAGAGGGCTCCCAACACTGTATGAGCGTCAGCAGTGTCCCAAAGAGCCTCCCTAGCTATCTTCTTGTGCTTACGCACACGCTTCTTCAGCCTTCGCTGTACGTCCCTAGATTCCATGAGCTTGTTCACACAGATGTTATAAGACTCTTGACAAAAATAGCGAGCGTCCTCTCAGGCATAAAACATCTGCATGACAGTGAACATAGCACTCATAGCAGGACTCAAGCTCTGTGCCCGCTCATCACGGTCCCGCACCATAAAAACGCGGTCATGCTGCTTCCAAACTACCATAGCTAGATCCACCTGAGGAATAGATCCTGCTGCACTGTTGGTGAGTGAATCACCATGCTGCTGACAAAGTGTGCTCAAGATCTCAAAGGCTTCAACTTAAGCACCTTCCCAAGGGGTTCTTCCCTCACACTCCGCTTTCCAGCCCTGGTACTGCGGTGCCCATGTACAAGCTAGGATGGACACTTGCACCTCAAACCATAGTTCCTCTTGCACATGCCTCTGTGTCCAAAAGTATTGGGTTGGCTCTACGTACCCCACAAAATACAACACTCTCCAGAGCAAGGCAGGTGTGCCAAAGATACCCAAGAATGCCTCGTTCCATTCCGGTGGGTAATAGGCTACCATCTGTAACAAAAATGTGCAACTCTCGTGAGAACAACGTTATAATAGAAAAGAGTTACTTAACCCAATAAGAAACTTATAAGGGGAGGAACAATGCAAGTATGTAATGAATGATTTATCATGATGCATGCATGTTCCATACATCCTCACAAACTTAGGAAAATTGAAACTTCTAGCGACATACACGGTGGCGTACATACGTTCTCTCATATATAAACATAACTAGTTGGGCTCCACATTTCGTTATTAGCGTACCTATACAAAAATTTCATTTCAGCCCAGCCCCACAATTGTACATGCAGAAATGAGAATCTGGGCTCTAGGTTGCAAGCTAAATACTACCATATATATATACCCATATATATACTTCCATATCAAAGCTACCCTAGTGTTAAGAATTGCATTTGGCACTTTCATTTCATGAGCATAAGCATCATCCAAGCATTCATGAGCATGAGCATATGGTATTTCATCTTATTCTTTACATATTATCACAAGTGATGTTGATTATATACATGCATATGCTTATGATCATGTGTGACCAATGCAAGAGATGGTTGTGAGGTCACAAAAACACCTTAGACACATCTAGGATGGTAAATGGAGCAATGTTTGTATTCATGACAAGGGCCAATTTTGCTTCTAAGTCCTAGTTTACTCATAATGTCATCTTTCATGATCCTATTTTGACTAAAGTTGAACTATAGCATAGAGTGTTTGCATGGCAGTGCACCCTTAATAAAGTTGTAGTTCTTGACATGGGTAACAAACTTTATTTAAGGGTCATGAGATAATTTAGTGCCTAGCATGGTCATATAGAGCCCACAAGTAGTAATGAAATGTTGTTTTCAAACTTAGAAAATTTTCCTAAGTCATTAGCTGATTACAGTTTCAAAGTAGCACACTTTGGAGCTTTGCATTTTGAAAACCATGATGAATTATACCAAGCTCATTTAAGCAAAGTTGGAGATCACGTGTAGCTCTACAATTCTTAGTAATTGAATTTTTGCTAATTCTGCACGGATTAGGAGTAACAGTGGTACGAAGATGGTTTGTGAGTCGGCCTAACGGCCGATTTGAATCGGCCGGCCGAGCGCGTTGTGGCCGACCGTTGCCAGGCCACATGCACCGCATGGTAGCTGCTCGCCGACATCGGCCCGGTCGGTCAGGCCAGTAGGGGTAGAAAAGGGAGGCAAAGCCACTGCGCTCGCTCATTCTCACTCTCTTGCTATGCTCTCTCCATATCGCTAGCTCGCCGAGCGGAGTCGTGCTCGCCATCGCCGCCGCTCACCTGCACCACGCTCGCATGCCATAGCCACAACACCGCCATCAAATCCATCACACCTATAGCTCTGCCACCATCTCCTCTACCTCCCCGACCCACCAGTGCCACAATCTGAGCCAAGGTAAAGCCGCATTGCGCGTCACAGTTGCCGCCATGGCCATGGAGCGCCACCGAGCTCTGAGCTCGCCATGGCCAGCCCTCTCTATTGCTCCTCCTACCTCTTTCTCCCATGGTTCATCATCACCTTAGGTCACAGAATCTCACGCCATAGCCGGTTTAATCGCTACCGCCACCACCATGCGGGTACACGCAACCACGTCGAGCGCGCCCACCATGGCCGCGAGCTCAAGCTCGCTGTAGCCGACCTTAGCAAGACCCCATCATCCCCCTATAGCATGCGTTTCCACAATGCCATGAACCCTAGCACTATTCTCAAAGATGGAGACCCATCACCGACCACCATCTCATCAGAACGGCAAGCGCCGTCGTGCCACCAAGAACGCGATTGGAGCACACCGCCGCTCCACCGTGACCTAGACCTAACCCTAGAGCTCCGCTAGGACCTCCTAACGTTGTAGCCATGCTCCCTGATCGTATCGTCATTGAAGACAATGAGCCCACTATAGAGCACCTCCGCCTTGCCGCCATTGTCACCAGCGAGGTTGCTTCAGTGATGCGTCGAGCCAACTGAGTGTACGCCTTGATGAGGCTTGACGAGGCGAGTGTAGTGGTGAAGACCTCACCACCGGTGACCTCGCCGCCGACTCGATATAGCCGGTCAAATGCCATGCTCTGCTCCTGTGTCGCTGACGTGTGGGACCCATTGACCACGGGGCCCAGCTGTCGGTGCCTCCGGGTGCACTGGACCGGGTGTACCTAGCTGTTGGGCCCAATTTGAAATTTGATTTTTCTTTATTTGTTTTCCTAGATTTTGTAGCAAACTTGAAAAAAATATATCTTGAGTTAGGAGTGTCCAAATGGGTGATCCAAATTTTGTTGTATTCTTCATGAAGTGTACTATTTGATAAAAATATGAAACCTACTGTTTGGGATATTTTTCTAGGGGAATTAAATTGAGCTAAATAAGTGCTTCTCAATTTGTTTCTCTATTGTAAAATCCATATCTTGAGCTAGGCAAGTGCAATAATTGTGATTCCAAATTTGGTAGTCTTGTGTTGACATGCTCTAGTTAGGAACAATACTAAACCTACAGTAGGAATACATGGAATATGGTCTTCCTATTTAATCTTAAATAATTGCTAGTTTCTAGTGAAAATAAATGGGGTAAAAATACCTAACTTATGATCATGCAAATTTCTACCCAGTGTTCTTATGCTAGGATGAAAGTAAGGAAAATAGGAAATCTGTTGTTTGACACTTTTCACTATGCTAAACTATTTTTGCTAAAATAAGCCTATGTAAATTGTCATTTTGGTAGAGGTTTCTATACTTATCCAAATGGCATGAAATTTGCATAGTAGACTACTGGGGTCATATGTAAGCTACTGTAATTTTTTCAGAATTTATTGAGCAATGCAAATATTTATCCTTTAAATCACCTTATTATATAAGGATATTAATAAATGCACATAAGTAAATTATTTGGGCTTAACTATGATGTTTCCTATGGTGCTTGTGATGCATGTGATTTGTTGAGATGAATAGTTGTGCTTAGAAGTAATTGGTTATAGGCAGCTAGTTAATTATTGCTTTATAATTCAACTAAATGGTTGCATAAGTACTTTCTGTATTCATGATGATAATGACCTCTTCTATGAAACTTGTTAATAACAAAGTTGTAGATAACTTGCTCATCTAGCTTGTCCTAAAATTTCATAGTCATAGGCCTAATGGTTTAATAGTTATAGCTGTTAGAAGTTTACTATCAAATTTGCTTGTCCGCTGGACAGATCTGAAAGATTGAATTGTTGGACCTAGATAGCTACTGAATCACCTTAAGATGATTAAAAGAAAGACTTTTGTTTTAAATACACATATGGCACACCTTAGATTCAAATTTCAGATTTGAAAACCTATATATATAGCTATAAGTTGCTAAAAACTAGTTTTTGTAAAACAAAGACTTTTGTTTTAAATACACATATGGCAATAATGTTGAATCTTGCTCTGATACCAGCTATAACAGAACCGTCCAATTTATAAGAGCACAAGTACAATGGTAGCCCGCAAGCGGTCGCACTATCATACTTGATCCCATATAAACCCGGTAGTCCATCGAGTACCATGAAGGGTCTCGATTCATCGCCAGCATACAACCAAGATTGTACATGATTAAACATACATGCCACATGTTACATAGAGTTCACAAATATATTGACATACATCAGAGTACGATTAAAGTTATTACTACTCAAGTTCCAAATAAGGTAGTAGCAAAGCAAAGTAGTTTTAAAGCCAACATCTCACACCATTGTTTAATGCAAGCCAGTTTGTGATCACCACCCACAAATGCATCACATATAAGATATATAAATAGAAATGCCTTGCCCTGGCTTACTCCTCTTTTAGTGTTGGCGAGAAGCAGTTCTTACAATACCCATGATACACTGTGTTATTTGCAACAAGTGGGAAATAAACTCTGTTTACACTAAAATTTGGAAAGAAGAACGTGGGAGCTCGAAGCTTCTAAGATTGTATCATCAAGGAATCGATTAGATGTGAATCGATATCGGCTGGTTTTAATGCAGTGTCAGAATTAGCTAATTTATAGATGACGTAAGTAGACAACGTCAATGGACTACGTACGGATGGCATTGGGGAAAAATATGTCAGACTCTACAAAATGGAAAAGATTAGGATCCAAGTTATTTTTAAGTTAGGAATGTTTTCTTGTATTCCAAGAATTGTAATGAGTCGTATTTGAGTAGGATTCATGTTTAGGTTCTGGGTATAAATATTGGACATCAATTATTGAAAAAAATGAACAATCAATCAATATAATTACTTTTCTGACTTCACGCCAACCCTTAAGAGTAGGTGGATTGTAGATCTCGGTGAGTTCTTCAACAAGCAAGGCTGCATCGACTGATCGACCGCCAGCTTGTTTGTGAGTACCGTCATGACTTGTATTGTGCTTGTAAAGTTGCATCAGCTGATTGATCTTTTATGAGCCATAATATAAGTTAGTTATCGATCTGTATCATAGTTTGTAAGGTTGCATCAGCTGATTGATCTCTTATGAATCATAATATAGATCAAAGTTATTGATCTTGTGTTAAATAACTTGTTGTTTAATACAATATCACCAGTTATGCAATCTGCTAAGATTAGTAAGATTTTCCTTGCTGTTTTTGGTTGATTCACTAGTTATCGATCTTGTTGTAATTAATGTTTTATTAATTATAACAAATCACCAGATTGAGATAGAGATAGATCGATATCATATCATCTTAATTAGTCGTCCTTTGATCTGGTCATGCTTTAAATCTTATAATTGAAGGCTTAATTCCGCTAGATCGGTTGTTTCATCTCTATTCCAATCAAACATAGTATGCATTCAAAGACATGTTCCAATCTTGAGTAAGTTCACTAGTTAATGAGATCTAATCTAATGACACTACCACAGCTGCATTGACCCGGTCGAACCTCACTAGTAAGACTTTGGATTAGAGATTATCGATTAGTGGTTTTGTTCATGATCGAGATATGCACTCTGTTTGTTTGCTATGCATGCATCGGCTATTTTAGCCGATTCGCCTGTGCTTTCACACATATAGCATGTTTTTCATGAACCTGTCAAAATATAGATGGTTTTATAGATTCTTTGGCTTTAGTTTGTTATTACTGTTATAGATGTATCGATCTGATCGAACCTCACTATTGATGGTAACAGATTAGATCCAGAGCGTTTATAGATTCATTTGTACTAGACAGTCGATTTGTTTGCATGTTATATCCTTTCTCGTTATACTTATCCGCTCAATACTTTACACTGGTTATATCCGTCTAGCTGATGATGTTGCTTTATATTATTTATATCTGGGTGTATTGTACTTGTTATCAAAAATCAATCATGACCCACGAGCATCACGGGCCTTAACAGTCGATTTCTCCTCGTACCGGCTATCTAGTCGATTTCCCTGTTTGGCTGCTCTTGAAGCAACATACTTGGAACTGTCTGGGCAACCCTGGCATGTTCCACCTTAGATTACTGATAAACTTTTGTTCCTTGTCAATTGCAGGTCAAATTGATCGACACGCTTTAGGGATTTTTAGGATCAGCCATTTTTGTTGAAGCCAACCAGATCTTTGGGTTGACTTTGCTTAGATCGTCCAGCTTGCTGCGTGTTAGACGCATTAGCCACATTTTTGCGCTGACAAACCCTAAGTACAAGAAGGTACTCAGCTAGACTTACCCATCATAAATCAAAAATAAAGTGACTCCAAGGATCATGCAAGGCTTTGTAAGTAGAGCTAGCTTGACACCATTTTGCATAAAAAGTCACTAATTAAGCTATACATTTTATAATTCGGTCATCAAGTTAATTATAGCTATTCATCTCTAAATTAGCAACTAACCTATGCCAAACATGTGGTATATCATTTAGTAGAATAACAATAGTAACCATAGCCGGTGTAAGATTTTTATATTCATCAGAACCATCATATTCCATAATCCAATTACTACAATGAAGGAGCTCTGTCAAGTTTCTCACTATCCAGGAGAGACAACGAATCGAATCGCTTGCAACCAGCTAGGCAGTATTCCTAATACAAACCCAGGTAAACCAGGTCAATGGTCACCTTAGGTCACCTTTGGTACAACTCAGGTCCAATTCGTGGGTTCAATCAGTGCCGCACAATCAGGGACACTACCGAATGCCAGGTCGATCAGGACTCTAACCTGCCTTTGGCGTCACACCGGCTCCCCGCACATCCATACAACCTCCATTGTGCTCACTCTAATAGAATGAGGCCCGGCCTGAGTTGAGTTACTCGGCTTCGTGGTCGGAACGAGTTATCTAGCCAACTAAGTGAGAGGCATGCATTCAATCTCGGTAGAAGTGCCAGCAACGGTATGGTCCTTAATCGACACAGACGGGATCAATATAGCCAACCCAACACTATTGCATACGAAATCCTGCCCGGTCTCCACTTAGATTACATCCCATTGTTATTTTTATATGATAGTAAATATTGCCAACCATGCTCCGGTATCCACCTATATCTCGCAGGTGACAGGAAATCACCTGACTTCTATAGGTCTAAGCATGGCTAAGCATATATTCGATCCTATACCTACATAGGGTTCAAGGTATATGTCTAGATAACGAAATTATATGCATCAAGAGTTTCCAATCAACTCCTATAACCAAATGCATCAAACATAAAGGATGCAAGTGATATTTGTAAAAATATAGGACGCTTAGAATGTTCCATGGCTTGCCTGTGATCCGATACAAGTCAGTTTAGTTAGCTCGCACCATCTTGGTGACATCTTTGGTCTTAGCACTTGCTTAGTCCTTCCATCTTTGGGATAGGTCCACCATACACCATCTACGGGTTAGGCTCCAACATCACGTGTTTCACATCCACGCGTTGTGCATCTAGCGTACCTAGATGTGACGCAAGATGCAAGTGCATGAATATGAAGAATGGTATAGACGAAATCACATGAGTCAACCTACACATAGACTCCACCCAGCCACTAGTAGTAGTGTATTAAATCGATAACAAGATAAATTTTCATTTACTGAGAGGTGCATATCTCCTCTCTAGTAATTAAACAAATTTCCATTTAAGCAATTTCTAGATTGCAAAAAAGCAGCCACATGTTTTGACCATAACTAGAGTTTTACACATCCAAAATAATATGATCTTGGACTTTTTAGAAAGCTTATAAAATTGTCTACAACTTTCTTATAATCATCATAAGCTGACACAGTAGCTATCTAGGTCAAACAATTCAATCTTTCAGATCTGTCCAGAGGACAAGCAAATCTAATAGCAGATTTTTTTAAAAGCTATAATTTTCAAACCATTAGTCCTATGACCATGACATTTTTGGACAAGCTATATGAGTAAGTTATCTACAAGTTTGTTATTAACAAGTTTCACAGAAAAGATCATTATCATCATAAATTTGTCACCACAACAGAAACTACTCATGCAGCCATCTAGTTGAATTCTAAAGCAATAATTAACTAGCTGCCTATAACCAATTAATTCCAAGCACAACTACTAATATCAACAGATCATATGCATCACAAGCACCATAGAAAACATCATGGTTAAGACCAAATAATTTACTTATATGAATTTATTAATTTCCTTATATAATAGGGTGATTTAGAGGATAATTTTTTCCAATGATCAATTAATTTGGAGAAAATTATAGTAGGTTATATATGACCCCAATAGTCTACTGTACAAATGTCATGCCATTTGGATAAGTATAGCAACCTCTACAAAAATGACAAGTTGCATAGGCATATTTTAGCAAAAATAGTTTGGCCTAGTGAAAAGTGTCAAACAATAGATTTCATATTTTCGTTACTTTTATCCTAGCATAAGAACACTATATAGAAATTTGCATGATCATAAGTTATGTATTTTTACCCCAATTAATTTCACCAGAAACAAGCATTTAATTAAGGTGAAATAGAAAAACCATATTCCAAGTGTGACCACTGTAGGTTTGGTATTTTTCCTAGCTAGAGCATGTCAACACAAGACCCACAAAATTGGAATCATAATTTTAGCACTTCACTAGCTCAAGTTATGCATTTTATAAGATAGACACAAATTTAAAAGCACTTTACTAGCTTAATTTAATTCCCCCAGAAAATACCCTAAATAGTAGGTTTCATATTTTTATTAAATAGTACACTACATGATGAATCCAGCTAAATTTTGATCACCCCATATGGACACTCCTAGCATAAGATATGGATTTTGAAGTTTGCATTTAAATCTGTGAAAATAAATAAAGAAAACATCTAAAACTCTGACTAGCAGCTGGGCCCCGCGAGTCAACGGGACCCACATGTCAACGAGACAGAGCAGACCACCGGCTTTGACTGGCGAGAACTCGTCGACGGCGAGGTCTTTGGCGACGACATCACCACCACTACACTCGTCTCGTTAAGCCACATCGAGGGGTACCCTTAGTTGACTCAGAGCCTCGCTGGAGCAAGCTCAACGGTGGCCATGGTGGCTCGGTGATGATGCGCGGCGGCGCACCGGTGATCTTCGACTACGAGAGACTCAGGCAAGCTCGCTATAGCTTCGTAGTGACCTAGCGACGCTAAAGGGTGAAGGTTAGGATTAGTATCGGCGCTAAAGGAGCATGGCCACATGCATGGCAGCATGGTGGCACGAGCGCGGTGATGGTGAGGTCACCGTTCCAACGAGACAGCGGTCCGTGATGGATCTCCATCTTCGATGATGGTGCTAGGGTCAATGGAGATGTAGAAACACGTGCTAGAGGGGACGACGGGACCTAGTCAGTGCCGACCATGGTGAGCTTGAGCTCATGGCCCTAGCAGGCACGCTCGGTGTGGTCACGCGTTCCTGCACGGCGGCGGCAGTGGTAGTGGCTAAACCGGCTACACCATGAGCTACTATGACTTAAGATGATGACGGACTAGGGGAGAAATAGGTAGTAGGAGCAGTGGATAAGGCTGGCCACGATGAACTCGGAGCTCGGCGGCGCTCCGTGGCCATGGCGGCGACGGCGACGTGAAATGCCACTTTACCTTGGCTTGAACAGTGGCAGTGGCAGGTCAAGGAGGTAGAGGAGATGATAGTGGAGCTGTGAGCGTGATGGATCAGATAGAGGTGCAGCGAGGACACTGAGCGCTGCTGGTGGAGGCTCGACGGTGGCATGCGGGTGCGGTGCCCGCTCTACCGCGGTGAGTACGAGAGAGAGCAGAGCGAGAGTGAGAGAGCTCAAGTGAGAGTGGAGAGCGAGTGCCCGGCCTCTTCTCCTCTTCAGCACGGCGATGTGGGGCCAGCGATGGTGTACGGTGACCATTGCCATCGTTACAGCTCAGGTAATGCAACATTTTATGTCGCCGTCACCGCCATGGCCATGGAGCACCGCCGAGCTTCGAGCTCGCCATGGCCAGCCATAATATAAGTTAGTTATTGATCTGTATCATAGTTTGTAAGGCTGCATCAGCTAATTGATCTCTTATGAATCATAATATAGATCAAAGTTATCGATCTTGTGTTAAATAACTTGTTGTTTAATACAATATCACCAGTTATGCAATCTGCTAAGATTAGTAAGATTTTCCTTGCTATTTTTGATTGATTCACTAGTTATCGATCTTGTTGTAATTAATGTTTTATTAATTATAACAAATCACCTGATTGAGATAGAGATAGATCGGCATCATATCATCTTAATTAGTCATCCTTTGATCTGGTCATGCTTTAAATCTTATAATTGAAGGCTTAATTCCGCTAGATCGGTTGTTTCATCTCTATTCCAATCAAACATAGTATGCATTCAAAGACATGTTCCAATCTTGAGTAAGTTCACTAGTTAATGAGATCTAATCTAATGACACTACCACAGCTGCATTGACCCGGTCGAACCTCACTAGTAAGACTTTAGATTAGAGATTATCGATTAGTGGTTTTGTTCATGATCGAGATATGCACTCTATTTGTTTGCTATGCATGCATCGGCTATTTTAGCCGATTCGCCTGTGCTTTCACACATATAGCATGTTTTTCATGAACCTATTAAAATATAGATGGTTTTATAGATTCTTTGGCTTTAGTTTGTTATTACTATCATAGATGTATCGATCTGATCGAACCTCACTATTGATGGTAACAGATTAGATCCAGAACGTTTATAGATTCATTTGTACTAGACAGTCAATTTGTTCGCATGTTATATCCTTTCTCGTTATACTTATCCGCTCAATGCTTTACACTGGTTATATCCGTCTAGCTGATGATGTTGCTTTATATTATTTATATCTGGGTGTATTGTACTTGTTATCATAAATCAATCATGACTCACGAGCATCATGGGCCTTAACAGCCGATTTCTCATCGTATCAGCTATCTAGTCGATTCCTCGGTTTGGCTGCTCGAAGCAGCATACTTGGAACTGTCTGGGCAACACCAGCATGTTCCACCTTAAAATACTGATAAACTTTCTCTCCTTGTTAATTGCAGGTCAAATTGATTGGCACACTTTTGAGATTTTTAGGATCAGCCATTTTTGTTGAAGCCAAGCAGATCTCCATGTTGACTTCGCTCAAATTGTCCGGCTTGCTGCGTGTCAGGCATATTCGCCACATTTTTGCACCGACACATGTTTTGACATGCCTGGTGGGACCACAATCGTCATGATAGCTCACAACAACAGGGACATTCTTATGGTGCCTTATGAAGACTTACCTGATGAGGATAAAGATGTCATTAGTAAAGCTATAGAGGAGTTTCAGAACAAGTATTTGTTGTCCTACACCAAGACACGTGACAATAAAATTGTTCAAAAATATCCACTACCAAGAGTTTTGATACATGGGCAGTCAGATACAGATGAAGCTGATGATAGGCATTTCTTTGTAGATGATGTAGACAAATCTGTTTATGATGCCAGGTTGAATCATAATACAGCTTTCTTGAACACATTCCACAATACCATGAAGGAGGTGTTTCATGGATATCAAGTTGATCAGATTGGACCGGCTTATTACAACATTCCACATCCATCGACTTAGGAGACTAATCAAGCTAATACTAGCCATTAAGAAGTAGCACTAGCTAGCAATGATGATGTCCAGGCAGTTCAGAGCTCATTTGAGCAAGTTCAGGGTACTACTACTAATCAAATACAGTATAATCCTGGATTATCAGTGCAGCATGTACAATAGCCGATGGGGCAAGTTCAGAATCAAATGGTTAATTTTGGCACATCAGGCCAAATACCACCGTCAGTTCAAAAAATAGCACCATCAGTCAAAAGGATTCGTAGAGATATAGATCCCAATATTTACAATCAAAGACTTCGAGCAACAAATCCGTAAAGGACTCAACAGATAGAGATTCCACAAGGATATCATTATGGCACAGATTATAATACCCTTCATATGATTCCAAATCCAAGGTATCAAGGTACCTAAAATTTTAATCCATAGATGGGTCAACAATTGCAAAGAAATACAAATACAAATGCCGATGAATTGTTGCTCGGAGTAACTGAAATGATGAAGAATCAGTTTGGTTTAAAACCAAAAGGGCAGACCTTTCCATATAAACATCCATATCTAGAGTGGTATGATTTGGTTGCTCTTCCTATAAATTACAGGCTTCCAGAATTTGCTAAGTTCACTGGTCAAGATAGTACAAATACAATAGAACATGTCAGTCGGTATCTTACTCAGTTGGGTGAAGCATCCATTGAAAAAGCTAATCGAGCTCATTTCTTCTCTTTGTCCCTGTCAGGACCAGCTTTCACCTAGTTTTCATCGTTACCAGTTAATTCTATTGCCAATTGGATTGACCTAGAGAGAAAATTTCATACATATTTCTATATTGGGATAGGAGAAAGGAAAATCATAGATTTGACGACCATAAAGCAAAGAACTAATGAATCGGGTGTTGAATTTCTTCAAAGGTTCTAAGTAACAAGAAATTTGTGCTTTTCATTAAATCTGACTGATGATCAGCTAGCTGCTTTGGCTGTTCAAGGAATGTTGCCAACATGGAGAGAAAAACTGCTTGGGCAAGAGTTTGACAATTTAGGTCAGTTGGTTCAACGAGTGACAGCACTTAATAGCCAATTCCAGAATATGCGCAGAGATACCCGATTCTCGAAGAATGTCGTAATTGTTGAAGCTTATAATCCATATTTAGTTGATGATAATGGTGAGGATGATGAAAAAGAGGAGATTGCTGTAGCTGAATAGAATTGGGGTAAGAAGATAGTGATGGTGCCAAATCCTTGGGGAAAAGGAGTTAAAGAAAGTTATGATTTGGACATCACAAAATCAGACAAGCTCTTTGATTTTTTGCTTGAGAAAGGACAGATCAAATTGCCCACCAATCATGTTATGTTACCTCCTGATCAGTTGAAGAATAAAAAGTTCTGCAAATTTTATAACACTACTTCTCATTCTACTAATGAGTGCAGAATTTTCCGGCAACATATATAGAGGGCTATTCAGCAAGGGAAGCTTAAATTTGATATATCTCGGAAGATGAAAGTTGATGGTAATCCTTTCCTAAAAGATCAGAATATGGTTGATGCTAAGTTGCTCAAAGGAAAGACTAAAGTTCTAACATAAACTAGGGCAAAAGAAACTAGAACAGTTGATCCAGATATGCAAATATCGATTGATGAATATAGAGAAATTAACAGGCATCATGACCAACAGTGGAGCCGATATGAGCAGGGAGAGACATCAAGAAATGGGGCGATGAGACCGCATGTTACATCTTGAATTTTGTTAAATAAATGGCAACGGTAGAAAGAAAAGGATTATCAATATTGGTTAGAAGAGAAAGAATATCAGCGTCAACAAGAAGAGGAGAGGTATGAAAGAGAACAAGTTGGAATATCAGCGTCACATTGGATTTGTCCTTTTTTCAGACATTGTTGGAATGAAGGTTTGAAATTGCCTACTAGAAATAATTGCCCAGAGTGTAGTCAACAATATTGGGAGTTTCGGCAATCTCAAGCCAACCGCTGATCTATCCATGCTCGAATTGAGTATCATCATGATAATATGGATCGGCGCTTAAAAAATAGAAGCGTTCATGATCGGCTTGGGAAGCGAGTTGATCAAAATTGGACTGATTATGAAGAAGAAGATGATGAGGAAGAGTATGTTTGGTAGGAAGGGCAATGGTGTCTAGGAGGTTTAACAAGAAGTCAGAAAAGAAGGGTACAATGCCTAAGGAATAGAGAGCTAGAACAGGCTCAGAAATCTGGTAAACCTCAATTATGGCATGCTAAACAAATAGCCGATAAGGGTCAACCATCGGCTAATATTCAAATGGATTTTCTTTTGCCATCAGAATTTAGAGCTCCAATAGATCAAGAAGTCTATTCAGATTTTGATGAATTGGAATATGAGGAGATAGTTGCCTAGTTGACAGTGATACAACAAGCTATATTTGATAAGTCAGTCAAGCATCGGCACTTAAAAGCTTTATATGTAAAAGGTTTTGTTGATGGGAAGCTGATGAGAAAAATGTTGGTGGATGGAGGTGCTTCTATTAATCCTATGTCTTATACTACTTTTCGCAATCTTGGTAAGGGACCAGGAGATTTGATTGAGATTGACATGATACTTAAGGATTTTGGGGGTAATGCATCCAAGACCAGGGGGTAATAAACGTTCAATTGACATTTGGAAGTAAGACTTTGCTCACTACATTCTTTGTCATTGATGGAAAGGGTTCATACAGTTTACTCCTTGGTCGTGATTAGATTTATGCAAATTGTTGTGTACCATCGATTATGCATCAATGCTAGATTAAGTGACATGGAGATGATGTTGAGCTAGTTCATGCTGATGATTCTATGAGTATAGCAACAGCTGACCCAATATATTGGGAACTAGAAGATTTCGAGTGTTTTCTGGCAAGCGATGGGAAGGAGGCTTCATTAAGATCAATGATGAAAGCCAATAGCCGATCCAAGCAGTCGGCTCTGAGAGTTTATTTTAATGGATAATCCAATAGATGGTATAGATAGTAAACTAGGACATGGCTTTACGTCGGTCGATGAATTAGAGGAGATAGATATTGATCCTGGAGATAGGCCTAAGCCGACGTATGTAAGTGCTAAGTTGGATCCTGAGTATAAGCGAGAGTTGATGGATTTATTAAAGGAATTTAAGATTATTTTGCTTGGGAATATTATGAGATACCTGGTCTAGATCGATTAATTGTTGAACATCGGTTGCCAATCAAACCTAGATATCGGCCATTTAAACAAGCTCTAAGGAGATTTAACCCAAATGTTCTCGATGATATCCAAAAGGAGACTGAAAGATTATTAGAAGCAAATTTTATCCGACCGTGCCATTATGTAGAGTGGATATCGAGTGTTGTTCCTGTGTATAAGAAAAATGGGAAGTTAAGAGTTTGCATCGATTTTAGAGATCTAAACAAAGCTACACCCATGGATGGTTATCCGATGCCAATAGCCGATATGTTGATAGATGCAGCAGCCGGGCACAAGGTTATTAGTTTTATGTACGACAATGCAGGATATAATCAAATTTTTATAGCTAAGGAAGACAACAAAAATAGCTTTTAGGTGCCCTAGCGCAATTGGCTTATTTGAATGGGTTGTGATGACCTTTGGTTTGAAGAATGCTGGTGCAACTTATCAGAGGGTAATGAATTATATTTTTCATAAGTTGATCAGTAGGATTGTTGAAACCTACATTGATGATGTGGTGGTGAAATCCAAAGGGTACAAAGAACATCTAGCTGATTTGTGGGGGACTTTGGAGTGCACAAGAAAACATGGTTTAAAGATAAATCCTAATATGTGTGCCTTTGGAGTATCAGCTGGACAATTTTTGGGTTTTATGGTCAATGAGAGAGAAATTGAAATTCGCCAAAAAAGTATGAAAGCAATTGATGAGGCAGTACCCCCCGACTACTAAAACAGAGTTATAATCTTTGCTTGGTAAGATTAATTTTATCAAAAGGTTTCTTTCAAATTTGTTAGAAAGGGTTCTACCATTTTCTTCTTTGTTGAAGTTGAAAAATGATCAAGAATTTAAATGGGATGACGTACAACAAAAGGCATTTGAGGAGATAAAAGAATATATGAAGTGTCCACCTGTGCTGGTCCCTCCTCAGCAAGGTAAGCCTTTTAAGTTGTACATGTCGGTCGATAGCCAAACAGTTGGATCGGCCTTAATACAAGAGTTTGAAGGAAAAAAATGAGTTGTTTTCTATTTAAGTAGAAGACTTTTGAATCTAGAAACAAGATATTCTCCTATTGAGAAGTTTTGCTTATGCTTATATTTCTCTTGCACTAAGCTGTGACATTACTTGTTATCGGCTGAGTGTATAGTTGTGTCTAAGGCTGATGTGATCAAGCACATGTTATCAATGCCAATATTAAATGGGAGAATGAGAAAGTGGATTCTTGCATTATGGGAATTTGACTTGAGGTACGAATCGGCTAAAGCAATTAAGGGGCAAGTAATAGCCGATTTTATTACTCAGCATCATAAACCAAGTATTGGTTATATAGAAATGATACCTTGGACATTGTTCTTTGATGGATCATCATACAAGCAAGGTGGTGGCATTGGTATTATTATTGTTTCACCTCGGGGGGCAAGTTTTGAGTTTGCTTTTCCAATTAAACCAATGACTACCAACAATCAAGTAGAATATGAAGCTATTCTTAAGGGACTTCAACTTCTTCATAAAGTAAAGGCCGAGTCAATTGAAGTATTTGGAGATTTATAGTTAGTTATTAATCAGTTGATCGGCCTATATGAATGCCATATTTCTCTTCAGCATATTCCAAGAGCACAGAATCAAGAGGCTAATCGGTTAGCTCAGAGTGCATCAGGTTATCGAGTGTTTCAAGAGATCTTAAGCAGTGAAACCTTGACTAATGATTGGAGAGTTGAAATAGCCGATTACCTTAAGAATCCATCACAGAAGGTTACTAAGAAACTAAGGTATAAATTGACTAAGTATGTTTTGTTAGATGATCAGTTATATTACAAGACAGTCAATGGGGTGTTGCTTAAATGCTTAAATCAAGAAGAAGCTGAAGTGTTGATGGGTGAAGTACATGAAAGGATATGTGGAGCTCATCAATCGGCTTATAAGATGAAATCGATTATTCGCAGGTCTAGATATTTATGGCCAACAATACTAGAAGAATGTTTTGAATATTACAATGGGTGTCAGGATTATCAACGTTTTGGTAATATTCAGAAATCACCTGCATCGGCTATGAATCCAATAATTAAACCATGGCCATTTCAAGGTTGAGCAATTGATTTAGTTGGCCAGATTTTTCCACCTTCAATTAAAGGACATAAGTTTATATTGGTAGCAACAGATTACTTTACCTAGTGGGTTGAAGCAATTCCTTTGAAGATGATAACCTCAAAGAATATGGTTGATTTTGTCAAGGAACATATTGTGTATCGTTTTGGAATTCCTCAAACTATTACTACTGATCAGGGAACAATGTTTACATCAGAAGAGTTCAGAGATTTTGCTGCTAGTATAGGAATTAAGTTATTAAATTCTTCTCCTTACTATGCTGAGGCTAATGGCCAGGCAGAGGCGTCCAATCATATTATGATTAAATTGATTAAGAAGAAAATTAAGGAGGAACCAAGGAAGTGGTACTTAACACTCAATTAGGCATTATGGGCATATAGGATGGCTTGCCATGGATCGCTTAAATCATCACCTTATGAGTTAGTATATGGGCATAATGCAGTTCTTTCTTGGGAAATCTAGACTGGATCAGGATGTGTTACATTACAGAATGATTTGACAGCCGAAGTCTACAAAAATCTAATGTTGGATGATTTAGAGGACTTAAGTTATCATCAGCTGTGTGCTCTTGAGAATATTGAAGAGCCAGATTCGAAAGGTTTTTTCGTAGTGGAGGCTGTTTTTAGAATTAATTAAGTCAGAGTAAAGTTGAAAGTCAGAAAATCGACTATTTCAAATCGGCTCTTCTAGTCGAACTGAAAGGTACAGCATAGTAGTAGGAAAGGTACAGTTATCGGCAAGTTTTACACAAGTTATATGTTACAACTATTGAAATGTGGATTACGAATTAAGAACATCATGGATTGCTCTCAGAGCTTTCAGCCGAATAGCACAACTTCTGCAATTTGTTGCTTGTCTTCTTCGGCTGAACCAGGAATGTTCTCAAGGCTGCTGCGAATGGCCTTGCCTTCTTTGTTGCTTGTCTTCTTCTATTTGATGGCATTAGGGATCTAAACCAAGTTGGACTCATGGCAATTGATGGCGGCCTTCACACTTTCTAGTTCTTTCTCAAGTTTAGCATGCCTAGCTCTCAGCTAATTCAACTCTAGTTCAATTCTAGAAGAGGAATTCTTTAGATTGTCAATCCATTGTGTTAATTCTTTGAGCTTTTTGTTTATTGGAATTCTTCTTGGCCATTAAAGCCTCATGGTAAGATAGATTCCTGTGAGCTTTTTTCATCTTTGGGGATTGATCTTCAATGATGAATAAAGGTGCCAAGGCTTTGATGAGATCTAGAGACAAATTATCCTTGATAGCTAAGAAGATTCTTTACATTGGATCTACATCTTGGACCAAATCGGCTATATCCTTCTCAAGCATTAGCAATATGTCCCTTAGCCGATTTTTTTCTCTTCTGATAAAGTCTCTTGGAGACCTGATGAGCTAATCTCACCTTCATCTATGTATTCTTCAAAGTTGAAGGAGTAGCTCAGAGCTAGAGAATTAAGTGTCTATATATGAGCAAAGGAATCTTATTAGGAGGATCGAATTAGTTGATAACAAGATAAATAGTGAAGTAAACATAGTGCCTTTCTAGAAGAGGCTCTAGTTGAAGAGAAGGAATAGCCAATGATGTGCCAGCATCTTTTTCAACAGTCGTTTGAATCGGCTTTGGGTTTTTAGGGATAGTGTCTGCAAGCATCAAGGAGTGTTTCAGTTTTTGTTTGCTATGAAACAATAGATGAACATGAGAATTTCTTACCATCAACTGTTTGCTGAGCTAGAGAATTAGTAGTTTGGGCATCAGCGTAAGCAGGATGACCATCAGCTAGTGAATTATCAGACCTTTGTTCTTATGCGAATGTCTTTTTAGGTAGAGTCTGACAAGGTAAATGGTTAGAAGAGAATAAAATTATATAAAATTAGGAGGCTTGCGAGGATACCTTGGTAGCATCAGGAGGTGAAATAGAGAGATGATCATCTTTTGTCACCTAGGGTCTGTTAGAAACATCAGTTGTTTCAACTATAATCAGCTCTTTAGGGGGGAACAGCCAATGAGAGGTTGGTGGATGCTGATTCAAGTGCCTGGGACAGTAGTTTAGCACCCAAAACATACTAGAATACAATACTTGATGGCTGCAAAAGGGAATTAGATCAGAAATTAAATATTAATGTGAGAAGGGAGATCAGTTGATTTACCTGAGCAGCTGATGGTTTGGTTATATAGAGTCTTTTCCTAGTGATGGTTTTCTGAGTCACACCTCTGGCTGCCTTGCGTTTGGAAGACTGGTATGTAAGTATTGCTGGAGCAGCTAGGGTCTTCATGAGCTTCTTTAAGATGGGTGCTATGGATCCCATTCTTGAGGTTGGACATGGTGGATAGTTTTCTATGGGATGCCCCTTCCTATCCATGCTTGGGGGATTGAATTTGGTGTCCTAAAAAGTTTGTTAGAACAGTTTATAGGGGAATTTATTGAATAATTTTTCTAAAAAGGAATGGTAAGTTACCTCACTGTCAGAAGCGAAATCTTCATCTAGAGCTATGTAGCTAGGATGGACTGACCCACAAAAGAGATGGAAGTGCCATTCTTGCACCAGGAGTCAAATAGGTTAGAAGAGAAGGTGACTCTTGTCCAGTCATGCAAGCAAAAGGAAGGAAGATCTGATCCTAGTTGAAAGACTCTGGAGGCTTCTATTACTTCACTGATATCTTCTCTTGGCTTCAGTGTATTCTTGAAGAATAGTTGAGAAGGCAGCTGACCAAGGCCAAATTGATGGGCCACGAAACAAGGATTGTAGAATTCGTAAGTTGGAAGATTTTCTAGGAGAAAAGAACCGGTAGCCATTTTTCCACAGCCATGGTGAAATTCAGCTGGCAATACATAGGGTTTGATGATGCAACTAAAAATTGTTGCAGCTATTTCATATGAGCAGCCTGATTCAAACCAAAATTTGACTAGCAGAACTAATTCATTGTCTTCATCTTCATCATAAGGCAGCCAAGTCAAGATGTTTGCATCAAATCCTCTATTGAATTTCTTAAAGAGGTGGCCTACACCAACAACAATTGTTATGGCTGATGCAGCTTCACCATAATTCATGCACTATCGAGTTCTTCCTTCTTTTCCTTTGTAATCTTCAGCAAAGTTTGAAGAAGGAAAGCTTAGATTTCTGAGATCAGGTCTTACAATCTTGTGCATATACAGGTTTAGCCATAGTTGTATCAACCACCAAGGGCCACTAATGGTATGCACTGGTTTATTCTTCAGCAACTAGATAGCTACCTAGTGCATCAGATGATCAGCAGGTATTTTCCAAGAGGGATTTCATTACCAACTGCTAGATGCTCTGCCAAGTATTTTTGATTAAAAGTTGGACCACAGGATGATCCATAAAAGTTGAATCTTTCCAGCTACATGTTCAAGAAAGCTACATGTTCTCTTTCGACAACAGTTGATCCGTCTCCAATGTGGTTCAGAATGTAGCTTGCCCATCCTGTGTAGTCTGATATTTTGGCTAATTTCTTGGATCTAGCACTTAAGAAGTCATAAGGTTGCATTGATCCTATTATTCTAAGGTCGGTCAACATATAAACATCGGCCAAAGTGATGGTCATTGGGCCATGACAAAAAACAAAAGCATTTAAGGTGTTGGACCAGAAGTAAGATGTAGAAATCAGAAGTGAATCATTCCTCTGCATTCTAGACTGTGAGAGTGTCAAGCATTGATTCAAGTCATAAATCTCCCAATCTCCAGCCTTTTCCTCTGATACTCTATGAAACCAATCTCTCCATCCCTTAGGCATTTTAGGCTAGTTTCTAAAGGGAGTTTTGATGTTCCAGGAGGACAAATCTACTACATATTGTTTAAAGGAGATTCGGTTGGTTTCTTGACTAATAAAGTTAGATTGATTAGGGTCACCCATAGGCCCAAGATAATAGACATTGGGAACAATAGTCGATGGAATCAAAATTTTGTTCCTCATTTCCTAGAAACCAGATAGAATAAATTTGAGAAGAAACAAAATACAAGGTAAACCAAATACTTGGAAGACGGGAACTTGAAAATATACCTCAGGGACGTGGTCACTGGTCGCCATTGCAGTCAAAATAGATCTGAATCTGAGGAAGGTTACTTGAATAACAGCTTGATAGAGTAGAGGATTTACTAGGGTTAAGGCCTTAGCAATGGCAAATTTTGGTTGTTGAGGCTTGCTTGACAAAGAAGGGGAAAGCGAATAAGCCAAGTCAGTTGGAAATGATACTGTTGGGGTATTATATAAAATTTGGACCAAGAAATCAGGAGTCGCGCGTATATTTCAGAATAAACGGTTGCGACACGGTGAGCAGGTAAATAGAAATTTTGGAATAAAATCATTTTATCCCAAAATTGGAGGGCATGTGTTCACACCAAAATTTGAAAAGAAGAACGTGAGAACTCAAAGCTTCTAAGATTGTATCATCAAGGAATCGATCAGATGTGAATTGATATTGGCTAATTTTGATGCAGTGTCAGAATCGACTATTTTACAGATGACGTCAGTAGACAACATCAATGGACTACGTACGGATGGCATCGGGGAAAAATATGTCGGACTCTACAAAAAGGAAAAGATTAGGGTCCAAGTTATTTTTAAGTTATCAATATTTTTTTGTATTCCAAGAGTTGTAATGAGTCGTATTTGAGTAGAATTCATGTTTAGGTTCCGGGTATAAATATTGGACCCCGGCTATTGAAAAAAACAAACAATCAATCAATATAATTACTTTTCCAGCTTCACGCCAACCCTTAGGAGTAGGAGTATTGTAGATCTCGGTGAGTTCTTCAACAAGCAGGGCTGCATCGACTGATCAACCTCCTGCTTGTCTATGAGTACCGTCATGACTTGTATTGTGCTTGTAAAGCTGTATCAGCTGATTGATCTTTTATGAGCCATAATATAAGTAAGTTATCGATCTGTATCGTAGATTGTAAGGTTGCATCAGCTAATTGATCTCTTACGAATCATAATATAGATCAAAGTTATCGATCTTGTGTTAAATAACTTGTTGTTTAATACAATATCACCAGTTATGCAATCTGCTAAGATTAGTAAGATTTTCCTTACTGTTTTTGCTTGATTCACTAGTTATCGATCTTGTTGTAATTAATGTTTTATTAATTATAACAAATCACCTGATTGAGATAGAGATAGATCGGCATCATATCATCTTAATTAGTCGTCCTTTGATCTGGTCATGCTTTAAATCTTATAATTGAAGGCTTAATTCCACCAGGTCGGTTGTTTCATCTCTATTCCAATCAAACATAGTATGCATTCAAAGACATGTTCCAATCTTGAGTAAGTTCACTAGTTAATGAGATCTAATCTAATGACACTACCACAGCTGCATTGACCCGGTCGAACCTCACTAGTAAGACTTTGGATTAGAGATTATCGATTAGTGGTTTTGTTCATGATCGAGATATGTACTCTGTTTGTTTGCTATGCATGCATCAGCTATTTTAGCCGATTCGCCTGTGCTTTCACACATATAACATGTTTTTCATGAACCTATCAAAATATAGATGGTTTTATAGATTCTTTGGCTTTAGTTTGTTATTATTGTTATAAATATATCAATCCGATCGAACCTCACTGTTGATGGTAACAGATTAGATCCAGAGCGTTTGTAGATTCATTTGTACTAGACAGTCGATTTGTTCGCATGTTATATCCTTTCTCATTAAACTTAACGGCTCAATGCTTTACACTGGTTATATCCGTCTAGCTGATGATGCTGCTTTATATTATTTATATCTAGGTGCATTGTACTTGTTATCATAAATCAATCATGACCCATGAGCATCACAAACCTTAACAGTCGATTTCTCCTCGTATCGGCTATCTAGTCGATTCCCCTGTTTGGCTGCTCTCGAAGCAGCATACTTGGAACTATCTGGGCAACCCTAGCATGTTCCACCTTAGATTACTGATAAACTTTCGCTCCTTGTTAATTGCAGGTCAAATTGACTGGCACGCTTTCAGGATTTTCAGGATCAGCCATTTTTGTTGAAGCCAACCAGATCTTCGGGTTGACTTTGCTTAGATCGTCCAGCTTGCTGCGTGTTAGACACATTAGCCACATTTTTGTGCTGACAAACCCTAAGTACAAGAAGGTACTCAGCTAGACTTACCCATCATAAACCAAAAATAAAGTGACTCCAAGGATCATGCAAGGCTTTATAAGTAGAGCTATCTTGACACCATTTTGCATAAAAAGCCACTAATTAAGCTATACATTTTATAATTCGGTCATCAAGTTAATTATAGCTATTCCTCTCTAAATTAGCAACTAACCTATGCCAAACATGTGGTATATCATTTAGTAGCATAACAATAGTAACCATAGCCGGTGTAAGATTTTCATATTCATCAGAACCATCATATTCCATAATCCAATTACTACAATGAAGGAGCTCCGTTAAGTTTCTCACTATCCGGGAGAGACAGCGATTCGAATCGCTTGCAACTAGCTAGGCAGTATTCCTAACACAAACCTAGGTAAACCAGATCAATGGTCACCTTAGGTCACCTTTGGTACAACTCAGGTCCAATTCATGGGTTCAATCAGTGTCGCACAATCAGGGACACTACCGGATGCCAGGTCGATCAGGACTCTAACCTACCTTTGGCCTCACACCGGCTCCCCGCACATCCATACAACCTCCATTATGCGCACTCTAATAGAACGAGGCCCAGCCTGAGTTGAGCTACTCGGCTTCATGGTCAGAACGAGTTATCTGGCCAACTAAGTGAGAGGCATGCATTCAATCTCGGTAGAAGTGCCAGCAACGGTACAGTCCTTAATCGACATAGACGGGATCAACATAGCCAACCCAACACCAATGCATACGAAATCCCACCAGGTCTCCACTTAGATTACATCCCATTGTTATTTTTATATGATAGTAAATATTGCCAACCGTGCTGCGGTATCCACATATATCTCACAGGTGACAGGAAATTACCTGACTTCTATCGGTCTAAGCATGGCTAAGCATATATTCGATCCTATACCTACATAGGGTTCAAGGTATATGTCTGGATAAGGAAATTATATGCATCAAAAGTTTTGCAATCAACTCATATAACCAAATGCATCAAACATAAAGGACACAAGTGATATTTGTAAAAATATAGGACGCTTAGAATGTTCTGGGGCTTGCCTGGGATCCGATACAAGTCAGTTCAGTTAGCTCGCACCATCTTGGTGACATCTTTGGTCCTAGCACTTGCTTAGTCCTTCCATCTTTGGGATAGGTCCACCATACACCATCTATGGGTTAGGCTCCAACATCACGTGCTTCACATCCACGCGTTGTGCATCTAGCGTACCTTGATGTGATGCAAGATGCAAGTGCATGAATATGAAGAATGGTACAAACGAAATCACATGAGTCAACCTACACATAGACTCCACCTGGCCTCTATTAGTAGTGTATTAAAGTGATAACAAGATAAATTTTCATTTACTGAAAGGTGCATATCTCCTCTCTAGTAATTAAACAAATTTCCATTTAAGCAATTTCTGGATTACAAAAAAGTAGCCACATGTTTTGACCATAACTAGAGTTTTACACATCCAAAATAATATGATCTTGGACTTTTTAGAAAGCTTATAAAATTGTCTACAACTTTCTTATAATCATCATAAGCTGACACAGTAGCTATCCAGGTCAAACAATTTAATCTTTCAGATCTGTCCAGAGGACAAGCAAATCTAACAACAGATATTTTAAAAGCTATAATTTTCAAACCATTTGTCCTATGACCATGAAATTTTTGGACAAGCTAGATAAGTAAGTTATCTACAATTTTGTTATCAACAAGTTTCACAAAAAAGATCATTATCATCATGAATTTGTCACCACAATAGAAACTACTCATGCAGCCATCTAGTTGAATTATAAAGCAATAATTAACTAGCTGCCTATAACCAATTAATTCCAAGCACAACTACTAATATCAACAGATCATATGCATCACAAGCACCATAGAAAACATCATGGTTAAGACCAAATAATTTACTTATGTGCATTTATTAATTTCCTTATATAATAGGGTGATTTAGAGGATAATTATTTCCAATGATCAATTAATTTGGAGAAAATTCTAGTAGGTTATATATGACCCCAATAGTCTACTGTACAAATGTCATGCCATTTGGATAAGTATAGGAACCTCTACAAAAATGACAAGTTCCATAGGCATATTTTAGCAAAAATAGTTTGGCCTAGTGAAAAGTGTCAAACAATAGATTTCATACTTTCCTTACTTTTATCCTAGCATAAGAACACTATATACAAATTTGCATGATCATAAGTTATGTATTTTTACCCTAATTAATTTCACCAGAAACAAGCATTTAATTAAGGTGAAATAGAAAGACCATATTCCAAGTGTGACCACTGTAGGTTTGGTATTTTTCCTAGCTAGAGCATGCCAACACAAGACCCACAAAATTGGAATCACAATTGTAGCACTTCCCTAGCTCAAGTTATGCATTTTATAAGATAGACACAAATTTAAAAGCACTTTACTAGCTTAATTTAATTCCCCTAGAAAAATACCCCAAACAGTAGGTTTCATATTTTTGTCAAATAGTACACTACATGATGAATCCAGCAAAATTTTGATCACCCCATATGGACACTCCTAGGACAATATATGGATCTTGAAGTTTGCATTTAAATCTATGAAAACAAATAAAGAAAACATCTAAAACTCTGACTAACAGCTGGGCCCCGTGGGTCAACGGGACCCACATGTCAACGAGACAGAGCAGACCACCGGCTTTGACTAGCGAGAACTCGCCGACGGCGAGGTCTCCGGCGATGGCATCACCACCACTACACTCATCTCATTAAGCCACATCGAGGGGTACCCTTAGTTGACTCAGAGGCTCACCGGAGCAAGCTCGATGGCGACCATGGTGGCTCGGTGACGATGCGCAGCGGCGCATCGGCCATCTTCGACTACGAGAGACTCAGGCAAGCTTTGTTATAGCTTCGCAGTGACCTAGCGAGGCTAAAGGGTGAAGGTTAGGGTTAGTAGCGGCACTAGAGGAGCACGGCCACGTGCATGGCGCCACGGCGGCACGAGCACGACGATGGTGAGGTCACCGTTCCAACGAGACGGCGGTCCATGATGGATCTTCATCTTCGATGATGGTGCTAGGGTTAATGGAGATGTAGAAACACGCGCTAGAGGGGATGATGGGACCTAGTCAGTGCAGACCATGGTGAGTTTGAGCTCATGACCCTAGCAGGCGCGCTCGGTGTGGTCACGCGTTCCCGCACGGCGGCGGCGGCGGTGGTAGTGGCTAAACCGTCTACACCATCAGCTACTATGACTTAAGATGACGATAGACTAGGGGAGAAATAGGTAGTAGGAGCGGTGGATAAGGCTAGCCACGACAAACTCAGAGCTCGGCGGCGCTCCGTGGCCATGGCGGCGACGGCGACATGAAATGCCACTTTACCTTGGCTTGAACAGTGGCAGTGGCAGGTCGGGGAGGTAGAGGATATGATAGTGGAGTTGTGAGCATGATGGATCGGATAGAGGTGTAGCAAGGACGGTGAGCGCTGCTGGCGGAGGCTCAACGACGGCGTGCGGTTGCCGTGCTCGCTCTGGTGCGGCGAGTACGAGATAGAGCAGAGCGAGAGCGAGAGAGCTCAAGTGAGAGTCGAGAGAGAGTGCTCATCCTCTTCTCCTCTTCAGCATGGTGATGTGGGGCCAGCGATGGTGTACGGTGACTATTGCCATCGTTAGAGCCTAGGTAATGCGACATTTTATGTCGCCATCACCGCCATGGCCATGGAGCGGCGCCGAGCTTCGAGCTTGCCATGGCCAGCCTTATCACCAGCCTCATTGTTTATTTAACCGCTACCGCCATCGTCACGCGGGAATGTGCGATGCAGCCATGCGCGTCCGCCATGGCTGCAAGCAGACGCTCGCCGCCGCCAACTTCACCGAACAAGCTTAGCCCGCTCTGGTACCCGTTACCGTGTCGCTTAGAGGTGTAGCACCTTCCCCGATGATGGAGACCTACCTTCGGCCGCCATCTCATCGGAACAGTGACACCACCACCGTGCTCTATGCACCGCCGTGCCACCATGCACGTGGCCAGAGCTCAACGCCACTTCACCGTGGCTCAATCCGCACCGTAGAGCTCCGCTAGGGTTCGTAAAAGTTGTAGCCGTGCTTGTTTGGTCACATCTTCACCGGAGACGACGAGTCCACCGCTGTGCATCACCGCCGAGCAGCCATGCTCGCCGGCAAGCTAGCTCTAGTGATCCACCGAGCCAACCAAGGGTACCTGTAGGTGCGAAATAGGATGGGGAACACGTTGGTGCCGACCTCGTCGTCGGTGACCTCGTCGTTGGCGAGCTTTTTGCCGGTCAAGCTAGAGCTCTGCTCTGTCTCTCTACCATGTGGGGCCGAGTTGACCGCGGGGCCCAGTCGTCAGTCGTAGCGGGGTGTATACACCGGGTGCACCTAGCTAGATGCCTGATTTGAAATTTGATTTTCTTTATTTTTTTTCACAGATTTGAATGCAAACTTCAAAAATTCATATCTACAACTAGGAGTATCCAAATGAGGTGAAACAAATTTTGTTAGATTCATCTTGAAGTGTAATATTTGATAAAAATATTAAATCTACTATTTAGGTTATTTTTGTAGTAGAATTAAATTCAGCAAAATAAGTGCTTTTAAAGTAGTTTATATATTTTAAAATGCATAACTTGAGCTAGGAAAGTGATAAAAATGTGATTCCAATTTTTCTGGCCTTGTGTTGCCATGCTCTAGATAGGAAAAATATTAAACCTACAGTAAACATACTTGTAATATGGTCTTCCTATTGAATCTTAATTAATTGTTAGTTTCTAGTGAAAATAAATGGGGTAAGAATACATAACATATGAGCATACAAATTTTTACACTGTATTATCATGCTAGGAGGGAAGTAAGAAAAATATTAAATCTATTTCTTGACACTTTTCACTATGCTAAACAATTTTCGCTATAATAAGCATATGTAACTTGTCATTTTTGTAGAGATGGATATACTTATCCAAATGGCATGAAATTTTTATAGTAGACTATTAGGGTAATATGTAGGCTATTGCAATTTTCTCAGAATTTATTGAGCACTAAAAATATTTATCCTTTAAATCACCTTATTATCTAAGGAAATTAATAAATAAATATAAATAAATTAGTTATGTTTAACCATGATGTTTTCTATGGTGATTGTGATGCATATGATATGTTGATGTTGTTAGTGAGGCTTAGAAGTATTTGTTTATATGCAACTAGTTAATTATTGCTTTATAATTCAACTAGATGGCTGCATGCATAGTTTCTGTTGTGGTGATGATTCCATGATGATAATGATATTTTCTATAAAACTTGTTAATAAAAAAGTTGTATATAACTTACTTATATACCTTGTGTTAAATTTTCATAGTCATAAGCCTTATGGTTTAAGAATTATAGCTATTAGAAGTCTGCTGTTAGAAATGTCTGCTCTCTAAATAGATCTAAATAATTGAATTGTTTGACCTAGATAACTACTGAATCACATTAAGATAATTAAAAGAAAGTTGTAGGAAATTTCACAAGCTTTCTAGAAAGTCCACAACCATATTATTTAGATGTGTATAACTCTAGTTATGGTCAAAACAAATGGTTGTTGTCTTGCACTCTAGAAAATTGCTTAGATGAGAATTTGTTTAGTTACTAGAGAAGAGATATGCACCTACTCAGTAAAATAAGATGCAACTTGTTATCACCTTAATAAAATGCTATTGAAAACACTTATGAGGATGCATTTCATCACACCATATCATATCATATCATATATGTCATTATATATGCATCCATGATATCTTATTTCATGCTCATGCATATAGGATCGTCTGAAGGGATAACTCTTTTGGAGTTCAACGAAGAAGAGGAGGAGCAGGAGACACCTCAGGCCATAGCTCTAGAAGGAGAGGAGCACACTCTTGATGACCTCCTTGAGTGCCTAGATCATAGGCCAACCTCTTTCCTCAAAGGCAAGCCCCAGAGAATTCTAAGTCTTCCATGTTTTACAAAATATCACTTGAGTCCTTTATGTTTGATGCATTAGGTTATAAGAGTTGAATTGGAAACACTTGATGCATAGAACTATCTTGTCCAGATAAATATACCTTTAACCCTGTGTAGGTCTAGGATCGAATATATGCTTAGCCATGCTTAGATCAGTAGAAGTCGGGTGATTTCTTGTCACCTACGAGATATAGGTGGATATCGAGGCACGGTTGGCTATATTTGCTATCGTGGAACAGAACCATGGGGTAGTGTAACTAGAGGCCGAGTGAAGTCTGTGTAGGTTGACTCATGTGATTCCGTCTGTGCCTATTAAGGATCGTACCATTGTTGGAACTTCTGTTGAGATTGAACATATGCCTCTCATTTAGCTGGTCGGGTAACTTGTTCCAACCGTGAAGCCGAGTAGCTCAACTCAGGCCGGGGCCCATTCTGTTAGAGTGCGTACTTTGGATGGTAGTAAGGATGTGTGGGGAGCCAGACATGAGCCTAAGGGCAGGCCGGGCCTAAACGTCCTGGTAGCTGGTCATCCCCGATTGTGCGGCGCTGGGCGAACCGATGAAATATGGACCTAAGTTGTACCAAAGGTGACATAAGGTGACCGTTGATCTGGTCTACCTGGGTTTGTGTTAGGAATAAATTCCTAGCTGGTTGAAATCGATTCGAATTACCATCTCTTCCGGATAGTGAGAAACTTGGCTAGCTCCAGCATCATAGTAACTGTATTATGGAATATGATTGTTATGATGAACATGAATTATTATACCGGCTATGGTTACTATTGTATGCTACTAAACGATATACCACATGTTTGGCACAGGTTAGCTGCTAAACTAGAGATGAATAACTATAATTAACTTGATGATGGAGTTATGAATGTACAACTAAATTAGTTGCTTTTTATGCAAAATGTTATCAAGCTAGCTCCACTTATAAAGCCTTGCATAATCCTTGGAGTCACCTTATTTTGGTTTATGATGGGTAAGTCTAGCTGAGTACCTTCTCGTACTCAGGGTTTTATTCCCATTGTTGCAGATGGTACAGTTTATCATGGCTATTGCAAGAACTACTTCTGTCCCACCGTGGACGAGGAGTAAGCCCTAGGCAGGCATCTCTTATTAATCCCTCTCTTATGCTTTTGTGGAAGTGTGATCGTGAGCTGGCACTATATTTAAACAATGTTACAGATGTTGGTTTCAAACTTTTAATTTGCTTTCGCTACTATCTTCACTGAGCGTGGTTGTAATAACCTTAATTCATACTCTGATGGATGAACAATATTTATGAACTTTATGTAATGTGTGACATGTATGTTGAATCATGTACGATCTTGGTTGTATGTTGGTTGAATCGAGACCCTTCGCGGTACTCGATGGACTACCAGGTTTATTTGGGCTCAAGTATAATAGTGCGACCGCTTGTGGACTGGCATTGTACTTGTGCTCTTATAAATTGGTTGGTTCTACTACAAAATTCCCAATGGTTTTCAAACTATAGCGCTCTAAAGTAGTATACTTTGAAACTATAAGTCATTAAAGACTTAGAAAATTTCACGGCCCTAAAACAGCATTTGATTGATTCTTGTGGGCCCTATTTGACCATGTTTGGCACTGAACTAGCTCATGACCCTTAAAAAAGTTTGTTCCACATAAGATAAGCTACAACTTCTGTTATGGGTGCACTACCATTCAAACACTCTATGCTATAGTTTAACTTTGGTCAAAGTAGGATTATGAAAAATGACATTATGAGTAAACTAGGACTTCGAAGCAAAATTGGCCCATGTCACGAATACAAATATTGTTCCATTTACCATCCTAGATATGTCTAAGGTGTTTTTGTGACCTCACAACCATTTCTCACATTGGTCACACATGATCACAAGCATATGTAAGTATATAAGCAACATCACAAGTGATAAAGAGAAGGTGAATCAAATGAAACTTCACATGCTCATGCTGATGAATGCTTGGATGATGCTTGTGCTCATGAAATACAAGTGCCAAATGCATGCTTAACACTTGGATGTTACAGCCCTTCCCCCTTATAGAAATCTCGCCCTGAGATTTGAAAGACCTACCATTTTTTCGTAAAAAGCGGGATAGACCTCACGTAGATAGTCCTCTTGTTCCCACATGGCATCTTGTTTGTTGTGGTTATTCCACACCATTTTGTAGAACTTGATGACCTTGCTCTGGGTCACTCTTTCCATTTCTTCCAACACTTGGATGGGTTTTTCTTCATAAGTCAAATCTGATTGGAGCTTAATATTGGCGGGTTCAATGGCTTCATCAGGTATGCGAAGGCACTTTTTAAGTTGAGAAACATGAAAGACATTGAATATGGGTCGCATCTCTGGAGGTAACTGGAGCTTGTAAGCTACCCTTCCACTTCGCTCAATGATCTTGTATGGGCCTACATATCTAGGTGTTAGTTTCCTTTTCACACCAAACTGTTGCACCTTTTTCATGGGTGATACTTTGAGGTATACATAGTCACTTACCTCAAATTCGATAGGCCTTCTTCTCTTGTCGGCATAGCTTTTTTGCCTAGACTGAGCGGCTTTCATAAGCTATTAGATAATATGTACTTGTTCTTCAGCTTCTGTGATAAAATCAATGCCATAGTATCTCCTTTCTCTGGGCTCAACCCAATTCAAAGGAGTTCTACATTTTTTACCGTACAAGCCCTCAAAAGGAGCCATCTTGATGCTTGCTTGATAACTGTTGTTGTGGAAAAACTTGACTAAAGGTAGCCATTTTTTCCCATGAACCCTTAGAAGAGATCACACATGCTCTCAACATATCTTCTAAGATTTGATTTACTCACTCAGTCTACCCAGAGGTCTGAGGGTGATATGTTGAGCTTCGAACTAGGTTGGTACCTAACTGCTTGTGCAAGTGCTCCCAAAACCAAGCAGTGAATTGGGATACTCTATCTAACACAATGGTTCTTGGTATCCCATGTAGACACACTATATGCGTGATATACAATGCTACATATTCATGAGGTTGGTAGTGGGTGCTAACCGGAATAAAATGCGCAGACTTTGTCAATCGGTCCACAATTACCCATATCGAATCAAAGCCCTTTTGAGTGGGTGGGAGTCCAACAATAAAATCCATGCTGATCTCCTCCCACTTCCATCCTAAAATAGATAAAGGTTGGAGCAATCCAGCAAGTTTTAGATGATCTGCCTTGACCTACTTCAAGTATCACACCTAGCAACATAAGCGGTGATTTCCTTCTTCATCTTTGTCCACCAAAAATGGCTTTTCAAATCTTGATACATCTTATTACTACCCGGATGGATAGACAACTTGGACGAATGACCTTCATCTAGGATTTCATTTCTAAGTTCATGGTCCTTTGGTACCACTAGTCAGTTCTTGAACCATAGCACACCTCTTTCATCCATCCTGAAATGCTTAGTTTCTTTTTCCTTCATCTTTCCCTTTATGAGAAACACACTTACATCTATCTTCTGTAGTTCTATGATTTTGCTCTCAAATGAACAACTGACAGTGATGTTGTGTAGCACAACAGGACACAATAGATTAAACCCATCTTCCAACAAGGCTTCTAAGGCATTACAATGAGACTTCTGTCTACGTGCACCTGCTACAACATTAGCTTTTCCTGGATGATAGTGCACTACCAAATTATAGTCCTTGATCAGCTCTAACCACCTTCGCTGCCTCATGTTCAGTTCAGGTTGAGTGAAGATGTATTTGAGACTTTTGTGATCAGTGTATATGTGGCATACATTTCCCAACAAGTAATGTCTCCCATCTTCAACTCATGAACAACTGTTGCGAGCTCTAAATCATGTGTGGGATAGTTGATTTCATGCTTTCTCAATTGTCGAGAAGCATAGGCAATAACTCGACCTTCTTGCATGAGCACACACCATAAACCTATACCCGATGCATCACATAACACATCAAAAGGCTTTTCAATGTCGGGTTGTGCCAGAACAGGAGTAGTGGTTAGCAAGGTTCGTAGAGTGTGAAAAGCAGTCTCACACTCCGGAGTCCAATTAAACTTTTCATCCTTCTGAAGTAATCTGGTCATGGGCTTAGCTATTTTGGAAAAGTCAGGAATGAAACGATGATAATAGCCTGCTAGCCCTAGAAAACTCTGAACTTCATGAACCAAAGTCGGGGCCTTCCAATCCATGGCCTCTTGCCCTTTAGATGGGTCTATAGATATTCCATCTTCAGATAATATATGACCCAAGAATGGTACTTTCTTTAGCTAGAATTCACACTTGCTAAACTTTGCATACAATTTATGCTCTCTTAGCCTAGACAAGACAACTCTTAGATGCTCTACAAGATCTGCCTCATTCTTAGAGTAAATCAGGATATCATCGATAAACACGACCAAGAACTTGTGAAGCTCGGGCATGAACATCGAATTCATCAGGTACATGAAATAGGCAGGAGCATTTGTCAGTCCAAAAGACATGACCAAATACTCATGCAAGCCGTATCTAGTGGAGAAAGTTGTCTTAGGTAAATCCTCTAGCCTGATCTTAATCTGGTGGTAGCCTGATCTCAAATCGATCTTAGAGAATACCTTTGCTCTTGCCAATTGATCAAACAAAATATCAATACGAGGCAAAGGGTACTTGTTCTTTATGGTTACAGCATTAAGCGGCCTATAGTCCACACACATCTGTAATGATTTGTCCTTTTTCTTCACAAATAAAGCTAGACAACCCTAGGGAGACGTACTAGGTTGAATGAGACCTTTGTCCAAAAGTTCTTTTAGCTGAATTTTAAGTTCTGCTAACTCATTGGGTGGCATCCTATAGGGTCTTCTTGAGATAGATGCTATACCTAGCACATACTCAATCTTAAACTCCACATCCCTATCTGGCGGCAAACCAGGCAATTCATCTAAGAATACATCAAGGAACTCGCAAACTACTTGAATATCACAGAGAGTAGAGGTTTGAATGGCACTTGACAAATTTTGGAGATCAAAACTTCTAGGAAGTGGTACTAGAAAAGCATTACCCCCCTTGGGTTCCTTCAGCATAATTGTTCTAGTGGATGTGTCAATGAGAACTCCATGACCACTCATCTAACTTATGCCCAAATTCACATCTATGGCTAACCCAGGCAATACTATGAGATCCACAGTATATTCCCTCTCTTGTATAGAGATAAGCACATCTCTAACTATTTGGTTTGTAGAGATAGTAGCTCCAGCTCAACTCATACTATAACCACCCTTGTCTACCTCAATTATCTTCTAATTAGGCTTGGATGTAAATGTTTGGCTCATAAATGAATGAGAAGCTCTAGAATCAAATAAAACAATTATGGGGTGCTTGTTTACAAGAAACATACCAGCAGCCATGACTTCCCCAGTTGCAATTAAAGCATGGCAGATTGCTCTTTGGCCATGTGGAGCTTCCCTGGCCTATTGTACCCTTTGGTATGGCAATAGTTAAGGCTCTACAAAACACCTGCTGAGGATGACTGGCCTAGGCTTTCTACTAGGGAGGCCTAAATTTAGGTGCTGTGGGACGAAATTGTGGCCTAACTACCACTGGAGCCTTGGAGTGAGAAACCTGAGGCACCAACCTCAGCTGCCTGCTTGTGGCCTTTTGCTACCGCATGTAGGTTGTTTTGGTTTTCCTGTGTCAGGGCGTCATTGACAAAGTCATTGTATATAGCATATTTGGAGTTGGCCATTGTTTTCATCAACTTGGTGCTAAGGCCTCTCTTAAAACTTTCAATCTTCTTTGCTTCTATATCAACAAATTCTAGGGCATAGCAGGACAAGTTATTGAATGCATGCATATACTCTATAAGAGTCTTGGTCCCTTGGGTGAGCTTCATAAACTTAGTTGCCTTCATGCGCATCAGCACCGAGGGAATATGATGCCACCTAAATGCTGCCTTGAATTGATCCCATGTGACATTTGCATTTGTCGGTAGGGAAGACAGATAATGGGTCCACTAGATTCCTGCTGGCCCCTACAACTGATGGGATGCATACTCTACCTTCATGTTTTCAGTGACTCTCAGCAAGCAGAACTTTTGCTTAATGGTATTCAACCACTCGTCTGCTTGGAGCGGTTCTTCTGCCTCTTTGAAGACTAGAGGCTTAGTGTCCTAAAAATCCTTGAAGGAGCTATACTGGTTTGGTTTAGGCCCTTGGTTTTGCCGGTGGTCGCGAGTGGTATTCTACGCAATGAGGCACAGTGTTTCTTCCATCACTCTTTGATTCCCCAAGAACTACGCGAAAAAATCATTCGTAGAGGGTGGTGGTGGTGGTGGTAGGTCACCATCATCACCACCATTTTTGCTAGTGCTGGCCCTAGCGCGTGTGCGAGGCATCTGCAAAATTGCAACAATAAGTGATTATTGGATGATGTCAAGAGATTGTAGAAGAATTTTATAATCATGCCAAACTAATATTACTAGAGAGAATCTTAAATTCATAAAATAAAATAGAGGCACAATAATTCATTCTCACAACATAACATCACCAATTTGATCACTTATCATACTCGTAATGCGTTAACATGCATGTCACATTTCACGAGCAAAACAAAATTGGGATTTAATTAAAATTCCAACCATCATGGACCAACAATTAAATACCTGCACAAGAATTTTATTTCAGCCCAGCCCCACAATTGTACATGCAGAAATGAAAATCCGGGCTCTAGGTTGCAAGGTAAATACAACCATATATATACCCGTATATATATACTTCCATCTCAAAGCTACCCGAAAGTAAATATGTCCCATACACACCTATAAATATCATATATAGTCGTATCAAATCTAACTCACAATTAAATACCTTAGTATATATAAGAGACATATATATACTTTAGTATCAAAGCTACCTCTCCCCTTAGACCGCACGCTCACAACTTGCGGTCATGCCACTCATCATCTTACCTTGGGCGTAGAGTCATTTGATCCATACATTACTGTAATGCCCTAGTGTTAAGCATTGCATTTGGCACTTGTATTTCATGAGCATAAGCATCATCCAAGCATTCATGAGCATGAGCATATGGAATTTTATCTTATTCCTTACATATTATCACATGTGATGTTGATTATACACATGCATATGCTTGTGATCATGTGTGACCAATGCAAGAGATGGTTGTGAGGTCACAAAACACCTTAGACACATCTAGGATGGTAAATGGATCAATGTTTGTATTCATGACATGGGCCAATTTTGCTTCTAAGTCCTAGTTTACTCATAATTTCATTTTTCATGATCCTACTTTGACCAAAGTTGAACTATAGCATAGATTGTTTGCATGGCAGTGCACCCTTAATAAAAGTTGTAGTTCTTGACATGGGTAACAAACTTTATTTATTGGTCATATGCTAATTCAATGCCTAGCATAGTCAAATGGAGCCCACAAGTAGCAATGAAATGATGTTTTCAAACAGAAAATTTTCCTAAGTCATTAGCTGATTACAGTTTCAAAGTTGCGCACTTTGGAGCTTTGCATTTTGAAAACCATGATGAATTAGACCAAGCTCATTTAAGCAAAGTTGGAGATCACATGTAGCTCTATAATTCTTAGTAATAGAATATTTGCTAATTCTACATGGATTAGGAGTAATAGTGGTACAAAGATGGCTTGTCAGTCAGCCTGACGGTCGATTTGAATCGGCCAGCTGAGCGCATCGTGGCTGACCGCTGTCAGGCCACATGCACCGCATGGCGGCCGCTCGCCGGCATCGGCCTGGCCAGTCAGGCCAGCAGGGGGAGAAAAGCGAGGCGAAGCCGCTGTGCTCGCTCATTCTCACTCTCTTGCTCTGCTCTCTCCCTCTCGCTAGCTCGCCGAGCGAAGCCGTGCTCGCCATCACCGCCGCACACCTCCACCGCGCTCGCACGCCACAACCGCAACACCACCATCAAATCCATCATGCCCACAGCTCTGCCACCGTCTCCTCTACCTCCCTGACCCGCTAGTGCCACCATCCAAGCCAAGGTAAAGCCACATTACGCGTCGCCGTCGCTGCCATGGCCATGGAGCACCGCTGAGCTCTGAGCTCACCATGGCCAGCCCTCTCTATTGCTCCTCCTACCACCTTCTCCCATGGTTCATCGTCGCCTTAGGTCATAGAAGCTCACATTGTAGCTAGTTTAATCGCTACCGCCACCACCACGCAGGTATGTGCAACCGCACCAGGTGCGCCCGCCATGGTCACAAGCTCAAGCTCGCCGTGGTCGACCCTAGCTAGACCCCGTTGTCCCCCTATAGCATGTGTTTCCGCAATGCCATGAACCCTAGCACCATCCCCGAAGACGGAGACCCATCACCGAAGACCGTCTCGTTGGAATGGCAAGCACCGCCACGTGCGTTGTGTGCTGCCGTGCCGCCATGCACTCGATTGAAGCACACCGCCACTCCACCGAGACCTAGACCTAAACCTAGACCTCCGCTAGGACCTCCTAACGCTGTAGCCATGCTCTCCTGATCGTATCGTCGTCGGAGACGATGAGCCCACCGCAGAGCACCTCTGTCGTGCTACCATTGTCGCCGGTGAGGTTGCTCCGGTGATGCGCCGAGCCAACTGAGGGTACCCCTCGATGCGGCTTGATGAGGCTAGTGTAGTGGTGAAGAACTCAGCGTCGGTGATCTCACCGCCGGTGAGATATAGCCAGTCAAACACCACGCTCTGCTCCTGTGTTGCTAACGTGTGGGACCCGTTGACCGTGGGCCCAGCTGTGGGCGCCTCCAGGTGCACTAGACCGGGTGTACCCAGCTGTTGGGCCCGATTTGAAATTTGATTTTTCTTTATTTGTTTTTCTAGATTTTGTAGCAAACTTGCAAAAATCATATCTAGAGTTAGGAGTGTCCAAATAGGGTGATCCAAATTTTGTTGTATTCTTAATGAAGTGTACTATTTGATAAAAATATGAAACCTACTATTTGGGATATTTTTCTAAGGAATTAAATTGAGCTAGATAAGTGCTTCTAAATTTGTTTCTCTCTTGTAAAATGCATATCTTGAGCTAGGGAAGTGCAAAAATTGTGATTCCAATTTTGCTAGTCTTGTGTTGACATGCTATAGATAGGAAAAATGCTAAACCTATAGTAGGAATACTTGGAATATAGCCTTCCTATTTAATCTTAAATAATTGCTAGTTTCTAGTGAAAATAAATGGGGTAAAAATACCTAACTTATGATCATGTAAATTTCTACCCAGTGTTCTTATGCTAGGATGAAAGTAAGGAAAATAGGAAATCTATTGTTTGACACTTTTCACTAGGCTAAACTATTTTTGTTAAAATAAGCCTATGTAACTTGTCATTTTTGTAGAGGTTTCTATACTTATCCAAATGGCATGAAATTTGTACAATAGACTATTAGGGTCATATATAACCTACTGTAATTTTCTTAGAATTTATTAAGCTTGTGATTTACAATAGGAAATATTTATCCTTTAAATCACCTTATTATATAAGGATATTAATAAATGCACATAAGTAAATTATTTGGTGCTTGTGATGCATGTGATTTGTTGAGATGAATAGTTGTGCTTAGAAGTAATTGGTTATAGGCAGGTAGTTAATTATTGCTTTATAATTCAACTAAATGGCTGCATGAGTAGTTTCTGTTGTATTGACAAATTCATGATGATAATGACCTCTTCTGTGAAACTTGTTAATAACAAAATTGTAGATAACTTGCTCATCTAGCTTGTCCTAAAATTTCATAGTCATAGGCCTAATGGTTTAAGAGTTATAGCTATTAGAATTCTACTATCAGATTTGCTTGTCCATTGGACAGATCTAAAAGATTAAATTGTGTGACCTAGATAGCTACTGAATCACCTATAGTTGATTAAAATAACGTTGTAGGCAATTTCATAATCTTTCTAGAAAGTCCACAACCATATTGTTTGGATGTGTAAAACTCTAGTTATGGTCAAAACAAGTGGTTGTTGTCTTGCAGTCCAAAAAATACTTAACTGGACATTTGTTTAATTACTAGAGAAGGGATATGCACCTACTCAGTAAAAGAAGTTAATTTTGTTATCACCCTAATAGCTTTCTGTTAAGAACACTCATGAGTATGCATTTCATCATATCATCCATGTCATTACCTATGCATCCATGATATCTTATTCGTGCTCATGCATATAGGATCACCCGAAGGAATCACCCACTTGGAGTTCAAAACAGAGGAGGAGGAGGAGGAGAATCAAGAGACACCCCAGCCCGCAGCTCCCGAAGGCGAAGAGCGGGCTCTTGAAGAACTTCCGGAGTGCCCTAACCACCGACCCATTTCTTTCCTAAAAGGTAAGCCCCAAAGCATTCTAAGCCTCCTATGTTTTATAAAATATTACCTGAGTCCTTTATGTTTGATGCATTAGGTTATAAGAGTTGATTTGGAAACACTTGATGCATAGAACTACCTTGTACAGATATATACTTTAAACCAGGTGTAGGTCCAGGATCGAATATATGCTTAGCCATGCTTAGACTGGTAGAAGTTGGCTGATTTCCTGTCACCTGCGAGATATCGGTGGATACCAAAGCACGGTTGGCTATATTTGCTATCGTGGAAAAGAACCAAGGGATAATGTAACTAGAGGCCAGGTGGAGTCTATGTGTAGGTTGACTCATGTGATTCCGTCTGTGCCGATTGATGACCGTATCATTGGAGGCCCTCTTGTCATTTTGAATGCATGCCTCTCACTTAGCTGGTCGGATAACTCGTTCCAATCATGAAGCCGAGTAGCTCAACTCAGGTCGGACCTTGTTCTGTTAAAGTGTGTACTCTAGATGGTACTAAGGACATGCGGGGAGCTAGACGTGAGCCCAAGGGTAGGGTAGTCCTGATCGTCCTAGCAACTGGTTGTCCTTGGTTGTGCGGCGCTAATCGAACCCACGAAATGTGTACCTGAGTTGTAGTAAAGGTGACCTAAGACTACCCTGGCGCAGGTACTTCTGGGTTTGTGTTAGGAATAACTGCCTAGCTAGTTGTAATCGATTCAAATCGTCATCTCTCCTGGATAGTGAGAAACTTGGCGAAGCCCCTTCATCATAGTAATTGAACTATGGAATGTGATGGTTATGATGAACATGGAAAATATTACAACGGCTATGGTTACTATTGTATGTTACTAATGATATCCCACATGTTTGGCATAGGTTGGTTGCTAATCTAGAGATGAATAGCTATAATCAACTTGGTTACCGAATTACAAAATGTATAGCTCAACCAGTGGCTTTTATGCAAAATGTTATCAAGCTAGCTCCACTTATAAAGCCTTGCATGATCCTTGGAGTCACTTTATTTTTGGATTATGATGGGTAAGTCTAGCTGAGTATCTTCTTGTACTCAGGGTTTATTTCCCACTTGTTGCAAATAACACAGTGTATCTTGGGTATTGTAAGAACTACTTCTCGCCCACAGTGGAAGAGGAGTAAGCTAGGGCAAGGTGCTTCTATTTATATATCTTATCTGTGATGCTTTTGTGGGTGGTGATCACAAATTGGCTTGTGTTAAACAATGGTGTGAGATGTTGGCTTCAAAACTACTTTGCTTCCGCTACAACCTTATTTGGAACTTGAGTTGTAATAACTTTAATCGTACTTTGATGTATGGCATTGTATTTGTGAACTCTATGTAAGATGTGGCATGTATGTTGAATAATATATGATCTTGGTTGTATGTTGGTGATTAATTGAGACCCTTTGTAGTACTCGACGGACTACCAGGTTTATATGGGCTCAAGTATGATAGTGTGACTGCTTCGCAGGCTGCCATTGTACTTGTGCTCTTATAAATTGGATGGTTCTATCATAATTACCAATCAAGTGAATGGCATCCATACAATAGCATGCCGTATGGAAGACAAAAATAACCCCCCCATGTTAGTACTTATTTAGCCACCTAAAATCCTTAACTAGGCATAAGGGAAATAATCACTGGCACACCTTAGATTCAAATTTTAGATTCATCGTTGTTGCACTATCATACTTGAGCCCATATAAACTCGGTAGTGTGTCGAGTACCATGAAGGGTCTCGATTCATCGCCAACATACAACCAAGATCGTGCATGATTCAACATGCATGCCACATGTTACATAGAGTTCACAATTACATTGCCATACATCAGAGTATGATTAAAGTTATTACAACCCAAGTTCCAAATAAAGTAATAATAGCGAACGCAAAGTAGTTTTAAAACCAACATCTCACACCATTATTTAATACAAGCCAGTTCATGATCACCACCCACAAAAGCATCACAGATAAGATATATAAGTAGAAGCGCCTTGCCCAGGGCCTACTCCTTGTCCATAGCGGGACAGAAGCAATTCTTACAATAGCAATGAAAGACTGTGTTATCTGCAATAAGTGGGAAATAAACCCTGAGTACAAGAAGGTACTCAGCTAGACTTACCCGTCATAAACCAAAAATAAAGTGACTCCAAGCATCATGCAAGCCTTTATACATGGAGCTAGCTTGACACCATTTTGCATAAAAAGCCACTAATTCAGCTATACATTTTATAATTCAGTCATCAAGTTAATTATAACTATTGATCTCTAGATTAGCAACTAACCTATACCAAACATGTGGTATATCATTTAGTAGCATAACAATAGTAACCATACCCGGTGTAAGATTTTCATATTCATTAGAACCATCATATTCCATAATCCAATTACTACGATGAAGGGGCTCCATCAAGTTTCTCACTATCCGGGACAGACAGCGATTCGAATCGCTTGCAACTAGCTGGGTAGTATTCCTAACACAAACCCAGGTAGACCAGATTAATGGTCACCTTAGGTCACCTTTGGTACAACTTAGGTCCAATTCGTGGGTTTGATCTGTGCTGCATAATCAGGGACACTACCAGATGCCAGGTCAATCAGGACTCTAACCTGCCCTTGGCCTCACATCGGCTCCCTGCACATCCTTACTACCTCCACTATGCGTATTCTAATAGAACAAGGCCCGGCCTGAGTTGAGCTACTCGGCTTCGCGGTCAGAACAAGTTAACTGGCCAGCTAAGTGAGAGGCATGCGTTCAATCTCAGTAGAAGTGCCAGCAACGGTATAGTCCTTAATCAATACAGATGGAATCAACATAGCCAACCCAACAGCATTGCATATGAAATCCTACCCAGTCTCCACTTAGATTACATCCCATGGTTATTTTTCCACGATAGCAAATATAGCCAACCGTGCTCTGGTATCCACCTATATCTCATAGGTGATAGGAAATCACCTGACTTCTACCGGTCTAAGCATGGCTAAGCATATATTCGATCCTGGACCTACACAGGGTTCAAGGTATATGTCTGGACAAGGAAATTATATGCATCAAGAGTTTCCAATCAACTCCTATAACCTAATGCATCAAACATAAAGGATGCAAGTGATATTTGTAAAAACATAGGAGACTTAGAATGCTCTAAGGCTTGCCTAGGATCCGACATAAGTCAGTTCAGTTAGCTCGCACCATCTTGGTGACATCTCTAGTCCTAGCATTTGCTTAGTCCTTCCATCTTTGGGATAGGTCCACCATACACCATCTTCGGGTTAGGCTCCAACATCACGTGCTTCACGTCCACGCGTTGTGCATCTAGCGTACCTAGATGTGATGCAAGATGCAAGTGCATGAATATGAAGAATGGTACAGACGGAATCACATGAGTCAACCTACACATAGACTCCACTCGGCCTCTAGTTACATTCCCCTATGGTTATGTTCCACGATAGCAAATATAGCCAACCGTGCTCTGTTATCCACCTATATCTCGCAGATGACAGGAAATCACCCAACTTCTACCGGTCTAAGCATTGCTAAGTATATATTCAATCCTAGACCTATATAGTTAAAGGTTTATATATCTAGACAAGGTAGTTCTATGCATCAAGTGTTTCCAAATCAATTCTTACAACCTAATGCATCAAGCATAAAGGATTCAAGTGATATTTTGTAAAACATAGGAGGCTTAAAATGCTCCGGGGCTTGCCTTTTAGGAAAGAAGTGGGTCGGTGGTTAGGGCACTCCAGAAGTTCCTCAGTAGCTAGCTCCTCGCCTTTGGGAGCTGCTGGTTGTGGTGTCTCCTGATTCTCCTCCGCCTCTTCTTCGAATTCCAGTAGGGTTACTCCTTTAGGTGATCCTATATGTATGAGCATGAATTAAGATATCATGGATGCATAGATAATGACATGGATGATATGATATGATAAAATGCATACTCAAAAGTGTCCTTAACAGTAGTCTATTAAAGGGATAACAAGATAAATTTTCTTTTACTGAGAGGTGCATATCTCCTCTCTAGTAATTAAACAAATTTCCATTTAAGCAATTTCTGGATTGCAAAACAGCAGCCTCTTGTTTTGACCATAACTGGAGTTTTACACATCCAAAATAATACGATCTTTGACTTTTTGGAAAGCTTATAAAATTGTCTACAACTTTCTTATAATCATCATAAGATGACTCAGTAGCTATCTAGGTCAAACAAATCAATCTTTCAGATGTGTCCAGAGGACAAGCAAATCTGATTGTAGATTTTTAAAAGCTATAATTTTCAAACCAATAGGCCTATGACCATGAAATTTTTGGACAAGCTATATGAGTAAGTTATATACAACTTTGTTATTGACAAGTTTCACAGAAAAGATCAATATCATCATGAATTTGTCACCACAATAGAAACTACTCATGCAGCCATCTAGTTGAATTATAAAGCAATAATTAACTAGCTGCCTATAACCAATTAATTCCAAGCACAACTACTAATATCAACAGATCATATGCATCACAAGCACCATAGAAAACATCATGGTGAAGACCAAATAATTTACTTATGTGCATTTATTAATTTCCTTATATAATATGGTGATTTAGAGGATAATTATTTCAATGATCAACAAATTTGGAGAAAATTACAGTAGGTTACATATGATGCCAATATTCTACTATACAAATGTCAAGCCATTTGGATAAGTATAACAACCTCTGCAAAAATGACAAGTTACATAGGCTTATTTTAGCAAAAATAGTTTAGCCTAGTGAAAAGTGTCAAACAACAGATTTCATATTTTCCTTACTTTTATCCTAGCATAAGAACACTATATAGAAATTTGCATGATCATAAGTTATGTATTTTTACCTCAATTAATTTCACCAGAAACTAGCATTTAATTAAGGTGAAATAGAAAGACCATATTCCAAGTATGCACACTATAGGTTTAGTATTTTTCCTAGCTAGAGCATGCCAACACAAGACCCACAAAATTGGAATCACAATTTTAGCACTTCCCTAGCTCAAGTAATGCATTTTACAAGATAGAAACAAATTTAAAAGCACTTTACTAGCTTAATTTAAATCCGCAGAAAAATACCTCAAACAGTAGGTTTCATATTTTTATCAAATAGTACACTACATGATGAATCCATCAAAATTTGGATCACCCCATTTGGACACTCATAGCACAAGATATGGATTTTTAAAGTTTGCATTTAAATCTGTGAAAACAAATAAAGAAAACATCTAAAACTCTGAGTGACAGCTGGGCCTCGTGGGTCAACAGGACCCACACGTCAGCGAGGCAGAGCAGAGTGCTGGCTTTGACCGGTGAGAACTCACCGACAGCGAGGTCTCTGGTGACGGCATCACCACCACTATACTCGTCTCGTTAAGCCGCATCGAGGGGTACCCTCGGTTGACTCAGAGGCTCATCGGAGCAAGCTCGACGGCGGCCATGGTGGCTCGGCGGCGATGCACGGCAGTGCACCGGCCATCTTTGACCATGAGAGACTCAGACAAGCTTCACTACAGCTTCACGGTGACCTAGCGAGGCTAAAGGGTGAAGGTTAGGGTTAGTAGCGGTGCCGAAGGAGCACGGCCACGTGCATGGCGGCATGGCGGCACGAGCGCAGCGACGATGAGGTCACCGTTCCAATGAGAGGGTGGTCCATGACGGATCTCCATCTTTGGTGATGGTGCTAGGGTTAATGGACATGTGGAAACACGTGCTAGAGGGGGACGATGGGACCTAGTCGGTGCCGACCATGGCGAGCTTGAGCTCACGACCCTGGCGGGCGCACGCGGTGCGGTCGCACGTTCCTGCGCGGCAGCGGTAGTAGCAGTTAAATTGGCTATAGCGTGAGCTACTGTGACTTAAGAAGATGACAGACTAGGGGAGAAAGAGATAGGAGGAGAGGTGGATAAGGCTGGCCACGACGAGCTTGGAGCTCAGCGACGCTCCGTGACCATGGCAGTGACGGCGACGTGAAATGCCGCTTTACCTTGGCTTGAACAGTGGCAGTGGCCGGTCAGGGAGGTAGAGGATATGATGGTGGAGCTATGAGCGTGATGGATTGGATAGAGGTGTAGTGAGGATGGCGAGCCCTGCCGGTGGAGGCTCGACGGCAGCGTGCAGATGAGGTGCCCGCTTTGGTGTGGCGAGTATGAGAGAGAGCAGAGCGAGAGCGAGAGAGCGCAAGTGAGTGTGGAGAGCAAGCGCCCAGCCTCTTCTCCTCTTCAGCATGGCAACCGTAGGGCTGGTGATGGTGTATGGCCACCATGCAACGCGCACGCGCTGACGCTGGTCAGCCACGACGCGCGCGGCTTGCCGGTTCAAACCGGCCATCAGGCCGACTAATAAGCCAACTTTGTGCCATTGTTACTCCTAATCCGTGTAGAACTGGCAAAAACTCCCTTACTAAGATTTGTAGAGCTATAGCAGATCTACAACTTTACTTTAGGAAGTTTAGTCAAATTCCCAATGGTTTTCAATCTATAGCACTCTAAAGTGGTATACTTTGAAACTATAAGTCATTAAAGAGAATTTCACACGTCCCTAAAATAGCATTTGATTGATTCTTGTGGGCCCTATTTGACCATGTTAGGCACTAAAATAGCTCATGACCCTTAAACAAAGTTTGATCCACATAAGATAAGCTACAATTTTTATTAAGGGTGCACTGCCATGCAAACACTCTATGCTATAGTTCAACTTTGGTCAAAATAGGATCATGAAAAATGACATTATGAGTAAACTAGGACTTAGAAGCAAAATTGGCCCATGTCATGAATACAAACATTGTTCCATTTACCATCTTAGATATGTCTAAGTTGTTTTTGTGACCTCACAACCATTTCTCACATTGGTCACACATGATCACAAGCATATGTAAGTATATAAGCAACATCACATGTGATAAAGAGAATGTGAATGAAATGAAACTTCACATGCTCATGCTGATGAATGCTTGGATGATGCTTGTGCTCATGAAATGCAAGTGTCAAATGCATGATTAACACTAGGGTGTTACACATGGTGTCTAGGCTAGAAGCTATCTTCATTTACCTTGTTCCCCACGGTTGAGGGGTAGGTGGCAGGTATTGACAGCCCTGTCCGTCACTCGTATTCCCCCACGTCTGGTTTCAACATAGGCTCTAGGTCAGCCTCGCTTGGTAGACCAGGTGTGATCCGATGCCGAAGTAAACAAGTAGAAGTAAAGTTTATCTATCTTTAGACCCCATTACCATAGGAATCCTTCTCTACCCTTTCCAATTCTACCCTTGTGTTGTCCTTGGACGAATTATCTAGAAGGGTACCTCCAATCCCTATGCAAAATACGATACCCTGAATACTTCCGGGTGAAGTGCTACAACGGTAATTCCCTACACTTGCAGATTATTTTTGTATGTGTTAAGAAATACCAACAAGCATTTCTGGCGCCGTTGCCGGGGAACGGTTGCCATATTTTCTTCAAACCTAGTTTGTCCTTGTATTTGTATCATTTCTTTTTTTATAAAAAACACAAAAAAAATTCCACCATGACATCAACTCCTATCCAAAAGTTTCTTACTTCAAAGGGCGAGTTTTTTGAGCCACCACTTTCCAAAACCACCCGTTCATCTGGCTATGAACTCCGTCCTGGCTTGATAGCCATGGTTCGGGCACAACCCTTCTCAGAGCATGATAATGAAAACCCTTTCCATCACCTGCTAGAGTTCGAGGAGATGTGTTCGTGCTTGAGTATCTCAGGCATGACACAAGAAACACTAAGGTGGACATTGTTTCCCTTTTCTCTCACAGAGAAGGCGAAGCAGTGGTACACTAAAGCCGTAGAAAGTATGAATAGGGGCTAGGATGAACTTAAAGATAAATTTTGTCTTGCATTTTTCCTAATGTCCCGTATCGACTCTCTACCAAGGGCAATCCTCGACTTTGAGCAGCGCAAAAGGTGTCTATAGGTGTAGCCTAGGCCATGTTTTTTGGATTAATACACGCCGGCCCAGACTTGTCTTTACCCGACAGCATATTGTTGTGACTCTTTTGTTTGGGTATGGATGCTAACCTATGCCTAGATGTGACTGCCAGAGGTCATTTTACACACATACCCATGATGGAACAAGTAAAATTCCTTGAAAACTTTCTAGAAAGTTACACTTCCCCCGTCATGAGAAATAGAATCCTCTAGGCAAAAGTCATGTTGAGCGTTGAGGAGTCCTCATCAGTCGAATCCAAACTCGTATCATCCCTAAATTCGACTAATGAGCCCTCACCCAAACCACGAACACCGAAGGAAAGAGTGATTTATCCTTCGGAGTTCCCTATCGAATTCCGGGATTTCAGCAATACCTCGAAATATTTTGGGCATGAAAAGCTTACACACCCTTCTGAGAAAGTTTCCCCTAAAAAATAGCCATCAAAGGAATGTTTGTTGGAAGTGAAATGTTCTTCCAACGCAATTTGGATTCTTTCATCTTCCATGACCATGCCGTGTTCATTAAGGGGAACAAACATAGAAGCCCTGCATAACCCCATAGTCAGGACGAGCATCATGTCAGAATTTCTAGCAAAAAATCTTTCGGACAACAAGCTGCTAATCCCTACCAACAAACTTTTCAAAGGTCCATTAGGACTCATCTTTGAGTGTAGTGGGATTGTTTGGGACGTGCCAATTGAAATTAATGAAACCGAGGTTCACTTAGATTTCCACATCTTTGCCATCCTCGACTTTGAACTTCTCATAGGCTACCAATTTGAAAAACTTTTCCAAAAGAAACATACTCATGGGAGCCTTGGTGAAGAATGTGGGAAAACTACTTCTGCCACTCACCTAGAAAACCTCATGGTCGAGCATTATCCCAACCATAACCCGTCCAAGGAGGTGAAGTTCATTTCCCCGTTCATTTCACCTAGGCTTCCTAGTGAAATTGAACATCCATCGCCAACCTCGCTCGAACATAAGCCGTGTCCCTCTAGCCATAAAACCATTGTTCTCGATAATGATCGAGGCTCAACGTTGTTTCCACACGATATATCTCTTGAGAACGAAAACTTCTGTACCATGGACATTTTGCTTAGTGCCACATGCTTCCACGAGGATCACAACCACCTCTTGATCCTTGTCTCCAAACTTTTTAAGAGGATGGTTGTTGATGCCTTCATTTATCATAAATATTGCAAATCTCATAGTTGCATCATGGCACTTGTGGCAGAACCTCCTAAGAAATCAGGCCCACGTGCACCTATCGATGTCTCAACAGACCTCAGATAGCGTACACAAGTTCCCAACAACTTAACAGGTCTGTCGGGTGTCCTCGGGAAACCCGAATCATCCACGTTTCAAACAGGATCCCAATCATAGTCATTGCAGATTACAACATTTTTCAATATACATACCAGAGGTAAATAAGCGAAAGACTTAAGTCTAATATTACAAACCAGTTGTTTCAAACTTACATAACCATAAGTGTCATACAACCATAGTAGCGAGATAATATTACATTAACATTATTTATTTCACACAAACTACTGCCTTGTCCAAAGGCCATTCATCATTCCTCATCGTCATCGACTTCATACACTGACATGCAGCAGGGACCAAAACAAGCCTGCGCATGCGACTCACCTACAACAAGGGTTAACAAACCCTGAGTACAAAGACTACTCAACATGACTGACCCGACGAAAAAGGGCGAAGGTCTTAGGGATGCAGGTGTTGGGTCAAGGTAAGGATGTAGAAAAATTCAAAAGTTCTTTGCCAAAAGCTTACTATTCTTGATCCTAGTTTCAAGTTTTACCCCTAAGTACTTTAATTCAATATCTCCAACCAAGTGTTCATATCCCATGTTCCAATCCTTCTCATTCCATTCTTTTTCTCATATTTTAGTAATTCACCAGTCCTGCATTGCTTCTGTAATGAATCGAGTCTCCATATCCGCGGAGCACCGGCAATTCGAATTGATTCAAGTCCCAGCTGGGGATTCCTTATCACACGACATATGTAGAACTTAATCTTGCATATATCAACCTCGCTACCGGATCCTCCCATACTAAGCCGTCTCCACGTCACCCGAGAGCACAGCACACCTCAAATCCGGCCACATTCAAGCCACGAGGGTACACGCTACTCCCGCCATCTCACCACTCCCAGTGCGTGGGCATTCATCTTAGTATCATATTAGCCAAAGTAGGCTTACCAAAGTATGTGACCAGTACTACAAAGTGTCTCGTTCAGAAGATCCACAATGAGTGGCCTTTAAGCGACATAGCCGGCAACATTACCCAAAAATTCAAGGTAAGTCACCCGACTAGTCTCTAGTCATTCAACCTTCTTTCTTTCTTTGGCCAGTATGCCATCTTTCATTGTATCAAAACTTTTACTTTGAAAGCCTACCATAAAGCATACTAAGCATTCTACGCCTTTGTAAATGAAAACATCTTCAAGGATGGTAAACAATTACCAAGGTAGGTAATGCATCAAGTAGGTAACATTTGAATTAAACAACTTAATGCAATAAGTAACATAGGTAATAAACTTTCCAAAGTAAACAAGGTAATGGTTTAATGCATAAACCGGGGCTTGCCTTCGTTGACGATCTCAGGTTCCGGATCAGTACCACAATTACCAAATCCCGCGACAACCGGGTATTCTTCCGGCACTTGTTCAACTAGAATCGTTTCACTCTCGGGTTCTACACGAAATGATAACATATGCTTTAACATGATGATAATGTAAACATGATGCTTTCACGGTACATGAAATGTAACAACACCCCGCAAATGATTTTATTTCACGGTACAGTTGCAAGCCAACAAAACCAACTTGCAATCCTACCATCAAGAACCATACATGGGACTTGATCAAATGGATCTTAAAACCCTACTGGTCACACAACCTGACCCAAACAAAAATTAAACCCTAACCCTAACAATTAGGGTTGCTTTTATTAAATTTTAATTCATTTAAAATAAGCCCAAAAATAAACTTGTTCCAAATGACCTCACAATTTTATGTAAGCTTCCTCATATCAAATTAGTGTACCAAAATATATTTAATAATTTTTGGAGCTATACAGTGGCCTACAAAAATCATGGAAATTGCATTTATTAATTAATGGACTGAATTTTTGAACATTAAAAATTTATTCAAATTTCAAGTTTCAAATTTTTCAACCATACTAGAGCATGTACAGAAGCTACACACAAAATTTCAGAATTTTTGGAGCTATCATGAATTTCCTACAAATTCCCAAAGTTTCAGCACTATTCATAAATTCAGAAAATAAAAATCATCACTGTTCTTCTTCCTCACTCGCACTGACAGGCTGACCCCACCCGTCAGTGACTCAAACCTGTCACGACGGCGCTTCCCTCACTGACCGGCCGCAAAATGCGACGACGGTGATGCTCCGGCGAAACAGACCTCACCAAAATGATCTACTACTTCCCCCGAACCAATCTCAGCTATCAGAAAGGAAAAAGGTACCCTGGAGACACCTCCACGCCGGGCATGGCGGACTGGGAACGACGGTGTACGGCGTAGCCACGGTGACGCTGCAGTAGGGACTAAAGCGAAACGGTTTTCACTTTCAGAAGCTCACCGTGATCACGTAGGTAGGCTCGGTGAAGACGGAGATGTACCGAATCGACGGGACCACGTGAGACCGAGGATGGCGGAGCTCCGGCCGGCTCCGAAGAAGACGAAGTCACGCGGCGGTGCTGGACTTCTAGGAGCGACACGATCGGGCTTGGGATGAGCAGGAAGACGAGGCGGAGCTTCTGGCCAAAGCAATTGGCCCTAGATACTACGGCGAGGACGAATTGCGCGAGTGCGGCAAGACACCGGCAGCGAACAGTCGACAGAAAAACTCCGAAATGACGATGGTGTGCTCCTATTTATAGCAAGAAGGAGGGCGTGCAGTGTTGACAGCACACGGGCGAACTCACCACGGAGGTATTGGCGTGTCACTGCGCGTGTAAGCGTCGAAATCCGATCGGCGGTGATCTCCGCGTGGCACCGGCGGCAAGCAGAGAGGTGGAGGTTGATTTTTTGAAAAATTTACAGAACTGCCACTGCGTCCATTTTTCAAATTACTCACAAATTTTCTCAAGAAGTTGAAAATCTCCAAAAATGAAAGTTGTTCAATTTTTCAAACTCTACAACTTTGCTTCTAGAAATATTTTCAAATTCTGCCTCCATTTTGAAATTTAAATTTGGGGTGCATTTGAGCATTTGAATAATTTCAAAATTACTCCAAATTTTATATGTAAACTTGAAAAACTTTGAATACCAAAGTTGATCCTTATTAAATAATCTCCAACTTTGCTTTTTGTCACAACCCCAAATTCCAAATGGATTTTGAAATATCCAAAAGGGGCAAAAAGGACTTTTATAATTTAAATTTGAATTCAAATTTGATTTGTCTTTCTTTTACTTTAACTTTGATTTTTGACCAGTAACATGGCCCATTAGGGTTGTTTGAGTCAAATGACACATGGTCTCACATGATCACATGAAATTTGACCCTTGTGGTCATGATCTTTGTTTAACGTTTTGAATCACATTGCATCACATAAAATAACAACTTATGAAACAAATCTTATTTATTGAATGCATTCCAAATTTTCTTCTTTATGAATGCTTTGCAATGCATATGATGACATGCCAAGTTTTAGTTCTAGCTCCAAACACCAGAGGTGTTACAACCCTTCCCCCTTAAAGAAATCTCGTCCCGAGATTTAAAACTTAAGGCTAAGTAATGGAAAAGGAAATGTGTCAAGCTAACACATCATAACTTTATTCAAAAGACTAGTGAGGGGGTTTTCCATTCTTTTGACAAAATAAACAAGTTACAATATAGATGAGGTATTGCAACTAGAGAGAAGCAAAGAAGTCAGGAAAGTTTTCTTCTAAATAATCCTCAGACTCCCAAGTAGCTTCTTCTTCAGTGTGCTGGTTCCATTGTACTTTGTAGAACTTGATTGTACGCCTTCGAGTGACTCGATCCTTCTGATCTAAGACTCTAATGGGGTACTCAGCATAAGTCAAATCAGGTGCTAGTTCTACATCACCAAAGTCAATCACTTGGTCAGGTACTTGAAGACACTTCTTCAACTGGGATACATGGAAGATATCATGCACAGCTGACATGTGATCTGGTAGCTTAACACGATAGGCGACTGGTCCACATCTTTGTTGGATTTGAAATGGACTGACATAATGGGGCGCCAACTTTCCCCGAATCCCAAAACGATGAACTCCTTTCATTGGCGATACCTTGAGGTAGACATGATCTCCCACTATGAATTCTAGAGGTCGCCTCCTCTTATCAGCATAGCTTTTCTGTCGGGATTGAGCTACCTTCATATGAGCTTGTATGAGTTTAACCTTCTCTTCTGCTTCCTTGACCACATCCGGTCCAAAGAACCAATGTTCTCCAACATCTGACCAATGTAAAGGTGTCTGGCATCTACGACCATACAATGCTTCAAATGGTGCCATTTTAATGCTCTCTTGATAGCTATTGTTATATGAGAATTCAGCTAAGGGAAGGCATTCATCCCATATAGCACCATAGGAGAGAACACATGCTCTTAACATATCTTCAAGAATTTGATTTACCCTTTCCGTCTGTCCATCGGTTTGCGGATGATAAGCAGAACTACGGATAAGTTTAGTTCCCAAAGACTCATGTAGACTTTTCTAGAACTTGGATATAAACAATGACCCTCTGTCAGAGACAATGGTCTGGGGTGCCCCATGCAGACTAAAGATTCTATTCAGATAAAGCTTTGCATACTGCTCCGCTCGATATTTATCTCTGACTGGTAAGAAATGAGCTATCTTGGTTAGGCGATCAACAATAACCCATATTGAATTGTAGCCTGCAGATGTCCTAGGCAACCCTACTATGAAGTCCATACAGATATCTTCCCATTTCCAAGATGGAACTGGCAAGGAATGTAATGGACCCGCAGTCTTCATGTGAATCACTTTGACTCTCTGACAAGTATCACATTTGGCCACATATTGAGCTATTTCTATTTTCATTTTGGTCCACCAATATCTCGTTCTCAGATCATGATACATTTTGTTGCTACCTGGATGAATGGAGTATCTTGTAGAATGAGCTTCACCAAGAATCTGCTTTCGCAGCTCCGGATGTTTGGGTACTACCAATCTATCTTTGAACCATACGACATATGATTCATCAATCTTGAAACACGTTGATCTTCCAGATCTGACTTTATCCTTGATATGGGCTATGTCCTTACTTTTCTGTTGAGCAGTAATGATCTGATCTTTGATAGTGGACTCAACTGCAATATTGGACAGGGAACCTTGTTCTATGATTTGTAAATTCAGATGCTCCATCTCTTGACACAATGTTCGTTGCATAGGTTTCACAGTCAGACAATGGCAATGATTCTTGCGACACAGGGCATCGGCAACCACATTAGCCTTGCCCGGATGATAATGCACTTCTAAGTCATAATCTTTGATAAGTTCTAACCATCTTCTTTGCCTCATATTCAACTCTGACTGAGTAAAGATATATTTCAAACTTTTATGATCCGTATAGATATGACATATATTGCCCAATAAATAATGTCGCCAAATCTTGAGTGCATGAACAACAGCGGCTAATTCAAGATCATGGGTGGGATAATGTTCTTCATGCTTCTTGAGTTGTCTGGAAGCATATGCTATGACTCTGCCTTCTTGCATAAGAACACAGCCAATGCCAATTCCAGATGCATCACAATAGATATCAAATGGCCTCTCGATATCAGGTTGTGCTAATACTGGTGTAGTTGTCAGCAACTTCTTCAATGTCTGAAAGGCCTCTTCACATTCTATTGACCATACAAACTTAGTTTGATTTTTCAGTAGTCCAGTAATTGGCTTCGCAATTCTGGAGAAGTCAGGGATGAACCGACGGTAATACCCTACCAACCCTAGGAAACTACGAACTTGATGTACAGTTGTGGGTGCTTTCCAATTAAGGACTTCTTCTACCTTGCTCGGATCAACAACTATACCTTCAGCAGATAATACATGACCTAGAAATTGTACTTCCTCTAGCCAGAATTCACATTTGTTGAATTTGGCATATAATTGGTGATCTCTTAATCATTGTAGAACAATACGGAGATGTTCCGCATGTTCCTTTTTGCTCTTAGAGTAGATAAGAATGTCGTCCATGAATACTACTACAAACTTATCCAACTCAGGCATGAAAACTGAGTTCATCAGGTACATGAAGTGAGCCGGGGCATTGATCAACCCAAAAGACATGACTAAATACTCATATAGACCATATCGAGTAGTGAACGCTGTCTTCAGCACATCTTCTCGTCTAATCTTAATCTGGTGGTAGCCTGATCTCAAGTCTATCTTCGAGAACACCTTAGCTCCCGCAAGTTGATCAAAAAGCAAATCAATTTGGGGTAAGGGGTATTTGTTCTTGATGGTGACTTCATTTAACGGCCGATAGTCAACACATAACCTTAAGGTTTGGTCCTTCTTCTTCACGAAAATAGCAGGGCATCCCCAAGGTGATGAACTGGGTTGAATGAAACCCTTGTCTAACAACTCTTGTAGTTGCATTTTTAATTCTGCTAGTTCTTTGGGTGGCATCCTATATGCTCTTCTGGATACTGGTGCTGTTCCTGGTTTCAGATCAATTCTGAATTCTACGTCTTGGTCTGGTGGCAAACCAGGCAGATCATTGGGAAAGACATCCGTAAACTCACATACCACTGAAATTTTCTCGGCTCCTTCAACAATAGTTGCACAGACTGTTTCCACTGTACTTTTAGGAAAGGGAAGTTGGATGAGAAGTTGGGTTTTGCTGCCAGGTGCATTTACCCTTATGGTTCTACGCAAGACATCTATGATAGCCCCGTGTTGGGTTAACCAGTTCATATCAAGGATCACATCTATATCTTGATCCTTTAATATCAGCATATTGGTAGGGAACTCATAACCTCCCAAATCAATAGGTACATGCTGAACTACCTCCCTTGTACAGATTCGTCCCCCGGGTGACTGTATATGATAGGGCTCTTTTGTTTCCCCAATAGCTATCCCATGCTTCACAACAAATGTACGATTGATGAATGTATGGGATGCACCAAAATCAAATAAGGTAATTGCAGGATGCTTAGCAATGGGAAACATACCCATCATTACTGGTTCTCCTTCTGGAATAGCTTCCACTTGAGTATAGAAGACCCTTCTAGTTTTCTTCTCAGCCTGTCCCTTCTGATTGTTCTGAGCATTGCCCTTGTACTGATTCTGAGCTAGAGTAACAGGGGCTTTGGGTGCATCAGGATTGTTCTTCCTAGGATATGGACATTCTCGGGAAAAGTGTCCGGGTTTACCACAATTATAGCATGGATAATTGTGATTCTGGGGAGTAGCATTGTGGTTTGCATTATTTGTATTGTTTTGCTGCTGCGGCGCTTGATGAGTATAAGGCGTATTAGTTGCAAGACGAATAAAGATTTGCTACCTACTTTGTCTTTGTTGTGGGCGGAATGGTGCACGGCCATGATTCTGAGGATGGTAGATCACCTTTTGACGCTTTCCACTTGACGATCCGGAAGCAAATGACCTCTTTTTCTTCGCCTCCTTGTGTCGGCGGTAATTCTCCTCTGAAGCGATAGCAATGTTAACAGTCTCATGATAAGTTGCGTTGCCACAAGTTGCCATCATGGTCTGAAGCTTGGTGTTTAGACCTCTCATGAAATGATTCTTCTTTTTCCTATCAGTATTCACATACTCTATAGCATACTACGACAGGTGATTGAAACGCCCAACATAATGCATCACCGGGTGCTCCCCTTGCTTAAGAGACAAGAACTCTTCTAACTTCATGGTCATCACACCGTCTGGAATATAGTGTGCCCTGAAGGCATCCTTGAACTCCCTTCAGTTGATTTGGTGGCCAGCGGGCTGTACTGCTACCAAATTTACCCACCAGGCACCAGCAGCTCCTCGGAGTTGTTGTGCCGCAAACCTTGGTTTCTGAACCTCGATACAGTGAATCAGCTCGAACTTTTGCTCTATTGTCCTAAGCCAATCGTTAGCTTCTAAAGGTTCGTCTGCCTTAGAGAACACAGGTTTATGTGTGTCAGTAAAATCCACATAGGTTGACTCGTCATTTCCATTACGACGACCATGATTAGGGTATGGTGCCTGCTGGTTCTGCGCCAATTCCCTTAACAGCCTAGCATTCTCTGCCATTGCGTTGATGAGTGCGGCTATGGCATCTGCCATAGTCGAAGGCATTGGTGGAGGATTTGGGCACTCATCATCGTCATGTGAGCCACTAGCACCAGTTCGGGTGATAGGATAAGGCATCTGTTAGAGAACACGTTTACTTACATTATTCTTTATTAAAAGCATTTAAAAGGTTTCATGCTACAAAGGGTTACTTATTTAAATTACATGTCTTGTATCCCACAAGACAACCCTAGTTTACTAAGAAAGCAGTAAAGGAACTATTACTACTCCGAGCTCTCAGTCATCGACATCCGTGCCCATATCAGACGAAACCTCACTTTCATCCGAGAAGTACACTAACTCCTCAGGATCCTCCTCCTCTTCTTCATTCTCGACTTCTCCTGGAGCTACAATCATTTCTTCATCTGTAACTTCACCATCCCCATGAGGTGGATGAAGTTGAGCGTACAACAGGTGGACATTCTCATGAAGAATGGCATTGTCCATCTCTAGGTCTTCTACGTAGAACTCCAACTCATGGACGTGTTCATTGGCCGCATCCTCTTGTGTCCAGGCTTCATTCCTCAACTCGGTATTCTTGGTGATGTCCCTTTCCATTTCCGCCAGCTTCTCTTGATCTTTGGCATGAGCTCGACGAAGAGTGTTGAGCTCCTTGGTAAGGTTCTCAATGTTGGCGGGATTGCTTGAAGATCCTTCATCTCCTAGGGTCTTGGAACTTCCTTCACCAAGCTCACGGTTACGCGGTGCCAACTGGTGACGAGGGACTCCGTGAGGTCCAGTGGACTTGCGTGCAGTTATCTTGGTCTTTGCCATAGCCTATAGAATTTAGGATAGGACTATAAGGATAGCTTGAGGATAATGGAGGTTAGCAAGAATGGGATTGACATTACTTACCCAACCACTTTTAAGGGGAATTATTATGCAAGGTGTTCAAGCATGATGCATGAATCGATCTTACGAATCCGAGTACAAAAGATTTATACAATCAACAGTACTAGATTTTTAACACATAGGACAAACTTAATCATATTATCCGCCACAACTTTCAAATAAGATAGGATTCAGGCTAGATTAGAGGAAAGAAGAAAGAAATTTGAACTTTAAAATATCAAGTTTACTTTCTTTGATCCAAATCAATTTGAAGGTTTTCCAAAGTAACCTACAATGATCTTAGATAGGACCTGCTCTGATACCAGCTGTGGCAGAACCTCCTAAGAAATCAGGCCCACATGCACCTATCGATGTCTCAACAGACCTCAGATAGCGTACACAAGTTCCCAACAACGTAACAGGTCTGTTGGGTGTCCTCGGGAAACCCGAATCATCCACGTTTCAAACAGGATCCCAATCACAGTCATTGCAGATTACAACATTTTTCAATATACATACCAGAGGTAAATAAGCGGAAGACTTAAGTCTAATATTACAAACTAGTTGTTTCAAACTTACATAACCATAAGTGTCATACAACCACAGTAGCGAGATAATATTACATTAACATTATTTATTTCACACAAACTAGTGCCTTGTCCAAAGGCCATTCATCATTCCTCATCGTCATCGACTTCATACACTGACATGCAGTAGGGACCAAAACAAGCCTGCGCATGCGACTCACCTGCAACAAGGGTTAACAAACCCTGAGTACAAAGAGTACTCAACAAGACTGACCCGACGAAAAAGGGGCGAAGGTCTTAGGGATGCAGGTGTTGGGTCAAGGTAAGGATGTAGCAAGATTCAAAAGTTCTTTGCCAAAAGCTTACTATTCTTGATTCTATTTTCAAGTTTTACCCCTAAGTACTTTAGTTCATTATCTCAAACTAAGTGTTCATATCCCATATTCCAATCTTTCTCATTTCATTCTTTTTCTCATGTTTTAGTAATTCACCAGTCCTGCATTGCTTCTGTAATGAATCGAGTCTCCATATCCGTGGAGCACCGGCAATTCGAATTGATTCAAGTCCCAGCTGGGTATTCCTTATCACACGACATATGTAGAACTTAATCTTGCATATATCAACCTCACTACCGGATCCTCCCATACTAAGCCGTCTCCACGCCACCCGAGAGCATAGCACACCTCAAATCCGGCCACATTCAAGCCATGAGGGTACATGCTACTCCTGCCATCTCACCACTCCTAGTGCGTGGGCATTTGTCTTAGTATCGGATTAGCCGAAGTAGGCTTACCGGAGTATGTGACTAGTACTATAAAGTGTCTCGTTCAGAAGATCCACAATGAGTGGCCTTTAAGCGACATAGCCGGCAACATTACCCAAAAATTCAAGGTAAGTCACCCGACTAGTCTCTAGTCATTCAACCTTCTTTCTTTCTTTGGCCAGTATGCCATCTTTGATTGTATCTAAACTTTTACTTTGAAAGCCTACCATAAAGCATACTAAGCATTCTACGCCTTTGTAAATGAAAACATCTTCAAGGATGGTAAACAATTACCAAGGTAGGTAATGCATCAAGTAGGTAACATTTGAATTAAACAACTTAATGCAATAAGTAACATAGGTAATAAACTTTCCAAAGTAAACAAGGTAATGGTTTAATGCATAAACCGGGGCTTGCCTTCGTTGACGATCTCAGGTTCCGGATCAGTACCACAATTACCAAATCCCGCGACAACCGGGTATTCTTCCAGCACTTGTTCAACTAGAATCGTTTCACTCTCGGGTTCTACACGAAATGATAACATATGCTTTAACATGATGATAATGTAAACATGATGCTTTCACGGTACATGAAATGTAACAACACCCCGCAAATGATTTTATTTCACGGTACAGTTGCAAGCCAACAAAACCAACTTGCAATCCTACCATCAAGAACCATACATGGGACTTGACCAAATGGATCTTGAAACCCTACTGGTCACACAACCTGACCCAAACAAAAATTAAACCCTAACCCTAACAATTAGGGTTGCTTTTATTAAATTTTTAATTAATTTAAAATAAGCCCAAAAATAAACTTGTTCCAAATGACCTCACAATTTTATGTAAGCTTCCTCATATCAAATTAGTGTGCCAAAATAAATTTCATAATTTTTGGAGCTATACAGTGGCCTACAAAAATCATGGAAATTGCATTTATTAATTAATGGACTGAATTTTTGAACATTAAAAATTTATTCAAATTTCAAGTTTCAAATTTTTAAACCATACTATAGCATGTACAGAAGCTACACACAAAATTTCAGAATTTTTGGAGCTATCATGAATTTCCTACAAATTCACAAAGTTTAAGCACTATTCACAAATTCAGAAAATAAAAATCATCACTGTTCTTCTTCCTCACTCGCACTGATAGGCTGACCCCACCCGTAAGTGACTCAAACCTGTCACGACGGCACTGCCCTCACTGACCGGCCGCAAAATGCGACGACGGTGATGCTCCGGCGAAACAGACCTCACCAAAATGATCTACTACTTCCCCCGAACCAATCTCAGCTATCAGAAAGGAAAAAGGTACCCTGGAGACACCTCCACGCCAGGCATGGCGGACTGGGAATGACGGTGTACGGCGTAGCCACGGTGACGCTGCAGTAGGGACTAAAGCGAAACGGTTTTCACTTTCAGAAGCTCACCGTGATCACGTAGGTAGGCTCGGTGTAAACGAGATGTACCGAATCGACGGGACCACGTGAGATCGAGGATGGCGGAGCTCCGGCCGGCTCCGAAGAAGACGAAGTCACGCGGCGGCGCTGGACTTCCAGGAGCGACACGATCGGGCTTGGGATGAGCAGGAAGATGAGGTGGAGCTTCTGGCCAAAGCAATTGGCCCTAGATACTACGGCGAGGACGAATTGCGCGAGTGCGGCAAGACACCGACGGCGAACAGTCGACGGAAAAACTCCAAAATGACGACGGCGTGCTCCTATTTTTAGCAAGAAGGAGGGCGTGCGGTGTTGACAGCACACGGGCGAACTCGCCACGGAGGTATTGGCGTGTCACTACGCGTGTAAGCGGTGAAATCCGATCGGCTGTGATCTCCGCGTGGCACCGGCGGCAAGCAGAGAGGTGGAGGTTGATTTTTTGAAAAATTTACAGAACTGCCACTGCGTCCATTTTTCAAATTACTCACAAATTTTCTCAAGAAGTTGAAAACCTCCAAAAATGAAAGTTGTTCAATTTTTCAAACTCTACAACTTTGCTTCTAGAAATATTTTCAAATTCTGCCTCCATTTTGAAATTTAAATTTGGGGTGCATTTGAGCATTTGAATAATTTCAAAATTACTCCAAATTTTATATGTAAACTTGAAAAACTTTGAATACCAAAGTTGATCCTTATAAAATAAGCTCCAACTTTGCTTTTTGTCACAACCCCAAATTCCAAATGGATTTTGAAATATCCAAAAGGGGCAAAAAGGACTTTTATAATTTAAATTTGAATTCAAATTTGATTTGTCTTTCTTTTACTTTAACTTTGATTTTGACCAAAGAACATGGCCCATTAGGGTTGTTTGAGTCAAATGACACATAGTCTCACATGATCACATGAAATTTGACCCTTGTGGTCATGATCTTTGTTTAACGTTTTGAATCACATTGCATCACATAAAATAACAACTTATGAAACAAATCTTATTTAGTGAATGCATTCCAAATTTTCTTCTTTATGAATGCTTTGCAATGCATATGATGATATGCCAAGTTTTAGTTCTAGGTCCAAACACCAGAGGTGTTACAGCACTAACCTTGCAGCTTGAACGAAAATGTTCAATACTTTGTGGTGAAGTTGGGAACTACACCACCATTATAGCTGCAGGACGAAATTCCCGCGATCGAGCTTAAGACCATAAATCAAGCACTGCTAGGGAGATACCTTGGATTTTCATTAAAAAAGAAAAACACATTTTCCTTTTTAATAAAAAGCAAGAACATGTTATCAAATCAGTATGCACCTTTGGGTATTCTTGTGTGTTAACCCTTTCAGGTTAAGATCAAGAAGAATAGGGACATACGATGGTTGAGAACATGGGAGCAACATCAGCTGTACACCTTGATGTTCTTCGGTAATAAGAACACACTCGAAAGGAGACCCCCCAAACATTGCACACTTAACTTTGACACAAAAGTCCAAGTGTGGGGGAAGATGGTAAGTGTCTAGGGTTTCATACACACCAAAGATCGTCTTTTTTAAAAAAAGAGATGACAATGTTAGCTCTACCTTGCTATAAAAAAAGTGATTATTACAAAAATAAAATGTTCACCAACTCCCTTACTCATATCTGTCTCCATAAGAATTAACTTGCTCATCCAAATTCATGCTTCCTTTGTTTATGTTGTTTATGCTCTGGTTTGGGTGTATTCATGAGTACATCCATAGGCTTTTTAAACTAAGCATGGTGCTTAGGTTAAAATAGCCTTCTTTAATCAGAATTTGACATGGTGTTGAAATTTGATTAATGAACTTTGAGTATCACTTTCATAAACAATAGAAGTAATCTACTATGGAGATAAAACAAGGCTATGTTTATTTTTGCAAACTTTACCTTAGCTTTGTTTATGCTAAATGATAAAAAGTTGGGTGAACACATAAAAAATATATTTTAACTTAAAATTTATAATAATAATAATAGTAATAATAAATAACAAAAAAAATCTATAACTAATAATAATGATAATAGAATTAAGGCTCCCTAGTGTTTCAACTGGTGGGGCCCTTGTTTGTTTTCACTTTTGTTTTTCTTTGTCAAATAAAAATAGGTACAAGAACAAGTATGGGGGAGATCTCTCAAGCACAACTAACACACATTTGAGATCTCCCACCAACACGTTGCACAACCCTTGGACAATCCATCATGCAAAAAGGACAAGACAAATAGATTCAAAAGGGATTCGTTGAACTTTTGGTTTAGCCAAACCACCTCTCAGCTCTTTTTTTTCAACGATGGTTTGTGCAACACTACCCACAACTCTCTCCAAATTTTGAGTTTGAACAAATACAAATCTTGATCACTAGAATTAAACTCAATTTATCACTGCCAGCTCCTAATAATGAACAATGCCCTATGCAATTTTACAAACCACACTTCATTTAAAATTTTGAAAAGTGACATGTTCATAACATGTTTAAGATAGAAGCTTGCATAAAGTTTGTTCCATATACATACACTTATGCTTGTGGGAAAAAATTCTAGGGTTATTTGGATTGGTGTCATTATAATTTTTCAACTTTTGAGATACACCACTATAATTCACCTATTCCAAAACGTGCCATTATAATTCTTTGGTTGCTTGAAATCTGCCACTTTGTACGCTTTTAGAGACATTAGGTCCACCTGCAGTTAACTGTATTTTTGTATTGCCCTAAATACCCCCACCACATCTCTATTTTTGCACTCACTAACATACTGAGCCTGTGTCTTCATCCCTGCCGACGTCACAGGAGCTCGGTCTTGGCTACCAGCCTACCCAGCTACACCCAAGGATCTGACCGCACCACTCGCCGGCCCTATGCCCACACCGCTCGCCACCATCGCAGTCGTTGCTGCTGTCATCATCGAAATAGCCGGTCACATGCTCCCCTCCAGCTTTGCTCCCATGTCGATGGCCCCTACAGTACAAGGAAGATGCGGCTACGCCGACTGGCGGTAGCAGTGTGGGTTCTAGGCTTGTCGGCCACACCTTGGCATCATGCCTCCATAGGCCCCATGCATGAGCCTAGCCAACGCCATTCCTGCTGACCGTGCACCATGTCCGACCGTGACAAGTTCTTCCACGCAACATGCCACCGTGGAGCACAGGCTGCACAACGTCATGCGGTTGGCGTCCTGAGGTAGGCAGGCACCTGCAGAGCTGCTTGTTCACATGGGCATCCAAACGAACCCATGGAGGCCACCTCAATGACCTGGGCTGGCACATGCCCACTCCACATCAAGCTGAGGCTCAACCGCCGCTGCGCTTTCATGACGAGTCGTCGATCTCTCATTGCATGAGAGGGCTGGCGTGTCAGGGGAGCACCTCGATAGGGTGCGTGGCTGGCCTACAGGATGCAACGACTCTAGAGGCTAGCACCAGGGCTGGGAGGCGCAGAATCAGCCGATGGTATGGGGTAGGCAAGCTATGAGCTGTGGCCATGGCGTCGGACCTTCGGTGCGGGAGGCTAGGCTCACGAGTGCAAGCACGAGCGGCTGCAGCGGGTGGCCGGGCTCATGAGCGCGAACAGCGACATTGACGGTGAGGCACAAGCTGCTATGGGGCTACACGACAGCGCGGTGGTGCATGATGTCGGCGACAGGAATCGTGGGGTTGCATGACGTGGGCATAAGCGTGCGTTTGTGGACTGATGTAGGCACGAGCAAGAGCACCATTTGGCTCCGGCACGTGCATGAGGCCAGCTCTAACATGGGCACAGAGCTAGCTCATGCAAGTCTAGCTATGTGCGGACTAGAACCTATGAGCCTACGAGGGGAGGAGAGGAGGAAGAAGATGATAGTGGAGCCCACGCATCAGGGATGTGGGAGAAAGAAAGGGACAGGGGCAATTTAGACAATATGAAAATGGGTTGGTCTACACGTGGGTCCAATGGTATCAAAAGTGTACAAGTTGGCATATTTTAGATAATGGAAGAATTATAATGGCATGTTTGCAAATAGGTGAATTGTAGTGGCGCATCTCAAAAGTTGAAAAATTATAATGGCACCGATCCAAATAACCCAAAATTCTAATAGGACAATCATGTTGACTAAGTTGTTGTGAGGTGTAATATAGTTCTAACTTAGAAATCCTACCATTTCTATTCAAAGTACATGGAGAATTTGTTTTGATAATACAAAACCATAGTATCATATACTCCTCAATTGGTGAGCAATTCCTACCAAAGCCAAATATAACATCTTGCAAAATTTGAGTCTTCTACATAAGCTGCTTGTTATTGTGTTGAGTTTGGTCAAGTCTTGTTGACCCTTATTGAGAGATTTATCATGCTCCCAAGATCAAGATCACGTACACCCACATATACATGCTGCTCCTACACTGGGAGTACACAAAAACATGCCTCCATCCACAAAGATTTTGCTCCAACACTGGGAGTAGACAAAAAATTATTTGTTAGGCAAATACTCCATGTTCTAAAAAGATAAAGATCTCTCTCCAAATATGTGGTTTAGAAGAAGTAACATGGGCTATGCAAAAAGCTTAAAAAAATATGGACACATGAAGGTCCAAGTATAAAAGAAAAAAAATGATGAGCACATGAAGGCTCATGTATTGAAAAAAAGGAGAAAGATAGCCATGTTTCAAAATAATAAGTTATAAAAAGAGATCATACCTACAAAAGGAGTATAGTTTTAGTTTACTTTTTTCCACACACATGCACATCTTGATCTAAGGGTATAGCACTTCTCTCCTTGGATCCTTGATTTGACTTTACAACACATACAATACAAGTATGATATATTGTTTATCCCTACCTAAAGCTCCACATAAACCTTTTTAGAAGTAGGAGAAAACGATAGAAGGCAAAACTTTGCTATGCCATGGTAAGGAGTTATACACCATTGAGTGATTTGAGAGTGCCAATTCAGAAGTATAAAGCGAACTATGCTTTTTCATGAGAAAAACTTTCAAAACTCTGAGTTACTAAGATGTGAAATTGGGAAGATGACTTTGTTTTGAGAACTATTCCACTTTTGAACAACCCAAGGAAACATGTTAGCTAAAGCCACATATCCCACTTGTGTAAGGAATGTGTTGGAATAACTTTTATGTAAACCATATATCTTAGGATGGTATGCTCATGATTATTTTTATCTATAAACTTTGCTCGAGGACGAGCAAAGGAGTAAGTGTGGGGGAGCTGGTTGGCGATGCTTAACTTACAAATCCTACCACCAACGTTTAAACAAAATAAACAAATGTGAACACCAAAACTTAGAATTAGGGATTTTTACTTACACTTTCCACAAGTTTTGGTACAAGCATGTTTTGCAGGTCTCAAACATAAAATGCATAGAGAAATTCACAGAAAGGCGCTTTCTGATGCTGATTTGCGCAAAAAGATAACAAAGGCGCCTACCAACTCATTTCAAAAGGAGCAAAGCACCACCGGGGAGAGATCTAGGACTAGCCCAAGGCCTGCCACGTGAAGGCGGTGGCCAGAGGCAGTGGTCAAGGGGCGGTCAACCCCCTCTGGGCGCCTCCCTGCCTCTCCTCTCTCTGGCGGTGGCATGCCTCCATGCTGAGGCGGTGGAGCTCTTATTTTGCGCCAAGAATAGGCCGTACCACCGCCTTGAGCTTTGTATAAATAGAGGGGTACCCCCTCCCTCTACACCACACAACAAGGCAAAGAGCTTCTCCACTTTTGAGAAACACTCCAAGGGCTTAGGCCCTAGTAGCTAGCTGGAGTTGCAAGGGAGAGGTGTGAGGGGGAGCTTGGGGAAGTGTCGGACTTGTCGGTGTCTCCCCAACTTGTACCTCAATGAACACCTGCGCTATACTTCGTCGGGTTCGCCCGCTAAGTGAGTGTCCGTGTTTCCTATAGTATAAAGTCTTTGATTAGTTAAGCTATACTCTTACTTGTTTATGGGTTCGTTGTCCATCCCCGTGGTGGATGCTCTAGTAGAAGGGCCCCGATAGAGACGGATAACCCTTGCATGCACGCTAGAGTAATAGTCGATAGCATAGACATGGTGTCTTGGCTAGAAGCTATCTTCATTTACCTTGTTCCCCATGGTTGAGGGGTAGGTGGTAGGTGGTGACAGCCCTATCCGTCTCTCATATTCTCCCATGTCCAGATTCGACGTAGGCTATAGGCCAACCTCGCTTGGTAGACCAGGTGTGATCTGGTGCCCGAAGTAAACAAGTAGAAGTAAAGTTTATCTATCTATAGACCCTATTACCATAGGAATCCTTCTCTACCCTTTCCGATTCTACCATTGTGTTGTCCTTCGATGAATTAGCTAGAAGAGTACCTTCGTTCCCTATGAAAAATACGATACCCTAAATACTTCCGGGTGAAGTGCTACAACGGTAATTTTGTGCGCTTGCGGATTATTTATGTATGCGTTAAGAAATACCAACAACGGCTGTTGTGCTGAAGCTTGGTGATAGTCATATATATGGGCGATACAAGTACCCCTAGCCCATATCTCTGACTGTAGCCCCCATAGGACTAAATGATAAGCTAGCATGTAGCCTCAAGCCCTCGGGACATCGCAGTCTCCCCTGTAAGTTCTACATACTATGAGTACATAGTGAGCATCTTTGGGTGCCGATGCTCTGAGCAGTGCGCTTAGATATTAACAAGTATTGGGGAGCCAGTATGTTGCTGTTTGAGTACCAAGAGCATTTCTCAGGTAGTGAGAATCTTCTTCAAGCATCGAGTGAGGCGGTGGTACACCGTACATCAAGGAACATTGTTCCCTGGCTACTGTAAGTGCCTGGCTCGGGTGGTGCACCCCATATCGGGAAACATAGTTTCCTGGGCATGGCCCTCAGGACATTATTAATGTTGTGTTCGGGTGTACCCGACAACCAAAAGCGTAGCCTGGACATTGTAGATGCCATGTTAGGGTAAAAATACTGTTGTACTCGAGAAATTGGTTCCTGGCATATTTCGACATGTAAATAGTGGTTACACATCATTAAGTCCTAGTCGTAAAACAATAATGAGGATGGGGTAGGTGCACCTCCATCGCCCGCACGTCACTAGGCCAGTTGATTTTTAGAGTGACCTGTTGCCAGTCGAGCACTAAGAGCATCATGTTTTTCTTCGAGATCTGCCAAGTGACGTGATTCGAATTTTCATGGGCCTCATTAGTGGAAGAGTGAGGACGTTGTCTTAGAGCCCTGTGGCCAATATAATAGTGTCCTAGGCCAGGCATCTATCGATAGTTGCGTTTATTACTCTTCAAGCTAGTAACGGGTAGAAGGAGTGAACGTCCGCTATCACTGAAAGGAAGTGGCAGGACAAAGCCTGACCAGCGGGGGCATGTCATAAAACTCTTTTTCTAGATTCTAGGAGCTCGTACTTTGGTTACAACCATGGGCCAACTAGTTTTTTGGTTTCCCCCAAAGGGGCACACATCCGCTGAAATAAGGTAGTTCAAGCTCGTCCGGGTATTGGGAGATTTACGTGACACTGAGTATCAGAGGTTTTAGGATCAGACCGGTGACCCTCCTTAATACCCCTGACTCTAGTGGGGTAGGGTCGATAGCAAATAAATCACTACCGCTTACACCTGCTGAGTACCCGATCTGAGTGTTAGATCACTCGCCTGAACCAACTAGAGTGATGATGCATCGAATTTTAGACCATTTGGTCCTACGGCCTCCATGGTTACATGGATAGGTTCCTTCTCCATGAAGCTGAGGCGTCGATTTCAGCGACTCATCTCCCCACGCGTCTATCTCAGAAGCTATGCCTCTTAGAGATCGTGGGGGCATAGCCAGGCCTTAACTCTTGCTTTTGCCCATGGAGACTATAGGGATTCCAACGACTGTGAGCGTCCCATGCCTATAAAATAGAGGAATAGAGGAGGGGAGTTAGTATATCTGTGTAGTAGCCTTTGCATGCTCACCTTCCTTTTCTCATCGCATCTCCTGGAGTTGTTAGAACTTGCCTTCCATCCAAGGACAAAGAGAAGCGATAGCGGGAGGAGTCCAAGGAGGGATCTGCTGAGAAGGGCATGCCTCCTTCCGCTTGAGCCTTCCATCTGGGCTTGATGGGGTTCAGGTAAGGATAGATCTGTCACCGACTTCATTGGGGATGAATCTGATGCGTTTCTTGATGCAGTGGTTTCTCATCAGCGTGCTCGATGCAGTGGCCCACCACCATCCAGGAGGCCATGTCTTCATCACGTCCCCTGGCAACACAGCCATGCTACTGCCGGCCTCGCCTTCCTACTTTGATGGTGAGGAGGCCGAAGGAGATGAGCACGTCATCCATACTGTGCGAGGGGAGCTGGCAGTGGCTGGGCAATCCCTCTAGAATGGGTGTCGAGAAGTGGAACGGCTGAAGGAGTGCCTTGCGGCGGCCGAGACCATGCTTGGTGCCATGGGCGGGGAGGTGGCCGATGCTAGGGCCGCTGACATGGCGTCCTGTACTAAGCTCATCAGTGAGTTGAACTTCTTTGTTTCCTTTGCGGAATTGTTTCTCGTCTTGATTTTGAACCTCCTTGTTTCTCAGCGACACAAGAGCAGCTAGGTGTTTTCCTAGCTGAAGCGGTGGATTTTCTTTAGGCCAACAAGGAGCTGGTTGGTAGGCTGGTGGAAGTGACTCATCTACATGATGAGTTAGTGGATTGGGCATGTGGTGGTGATGCCATGGTGCGAATCAATAGCAACCGCTGTGAGGCGTTGAAGGGGACACTGAAGGTCGTAGTCAAGTTGGTGCAACCAACAGGGTCAAGTCTTCATGAGTAGGCTCTCGGCCTCCTAGTGCAAATCAGGGAAGTGACAGCACATGGTGTTCGCCATGGGGCCACGGTGGCCCTTCCCACCACTCTCCTTCGTCTTCAGTCGGAGGTGGACCTGCATGCGATAGAGCTTGAGTTCCCATCATGGGCGGCGGTGCCTGAGGACATTGACTTCAGGCGGCTGATAGATGATTTTGGTGTCACCGCCAATGCCATTGCAGCGGTTGTAAATGTAGAGCAAGTCATCAAGGACACTCCTCTTTAAGGTCAGGTCCTATGGGTTTGCTTTTGTGTAAAATGTTATCTGAATAAAATTTCGCTTTGCAGACTGGCAGTTGTGTGATTATCGTAGTAGCCCTTGAGCACTTGGGCAGGTTAGTATAACATGTCTGAGTGCTAAGACCACAAATATCACCGCAACTATTTTGGCATTGCCATGTCAACACAAAGCCCCGAGCGTACCGAGCCGAATGTCGACTAGCCAGTATGGCCTTACTCAGGAGGTGTCGTTGCGTAACACTTAGGACGTAGCCCCTGAGCCATTCTTTAGGAAAGTGTTTCCCTGGCTATCTAAGGTGTAAAACCCTTTCGTGCATAGCAACCACATTTTTGTTTTTTTTTTTTTTTTTAAAAAGGGGGGCAATGACTAGTGCGTATTAATAGCACTAGCAGAGTTTGCCCCGTTGTCTTTGTCTCTGCCCTACTCGGGGCTGACCCGAGGTTTATTGTAGTATGCACCGTTGGTGCTCTAGGCCCCGGTGAAGGGGTCCTCCCTGACAGCCGAGTCATTTCTCTCTTCTTCTAACTTTGCTTCCTTGGGCAAACCGGGTGCCTCTAGAGGCACTGGTGTAGCCGGCAAAGCGAAAACCGTGGAATCGGGAGGTAAAACAATGGCTAGGGTTTCTGGCGTGAGCCAGTGCTCCAGGGACTGGGGCGAGCATCGAGGCATTCCTGATCCTACCTCCTGTTTGTCCTCATCACCATGTTTTGGCTCATCAAGAATCAGATTCTGTTGGGCCTGTTCTATAGCTAGCCTCTTGCACTCGTATGCATCTTGAAAGCTGCCCACGACGGTAATGACGAAGCGAGGGCCTGGCATTTTGAGCTTGAGGTAGGCGTAACTGGGGATTACCATGAATTTGTCATAGCAGGGTCTACTGAGGATGGCATGGTAAGGACCCTCAAAGTCTACGTCTTCAAAGGAGAGTGTCTCCTTGCGGCAGTGTACCTAGTCATCGAACATCACAGACAAAGTGATCGTGCTGAGGGGCATAACCCATCGTCTAGGGACGATCCCATGGAACAGAGAATGCGAGGGACGTAGTTTGCTTGCCTCGATATTTAGCCTTTTGAACGCACCCTTATAAAGGATGTTTATGTCGCTTCCTCCATCCATAAGGACCTTGGTCATTTTTACACCTCCCACGACTGCGCTGACCACCAGAGGGAATCGTCCGGCCTCGATGTCATGATCGGTGTGGTCATCCCTATTGAAAGTGATCAGGCGCTCTGACCATCTTAAATAAATAGGAACTACAGGTGTAGTGGCAAAGATGAGACGTCGGGTTACCTTTTCACGATGGTGGTCCTCGTAGGCCTGTGGGCCCCTGAAGATGATCATGACACCCTCGATGTTAGGGTAGCCACCTTTGTCATCGTCATCGGTGCCATCCTTCTCCTTCTTCGAGCGGCCACCCTTCGCCTTTCCCTTGCTAGCTTCAATGATCTCACATTGTAAGTATGGCAGTCCCTGGCCGAGTGATTCACTAGGAAGCCATGGTTCTAACACGTTAGGTTCATGATCTTGTCAAATTTTGCACGGCCTCCGTGGCTTTGTTTTGATTTATTGCCTTCTTGTTTATTGGCATTGGCCATGAGCTCGCCTCAATGCTTACGATCCTTCTTTATTAGTGAGGATTGGTCCACATCATCGGTGAGTCATGATTTATATTTGCCATTATAGGCATTAAAGCAATCTTCGTCGTCGGTCTGCTCGTGGGCTAGGGCGAACATGTCATGGACACTGATGTTCTTCCTTCACCCAATGTCCTGAATAAGGGGTTTGCTATCGATGTCGGCGGTGAAGGCGGTGATGATGCTAGCATTGGGGATGTCCTTGAGTTTATTCTTGTGCTGAGTAAAGCACTTTATGTAATCATGGAGACTCTCGCCGGTCTTGCGTTTGCATCCTAGGAGGTCCCACGAGGTGCCTGGCTTAGTGTAAGCCCCCTCAAAGTGATTATAGAATGCCTTTCTGAGGTCAGCCCATCGCTTGATCATGCCTTCTAGAAGATTGTTTAGCTAGTTTCTAGCAGAGTCAGTGAGGTAGATTAGAAGATATTGAATCATGAAAACATGTCTAGTGTGGTTGTTGCTTTCATGGCGAGTTGGTAGTTTACCAGCTAAATCTTCAGGTTTGTCTCACCATCATATTTCTTAATGTTCGGAGCACAAAACCTACGAGGCGTTGGAGACGACCAGATCTGGTATTCAAATGCAGGGGGTCCTACCAAATTATAGGGATTGCCCCTGGCGGCGCGTGGCGCCAACTTGGATTAGTTCCTGGGATTTCTCCCATCGTGACGGGTATCGCCCTCGTCGTCGGAGCAATAGCTACTCCCCGAATCATCGTTAGCCCCGTCGTCTTCGTGACTCTCTTTGTTGGCTGAGTGCCCTCGGCCACCACCTCCTCGCCCACCACCTCCCTGTCCACCACCATTATCGCCAGGTTGTAGGGTGGGACCTTGGCGACATCCAAGATTGCGGCGTGGGGATCTGTTAGATTGGTGTGGCGGTCGAGCCACTGAGTTTCAAGGTGCGCGGTTGCACGTGGCAGATGCATCACTAGGTCTGGTATGCGGTTGGCAGTGGTCGCTATCAGCTCTTGAATCATTTGAAAAGCCTATCGGCCCTCTTCTGTGGATGGCTGCGGCATCGCCACTGCTTCCCTCATGGCCTTGGCCAAGTATTGCTCGGCGTTAGAAAACACCGGAGCCACTCGTAGAATGTCGTTAAAGGCCTATCGGCCCCGAGCTACATTCTGCTATCGGAGCTGATGTCGGAGTTTTCGATTTTCATCTGCTAACAAGTCATTGTGATTAAGCAAACAATCCCAGGCCTGCTGGCTGGTCTCATAAGGTGTTGCATAATCAAAATCGAAATGATCATGGGGGGAACGTTCGGGGGTGATGTACATGTTCCCCTCGAAATCATTCGCATCGAGATAGCAGCTACGTGAATGTGAGATGATGTCATCATCATCAACATCCATGTGGTCAACTCTGTGTGGCCAGTAGCGGTCATAGAGAGAAAGGCGTGAAGCCGCTGTGTTAATGTGTTCGATGGCTCCAATGTCATGAGGCCGATCGCTCTCATCAGAGTGGTCCGAGTGTTCTAGGACGGTGCCGCCCTAGCTAAGATTGTGGATGGTGACCCTGACTTGGTTTGAGTCAAGGCCATCATCGCCGTGATCCTGATCAGTATGTCGTGGGTTCTTCGGGTTCACCATAGGAGATCCAAAAGGTGGTGTGATAGCCTAAAGAAGCCAGATCGGGCGATTCGTCGACGCGTGTGTTAATACTCCCGAGGGTCGAGAATGAATCGGATCGGGTACCGCATCTATTGTTGGGACTAGATCCCCGACCTTGCAAAGGAAAAGAGTGGCATTAAGTCTAGGCTCTTGGCTGAGTTTGGTGAAAAGCTAACTGTGGCGAGTTAGATGACAGGCAATGCCGAGCGGTCCTCCGTCAACAGCGTCCTCTAGTCCGGCGATGAAGGCTTGGATCTAGAGCGACTACTCCTCCTCCTGTTTGGTCGGCTCGGGCTCCCATAGGCACAGGTCCCCAAATCGGTCGGTGATGAAGTCAAGCTTGCCGAAGATGACCCTCGTGCCTGGCTGCATCTTCTCTGGTTTGTTGCCAAAGTCGAAGACAATTCCCATCTGAAACACAAAAACAAATATGAACGCAAAAGCCCCCTACCTGGCGCACCAATTGTCGGATTGTTTTGCTCTGGCAATATCCAGCAACATGATCACGTAGACGGAATCAGATGGTAGCACACAAGACATAGAGATTTATACTAGTTTAGGGTGCAGTGTGCGCTAATCCCTACTCTAGTGGTGCGGCTGCTCTTGTATTCGTATGCTCAATTACAGGGGTTGTTGCTCCTAGCTATGAGGTAGATGGAATAGGTGGAAGATGGATGATGTCGATCCCGAGCCTAAGGTCCCTACCCTCCTTTATATAGGCAGGAGAGGTAGGGTTACAGGGAGGGTGATCGGGCTAACAGATTGTGTTCCTAGTTTGTTACAATAGATTGATCCTAGCTATCGTCCAGATATGCCCGCCTTGGTTTGCCTTGATCTCCACGTTGGTAGACCGTGTCAGCCCTTATGGGCCTCCACCTTGACGGTTGCTGGGCTGATAGCTTGGTGATAGTCATATATACGGGTGGTGCAGGTACCCTTGGCCCATATCTCTGACAACATTGATCCTGCATGATTTAGCTCTTGAGATCGAAAACTCTTGTGCCATGGACATCTTGCTCAGTGGCACGTACTCCTACGAGGATTCCAACCATCTCCTGATCCTTGTTTCAAAACTCTTTAGGAGGATGGTTGTGGATGCATTCATTTATCACAAATATTGCAAATCTCATAGTTCCACTGTGGCCCACAGTCAAGTTTATGACCATAAACAAAGCACTGCCGGGAGATACCCTGGATTATTATAAAAAAAGTGATAAAAAAATTCCTTTACAATAATAGCAAGAATGTGTTGTCGAGATAGTATGCACCTTCGGGTATTCTTGGTTGCTAACCATATCAGGTTGAGATTATGAAGAACAAGGGACATACGATGCAAGAGAACACAAGAGCTACATCAACTAAACGCCATGATGTCTTTTGATGATGGAACACACTCAAGAAGAGACCTCGACACTGCACACTTAACTTTCACACAAAAGTCCAAGTGTGGGGGAGAGTCTCATTACAAGATTCCATACACACCAAAGGTCATTAAAAAAGATGTCAGCTCTGCATGCTCAAAAAAAGGAGAGTTAAAAAAGAGATAATTATGAAAAAAGGGAGAGAAAGCTAAAAAATAAAAAAAATATATAGAAAAGAAAAGAGAGAAAAAATATATAGAAAAAAAGAAAGAGAGATAAAAAGGAAGGAGCTGCAAGATGGGTGCTCCTCTTCTAGACCTTTGCTGAGACCACAAAGGGTCATGGCCTATACATACTATTTGTGTGTGTAGCCTAGCCTTGCTACTCACCTAAGTTGGACCATATGCGACCAAGCCACCACTACAGCAGCTTCAAGGCTTCCATCCACATGCTACATGTAAGTAAAACTCAAGTATGCAAAGCCAAATAGAAGTTCACCAACTATTTTTCTCATATTTGTCTCCATGAGAAAATAGCTTGCTCACACCAAATTAAATCTCCCTTATGTCGTATGCTCTGGTTTGGATGTTTTCACATGTGGTACATCCATAGGCTTTTTAAATTAAGCATGGTGCTTAGGTTAAAATAGCCTTCTTTAATCAAAATTTGACATGGTGTTGAAATTTGATTAATGAACTTTGGAGTAATACTTTCATAAACAATAGAGATAATTACCTCTATTGTTTATGAAAGTGTATAGAGATAAACAAAGGAAGTAATCAACAATGGAGATAAATCAAGTCTGTTTATTTTGCAAACTTTACATTAGCCTTGCTTAAGTATACAAAGTCTAGTGAACAAATAAAAAATAAACATGATAAATTAATAGATAATAATACTAAAAATAATATAATATATAATAATAATAAGATTTAGGCTCCCCGGTGTCATGCTAGTAGAACCCCTACTTTGTCTTTATTTTTTTGTTGTTGTTTCTTTTTGTTGAATAAACAAGTACAAGAATAAGTGTGGGGGAGATGATCCACACTAGCATTCAAACTCTCCCCCACAAATGATGCACAACAGATCAACACTTCTAGACTCAGTTTGTGCATCCTCTATCCCTACATTTAAATAAAGATTAAAATTAAACAAATTTAAAATATAAAACAAATGACGCTCAATCTCCATGCTATCCTTTGATGAAAATTTGCATACTCTTTATTCCTTGCTAAAATTCCTATAACTTGTGAACAACATATCATAGGGACCCCATGTTATCTAAGTAATTGGAATATGAGATATAGTAGGATGAAAATGAACCTTGCTCTATTATGTGAAGAACTTGGGATTTATCTTACAAAATTAAAAATTCAAATAGCATGCTCCTCAATGATGTGCAAATTCCTACCAAAGCCATATCTAGTGTTTAGAGCTTAAAACCCCTAAAATTATGCTACTTATTCCTGCTTTGAGTTTTGTCAAATCTTGTTGATCCTTGTTGAGAAAGTTATCATGCCCCCAAGATCAAGATCACGTACACCCACATACATAAGCTATTCCTACACTAGCAATACGCTAAAACATGCCTCCATTCACCAAAATATTCTACTCCTACACTAGGAGTAGATAAAAACATGTCTTGAAATAAATACTCCATGTTCTATGAAATAGTGATCTCTCTCAATATGTGGTGCAACAGACATGAAGGCTATGCAAAAATATTAAAAAAATAGGACACATGAAGGTCCCAAGATATATAAAAAATGGGACACATGAAGGTCCTAAACTATTGAAAAAATATATATATATGATGAGCACATGAAGGCTCATAAAAATAATCATAGCCATGTCTCAAAAAAAGTTCTTGAGAGAGATCACTACATTGTCTTATTCACACACATGCACTTCTTGATCTAAGGGTATGACATCTTTCTCCTCGGATCTGAGTTTTTTCTTAACAAAATATGCAAGGTAAGTATGCCTTCATATATTTCCCTACCCAAAGATCCATATAAGCTTTTTAGAAGAAGGAAAGAAAGAAGGCAACACTATGATATGCCTTGGTGAGGAGCTAAACACAAATATGAGCAATCCGAGAGAATCATTTGAGGAGCTAAGCTATGTTTACATTTTTTTAAAATCAAATGAAAACCCAAGTTTCTAAACTGATAGATGCAAGGGGATTTGAATCCATGTTGTTCCATTATTCAATTACCCAAGATAATGTGGTAGACACTTAAAAAGTTCACAGGTTCAGGTGAAGCTTGGAATAACTTGTATGCAGATATCATATCAAGGAGATGACCCATCTTAGTCCTTAAAACTTTACTCGAGGATGAGCAAAGGGCTAAGTGTGGGGGAATTTATTGGCGGTCCATAACTCACATTTTTAACCGCCGACATTTGTATAAAATCCATCCAAACAAACACCAAACTTAGTAAATAGGGTCTTACACTAACATATTCCAAAAGTTTTGGTGAGTTGATCATTTTCAGGACATATACATGGAATACAAAGGAAAAGGTGTTATCCAGAGAAGCGCAAAGCAGATCTTACACAAAGGAACCAAGAGAAGTCCCACTCAACCAAAGAAACTAGGCCAAGCACTGATGTGGCGACGCTCCAGGCCCATCAAGCAAACCACCAGGCGAAGGCGGTGCCGAGGCAGCCCAGGGTGTGGCCGCACTGCCACTGGCTCCCCTCAGGCCCATCTTTCGTGAGGCGGTATCATTAATGATATGGAGGTCAGTTGCGCTAGGGGTTAACTAAAATAACTGAGCAAACCGCCTATGGAGCACTATATAAGAAGCCTTCCCCCTCCATTCAAAACAACACACAAGAGGAAGAGCACCAAAGAAGTAGAAGAGCAACACCACTCCAAATGTGCTTTGGCCCTAGCTAGCTATAGAAGAATCATAGGGAGATATGTGAGGTAGAGCTTTGGGGAAGCGTCGCGCTTGTCAGTGTCTCCCCAACTTGTACCTCAACAAACACGAGTGTTGACAGTAGTTAACACTCATCATAAACCATCAATAAAACCTGTATAAATGCAAGAATATGATCACCAACATAGGTTTAGGGGTATAAACTAACAAATTTTATGAGTTTTGGTGAATCTGTATTTTCAGCAGGGTTTATCTAGAAAACCATCAAGGTAGACCTAATCGTCAGACTTAATCACGCTTATCAGTGAGGAAAATAACTCTAGAAAACTCTAGAAGACACCATAAGGCAACCCTCCATGACAGACCCCGAGAGGATGACATGTGGGGCCGGCCAGCCCCACCTGCAGATCAACTGGCCTAGTGGCCCCACATGTCAGCCCCTGTTCGCTACGTCGGTTCTTCGCCACCTTAAGGATCACATCTACGCCGTTGATTTAAGTTAGATTGATCCGAGGGTCCAAGATTGGCATTACCCCCTATATATATCAGCCCCTATCCCCTAGAGGCATCTACATAAGTTAGGATATCACTTGATCTTCAGAGTTATTAGAGAGAATAGAATAGATCTTTAATTCCTCAAAGTTCTAGTATAGGCTAGCTAGTAAGATTCAAGTAGAGTTGGGCTATTGCTCAGGATTCTAGATTCGTCATCTAGAGGCTGGTAAAGCCATTGTACCCTCTATATTTCATGACTTTGTTCCTAATATATATTATGTTTCTATCAATTATGTTCTTAGTTTGCTTCGGTAGTATGCTAGATATAGTCATAGTTGATAGTAAGTTTATGCATAAGTTCGCAAAGCGCTTAGCTCAACACTCGAGTGAGTTAAGTGGTTGACATTATGTAAGTGTGGTGCTTAAATATTGTTTACCTACAGATGTACTCAACATTTTGGGCCATGTGGTAGATCATGAGTGTGACACTCTCGTTGAGTCCTTTGTAGTCCACTCCCCATTTGTAAAACAAGTAGGACCTGGTTGCGAAGGGACTCAATCTCTGTTCTTGATCTTCCTTAGTAATGTCCGTTATGTGAAGATGAAGAATTAATTATGCTATAGATGAAAGTGTATATATTTGGAGTGTACAAAAGACTTAGTAAGTAGGAATGACTTAGGAATCTTTCTCTTAACTAATCTCTAGCCTAGCCATACTATATTTATGAGTATCTATTTCTATCTCTGGATTATCATTATTACCCTATACTTATCATTTATATATCATCTGGCATACCCCTGTTAAAGCATATGTGTAGTTAATGATCTTACCATAAGTATTCATATTTATTAATATCTCTAGCCATCGCTCCTCCCTGTGGTAAAAATAAAAATAATGATACCTGGTGTACTCTCGAGTGAAGTGTTACAATGGTATTTTCTGTGCGCTTGCGGAATCTTTAATATATATATTCTTCATAAATTACAAGTGTTACTAATAAATACCAATAAGCATTTTCTGGCATCATTGCTAGGGATGACAACTTAGTAAAAGTGATGTTAAGAAATGTCAACAAGCATTTCTGGCATCGTTGCCTGGGAGGGCACAAGGCGAAAAGAGAATTGATCTAATGATACTTATTGATGAAATCATAACTATGCAACTCTACTTTCGCAGGCTTACCCTTGTTTGTCTTTGTTCATATCTTATATAGGGTATTGCAGGATTGGTTTTGATTCACCTATAAATTCCATTAATCACAATCAAACCAATCAAGAGGCAGCTCAACACTAGTTTCTGAAGCTATGGCTGACAAGACACTACGTGAATTCTCTGCTCCAAGCACCGAGAACATTCGCACTGGACCAACACTCAAAACCAACAACCTTGAGTTTGAGCTCAAGCCAAGCCTCATCAACATGGTGCAAACTACCCCATTCAGCGAAAAGGCACATGAAGATGCTAGTGCTCATCTCTAGAATTTTCTAGAGATTAGCAGTACAATCGTCATCAAAGACGTTGCTCAAGACATCATACTACTCCACCTGTTTCCATTCTCACTAGTGGAAAGGGCGAAGCAATGGTTCTACGCCAACAAAGATGACATCAACACATGAGCAAAATGTTCGAAGACCTTTCTAGCAAAGTTTTCCCTATAGGCAAAACCAATACCTTATGTGGAAAAAATTTCCAACTTCATGCAACAGAAAGGAGAAACCATTCTAGAGGCATAGGAACATTTTCAAGAATACATTTCAGATTGTCCTCATCATGGGATGGAACATTGGTTGCTCATGCAAGGCTTTTACCATGGATTAACCCAAAAAGTTCATGAACAACTTGATGCTACCGCTGGAGGAGCATTTATGTCACTCACCCTTGGAAAAGTTGAAGCTCTCATGGAAAAGATAGCCTCTAATCAAGGCTAGTCTCAAAGAAACATTCAATCATGCAATAAGAGCAAAGAAGCACAAGAAGAGGTGTGTGCACTGTCAACCAAGATGGACGCACTATTGAAATTGGCTCGAACAGCGAGCCAGTTACAAGAAAGATCATCAAGCCATTCAAGATGCTTATAATGCCCAAAACATATGTCAAGAATATTTGGGGATTGATTTCCCCAAATATCAAGAGGATGCAAACATTGTTACTCCCGGTTCACAGCAAGAAAGACAAGGATGGAGTCCACCACAACGATCAAACTATCAAGGTAAGTACCCAGGCAATTACTATAATTCTTCTAATCCTAAATAGCCATCCTTGAGAGATTTGATCTTAGAACAGGCTAAGATTAATAAGAATATTTCTAAAAAGCTTGCTTCTAATGATAAGGTTTTAGAAAATATAGAAAAGATAGAAATACAAATAGCTCAGCTGACCACTGTTCTGTCTTTTGCCACTAACCTTGAAAAGGTCAACACCATAACCACAAGAGGTGGCAAGTCTACCCATGATGCTCCATATCCAACAAGGGCAGGTAAGACACCAGCAGTAGTACAAGAAGAGAAGAAGAATGATGAAGTTGAAGAAATTGAGCCACCAGAATAGGAAATGCAACAAGATTTTCATGACACCAACCTTCTACCGTTTCCACGAAGAAATCGAAAAGCCAAAGTGGATGAGCAATTTGGTAAGTTCATAGAGGTGATTCAGAAGTTATATATCAATATCCCTCTGCTAGATGCCATACAGGTACCTACCTATGCGAAGTATCTCAAAGACATTCTAAACAACAAGAGACCTCTGCCCACCACTGAAGTAATCAAGTTAACGGAGGAGTGTAGTGCGGCCATCCTGAACACATCCCCTGTGAAGAAGAAGGATCCCGGATGCCCCACTATCGACTGATCGATCGGAAACTAGAATTTTGAAAATGCACTATGTGACCTTGGCGTAAGTGTCAGTGTCATTGCCAAGGCCATCTTCGACAAGCTCAACTATTCAACACTCATGCCAACATCAATGTGCCTGCAACTAGGCGACCAATCGGTCTGCTACCCTGCAGGAATCGCTGAGAATATTTCGATAAAGATAAGAAATTTCTTTGTACCAGTCGATTTTGTAGTGCTTGACATGCAGGAAGATATCAAGACACCCCTCATTCTTGGGAGGCCCTTCTTGAGCACCACAAATGCACACACTGATGTTGGAGCTGGAGAAATCAAATTCCATATTAATGGAAAGGAAGAATGATTCGCCTGGAAGCCAAGATCGGAACAATGCTCTAAATTAGTCTGGCAAGAGAAGCAAGTACAACCATCAAGGTCTCCATCTCCAGGACTGATTGATTCACCCGAAGAATAAACAAGACTAGAGAAGTCTGGTTCAGCGGACTCAAAATTCCGAACCCTCGCCGGGAGGTAAAATCGGTAGTTATCCATATTTACTTTTTACATTGCATAATTTATTTTGGCATATTTACTTCTCAATACTTGCATTAGAAAATAAAAATAAAAATTTCATCACTGCATTATAAAACTTTCAGGCCCCATGTGAGTAATTCTTACGGTGTGTAAAAACCCACAGGCATACGGACCCGCAGACACTTAGGAACCACCACCATCACTATCGCACCCTCTCCACCAGCCATTTTGGGTGCATCTGCACCAACGAGCACCAAGGATTGCTTAGCTTTGAAGCAATGCATCGGCTGGTGGAGGATCAACTCAAGTGGACCCAAGGGGGGGCACCACAGGGCCAGCCGGCCTGCTGCTGCCGCTGCTTATAAAATCCCACCTCCTGGCTGCTCTCTGCCTCAAACACAACTGTAAACCAGCCTCCGAGTTCAAAATTTCAATTTCCAATTCTAAAGCTTAGTGATTCAATTAGTAGTAGTGCTGTTGAAATTAGGAAGAGACAAAAAGATTAAGGGTAGAAGTTCTGCTGAAATTTGGCTTAGAGAAAATTATTGGCAATCAGAATGACAAACCCCCGGATGACTAACTCTTGGACGGGCTAACCGCTGACTATTTTATTTCCTAACCCGTTCCACGAGATTTTGTTGTTCTGTTAATTTTTGCAGGATGTTGAAAAAGTTTAAGGACAAGCTCACCCGTTCGGGATCATCCCACTTGTTGAGGAGTTCATGTTCAAGGGCGAGTTCCGGCATGCAGGTGGACGCTCCGCTAGTCTTCTTCATCTGCAACCAACATTCTGTTGGAGGAGTTACATATCCAACAGGTGAAACAAGCACGAGAAGAACGCCTTTAGGAAGCTGAAGACTCGAAGGTTCATACATACAACTGCATATGATCCTCTCTTGCTGCAAGCCATAGGTATGGATATTGAATTTGATTTCATTTTTAGAGCTGTTGGGTGGGAAGGTTTTTGGAATGTTGCTAAGCAGGGATCTAAACTTTTGACACTAGGAATCCTATGCACCTTACAAATCACTAACACTGGGGTTAAATTTAGACTCTTCGGGAAAGAATTTTCTTCTCTCTGGAAGGACCTAAGTTTGCTCCTAGGATTTAATTCCTAATGTGTAGTTGATGTAGACTATGCTCTGCAAGATTTTGAAGTCAAAATTCTGGAGAGAAATTTCTGGAAAGACAGATTTATTTCGTCCCCGCACAAATGACATCCAGCATCCCACACTCCGTTTCATGCACAAGTAGCTAGGATTCACCATGTTTCCTAGACCTGACACTCGTCCTGTGAGGATAGATGACCTTAAGCTATTGTATGCTTTGGTGAAAAGAAGAAAGGTTTCACCAGTTAAATTTATAATTCACCATTGGCTAGAGGTTTTCACTCTGATGGGTAATATCGAGTGCACCTCTTTGGTCACTCGGATTGCCTGAAACTTGGGTCTATTAAATGATGCTTTGGTTTCTTATATTGATGAGGAGCGCCTATATATTGATTTCGAGTATTTCTGTCAAGCCCATATGCTCAAAAAGAGAAATGATGGACAGCTTGTCTTGATGTATCTTGGGTATACAACTGAGATTCCGTTACCTAACCGGAATCTCGGTTTATATGCTGTGAATTCTTTCACTTTTGATCTGCAGATTAGTGAGGCAGCACCTCGCAGAAGTGCTTCCGCGAGACTGTCCCATGTACCGCAACCTCGATAACATGGCGCTGACCCGATACCGAAAGGACCAGCCTACATGGCTATGCAGGCTGGAACCAAGCGGGATCTTCCCGTGGGTTCCAGGCTGGACATGCTGGTTGGGAACAACCATCACCTTACCAGTCTAAAGGCTCTCGGCAGCAAGCTCCAAGCGAGCTGTGGCACTACGGGAATTTCGACAACTACCAGCAGCAACATTATGAAGAAGTCTCAAGTGGCCATTAGGGAGGACGGATGTCTTTCTCTAGTCGGGGCTATCATGACCAACAGACGGACCATCACCGCTTCGACAACCGCCTAACGACCCTTGAAGAGCAGAATACTGCCATACAAAACACATTACATGATCACTCGCAGTGGCAGGCAAACACTACTATGAATATCCACTTCTATGACAATCAGCTTTTATCACTATAGGAGCTAAATTCATCATAATTTCAGTTTTATGACGAATTTATGACGAAAAACGGTTCGTCATAGAAGTCGCGTCATACTTGCACATCTATGACGAATCTAGAAAATTGTCATAGAAATGGCTTGATCTATGACGAAAAACTGACCGTCGTAGAAGTGTTTTGGCAAGCCATTAGCAGGCGACGTGACAGTGTTTGCCACGTTGGTAGGTGACGTGGCGGTGTCTGCCATGCTGGCAGGTGATGTGGCAGTGGATATAGACAGGCTATAGCTTGACATGGTGGTGGCTATAGCAAGCTGACATGGTGCAACGTGGCAACTGACGTGTCAACTTCTGGTTAGTACACGTGTCAGTTTTCTATACGAACATGTGGCAAGTTTTAATTGGTCCACATGTCAAATTTTGATTTGACCACGTGTCCCATTCTGGTTAGTACACATGTCAATTTTCTATACGAACATGTGGCAAGTTTTAATTGGTCCACGTGTCAAATTTTGATTTGAGCACATATCATTTTTTTTCTAGGCGACCGCTCAAAGCTGGCCACATTTCGTCATAGAATACACCATTTCGTCTATAAAATATAGCAGAAATTTCAGCTTAAAAATCATCAGATTGCAGCTCAAATATAAACTAGAATTCATCCATTACAGCCCATATACGAGTAAATTATTCATTCATTACAGCAGAGCAAATTACTTTGCAAGACAAAGTTCGATGATGGCCCATATACAGAATATGTTACTTGCATTCTGTTGCGCACTTATCAAACACTCCAAATAAAAAAAAACCATTGCAGCAACGCAGTCCTGCAGAAGAAAATTGAACTTTACTAATCAATGTGGAAAGCATAGCAATATTCATATAACTGAATGCGAGGTGGAAACATTCAGAACACTAAAAAGACACTGAATGAAAATGCAAAAGACTAAACAAAGCAGTCAGCAGCAAGTGTGCAATACAACCGTACACTCAAATTCAGGTAACTAACTGAAAGTGATTTTTAAATGCTCAACTTCACCCTACTAGTTACAACAGCAAGTGTGCAATACAACCAGGTGTACTTAAATTCAGGTAAGTAAGCTGAAGTTCAGTAAGCAATACAACTAGGTGTACAGGTAACTAAGTTTAATTTGAACTCCACACACATTCAATTAGTAAACTACATTAAATTAACCTAACAAAACTGTACAATAATTACTTGGCACATAGGCAACATGTAAATAGACCTCTGGAGCAAACAATAGCATCTATCATCAGTCCATATCATGTCCAGTTAGTAAGATTATCTGAACATAACTTTTTTTTTTTTTTTTGCGAACCATCTGAACATAAATGGTTGCTATACATGGCAAGACATTATTGGTACTACATAGAAGCATTAACAAGAACCGTTATAGAGAGGCAGCAATAAATTGTTGCAAAGTAGAACAAGTTGCATGCCTGTGTTACAACATAGATAAAACACTGAATTTTACAGCAGCCTATACTACTAGAATACACCAATCTATCAATACTGAATTATTTAGCTGTGATTATGAAAGAGAGAGGGCCTACCCCGAAGTAAATCATCACCAGAATGAAGACCACCTGCAAGACAGACAGTTCAACAGCTATTAGAAGCTAGTTGGGGGTTAAGTGCTATTTGCAAGAGCAAAGTTACAAAAGCAAAAACACTTGAAAACAACCAGGTATTTATTTACAGTTGAAAACTTATATCAGAAATTTGCAAGCTCAATGGAACAGAAAGTCTGCAAGCTCGATGCGCAGACTATCCAAAAAGCGTAAAGAAACTTGACCACACAGAGTTACCAAACCCACTCTCTCTATGGTGCTTATGATTACTTGCTAATATTTAACTAGTGCGCAAGCCACAAAGCCTATTTCTGAATGTGCTTCACAAGATACCTGCAGTGACACCCCCTTTCCCAAATAATAAATTGAGAGCAAGGCAGTTAAGTTATTGGCCATAAAATATTCCCTATCCGTACAGTTCAGTTAGCAATCCACGAATTTATAATTGAGAATAAGCCAGTTCAATTCAGTAATTTATTTGCTGAGTCATCATTACAAGAAAAGAGCATTTTCCAAACAGTATCCAAACTGCAGTTGAATATGCTAAGCAAAACAGCATAGAAATTTTAGTAATCTCAGTCCAAGCAATGGTTAATTAGATTGTATATGCAAATAGAGATTATTCGGTGGGCACCTGGATGCTTAAATTTTTCATGCAGAGTCATGTGTAGACAACATATATTTCATCAAGCAATCTATACATGAATGAAACCTAGTTGGAATTTAAATGCAAAATCTCAGCCCCCAGATCCCAAACAATATCTTGTTTCTGAAGCTCATAACTACTACGCAAACTGTACTACTACTGAACTACCTGATGCGGCTGCTATATATGTTGGACTGTCAAGACGTAATATTAACACTGGCCATTGCTAATAAATTAATGGATGGATAACCAGTTAGCCTGTTAGCCACATAACTTCTAAGCAAACTGTACTAATACTGAACTAAATGACACTTGTACAAAAATTCCCACTACTAAACTTCCTAACGGTGCAGAGATTTGACTGGAAATTTCAAACCACCACTGAATAATTGTTGCATGCCTGTGCTACAACATAGATAAAACACTGAAATTTACAGCAGCCTATACTACTAGAATACACCAATCTATTGCCACGTTATATGTCATCTAACCAAGAAGCAACAGCAGGGAGATCATCTAACCAAGCAGCAACTAGAATACATATCAAAGTGTTATATGCTTCAGATCTGCTTTTATTTTGAGTAGAACAATGAAAGGTCGATGCACTTCAGGAAAGGTTAAACTAATAAGCAATTGATGAAACAAAATCCTGCTATCCTTTTCTTAGTTGTCCGAATACTCATTTTCAACAGACTTCAATAGTAGGCACTAAGGTTTTGAAGGGAACAATCACAGTTATCATACTAAATATCAATGCATCACCAATCAACCAATCTATAAACTATTAGGAGTCCCTATTGCAACAGCTAGAGCATCAGGCCCGCTTGAACGGGAATCTCTAGTGCAAATTCTTCAGATAACAGGTCATTTGTATGTCTTTGACAAGCATCCATTGGCTTGAGGAATTCAGTGGATATATAAATTATTTGGCTGTGATTACATAAATTTTCTTTACGTGTCAGCATGTGATCTTCGAAAGCCGGACAGAAGTGAATCAGAAACTGAAGTTATGACGGGAAACTTTGGAGTCCAAAGGTTTTAGACTCAGTAGAACTAAAACTGAGTATATGAGATGTGACTTCGGCACTACTACTCGGGAGGAGGAAGATATTAGTTTGGAAGGTCAAGTAGTGCCTAGGAAGGATACCTTTCGATATTTATGATCAATGCTACAGAGAGACGGAGATATTGATGAAGATGTTTGCCATAGAATCAAAGCAGGGTGGACGAAGTGGCGCCAAGCATCTGGTGTCCTATGTGACAAAAGGGTACCACAGAAACTAAAAGGCAAGTTTTATAGGACGGCAATTAGACCTGCTATGTTGTATGGTGCATAATGTTGGCCGACGAAAAGACGACATGTTCAACAAATAAGTGTCGCGGAAATACGAAAAGGCGACATGTTCAACAAATAAGTGTCACGGAAATGCGTATGTTGCGTTGGATTTGTGGTCATACAAGAAGAGATCGAGTTCGGAACGATGATATACGTGATAGATTAGGGGTAGCACCAATTGAAGAAAAGCTTGTCCAACACCGGTTGAGATGGTTTGGACATGTCCAACGGAGACATCCAAAGGCACCGGTGCGTAGTGGAATCCTAAGCCAGGATAGTAACGTAAAGAGATCAGAGGAAGACCGAAGTTGACTTGGGTAGAGGCAATAAAAGGAGACTTGAAAGGATGGAATATATCCAAAGACTTAGCCTTAGATAGGAGTGCTTGGAAAACAGCTATTCACGTGACTGAACCTTGCTTCGGCTGGATTTCAACTCTAGCCTACCCCAACTTATTTAGGTCAAGGCTTTGTTGTTGTTGTTGTGTTGTCGTCAGCATGTGATCTTCCTCTTTTTTCCTCCTTATCCCAGGTACTGACTTTCAAACAAGCCTACCATCTGAAGGCTGCTCCTAAACAATTTGCCAAGGCTACAGCAATACTCTAAATATATGTGATGATATTCTGGACCATACAGAGATTGGCATGCATTCGATCCTTTTGTGTCGAATCCACAGGAACAGGAACAGGAACAGGAACAAATCTGAGTACCTCACCAATCTACTAGATTTTTGTTTAAAACAACATGCATCTTTTCTATCAGAAAAATCTGAATATATATGAAGAAACATGCCTAACTATCGTCTGCCAAGAGTGCATTAGAAGTTTAACTCTCTTCCGGACAAATCAAAACCACTAGTTTTGTCTAAGAAGTTGAATCCTGGAAAGAGGAATTGGCTTGAAGGTTCACTGTCAGGTATTTTTAACGAGCAAGAACTTACATCTAAATTCTGAGTGAAATCAAAGATGAAATATGTGGTTTTGTACCTCGACTCGATTTCCAAATAAAGCAAGATCTCATGTACGGAGTAGCCCCAAAAAAAGAACGACCAAAATTTTACTACTTTTGAGAAACCTAAGAGCGAGCGATCTTTGGCACTGCCCGAGCCTCCCAAGAACATAAATTCCACAGACGTACTGAGTTCCTGACTGTGGCGAAAGATCACAGAACAGGGAAGAGAGAGGGAGGGAGGGAAAAGGCTGCGGAGTCTTACTTCCAGACGTCGTGCTCCCGGCCGGCGGCCGCAGCAGCGGCCGTGCGTCGGGAGGGGGCCATGGGGGTGAGCCACTAGGAGTAGTCGCGGTCGAAGAACTCCTAGTCCGGGAGCAGCACGCCGGCGATGACGAGGATGCCGAAGCCATACGTGGCCGCCGCCTTGCGCAGCGACACCGTGGCCAGGCCCGTGAACACCACGGCAGCCGCCAGCGCCACGAGGCTCCGCCGTAGCAGCTCGTCCCTCCCGCTAATTTTTTACTATTTAACTCTTTATTTGAACAAAATTTATGTTTGGCCTCAGTAAGACTTAAACTCATCTTCGTATCACAGGAGTCGGCGTCATGAGTCCTGACGTTGAGGTAACACGTTTTGACGCCACAGATCTTAGCACCGAGATGTCTAATCCATGCACAAAAGAAAATCCTACGTGACTGATACCTCGACGTCAGAACATATAGCGCCGAGCTCGACGCCACATATCTCGGCGCCGAGGCATCGGCTTCAAAAGTGCGGTCAAGAGAGAGAGGTGGGCCCCGACGAAAAGCAACATTGTCAGGCGTGAGACTAGACGCGTGTGGCGCGCACATGCCTAGACAGCTCGACCCTTTTTTTTTGTGGGTGGGATCTGGGATCCATGATCCTCCTGACCAATGGATTGTGTTCGACCCCGAGCTCTCAGTTCTCCAACCATGTACGGGTCAGCCTGGGCATTCGGTTAACATCTAGAAAATACATAGATCGATAAACAAATTCAACAAAAAAATAGAAGATGTAGATCCATTCGCCTCCATCATGCACACACAAGGCCGTGTCGCCGGGGAGAGAAGAAGCAGAGCACACGCGCCCGCCGTCGGCCGAGGTAGGGAAGGAGGCGGGCGTCCCAGCTGCTGCGCCATCGTGGTGGGGGAAGGAGGAGGAGCGTGAGGTCGGGCCAAGGAGCAGAGCGCCGCCCACAGCCTCGTCGAGCCACTTCTTTGCTGCGGCGCTGGGTGGGGAAGCGAGGGGCCATGTGCTTGGGTCAGGGGGGGAGAAGGAAGCAGCATGATGAACGGCACGCGCACGCGTCGATCGATCGTCGGGGTAGGGAAGGAGGCAGGGCCGGCCCGCTGCGGCGGCTATCGGGGTGGGGAAGGAGGAGGAGCGCCGCGGGTCGGGCCAAGGAGCAGGAGCGCCGCCCCGCAGTTCGTCGAGCCTTGCTTGCTGCTTGGTGCTGGGTGGGGCAGCTGGGCCATGCATCGCCGGTCACGGGGGAAGAAGGAAGCAAGGACTGAGGGGAGGGGGGCCAAGGGCCATGGGTAGCGAGGAGCCGAGGAGGGGAGTGGGGAGCGGCGGCGACGGGATTGGGAGTGGGGACTGGAGAGTGACTGAGGACTCGAGGAGAGTGAGTGAGTGACCGCTGAGGACTTAGGGTTTACCTTGGGCTGGGCTGTATCCTATGGGCCACAGCCATCAACGAGCGCAGAGGCAGAGCTCAGATTCAATTCGGTTATTTTGGGTCATTTCGGTTAACCGAGTCCTAGAACCGAATTAACCGTAATAATTTCGGTTCCCGGGAATCTGGAACCGAATATTTCGGTTCCGGTTAGTTCGGTTTCGGTTCCGGTTAGTTCGGTTCGGTTCTTGGTTTTCGGTACGGGTACCAACTTGGAGCATCAATCAATAGTCAAGGATATAAATAAATAAGGTCCTGTTTGGTTACTACATGACCTCCTAAAATTCATATCACATCGAATGTTTGAACACATACATGAAGTATTAAATATAGACTAATTACGAAACTAATTATACAACTAACGAATAATTTGCGAGACAAATCTTTTAAGCCTAATTAGCCCATGATTTGACAACATGGTGCTACAGTACATGTGCTAATGACAGATTAATTAGCCTTAAAAATTCGTCTCGGAAATTAGTCTCCATTTATATAATTGGTTTTATAATTAATCTATATTTAATGCTTTTTATTAGTATCTAAACATTCAATGTGACATGAATTTTAGAAACGAGACTAAAGAACTAAACACTCTCTAAATCTGTATGATTATGATTTCTGGTGTCCTGGTCCAATGCATCTTCGGTCTTGTTTCCGCATGCGTGTTGCTGTGAACTTTCTTTCATCTTTATTTTGATCCGTAAGTAGACTCATTAGTTTTTTTTTGAACGCGTCGGTTCCTGCGCTCACCACACCAGCTCGCGTACAGCAATGCGGCAACAGTAGCGCCGCAGCAAAACTGTGCTGTGCATGCGCAATACAATGCTCCACCTGTTGCGGCACTGCCTCCCCCGCTCTCTTCACGGAGCTGTTGGCCACTTCGCCTTCCGTGCACACAGTGTGCTCGAACTTTTTCAATTGCTGTGAGGACCGAGGAGATTGATTGATTGTGTGGATCTTCAAAGAGCGCACAGCTCCAACGTCGCGTCCGCTGGGCTCGCCACAGCCCCAACGTCAAGTCCCATCCGCGCGGACGCCTACACGCCGCTCCGCACCGCACACTGCTGCATGCGCCCCCTCCCTCGAGACGCGGGCAGGCAGGGCGGCAGGCGCTAGTGGTTGGTGAGCGTCCATGTCTTGGCAGAGGAGGGGCAGGGCGGGGCGCCAGGGCGTCGCCTGGCCCCCGGCATGGTCGGTCGTGTCCGTCGTCTCTTGTCGTGTCCGCCCACCAAGTAAGTCTTGTTTAGTTCCTTCTAACTTCTGAAAATTTTCTCTAAACTTTTAAAAAATATACTGTGTAAAAAAAAGATTTTCTGTCATATCAAATTTACGATACATGTATGTAGGACTAAATATAGACGAAATCAAAAACTAATTGTACAGTTTGCTTTAACTTTGCGAGACGAATTTTTTGAAGTCTAATTAGTCAATATTTAAACAATAATTCACAAATACAAACGAAATACTACAGTAGTGAATCTTCACTATATAAAATTTACCTACTCAAACTTTACTCAACTAAACTCCACCTAAACTCCCAACTCCAGGCGACGCCTTTTAGTACTCTCACTAGCAGTAAACAAATCGCTGTATATAATGATGATTTATTTAGTACAACATACATACTCCGGCTAAAATACCTTTCTAAAAATATCTTTGGACAAGATGTGCTTGCAGTTTAGTAGTTAGGATAAGTGTTTAATTCCTCCGACTAAACCTTGGAATTAGTAGAACTAAACACCCCTTAGTCTTTTTTGAAAAAATTGGAAGAAAAACGTAGAACCTTGGAATTGGGGCTAGTTTGGTTGCCGAAATTTTTGGCAAAATGACACTGTAGAGTTTTCGTTGTTATTTAATAATTAGTGTTCAATCATAGTCTAATTAGGTTTAAAAGATTTGTCCCGTGGATTTCGTTTAAACTGTATAATTAGTTTTATTTTTTATTTATATTTAATGCTTCATACATGCGTCTAAAGATTTGATGTGATAGGAAATCTTAAAAAAATTAGCATTTTGGGAAGGAACTAAACAGGCCCATGATCTAGATCGCTCGGACGTTAAAATGCACAGTGAAGAAGACTCTCAGGCTGTTCGCTTGTTGGTTTCAACCAGTCCAAACCAGTTAGCCAGTAATATTTTTCTCTCACAAAAAACCAGCATCAATCAGCCTAAACCAGCACCAGCACTAACTAGCGAATAGACCCTCTGACCAATGTGTACTTTTATGCACCTGAGACAATGTGCTGTGACCAATGTTTAGTTGTAAAAATTTAGATTTTAGGGCTACTGTAGCACGTTCGTTTTTATTTAGCAAATAGTGTTCAAACATGGACTAATTAGGCTTAAAACATTCGTCTCGTAATTTCCCACCAAACTGTATAATTAGTTTATCTTTTTGTCTATATTTAATGCTCCATGCACGAGCCGTAAATATTCAATGTGACAGTACTATAACAACTTTTTGAAAATTAGGGGTGGAACTAAACACGCTGACGAGGGTGAGTGAGGTAACTTCATCTTTGTGCCATGGAGAAGAAAAACTGGCTGCATCACTAATGACTGATGAGGGTGAGTGAGGTAGTCCGGCGTAGTAGGCAGGAGTAAGGATAGGTAGCCTACCTACAGGGAAGCCAGCCAGCTGCCTGCGGCCATGCAGCAGCCACTGCACCTGCAACAAAGCACTGCACCAGCAGCAAAGCTGCATGCACTCGCCCTCCACCGCTTTAGCATCGCGCGTCATCGCTACCTTTCACCAAGGACTTTGATTCGAAGTTTTTTCAATCTCTTTCCATTACATTAAATATTTAGATATATATATATATTAGTAAATGTAGATAAAAAAATAACTAATTAAACAGTTTGATTCTAAATTAGGAGACAAATCTTTTAAGCCTAGTTAAATGATAATTAAACAATAATTATTAAATACAAATGAAAATGCTACAGTGTCAATACTGAATCCTAACGGCTATCTAAACAGGCCTTCAAGGTATATGATCGATTCCCTCCGTTCACAGCGACATCGGTCACGAGAGATCGAGTGAGATGCGGCGAAAATAAAACAATAAAGTGGTGAAAACGAGCGCGCGTCCCGAGGGAGGGGGCACATGCAGCAGCCGCACGCCGCAGTCGGCCTCGCGTCCGTGTCTCCCGCACCCATCCCATCGCGCGGGTAGTCGGCGCCAACATACGTAACATGTATTCTGACGCTGAGGTATAACCGTATCAGCGCCGTGTCATCATCTAATCTTCGACCTCGACGCTGAGATCTATGGCGCCGAGATATATTATCTCGGCACCATGAGTTCTGCTCGTCGACCTCAGAGTCCAAAGATAGGGAACCAAACATAATTTTTTTCAAAAAATGGTTAAATTATAAAAAATTAGGCCCCTCCCCATGTCGCCCGTAGCGCCTGGATCCTTGACCGCCAGCCTCACGCCTAGACCGTACAGACGTTCTCGAAGCTGTGCCTCCCCGTACCTCCTTCCCCTCGGCTTGGGACACGAAACGAGAAGCGCGTGCGCCCTGCAGAAGAGGAAGAAGCCGTAGTCGAACCCGATCTAGGGAAGCCGCTTGATAGAGTCACGAAAGTAGTCGTGGTAGTACAGTGATGATCGGGACGCCGCTGCCGGCAAGGCCCAGCACGCCGTCCTACTGGATCTCGGCCTGCGCCCCTCCACTCTCCATCTCTGCATCCATGGATCGAGGCTTGATGGAGAGAGGCGCAAGGGCGAGATCTGCCACCACACCGAGAAGGCGGCGATGAGATGTCGCCGGATCTGCTCTCCTCCTTGCCCGGATTGAGGCCTGCCTGCTCTCCTCCGTGCCGACCATGGGTGGATCTCGCCGGGGATGTGCTCCTCCGTGTCGTCCATGGGTGGATCTCAGCCGGGTTGTGATCCATCGTGGATCTGGGGGAGAGGAGGGACTGCTGGGTGCTGGCCGGCGATGGGAGAGGAGCTGGTGTTCGCTGGCGATGGGAGAGGAGCTGGTGTTGGGAGGAAGAGATGTTAGCAACCCAACTCGGTTGACTAACAAATAACTCAGAATCAAGCAGGGATACAAGACCTCAGGGAGAGGGACGATTTGTAAACATAGGACTCGAAACATCGATCGTTTGCAGATTTAACACTAGACTCATATTTATAGACACAGATGGACCCACTTGTCATCCACCCGAGTGTCATCGTAATCAAGGGTCAATCTTTCAAGGGTTGGAATCAGCGAGGGATAGAGAAGCAATGTATAGAGAGGAAGAGAGAATTGGGGAGGAAGATGAACAGTAACTTAGGAGAGAAGGATTCTGTTTTAGATAATTTGTTCGATGCCCCCCTGCTGCTTCGCTGATGCTCTCTTGTAGAATTGTTCCTCGATTGCGTAGGCTTTTGACATGCCCAGTAGGCCACTCGGCCCATGGCATGATGCCGGCCCATAGCATGGATGGTTCCTGACATTCCCCCCTTCTTATAATTCGGCTTGCCTCCAAGGCGATGGAGAAGTTCAGAACCAAAGGGATCCCGACGGATCACTTGTTTCTTCAATTCCGTCTTGAAAAGTTGTCTTTCAGTATCTTTAGTTAGAGCAGGTGGAGCTGTAGCATACGGCACAATTGATTCAACAGGGATATCTTCTGCTTTATGCTCATGGTCCTCATCGGCATCATCATCAGCCACATCATCAAGGCCAACATCTATGAATGCAACCAATGCAGGTAGCTGCCATGGTGGCTTCCAGAGCAAGCGAAAACACAGCCCACTAGAAAGCCAAAACCACTACTGGGAAGGGCCAAGGTGTTGCTCCAATTTTAGCAAATGTTACTGCCACCAGGACATGTTCATGGTCCACCAGGAACACTCCTTGTGCATATATGCATGTGGTATAATCAGGCCCTATTTGTCAACACCAAGTAGCAGCCCAGTTCTTCTATCAATGATGAGATATATGCGACCCATCTGATCCTTTGGAGGAAATGAGTACTCAAGAATCAAACTCTCACTAGTAGCGGCAGAACCCAAGCAATTGTTCATAATAGGCCCCAGTTCTGTAGCACGGTCGCGATCCCACTGTTTGATATAGGTGACTAAATAACTATAAATAATGGGCTAAAAGTTCAGAGAACTGCTTGTCGTGAATCCAGAAACTGTTGTTGGGACTTGTACCACTACCGGAAGCCTCAAAACAGGAGCCCTTAGCAGCACAAATGAATTAACTGGACCTGTCTCAATAGGCTCACTTGCAATGCTATTATGAAGATTTGCAAGAGGTGGCCATGGCTTCATAGCAACATGTGTTACTTCAACAATTGTTTTCTCATGCAGCAACAAACTTTTAGCCATCCATCTTGCAAAGCAAACAGGCAATAAGGGAGCATCTTCAACACTTCCACTCAACAGGAGCAATAGAGAATTAAAAGCCCATTGGGACAACAAATGTAACAGTCTAATAAGGTGAACCCATCCATAAAAAATGCAACAGGGACTGAAGGAATGGAGCACATCAAGTTCAGATTGAACAATAGCTGATAAATGCAGGAAACCACCCCTTGAAATCCTTGTCTCGAGTAGCTCAAAATCAACCAGTAGTCTAACTTTGGCATTGAGATCCAAACTCAGCTGCAGAATACCAGAATGATTGCCATGGTATTGGTTGTAGGTCAACCCCAACATGCATCGCCAGCACCGGCGCAGGCTGCCTGGCCATGCATCTTCCCAGAGACAACCACAACACCCCCATACTGTTTGTTGTTAGTTGATCTCCACCAATAGGACCAACGACCTATTAGGCCCTTGGATCTACGTCCTGATCGAGAGCACCCAACCCTAATATGGTTGATGGACCCTCGTTGCACAGCGCCATAAATAGGAGGTGGGGGCCAAGGCGCCGAGCATGAGGTTCGCCTGAGCCGCCTAGCACCCCACCTACAGTCTAAACCCTAACCGATCATAGAGGGCGCGCTACCAGCAATGGGAAGCGCCGCCACTACCTCTACATCACGCGTGGAGGACTGCTACGACGCCGGGCTGCCCTATGACCTCTACACCGACCTCAGACGACACCGCTACTACACCACCACCGGGTTATCGCCAAGCACTGCGATGGCGAGCCCATCTTCATCCAAGGTGGCTGATGGTTTGCATCCCTTCACCCCCTCTCTCTCATTCTATCTCTAATCCAATGCTAGTAGATGCTTCTAGGACTCACGGTTTATTCACAGTGCAAGTAGACATGCTAGATTTATGCCTAGAGATCCTGTTTTAGGTTTAACAATGGTATCAGAGGCCTAACTAGGTGTAGATCTGGTCTATCGGATAAGAAAACCGAGTAGCAACTAGAAGGAGGTGATAGATTCGTTTTTGGATCTAGAAAGAGGGCCACCGAACCCTAACCCTAATCGGGTGAAGCACAGAGAAGAGAATGGGGTTTCGGCACGCAAAGCCGAACCCTAACCCGCGCATCGTACTCGGGGAAGAAGAATAGTGAGCGAAACCCTAACCCAAACCAAACCCTAATCCCCAAATCGGACAAATACGAGAAGAAAAGAAAGGAAAATCAAATCGGAGAAGGAAAGGGGAAAGGGGAAGGGCTTTAGAACACAGCTTACCTCGCCACTACACCGCGTTGCTGTTTCGCCGGTGTGCGGGAAGATGGCCGAGCCATGCGAGCTCCGGCCAAGGACGCCGCCGCTAGTCCGCTCAACGGTGGCACGCTCACCCATGTAGGGAGCGCGCGCGCCGACGAAGGGGCCGACAACGGCACCATGCTCTCTCTCTTTCGCTCAGTAGCTCGCTGCTGATGCGCTGAGGGGAGAAGAAAGGAGCGCAGCAAAGAGAGAGAGGAAAGAAGAGAATGGGCTAGGGTTTCACCGGGGTCGCTGCGGCGATGGCTTTTATATCCCCGATCCAAGTGCACGGCCGTCGGATGCGATCTGACGGTCATAATTCACTGGACCGAGTTTCGGCCTAGGCGGGCGAGCGAGGCAGGCGACTTTGCCGGCCCAGACCCAGGTTGCGGCCTGGGCGCGCGGGAGGTGCCGCTAGCGCGCGCGCAAGAGTTGCTGCTGCAGGCCAGGCCATGTCCTGTAGCTGCTGGGCCGCTTACTGCTGGTGCAGGCCAGGCCAGGCCAGAATGAACAACAAGAAATGATTTGAAGCTTATTTAATTTTCAGAAGCATATTTGAATGAATTTTGATGAATTTCAAAGGTTTAAAATTTCTGGTAAAATTACACCAACGTGTTACTTTTTCCAGAAAGTAGATATGAATAAGAAAATGCTTCTAAAAAGTAGATAATTATTATTTATTCATGTTTTCGCTACAATATTAAAGTTAATAATCTTCTAATTAAATTCGAACCAACGGGAGAATTTAATTTGAAGAGTAGTCAAATTTTAATCAGTAAATTATAATATTGTTATTTTTCTGACCAACATTGATAATAGCAATATTATAATGTTTAACCATAAGTTTTCCATGCATTAATTCTATTTCTGTCCAACGGTGATGTAAAATTAGTGTATAAGAATATTGTATGTTTTAATTTTGACAAACGTTAAATTAAAGCATGCAATTATAATGATATATATTTTCTCACTATCTCTAACAATGTTTTTCAGGACTCAACCCAATGGCATTCATCTCGCACATACCACCCCTAGAAGGGGGCAATTACAGAGTTTGGCGAGAGAAGTGTGAGCTCACACTTGCGCTGTCCGAGAATGACTTAGCGCTCACCTCCCCGTGTCCTACTAAGCCAATGGACCCAGTGAGGAAAGAAAACGAGTTTGATGCTGATTTCACTGCTCGGCAGCGAGATCATGCAGAAGTGCGCATGAAGTATGATCTCGAGTGCAAGAAGTGGGACATCTCGAACCGCAAGTGCTTGATGGTGGCCAAGTCCACAATCTCATATGCTATAAGGGGGTCTATCCCATACTGTGATACCGCCACTGAGTACCTTAAGAAGGTGGAGAGTCAGTTCACTGGCTCTTCCAAGGCTTATGCTAGTACATTGATCAAGAAATTGTTCAATAAAAAATATACTGATGGCGGTATCAGAGAGCACATTTTGAAGATGAGCAACACGGCTTCGAAGCTGAAGCCAATGGATTTGGGGCTCAAGGATGAGTTCCTGATTTATTTGGTTTTTACTTCCTTGCCAAAGGAATATGAAACCTTTGTTGTTAACTACAACATGCAGCCCAACAAGTGAGACATAGAAAAGCTCATCGCAATGTGTGTTCAAGAAGAGGAAAGGTTGAAGTCCTTATAGGATGACTCTGCTAACCTTGTGAAGGACAAGAAAAAGAACTTCAATAAGAATGCCAAACCTCAAGGGAAAGCCCCTCAGACTGAGCACCATCCGAAGAACAACAACACTCAAGTTGAAAAGGATCAGTACAAATGGTGCAATTATGGACACTACCAGAGGGACTGTCCAAACTTCTTGAAGAACCTGCGGAAGAGAGGTGAGGATTTCATTACATTCATAGATGAATCCCTGTATTTAAGTTATGCAAAATCTACTTGGTGGATTGATTCAGGTGCAACTGTTCATGTTGCAAATTCATTACAGGGATTCCATACGAGGAGGACCCTGCAAAGAGGAGAAAGAAGAATTAAAGTAGCAAATGGAGTTGAAGCTCAAGTTGAAGCCATTGGAGATCTTTCTCTAGAATTAGTTGACGGTTTTCTACTTAAGCTTTCAGATGTTCTATTTGTACCCTATTTGCGAAGAAACTTAATAAATGTTTCATGTTTAGATGACGATGGATATGATTGCTATTTTGGTAATGATAAATGTCAGATTGTTTAGAATAATAAATGTGTTGGTCTTGCCTTCCGACAAGACAAGCTTTTTTTATTATCACTTTTTGAGAATATGAATGATGTAAGTATTGAGAATGAGAATGCTTCCTCGTCTATGAATGCAACAAATAAGCGGAAGAGAGTGCATGATGTATCTTTGAAATTATGGCACTGTCGTTTAGACCATATTTCGAGGGGGAGAATAGAGCGATTGATTAAGAAATCAATTCTTTCGCCTTTAGAATTTTTAGATTTAGAACAATGCATAGATTGCATAAAAGGAAAGTATATTAAGAAAATAAAGAAAGATGCCAAACGAAGCGTAGGAATTTTAGAAATAATCCACATAGACATCTGTGGTTCTTTTTCTGTGAAGAGTGTGGATGGTTATGATTCATTTATAACATGCACAGATGACTATTCTCGTTTTGGCTATATTTATCCAATTAAAGAAAGATCGGAAGCATTGGATAAATTTAAAATATTCAAGGTTGAAGTAGAAAATCAGCACAACTTAAAGATTAAGGTAGTAAGGTCTGACCATGGGGGAGAGTACTACGGTCGACACACCCCATATGGTCAAGTTTCTAGACCTTTTGCAAGGTACTTACAGGAAAATGGCATAGTAGCCCAGTATTCTACACCGGACGAGCCTCAGCAGAATGGAATAGCTGAAAGACATAACCGTACCTTAATGGATATGGTGAGAAGCATGATAAGTTACTCTACCTTACCAATAAGTTTATGGATGGAGACGTTAAAAACCGTCATTCATATTCTTAATCGAGTGCCAAGTAAGTCGATGCCCAAAACACCGTATGAGTTGTGGACAGCAAAGGAACCCTCACTAAACTATTTATGTGTGTGGGGTTGTCCTGCTGAGGCAAAAGTATTTAACCCAAATATAGAAAAGCTGGACTCCAAGGCAGTCAGCTGCCATTTTATTGGCTATCCAGAAAAGTAAGGTTATCGCTTTTATTATCATGACAGACAAACAAAGTTTGTAGAAACAAGACATATTGTCTTCTTGGAGGATGATATGATAAGGGGGAGCATGGTAGCGCGAGAAATAAGTTTTGAAGAGAAGCGGATATATGTGCCCACTCCTATGGTTCAGGAACCATTTTTCACGCTACTTGTTGTTGCTGTACCAACAGTGCAAGACACTATAGTAACAACACATGTTGTTAGTTCTCCTGTGGCAACAATGAATGAGCATGAGGAACCTATCCTTCAGGATCCCCAAGAACCCATTGTCACACATGAGGAAGAGCAACAACAGCCTCATATAGAACAAGCGTCATCTAACGAGGCCCCTAGAAGGTCTCAAAGAGTCAGGAGATCAGCCATTCCTGATGATTATAAAGTTTATGAATATGAGGAATTTCAAATGGAGGGTGATCCCATCTCATTTGAAGAAGCCATGAGAACGCTCATTCATCCAAGTGGCTTGAAGCCATGGAAGATGAAATGAAATCAATGGAGTTTGAAAATTAAAAACAATTCCTAAAGGAGCCAAGGCTACTGTAAATGGGTCTACAAAATTAAACATGTCTCCAAAGGGAATACAGAAAGGTTTAAAGTGCGACTTATGACGAAATATTTCACGCAAAGAGAGGCATAGATTACAATGAGATATTTTCTCCAGTCTCATGTAAGGATTCTTTTAGAATTATAATGGCGCTTGTAGCACATTACGACTTAGAATTACATCAGATGGATGTAAAGACGTCGTTCCTAAACGGGGATTTGGAGAAAAACATTTACATGGCACAACCGAAGGTTTTGTTGTGGAAGGAAATGAACGCATGGGATGCCACCTGAAGAAATCCATTTATGAATTAAAGCAAGCTTCAAGACAGTGGTATTTAAAGTTTGATAGTACAATAAGAAAGTTTGGGTTTCAAGAAAATATAGAGGATAATTGCGTTTATGCAAAGTTCAAGAATGGAAAATACATTTTCCTAGTCTTGTATGTGGATGACATCTTGCTCGCTAGCAGTGATGTCAATCTACTACTAGAAACAAAGAAGTTCTTGTCCTCAAAGTTTGATATGAAGGATCTCGGTGAAGCTTTGTTCGTCCTAGGAACAGAGATTCACCGAGATAGAGAAAAGGGGGTTTTAAGACTATCTCAAAAGGCATACTTAGAAAAAGTTCTAAAGAAATATAGTATGCAAAATTGTAAGTCATCACCTACTCCCATAGTCAAGGGCGACAGATATGGAGAATTTTAATGTCCCAGGAACCAATATGAGATCGATCGAATAAAAGCGGTTTCATATAGTTTAGCTATCGGAAGTTTACAGTATGCTCAAGTGTGTACTCGCCCTGACTTAGCATATGTTACCGGGTTGCTTGGAAGATATCAGAGTAATCCAGGAATAAAACACTAGAAATTAGTAAAGAAAGTTTTGCGTTACCTACAAGGTACGAAGGGTCTCATGCTAACGTACAAAAGATCTGATTCCCTGCACATAGAGGGGTATACAGATTCTGATTATACGGGAGATGAAAGAAAGTCCACGTCAGGATACATATTCACTCTCGCAGGAGGAGCTATATCGTGGAAAAGCTCAAAGCAAACCGTCACTACATCGTCCACAATGTATGCCGAGTTTGTAGCTTGTTATGAGGCCACATGGCAGGTGAATTGGCTAAAGAAATTCATGCCCGGGTTGAAAGTGGTAGACGATATACATAAACCACTTAAATTATACTACGATAATAATCTAGCAGTATGTTATGCTCATAATAATAAGTCAAGTGATGCTGCCAAACATATTGACATAAAGTATTATGTTATGAAAGACAGTCCAGGATCATATAATTAGTCTTGAGCATATAAGAACAGAAAAGATGCTCGCGGATCCGCTTACAAAAGGCTTACCACCCAGTGTGTTCAGAGAACACATAGCCGGCATGGGTTTAAGGGAAAGCCTATGATTACTGGACAATAAGGGTCTAGTTAAGAATCTATTTCAAAATAGAGAGGTGTATTGTAGCTATTTAATCTAATGGCAAGAGACCGTGACGATAAGGCACGCTCTATGCACTGATCTGTGACGGAATGGGAACAAGAGAAAGTAAGTTAAGTTAAAGTTATAAGTGAGATCAAGGGAGAGAATGTTAGCTGATCTCCACCAATAGGCCCAATGGCCTATTGGGCTCTTGGATCTATACCCTGATCGGGGGCGTCCAACCCTAATATGATTGGTGGCCCCCTGTCGCACATCGCCATAAATAGGAGGTGGGGGTCGGGCGTCGAGCACGAGGTTTGCCTGAGCCGCCTAGCACCCCACCGACAGTCCTAAACCCTAACCGATCACAGAGGGGGCGCTGCCAGTGATGGAAAGCGCCGCCACCACCTCTACATCACGCCGGAGGACTGCTACGACGCTGGGCTGCCCTACGACCTCTACACCGACCCCGGACGACACCGCTACTGCACCGCCATCGGGTTATCGCCAAGCACTACGATGGCAAGCCCATCTTCATCCAAGGTGGATGATGGTTTGCACCCCTTCACCCCCTCTCTCTCATTCTATCTCTAATCCAGTGCTAGTAGATGCTTTTAGGACTCATGGTTTATTCACAGTGCAAGTAGACATGCTAGATTTATGCTTAGAGATCCTGATTTAGGTTTAACCTTTGCACAGTGTCAACAAAGCCAATGCACGAGCCGGGGCGAGCATAGCCCACGAAGAATGGCACATGTGCACTCAGCTCCCAATCCAAAAGCTTGCCATCAATGTGACGAGTCTGCTGGACACGTGTGCTTAGCAGCAACACCACAATGGAGATCTTCCATGAACAATCCTCAAAAAGCTGAGCTAATGCGAGGTACCTAGGACAGATGGTGGGTGAGTTGGCAAAAATACCAAGAAGGTCGGGTAAACTTTCAGAAGTGCGGCCATGGAGGTTGGTGATGATGTTGGCACACCGATAAGCGTCGTTAACGCCAAAAAGGCTGATGTTGGCGCCCAATCTATAGAACACTTGACCGGTGCGCGCCATGGCGTTGTCATGGAGGTCGTGCAAAGCGTAGTGGAGCCGGCCTTCGCTTCGGGACGCGCAGCGGATTGAGCGACGACGCGTGGTTGCGGTGGATTTGGAAGAGGTCCTTCCGCATCTCGCAATGGTGGTGGGTAGCGGAAGCGAAATGTAGGTGTGCACCGGTGTAGCAGAGTAGCTGTCGCCATGGAGAACCGAAGTGCGGCTAGAGAGTTGTGTGACCGTGTAGTGGCCCAAAGCGCGGGTCGGGTCGAGGATGAGGCCAACGCTTCACCGATGGCGTGCGTGTTTGAGAGGTACATGTTGTCGTGGTCGTTGCGCCCGGCGTGGTTCTTGCCGCGCCCAACGCAACGCGTCAAGCGGAACCGGCACGCGGGTCGATGCGAAGGGGTAGGCCCGCCCGCGCGAGTGGAGCGGCGATGGTGATTGAACTTCGTTGTTGACGAAGGTGATCTCGATGCCCAGCAGCGGGTGAGGCGGAAGGTGTACTCCCCAGTGGACGGGTCCCCACGACACGCCATGAGGACATGTGCCAGTCCAGCCCCATGCGGAAGTCGACGCCTAGCTTCATGTCGGGGAGGAGCATGTTGGTGGGGTGGTCGAAGCTCTGCCACACCACGCTAGCGCCAGGGACCCGCAACACGAGGTTGCCGTTCGCCAGGAGCCACGCGATGGCCTTGGTGCGGCTCGCTGTGGGCGGCGGCGGCGACGATGCCTAGCCACGGTGCCCCGCTGTTGCTGGTCATGGTCGGTGTCCTGCAACGTCCCAAGCTTCTAGATCTGGCGCTGGTACTCCTGCTTCTGCTGCGGAGGCACGAATGGTGGGTCCAACGTCACGGGAGGAGACGGAGTCGCTGGTGCGGTCGTGACCGAGACGGAGATGCGTGGCGGAACAGTATCGAGGCCAAAGACCTCACATCCGCACTCTATGGGGAGCAGTGCCGACACGAGCGTCGGGCACTGCTCGGCTTGGCCTCCCAGGAGCTGTGCGGAGAGGTGGGCAGCGATGTAGTCGTCGTCCCAGTCGAAGAGACCTCCCCAGCTGTCAGCCACCACTGGTGCGTCGGTATCCACGACGATGGAGTCATCGTCTCCACCGAAGAGACCGCCCCAGTTGTCGGCGATGACGGCGGCTCCGACGGCCGTAGCCTGGGTCCAAGCGAAAACGACCTGAGAGATCTCGTGCACGGCTCGGTGTCGGAGAAGCGGCGCTCCCACCGAGCATCGAAGTCATCGAACAGCTTGGCTAGAGCATCGAGGATGAGCTTGCAGTCGAGGGGACTCATGGTGATGGATACCGAGAATCGACTGTCTCTGATACCAATTATTAGCAACCTAACTCGATTAACTAACATATAACTCGAATCAAGTAGCAGAGATACAAGACCTCAGGGAGAGGGAGGTCTGGAATCAGCGAGGGATAGAGAAGCAGGGTACAGAGAGGAAGAGAGAGTTGGGGAGGAAGATGAACAGTAACTTGGGAGAGAAGGATTCTGTTTTAGATAATTTGTTCCATGCCTCCCTGCTGCTTCGTTGATGCTCTCTTGTAGAATTGTTCCTCAATTGCATAGGCTGTTGACATGCCCAGTAGGCCACTCGGCCCATGGCCGGATGCCGGCCCATAGCATGGATGGTTCCTGACAAGAGAGCTACGTGAGAGATGGGATCATGGCAGAGCTGCGGCGGCTGGCTGCGGGAGATAGAGGTAGCGAGAGGTGAGCCCAAAAAAAATGGGTTAGGGTTTCTGCAAGGCTGGTGGGGTGCCTTGATATTTATTCGGAGTGAAGCGTATTTCAACCTTTCATTTTATCCAATGGCTGAGATAACTTGGAGGTTCAATCTGGGCAGAAGTGGGCTGAAGTGCGCAGGACCACTTATGAATGGACCCCATAAGTCAGCATAAGTAAACTTTTCCACCTATACTCGACAAAAATAAATACAGAAAACACTGGGTAATCATGTTCACGTGAGCAGTATGTTTTTTCGTTTTAATCTCAGATTAAAATTTTGAATTAGTCTTTCTGTATCATACGACCTCAAAAGAAGTTGATTCTTTTTTCTTTGTGCATCTAAAATTAGGCTCTATCATTTGTTCGGATTGATTTGTTCAAGAATTTTCGAGGTGATTTACATACTAGAACCTTGTATTTTGATGACTTCAACAAAAGAAAATAATAATATTGTAAAGTGCTCTAAAAAATCTAAAAATTGACATGGCGGCATAATATGGGTGTATAAGCTTGTCATTAAATTTTCATATCATTTTAACAAAGTGGTACTTACATTGTTCATAAACATACACATTTCTCACATAGTTTCAGATGACTACGCGAGAGATGTGTCCACTGTGAACAATTTATAATACCACTTTATTAAAATCATTTGAATTTTTTATGGAATGATTATACACCAGAAACATGTTGTCACACAAGTTTGTAGAATTTTCTAACCAAGTTTAGATATTATTACAATTATTTTATGGTAATTTGGAGTTAGAAGTACGAATTATCCTTAGCAAATAAATGAATTTTGTATCTACCTTCCGGATGTGGACTGAGTGAAACACATGAGTCTAAATATACTTTTTATGATTTTTTTGAAGCTTTATTGTAGGTACACATAGTTCAATTTAGAATTACTTTCCGGTAAGCATGCAGAAATTCATTTAAGCGATAGAAAATATCAAACAAGCTCCAGAATTTTTGAAACTCCTCCACACCAACATATAAGTAGGTTATTTCATGTTAAAAAAGGTTCGTAGCATGGAAGGAATTTTTCCTAAGGTAGCTTCTCAACGCTTATTCTCTATTTGCTCGAGAAATAAAATGACCAAAAAACAATAATAAAAAAGTAGTAAGAACACCACGAATTGATAGAGCACGATTTTCGAAACTACGTGTTCTAGTGGCTCTATCTTGCATCTTCCGGCAAGCTATTAGTACTATTATATTAGTTTAATCTTGGTGCTTCGCCTACGACCTCCGGCGCGATTGGAGGTGGCACAGTCACGCGAGCCACACGTCCGTGACGCAACCTCTGGCGCCATCTCCTCCAACGCGAAGGACCGCCGCCGCAACGCGACCTCAGGCGCCATCTCTTCCAGCGTGACGTGACCTACGATGCCATCTCCTTTGACGCGAAGGATCGCCGCCACGACGCGACCTCCGGCGCAATGTCTTCTAGCGCGACGCGACCTACAACGCCATCTGCTCCGACGCGAAGGACCGCCGCCACGACGCGACCTCCGGCGCAATGTCTTCTAGCGCGACGCGACCTACAACGCCATCTGCTCCGACGCGAAGGACCGCCGCCGCAACGCGACCTCGGGCGCCATCTCTTCCAGCGTGACGCGACCTACGTTGCCATCTCCTCCGACGCGATCGACCTCCGCCACGACGCGACCTCCAGCGCCAGCGCGATTGACTCAAGCGCGAGCTCCATCTCCTCCATGCCCTTTAGCATGTTGCAGTTAGGCGCTAGCGGCTCCAATGTCCTGCATGTGCGTTATTGACCGTGCTGTAAACGAAGAGGCTGCGGGGCAAACTCGTCTAATTTAGCTGTGGTCGAGCTAAAACGAACTGTTTTGTGAAAACTGACCAAGAGGTTAGAACAAACTTATTTCTGGGATGAAGGGAGTATACAATAGTAGGTAGATAGAGATAAAGATAACCATCTTTTTTTGAGTGGAAGATAAACATCTAGATTCGATCCAATCCATCGGACGACCCTGCAATAGTAGAAGTTGGCCAAAAGGACCATCTTGTTACCTCAGTCCTTCCACTGCTGTGCTCGCTCTCCAGCTCCAGAAAAGCGGCGGCGGCGGCGGCGGCGGCTGTGCCCTGTGCCCGGAGCTCGGCGGCGGCTGTGGATATTGTTGCTCTGGCAAGGGAGAACGCAATGAACAGTTCATGTCCACGGTCTAAACTTCAGAGTGAACAGTTCATGCATCTTGCTCGATTACCTATATCGTTCGCGTTTCACCTTGCCTTCGGTGTGAAAGTCCGACCGGCTTCACCTCGCGCCCGTCCACTCGCGGTCCAAAAGGAAACCTCGCGCCCGACCGTCCGGCCATCCCATCCTCCACTGTCTGTTCCCACTTCCTTCCCCACGCGGAGGACAGTCCGGCCAACGGTGGATCCCGTGGCGCACGGCGTGGTCCGCGTGGAGGCCCGGCGCACCATGCCCGTGCTCGTGCACGGGGTCTCGCAGGCTTGCGGCCAGGCCCCGGTGTTGCAGGTATAGCTTGTGATTCACATGTTCTCTATGGTCAGCACAACAATGCTTTTTGTACACTAGGATAAGGCTTATTACAGAGAGATGAAATAGGCAGGTATAGTGACCAATGCATTGTGGTTTATTCTAATTTCAGATCAAAGGTTATTTTGCATTTCAGTTTATTCTAATTTCTCGCATTTACTCTGAGGTTTGAGGTCCCAACAATCATCTTACTGGTAGTTTTTGTCCTGCAATCTACATGCGATTGCTCAAAACACTAATTAGCTCCAACTTTATAGCGGTATAGGAAGTTAATTTGAATGATTTTTTTCCCTTTCAGCCTTGTGATTTGATTTCGTCACCTCAAGATTTCTAAAATTTCAGGTTCATTTTCCGACCATGGAGTGATGTTTGTTGCTGCCAATATTATTCAATCACATAGGGATAACTGACTTATCGTCTACCATTGCAGTGGCATGAACATTATTTGCAGGTTTATAACTTTGCTTCTGTTAACTGAAAATTTTATGTACAGGCAGCTTAGCATATAAATATGTCACCTCCTAGGGAGACTTCATTTTTACTGCAAGAGCTAACAAACTACTGCGGTGTTCAAATTTGTATAATTCCAGATGACATTCAGCCTGCGCATGATGAACAAGAAATCAAGGTTGGCGGTAAATGAAAGTAGAGATCAAGATTCAATGAACACAGCACAGATCCTGATGTTTAGTGAAAGTTTGCTGCCTGTAATATCATATGACAGTTTCTCACATAAATTCAATGCTTTTAAATGATAAATTTGATTTATTCTTTTTTTCTACAAGTTTCATGTAACTTTTGATCATCCCCACTGATGTTGAGATTATCTCTGTTGTCAATGGCAACCTTAGTGATGTTGGACATGCTCATCCTAAATTTTCAATGACCAACAATTTTAATTGCTTTACAAGCCTATTCACAAGTGTGTCTAAATATACAGTTGGACAAAGAGATTGCAGGGACAACATTCTGAGAGCACAAAGGTCATGCAGCATCAGTGGCTTCATTTTTGCTGAACTAATTTGGAGACGAGGGTCCAGCTGCTATTGTTTTCCTCCGATCCACACATGTCAAGCATATGTACTTTTTGTAACCATTTCAAATATTTGCAAATTGTTTTCTGTTTTCCAGAAAGCATGTACATTTATGTAGCAATACGGAATAATAACTAATGCATATTTGAGTCTCTATAACTTTTATATATTTTTTAATCTCGTTGGAAGGATGCACAGTTCAATTTAGAATTATTTGCAATAAGCACGTAGAAATTCATTAAAATGATAGAAAACATCAAGTAAGTTCCAAAATTTTTGGGACTCCTCCACACCAACATATATGTAGGCTATTGCTTGTTAAAAAAGTTTCGTAGTATGAAAGGCATTTTTCTTAAGGTAGTTAGTATGAGGGAGAAAGACTAGTTATAAGTTTTAGTCAGAGATTGAAAAGAGAAACTACACTTGTTCAACCGTTCAAATATTTGAATTTCTATAGAGAACTTCATATTTAAATTTACAAACATAAAGGATTTCTATTGAATTTGATTGAGGGAGAAAGTGTGTGATTTTTATAAAAAATAGAAAAAAAGAGCATCAAATTTCAAGTTCGTATGAAGGAGAAATACCGGTTATAAGTTTTAAATGTAGATTAAAAAGAGAAATGCTAACTGTTCGTATGTTTTTCGTTTAATATCGGTATTCTACAACGTTATAGATATATAAATCAAAGTGCATCATTTGCCATGAATATGTTCGTCACAGAGCAATTGTCGGTCCCACAGGTACACGTCGGATGGAGAAAGAACCGTGTGGAGATTTATGACGAAGCGCTGTTCGTTACAGATCGAATATTGTTCGTCATAGATGTGTAATTAGTTCAATGATGAAGTCATATTCGTCACAATATTAAAGAAGATCGTCACAGATGAGTCGGGCGAATGATCTGTGACGAAATCATGTGCTCTTCTATGATGTTTCTTATGAGGATATCTGATTTCGTCATAGATAGGGAGGGTTTGATGATCGTCACCATTGATCTATGACGAAACAGAAATATTCATCATAAAAAGCGATATTCTATGACAATTTCAGATTCGCCATTAAGATTTTCGTCATAGAAGTGGATATTTCTAGTAGTGAAACATGGGGAACGCAATCGCCGACATCCAACAGAACCAACAGCAGCAAAACCGCAACTAGGACTACTTGTTCCAGCACTTCAACATCCACTCACCACATTGAGCGACCATGTCAACATCCAGCTTGGGGGAAGGGCATCCCCTATGTATCCAGGTAAGTATTTTCTTTTCTTCGCATTTTATTCTTGAGTTTGTTTATATATGTTAAAAAAGAGATGCATAACTAAAAATAAAATAAAAATTTATCTTTTATATTAGTATTGTGTGATTAAAAAATAAAAACCAAATAAAAAGAGTGTGTTACAGTTTGCTTTAAATTTCTGTTTTTAAGAGCTAAACAAAATGAAAAAAAACTCTCTGAGATCTCTTGAATGGAAATGATGAATAGTTGCTATGTTGTAATTTCTTTCAAATTCTTAGTTTTCAGCTTTTAATTCTCCCGAGTTTTGGATAAGATTGTTATGATGTAAGAATTTACTCTGAACTTGAAACTCGTGGGTAGCATATGCTTGATCTAAGTCTAGATAATTAACGAATATCATATGAGAAGGTCTGAGCTACTATTTATCTTGTTCTAAGTGATACTAAAATTATGGGGATTTCTTTTAAACAACATAAAAATCCTACATGATGAGTTCCTATATGACAAAGCTTGAATTTCTACCAGAGCCAAACATGTTATTTAGGCTAGGAAATTTTTCACTCATATATGTTGTTTGTTTTGCATTAAGTTTGTTCAAGCTTTGTTGACCCTTATGAGAAGTTTGTTATGCTCTTAAAATCAAGATCACGTACACACTACCCACATATGCACTACTACACTAGGGTAAGCGTAAAAACATGCCTTCTATCTAGATCCACCAAAAAATATTTTACTCCTACACTGGAAGTAAACACCAAAAATATGTTTGATAGGTTTTCCATCCACTAAATAAATGCTCCAAGTTTTTGTTACAATCTCTCAAAAGTTTTATTACAGAGAAGAAGCGTGGTGCAAAAGTTATTCATAAAAAAAGTTGAGAAAAAATGGACAAGTGTCCGAGATATCTAAAACAATGGATACTTAGATGTCCTCCTGAAAAAGAGAGAAAAAGACGAATAAGATAGCCCATGATCTCTTGCAAATGTTTCTAAGTTTTGAAAGAGAGATATGTTTTCAAGGAGCATAGTAGAAATAGGTTAGGCACCATAAATATCCACCATGTATCACACACATGCACATCTTGATTTGATTGTATAACTCAACTTTCTTTGGATCCGATGTTTGACTTTACAATATATGCATTGCAAGTATGCTCTTTCATACTATTTCCACTCCTATGAGCTCCACATAAGCCTTAGTTGTAGGAGGAAAAAGGCATAACATCATTATTACCTTAGAGAGGATCCACAAATATCACATATATTGAGAGACTTGAGAGTGTCATACAATGAAAATTCTGAGTTTTACTTTGAAAACTTACAAAAACTCCAAAATAATAGTTAAACAAAGAACTTAAGACATAGTGCTTAACTTGATTGTTCTATCTTTCAATTGCTCAAGACCTAAGTGAAGGTTAGAAGCCCATAGTTGAAGGTAATATGGGTAAGTTTGAAAGTCAGATCAGTTTGTTCTAATTCAGAGGAGAATTTTTGTTTGAATGCATGTGTACTTTTGAGGAGTGAAAACATTGCATGCAACTCCTGATCCATTGTTAAGTTTAACATTGCTCAGGGATGAGCAAAGGTTAAGCTTGGGGAAGTTTATTGACGGTAGTTAACACTCATCATAAACCGTCAATAAAACCTGTATAAATGCAAGAATATGATCATCAACATAGGTTTAGGGGTTTAAACTGACAAATTCTATGAGTTTTGGTGAATCTGTGTTTTCAGTAGGGTTTATCTAGAAAATCATCAAGGTGGATCCAATCGTCAGATTTAATGATGCTTATCCACGACGAAAACAACTCTAGAAGACTTTAGAAGGCATCATAAGGCAACCCTCTGTGACAGACCCTGAGAGGATGACAGGTGAGGCCGGCCAGCCCCATCTACAGGCCAGTCAGCCTAGTGGCCCCACATGTCATCCCTTCTTCGCTACGTCAGTTCTCCACCGCCTTAAAGATCACATCTACGCCGTTGATTTAAGTCGGTTTGATCCAAGGGTCTAGGATTGGCATTACCCCCTATATATATCAGCCCCTACCCCAGAGGCATCTACATAAGTCAGGATATCAATTGATCTTCAAAGTTATCAGAGAGAATAGAATAGATCCCCAATTCCTCAAAGTTCTAGTATAGGCTAGCTAGTACGATTCAAGTAGAGTTGGGCTATTGCTCAGGATTCTGGATTCATCATTTGGAGGCTGGTAAAGCCATTGTACCCTCTATATTTCATGACTTTGTTCTTAATATATATTATGTTTCTATCTATTATGTTCTTATTTTGCTTCAGTAGTATGCTTGATATAGTCATAGTTGATACTATGTTTATGCATAAGTTCACAAAGCGCTTAGCTTAGTACTCGAGTGAGTTAAGTTGTCGACATTATGTAAGCATGGTGCTTAAATATTGTTTACCTGCGGATGCACTCTACATTCCGAGCCATGTGGTAGATCGCGAGTGTGACACTCTCGTTGAGTCCTTTGTAGTCCTCTCCCCGTTTATAGAACAAGTAGGACCTGGTTGCGAAGGGAATCAAGCTCTGTTCTTGATTTTCCTTAGTAATGTCCCTTATGTGAAGATGAAGAATTAATTATGCTATAGATGAAAGTGTATATATTTGGAGTGTACAAAAGACTTGGTAAGTAGGAATGACTTAGGAATCTTTCTCTTTACTAATCTCTAGCCTATCCATACTACATTTATGAGTATCTATTTCTATCTCTGGATTATCATTATTACCCTATACTTATCATTTATATATATCTAGCATATAACCCTATTAAAGCATATGTGTAGTAAATGATCTCATCATAAGTATTCATATTTATCAATATCTCTAGCCACCGCTCCTCCATGTGGTAAAAATAAAAATAACGATACCTGGTGTACTCTCAGGTGAAGTGCTACAATGGTGTTTTATGTGCGCTTGTAGAATCTTTAATATATAATCTTCATAAGTTACAAGTGTTACTAATAAATACCAATAAGAATTTCTGGCATCATTGCTAGGGATGACAACTTAGTGAAAGTGATGTTAAGAAATGTCAATAACGAGCTCTGTACCTCAATGGGTATCTTAGTAAGTGTTTGTGATTCTTATGGAATTAAGTCTTTGATTAGTAAAGCTATACTCTTACTTGTTTGCGGGTTCGTCATCTATCCCCATGGCGAATACTCTAGTAGAGGGCCCTGATAAAGATGGATAGCCCTACACAGATGCTAGAGTAGTAGTCGATAGTGTAGACGTAGTGTCTAGGCTAGAGGCTACCTTCGTTTGCCTCATACTCCATGGTTGAGGGGTAGGCGGCAGGTGGTGATAGCCCTGTCCGTCCCTTGTAATCCCCCACGTCCGGGTACGACGTAGAGCTATAGGCCAGCAATGCTTGGTAGACCAGGTCTTCACCGATGCCCGAAGTAAGCAAGTAGAAGTAGAATTTATCTATCCTTAGACCCTAAACCATAGAAATCATTCTCTACCCTTTTTAGCTATTCTTGTGTTGTCCTTGAACGACTTAGCTAGAAGAAATACCTCCATTCCCATTGGAAAATACGATACCCTGAATACTTTTGGGTGAAAGCTACAACGGTAATTCTGTACGATTACGGATTAATTTCTGTTGACGTTAAGAAATACCAACAACAGTGCTAAAGAAGTCAAGCTCAACACACTCTTCTAGTCTGCTAGATACCTGCAAGGGTTATGCCGTCACTACAACAAGAACGTGCAGCCCCACACTTTTCAAGTTGGAGATCTATTCCTTAAATGTATCCAGAATATTATAGGACGACACAAGTTGCTCAGTCCCTGGGAAGGTCCCTTCATCGTCTCCAAAGTCACTCGGCTAGGCTCCTTTGAGTTAATCATAGAGGACAACGATCCCGTTCCTAACTCTTAGAACATTGACCAGCTATGGAGATTTTATGCTTAATAATCTTTAAGTAGTCTTTTAGTAATTTTAGTCTTCTAGCCTACGTACTTAAGATTCTTTGTTATTAATACAGGTGAATGTTCTTCGCTAGATGCATCTGTTGTTTACTCTTCTGCAAGGTACACAACTTAGCAGTTGTAATGCCCTTATTTAGCCATTTACCATGTCATCTATGAGATATACAGCTGACTACTTACACGGCTACACATCTCTAACTATGATGATATCACTCGTAATGCAGTTTTACTTTGTATACACTGAGTACTTGGCTATATTGCTTTTCACATGAGATACGCTTCCTACTCGGATGACTTACATCTATATGGCCGGTGCGAGCCATTTACCAACATTTAGTCTGACTATCACATGTCGTCTTGGGTAGGGTGATTCTCGGAAGCAAGGTACCTGATTTGTTCACTATGGTGCGGGTCCCTCACAGTGAACAATCGCTAAAAAGGCCCCTTGAACAAGTGTTACTATGCACTTAACGTCGATGGAAGGGTCTAACATGATTGTAATCATAATGACTGCGTTGACTACTTTTTTCTCGGCTAATTCGTCTTATACGCCTTTCAAAGGATTATACAAGACATTATAAGCCTAACATATCCAGACTGTAATCTCACCCACAGGTTAACAAGTCTAAAATAACTTTATACAAAAGCCAAGTCCCAATGGTTACCTATCTTAGTACAAAAGTTAATTGTTTTTATAGCCAACCATCCAGCTACTTGTCTGCATTACAGAGGAGTTTATCTTCTAAGACGAGTTCATAGTTCTTGGCCAGAATTCCTTCATTAAATGCCCAGCCAGGTCCTCAACAACCTTCTCGGTGTCAGTAAGCACTTCCAAAGAATAATCTTCTACTTGGAGCTCTTTTAGAGGCGCTAACTCCACTCTAGGGACCATCAGCTAGACGGTGGCAAGTGTATGAGTAATCCCATCCTTGGGCAGTGACTATGCATAGGCATTTGCACGGTCAGGGATCCTCTCTACGAGCTCTGCCATCGTCTTGGTCTCATCACCAGCCTCCTGGAAGAAGTGTAGCACTGGGCTCACGCCTGTATGAAGAGCCACCAGTTATCATTGAATGCTTTGGCTTGGGCAACAACCTCAAGGGTGGTCTTCATGGTCTACAGGAGATCTCGGTCAGTGCCTGTTGACGGTAGTTAATAACCATTATAAACCATCAAAGAAACATGAATAAGGGCATAAATATGATCACCAACAAAGGTCTAGGGGTTTAAACTAATAAATTTCATGAGTTTTGGTGAACCTATATTTTCTGCAGGGTTTAACTAGAAAACCATCAAGGTGGACCTACATATCAGATTTAATTGCACTTATCCACCGTGAAATGGACACTAGAAGGTTCTAGAGGACACCACGCTGAGACAGAGAGGCAAAGGCTGCCACCTGTAGGCTGTCTCGACACCTAGGCCCACCTATCGGTCTCCACGTTGTAATGTCGGTTCTCCACCGTCTCCTAGGTTGCATCTACACCATTCCTTAAGTCGGTTTGATCCAAGGGCTCACGTTTGATGCTCTCGGTTATATATACCAGCCCCTGCCACCCCCTTGAGGGATCAAGTCATTTGAGAAGATAGAAACCCTAATCATCCTTAGAGCTCTATCAATTCTAGGGCATAGCTAGTTAAGTTAGATCTAGAGAGAGGCAAGCAGGCTTCGCTTGGATCCCCGATCTTGTCAAGAGCGTGGTTTGGTATAATCTTTGTACCCCCTCTCTTTTGTATCTTCATTATTTTTATATACTTGCTTCAATTATTATGACAATATTAGTATTCATCTTGTAAGGAAAATGGACCCTTGGCCCATTTACTTTGGATTTTGGTGTTTGATGACCAACACAACCAAATTGGACTAATGAACTTGCAATTGATTGTTTTGTAGTTCAATAGGATGAAGACGTGACTTGGACAAAGGCGATGTGATACGACGATCAACACCATAAGCAAGACCCTAGGAGCACAAGAGAAGACCCAAGATATCAAGCAAAGTCCAAGCATGAAGATAGGAACTAAGCCAGACGCAAGATCACGAAGAAACGAGGTCACAGAGGTGACAGGACGCTGCACAGGACACTTCGATGCACAGGACGCTGCACCGGACGCTGCACAGGATGCTCCGATCAAAAGGCTTAGCAACAGCAGAGTCAACAACAGCGACCGGACGCTGCACAGGACGCTGCACCGGACGCTCCGATGCACCGGACGCTGCACCGGACCCTGCACAGGACGCTGAGTCCCAGAGTGTGGTCAACATCAGTAAGGTTCTAGAGAGCCATTTTTGTGACCGGACGCGTCTGGTCAGTGCTGACCGGACACTGGTCAGAGTTTGGTCAGTAGCAGAAAAGTGGGATTTCGTCCCCAACGGCTACTTTCTCAGTGGGGCTTATAAATATAACCCCCAACCAGCCAAATGAGGTGTGTGGAGCTAAGGAAACATACCAAGGGTGTTGATACACCATTTTAGTGATCTCCACTTGCATAGTGCTTAGTGATTCATTAGGTGATTAGCGTAGGTGCTTTGCGAAGTGCTTAGGTTGATTAGACCACCGCTTATGCGCTTGCTCTAGGTTTAGGCCTAGTGTTTAGTGAGGTTTGCATACCTCTTACCACTCGGTGCTTGCGAGCACCATTATTGTACATCGGAGGGGCTTGAAGTCTTGCGAGATCACACCAACCGCGTTTGTGGTGTGGCTGCCACCGTGTACTGGAGGGAACAAGGCCCGTGGCGTTTCGGCCGGAAGCTTGATAGTGAAGACGGCGGGGAGCATCCGGGAGAGGCTTGCCGGAAGGCACGTCGGAGACCCACTTGCACGTGGGGAAGGCCCGAGGCTATCCACGGAGTTACCTGACCAGGAGCTTGTCCCTTGCGAGGGATTCCTTGCGAGGGCCTCCAACGAGGACTAGGGGGAAGCTTGCGCGCTTCTCGATACCTTAGTAAAAATACCAGAGTCATCGATTGGAGTTTGCATATCTCTACCTTGCTCTTTAGGTTCCGTATTTACATTGATTACATTACTCCTTTGCGGTAGAGATAGCAACAAATTAGCAAAACCGTAGTTGCACATTTAGATAGTTTATCTTTTGCATAGGTTTTGCTAAGGGTAGAAAAAGAGGCCATAGTTTAGAGTTAGATTTTTAAGTCGCCTAATTCACCCCCCCTCTTAGGTGTCACGGTCCCTTCAATTGGTATTAGAGCCGGTTGGCTTAATTTGGACCTTTGGCTTAACCGCCGTTGAGCCAATGCCATTTAGAGTGGTTGGGATGGATACCTCTAGGCCTCCGCACTTAAACGGCACTAACTTCCCTTATTATATGGCTAGAATGGCTTGCCACCTTGAGGCGGTTGATTTGGGTGTATGGAGAGTCACTCATGATGGGATGAAACCCATCAAGAATCCCAAAAAACCCACATAGAGTGATGAAAAAGAAATGCATTTCAATGCTAGAGCTAAGAATTGCTTGTTTGAATCATTTAGCATGGATGTGTTTAACCAAGTATTTACTTTAAATACGGCACATGAAATTTGGTTAAAACTCCAAGAGCTCCATGATGGCACAAGTAATGTCCGTGAGCAAAAACATTGTCTAGCTAAACAAAATTATGATTCTTTTAAAATGAATGATGATGAGCATGTTCGTGATATGTATTCACGTTTGAATCTAATTATCAATGAGCTCCATTCAATAGGATTAATAAAGCTAGATGATGCGGATATCGTGAGGAAGATCATCTCCGTGCTACCACAAAAGAAATATGCAAGCATCATCACCATCCTTCACAATATGGAGGACTTGAGCACCATGACCCCGGGCATAGTCATCGACAAGTTAGTGGCATTTGAAATGTCACATAAGATGGGTCAAGAAGAAGCTTCTTCATCAAGCAAAGGCAAAGCTCTCGCATGTAGCGAGAAAAAGAAGATGAAGGGCAAGCAAGTTGAGACAAGCTCAAGCTCAAGCTCCTCAAGTGAAGATGAAGAAGAAGATGAGGACGGTGATGATGATGATGAAGATTCAAGTGATGATCAATCTTCCTCCTCCACCTCTGACCATGATGAAGAATCAATCAAATTAATCAACAAGGTGGAGAAGATGATCCAAAGGCTCAATGTCAAGGGTGTGCCCATCCAAATTCAAGATCTCATTTTCACAAATCAAAGAAATGAGCAAAGAAAGAGAGGATGCTATGGATGCGGCGAGTTGGGGCACTTTGTGGAAGTTTGTCCAAACAAGCCCACACCCAAGACAAAGAAGAAGGCATGCAAGAACCAAGCCCTCACCTCAATAAGATCATGGGATGATTCTTCAAGTGAAGAAGAACACCATCACAAGAGGCGAGGCCGCAAGCACTCATCATCAAGCTCTTCTCGTGTGTGCCTTATGGCACGAGGTAACGAAAGCTCATCCTCTAGTGAGAGTGATAGTGATGTTGATATGCCTTCTTATGATGAAATTGTGCATTAAAATCTTAAATATGCTAAAGTTTGCACTAGTCAACAAAAGAATCTCAAAAATTTAAAAGAAAAGCTAAATAGTTCACAAGAAGCATACAAAACTTTGCTTGAACAATATGAGAACTTTGCTAATCTCAATGTTGAACTATCTACTAAAATTGAGCAACTTGAGGCTAGTGCAATAACAAATGAATGCACAATAAATGATGAGCAACTTGTAAAGAAAAATGAAAAATTAAAAGAAAAGTTAGCTAGCTCACAAGATGCTTATAAAAGTTTGCTTGCAAAAATGGAAACCATGTGCAAACATTGTGATGAGCTAACTAATAAAGTTGCTAATCTTGAAGCCGTTAGTCCTACCTCTACCAAGGCATCTAAAAAGAAAAGTTCTATCTTTAACATGTCTAAAAAGGATGCCTCTACTTCTTGCAATGATCTATGTCTAGACTCACCTTTGTGCAACCAAGTTTGTGTTGAGAAAGTTGTTGTAGATACATGCACACAAGAGGTTGCAAAGGAGAATGAGCAACTCAAGCAAGAAGTAGCTCGCCTCACCAAGGACTTGACTCAAGTGAAAGGCAAGGCGAAGCGAACCCAACTTCATCAAGATAACACCGTCAAGGGAGTGAAGAAGCTTGATGAAGGACAAACCGTGGTTTGTTATGTGTGCCACAAGAAAGGTCACGAATCCTATGAGTGCAAGGTGAAGAATGGGGGAGAAGCAAAGAAGAAAGAGAAAAAGCAAACAAGCAAGCTCTCCAACACCTACACCAACAAGGTGGACAAGAAGGCCTCCACACCTTATCTCTTGAAGAAAAAGAAAAATGACAAGGTGGTGGCCATCAAGGTGAACAAGCAAGCCAATAATGGGGTCAAACGCTTTTGGGTGCCAAAGGAGATCATTTCCAACATGAAGAGCACCAAGAAGGTTTGGATCCCGAAAGGGAAGTGAGAAGTCCAATGGACTACGGGGAATTTGGAGACTTGGCAAAGTATGGATGCATTTCATGGGGTGCATCATGATGGACAAAATCATTGCCAAGTGGGTTAGTAAATACTATAGACCCAAATTCCCCTTCCCATGTTAGGTAACTAGATTCAATTTACTTCAATCGGTATTAGATTTAAATTTCCCTACATTTGGTATCTTTTAGCATCTAGTTACCCTTCATGCCTAGGTTTGCATTTGCATGCTTATATCTTTTGTCATGCATACACTAGGTATATCTTATGGTAGGCTTGCTCATTTTTCATTCTTAATCCTTGGAGCAAACCTACATGGTTTAAATTTGTTTAGGAGCTCGGCACATAGCTTGTCTTTTGATTATTCATCTAATATGTGCCAAAGTCCAAATTGTAGATAATTTCTCCCAAATATTATCTTCGAAAATGATTCTCACATTCTTGAGATGTCATCTTTCAAGTGGTATTCTTGATTCTAAAATCAATGTGCATGATTCCTACAAGTATTCCATACTTGTGTGTGCACAAATTTAGGGGGAGGATAATCTACAAGTTGGATGCTTTGAGACTAATACCCTTTTCAAGTTTATCATGTGTGTAGTTGTCTCATTGCAAGGAAAATAGAGTCCTCGGAGTTAAGCATCACACTTCAAATATTCACCACTCATTGCAAGTGGTAGAAATCAATTTGGTGTCCACATGTGGTATTTCTAAACCATAATCATCATGTCGATTTCATTTTGATATTTATATGCTTTCTCCATGCATTATATAGATTAAATTCCCTTGAGCTATATCTTACAAATTATGCATATGCTTTAGTCTTTGATTGGTATCAATATGCATAAATTTAGGGGGAGCTTAGTCTATATAATGTGAGAGTCAAACTTTGTGACCTATTCCATTCCACATAAAAAGGATCACAAAGTTTGACCCTCCCTTGTGCTACTAATGTCTTCCTTTTCGGCGTTTGATTCCAAAGGGGGAGAATTTAGAGGACCAAAAGCAAGCATCAATAATTTACAAGAGGTAATGGTCCAAGAAAGGGAGGATAGTGGATTATGGATTGCCTATGTAATAGGCAGAATTTGTAGGAAGCTAGGCATAAATCCATAATGCCACATGGGGACATTTGCAAGGGCAAGATAAGTTTTATGTAGTACCCTTTAGTTTTACAAAGTAGTATCTTTTAGCATCACATAAACTTGCCCTTGCATTGCATCCTAGCAAGTAGGTAGTTTTCTAATTTCAAAAAATTTTATTATTTGTTTGCTTTGGTCGTGTTGTCATCAATCACCAAAAAGGAGGAGATGGTAAGGAAAATGGACCCTTGGCCCATTTACTTTGGATTTTGGTGTTTGATGACCAACACAACCAAATTGGACTAATGAACTTGCAATTGATTGTTTTGTAGTTCAATAGGATGAAGACGTGACTTGGACAAAGGCGATGTGATACGACGATCAACACCATAAGTAAGACCCTAGGAGCACAAGAGAAGACCCAAGATATCAAGCAAAGTCCAAGCATGAAGATAGGAACTAAGCCAGACGCAAGATCGCGAAGAAACGAGGTCACAGAGGTGACAGGACGCTGCACAGGACACTTCGATGCACAGGACGCTGCACCGGACGCTGCACAGGACGCTCCGATCAAAAGGCTTAGCAACAGCAGAGTCAACAACAGCGACCGGACGCTGCACAGGACGCTGCACCGGACGCTCCGATGCACCGGACGCTGCACCGGACCCTGCACAGGACGCTGAGTCCCAGAGTGTGGTCAACATCAGTAAGGTTCTAGAGAGCCATTTTTGTGACCGGACGCGTCTGGTCAGTGCTGACCGGACACTGGTCAGAGTCTGGTCAGTAGCAGAAAAGTGGGATTTCGTCCCCAACGGCTACTTTCTCAGTGGGGCTTATAAATATAACCCCCAACCAGCCAAATGAGGTGTGTGGAGCTAAGGAAACATACCAAGGGTGTTGATACACCATTTTAGTGATCTCCACTTGCATAGTGCTTAGTGATTCATTAGGTGATTAGCGTAGGTGCTTTGCGAAGTGCTTAGGTTGATTAGACCACCGCTTATGCGCTTGCTCTAGGTTTAGGCCTAGTGTTTAGTGAGGTTTGCATACCTCTTACCACTCGGTGCTTGCGAGCACCATTATTGTACATCGGAGGGGCTTGAAGTCTTGCGAGATCACACCAACCGCGTTTGTGGTGTGGCTGCCACCGTGTACTGGAGGGAACAAGGCCCGCGGCGTTTCGGCCGGAAGCTTGATAGTGAAGACGGCGGGGAGCATCCGGGAGAGGCTTGCGGGAAGGCACGTCGGAGACCCACTTGCACGTGGGGAAGGCCCGAGGCTATCCACGGAGTTACCTGACCAGGAGCTTGTCCCTTGCGAGGGATTCCTTGCGAGGGCCTCCAACGAGGACTAGGGGGAAGCTTGCGCGCTTCTCGATACCTTAGTAAAAATACCAGAGTCATCGATTGGAGTTTGCATATCTCTACCTTGCTCTTTAGGTTCCGTATTTACATTGATTACATTACTCCTTTGCGGTAGAGATAGCAACAAATTAGCAAAACCGTAGTTGCACATTTAGATAGTTTATCTTTTGCATAGGTTTTGCTAAGGGTAGAAAAAGAGGCCATAGTTTAGAGTTAGATTTTTAAGTCGCCTAATTCACCCCCCCTCTTAGGTGTCACGGTCCCTTCAATTGGTATTAGAGCCGGTTAGCTTAATTTGGACCTTTGGCTTAACCGCCGTTGAGCCAATGCCATTTAGAGTGGTTGGGATGGATACCTCTAGGCCTCCGCACTTAAACGGCACTAACTTCCCTTATTATATGGCTAGAATGGCTTGCCACCTTGAGGCGGTTGATTTGGGTGTATGGAGAGTCACTCATGATGGGATGAAACCCATCAAGAATCCCAAAAAACCCACATAGAGTGATGAAAAAGAAATGCATTTCAATGCTAGAGCTAAGAATTGCTTGTTTGAATCATTTAGCATGGATGTGTTTAACCAAGTATTTACTTTAAATACGGCACATGAAATTTGGTTAAAACTCCAAGAGCTCCATGATGGCACAAGTAATGTCCGTGAGCAAAAACATTGTCTAGCTAAACAAAATTATGATTCTTTTAAAATGAATGATGATGAGCATGTTCGTGATATGTATTCACGTTTGAATCTAATTATCAATGAGCTCCATTCAATAGGATTAATAAAGCTAGATGATGCGGATATCGTGAGGAAGATCATCTCCGTGCTACCACAAAAGAAATATGCAAGCATCATCACCATCCTTCACAATATGGAGGACTTGAGCACCATGACCCCGGGCATAGTCATCGGCAAGTTAGTGGCATTTGAAATGTTAAATAAGATGGGTCAAGAAGAAGCTTCTTCATCAAGCAAAGGCAAAGCTCTCGCATGTAGCGAGAAAAGAAGATGAAGGGCAAGCAAGTTGAGACAAGCTCAAGCTCAAGCTCCTCAAGTGAAGATGAAGAAGAAGATGGGGACGGTGATGATGATGATGAAGATTCAAGTGATGATCAATCTTCCTCCTCCACCTCCGACCTTGATGAAGAATCAATCAAATTAATCAACAAGGTGGAGAAGATGATCCAAAGGCTCAATGTCAAGGGTGTGCCCATCCAAATTCAAGATCTTATTTTCACAAATCAAAGAAATGAGCAAAGAAAGAGAGGATGCTATGGATGCGGCGAGTTGGGGCACTTTGTGGAAGTTTGTCCAAACAAGCCCACACCCAAGACAAAGAAGAAGGCATGCAAGAACCAAGCCCTCACCTCAATAAGATCATGGGATGATTCTTCAAGTGAAGAAGAACACCATCACAAGAGGCGAGGCCGCAAGCACTCATCATCAAGCTCTTCTCGTGTGTGCCTTATGGCACGAGGTAACGAAAGCTCATCCTCTAGTGAGAGTGATAGTGATGTTGATATGCCTTCTTATGATGAAATTGTGCATTAAAATCTTAAATATGCTAAAGTTTGCACTAGTCAACAAAAGAATCTCAAAAATTTAAAAGAAAAGCTAAATAGTTCACAAGAAGCATACAAAACTTTGCTTGAACAATATGAGAACTTTGCTAATCTCAATGTTGAACTATCTACTAAAATTGAGCAACTTGAGGCTAGTGCAATAACAAATGAATGCACAATAAATGATGAGCAACTTGTAAAGAAAAATGAAAAATTAAAAGAAAAGTTAGCTAGCTCACAAGATGCTTATAAAAGTTTGCTTGCAAAAATGGAAACCATGTGCAAACATTGTGATGAGCTAACTAATAAAGTTGCTAATCTTGAAGCCGTTAGTCCTACCTCGACCAAGGCATCTAAAAAGAAAAGTTCTATCTTTAACATGTCTAAAAAGGATGCCTCTACTTCTTGCAATGATCTATGTCTAGACTCACCTTTGTGCAACCAAGTTTGTGTTGAGAAAGTTGTTGTAGATACATGCACACAAGAGGTTGCAAAGGAGAATGAGCAACTCAAGCAAGAAGTAGCTCGCCTCACCAAGGACTTGACTCAAGTGAAAGGCAAGGCGAAGCGAACCCAACTTCATCAAGATAACACCGTCAAGGGAGTGAAGAAGCTTGATGAAGGACAAACCGTGGTTTGTTATGTGTGCCACAAGAAAGGTCACGAATCCTATGAGTGCAAGGTGAAGAATGGGGGAGAAGCAAAGAAGAAAGAGAAAAAGCAAACAAGCAAGCTCTCCAACACCTACACCAACAAGGTGGACAAGAAGGCCTCCACACCTTATCTCTTGAAGAAAAAGAAAAATGACAAGGTGGTGGCCATCAAGGTGAACAAGCAAGCCAATAATGGGGTCAAACGCTTTTGGGTGCCAAAGGAGATCATTTCCAACATGAAGAGCACCAAGAAGGTTTGGATCCCGAAAGGGAAGTGAGAAGTCCAATGGACTACGGGGAATTTGGAGACTTGGCAAAGTATGGATGCATTTCATGGGGTGCATCATGATGGACAAAATCATTGCCAAGTGGGTTAGTAAATACTATAGACCCAAATTCCCCTTCCCATGTTAGGTAACTAGATTCAATTTACTTCAATCGGTATTAGATTTAAATTTCCCTACATTTGGTATCTTTTAGCATCTAGTTACCCTTCATGCCTAGGTTTGCATTTGCATGCTTATATCTTTTGTCATGCATACACTAGGTATATCTTATGGTAGGCTTGCTCATTTTTCATTCTTAATCCTTGGAGCAAACCTACATGGTTTAAATTTGTTTAGGAGCTCGGCACATAGCTTGTCTTTTGATTATTCATCTAATATGTGCCAAAGTCCAAATTGTAGATAATTTCTCCCAAATATTATCTTCGAAAATGATTCTCACATTCTTGAGATGTCATCTTTCAAGTGGTATTCTTGATTCTAAAATCAATGTGCATGATTCCTACAAGTATTCCATACTTGTGTGTGCACAAATTTAGGGGGAGGATAATCTACAAGTTGGATGCTTTGAGACTAATACCCTTTTCAAGTTTATCATGTGTGTAGTTGTCTCATTGCAAGGAAAATAGAGTCCTCGGAGTTAAGCATCACACTTCAAATATTCACCACTCATTGCAAGTGGTAGAAATCAATTTGGTGTCCACATGTGGTATTTCTAAACCATAATCATCATGTCGATTTCATTTTGATATTTATATGCTTTCTCCATGCATTATATAGATTAAATTCCCTTGAGCTATATCTTACAAATTATGCATATGCTTTAGTCTTTGATTGGTATCAATATGCATAAATTTAGGGGGAGCTTAGTCTATATAATGTGAGAGTCAAACTTTGTGACCTATTCCATTCCACATAAAAAGGATCACAAAGTTTGACCCTCCCTTGTGCTACTAATGTCTTCCTTTTCGGCGTTTGATTCCAAAGGGGGAGAATTTAGAGGACCAAAAGCAAGCATCAATAATTTACAAGAGGTAATGGTCCAAGAAAGGGAGGATAGTGGATTATGGATTGCCTATGTAATAGGCAGAATTTGTAGGAAGCTAGGCATAAATCCATAATGCCACATGGGGACATTTGCAAGGGCAAGATAAGTTTTATGTAGTACCCTTTAGTTTTACAAAGTAGTATCTTTTAGCATCACATAAACTTGCCCTTGCATTGCATCCTAGCAAGTAGGTAGTTTTCTAATTTCAAAAAATTTTATTATTTGTTTGCTTTGGTCGTGTTGTCATCAATCACCAAAAAGGAGGAGATGGTAAGGAAAATGGACCCTTGGCCCATTTGCTTTGGATTTTGGTGTTTGATGACCAACACAACCAAATTAGACTAATGAACTTGCAAGTGATTGTTTTGTAGTTCAATAGGATGCAAGACATGACTTGGACAAAGGCGATGTGATGATCCGATGATCAACACCATAAGCAAGACCCTAGGAGCACAAGAGGAGACCCAAGATATCAAGCAAAGTCCAAGCATGAAGATAGGAACCAAGCCGAACGCAAGATCGCGAAGAAACGAGCTCACAGAGGTGATAGGACACTACATAGGACGCTCCGATGCATAGGACACTGCGCCGGACGCTGCATAGGACGCTCCGATCAAAAGGCTCGACAACAGCAGAGTCAACAACAGCGACCGGATGCTGCACCGGACGCTCCGATGCATAGGATGCTGCACCGGACGCTGCACAGGACGCTGAGTGCTAGAGTCTGGTCAACATCAGTAATGTTCTAGAGAGCCATTTTTATGACCGGACGCATCCGGTCAGTGCTGACCGGACGCTGGTCAGAGTTCGGTCAGTAGCAGAAAAGCAGGATTTCGTCCCCAGCGGCTACTTTCTCAGTGGGGCTTATAAATACAACCCCCAACTGGCCAAATGAGGTGTGTGGAGCTGAGGAAACATACCAAGGGTGTTGATACACCATTTTAGTGATCTCCACTTGCATAGTGCTTAGTGATTCATTAGGTGATTAGCGTAGGTGCTTTGCGAAGTGCTTAGGTTGATTAGACCACCGCTTATGCGCTTGCTCTAGGTTTAGGCCTAGTGTTTAGTGAGGTTTGCATACCTCTTACCACTCGGTGCTTGCGAGCACCATTATTGTACATCGGAGGGGCTTGAAGTCTTGCGAGATCACACCAACCGCGTTTGTGGTGTGGCCGCCACCGTGTACCGGAGGGAGCAAGGCCTGCGGCGTTTCGGCCGGAAGCTTGATAGTGAAGACGGCGGGGAGCATCCGGGAGAGGCTTGCCGGAAGGCACGTCGGAGACCCACTTGTGCGTGGGGAAGGCCCAAGGCTATCCACGGAGTTACCCGACCGGGAGCTTGGCCCTTGCGAGGGATTCCTTGTGAGGGGCTCCAACGAGGACTAGGGGGAAGCTTGCGCGCTTCTCGATACCTTGGTAAAAATACCAGAGTCATCGACGGGAGTTTGCATATCTCTACCTTGCTCTTTAGCTTCCGCATTTACATTGATTATATTACTCCTTTGCGGTAGAGATAGCAACACATTAGCAAAACCGTAGTTGCACATTTAGATAGTTTATCTTTTGCATAGGTTTTGCTAAGGGTAGAAAAAGAGGCCATAGTTTAGAGTTAGATTTTTAAGTCGCCTAATTCACCCCCCCTCTTAGGCATCATGGTCCCTTCACATCTCATTCATGTTCTTCGTTATAATGTTTATAGGCTACTTTGATTATATACTTAGTATAGCTAGTTTATCAATATGTTTATGCATAAGTTTGCAAAGCGCTCGCTCCAAAGTACACAGTGTGAGTGGTCGACATTATGTAAGCGTGGTGCTTATACATTGTTTACCTGCAGATACACCCTATATTCCGGGCCATGTGGTAGATCGCGGATGTGACACTCCCGTTGAGTTCTTTGTAGTCCACTCCCCGAATATAGGTATACAAGTAGGATCTAGTTACGAAGGACGACAAGCTCTGTTCTTAATTTTCCTTAGTAATATCCCTTATGTGTAGATATAAAGATGATCTTAGCCATGATTACTAGGTGTAATTAAACTAATCAATGTATGCTTTGACTTATAATTAAGAATGACTTAGGAATTATTCCTATAATATTCTACCTGACCATGCTAATGCCATAGAAAGGAGTACTCTGAGTGATTTATCATCATCATTGATCAATACTTTTCATATCTCTTATCCTATGACTTACCCTTGTTATGAGTAGAATAGTGGCTATGGTTTACTTCTCCATCAATGGTATAAGTTATCAAAACTTGTCCATGCTAGACCTTCTCTATGGTAAAATATAAATAACAATACCTGGAATACTCTCGGGGTGAAGTGCTATAATGGTATAATTATCTATGTGCTTGCAGATTCCTTTTCATTCATATATCTTTATATTCTTTCTAGTCACATAAAATGATAAAGAACTACTTAGTATCATTCTAGTAGTGATGCTAGGCAGTACCAACAAGCATCTCTGGCACCATCACTAGGGATGACAACCTAGTAAAATAATGTTAGGAGATGTAGGTAATTAATAGGTGGCTACTAAAACAAGTGATAAGTTAATAAATACCAACAAGCATCTATGGCGCCGTTGCCGGGGAATGTAGCTAGACAAAGGAAGTATTGATAAACTTATGCTTATTGATGTGATCGAGATAAACCACTGACCTCTGCTAAAATAGGTTTACCCTTGTTTTGTCTACTTGTGTATCTTATGCAGGGTAATGTATGATCGGTTTTAACCTTCCAACAAACTACATTGAAGATCCTAAAGCATTAATCAGGAGAACTAGAGCCAAACTCAAGAAAGTCCTAGCTTTAGAATCAGAAGACAATCGAATAAGGCGAAGCTTAACACCAGAATTTGAAGCCATGGCTGATAAGACTCTTCGTGAATTCTCTACTCCAACCACTGCCAACATCCGTACTAGACCTAATGTCAATGTTGGAGACGATGAATTCGAGCTCAAGCCAGCTCTCATCAACATGGTGCAAGCTAGCCAGTTTTGTGGAAAGGCACATGAAGATGCGAGTGCACATCTCCAACACTTTCTAGAGATCTATAGACTTTCACCATCAAAGGAGTAACCAAGGATGCCATACTACTTCGCCTCTTCCCATTCTCACTTTTGGGGAAGGTGAAGCAGTGGTTCTATGCCAATAAAGATAGAAATACTATATGGGATAATTGCTCTACTGTCTTCCTAGCCAACTTCTTTTCCACGGGCAAGACCAATGCTCTGCATGGGAGAATTTTAAGTTTTCAGCAACAACATGATGAATCTGTCCCTGAGGCATGTGAACGCTTTCAAGACTACATATCAGAATGTCCCCATCATGGGATGGAAAATTTGCTACTCATGCAAACCTTCTACCATGGGTTAACCAACAGTACCCATGAGACTATGGATGCTGCTGTCGGAGGTGCATTTCTATCACTCACGCTTCTAGCTGCAATAGCTCTTGTGGAGAACATGGCCTCCAACCAAGGTTGGAATGAAGAACGAGTTCATACCCGCAAGAGGGGTGGAGGTATGCATCAACTCAAGGAGGTAGACATGCTGTCTGCCAAGATAGAACTGCTGATGAAGAAGCTCGAAGACTGAGCTAATGAGAAGAAAGAAGTCATGTACATTCATGATTCCCGCATGACATATGAAGAGTGTGGAAACACTGGACATTCAGGGAACAACTGCCTAGAAACCCATAAGGATGTAAACTTTGTCAACAACAACTACTATTATCCTCAACAAAATCAAGGATGGAACCAGCAATAGAGGACGAACTACCAAAGTAACTACCAAGGTAACCCTCAAGGTAACAATTATAATAACTTCAATCAACCACCCTTGAGAGAATTAATTGCTAGCCAATCTAGACTCATGGAAGGATTATCTAAGAAGGTAGCTACCAATGATAAAATTCTAGAAAATATAAGTAATAGAATGGATAGCTTTACTTCTGCCATTAAGAACCAGCATAGTTTTAATAAAATGATAGAATCACAAATAGCTCAGCTGGCGTCTGCTGTTCCTCCATCCGACAAAGGTAAGATTCTGGGGCAACCAGAAGATCTAGAAACTACAAATCTTGTCGATATTTACAATGCAGCTTACTACTACATGGAGCCATCGATGGGAAGGTGGATAGATTATTCCCTACCCGACAAGAAGAGCGACCCGGGGAGACCTATCATCCCCATCGCCATTGGACCTCACATCTTCCAAGAAGCTATCTGTGACTTTGGAGCAAGTGTCAACATCGTGCCTAAGGTAATTTATGAGAAAATCCTAGGAGATCGTTTGTTGTACACAAATATGCATTTGTAGCTTACAGATCAGCCACTCTGCTACCCCAAGGGAGTTCTTGAAGACACCATTATTCGAGTGGGAGAATCATATGTTCCCATAGGCTTTGTGATTTTGGAAACAGGTGGAGATGAAAGGGCACCCATCATCTTGGGCCAACCTTTCCTAAGCACCACAAAGGCCATCATCTACGCGGACAGTGCCAAGATCTATTTTACAATCAAGGCTAAAAGGAAAAGTTTTCTTTCAAGAATCACATCTTGCAATCTCCTGGACATCCATAGATGCCATACCCGTCCGAAGAGACAATAGTGACTAAGAAGAAGAACAACAGAAGAAAAAGGAAGAATAAGGTTAGGTAGCCACAAGAAGAATCAGTCAATATGATCAACAAACTTAGATTAGAGTATGACCACCTCCTCGCTTCACCATTCCTTGCCAAGAAGGATGATTCTGGTGTACCGACGATCGATTTTACAATTGGACAAAGAATCTTCCACAAGACCTTCTGCAACATTTGATTGGGTGTCAACATAATGTCCAAGGTAACATATGAATATTTATTTGGTAACGAACCCTTGTACCCTGCATATATATAGTTGTAGATGTTGGATCAATCAATCCAATTTCTGGAGAGAATAGCGAAAGACGTTATGGTAAGAATAAACGACCACTTTGCCCCTACCGACTTCATGGTTCTAGACATGGGAGAAGGAGAAGATGATACACCCATCATCCTGGGAAGACCATTCCTCAACACCACCAACGCGATCATCTACGTCGGATCTAGACAAGTCCGCTTTCAATTCTCTGGAGAAAAGGTACGTTGTTATTTCAATAGTTATACTACTTATGAGCAGCCAAAGAAGAACCGCTCCAGGAGGAGACATCGATCATCCTGACGTCAAGGAAACCAACCCTTGTGGAATGAATGGGAGGAAGATGAACAACCTAAAGAATTTGTGAAAAAGGAACCTACACCGCCTAAGTCAAGTTCACCGGCCAAGCAGGTGTGGAAGGAGAAGGCGACATCATCAGAATCATAAGAGGTGCAACCATCAGGGTCTCCATCACCAAGATCGGATGATGCACCCAAAGAATGAATAAGACTGGAGTAAAGTCCTGTCCGGAGGACTTAAAAATCCGAACCCTCGCCGTGAGGTAATATCGGTAGTCATCCATATTTTTTTAGTATTGCATGAATTGTTCTTACTTTAGCATATGTACTTTTCTACATTAGCATTGCATTAGTTAAAAATATATGCATACATCTAGTTATATTTCATTTTCTGCATATAAAGAAAAATAAAAAGTTTTATTACTACATATCATCATCGCATAAGAAAAGAGAATAAAAATATTATTGCATCCTTAAGCCCCATGTGAATAATTTCCATGGTGTTACAAGCCCAAGGAATATTCACCGTGGTGGCATAAAAATAAAATATTTATATATACTATGCCTACATATTTTCTTTCTTGCATATAAAAAATAGAAAATCCAAAAATATTATATAGACATCCTATAAAATTCTGCCATTAGAAAATCTATCTAAACCCACAAGAACAAATCTCTAAATGGCTGACCGCTAACCCCTTATCTTAATCAAGCCACGAGTTTGTTCTTGTTGGAGTATTTTGCATGATGATTCACGTGATCAAGAGCAAGTTCACTCGGTTGTCTTCATCTCACTCCACTCGTGGATGAGAAGGACATACGCCGACAAACCCACTCTAAGAAAGATCAATCAACATCCAATAATAGACCACGACAACGTCCAGCTTGGGGGAAGAGCATCCCCCATGTATCTAGCTAAGTATTTCCTTCCTTTAGTTTTACTATTAGTAAGTTTGCTTTATATTAGCTAAAGAAATAATAAGATGCATAACAAAATAAAAATTGATCTTAGCCAGTTATATATAAGGCGTGATCTTAAAACTTGAAAAGAAAATAAAAAGTGTGTTAGTTTTTTTTCTAGTTTGGTTTTTCTTAAAAAAAGAAAAGAGCTAAATAAATAAAAGGACTCTGAAGATAATCTCTTACAATGGAAATGATGAATAGTTGCTCTATCGTAATTCCTTTCAAGTACCTAGTTTTCAGCCTTGAATTCTCCGGAGTTTTGGGTAAGACTGTTTTGATATAAGAATTTACTCTGAACTTAAAACTCATGGGTAGCATATGCTTGAACTAAGTCTAGGTAATTGACAGATATAAGACGAGAAGGTCTGAGCTGCTATTTGTCTTGTTCCAAGTGATACTAGAGTTCCGAAGATTTATCTTTTGGAAAATATAAAAATGCTTCATGATGAGTTCCTTGTATGACAAAGCTTGAATTCCTACCAGAGCCATAAATGATATTTAGACTAGAAAAATTTCCACTCATATATGCTGCTTGCTTTTGCATTGAGTTTAGTCAAGCTTTGTTGACCCTTATGAGAGATTTGTCATGCTCTTAAAATTAAGATCACGTACACACCACCCACATATGCACTACTCCTACAATAGGGGTAGGCGCAAAAACATGCCATTTCATTTAGATCCACTCAAAAATATTTTACTCCTACACTAGGAGTGAACACAAAAAATATATCCTATAGGATATCCCCCTGTTGACGGTGGTTAACAACCATTATAAACTATTAATTAAACATGGATAAGGGCATAAATGTAATCACCAATGAAGGTTTAGGGGTTTAAACAAATAAATTCCACGAGTTTGGTGAATCTGTGTTTTTAGCAGGGTTTATCCAGAAAACCACTAAGGAGGACCTAATCATCGAAGGAAATTACAGAGTTTCACCGCGGTACCTACGTGGGAAGACTCTAGAAGGGTCTAGAAGGAAAATCACCGAAGCGACCCACTGCCATGTGGGGCCAGCTATAACAGAACCGTCCAATTTATAAGAGCATAAGTACAATAGCAATCGCCGAAGCGATCAAACCGTCACACTAGAGCCCATATAAACTTGGTAGTCTAGTAAGATCACGAGGGATCTCAAACAAACCATCATACAAACCAAGATCATACATTATTCAACATAATCAGTCACATGTTACATCATAGTTCACAATTTTCTCACATACATCGGAGTTCACATAGTTATTATAAACCAAGTTTAAATAGCGGAAGCAAAATAGTTTAACATCAACATCACACGTAGTTCAAATACATGCCAGTGCTACGGTCATTCTAGTAAAAGCAGAATAGAGGGGATAACTCAGGAGTATCACGTCCCATAGTTTAGTCCCCATCCACAGCAGGATGAAGGCAGTTCTTATAGTACCCATGGTACATCATGTCATCTACATCAAGTGGGAATAAACCCTGAGTATGAGAATATACTCAGCTAGACATACCCATCATAAACCATAAATAATATGACACCAAGGAATATGCAAGGCTTTATCGGTGGAGTTAGCTTGACAACATTTTGCATAAAAGCTTAAGTAACATAACTTGGAGATTTAATATCTCTAGCATCAATTTGGATACCTATTCAATTAAGCATATCTAGATTAGCACCTGTACTAGAGCAATCACTTGATTAAGCTAACAAGCATTAGTAACCATATCAGGTTATAAGAATAATTTGAGCATCATCATAACCAATAAGATTCCATTAAGTTATGTTATGTTGCCGCTGCTTAGTCAACTTCTCACTATCTAGGAGAGACAGTGATTCGAATCGATTCCTACCTAGCTGGGGAATTATTCCTAACACAAACCCATACTTCCCCCATTGGGGTCACATCGGGTCAGCTTTGGTACAACTTAGGAACCAACTTCGTGGGTCCGATGAGCGCCGCACCCTCAGAGATTCTACCAATCTGCTAGGAAGATCGGGACTTGAATCCACCCTTAGACTTATGCCATTGGCTCTCTGCACATCCTTACTGCCTCCAGTATGCGCACTTTCACTTACCAGGGCCCGGCCTGAATTGAGCTACTCGGCTTCACGGTCAGAACGACTTATCCGGCCAACTAAGTGCTAGGCATGCGTTCAACATGACATGAGGACATACAACGAATCAGTCCTTAACTGACATAGACGGGGATAAATAGGCACCAAGACCTCCATGCCTTGTGCTTCTCTATCACAATCCCGCTCAGTCTCCTTTTTATTCATCAACACATGGTTAATTCCACGATAGCAATTATAGCCAACCGTGATCAGTTATCTACCTATATGTTTCAGGTGACAGGAAATCACCTGAGTTCTACTGTACTAAGCAAGGCTAAGCATCAATTCGATCCTAGACCTACCAAGGATTCAAGATATATTTATCTAGACAAGGATAGTCTATGCAACAAGTGGTTCCAATCAACTCTTATAACCTAATGCATCAAACATAAAGTACGCAAGTGATATTTGTAAAAACATAGAAATCTTATAATGCTCCAGGGCTTGCCTTTTAAGAACGAGGAAGGTTGGTGGTCAGGACACTTAGGGAGATATTCTATGTTGACTCCTCCTTTCGCCTGAACTTCCTGCTCATGGGCTGCCTACTGCTCCTCCTGATGCTCGGGTTTGAACTTGAGAAGCGTACTCCTTCCGGGGAACCTATTGCATTAATATGCACAAATGAGTACCATGAATGCATAAGAGATGAGATGATATGATAAATTGTGTATGCATGAGCATGGTTATCCACAAGGTGTATGATAAGTTCAATACTCGTTGACCAAGTAGATGTATAACTTTCTTCTAGTTGATTTTTACTAAGTAGGTGCATATCTCTCCTATAATACAAGAAACATACACTAACCAAGTTCTAGCAATCTAAGGTAAAGTTGTTCATCATCAGTAATAAGCCTAGAACTTGCAGCTAACAACTAATCTCAATTAGCCTAAGCATCTACACACGCATCACATAAGACAAACAACTACAATTGACTTAGTCATTTCCTGCTATAAACAACAGCTACTTATTTTGGTTATATCCGGAGTTTTGCTCAACCAAATACTATGATCTTAGTCTTTATGGAAAGCTTATAAAATTTTCTACAACTTTATTTTAATCACCAAAAGGTGATTCAACCATTATCCTAGTCAAAATAGGTAAACTTCTCAGGTCTATCCAGAAATTTCTAGAAAATAAGCATTTCTGGAGACCAACTTCTAACAGCTATAACTCTCAAACCATTGAGCCTATTGCCATGAAAATTTGACACAAGTAAGATAAGTAAGTTATATACAACTTTGTTATTGACAATATTCACAGCAAACATCGTGTTACCCATACAATTTACTTCACAACCGAAACTGTCCAAACAGTCACTAAAATTGAATTATAAAGCAATTAATATTTCACTGATACAAGCAACCAAATTTGGGCACAACCAATGGTACCAACAGTTTATATGCATCATATACACTCTAGAAAACATGATGGTCAAGCCCAAGTAAAATATTTAAAAGCATTTATTAATTTATTTGGACACTAAGGTGAAATAAGGAAAATATATCAAAGTTGCACCATAAATTCTGATAAAATTACAATAGCCTACTTATGCTCCTAAAAGTCTATTGTACAAATGTCATGCCATTTGGATAAATATAGCCATCTCTACAAAAATGACAAGTTGCATAGGCTCATTTTAGTAAAAATAGTTTACCCTAGTAAAAGTGCCAAACAATAGATTTAATAATTTTCTTACATGCATCCTAGTACCATAACACTGTGTAAAAATTTGCACGATCATTAGTTATGTATTTTTACCTAATTTATTTTCACTAGAAACTAGCAATTATTTAGAATTAAATAGGAAGACCATATTTCAAGCATTCTTACTATAGTTTTAGTATTTTTCTTGGCTAGAGCATGTCAACACAAGATCAAAAAAATTAGTATCACATTTTTATCACTTTCCTAGCTCAAGTTATGCATTTTACAAGATTGAAAACATCTAAAAAGCATTTATCTAGCTCTATTTTATTCTCCCAGAAAAATACTAGAAACAGTGCATTTCATATTTTTATCAAATATTACACTTCATGAGGAATCAAACAAAATTTGTTTCACTCAATTTGGACATTTTTAGCTCTAGATATGAATTTTTGAAGTTGGTATTTAAATCTATGAAAATAAATAAGAAATTCGAAGCAACACTCAGACATACAGATGGGGCCCGCGGTCAATGGGACCCACCCGTCAGTGAACCAGAATAGAGGTGGCATTTGACCGGTGAAAGCTCGCCGATGGCGAGGTCTCCGATGGTAACATCATCACGGTTGCACTCCCCGCACTCCTTCGCAGCTAGTGGTACCCCTCGTTGGACCGGCGGTGTACAAGGGAAACCTCGCCGGCGGCAATGGTGGATGGCGGAGGCAGCACGGTGGTATGCCAGTGTTCTCTAGCCGTGGTGTGCTCAGACGAGGTGCATCACGGGTGGTTAGGGTTTTGGTGAGGCGGCGGTGAGCTCCGACCGCGTGCATGCCGCTGTGGCGGCGCATAGAGCATGGTGGTGCTCTTGGTGTTCCGGCTAGATGGCGGCGAGAGGCGGGTCTCTGTCATGCCACTTGCTAGATCTATGGTTACTCATCCTAAGGAGCGCGAGAGAGGAGGGAGGCAAAAGGCCAGCTCAGTAATGGCGAGCTTGAGTGTCACAACTTCCATGGCGGCCGCGGCGGGAGGGGCGGTGCGTTCCAGTGCAACCCGGCAGTAGCGTCTAAAAGGGACGGTGGATTAAGATCATAGGACCTACGACGAAGACCAGAGGAGGTTGAGAAGAATCGGAGGTGCACATGTTGTGGCTGGCCACGGCGAGCTCGCGCTCGGCGGCGCACCGCGACCATGGTGGGCACAACGACTCGGACTATGGCCTCACTTGACTTGAGCGGTCAAATTGGTGGTTTGAGGTGGTAGAGCGAAGCAAGGCAAAGCTATTGGCACGAGCAATTTGGAAATGGAGTGGTGACGGCTGCGCGCGAGCTCGGCAAACTCATGGCAGCGATGGCGATGGTGGCGCTGCTGCTTGGCGGGCGAGAGGAAAGGCAAGCGAGGGCGAGAGGGTGGAAACTGAATGGAGCAGCGACCAGCTCGGCCATCGCCGGCGTACGGCCATAGCCTGGTGCGGTCGGCCATTGACGGCGTGCGGTGCCTGGTTCAAATCCGGCATCAGGCCATCTGATAGTGCAAGTTCATCCTCATATAACTCCTAATCCGTGGCGAGTTAGCAAAAACTCCATTAATAAAAGTTGTAGAGCTACATGTAAACTCCAACTTTGCTTTAGGCAGTAACATCTAATTCATCATGGTTTTCAAATTGTAAAGCTTCAAAGTAGGTCACTTGAAAACTGAAAACCGGTTTATGGGAGAAAATTCTGTGTGAAAACAATACTTTGTTGATTCTTGTGAGCCCTATTTGACCATGTTAGGCACTGAATTAGCTCATGACCTAAAAATAAAAGTTGTTACTCTAGTCAAGTACTACAACTTTGCTTAAGGGTGCACTGCCATGCAAATAATCTATGCTATAGTTCAACTTAGGTCAAACATACATCATGAAAATGGTAACTTACACTATAACCATGACTTAGAGGCCAAATTGGTCCAAGTCATGACTACCAAAGTTGTTTCATGTGACATTCTAAACATGTTTAATGTACCCCTAAGGTCCCACAAGTATTTCATACATTGGTTACACATAATGGCAAGCATATACATGCATATAGATATCATCACATGTACAAAAGTAAGGTGATTGAGATGAACTTCATATGCTTATGCTCATATATGAAATGAATGTTGCTTAGGCTCATGCAATGCAAGTGCAAAAGTGTAAGCCTAACACCTACGGTGTTATAGCCCCTCCCCGTTTTAGAAATCTCGCCTTGAGATTTGAAAGACCTACCATTTTTTGTAAAAGGAGGGATAAACCTCACGTAAATAATTTTCCCTTTCCCACGTAGCATCTTGCTCACTATGATTATTCCACATCACTTTGTGAAATTTGATCACATAGTTTTGAGTTACTCTATCTTTGCTATCTATAATTTGCACCGGCTTCTCTTCATAGGCTAGATCCGATTCTAACTTGATATCTCTAACCTCCACTCTTTCTTCTGGAACACGTAAACATTTCTTTAATTGGGATACATGAAAAATGTTGAAGATAGCCCTTATTTCTAGAGGTAACTAGATCTTGTAGGCTACTCTTCCACTTTTCTCAATGATTGGATATGGACCTACATATCTGGGTGCAAGCTTTCTTTTTACCCCAAACCGTTGTACCCTTTTCATTGGCGAAACTTTCAGGTATACATAGTCACCTACTTCAAACTCAATGGGTCTTCTTCTCTTGTCCGCATAACTCTTTTGCCTTGATTGAGAAGCTTCTATATGTTGTTGAATGATATGCACCTGCTCTTCAGCCTCTTTAACAAAATCAATACCATAGTATCTCCTTTCTCTGGGTTCAACCCAATTCAAAGGAGTTATACATTTATAGCCATACAAAGCTTCAAAAGGAGCCATCTTAATACTCTCTTGATAACTATTGTTGTAGGAAAACTCAGCTAAAGCTAACCATTTTTCCCATGAACCTTTTGAAGAGATGACACAAGCTCTCAACATGTCTTCCAATATTTGATTTACATGTTCAGTTTGCCCAGAGGTCTGAGGGTGATAGGCAGAACTTCTGACTAAGTTGGTGCCTAACATCTTGTGCAAATGTTCCCAAAAATGAGCAGTGAACTGAGGCCCTTTGTCAGACACAATGGTTCTTGGCATGCCATGTAGACGTACTATGTGGGATATATACAACTTAGCATACTCATGCGGTCGATAGTTGGTTCTAACTAGAATGAAATGCGCCGACTTAGTTAGGTGATCCACAATCACCCATATGGAATCATAATTCTTATGAGTAGGTGGAAGTCCAACAATAAAATCCATGCTAACTTCTTCCCACTTCCAACCTGGAATGGACAGTGGTTGAAGTAGTCTAGCAAGTTTCTAATGAATAGCCTTAACTTGGCAATAATTATCACATTTAGCAACATAAGCTGCAATCTCCTTCTTCATTTTGGTCCACCAAAAATGGTTTTTCAAGTGTTGATACATCTTGCTACTACTAGGATGGATGGACAATTTAGAAGAGTGTGCTTCATCTAAGATTTGGTTTCTAAGTTCTCTATCCTTAGGTACCATAAGTCTATCCTTAAACCAGAGTACACCTCTCTCATCTAATCTAAAATGTTTAGTCTCATTTTCTTCCATCTTTCTCTTGGTATGAAATATACCCACGCCGGTCTTTTGGAGTTCCATGACCTTAGCTTCAAGAGAGCAACTGATAGTGAGATTATGTAAAACTACACAATGCAGTAGGTTGAAGCCATCTTCTAGTAATGGTTTGCTATGATACTTCCGGCTCAATGCATCTGCAACTACATTTGCCTTGCCCGGATGATAATGTACCTCTAGGTTGTAATCCTTGATTAGCTCTAACCATCTTCTTTGTCTCATGTTCAACTCAGGTTGTGTGAAAATGTACTTGAGGCTCTTGTGATTAGTGTAAATGTGACACACATTGCCAAGCAAATAGTGTCTCCAAATTTTCAAAGCATGAACAACTATGGCTAGCTCTAAATCATGTGTTGGGTAATTAACCTCATGTTTCCTCAATTGACGTGAGTCATAGGCAATGACTCGGCCCTCTTGCATGAGCACACACACCAACCCAGTACCAGATGTGTCGCAAAACACATCAAATGGTTTTTTCTATGTTAGGCTATGCTAAAACCGGGGCGGTGGTCAACAAAGTTCATAAAGTATGATAAGCGGCTTCACACTCCAAAGTCCACACTAATTTCTCATCTTTCTGAAATAATCTGTCATGGGCTTGACTATCTTAGAGAAGTCTGGAATGAAATGACGGTAATAACCTGTTAATCCAAGGAAACTTCGAACTTCATGAACTGAAGTCAGGGCCTTCCAATCCATAACTTCTTGCACTTTGCTAGGATCTACCGAAATTCCATCTTCAACTAACACATGACCAAGAAAAGGTACCTTTTGAAGCCAAAACTCACACTTGCTAAACTTAGCATACAACTTATGTTCTCTTAGTCTAGTTAGCACAATTCTCGAGTGTTCTACGTGATCCTCCTCGTTTTCTGAATAGATTAGAATGTCATCGATGAACACAACCACGAACTTATCTAGTTCGGACATGAACACCAAATTCATCAGATACATAAAGTATGCAAGAGCATTTGTGATCCCAAAGGACATGACCAAATACTCATACATGCCATACCTAGTGGAAAAAGCAGTTTTAGGTATGTCTTTCGGTCTGATTTTAATCTAATGGTAACCAAATCTCAAATCAATCTTGGAGAACACCTTATGATGAGGACATGATACCCATGCATATGACCATGTTTAGCGCATGGTATGGAGAGGTAGGAGGCCAGCAAGGGTGTCCAAGTCAAGAAGGAGGCCCAAGGCTAATTCGGTTTGAGTCCCCGAGGTGGAGGCCCAAAGCAACTCAAGTTCGAGCCCGTCTCGGAGTCCAGGAGCAGCACGTACTAAAAACGACGCCTAGGTCGCATACGGTGTCCATTTCAGGAGTTCTTTATATGGATGGAAATATAATTTCATGGAGCTTCCAATGGCACCGGTCCCACCTTAAAATTCAATTGGAGTCAATAGGAATCATCAAAACAAGTGGACGTCCAACAGAAACCGGAGGCCCGGTCCAACATGATTTTGAGTCTGCCTCGGCCTCTAGGATCAGTCTGCCTTAAACTGGTCACTCAGGCCGCATCTGGACTCCGTTTTCGATGATCCACATATGGTTGGAAAGCTAATTTGATAAGGAAGCCAATCCAAGTGGTCTAATGTCAAAAGCCCTTCAGAATCAACAGGAATTGTCGAAACAATTTAGCATCCAGTATCTGACAGGGTGCTGCAACACCGTCTTTTGGTCCATTGACCGTGTATCGTGATTTGGCCCATTAGGGGGTGCGTCCAGGGTACGCGACGACCCTAAGACCTTTATAATCATACATCGCTGCCATCATTAGGTTTTGGGTTTTGCTTAGATTATTCTATCAAGAACAGTTTCGCCGTTCATCGGTTTATGAGACCCCAACTTCGTGAGATTAATCTTTCATCTGTAATTTGGTTGAGTTCTTTCTTGTTCTTGCTTGTGTTCTTCATTGCACAGGCAGGGATTAGTCTTCTTGGCGAGGTCAACCTGGTCCATGAGTTGGTTTATAACTAGAGGAGCTGTGGTGCTAAGATTGCAGGGTTCGATCTTTCGATCTAAAGCCGGATCGGTGTGTCATTCTCCGCCACAACGATAGTTACCTCTAACTGACGAAAGATCGGGATCCCCGTTCCTATTACCTTAGCCCTTGATAATTGATCGAACAAGATATCAATTCAAGGCAAAGGATACTTGTTCTTGACCGTTATGGTATTAAATGGTCGGTAGTCCACACACATCCACAAGGATTTGAGTTTGGTGATGAACTTGTCAATGGTCTAGCCAGAACCTTTCCTTGGGTAGATTCGTCAGTAACCGCTTAGATGTAGCCAGGCGGTAATGCACTGGTAAGAGACCGTGACGAGTGAGCAAAAAGCTCCTGTACTACTATGAGGGCTATGTTCGCCGTCCTAAAGATGTTCTACTCCTACCAAGACAGCTACGTTAGCTGCATGCTAAAGCTCCGGCGAGCACAGGCCGCACAACGCCAGCTACGAGGGCGTGTGCGTAGGCATCGAAGGGCAGCTAGAGAGGCTCAGTGAGAAGCCGATAATGCTATTACAGCTTTAGAAGCTCGTTGGGTTCAGTTGGTAATTGCTGTTGCAGAAAGAGATGTAGCTAGGGCAGAGTTACAGGATGTCTGTGCTAAGAGGGATGAGCTCATTCGCCTTGCTAAAACTAGGGAGGTAGCTAGAATCCCGACTATGTTTTAGGCTGCTAGGCAGGCAATGAAAGTTTGATCGTAGAGAGCAGGAACTCATGTGCTAGATTGAGGAGCTACAGCTAGATGTTCATCGTCTCAACAACATGGTGAACCCAATTTTTCCTCCAGCTCCAGCGGGGGAAGAAGAGCCCAATGTGTTGATTGCTAAGGATGATGGCATGGAGGTGGACACTGAGGACGAGCCTGAAGATGAGGAGATCGAACCTTTTGAGGATGACTATGGTGATGGTGTGTTTGACATCGACAACGACCACCCCGAGGAGTAGCTTAGCTATTGTATCTAGCTAAATGCGTTAGCTCTCTATCTTCGATCATTTATGTAATGAACTCATAATTTAGTTCAATCTCATGGTGTACCCTTTGATGTACTCTTGAAACCTTTCATGTAATCCATATTGTGATTGCACTTTTAATGAATGCCCATTGTGTTGGCAAGCAATTTGGCATATATGGAATGGATTGTGAATGGCGTTAAGTAATATAATTGGTGATGTATGGTTGTGGAAATGAATTATTGTGCCTCTGTTTTATTGTATGAATTTATATTCTCTCCAGTAAATTCAGTTTGGCATAATTATATAATTCCTCTACAATTTTTCAGGCATCATTAATAATTACTTGTGGTTGCAAATCTGCAGATGACGCGCACTTGTAGGGGAGCTGGTGGAGATGATGCGGGTAGTGGTGCCCTTGATAATGGCAATGAGGACCTCCCACCACCACCGCATCCTACGCTAGCAGAGGTGATGGCCCAACTCATGGAGACCCAATGTTCCATGGGAGAAGTGTTGCACGGTCTCGCATAGAATGCTGGCCATGGACAAGGAAGGGACCAACAACAAGGACATGATGCGGGTAGTGGTGCCCTTGATAATGGCAATGAGGACCTCCCACCACCACCGCATCCTACGCTAGCGGAGATGATGGCCCAACTCATGGAGACCCAATGTTCCATGGGAGAAGTGTTGCATGGTCTCCCCTTATTTGTGAAGAAGGTTCTGGCTGGACCATTGACAAGTTCATCACCAAACTCCTAATAGATCTCATTCAATGCCTCCAAAGCTACCACTTGGGCACCTTCCCAAGGAGACTGCCCATCTGACTAAATACTCCAACCCTACCACTGTGGATTGTCTGCATGGGCTAGAATTGTCATCTGCACATCATACCACTACTGCCCCTCAACTGCCACTTCCCTCCAGAAGTAGCGGGGTGGCTTAGCGTACCCAACTGAGTTTAGCACCCTCCACAGTAAGGTTAGAGTGCCAAACATAGCCAGAAACATGTCACTGTGAGGCGGGGCTCCTGGTGCTGCCATCTGTAGCAAAGTGTGCAACTCTTGTGAGAGGATATCATTCGTGAGAAGAAATTTAATGAATGAGGTAAGAAATTATAAGCAAGGGAGGGATGCAAAAATGTAAATGCATGAGTGAACATGATGCGTGCACATTCCGTGTGTCCTCACGAATCTTAGGAAAAATTTAAAATTCTAACAACATACATGGTGGCATACATACGTTCTCTCAATATATGTAACTAATCGGGCTACACGATTCGCTATTAGTGTACCTACACAAGAATTTCATTATAGCCCAACCCAACAGTTATATATGCAAAAATGTAAATCTGGGCTCAAGATTGCAACTAAATACCTCCATATATGTATACCCATACATATACTTCCGTATCAAAGCTACCCGATGACAATTTATTACCTATAATTAAATACGCACCATACACACATGCAAGCATGCATATACAACCATATCAAAGCTAGCTCTCCCCGACCACATGCTCACATCTTGCGGTCATGCCACTTATCAACTTACCTTCTTACCTTGGTGTAGAGGCATTCGATCCATACATTACCACTCAAGTGAATGTCATCCATACAATATCACGCCGTATGGACGACAAAAGTAAAAACCTCCATGTTAGTACTTAATTAGCCACCTAATAGTCCTTAACTATGCATAAAGGATATGACCACTGACATACTCTAAATTTAAAAATTCAAATTTTTAACACACCTATATATAGCTATAAGTTGTTAAACTAATTTTATAAAACAAAACCTTTGTTTTAAATACCCATATGACTAGTTTAGTGTTGAAACTTGCTCCGATACCAGCTGTAACAGAACCATCCAATTTATAAGAGCGCAAGTACAATAGCAATCGCCAAAGCGATCAAACCGTCATACTTGGGCCCATATAAACCTGGTAGTCCGGTGAGATCATGAGGGATCTCAAATAAACCAACATACAAACCAAGATCATACATGATTCAACATAACCAGTCACATGTTACATCACAGTTCATAAATAGTTCACAATTTTCTCACATACATCGGAGTTCACATAGTTATTACAAACCAAGTTTAAATAGCAGAAGCAAAGTAGTTTAACATCAACATTACATGTAGTTCAAATACATCTAGATTAGCACCTGTACTAGAGCAATCACTTGATTAAGCTAACAAGCATTAGTAACCATATCCAGTTATAAGAATAATTTGAGCATCATCATAACCAATAAGTTTCCATTAAGTTACGCTACGTTGCCGCTGCTCAGTCAAGTTCTCACTATCCAGGAGAGATGGCTATTCGAATCGATTCCTACCCAGCTGGGGAATTATTCCTAACACAAACCCATACTTCCCCCATTGGGGTCACATCGGGTCACCTTTGGTACAACTTAGGAACCAACTTCGTGGGTCTAATTAGCACCGCACCCTCAGAGATTCTACCATTCTACTAGGAAGATCGGGACTCGAACCTACCCTTAGACTTATGCCATTGGCTCTCCGCATATGCTTACTGCCTCTAGTGTGCGCACTTTCACTTACCGGGGCTCGGCCTGAATTGAGCTACTCGGCTTCGCGGTAGGAACGACTTATCCGACCAACTAAGTGCTAGGCATGCGTTCAATATGACATGAGGTCGTACAATGAATTGGTCCTTAACCAACACAGACGGGGATAAATAGGCACCAAGACCTCCATGCCTTGTGCTTCTCTATCACAATCCTGACTGGTCTCCTTTTTATTCATCAACACATGGTTAATTTCATGATAGCAATTATAGCCAACCGTGATCAGTTATCTACTTATATGTTTTAGGTGATAGGAAATCACCTGAGTTCTACCAAACTAAGCAAGGCTAAGCATCAATTCGATCCTAGACCTACCAAGGATTCAAGATATATTTATCTAGACAAGGATAGTCTATGCAGCAAGTGGTTCCAATCAACTCTTATAAACTAATGCATCAAACATAAAGGACGCAAGTGATATTTGTTAAAACATAGAAGGCTTATAATACTCTAGGGCTTGCCTTTGAAGAATGAGGAAGGTTAGTGGTTAGGACACTCAGGGAGATCTTCTACGTTGACTCCTCCTTCCACCTGAACTTCCTGCTCCTGGGCTGCCTGATGCTTGGGTTCGAACTCGAGAAGCGTCACTCCTTCTGGGGAACTTATTGCATGCATATGCACAAATGAATACCATGAATGCATAAGAGATGAGATGATATGATAAATTGTGTATGCATGAGCATGGTTATCCACAAGGTGTATGATAAGTTCAACACTATAATACAAGAAACACACACTCACCAAGTTCTAGCAATCTAAGGTAAAGTTGTTCATCATCAGTAAGAGGCCTAGAACCTGTATCTAACAACTAATCTCAATTAGCTTAAGCATCTACACAAGCATCACAAAAGATAAACAACTACAATTGACTTAGTCATTTCCTGCTGTAAATAGTAGCTACTTATTTTGGTTATATCTGGAGTTCTACTCAACCAAATACAATTATCTCAAACTTTATGGAAAGCTTATAAAATTTCCTACAACTTTCATTTAATTACCAAAAGGTGTTTCAACGATTATCCTAGTCAAAATAGGTAAACTTCCTAGGTCTATCTAGAAATTTCTAGAGAATAAGCATTTCTGGAGACCAACTTCTAATAGCTATAACTCCCAAACCATTTAGCCTATTGCCATGAAAATTTGACATGAGTAAGATAAGTAAGTTATCTACAACTTTGTTATTGACAATATTCACAGCAAACATCGTTTTACCCATGCAATTTACTTCACAACCAAAACTGTCCAATCAGTCCCTAAAATTAAATTATAAAGCAATTAATATTTCACTGCATACAAGCAAATAAATTTGGGCACAACCAATGGTACCAACAGTTCATAGGAATCATATACACTCTAGAAAACATGATGGTCAAGCTCAAGTAAATTATTTAAATGCATTTATTAATTTATTTGGACACTAAGGTGAAATAAGGAAAATATATCAAAGTTGCACCATAAATTCTGATAAAATTACAATAGCCTACTTATGCTCCTAGAATTCTATTGTACAAATTTCATGCCATTTGGATAAATATAGCCATCTCTACAAAAATGACAAGTTGCATAGGCTCATTTTAGTAAAAATAGTTTAGCCTAGATAAAAGTGCCAAACAACATATTTCAAAATTTTCTTACATGCATCCTAGTACCATAACACTGTGTAAAAATTTGCATGATCATTAGTTATGTATTTTTACCTCATTTATTTTCACTAGAAACAAGCAATTATTTAGGATTAAATAGGAAGACCATATTTCATGCATTTTTACTGTAGTTTTAGTATTTTCCTTAGCTAGAGCATGTCAACACAAGATCAGAAAAATTGGAATCACATTTTTATCACTTTCCTAGCTCAAGTTATGCATTTTACAAGATTGAAAACATTTAAAAAGCATTTATCTAGATTTATTTTATTCTCCTAGAAAAATACTAGAAATAGTGCATTTCAAATTTTTATCAAATACTACACTTCATGAGGAATCCAACAAAATTTGTTTCACTCAATTTGGAAATGTCTAGCTCTGGATATGAATTTTTAAAGTTGGTATTTAAATTTGTGAAAATAAATAAGAAATTCAAAGCAACACTCAGACATACAGATGGGGCCCGCGGTCAACGGGACCCACCCGTCAGCAAACTAGAACAGAGGCGGCGTTTGACCGGCGATAGCTCAAGGACGACGAGGTCTTCAGTGATAGCATCATCACAGTTGCACTCCTCACACTCCCCCGCACCCAGTGGTACCCCTTGTTGGACCGGCGGTGTACGGGAGCACCCTCACCAGTGGCAATGGCAGACGGTGGAGGTGGCGCGGCGGTACATCGTCATTCTCTAGCCGTGGTGTGCTCAGATGAGGCACATCACGGGTTCATGGTAAGCTAACGAAGCTATCTAGGGTGGTTAGGGTTCCGGTGAGGCGACGGTGAGCTCCGACCGCGTGCATGCCGCTGCAGCGGCGCAAAGAGCACGGTGGTGCTCTTGGTGTTCTGGCTAGACGGCGATGAGAGGTAGGTCTCTGTCATGCCACCTGCTAGATCTATGGTTACTCATCCTAAGGTGCATGAGAGAGGTGGGAGGCGATAGGCTAGCTCAGCAACAGCGAGCTTGAGTGTCACGGCGACCATGGCGGCCGTGGCGGGAGCGGCGATGCGTTATGGCACAACCCGGCAGTAGTGTCTAAAAGGGACGGTGGATTTAGATCCTAGGACCTATGGCGAAGACCATAGGAGGTAGAGAATTAGCAGAGGTGCACGTGTTGTGGCTGGCCACGGCGAGCTCGCACTCGGCGGCGCACCGCGGCCCGCCTCACCTTGACTCGAGCTGTCAAATTGGTGGTTCGAGGTGGTAGAGTGGAGCAAGGTGAAGCTACTAGCATGAGCAATTTGGAAATGGAGCAGTGATGGCTGCGCGCGATCCCAGTGAACTCATGGCGGCGATGGCGACAGCGGCGCTTATGGTTGGCAGGTGAGAGGCAAGGCAAGCGAGGGCGAGAGGGTGGAAACTGAATGGAGCAGCGACATTGCCTCACCCTTAACTATGCTGTTGCCCGACTAGCTTGGCTGTCGCCAGTGTATGGCCACCATGTGGCGGCCGCGGCCTAGCATGGTCAGCCACTGATGGCGCGCGGCGCCTGGTTCAAGTCCGGCATCAGGCCATCTGACAGTGCAAGTTCATCCTCATAAAACTCCTAATCCATGGCGAGTTAGCAAAAACTCCATTAATAAAAGTTGTAGAGCTACATGTAAACTTCGACTTTGCTTTAGGGAGTCACATCTAATTCGTCATGGTTTTCAAATTGTAAAGCTTCAAAGTAGGTCACTTGAAAACTGAAAACCGGTTTATGACTTAGAGAAAATTCTATGAGAAAACAGTACTTTGTTGATTCTTGTGAGCCCTATTTCACCATGTTAGGCACTAAATTAGCTCTTGACCCAAAAATAAAAGTTGTTACTCTAGTCAAGTACTACAACTTTGGTTAAGGGTGCACTGCCATGCAAACACTCTATGCTATAGTTCAACTTAGGTCAAACATACATCATGAAAATGGTAACTTACACTATAACCATGACTTAGAGGCCAAATTGGTCCAAGTCATGACTACCAAAGTTGTTCCATGTGACATTCTAAACATGTTTAAGGTACCCCTAATGTCCCACAATCATTTCATACATTGGTTACACATAATGGCAAGCATATACATGCATCTAGCTATCATCACATGTACAAAAGTAAGGTGATTGAGATGAACTTCATATGCTTATGCTCATATATGAAACGAATGCTGCTTAGGCTCATGCAATGCAAGTGCAAAAGTGTAAGCCTAACACCTAGTGTGTTACACCGACTGTCCTATAGGTGGGGCCACCCGGCCCCTGTGGGCCCCACCTGTCAGCCTGCTTCGTATGTTGGTTCCCCACCGCCATTGAGGATGCATCGAAGCCATTGCTTAATTCGGTTTGATCCAAGGGCTCACGTTGGACCCTCAGGGCTATATATTCCAGCCCCTGACCCCCTCCCTCAGTAGAGATCCTCAAAGATCCTGAAACCCTAATTCATATTCTAATCATGAGGATTAGAGCTAGCTATCAAGAGAAGATTAGACCTCCATAGGATCTAGTCTTTAGAAATATAGAGATAGAGAGTGAGGGAAGAGTTTGGATGAGATGTCGGCCTGTCGGTGCTCTCTCTACGGCTTGTATCTTGATGGAAGTCAACCTTGCGTCTGAGATTTCATTAGTAATCAACTTCTGATTTAAGTAAGTAACATGTTTATATTGTTCTTATGGTTTGTTAGTCTCTTTTGAGTGCTTTAATCTATTGGCCTTAGGTTAAAGTATTATTCGTAGTGCAAGCATGGTGCTTAGACTCGGGTAACTCATGGATGTACCCTACATTCCGAATCGGTGGTAGCTCACGAGGGTGACTCTTATAGCCTTGTTGAATCCTCTATAGTCCACCTCCTATTTGTAGGACTAGCTGGATTTAGTTATTTTAGGACACATACTCTGTCTGTGTTTCCCTTAGTAATATCCCTAGTCAAACAATAAAAGACATAGCTTATCGAGATTAGAACTAGAAGACCTTAGCGATCTCCTCTACACTCTCGACTTTCTTAAGTTTTGTTGCTACTCTAGGTTAAGTTGGACCGTAGTTAACCTCACATGTTTCCCTGTGGATACGATACTTGGAATACCTCTGGGTGAAAGCTACAGCGATATCCGTGTGCTTGTCGATTTATTTGTGCGCGTTAAATATACCAACAAGCATTCTGGCACCGTTGCTAGGGAAACAGTTGCTGAGTTAACTTCGAACCTAGCTTAACCTTGTATCATACTCTGTTATCTTCTTATTCCTTCATTCTTTTCTTTTTTTTCTATTATGAATTCCACTCCTATCTATCAATACACTAAACCCATGAGCACGAGCTTTGGGCCACCTAAATTTGTAGAGCCTATCCTAACACGTGGTTATGAGCTGCGCCCATGTTTAATAAAACTAATTCGAGATCAATCCTTCTTGTGAGAAGGCAATGAAAACCCATACTCACACCTACGAGAGTTTGAGCAGACCTGTGCATGCTTGCGTATCGCTGGCATGTCTGACAAAACCTTAAGATGAAAGTTGTTTCCGTTCTCTTTGATGGGAAGAGTCAAACATTGATATAGTCCAACCGTAGGAAGTATGCAAGGAGATTAGAAAACGTTATGCTCTAAATTTTGTTTATATTTCTTTCTCATCTCTAAAGTGGTTAGCCTTCGGAAAGAGGTTCTAAATTTTAGACAACTAGAAGAAAAATCTTTTAGTACATCGTGGGATCATTTTAATAAACTCATCTTCTGTAAAACAAAAAACAGAGGAAGTCATGAATATGAATTTTAATTTGGATCAAGTTCCTTATCTAGCAGAGGTTGACCGATTTTTAATGAGAGACTAAAATTTGACTTATTGATCCGTTCCTCGCATGAAAGAACGGAGATTAGTAATGCGTAGAGCTGGTCAAATACTTTTTATTTGACTACTCATGTGCTTGGATTAGAGTTCGGATCATGACTCTTTGAATTTTGGAAGATTTAAGGGAAAATAAAAAAAACGCTACAGTGGTTATGGAGCTACAGTACCGCGCGGCTACGTACCTTTGGAGTCCGACTCCTGCTCTGGTCGGTATCGTAGTCCTTTCCCCTTCCTTTTCTCCACCGTCCTGGCCAGCCCAACAGCCGCCGCCCTTTGTCTTCTAGCACGGGGAAAAAAGGAACGAAGGGAGAAGGGGAGTAAGAGGAGACCTAGGGCTTGCGCCGCCGTTGACGTGTCGTTCTTCTCTGGAATCCAACCACGATCCTATCGCAGCGACGAGGATGACTGGGAGGTGAAGAAGAAAGGAGTGAATCGCCTAGGGTTTGTCGGTGTGCTTGCTGCGGTTTCTCTTGGTAAGACATCAAACCTTTATCCCCTTGTTTGGACCAAGTTCCATGGATCAAATCATCTTTTTTAAGTGGAGTTTAGATGGAGTAATTCCCGAAGTTAATCTCGCCCACGTTCGGAAACCCCATCGGATTAGGCAGTTTCAGTTCATCGCTGTTTTAGGTCGTTTTATTGGCCTCAATAATTTTTTCCACTATGGACAAAGTTGTAGAGGACTTCGTTATCTTTCTTTTGATGCCAAGACCACCCCCATAGCCTCCGTATTCTTGGAGATATGATTGTGTGAAGTAGGCTGTTTTCCAGTGACGAGTTTCTGGACAGTATTAGATCTAATCCGTTTTTGGCCTTTTTACTGGAATAATTTGAACTTGGTATCTAAATGAAAGTTGTATAGTTTTTCTTTATCTTTCCATATTGTTAGAGAACACGTTGTTTGGACGAGTATGTCTCCAGTTATGATTTTTATAACTTTGCTGTCCTGTTTTGACAGACAGAAAAGTTCAGTTAACTTAAGTCAATGTTTATGCTATCTTGGAGACCTCTAATGCTAAATATTATAATACCAAAGTTGTACATAAATGAGTTTTCTATCATCTGGTAGATTTTAGTAATTTATTAATGTATGGTTGTTTGTCTATGAAAAAGAGAAGGGACAGTGCTGCTGTCACAATCAGTAGCGAGATGGTAGATGTTTTAAATGGGGGTTTGGGACGCTTTAATTGTATAATTTGTTAATTGTTTCGATTGTACGATGGTGTTAGTACTGAGATGTTCTTATGAGCAGGTGGTGCACCTTTGGATCGTGCTTAGCTCTCACTTTTGATCTTCGGTGAAGGCAAGTAAAAGTGACGATGTGGTTCACATGCTTTAGCTTGGTTGTTTGAATTGCCTCCACTTAATTTTTAGTATCTCACACTAGACATTTAATCTAAATTTGAAGTTACCTTGAAGTATATGGATTTATATCTTTTGGCTTTGTTATTGAATTATGAAGTACATGAATTACTCACAATGCAACATTTGCATTTGCACTTTTCCCGTTGATATGCATTTGAAGAAACCGTAGCCAAATTGGTGCGGTAAGTACCGGTACAGCAACACACATTGATAAGCTTTGTGGTTGCAGCCCTCACTCCCTCTTGTTGGGATGTGTGGGTAGAAGTGAAGTCATGCATTGCACTGCATCATTCACACATGCATTGCATGGCATCATTCGCATTTGCATTGCATTGCATCATTCACATTTATACTTTTAATATATTTACATTACAGTTCTATGAAACAATGGATGTATCTACTATCATGTATTAAATTTGATATTTAATCAATTATGATTTGAATAACTCAGTTAAGACAGTTTGCTTGCTGAGGTTTTCCATAAACCTCACACGTTGTTTCCCCTCAGGTGTTTGAGCTTGGAAGATGCATGCTTGGGACGGGAGTAGCAACACGTGTGCACGTCACCTTGGAGTCAAATAATCTGTGGGACACATGTGTTGTAATAATAATAATATGTAACCATGGTTTAGTTGGTTCAAACTATATGCTTCATGTTGGATCTGGTTTTTGGTTGGATGAGTTATGACAATTTAGTGATCAGTAAAGATATTTTATAGTTGATCTTTATGATTATTGTTGCTTCCGCATACTCTAATGTTGGGTTGTTGTTTTTTGTGCTGAACTGTGGTATTTCTCCAGAAGATTTTTGTTGTCTTTTCTTCTGGGGTGTTACAGTTGGTAATCAGAGAGGTTCTAGGCTTATATTGTTGTGCTAAAATTTTGATTGACTAAAACTTGACACACTTGCACTTGTGGGATGGGGATGATGTTACCTATTGCCTTAGTTTTGTCTTGACCTTTTTTTGTGGTCTGTTATATTGCCTTATTGATGTGATTATATTGTTGTGTGGGTTGAAGATGGCCCAAGGCCGTGGTCGTGGTCATGGTGGCCGTGGAGAGAATGAGCCTACTCCTAAGGCTCCTCAACACATGGCAGCAATTTTAGCAGAGATGTAGGCAATGCGAATAGAGTTGAATGCTCTGCGTTAGGCTCCTCCGAATGGTGGTGGTGGTACTGGTGACCCTCCTCCTAGCACTACTGGTGGTAGTGATCCTCCAGCTGGAGGAAATGTTCAGCGTCCATTGGAATTGAGGCAGTGGTGTGGTATGCATCTTGAGCTGTTTGCTGGTAATGGTGCTCCAGTTGAGGTTGCAGATTGGTTTTCTGCTGTGGTGGACAAACTAGAGGCTTTTCAGATTCCTTCTCCAGACTAGGTTCGTTATCTGGACAACTACTGAAGGGTGAGGCTCTTGTGTGGTGGAGGAGTGTGATATCTTCTCGCAATGCTACATCCGGTCCTGTAACTTGGCATGATTTTGTTGGTCGAGTTTGAGAGAAGGTTCTACCTGTTGCTTTCATGGACAAGATGAAGACTCAACTTGAGAGGTGCCATCGGGCAAAATAGATGCAATGGCGAGTATGAGATTGTTTTCAACCAAATTGTGCGTTTTGTTCCTCATGTGGCGCATGATGAGTCCGAGAAGGCGAGGATTTTCGAGCAAGGCTTGAAGGTATCTATTCGACGTGTTCTTGGTGCTTTCCCTATAGTGGACTTTCGCTCGGTTGTTGAGCGGGCTTTGGGAGTGGAGGTGCGAGGATGAGTTCACCAAGAGCTTAGAGTTGGAGGTAGAGAACGGGTCAAAGGGATCGAAAGGGGCAAAGCCGGCGGTGGAGGTCCTATTAAGAGGAAGGACAATAAGCACCATCGTCACCAGCCTTATGGTGGTAGCATTTCTTAGTCCCATGGTTCAGGAGGTGGATCTGGTGGTAGCTTTGTTTAGTACCGAGCTATTGTCAAGCCAGGCATGGGCTTAGTGTGTTTTCGGTGTGGTGATGCTCATCGGCGTGCAGATTGTCGTTGGACTGGTCGGTGCTCTAGGTGTGGCAAGGAGGACCACAAGGAGGTTGTGTGCAGGCAGAATCCTAATAGCAAGGTCAGATGGGAGCAAGTTTCTTTTACATTTAGTCAGCGTGGTTCTGCTCATATGATGGCTAATAGTTACATAGCACACAGAGATTATCGATGCAACAGCTTCTTACAGTGACTCTCCTGCACATCGTTCTTACACCCCCACATGCGATAGTTTCTACCAGCTCCTCGTTGACTTCCATGGGTGGTAATTCACTTATGCCTAGTTCTAGTGGTGCGTCTTGGCTTCCTCGAGCTCCTACACCTTCTGCTCCGTCAAGACAAAGTGGACTAGTACATCATTCTCTGGACCTTCTACTTTGACTGGTGTTCTAGGAGCTTATGCTATGCCCTCAACCCAGACGGTCATGATCGGGGTGATGTGGTGACAGTACTATATCTGTTGATTCTTTTGATGCATATGTCCTTTTTGATTACGAGCTAGTTTCTCTTTTTTTTTTCTCTCGGAGGGTTTTGTGGATCGTCTTGGTATCTCAGTTCAACGGATTAGTCAAGCTATTACAATCAATTACGCTAAGGGACCTCTATCTAGTACTTTTATTTGTCCTGGTTGTCGAATTAGCATAGCGAGATGAGGATTTTGTGGCTAATCTAGTGATTATACCGTTGGATTTGTTTGATGTTATATTTGGGATGGACTGGCTTTCTCAGTATCAGGCTGTTATCTCTTGTTTTTGGAAGATAGTCTCTCTACAAGCACCTTCGGGACATGAGGTAGTCTTTCAGGGAAGTGCCTTGAAGTATTCTCTTGCAATGCTTTATTGTCCTTTTCCTGATTGCTGGTCAAGGAAATCAGGTTTTTTGTGGGCTATGTGTGAGGTTAAAGATTCTATCTCATGCATAGATGGCCTCCCTATAGTGTGTCGGTATCCAGATGTTTTCCCTGCTGAGTTGCCTGGTTTACCTCCTAAAAGGGAGCCTCTCTTTGAGATCAAGTTGATTCCTGGAACTCAGCCCATCTTTAAGTCTCCATACAGGATGGCACCCGTGGAGCAAGCAGAATTGAAGAAGCAGATTGATGATCTTTTAGCAAAGGGATTTATTAGGCCAAGTGTCTCTCCGTGGGCTGCTATCATGATATTTGTGAAGAAGAAGGATGGGACCAAAAGGCTTTGTGTGGATTATAGAGGGCTTAATCACGTGACAATCAAGAACAAATACCCGTTACCTCGTATTGATGCATTGTTTGATCAGTTGAAGGGTGCTAAGGTCTTCTCCAAAATTGATTTGCAATCTGGTTATCACCAGTTGAGGATTAAGGAGGAAGACATTGAGAAGACGGCTTTTAGCACAAGGTATGGGCATTTTGAGTATGTAGTTATGTCTTTTGGACTAACAAATGCTCCTGTTGTTTTCATGGAAGCCATGAATAGGATGTTGCACCCATACTTGGATGTATTTGTTGTGGTATTCATTGATGATATCTTGGTTTACTCAAAAACTAAAGAAGAGCATGAGGTGCATTTGAGTCTAGTGTTGGATAAGCTAAGGGAGTACAAATATTATGCCAAGCTGAAGAAGTGTGCTTTTTGGCTTTTTGAGGTTTCTTTTCTTGGCCATGTTATTAATCATGATGGACTTACTGTTGATCCCAAAAATGTTGCTTCTGTGGTTGAGTGGGAGAGACCAACTACCATCACAGATGTTCATAGTTTTCTTGGTCTTGCTGGATATTATCGTCGATTTGTTCAAGATTTCTCTACTATTGCAAAGCCAATGACCAAGTTAACCATGAAAGGTGCTCCTTTTGTTTGGACAGCTGAGTGTGAGGCAAGCTTTCAAACTCTAAAGGACAAATTAGTGAATGCTCCTATTTTGGTTTTGCCCGAGAGTGGCAAGCGTTTTACAGTATATACGGATGCCTCTCGTATTGGTCTTGGTTGTGTGCTCATGCAGGAAGGTAGGGTGATCGTTTATGCTTCTAGACAATTGAGGAGGCATGAGGTGAATTATCCTACACATGATTTAGAGTTGGCAGCAGTGGTATTTGCATTGAAGATTTGGAGGCATTATCTTTATGGTGAGTCTTGTGATATCTTTACGGACCATCAAAGTCTTAAGTATATTTTTACTTAGAAGGAGCTAAACATGAGACAGAGGAGGTGGCTAGAGTTGATTAAGGATTATGATTTGACTATTCAGTATCATCCTGGAAAGGCAAATGTTGTTGCAGATGCTCTTAGTAGGATAGGTGTTCCTAAAACATGCATGACATTGATTGGTGACTTGGATCGCATGGGTATTTCTCTTTGCTATGCTGGTGTTGCACATGAGGAGACCCAATTATTGATTCAGTCATCATTACGCGAGAAGGTGAGAGTGGCTTAGTTGCAAGATCGTCTACTCCAGGCTGTTCGTAAGCGCATCGAGGCTGGTAAACCCCATGATTTTAGTATGGAAGTCGATGGCACTATTTATTTTAGAGGACGTTTATGTGTGCCACAGAAAGCTGAGGTGAAGATGGATATTTTGAGGGAAGCTCATCGCACTCCATATACCGTACATCCCAGTGAGACTAAGATGTATCGAGATCAAAAGCAAAGCTTTTGGTGGAAGCGGATGAAAGTAGATATTGCCAAGTATGTAGCTTCATGTGGAATTTGTCAGAAGGTGAAGGCTGAGCATCAGAGACCTGCTGGGCTACTAAAGCCATTGGAGATCCCAGAGTGGAAATGGGAGAATATTACAATGGACTTTGTGGTTGGATTGCCTCGCTCGCCTAGAGGCAAAGATGCCATTTGGGTTGTCATTGATAGGCTTACCAAAGTAGCTCACTTCATTCCAATGAATAATAAAAATTCAGCTATAGATTTGGTTCCGTTGTATATCAAGGAGATTGTGAAGTTGCATGGTGTACCCAAATCTATTGTGTCAGATCGTGACTCTAAGTTTGTGTCCAATTTTTGGCAAAGCCTACATAGTGCTTTGGGCACGAAACTTGATATGAGTACAGCTTTTCATCCTCAGACAGATGGTCAATCTGAGCATACTATTCAGACCTTAGAAGATATGTTGCGTGCCTGTGTGCTTTCATGGAAGGGAAGTTGGGAAGATCATTTACCTTTGGTTGAATTTGCTTACAATAACAGTTATCAAGCTAGTATTCAGATGGCGCCGTACGAAGCTTTGTATGGGCGTAGGTGTATTTCTCCACTTTGCTGGGATGTGGTTGGTGAGCGCTCCTTAGTTGGTCCAGATTGGGTACGACAAACTCATGATAAAGCAAGTGATATTCGATGAAACTTGTTGAGGGCTCAGAGTCGGCAAAAGAGCTATGCAGATATTAGACGAAGGGATTTGGAGTTTGTAGTGGGTGATGAGGTGTTCCTAAAGGTGTCACCGACAAGAGGTGTTTTTCGTTTTGGTACCAAAGGGAAGCTTAGCCCGAGGTACATTGGACCATATGTGATTGTCGCTCGTGTTGGTGCATTGGCATACCGGTTGTAGTTGCCGGGATCGATGGCTGGAGTACACCCGGTGTTTCATGTCTCTATGTTGAGGAAATACTTGAAAGACCCAGAGCAGAGGAAAGAAGCAGAATCAGTAAATATAGAACAAGACTTGATAGTTAAATATCACCCGGTGCAAATATTAGGGTTCTCTGAGCGTGTGATGCGTAACCGGACTATCAAATATGTCAAGGTCTTGTGGACAGATCAGACAGAACGAGAAGCCACTTGGGAGTTGGAGGATTATATGTGCAAGGAGTATCCAGAGCTCTTTGAATCTGGTGAGTAGTGTTGTTTTCAAGCATGAAGTTCCATTCTCGTTTCTTTAGTAGTTTTGCTTGGATGAATTCGGGGACGAATTCCCTTAAGGAGGGGAGAATGTAAAACAAAAAAAAAGAGGAAGTCATGAATATGAATTTTAATTTGGATCAAGTTCCTTATCTAGCAAAGGTTGACCGATTTTTAATGAGAGACTAAAATTTGACTTATTGATCCGTTCCTCGCATGAAAGAACGGAGATTAGTAATGCATAGAGCTGGTCAAATACTTTTCATTTGACTACTCATGTGCTTGGATTAGAGTTCGGATCATGACTCTTTGAATTTTGGAAGATTTAAGGGAAAAAAGCTACAGTGATTACGGAGCTACAGTACCGCGCAGCTACGTACCTTTGGAGTCCGACTCCTGCTCTGGTCGGCATCATAGTCCTTTCCCCTTCCTTTTCCCCACCGTCCTGGCCAGCCCAACAGCCGCCGCCCTTTGTCTTCTAGCACGGGGAAAAAAGGAACGAAGGGAGAAGGGGAGTAAGAGGAGACCTAGGGCTTGCGCCGCCGTTGACGTGTCGTTCTTCTCCGGAATCCAACCACGATCCTAGCACAGCGACGAGGATGACGTGTCGTTCTTGGTGATGATTTTGGGAGAACATTAAATTCTCATCTTCATAAGAGACCTTCGAGCAAATATAATTCAAATCCTCTCAAGAAGGGATCTCTTAAGAAGCGTCCTTATTCCCATATGGGATATTGGGAAGAATTGAAGGATGACATGTCTAGTGATGCCATAGAAGGATAGCCAAGCTATTTAGAAGCCAATCCTATCTTCTTCCCTTCTATGCCCACATTAGATGTCTCATCTGAACCCATCTTTCAACCCATCCTTGATCCCGATGATCCCTCTTATGCTCTTTCTCCTCTATCTCATGATGACCCTAGAAATCCACTAAGACAACCAAAGCATAGGAATCATGAAGGCCACAAGGAAGACCAAGAAGAGCAACAATAATGGCTGGAGGATATTAAGAACTTATGTGCCGTTGCCATTGAATGGATGGACGAAGTTTTAAACAAGATCAACCCGAGAGTTACCAAACCAAGGGAAATCCTGGACAATAAAATGTCCAATGAATGTCATAGGTATGGAATAATGGAGACAATGTTTTCGCCTATAAACATTCATAAAGAAACACCCTTGGAGATTGAAAAGGAAGATTTCATCAGCGAACATGGAAGTTATTTCATGAACTCCTCATCAAATCCATGCTCACATGAGAAATCTCCTAAACCAATTGGCTTTCCAGCGTTGCCACACACGAGATCCTCAACCCCCTTATACTTTCTGTTCATAAAGACTTTGAAGGGGTGGTTGTAGATGCATATGTTTATCATAAATATTGCAAATCTTGTAGGCATGAATCCTGAGATAGGTACCCAAAGGTTGGTGCTGGACAGGAAACTACTTCACCAATTAGAAACGCAATTAGAAGGTTTCCCAAGTACAAGCTTCTGTCCTAAAACAAGCACTTTTGGGAGATAACATGAGCTTTTACCCTTTTTGCTGTGATGCCCTTGTGAAATAAGCATAGAAACATAATTGTGAAAATATTCCTTTGGGTATTATTGTCACTAATCATTCCAGGTCTAAAGCAAAAAGGATGAACGATCATGACTCAAGGTATGTCCAACCAAACACCATGCAACATTTAATCACATCCATCCAAACTTGATTTTTGCCTTGAAAAATTTAAATGTGGGGGATGAACTTCTCTAAAAAATCTTATGCCATGTTGCTAATCCACCTTGGTTGTTTCTACCTTTAAGCCATGCTCAATTTGCTAGACAATAATCATGCTCTTTCATCTTTATTTGAGTAAATCTCTATAGTGCTTTCATGTTACCTTTGTTTGCCATAGTAAGTTTTGGTTTGGAAGTACTCGACATACTTCCAAAGGTTTTTTAAATTAAGTGAGGTGCTTAGGTTAAAATGCGTTCCTTAATCAAATTAGACATGGAGTCTAGTTTGGTTATTGAACTAAAAATTGCTTTAGTAGATATTGGATATTTTGCTGGACTAACCCCTGTAGGAAATTCTCAATTCAATTTGGGTAAGTCATGAGATGAATTCAAATCAAAGATGAAGCAAGGCACATGATGAACCCCAATAACATTGCAAAAAGAAGACACAGCTCATTCATCATGGATGAAAGAACTGCATAAAACAATGAGTGAGGCGGAAGGTCTCACAAGGTGACAAAAGATCGAAGAGCAGAAAGATGGCATGACAAAAGGATGAGAAAGGAAGGGTGCAATCTAGGAGACAAGAAGCTCATGAACAGCTCAAGCTGCGAGACTAGCCGAACAAGGAAAACTTCAAAGGGAAGGACCATCACGAGTCATCTACCCTTCGTCATATGGTGACATCACACTCCAATGACAAAGCTAACATCCTAAGGTAAATGGTCATTATTTAAAAGAGTTTGTCCTTGATTCTAGTAGGCATATAAATAAGAAAGAAAATATGTTTGAGTTACAATTTACCTGATCAAATCTGATTAGCTCAACATGTCTTGTTCTTTAAGCTTGTTCCTAGCACCACTTTCTTGATCTCATAGTTTTAACCAAATAAGATAAAACATTGCGCATCTTATCTCTAGAAGATGATAGTCATAATCATGTAAAGATTGATACATTATGAAGAGATAGACAATCATTCCATGGGTTAAGCAATTCAACCCTTTCTACCAAATGAACATAAATGCTACATTCATGTTCAATCTTTTGATCTTATCACCTATGATATAATTGAACACAACATATAACATCAACTTCATCTTATTAAGTGTGCCCAAGGCTAGAGAAGAATAAATGAAGGTTTGGTTCTATTGGTGTTTTCCCACCAACAGAGCCCGTGCACTTGATCTCTACCTTGTCTGTATGAGCAGGACACACTTCAAGCAGAATGCGGGAGAGTTATTGATTCCCCAATTTCTACAAGTGAAGGTTCTAAAACTGCTAAGCCAAAAATGAAAACTCAAAACCAAGATGGGTTTGATAGAAGAAGGTAACATCATCATCAGAGACACTGTCACAAGATATGTAGCCATCTAGGTCTCCATCGCTGAGACCGGATGATGCACTCAAAAGGTAAAGGACTCTTCTCTAGCCGAGTCCTGTCTAGAGGACTTAAAAATCCAAACCCTGGCCGTGAGGTAACATCGATAGTTATCCATATTTACTTTTTAGCATTGCATGAATTATTTTCACTTTTAGCATATTTATTTTTCTACATTAGCATTGCATTTAGAAAAGAAAATTAATAAAAAGTTTTTCATTACTGCATTACATCATTGCATCATTAAAGCTTAAAGCCCCATGTGAATAAATCTATGGGGTGTAAAAGCTCGTGGGAATATTTACTGTGGTGGCATAAAATATAAAAATACCATACATACACATTTCTTTCTATACATAAGAAAATCAAAAAATATTAAAAAGGCATCCTGTTAGAACTTGGTCAATTAAGAAATGTGTCTAAACCTCCAAGGACAATAAATCTCTGAATGGTTGACCGCTAACCCCTTATCCTAATATGTGCCATGAGTTTTGGTGTTCTTGTTGGAGTATTTTGCAAGATGATCAAGAGTAACGCCATCCATCCGAAGTACATTCTTGTGAACCGCTGCTACACCCGCTACACGAGGAACATAACTTCTAGGCGGATAAGAAAGACCACGACAACATCCAGCTCCGGGGAGGAGCATCCTCGATGTATCTAGCTAAGTATTTCTTTTTCTTTTTGGTTCTACTATTTTTAAGTTTGCTTCATATTTGCTAAAGTCATAAAAAGATGCATAACAAACTAAAACAAAATAAAAATTTATCTTAGCTATATATATATAATAGTAAGGTGTGATTTTAAATCATTAAAACAAAATAAAAAGTATATGTCTAGTTTTTTGTTTTTAAGAGTTGAATAAAATAAAGAGGACTCAGAAAAATCTCTTAAATACAAATGCTGAATAGATGCTCTATTGTAATTCTTTTCAAGTACCTAGTTTTTAGGCTTGAATTCTCTCAAGTTTTGGATATGACTGATTTGATATAAAGATTTACTCTGAACTTGAAACTCGTGGGTAGCGAATGCTTGATCTAAGTCTAGGTAATTGATGAATATGATATGAGAAGGTCTGAGCTGCTGTTTATCATATTCTTAGTGACACTAAAGTTCTAGAGATTTACTTTTTTGAAAACATAAAAATGTTATATGATGAGTTCCTGTATGACAAAGCTCGAATTACCACCATAGCCATACATGCTATTTAGGCTAGAAAAACTTCCATGTATATGCTGCTTGCTTTTGCATTGAGTTTTGTCAAGTTTTGTTGACCCTTATGAGAGATTTGTCATGCTCTTAAAATCAAGTTCACGTACACACCACCCAATTATGCACTACTCCTACACTAGGGGTAGGCGCAGATATATGCCTTCCATCTAGATCCACCCAAAAATGTTTTACTCCTACACTGGGAGAAAACACCAAAAATATTCTTGATAGGTTTATCCACCAAATAAGTGCTCTAAAGTTCTTGTTGCTATCTCTCAAAGTTTTGTTGCAGAAAAGAGACATGGGGCTATGCAAAAAATTTTAGAAAAAAGAGAGGAATGGAAACAAATGGTGATGAGAAAAAATGGATACAAAGTGTCTGAGATATTTAAAACAATCGGTACTCAGATGCCCGTCTAAAAAAAAGAGATGAATAATATAGCCCTTGTTCTCTTGCAAATGTTTCTAAGTTTCAAAAAGAGAGATGTTTTCGAGGAGCATAGTAGAATTAGGTTAGCCACCATATATCCACACACATGCACATCTTGATTTGATTGTATGACTTAACTCTCTTTGGATCTGTTGTTTGACTTTATAGTATACGTATCGCATGTATGCCCTAGCTTTCTCCCTACCTATGAACTCCACATAAAGCCTTAGTGATAGGAAGAGAAAAAGGCATAACATCTTTATTGCCTTTGTGAGGATCCACAAATACCATATAAATTGAGAGACTTGAGAGTGTCATACAATGGAATCTTTGAGTTTTATTTTGAAAACCTATAAAAACTCTAAAATAATGGTTGAACAAAGAACTTAAGACATAATGCTTGACTTGATTGTTCTGTCTTTCAATTGCTCAAGACCCAAGTGAAGGCTAAGAAGCCCCATGATTGAAGGCAATACGGGTAAGTTTGAAAGTCAGATCAGTTTATTCTATTCTAGAGGAGAATTTTTGATTGAACACCTGTGTACTTTTGAGGCGTGAAAGCATAATTGCAACTCCTAATCCAATGCTGAGTTTAGTTTTGCTAAGGGACTAGCAAAGGTTAAGCTTGGGGGAATTGTTGACAGTAGTTAACAACCATTATAAACCATCAATTAAACATGGATAAGGGCATAAATGTAATCACCAATGAAGGTTTAGGGGTTTAAACTAATAAATTCCATGAGTTTTGGTGAATCTGTGTTTTCAGTAGGGTTTATCCAGAAAACCGCTAAGGATGACCTAATCATCGAAGGAAATTACAGAATTCCACCACGGTACCAACATGGGAAGACTCTAGAAGAGTCCAGAAGGAAAATCACCGAAGCGGGGATCGACCCACTGCCATGTGGGGCCGACCAGCCTATAGGTGGGGCCGCCTGGCCCCTATGGGCCGCACTTGTCAGCCTGCTTCGTATGTTGGTTCCCCATCGTCTTTGAGGATGCATCTAAGCCGTTGCTTATGTCAATTTGATCCAAGGGCTCACGTTGGACCCTCAGGGCTATATATACCAGCCTTTGCCCCACTCCCTCAGTAGAGATCCTGAAACCCTAATTCATATTATCCTCATGAGGATCAGAGCTAGCTATCAAGAGAAGATTAGACCTCCATAGGATCTAGTTTTTAGAAATAGAGAGATGGAGAGTGAGGGAAGAGTTTGGATGAGATGTCGGCGTGTCAGTGCTCTCTCTACAGCTTGTACCTTAGTGGAAGTCAACCTTGCGTTTGAGATTTCTCTGGTAATCAACTTCTGAGTTAAGGAAGTAACGTGTTTATATTATTCTTCTGGTTTGCGAGTCTCTTTTGAGTGCTTTAATCTATTGGCCTTAGGTTAAAGTATTATTCGTAGTGTAAGCGTGGTGCTTACACTCGGGTAACTCATGGATGTACCCTACATTCCGGATCAGTGGTAGCTCTCGAGGGTGGCTCTTATAGCCTCGTTGAATCCTCTATAGTCCACCTCCCGTTTGTAGGACTGGCAGGATTTCGTTATTATAGGAAACATACTCTGGCTGTGTTTCCCTTAGTAATATCCCTAGTCGAACAATAGAAGACATAGCTTGTCGAGATTAGAACTAGAAGATATTACCGATCTCCTCTATGCTCCTAACTTTCTTAAGTCTCGTTGCTACTCCAGGTTAAGTTTGACCATAGTTAACCTCACACGTTTCCCTATGGATACGATACTTGGAATACCTCCGGGTGAAAGCTACAGCGGTTTTCGTGCGCTTATGGATTTATCTGTGTGCGTTAAATATACCAACACCCCCAAATAAATGTTCCAAAGTTCTTGTTGCTATCTCTCAAAAGTTTTGTTGCAGAAATCCATCCTTGTGAACATGACTATCTCACCCTCCTCAAGTACATGGACATGATGATTACCGAGGGCTTTCCACTCGCCAAGGTGCTTCTCTGGCAGCAATCCATCCTTGTGCAGCTTCATCAGGGCTTCTTCCTTGATGGTCGTCTCCTCCCTGATCTGCATCTCCACGGCATATGGATCCACTCGAGTCGCTTGCTTCTTGCTTCCCTTCGGTGTGGGATTGGAAGCAGCGGCCTTCTCTGACTTAGCTAGCGCTTGAAAGTTGATAATTTTCTTCACTCGCATTCACTTAGCGGTGGCTAGGGTTTGTGAAGTGTGTGAAGGAGAGGGAACTAATGGCATCGTCGGCGTGAGTGAAAGGGGTGAAACCAAAAGTTACCGCAAGGGGTTATAAGTATCGTTAAAACCCTCCGTATTCCCCGTTGCTACAGTGTGGACTCAACAACTGCGTTGTTACTAGGCTACCACTTAGCCCAAATGACCCTTCAGCTTCCACACCATGTGGTTTCACATCGTCTATGTGGGTCACTGTTTCAGTCTAATGGTCACATGGTTTTACAGCATTCACATTACAAAACATCGCAGATTCTAGACAGTGTTGATTTTCTAAAGTTTTTTCATTCAAGACAACAGATATTGGATACAAGATTTTTGGAGCAATTACAAGTACAAATCCTACTCGGCTATGATAGAGTACTCAAACTCTAAGTGCTTCTCAACAAGAATTTTCATACCTGATGCACCTGGATCCAAGGGGGGAAGAGTAGTGCATCCGGGTAAGATAACCATAGTGTAGTGTGTCCTAGCCTAGAACCTTGGGTAGTCAGTTGGACTACAAACATTTGTTGACCGACTACCCTTGGGAGCATATCTACTACACGAGGCAGCCTGCCGGCTAATATGCAGGATGAGCTCTAGGCACATCTTGCCACCCAGCCAACGCCATTTATACACATTTCGGTCAGAGTGTGACCCTTCATGGACAGACATCAATAGGCACACTAGAAGAACTGACATGGGACTGCTGGATGTGCCACTCTACTAGTCATCACAAGAATTCTTCTAGTTGTAGCTCTAGGCTACTCTACTGTGCACAACTACGGGTTTAGCCTACTTCTAAACCCTATCACAAGAATTCTTATAGTCACTACAACTCTTGACTATGCAAGCTGAGTACTCCTGGGGGCTGGTCTATGTAACATCCTGCCTCCTCGAGGCTAGGCCCACTTACATCTGGTAGCTTTCCTAGGACATAGACTGTTGGTCTGTGAGGGCAGTCTATGTCCTAGGAAAGCTACCAGATGTAAGCGGGCCTGGCCTCGAGGAGGCAGGATGTTATAGGTGTGTGATCAATAATGGTGTTATGAGTAGCAACTACGGTGCTGCGACAAAACTGAGAGCCTCCTGTGGTCGTGCATACAAGGTTGTGCTGCTCGGCACACGCTGCTATCAAGGTTTCTAATCATGATCCATTGTAGAACTGCACCAATGTGTTATTTTCACGTAAGCTCTTCCTTGGTTATCTCTCCTTATCTTGTTAGGAGATCTGTACGTCGAACCAGATATAATTGGATTTCCTTCTGGAGTCGTCCAAAGGATAACCTTTGAAGAATAGGTCACTGACATGAACATAAACAGACTGCAAGAGATGGTAGATAAGTGACTCTACTTGGTTGTCCCTGTAATGACGTCGGTCATCTAGTGAGCAACTTATGTCATTCTCGTTGAATCAAAAAGGTGCACCACACTTAAGGTTGAACAAGTTATCAGTCGGATGATAAATGGACCGGGATATTATGTGCTGTAATAGGTCACCTGGTACTCATGAGTTTCCTATCCAAGTTCTCAATCTTTAGGTGCATAAGGATCATGTAGACAAACTGACCTTCTTCGGTGTCGCCCCTTTTCTGTTGACTTCTAGGGTGACTGTCTGTTTGCACATCCACTACAATTGTTGCCATCAAAAAGAAGTTTTGAAGCTTTTTAAGTGTTCAGAGACAACTGATTAGTTACCAGTAGGAAGGTTAATCTCCAGATAGGTAATGACTCTTTGGTAACTACGAAGGCCAGATCTCACAGGACAATGTTAAGAAAAGAAACAACAAAACCGGTCAGAGATACCAGTACTGCTTTCTTCTCCAAGCCCTATGTCATCAAGTCAATTCCATCTTGGACAATCACATGAGTAGTGCAAGATGCTATATCAACTAAGTAAAACGCTAGAGAAAGCACGTCCCTAGTCTCGGCCAGCATCATTATGTATATGGTGCTATCAAAGGATTTGTTCAAGACTCTATTGGAAGGAGTATAGAAGGATAGTTGGAAACGGTCCCTTATCCTGTAGGACTGCCCCTCCACGTGAAGTATACATTGTGCCCTACAAAAATAGCCCACTAGTCTAATGCTTGTGCATCATGAGCTGGTGCCTACATCAACGGTTGAAGTTGTTCCCTAGGAAGCATATGAGGAAAACCCTAGCCTCCATCCTTAGCGAAAAAGCTACCGCTGTCATAAAAAGAGTTAAAGACTGCGAACACACTTTCCAATGTGTAAATCAAAGGAAAAGAAGAGCGGGAAATCTATCGAGATTTCATGGCACTAAACCGGTTATCTTTAAGCCAATTATTAGTGGCTCAAACAAGGTTGAATTCACGCCAAACTTGGTGATCTCATTCCTCACTTAAGGTACTTCGATGTCTTAAGTTGGTTTGAGGATTGGTTGAGTAAAGCATCGGATTTGAGAGATGTTTTGATAGTTCGGTCCCAAAATTTGAGAACAACGCAGTTTTGGTAGATGATTTATTTGGATAGTCAAGCATGTCTGTTTGAGCTGAATTTTGTTTAGTAGTTAAGGGACTCTTGGATCTAAGTATGTACCAAAAATTTGTGCAAAATGGAGCAGTAGTTTGCAGGATGTGAACTGATTACCGAGAGGTACAGAATCTATGATTTCTCTGCTGACTACTATCATCCCTCATATTAGTAGGTTGTGTTGTAGTTTAGGCCATGTTGGCAATGTGAGGATTGTTAATACTTTAGATGCCCTAGAAAAGACTCCTTGCACCTTTTGTGCCTTACTTTTGCCCTCTCATATCAACAATGCTTGAGTAGTCAAGGTGTTCTACAAGTCAATTTGTGCCATTATGAGTTGAAAACAATTTGAAAAGTGTCGAACAACAAATTTCAGACTTTGATTTTGAGTTCTTGATTGACATTAGAAAGGAAGCCTCAATGTCAAAAGTAGTCCAATTAGGCTAATTTTGCGACAGTGCAAGTCAACCCAACTTACTACGCCACTACACCATGAAGACAAAATGTGCTCAACCTGCTTAGTAGTGTACTATTTTTCTAGTCGGTATATACTTGCAACTTTCATTGACCTCCAGGCCTTGCTAACATCCTTCTCCAGCAAGGATTTCCAAGGCCGACTTGTTCTTTGGTACCTTCCATGTGTTTTCCCCAAGAGGTTGCATTAGATCTAACCTAGATAACTGTGGCCGCTTGGATACAAAGATTCTCTCAAATAATGATCGTCAAAAACACTGAGTCAACAGAGTCAGCTATCACATTCACCGCTCACTCAACATACTCAGATAATAAAGTGTTATCATTAGAGAAGGAGAACTACACACATGGAACATTATGTAGTTTTCCATTGGTTGGCATCTGAGTGATTGAACGGTTACGACCGGCATAGATATTGTTTGTTAGTTACTCGGTTTCTTACAGCCTCAGAGGATGTTTACACCATCTGTGATCTCATCCCTTATGAAAGGTTGTACTCAAGCTACTTTGGTAGAGGACTGCTTTTTGAACTTTGTGAATGAACATGGAACCATTGTAACGAGTAGCTTTTAGAAGCTTGCGGTCTAGTGCAAAGTTCACATGGTCCATGCTATATTCACTAGGGGAATAGAGATTGTGGGTAATTAGTTTATGCTCCATGGTACTCTCCGGATCCCGAGAATGAAGTATTGTGCTGTCTTGGATTCCTCCCAAAGTAACAATGCTTCATGGAAGCCAACGAAGGAAATTCTTTAGACAAAACTTACTATGAAGAGCAAGTATCAGAAAGTGTCTTGACCTAATTAGCCTCTCTGATACTCCAAAATTAAGTAGCCTAATGCTATCACTGATGTTGGAAAATGGATGACATGCTTCTCTTCCCTTAAAAGTCTTTCGCACCAAATCTCAGGGCGCGATACACGTAAGGGGGGAGGGCTATAACACCCCAGGTGTTTGTCACTAGTTAAGCAATGGGTTTGAGCTCAAACATAACATGTTAAGTGGTGATGAAGGTGAAAGATCAAATCTACAAGAGTTAGCTCCAACTTAAACTTGGACAACACACCCTTACTTACATGTGGACCCTTGTTAAGATTATGCAAGAGTAATGTTAAGCATGCTTATTTCATGTACATTACATCAACATGCATCCGTCTTGACCAGTGGAAAAGTTTCATGAAGTTTGGAATCAAGAAGTCACATGAAATGATAAGTTATAATCTTTCTTGGATTGCTTTATTAAGTAAATGGGAATATGAGATGTCCACCAAACCTTGATACCTTGCCCAAATAACTCTAATTGAACTCTACAACAAAAGTCATGAAGGGTTCATGTTGAGCAAAAGTAAAGAAAATGCCTCAATCGGTCTAAAACTCTAATTTAAGCTTTACCGTGATGCTACTTTGACTTGGTTGGAATTGTGGCTTAGAATATTTGCATGGCAGTGGAACCTAAAAAAAAGTTGTAGTCCATGTTATGTATAACAAACTTTATTTTTGGATCAAGGCTTGATTCGAGTTCTAAGTGTCTCGAATAGGGCTTTCAAAAATCAACTCAGTGCTGTTTTGAAGCTCCAAAAATCGACCAAGTGTTGGAACTAAAGTTTTCAGTTTTTAGTTTTCGTGTAGTCATTTTTGGGGAATTTTAGTTTGCAAACCATTTCGAATTTGGCCACACTACTTTAATAAAAGTTGTTGTACTCATGTAGCTCTACAACACGGTGCAATTGATTTAGTTTTTCATCACTCAGTTTATGAGTTAAAAAAGGGATAAAAACACAGTTTCAGTCAGCTTGAAACTGAAACTCCCGATTCAGTTTTGGGTACCATCCTTTGGAGCTCCATGCCTTCCAATCTAGGCCGAGTTAGCTCTGGATCCTTTAAGAAATATTGTTCACCTCGCAAAGATCTACAACTTTGCCTCTTGCGTCGTGATCAAATGTAAGCTGGATCGGGACATAGAGGTTGGGAAAGTTGGCAGTTTCAGTCAATTTCATGGCTGTTTTGAACTGGCTAAAACATGTCGGCCGTCCATGTGCAGGAGCCGAGAGCAACGTGGCTGGCCTTGCTTGTCGCATGTGCACCACCTGACCTCGCTCTCCTCGTCTTGGACAGCAGAGCGCCCACCCTCCTCCCTCCTGCTCGTTCACTTCTCCCTCGCTCTCGCCCTTTCTCCCGCAGCTCTCGGCCCTAGGGGCACGGGTGCGACCACGGCTGCTGTGGTAAAGCTGCTGTCCCATCCACCCTCACTGCTAGGCGCCTCCAACTAGCTGAGCACCCAACCCAGCCCCACGCCCCTCCAACGCCTCCTCGTACCGTCCCCTAGCCAGCGAAGCCCTGGAAAACATCGCCGTCGAGGCCATGCCCGTCAGCCGCCGCTTGCTGCCACTGCCGAGCGGCTGCTGGCTGCAGCCAGCCAAGGCAAAAGCCAAGTGCATCCATGGCTGGCCATGGCCAGAGTCGGCCGTCCCCTTCCTCGTCACTGTCGGCTGCCAGCTACCCGGAGCCCTGCCTCCCTGGCGTCCTCCTTCGTCCTCTGCTGCGTCCTGCGTCGAGAGAAAGAAGAAGAGGGGGTGAATCATAAATAGAAGCTTTTTCATGTGTTCATTTTGCATAAATGCTAGATAGATATATTTACATATATGGGCTTAGTTGGTTTCTGAGATCTCCAGGGTTCCTTATGCAAAAGTATTTTCCTTTTTCGGTTTAATCTTTTCTTTTGTAGATTTCTATGCTGAACTTTGGAAAATTGTAGTAATTAGTAGAAAAATCATAAAATAGTAAATGATGACTTTTTGGAATTCGTGTGAAATTATCTATGCAGTAGATCTATAATATGAAATGTTCTAGTTTAAAGTTTTTGCTGTAAAAATCAATTTATGCAGATAGGTTTTTAATACTAGTTATGTCTTGTCTTTTTCATAGCTGCAGTTATTTTTGCTCAAATAAATGTGAAATTTTTTTGGTAGTCTAATGATGATATGTATATGCTGTGGTAAAACTTTCTAGAGCTTAGGCTTGCTATTTTAAGAGATATAAAAATAACAAATGCCCTATGTTGCTTTGCTCCTATTATGAATAGGCCTGCATGTTTGTATTACTTGGATCAGTTAAGTTATGAATAATGCCTTTATGACAATAAATGAGTTGTAGTAATTTTATTAAGATTTTCAAAAAGCTAAAAAGCATAATTTTTGGTTAAGTAGATCTTTATTTATAGTTGCTTAAATTTTTGTGGCTGTTTGTGTCCAAATCCACACAGGGTTGCCTTGTTGGTACTGTGGGGCCTATTAATAGTAGAATTAGCTCTAAGTGTTTATAAAAAAGTTGTTTAGAATTTTCTAAGATTTCTAAAAAGTCTAGAATCACATTTATTGAACATGTAGAACTCTAGTTATAGCTGTTTAAAGTTGCATATCAGACTCTGTCAATGTTTTGGACAGAGATGTATCTATTGGATTAAGTGACCTTGTTAACTGTAGAATTATCTTAAGATAAGAATAAGAAAGTTGTAGGTAACTTCATAAGCTTTTCAACAAATTATGATTCATGTTTGTTGAAGGTCAAGAACTCCAGTTATGCTTCTCTGAAGTTCCTATCAGTTTTCTGTCTATAATTGTACCACTGTTGTTTGGGCTGCATGTTCTGTTTTGCTTGCGCAATTATTTTCGTGGTGTAGATGATGTTTGCTGTGGTTGTAGTGAATACCAAAGTTGTAGCTAATTTCATAATATTGCTTGTGTTCAAATTTTATGGCCATAGGCCTGATAGTTTAGGAGTTATGAATTTGACAATTGATCTATCATGTTTGGTCTATGCTCTGTGCAGATTTAAATTATTTCATTGTTTGACCTAGTTAAGTATGAAATCATGTCCTAGTGATAATATAAGAGTTATAGTGCTTTCCTTAGGCTTTCCAAATTATCCTAGATCACCCCTTTTGGTGTTGTAGAGCTCCAGTTATAGGTTTGTGAAGTTGCATGGCAGAATCTGTCCAAGTCTGGACAGAGGTGCTCAATTGTGCTTGATTGACCTTTTTAATTGTGGAATCACCTTATGATGATAATAAACATGTTTTAGATAATTTAATAATATTTCTAGAAAGTTAAGGTTCATGCTTGTTTGATGTCTGTAACTCCAGTTATGCATTTTTGAAATTACTACTACTTTTATGTCCTAGTTCTGTGCAGATCTGAAACATTGGCATGTTTGACCTGGTTAGATTTAGAATAAGCTTTTGGTGATAATAAAAATGTTGTAGGCAATTTCATTAGCTTTCCATAAAGTCTAGGGTCACCCTGGTTGGAGTGCCAGACAGGCTTTTGTCTTTGGGCAGATTGTTTGTCCAATGCGCTCTGTGCCGACCCCTCTTGGCTTGCGCTTGTGAGATTCGTTCAAAGATGGTGCTGGCGATCGCTTCGCTCTAAAATATTGGCGAGGGTGAAGTCAAAGATGCTATTGACAGCTCCTCGACCTAGAAGTGTTGGCAAAAATGTCGAAGTTGCCGATGGGGACCTCTTCCTAAAATGCTGATGACGCCGAAGTTATTGTCCGGATTGATGAATTGTTGGGTTTCCTGAAATGCTAATGATGCCGTAAATACTGACGGCAAGGAAGGGGTGCTGAAATGGCGTATCACCCCCAATGGTAGCCCTCAGCGCCCCTGTTTTTCCCAAGCAACGAAAGAGGCGCCGTTACTTCTTAGCATTTTGCACCCCCTAGCGTCGTCCCCCTTTTTGGTGAGGGGATGGTCGAAATAAACACATGAGAAGGCTTCGCTATCAGCCCCTGACATGACTTAGAAAAAAGAGGCGCCTTCCCCTCAACCTTTTCGGCGAGGGGATGGCCAAAATAAACGCTAGAAAGTCTTCTCTACCAACCCCTCAACATGACTTAGAGAAAAGAGACGCCTTCCCCTCAGCCATTTCGGCGAGGGGATGGCCAAAATAAACGCTCGAGAAGGCTTCTCTACCAGCCCCTCAGCATGACTTATCGAAAAACAACACCATCCCCCAACCTTTTCGGCGAGGGATGATGAAACGTGCGCGATAGGGCTTCTTTGTCAGCCCCTCGGCGCGACTTGGTGAAAAATGGCGCCATCCCCCAACCTTTTCGGCGAGGGATGGCAAAACATGTGCAATAGGGCTTCGTTGTCAACCCCTTGGCGTGACTTAGCAAAAAATGGCACCGTCCTCCAACCTTTTCGCTGAGGGATGGCGAAACACACTCTATAGGGCTTCGTTGCTAGCCCTTCAGCGTGACTTAGTGAAAAATGGCGCCGTCCCCCAACCTTTTCGGCGAGGGATGGCGAAACATGCGTGACAAGGCTTCATTGCCAGCCCTTTGGCGTGACTTAGTGAAAAACGGCACCGTCCCCCAACCTTTTCGGTGAGGGATGGCGAAACATGCTTGATAGGGCTTCGTTGCCAATCCTTCGCGCGTGACTTAGTGAAAAACGATGTCGTCCCCCAACCTTTTCGGCGAGGGATGACGAAACGTGCGTGATAGGGCTTCATTGCTAATCCCTTGGTGCGACTTAGTGAAAAACGGCGCCATCCCCCAACCTTTTTGGCAAGGGATGGCAAAACGCGCTCCTCAGCATTTTTTGGCGGTGCAAGGTCATTGGGCTCATTTCATATCATTTTGCTTCGTTTGCGGGTATCTTTGACAACACGAAAACATTGAGTTTTATCATATCTCTGTGTATGAAGAGATCAAGAAGGATGCGTGCGGCGATTTACGACTGTGGACATTTTGATCACATCAAGTATGTTTCTACCGATATTGGGGGCCTTATGATGCTAAGGTTCCCCTTACCGCTCATGCAAACTGCTTATATGATGAATGGCTATCATGATGCAGATGGATATAAAATGGATGTGAAGGCATTTTGTTTTAGTTTCACCCTTGCTTTAACTTTGGTGGTCGAAATTTTGAACCCTTAGGGTTTTTGTTTCATTTACCTTCGACCTCGTGTATTTTGTTGGGTCAGAGCCTTTAGCCCATAGGCTTTTCATTTTGCTTCACCCTCGCTTATTTTTGGAGGGTTGAAGTATTTTTAGCCCTTGGGCTTCTCTCTTCTTCATCCTCGCATATTTTTGGAAGATAGAAGTATTTTAGCCCTTATGCTTTTGAGGTTGAGCTAGCAAGTTTGAGAAATTTAGCGAAAATCCGGTAGCCCAACCTTTTAACTCAACGGGTCCTATCGATATCCAGGCCTTGTTGAAGTCAAGGCTTGTTTCAATATTCGGGTCTAATACTGCTTGGCTTGGAAAATATTTAAATAAAGTTTAATGAGGTACAAAGGATTGCCTCGTTAACGCCCTTTCGCAAAGGCTTCCTACAGTAAAAACCCACAAATGCATGCTAGCGAGAGATGAGTGTTATCAGTGAAATAATAAGAACCTGCCAATTTGAGAGTTTTTGATATGCTTCGCCCTGACGTATTTTTGGAGGGTCAAAGTCTTGAGCCCTTAGGCTTTTCGATATGCTTCGCCCTCTCGCTTTTTCGGAAGGTCGAAGTCTTTAGCCCTTAGGCTTTTCGATATGCTTCGCCCTCTCGCTTTTTCGGAAGGTCGAAGTCTTTAGCCCTTAGGCTTTTCGATATGCTTCACCCTCTCGTTTTTTCGGAGGGTCGAAGTCCTTAGCCCTTAGGCTTTCTGATATGCTTCGCCCTCTCGCTTTTTCGGAGGGTCGAAGTCCTTAGCCCTTAGGCTTTTCGATATGTTTCGCCCTCTCGTCTTTTTGGAGGGTCAAAGTCCTTTAATTGGAAAAGTACAACTTACAAATATGAGGAATAAATAATTGTGAGACTTCTGCAAAAAGTTGGGATCTGCAAGCAAAATTAACAAATAAATAAACAAGTTTGATCTAGGCCTTAGCAGCACAATTTTTTCCCGGGGCTGCTCATTTCGCTAGGAAAAAACCATTTCTAGAGTGCTTTATTCTGAAGATCACCCCAGCTGATGAATTCGGGTGCAGGCTTTAGGTGGAATGTGAAGGTGTGAAACACTATGATGCTCTGCTGTAGCTGAAACCAATAAAGTTTCTCCACCTCCGAGTATTGAGCGCCTGTCTAGACTTGATGAATAAATGCACCTTGATGCAATGCGAAGTTGTGATGCCCAAGACAGTAGAGAAAACCAGCCTTTGCGCTCAGTGTCCAAGAAATCCCAATCGTAAATTCCTATCTTTTGAGTGGGAGATGGAAAATCATGAATTATCATTCAAAGGCCAATGATACAGATCTGATGATCAAGAATTTTCTTGCTCAATAGTGACTGCGAAGGCCATCTTTGTACTCTTGGCTTCAATAGAATATCTGCATGTATAACAGATGTGTAACAGAAGTATGTATGTACTGGAAATCATCCCATACCAGAACATCAAAGCTATGTCTATGCAGAACATCATATGCTTAAGCAAATTGACGCAATTGTTGGGTCATATAAGCACAGATGGATGGTATCCTGCAGGCTACCTGAAACTGCACTGTGGAGTTACGGAACGGAACTGAATAAATCGAACAGCAGCACGCAAAAGGTTAAGCTGAGATAAACAGATGAACTTGTATTTTAATCGTGAAGGGAAATTGCAGCTACCTTGCTTCTAACATGTGTCCTCTAATCAATTGAACAAAACAGCATACAAGAATTAGTTAAGGCATGCTAATTAAACTTGCATGGACTAAATCATACCTCAACCGATGTACTGACCAAGAGCTGATTGGTCACTCTTCCTCGAAACAAACAATCAACCAAACAGGTTCTGGATTGACATAGGATAGATTTGAAAAGAAACGTTACAATAAATGCTTAAAGGATACGTCCGACTCCAAACTGAAACCATGGAAGATAATGCAGTCTCATTGTTAGCCACTGACCTGCTGCTGTCTGCTGAGCACAAGTTTCTGGGTGCAATGTGAAGGAGTGATGTTTAAGGTAGCAGAAGGCCAGCCTTAGCGTGGTTTGCCATCCCCAATAGAGATTTGAAAATCAACTTTATATTGTCAGCTTCATAATATCTAAGGTCAGTGCTGGTCAATCATTCTCGACAGAATATCAGCAATGTGACTAATAAGCTTCTCACGGGCGCGGGAGTGGCACGTGGCCCTGCGGCAGCCGACGAACGCGAGGCACGCGGCCGAAGCAGGAGGCCAGCGCTACTGGCATATGCATTCGTGGCTGGCGGGCCCCGACTAGGCCGCCGTCTCCCGCGCTCCGCTGCTCCTGTGCCCGGATGGCCGTCGGCGCTCGAGTTGCTGTGGCGGCGTCGAGGACGAAAGCGATGGAGACGGGTCCGAGGCTCACGGGTCCGCAGCTGGCGCTCGGCGTAGAGCGTCGAGGAGAGGTCGCCGTCTCGGCGAAGGATGGTCTTTTTTTTTTTTTTTTGCAACAGGCGAAGGATGGTCGGGGTGGGAGGGATAGCTGCCACGGTCGAAAACGGCGGCGTCGATGCTGACGACGAGCGGCCGAAGATGGAGACGGGTTGCGCTGTGCCTCCAGGCTCCAATGTGTCCTCGTGAACGATGGATGCCTGATGGCGGCGGTGTTCCAGGAGGCGACGGCGGCTGCTGGAACGTGGGAAAAGAGATGAGAGAACCTTCTCTGAAATACATTTAAACCAAAAGGCTGACGGAAAAGCGGCGAAGTGGCTCACAACCTTTTGCGAATGGAAAACGAGTTTTAAAGTGGTTAAACTTATCTGCCTACTTCCGAGGTGTCCGAAACTTGTTGCTTCCGACAGTACTGTAGCTACTAGCTATCGTGTCCGAGTGGGTCGAAAAGGCGGTGCCAGGAACTCGTTGCGTCTCTTACGCGCCGGCACATCTGCGGCCCTGTGCTGCTTGGCGAAATGTTAAAGTTCCGTCTGGCGCTTTCAGAGGCAAGTATGAAATGTCCTGATATGGTTAGAAAACTGTTGGGGCCAGGGCCGAACTCTTGATGTCCACGTCGGCAAAGGTAACACGAGCTGTCATCTCTCGGTTAGGCGAAAGGGTGTTTCCTACCTTACGTTATCATGGAAAGTTAACCAACATCTCAGGTCGTCATTTCGCTTGGGCAAAATGGTGGTCTTGTCTGTGCTATTATTTGGGGAGGGGGGATCCAATGCCTCGCGTCGTCATTTCGCTTGGGCGAAATGTCGGCCTTGTTTGGCTGGCTGGTGGCTGTCTGCCTGGCTGACCAGCCCACTTATGAAATCACTGTTCATGTAAACAGTATTTTCAATCAGAACAGTATTTTTCTTCCACAACAATTAGTCGGAACAGTATTTTGGCTTATTTTTCAGTCCTGCCGAACAGACCCGTCACCTTTGCATATGCTGCCGCTGAGGGGAGACCCGTATTTTCTTTTGGTCAGGACGTAACTGAAAAGGGCTTGTACTTTCAGCCTGTTCGTTTCGTCGTAAACGATCGTGGATTATTTACTACTGGCTGGTTTGGTGTGAGAGAAAAATACTATTCTACCCTATAATCCACGATCGTATACGAGCAAGCGAACATGATATTTAGTTTTAGCTGTCCCGTTTGGCAGGGCTTCACTTCACTAGTGAAGCCATTTTTTTTGCTTCAGCTCCACAAACAGCTCCACCGGTGGAGCTGAAGCGGTTTTGGTAAACCGTTTGGCAAAATGGCTTCCCTGTGAGAGCATGTTTTTAGGGGCCTGGAGGAGGAGCCGGGAGAAGCCACTATTTTTGGCTCCTTCCCACCCCAAAGCTCTATGAGAGCACGTTTTTAGGAGCTTCATCGGTGGAGCCGTTTTATTTTACCCTGTTTGGCAGAAAACGGCTCCAAACGGCTCCTGAAGCCGCTGGAGAAGCCCTGCCAAACGGGACCTTATTTGCAGGTTCCGCCTCCGCAGGTTGCTGCCGACCTCCAACTCCTGCCTGGCGCCCACGCCCTCTTCTCTCTTCAGAGCTTTTGGGCCCAGCGGGACGAATACTCGTGGTAACACTGAAAGCCAGGCAAGTACGAAATGCTGAGGAAGTGATATGCATTTTTTATTTATTATTTTTTTTTCAAAAAAATTATTTGTTTTTATTTTTATTATTTTTATTATATTATTTTTTTAAGTTTTAAAAGTATTGGCAGCTTATCTCCATTAACCCCAAGGATTGGCCCGAGTAAGTATTAACAGAGGCCAAGGCAGCCAAGCTTGCGAATACAGCTACGCGCGTGTTCATGTAGAGGAATACGTGACTTCGGGCTTCGCTTGGGACTGAAGATGACGCACGTGGCGAAACCCAGTCTTCCGAGTATTGCTTTGTGCTTTGCCTTTCGCTGGATCTGCACCGTGTGCAGTGTCCGAATGCTCGTCTCCACCTTCGCACGGGTTAACAGGAGCCATAAATGAAAGCTATGATATTTCTGATGATTTTTTTTTTTACCTGTTCGAAATGCGAATGAAGAAAGAAGCATGCAAGCAAGTAACAAAATTAGTGCTTGGCTCACTGGCTATTCGCTTTCTTGCGAATATGTTTCATTAATTTTTTTATTGAAAAGGTAGGAGTTACTTATCTGGGTTATTGAGTCCTCGCATGCAGCTTGGAGGGTCCTGGATCCTTTCGCATGCAACGATGGGACTTTTGTACTAAAGAGTTTCGCATGCAGGCTAAGAAGCAGCTGGACCTTTCGCATGCTGACCATTTCGCTCAAGTTGCCGTCGCACCAATCAAAGCAGAAGGTCGCAGAAGGTCCAACTGGTGTAACCATTTCGCCATGGCGAAATGGCGGGACAACTATCTAACTCCTGGTGCGAAGGGGCGAGACCAAGACATGTTTTCGTTAGTCCCCAGTTTATGTGCGGCTCTGTTTTCAGGTGGTTCATAGGTTTTCGTCATGACGAAATGACACTACGCCGTGAAGGGCCTGCGGATTCTGAAGGAAGAAAGTAGCGCGGGAAATTATACTCAGAAACTGCTGAAAATTTCTTTCGAAGTAGCATCAGAGATAGGTGTCCAAGCTAGTTTTCCCAAAAGGAAAGACAGGTGGGACGGATGTGAATTCGAAAACCGAAATTACACGGAAGCTAAGATGGCCTGAGCGAAAAATGCTTCGAGATCGGCCGCTTACCAAACGGAAAGCAAAGTGTGTGCTTAAAAATTAATAATAATCGCTACGTAAAAAACGGTTTGTAGCAGCGGGATCATTTTTTTTAGAGGCGGCTGGTGATAGAGCTGTCCCTACAGTGACGTGCTCGGGAGCCCAGAGACCAACCACCCCTACAAATAGAACAGTAGAGGCGGCTGGTGATACGAGCCGCCCCTATAAATGGGTCTGATTTGTAAGGGCGGCTCACTCACCAGCCGCCCCCGATGTTGCTATTTGTAGGGGCGAATGGTGATTGAACCGCCCCTACAAATGCCGCGCGTATAAATACCTGCTATTTGTAGGGGCGGCTTAATCACCAGCCCCCCCTACAAATGACCCACATATAAAAAAACTGTAACACCTTCTTTCTCCCCGGGTCACTCACTTCAACCCGTGAAAGAAAGGTGGAGAGACCTTAGGCACCTCCCAAAAATTGCTCTACTAAGAGGGAAAGATTTTGGTCTCAAATCCTTTGGTGAAAAGGTTTTAGAAGGGAAAAAATGCTACTCCACACTTTTTTTTCAAGTTTTAATGGTTGGTTAGTGAGTAATTAGAGTTTTATTTTTCTCTCTCTTCTATGGTGCTTGAGCTACTTATGAAGCAAATTAGACTCAAGTTTTTCTCTCTCTTCTGTAGTTTCAATGATTTATTGCATCTCCTATCATGGGTGCTGTCACAACCAAACTCAGTTCCCGTCAACACATACCAAGCGAAGAAGGTCATAAATTCATTGACAATGGGGGTTGAAAAAATCCATGCATGCCCCAACCACTGTATACTTTTTCGTGGTGAAACGTTCAAGTCACTGGATAAATGTCCCCGGTGTGGGGCCAGCCGGTACAAGAACAATGACCTTTACGGTGGGGATGAAGTCTCCACGGGAAAAAAGAGGAATAAGAAGGGTACAAGAAAGATGGTACAAGAATCTCAACTCCCAGAGAACACTCCATTAGGCAACGATGCAAAGCAGAGAAGATTTCCTGCCTTGATAATATGGTACCTGCCATTGACCGACCGCTTGATACGTATCTTCCTAAACCCTAAAGAAGCCGCACTCATGACATGGTGGGATGATGAGCGCAAGGTGGATGATGATAAGATTGCACACCCGACTGATTGTAGTCAGTAGCAAAGGTTCGATGAGAAACACAAAAAATCAGCGATGATCCAAGGAATGTACGATTTGGCTTGAGCACCGATAGAATGAATCCCTTCAATGAGAGGATGAGCGACCACAACACTTGGCCAGTGATCTTGACCATGTACAACATCCCAACGTGGTTGTGTCAGAAGAGAAAGTACATTCTCCTCACTATTCTTATTTCTGGCCCTAAACAACCAGACATTGATATAGACGTGTTCCTCGAGCCTTTGATGCAAGAAATGGAGAGACTATGGAGGTATGGGGAGCCGATGTATGATGCGTTCCGAAAGGAGTACTTCATATATAGAGCAATAATATTTGTTACTACCAATGATTACCCTACGCTGTTTACTTTGTCTGGACAGATCAAAGAGAAGACGGGATGCTTGGTTTGCTTGGATGGTACTACATGGGTGTACCTGGATGCATCCAAGAAGATAGTTTACCTAAGAAACCGACATTTCTTAAAGACAAGTCACAAGTACCGCAGCAAATTGTTCTTTAGATTTTATGACAACACCCCGGAGATTAAACCCCCTCCGGAGAGACGTCATAACGGAGAACACGTGTACAGAATGGTGAAAAACATACGCGTCGTCTATGGAAAGAAGAATCCGGATAGGACGAACAGAGATAGAAGCACACCTCCTATCGAAGACGTAACTTTCAAAAAACAATCGATCTTCTTTCATTATCTGCCTTATTGGCCAGACTTGGAGGTCCCCCATGCCATTGATGCTATGCACATGCATAAGAATGTCTTTGAGAGTCTCATTGCTACCTTGATGGACACAGGCAAGTCAAAGGATGGTCTAAAAGCACGAAAAGACATGGTGCAGCTAAATGTGGTGCCACAGCTTGACCCGGTACCTAAGGCTAATGGAAAATACACTCTGTCTGCGGCATGCTTCAACCTAACACCAAATGACAAGAGAGCTACATGCACTTTCCTGAGGGGGTCAAAGTCCCGACTGGGTTTTTAGCAAATGTGAAGAAGCTAGTGTCGATGAAAGACTTGTCAATAACACATTACAAGGCTCACGATTGTTATGTGATGCTGACAGTGTTTCTACCTATTGCTATCAGGGCTATAAAGCCAGAGTTCTTGAAAATAGCCATCACCCGCATGTGCTACTTCTTTTCGAAGATCTCACAGAAGACGATTGGCAAGCAAGAGCTGAGTGACCTACATAAATTTGTGGTGGAGACACAAAACCAACTAGAGATGTGTTTACCTTCTGCTTTTTTTGATATAATGCCACATCTCATGATTCACATGGTTCATCAGATACAGGCGTTGGGCCCTTGCTACTTGAATGAAATGTGGTCCTACGAGCGGTTCATGTCGGTTCTAAGTCGATACGTGCATAATCAAGCATACCCAGAGGGCTCCATGATAGAGGGTTACAGTACTGAAGAAGTCGTCGAGTGCTGTCAAGAGTACCTAAAAGTACAGAAAGAGATTGGAAAACCTGAGTCTCATCACAAGGGTAAGCTGGCTAGGAAGGGCGCCAGTGGTAGAAAAGTGTTCATCAATCATGATTACAAAGAGGTGAGTCAGGCGCATTACAGTGTCTTGCAGAGTACACAACTGATGCAACCGTACATTGATGAACACTTGGCTATCATTATGGCGGAGAGAAATGGTCGTTCGGATGATTGGGTCATAAAACAGCATAAGCAACGACTAGCTACATGGTTGAAGGACCAAAACATACCGCCTGTAGAAACCATAGACTCTATTACCATTAGTAGGTTGGCGGAGGGGCCATCGAGACAAGTGACATCTTGGAATGCTTATGACATCAATGGGTATACGTACTATACCCACGCAAAGGATAGTAAATATGTGAACCAAAACAGCGGCGTTCGAATAGAGGCTCTCGATGGATTAGGGTGAAAGATCCAATACTTTGACATCATTGAAGAGATATGGGAACTTAACTATGGAAGGGATATAATGGTGGCCCTGTTTCGATGCTGCTGGATCAAACAACACCAATTGAACGAGATCAGATTGAGAGTCCTGGACCTCGAGAATCTAGGCTAACAAGATGACCCTTGGGTGCTCGCTTCATGTGTCGCACAAGTTTTTTATGTCTGACCCACAAAGTAACCTCCCCATGAAGAAGAAGACAACACATGGTTGTCTCCAGAAAACAGCACATTATCGGAGTTGATGGCGTGGACGATGTTGAAGCTTACAATAACTACGATGAGATGCCGCTATTCACAGACTTTTCTAGGAAGATCAATGTTGGGGAAAAAACCTATCCAAAGATATATTCCCATGGGAACGAAAATGTGTCAAGGGAAAAGTCGTTACAGCAGGCTAGCTAGTTGTTGAACGTGGAGTGTTTGTGTAAGTGTGTGTTTGTAAGACTTCATTTATGCATGCGTGTGAGCCTATATATTTATGTATATGTGTAAGACTATATATTTATGTATATGTGTGAGACTATATTTATACATGTGTGTGAGACTACCCTTTGCAACATCCAGATGAATCTATTTCAATATACACTCTATTACTACTAAAACTTTATGAAATCACTTAACACTTTATGAAATGAAGAAATGGCCAAAATAAAAGTAGGAGATCTTGATGAGTTATACAACTTTTATATTCATCACCTTTACAGTTGAAATCATTAAGTGGTTGAAAATCAGGTTTGAAGCTGTCATTTTCTGAAATTCAAAATTTAAATTGTTCAAATTTTGTCAAATAAAAAGATGACCAAAATAAAAGTTGTAGATAGTGATGTTTTCAATAATTTTTATATTCATCACCTTTATAGCTGAAATCATTTAGTGGTTGAAAATTAGGTTTGAAACTGTCATTTTCTAAAATTCAAAATTTGAACTATTCAAATTTTATCAAATAAAATGATGACCAAAAATAAAAGTTATAGATAGTGATGTGTTCAACAACTTTTATATTCATTACCTTTACAGCTGAAATCGTTTATTGGTTGAAAATCAAGTTTGAAGTTGTCATTTTCTGAAATTCAAAATTTAAATTGTTCAAAATTAGTGACAAAGATAGATTACTAGACTAAAATGATAGAGCATGATTTTAGAAAATTTTAGAAAAAAAACTATCACATTTGGAGTTAGTATAAGGGAGAAAAACTAGTTACAAGTTTTAGCCACAGATTAAAAAGAGAAATCATACTTGTTCATCATTGATCATCATGAACAGTTGTGATTTTTCTTTTTAATCTCCTGGTAAATTTTGTAACTAGTCTTTCTCCCTCATACTAATTCTAAATGTGATGATTTTTTCCTAAAATTTTCTAAAATCATGCCCTATCAAGTTACTATGTTGATTTGGTCATTCTTTTTATTTGATAAAGTTTGAGCAATTCAAATTTTCAAATTTAAAAAATAATAAGTTATAACGAGATTTTCAACCATTAAATAATTTTAGCTGAAAAATAATGAATACTAAAGTTGTATAACTCATCAAGATCTACAACTTTTATGTTGGTCATTTCTTCATCTGATAAATTGGTAGTAAACATTGTTCAAAAATTAACATGTCTCTCGTTTAGTTCATGAAACTATGAGTCATATGTGAATTTGTGAACAATGTTTACTAATACTTTGGCACATGAAGAAGTGACAAAAATAAAAGTTATAGATAGTGATGAGTTCAACAACTTTTATGTTCACAACTTTTATTGTTGAAATCATTTAAGGTTTCAAAATCTTGTTTGAAGTTGCCATTTATTGAAATTTAAAATTTCAACTGTTCAAATTTGGTCAAATAAAAAGATGATCAAAATAAAAGTTGTATATATTGATGAGTTCTACAACTTTGGTATTCATGAGTTTTTCGGTTGAAATCATTTACTCTTTCAAAATATTGTTTTAAGTTGAAATTGTTTGAATTTCAAATTTTGAATCGTTTAAACAAAGTCACATGACAAGATGACCAAAATAAAATTTGTACATATTGATAAGTTATACAACTTTTATGTTTACAACATTTTCATTTTAGGTCATTTAATGTCCTAAAATTATATGTTTACAATATTTTATGTTTACAAGTTTTAAAATTCAAATTTTTAATTTTTGTTTTTTATATTGTTTTGACTACAATTGTTTTTATATATATTTGTGAATATATAGAATAATACAAAATATTATATATATTTACTTTGTGTTTTTATGATATAAAAAATACAGAATTAATAATTTAATAAAATAGAAAATATTTGTAGGGGCGGCTAGATCAGGAACCGCCCCTACAAATGCATTTGTAGGGGTGGCTGGATCAGGAACTGGCCCTACAAATCATCCTGGGTATATAACCACGGGCGCTCGGGTGAACAAGTATTGGGCGCTCTCTTCTTCCTCCCGACGCCGTCAGGCTGCCCAACTGTTTCCCCAACGCCCTTGCTGCTCTTGCTAGGGTTTTAGAGCCTGAGCGCCTCGCTCCACGCCGCCAGCCCCACTGCCCTCCCCCACCTAGACTCAATCTCACTCTCCACCGTCGAGGTCCCAGCCGGCAGATCGACGGCGGCTCCCTTGCCCCAACCCCGGTGGCCCCACAACCCCAGCCCCGGCGCCCCCGCTGCTCCCAGCTCGACCGCTCCATCGCCATTGGAGACCACTCCACGCCTGCATCAGCACCTCGCCACGTCGAACACCGCCGGAGACCCCGTCGCGCCATGACTGCCCCCTCCCTTACCGAACCGCTGCCACAAGAGCGCGAGGAGATCTCCTAGGCTCACCTCCAACAGGTAGGAATGATTCCGGTCCCGGTCTATGGGTTATTCCTCTTTGCGATTGGATTCGGGAAAGGCCAGCTCTCCACCGCCGCTAACGCAAGAGAGTCCGCAAGAGAGTCGGTGAGGTTGAGACGGCGGCGCATCTTGGCAGCAAGGAGCTTCAGATTCACTGCTACCATAAGCTCTTAGGTAAGGAGAGGAACCAAGTTCCTTAGCCCTAGCTTCGACTGTTCCTCTTTGGTTTCATCATTATCTTGATACGGCTACCGTGGCTGCTACTGTCACGAGCATTGTATAGTGAAACCTGCTTTTTTGTTGAGTAATTCTGGCGTAGTAATGGAAAACATTACCTTAGCTTCGTGGGTTCTAGTTCAGATTCATTTTTTATGATTAGGAACTCTTTCATAGTAACAGTTGGTTCCTTTTTGTGTGATTGCACTCTCTCGATTGGTGAAGTTAGTTTGTCCTCTTTAGGTATATATACAACATGTGCCAATTTCTTTTTGCTTTCTATGGCCCTTCGTTATCAGTTGTCACCTACCGTTCCTGAGCCTACTTTTGCTGCTACTAGAAGAATAAGAATAAAAAAGCTTCATCTCTATTTGTTTCTGCTGTACATTGTGTAGCTTATTTTCTGCTATGCATTCTATAGCTTAGAGTTGTCTCTTAACATCTTAAGATTACATTGTTGTAAAACAGTCACCACACTAGAAGTTGACACCTTCTATGTTAACTACATCTCCACATTGTAGTTTGAGATTCCAGCTGTTGTTGACTATGCCATGTTCATTATTTTATTTACTTTTGGATCTTACAATAGCCTAGACTTGTACAACAAAATAGTTTATTTGTCAAGAACTTGAATGTTGGTTATTTTTCCCACCTAATTGGGCTTTATAGTTGTGTCGATCCAATTAGATTTGTGCAGCATTTTCCATGTCGTTTACAGTGTCTGTTTAAAAGATAAAGTATATGTTGGCACCCTGTATATTTAGTTTGCCTGGACCATTGTGGATTTCATATTGTCCATCTCACCGATTCAGAAATGTAGTTAAATGCTTGAAGAAGTTAGGAATTTTTTTAATTATGATGAATTAATGGTTAGTAGTTTCTTGTATAGGGCAATGCTTATCAGTCCTACATTAGTCCTTCCAAAAGCAGCTTAAAATTCTTCCTGTGCTTAAAAGTCTTTGAAGGCTTCATCCATGCTATCTCATTTATATAGGAATAGGATATATTGCAAAGTTGACCTGTAGTTCTTGATCTTTTAGTTGGCTGAAATGATATGGCTCCTTATAAATTGATGTGGGATTATCACATGTCAAAGACAAAGTTGTTCTTAATCTTCTAAGTTTGCTTGGTGGAAATGCTGCTCTAGTTTGCTAAAGATATATTTCAATAGAACAAATATTACATATCTGACTAGCTGAATTGAAACCTTCTTAACTGTAGAGTTCTCAATTCATGTACTTAATCCACTGTACTTGCTTCCAAGCTTTGTTTGCTGCTTTGTGCCTTTTCTTACCATGCGTCTACTGCAGAGCTCCTGAGTAGACGATAAATTGGGGCTTGATGATGTAGGTGTTATTTTCATTTTTGCATCTCTGCTGCTAGACGTTTAATAATTTGCTGCTTAATTAGTACTAGGTACTTATTTAGTTTAGTTACAAATTCTAGTTTCATGTCTTCAATGTGGTTATCAGTTTCATATCCGATTTTTTGGGCATAGAATTGGGCTTTCATGCTATTAGGTTCAATATAATAGAATTTGGCATATAATTGGGGTTGGTTATGTCTTAGTGTGCTGGTCATTCTTGTTTCTTCCTTTTAATTTGCGGTGTCATATCTCTAAAATTTGTAAGATTAGTCCCTGGTATCAAGTTCTCTCTAAAATTTGTCAGCTTGGTCCCTGGTATCCAGTTCTATTCGGTTTTTCTCTGAAATTGTACTGTCCTCCTTTAGGTGGGCTTGCCCTCTGCTTTAGCTTGTACTAAAAACTTGTAACAGATGTGATTCCTTAAGTTTAAATATCTGTACTCGAGAAAATAATAGGCATGTGAAACTATAACATTTTGATTTCATATACGCCATGTCAGTCCTAAATAATTTTAATTTGGTTCAACATCTTATGGCTTGATTTTTGTGGCCAATCTGGTAATCAAAATCGAAACCCAGATTCCTTTTTTTTGTTTGAACCACATAGCAGTGTATGTGTATATGATCATATGTGAACAATCTATGTGGTATGAGTTGCCCATTGCCCCTCTCGGTTTTCGGTTCATATTTTTATTTGCGGAATCTGCTAGTACTTAGGTACATGGGTGTGATTGCACTTGCGTGGGTGGATTAAATGCTCGACGATAGAAAGTGGTATGAGTTGCCCATTGCCCCTCTCAGTTTTCGGTTCATATTTTTATTTGTGGAATCTGCTAGTACTTAGGTACATGGGTGTGATTGCACTTGCGTGGGTGGATTAGATGCTCGACGATAAAAAGTGGTGTAGTGAGACAAACAAGACAGTCTAGGGTTATTAGTGTGTTGATTACTTTCAGCATTGTATTATTATTTGGCTAGAAATTTTCTCTACTGTTTAACAACATTACCTGTAGTTCTGTTCTTTAATCTTATGAGCTATAACCTGTGTTACCTCTATTCTTACTGTTCTGGACATCAGTAATTTGATCTTGGTTATATTGCTGTTTTTCTAGGCATTTAATATTTGTTCTAAAACCCTGAAATTGGTAAGATTTGACTGTCACATTAGTCTAGGATCAGTGATCACCAACAAGCATTGGAAGGCTGCCTAAAGTAGTTACTCACTTATTTGAGAGCAAATATATATAAACAACCATGTTTATGCACTTAATAAGCATTCTTCATCTATATACTTGCCATGATAAATGTTGAAATGATCTTGAGTAGCTATATTTCTTTTATACAAGCTGTGGAAATGATCTTGCTCCTTTTTTATCACATTTATTATGGCTTTTGTTTGGATGAAATGCTTGTTATATTCGGAAATAGAATATTTAATTTATTTAAATATGGTGGAAGCATGTCACTTATATCTCAAAATTAACAACAATCCAAAAAACCCATCCCTGCAATGGCCTCTAGTTCTGATGTCATTAAGGCTAAAGCATTCCTATCCTCTATGTTTGGGAAGCAGCTGCTGCTTTTTTTACACCTTTTCCTCTCTATGTTTGTTAAGCAGCTGTTGCTTTTTTTGCCAAATCTCCCCTCTCCTCTCCTCTCCTCTCCTTTGTTTTGCCGATGATGAAATTATCTAAGTCCATACATTATATGAAATATGAGCTGATGATCAAGAACTTGTGAGGAACATGGCATCATTAGCAGCCGCCCCCTACATTACCTTCTCCTCTCTTCTCTATTATGATACCTTGATGCTCCAAGTTTATGATCAAATAATGATTGACATGTTTCTGAGGCCTCTACTACTGCTACTACTTATTTTTTTATATATTGTTGTTTTATAGGACTACTTTGGTTTATAGACCTTTTTGATTTCTTATACCTTCTCACGTACCTAAAGCACACTTTCTTGCATCTATTAGAACAAAGCGCGAAATAATATCGCGGACACCAGATAGTGCAGCCCGATGCCCCGAGCATGATGAGCTACCAACCTTTGAGGAGCAAGCACTAGAGGACCAGCTTACTCAAGAGCAGTTCAATAACGAGTTAGAAAAAAGATCTAGAAGTTATGCTTACTCAGGAGCAGTGTGACGAGGAGAAAGGGGGAGCAGAAGGAAGAGCAGGAGAGGCTGCTGAAGGCGAAGAAGAAGAGGATGATGATGATGATGACTCAGAAGAGGGATATGTAAGTCCCAAGGATCATTTCCCATGTGAAGCCAAAAGGAGGCCAACGGATGAAGATTTGGATAAGGATTTTGACCCGAACGAGGAGGTAGGGATAAAGCCTTAGCTTGTAAATTTTGCTAAAGCTTTGGCTGTGTTACCTCTGCTAACACTTTGACCTATTGTATATATAGGTCCCTCTTGAAACTCAGAAAAGATGACGTCGACGTCCGCGACAACTCGCTGGACAAGACGGAGTAGAGGAAAGGAGAGCAGAGGCAACAGCCACAAAGACGGACATTGAGGCCTCTGCTCCACAACCTCAAGACACAACCACAACTACCAAGCCTAAGAGAAAATGAGAGGATAAAAAAGCAAATCAATATCTAGATAAGGCATGTTATGTGATAACGGAGGTCGGGCCAGCAGGGGAGATTCTTGAGCCGAAGGAATTAAGAGGATGATTCCGTAATGCGATCAGAGCTCTAGTTAGAGATAAATTGAACCCAGCAATCCCTAACTGGAAAGAGGTACCAAAGAAGAAAAAGGATGAACTATGGGATAGGCAGCTGAAGCTCAATTTTAGATTTCCGAAGGGTAAGTACGAATTGGTAAAAAATGCTTTCAGGATGATGGGAGAGTCATTTCGACGTTAGAGGTTGGAGCTCAATAAGAAGTATATCCAAAAGGGGTTAACTCCCTTCAACGAGTTCGGCAACATAACTCTTAGTCAATGAGATGAGATCGTGGCTCAGAAGACTTCACTAGAGGCATTGGAGCTTAGTGCCTGTAACACCGAGCTGGCGAAGAGGAACAAACACCACCATCATCTAGGCCCCGGTGGCTACTATGCCAAGGAAGAGCAGTTTAGGAAGATGGACGAAGAGGCCACAGCCGCTGAGAATATCGATATGACGAATTTGAAGGTACGCTCAATGAATTGGATATATGCGAGGAGTATAGAATCATACGGCAGTAATCTTAAGTTTGATAAGCCAGAGACCCAAGAGGCAGTATCAAGGATACAAAATATGCTAAAGACAAGGAGAAGGGCTCATTCAATCCTTTCAGAGAAAGGGACGAGCTTAGCCGTGGCTTAGGAAACAAGGAGCACATAGGTCGCACCAGGGGCTAGGGAAAAGGATGACCTGGAAGCAAGGATTCAAAGAGGACAGGCACATGCACAAGAAGCATGGCAGAGACTGGGAGACTAATCTTGAGCTCCAAGTGAAGGCTCTAGTTGCAAAAGCACTGGAGGAGCAAGGACTGTCTATGGAGCCATGGATATTAATGACGTCGTCGGGAGAACTAGCATTAGTTGGCAGTCCTCCGAAAGTTTCTAGCAGCCAAGGTTCCACTACAGCCACAACCCCCGTCGATCACATACGGGAACCAACTAGTTGCACCTTGGTGTTTCTCAGCGGCCGATAGAACATTGTGATGGAGCTGGCAATGGATGTGGCACATCCTCCCGGTGGCTTACACCACAATAATAAGATACCGTCGAACTACACTAGGGTCGAGGTGTATACCGTGAAGCCCGAGTTCATGTAGTGGAGGATAGACTACACAACTCCTGAGGGGCTGGTGTTACTCGGAGACATAATGGGGCAGTTCATCCTCTGGCATAAATGGAACATTATATTGACTGCTTCTTCGCCGCACCCCTCTCCCAAATTTGGAGCGAGTTGTTGAGGTCGGGGAGATATTTTCACCGTCTCGTGAGCACCACATTCCTGAGATGCCATATTCTTCCCTACCTCCTAGCGAGCATGTGCCTGATAAGCCACAACCTTCTCCAGCTCATACCGAGCAAGTGCATGATGAGATGCCACAGTCTTCTCAACAAGCACAGTCGATACATGAACAACGAGTGCCTCCTGAAGAAGGTGATGCACAAGAAGATGAGGACATGCCTGAATGGGAACTTCGAAAGAAGCATCCAATCACCATAAGACCAATTTATGTTCCGATGAAAGACGTCTCGTCGGTGCACAAGTAGTATTCCCATGACCAGTTCAAGCCTGAGAACCAAGTTAAAAAAGTTCTATCACGGGCTTCTGAGGAGGCCATCACTAGCAAACTCCACCAAACAGCAAAGCAGTATCCAAATGTTGATGCCATCAAATGGTCAAAGGATTGCCCGAAAACATATGAAAGAGGCAAGTCCTTCCTACCAATCCGGGACATCCAGCGCCTACCACTTAAAATGAGAAGGTTCCATGATTGGTACTTGCGTGTTCTCCCAACGAGCATAGACCTCGTACAAGCATGCTTTCCCACCGGCATATTTGGAAGCCCAGCCGAGAAAATTGTCTTTGACTTCAATGATATGTAGACATGCTTTCACCTCGGTACAATGGAGATGAATCTAATTCGTACGTGGTGCTTGTAAGTTCTTATCCTCCCAATATGATATAAATGCAATCTTTAAATTTTGTTGTAACTAACCCACGCCGTGATTTGTAGAATGCAAGTGCACATTGTAAAACAAATGCTAAGTGTGAAAGCCGGGTATATAGACCCTCAAGTTATAGCACAAACAAATTTTAATTACCCTAAATAGTGGAAACTGGATGACAAAGAGCTAGCTACTGGAAAAACCCTTCGGGAGAAAGAGCGCATCCGTACGAAGAAACTAAGGGAAGAGTCCCTTAAGGTTTCGGCATATATTGCCCTGGCTTTTAAAATTCTCCAACAACACTCTACTATATGGCTACCATACAACTTCGAGTAAGTTCAACTCTATACTTAATGCTTTGTTCGATATATTTTATTCGATGTAAAAGAGCGTATCTAGTTCTTTGATTAAATCCAAGCAGCAACCACTAGATTTGTATAGGCGTCGATGTCGGGAGGAGCATGGCATGGGTCTTTGATTCAATAGATAGGGACCCGGTGACATACAAAGACTTCATATCGATTCTCAAGACATATATATATATATATCGACAATCCTCATTAGCTTATATGTTTGTATACATACTTGTAACGTTCACTTTTAGATACTAACAAGTTGTATTTGCTAAAATAATTCGAACGTGACATTTAGGTTCTATGTCACTAAACATCATGGAAGACATGATCCAGTAAGGAAGGAAAAGGTGGCTATAAAAATAATATGTGCGGTAAGTGTAACATACTTCTTCAGTACTCCATTACATGGCTGTCAAAAGCATTACTTAATATTTTCATATGCAAAACACACAGTGCCTCAAGCAGAAGCCTGTGAGTGTACATTGTGGATATTATGTATATTCTATAATGAGTAACACCGGTGCCTATAGGAGACACCCCTTAAGGGTAAGTTTGAACCTCTTCACCTGTAGTATAAAAACTTCGTACATGGTATGAAATACTAAACCAAAACTTGTTCTCTTGTAGTGGAAAGAAGAGAAAGAAATGAAAAGAGACCCATACAAGGATGACCAACTCTTAGAGCTCGTCGATGACTTTTACAACTTTATATTGGACCAGATTGTACACGTCAAAGGCACCTACCATGACCGAGAGTCTGACTTAGGTAGAAATCCTCAGTACCAACACCTTCGTGAGACTGAAAGACTAGCTCTAGGCCGTTGATAACAATGCGTATGGAATTTTACATTGGTTTTACCTTGTGAATTATGTCTATTTAATGATGGATTGTATATATATTCTTGTGAATTGGACTTGTAATTGTAGTTTATATAATACTCTTGTATTTGTAGTTTATATAATACTCTTGAGCGATGCGGTTCGGAACGTTGGTCGCGGGGCGTTCGGCGGGACGTTGAGCGAACGCGGTTCGGAACGTTGATCGCTCACTCGCAACGTGAACGCGGGAATATGCGGAAACAAACAGGGCGGTTATGGTCGAATTTGAATTGTAAATTTGATTTTTTTTTTGCGGAAAAATGTACTTTAGGGGCAGTTCTAGACTAAACCGTCCCTACAAATATGTATTATACGGACGGCTGTAGTATCAACCGTCCCTATAAATCGATTTATAGAGACGGTTTATGAACCATCTCTACAAATACATGATTTATAGAGACGATTTGATAGGGGCGGCTGGCCAAACCACCCCTACAAATAATTTTAAGTCGCCCCTATAAATGATATCTGTATCTATAATAGTGAATTACGCTTGCTGATCGAAATGCTTTTTAACTTTTAGAGGAAAAAAGATGTGAGTTACTTGTCTGGCTTCCAGTGTGAGGCCTTTTGGCCACATTGTCTTAGGATTAACGCCGAATTGAAGATCAGAGTAGAAAACCATAGCAACTTGTAGTCGCTGATGCACTGTTGCAGGGCGGAATGGTGGCAGAAGACATTCAGATATGGGCCGGATGCTCTTGGCCGCCACCAACTGCAAATGTACATTCGCTACTTCTGAATATTGCTTGGACTAATGCTTTCGGCCACCCTGTGAAAACCCCTTCGCTACATCCGAATACGCCTTGACGAATCCTCTTCACCACCATGAACGGAAACGAATTCGCTTCGTCAGAATATTTCCTGGACCGAGTCGCGAAAAGGTGTGGCCCTTTTTTCTGAGCTGTTCCGAATTGTCAGGATCGAGACTTTGGGTTAAATATGTGATTATTATAGTTTTATATCTGAAGGGCAAAGCATATTTTTGCAAAACAAATTAACACTTAGCAGTGGAAAACTCATCTTTGATGGTCGTCCGCGTAGGTGGCAGTGCTGGACTGCTGGTTCACTCGACTTGCGAATATGTAGCATGAGTCCAGAATGGACAGGTAGCGTCGGAGACGTGTGCCTGCTGCTTCCGCGAAGAAAATTCTGTCTTCGGAATGTGACCTGCATCTGCACGAGTGCGCTCACGCCTTCGCTGTTGCTGGCTAGTTTCTAGTAGACGAGCGAAAGGAAGCTAGGAGGAATCCCTTCCCGGATGCGTGGTCTGGGCTTTCGTTGGACCGAACTCACACCTGAGTTTATGCAATTCTGAATGTCTTGCTACCATCCAATATCCGTCGGGACCTGTCTGGAAAACAAGCGAATAGAGGCAGGTGCATGGATGTAACAATATTGAATTGATTGGTGCAAAAGCTGAGTGCGAATATGAGCAATCCCCGAGGTATTGGGGCCCAATCTCTGGAGTTGTTTGCTTTATGTTCGCTTTACTACAAGCCGATCTTTGCTGATGAAAATGTCGTGGCGATAGAAAGGTGCGAAAGCTAGTGCCGGAACGGTAGGCGCCGACGTTGGTTTAGCCAACAAAAATAAAAGGACGAATAGAGAAAGAGCAACTGAGAGAGAGTGAAGAGCCGAGTGATCAGCTTTCTCTCCTCCCTCCTCTTCCACCTCCCGAGAGGAGGTTCTCTTTTACGTCCCTCGGTAGTGTTTGTATTTACATGAATGCCACTAGGGGCTACAAATGGAACCGTGGAAAGTTTGTATTTACAAAAATACCACTAAAGACCACAAACGGCCTCTAGATATTACTTTATGAGCCCTAAGCTATGTAATTGGACCTTGAATATGATGGTGGGGTCTCTAACATTATGACAGCCCCAACAGAAAGACTCAGGACAAATGAATGGAATTTTTATTTAGGTGGACGAAAAACATATTTTTGTGTAACTCTCGGTGTAAGAGTCAGCATTTTATATGTGGGTGTACGTCAATCTTGATCATGGGTGCATGACAAGAATCTTAACAAGGGTTGCAAACAATTTGACAAAACTCATTATAAATACAAGTAGCATATGACTACGGTTTAAATTTGAATCATGTCATATGGCGATGGTAGAAATTCATAATCATTGAGGAACTTTGGATTTCAGTATTTTAAAAAATAAAAACTCTGGATGTCAAGTTTCTCTTAGAACAAAGTCATAGCACATTCTGTTTACCATATCATAACTTGCAACAACATAGAAAATGATTATGCTTTTGCAACCCATAAGTTTCAAGTTTTAGGATGAGACATTTTTAGCCAACAAACTTAAAACTTGGGGAATACTAAGTTACAGCCTAGACACAGATGAATCATAGACAAAGCAATTATTCATCATTTTAACAAAGGAGAAACTAAACATTCTTAAGTCACATATGATAGTGAAATAAATATTTTTATTATTTTATCATATTTAAACTTTTTTTGAATTTTTTATTTTTAAATGCTAATAATTAAATAAATGCAGAAAATAAATAATGTGAAAAAGGTAGAAGATACTACTTACCTCTGCGGCCCCAAGCTATTTCGAAGCCAGGTGATAATTCCGATGTAAGTTATTTGTTTAGTATATCAACTAATGTTTACACTTAGTAATTTTGGTACAATGATCAAATTAAACACTATATTCCATTTGATCAAGGTAGACTGATTAATCTAAGCCCCATGTTTAATTTAAAGAGTATGAAAGCATGATCGACCAATAACCATACCCCAAACCAAACTATACTCTTTGCAGAACATCGAAAGATAACTAAAATTTATTTAACAGAGATAAAAGGTAAATTTTCATGGATTCTTTGTTTTATTATATATTTGGTTTGCCAAAATTTTATGTTGTTTATTCAACCCGTGTCTATACTCAGCAGTGTTGGTTCAATGATTAAATTAAATATCAAATCAAGGTAGGATAAATAATCTAAGCACCATGCTTAATTTAAAAAGCCTATAAAAATATGATCGCACAAAAAATCATACTCGAACCAAAACATACTTTTGTGTAAACATGGTAAGATAATTATGATTCAACAACAGAGATAATTTTAAGGTAAATCTTTATATATTTTGTTTTAATTTTTTTAACTTATTAATGCCTAAACTAGGAATTCTAAGTTTTAGCATAATTATAAAAGATAACTATCAATTTACCTTTGGCAATGACTCATCTTTTAAGGTCCAATGAGTAGGACCCTTCTCCGTTCATTTGTTTTTTGTTGATGGAGCGTCCAATCTCGGAGAAGTGGATGCGGTAGGCTGTTCTTTTTTCGGCCTCCACACCATCTTGTTTGTTCTTGGTGGGGTGGTGGTGGACTTTGGAGCTTCTTCTTTTGGTTTCCATACCGGTTTATTCTTTTTAGGTGGTGCACGAAGAGCTTTTAGCGTCTTTTCTTCCCTTGTGATTTGTTTGATTTTCTTCTGCTCTGGCTTCTTTTTGATTTCTTTGTTCTTTTTCACAAGGGTGTCCACCAATTGAGGTTGGATATGCACCTCCCTTAGGCCCTATGGGTTTGGCATGTACTTGATATGAATTATGGAGCATTACTCCTGCCTGGGCCAGAAGGCAAACTTTTCTTCATTAGCATTGATATTGAAGCAGATTTCTCTAGCTCCAACATCAATTTGAGCTCCTGCAGTGCTCAGGAAAGGTTGCCCAAGGATGAGGGGTGATTCTTTTGTAACCTCCATGTCGAGCACCACAAAGTCGATAGGGACAAAGCAACCCCTAATTTTCACCAGAATATCTTCGACTATCCCCGCGGGGTAGCTGTTGACGGTCATTAACATCAATCATAAACCGTCAACATAACCTGTATATATACTTAATTCCATTACCAAACATAGATATACGGGTTTAAACTGACAAATTCCACAATTTTTTGTGAGTCTATGTTTTTAGCAGGGTTTATCTAAAAAACTGTCAAGGGGGACTTAATTGTCAGATTACATCACGTTTATTCGTGACGTAAACTACTTGGGAATGATCTAGAACACACCAGAAGGCAACCCACCGAAGGAGACCCCGAGGGTCTGCCATGTGGGGCCGGCTAGCCCCACCTGTTGGCCGGTCGGCCTGTGGGCCCCTCCCGTTAGTCTTCGCTTCGAATATCGGTTCTCCACCGCCTCCTAGATTGCATCTATGTTGTTCTTTTAAGTCGGTTTGATCCGATGGTCTAAAATTGATGCTACCCCTATATATACGGCCCTGTACCCCCTCCGGATAGCCATCATAAAACCCAAATTTATATCCTCTTCATTAGGATTAGAGCCAGCTATCAAGAGAAGATTAGTCCTCTATATGATTTAGTCTTATAAATAATAGTGAGATAGAGAGTGAGGGGAGGGTTTGGAGGAGGTGCCGGCCTATCGGTGCTCTCTCTATGGCTTGTACCTTGGCGGATCCAAGTTCTCTGATAATCAACTTTTGATTTAAGTAAGAATCTTGTCTATATTATTCATCAGGATCACGACTCTTTTGAGTGCTTTATTCTCTTTCTAGAGGGAGTAAAGTATTAATCGTAAGTGTAAGCGTGGTGCTTAGACTTAGGTTAATCGTGGATGCACCCTGTATTCCGGATCGGTGGTAGATCGTGAAGTAGCGTTAGAATGCAAGTGTGACACATTCATTGAGTCCTCTGTAATCGACCTCTCGTTTGTAGGTCAAGTAGGACCCGGTTATGAATGAAAGCATCCTCTATTGTTGTCTTTCCTTAGTAATGTCCCCAGTTGAACAGTAGAAGACATAGCTTACCAAAGTCAGAACACGAGAACCTTAGTTATCCTCTCTATGCTCCTATTTATCCTAACCTTGTTGCTACCCTTAGTTATGTTGGACCATAGTTAGTCTCACATATTTTCCTATGGATACGATACTTGGAATACTTCTGGGTGAAAGTTATAGCAGTATCTGTGTGCTTGCGGATTTGTCTGTGTGCATTAAATATACCAACAAGCTTTCTAGCACCGTTGTGGGGAAAATGGTTGCTGAATTAACTACGAACCTAGCTTAACCTTTTATCTTTTATTCTTTATTTTGTTTTTATTTTTCTTTTAGCATGGATAACACACCTATATATCAGTATGCTAAACCCACGAGCGCAAGCCTAAAGCCAAAAAATCTTCAGAGCCCATCATAACACCTGGTTATGAGCTGCGCCCGTGTTTATTAAGACTGATTCGGGAACAATCCTTCTCGGGAGAAGGCAACGAAAACCCATACTCACACCTATAGGAGTTTGCACAGACTTGTGCATGCTTGTGTATCGTTGGCATGTCTGATGAAACCTTAAGATGGAAGTTGTTTTCGTTCTCTTAGACAGGAAGAGCTAAACAATGGTATAGTCGAACCGTAAAAAGTATGAAAGGAGATTGGAAAACGTCATGTTCTAAATTTTGTTTACGTTTCTTTCCCATCTCGAGAGTGGTTAGCTTTAGGAAAGAGGTTCTAAATTTTAGACAACTAGAAGAAGAATCTCTTGCCACATCATAGGATCGTTTTAATGACCTCATCATCAATGGGCCGAACATTGCCATTCAAGACCCAATACTTCTTCAACATTTTTATTTGGGTTTTAGCAAGGATTCCATGCAATCCCTTGATCAAGCCTCTAGAGGCGCTTTCCTTCATTTGTCTACTAGTGAAACAAGATCTACGCTTGATAGAATTAGTGGAAAGATTCCCTACACTAGCATTAATAATGAACTCCCCGAGAAAGAGAAGGAATCATTTCCCGATTAGGAAGAAGAAGTTTTGATAGCCAAATCACAACCACTCCAATTCCAAGATTTAGCTGTCAATCCTGAACCATTAATACCCTAAAATGCTCCAAGAGAAGAAGAAATTCAAACTTTTGAAATTTCTTGTGATGATGATCTTTTTTATGCTGATTTTGGGAAATGCTTAAACTTCTAGTTCCACAAGAGACCTTCGAGCGAATATAATTCAATTCCTCTCAAGAAGGGATATCTTAGAAAGCATCCTTATTCCCATGAAGGACATTGGGAAGAATTCAAGGATGGCATGTCTAGTGAACCCATAGAAGGAGAGCCAAGTCATTTAGAAGCAATTCCTATCTTCTCCCCTTCTATGCCCACATTAGATGTCTCATTCAAAACCATCCTTGACCCTGATGATTCCTCTTATGCTCTTTCTCCTGAAACTCATGAGGATCCTAGAAATCCACCAAGACACCCAAAGCATAGGAGTCATGAAGGCCACAAGGAAGACCAAGAAGAGCAACAACAATGGTTGGAGGATATTAAGAACTTATGTGTCGTTACCATTGAATAGACGGATGCGGCCTTGGACAAGATCAACCCGAGAGTCACCAATCTAAAGGAAAGCTTGGACAATAAAATGACCAATGAATGTCATAGGCATGGAATGATAGACACAATGTTTCCGTCTATAGACATTCATGAAGAAACAACCTTGGAGTCCAAAAAGGAAGATGACATCGATGAGCATTGAAGTTATTTCATGAACACCTCATCAAATCCATGCTCACATGAGAAATCTCCTGAATCAATTGGTCTCTCTAACAGTGCCACACACGAGATCTTAAACCCCCTCATGCTTCCTGTTCATAAATTTTTTGAAAGGGTGGTTGTAGATGCATGTGTTTATCATAAATATTGCAAATCTCGTTGGCATGAATCTTGAGATAGGTACACAAATGTTGGTGTTGTAGGGGAAACTACCTCACCAACTTAGTGTGATTCAAAGGTTTCCCAAGGATGAGCTTCTATCCTAAAATAAGCACTTTCAGGAGACAACATGAGCTTTCACCTTTTGCTGTAATGCCCTTGTGAGATGAGAATAGAAATATAATTGTGAAAATATTCCTTCACGTATTTTTGTCACTAACCATTCTAGGTTTGAAGCAAAAAGAATGAAGGATGATGACGCAAGGTATCTCCAACCATTTATCATGCAACATTTAATTACATCCATCCAAACTTGATTCTTTCTGCAAAATTCAAGCTGGGGGATAGACTTCTCTAAAAAAACATCCCTTTTGGCCAAATGTCTTCAAATGCTACATTCATACTCAATCTTTTGATCTTATTACTCATATTATAATTGAACAAAGCACATAACATCAACTTCATCTTGTTTAATGTGCCTAAGGATAGAGAGGAATAAGTAAAGTTTTGGTTCTATTGGTGTTTTGCCACCAACAGAGCCCATGTACTTGATCTCTACCTTGTTTTTATGAGCATGACACACTTCAAGCAAAGTATGGGAGAGTCAGTTGATTCTCCAAATTTCTACAAGTGTTCTGAACCTATCAAACCAAAATCCAAACTCAAAACCAAGACGGGTTTAGTAAAAGAAGGTGACATCACCATTAGAGGCGTCATCACAAGAACCCTCGTCTTCAGAGCAAACCGAGGTACTCGATTAGTGAACTTCACAAGGAGAAGTCCGGTTCGAAGGACTTACAATACCGAACCCTGACCGAAAGAGCTAGCTTGGGGGAGAAGCACTCCTGTGTATCCAGGTAAGTATTCTTTTCCCTTTGTTTTAGTTTTAGTTTCTTCTAATAGTTTAAAAAATGATGAAGGAGAAACAAAATAAAAATTTATCTTTGCATTAGTCATTTATAATAATGTGTGATCTAATAAAATTGAAAACAAAATAAAGAAGGTGTGTCTAGTTTGCTTTAATTTGTTTTTAAGAGTTGAATAAAATAAAGAGGACTCAGAATAATCTCTTAAATGGAAATGATGAATAGTTGCTCTATTGTAATTCCTTTCAAGTACCTAGTTTTTGGCCTTGTATTCTCCTGAGTTTTGGATAAAATTATTTTGATATAAGGATTTACTCTGAACTTGAAACTCATGGTGGCATATGCTTGATCTAAGTCTAGGTAATTGACGGATATGATATGAGAAGGTCTAAGCTGTTGTTAATCATGTTCCGAGTGACACTAAAGTTCTAGAGATTTATCTTTTGAAAAACACAAAAATATTACATGATGAGTTCCTGTATGACAAAGCTTGAATTCCCACCAGGGCCATACATGTTATTTAGGTTAGGAAAACTTTGACATATATGCTACTAGCTTTTGCATTGAGTTTTGTCAAACTTTGTTGACCCTTATGAGAGGTTTGTCATGCTCTTAAAATCAAGATCACGTACACACCACCCATATATGCACTATTCCTACATTGGGGGTAGGCACAGAAACATGCCTTCCATCTAGATCCACCCAAAAATGTTCTACTCCTACACTGGGGGTGAACACAAAAACATGCTTGTTAGGTTTTTCATCCACCAAATAAATGCTCCAAGTTCTTGTTGCTATCTCTCAAAGTTTTGTTGCAGAAAAGAGACATGGGGCTATGCAAAAGTTGTTCATAAAAAAAGAAAGAGAAAAAAATGATGAGGAAAAAAATGGACACAAAAGTGTCTGAGATATTGAAAACAATGGTACTCAGATGCCTGTCTAAAAAAGAGATGAATAAAATAGCCCCTGTTCTCTCGCAAAAATGTTTCCAAGTTTCAAAAGAGAGATAAGTTTTCAAGGAGCAAAGTAGAAGTAGGTGGGCCACTATATATATCCATCATATATCCACACACATGCACATCTTGATTTGATTGTATGACTCAACTCTCTTTGGATCTGTTGTTTGACTTTACAATATATGCATTGCAAGTATGCTCTAGCCTTTTCCCTACCTATGAACTCCACATAAGCCTTAGTGGTAGGAAGAAAAAGGCATAACATCTTCATTGCCTTGGTGAGGATCCACAAATACCACATATATTGAGAGACTTGAGAGTGTCATACAATGGAATCTCTGAGTGTTATTTTGAAAATTTATAAAAACTTTAGAATAATAGTGGAACAAAGAACTTGAGACATAGTGCTTGACTTGATCGTTCTATCTTTCAATTGCTCAAGACCCAAGTGAAGGCTAAGAAGCCCCATGGTTGAAGGTAATATGGGTAAGGTTGAAAGTTAGATCAGTTTATTCAAATCCAGAGGAGAATTCAAGATTGAACGCATGTGTACTTTTGAGGCGTGAATGCATTGTATCAACTCCTGATCCATTCCTGAGTTTAGCTTTGCTTAGGGGCTGGCAAAGGTTAAGCTTGGGAGAGCTTGTTGACGGTCATTAACATCAATTATAAACCATCAACATAACCTGTATATATACTTAATTACATCACCAAACATAGGTATGAGGGTTTAAACTGACAAATTCCACAAGTTTTGGTGAATCTATATTTTCAGTAGGGTTTATCTAGAAAACTATTAAGGGGGCCTTAATTGTTAGATTACATCATGTTTATCCACGACGTAAACTACTTAGGAAGGATCTAGAACACACCAGAAGGCAACCCACCGAAGGAGACCCCGAGGGGCTACCATGTGGAGCCAACCGGATTGTGGGCCCCTCTTGTTAGTCTCCGCTTTGAATGTCGGTTCTCCATCGCCTCCTAGATTGGATCTACGCCGTCCTTTTAAGTCGGTTTGATCCAAGGGTCCAGAATTGACGTTGTAACATCCCAGGTGTTAGTCATGAGTTAAGTAGTGAATTTGGACTCAAGTAAGTTATATCATTGATTGAATTGTAGTGTTAAGTGCGTGGGGACATGTGATATCAACTAAACCTTGAAACCTTGCTCAAAGAACTCATAATTAGTTCTACAACAAAAATCATGAGAGGTTTGTGTTGAGCAAATGCCAAGAGAATGCCTCAATCGGTCTAAAACCCTAGTTTCAACCTTTTGCATGTTTCTACTTTGACCAAGGTAAAACAGTGGATTTTGTACCAGTTCTGAGATTTGACAATAAATGAGAGTTATCGTTTAAGTTGAGTACTGCAAACTTTGTTTATGGACCAAGAGTCAAATCAGTTCCATATTTGTGCCTAGGACCAAAATTTGCTTCGAAGGTGCTGAAAAATGGGATCCAAAGTGCATACTCTAGTGCCCGCCACCTACTCGACCATAGGCCCACGCGTCCTCCATGTAGGGCAGCACGCCCCCACCTCCTTGCCAAGCGCCGCTGCCTCCCGGATGTGGAAGCCGAGCCTAGTTCCAAGCCTCGCTCCACTCCTCCACTCCCCAAGCTCACTCTTTGCCCCTCCCTCACTCGCTCTCGCTCTCGCCCTCGCCTCACTACCACGCACAACTGTGTCCGCCATGCACGCTGGCCAAGCAAAGCTCTGCGGCTGCTGCCCACATTTCATCACCTCTGGCATTCGTGATGCACTTGTTAACATGTATGCATTCGTAATACTTATACCATACTCATGCATCTAGGATCGGAGGAAGAGATCACGTTGCTGGAATTCAAAGAAGCAGAGGAAGGGAACCCGCAGGAGGATCCGCAAGCCGCAGCTCCCGAAGGCATGGAGCAGAACCCTGAAGAGCTTCCGGAGTGACCTGACCATCGCCCTACTTCCTTTCTGCGAGGCAAGCCCCGGAGCATTATAAGTCTCCCAGTAAATTATAAATGTTTATTTAAGTACTTATGATTGCTGCATTAGGTTATAAGAGTTGAATGAAACCACTTGATGCATGTACATTCCTTGTCCAGATATTACACCTTTAACCGGTATAGGTCCAGGATCGAATATATGCTTAGCCATGCTTAGACCGGTAGAAGTCGGGTGATTTCCTGTCACCTGCGAGATATAGGTGGATACCGGAGCACGGTTGGTTATAATTGCTATCGTGTAAAAGAACCATGGTTAATGTAAATGGAGACCGGGCGGGATGTCGATAGAGAAGCAACAAGACATGGAGGTCTTGGGTGTGAATCTATCCCCGTCTGTGTCGATCAAGGACCGTACCGTTGTTGGAACTTCTGACAAGATTGAACGCATGCCTCTCACTTAGCTGGCCGGATAATTCGTTCCGACCGCGAAGCCGAGTAATTCAACTCAGGCCGGGAATCATTCTGTTGTGCGCCCCTTCTGGGGAACGATCAGACTGAGCCCAAGGGCAGGCTTGGCCTGAGCATCCTGGCATCTGGTGTTCCAGATTGTGCGGCGCAGTACGGACCCACGAAATGTGTACCGGAGTTGTACCAAAGGTGACCTAAGGCTATCGTGGCTGGTAGACCTGGGTTTGTGTTAGGAATAAATTCCCAGCTGGTTGAAAATGATTCGAATCGCCGTCTCTCCCGGATAGTGAGAAACTTGGCTAGCTCCAACATCGTAGTAACTGTATTATGGAACATGATGGTTCGGATGAAAATGGAATTTCAATACCTGCTATGGTTACTATTGTATGCTTCTAAATGATACCACATGTTTGGCACAGGATAGTTGCTAATCTAGAAATGGATAGTTATAATTAACTTGGTAAAGGAATCATAATTGTACAACGGATCAGTTGCCTTTTTCGCAAAATGTTGTCAAGTTATGTCCACTTATACAGCCTTGCATACTCCTTGGAGTCATTTTATTTCTGGTTCATGACGGGTAAGTCTAGCTGAGTACCTTCTCGTACTCAGGCTTTATTTTCCCAATGTTGCAGATGGCACTGTGTATCATGGTTATTGCAAGAGTTGCTTCTATCCCGCTGTGGATGAGGAGTAAGCCTTGGGCAGGCTTCTTTAGTAATTCCTATCCTTGCTTTTGTGGACCGTGATCTAGCTTGGCACTGTATCAAACTATGTTGGAAACTTTATCTTCGAACTTATTTGCTTCCGCTTTATTTATCAAACTCGGTTTGTAATAACTTTTATTCGTACTCTGATGATGAAAAGTATCTGTGAACTTTATGTAATATGTGGCATGTATGTTGAATCTCGTATGATCTTGGTTGTTGTAAATCGTTTATCGAGACCCGTCGTGGTACTCGACGGACTACCGGTTTATATGGGTTCAAGTATGACAAATCTTGACCGCTTGGATTGCCATTGTACTTGTATTCTTATAAATTGGTCGGTTCTGCGGACAAATGGTATCGAGCAAGATTCAACGTTAATTGTCACAAGTGTATTTAAAACAAAAGTTTTTGTTTTCTCGAAAACCCTTCTCTAGCAACTAATAGTTATATAATAGGTATTTGAAATCTAAAGTGTGCCAATGATCACTTTCCTTATGCCCAAATTAAGGACTATTAGGTGGCTATTTAAGTACTAACATGGGGTTTCTACTTCGTCGTCCATACTGGCGTGCTATTGTATGGATGCCATTCACTTGAATGGTAATGTATGGATCAAATGCCTCTACGCCAAGGTAAGATGAGTGTATGACCGCAAGATGTGAGCATGCGGTCGGGAAGAGTAGCTTTGGTACGGCTATGTATGCATGCTTGCATGTGTATATATATATGAATACGTATTTAATTGTGGGTTAAATTATTGTCGGGTAGATTGATACGGAAGTATATGTATGGGTATACATATATGGAAGTATTTACGATTACATTCTCGCATATTCATTATGGGTTTAGGGCTGAAATGAGATCTTATGCGGTACACTAACAAATGAAACGTGTAGCTCGACTAGTTACGCTATTTATGAGAGAACGTATGTATGCCACCGTGTCTACCGCTAGAAACAAATTTTTCCTAAGTTTGTGAGGACGTGCATTTTAACGAGCATGCATCATGATAATTACCATTCACATAATTACATTGTTCCACCCCTTATAAAATTCTTACTCGGTTATGTAACTCTTATCCATTATGGCATTGTCTCACCAAAGGGTACATTTAATGGTGCAGATGGCACGCACTGCTGCAGACCGCATCATAAGTCCACCGGAGGCGAGCTCCCCGCCGTCGCCTTGCTCCACGTGCCCGTCCAACGTCACACGTTCCTTGGAGAGTTTGGGATGCCTACACTCTTGTGGAGAGTGCTCTCGATTATGTAGGCTATCCCGATGGAATGGAACCCCGCTATTTCGGGCGAATGAGCAGTTGGGGAAGGTCTCTTTATTCTTGTGGAGGCCGTTGTTCGCTCCCGAGGTGACGATTCGAGTGGATAGGCTGGTGTTATGAGTCAACTGGCAGGATCACTGAAGAAGCAAATGGCAGGGGCAGCCTTTGGGATCCCGAGGGACATCATGGATCGTTTTCCTCGAGAGCCGGCAGCCGCTTTGGTGGGAGTCTTTCCAAGAGGTAACCCCTCCAATCGACTCATGGCGGCAGAAACAAGAGGAAAATCTTTGGAGATTGGTGCAAATGGAGAGGCGAATGTGATAACCCTTCCATGAGCGCCATGTTCGCAATGATGAGAGTGTTGGATGGAGTTGAAGGTAGCCTCAGACGTGTGTCTGGTGCTCTTGGTCATGCCCGCGAGGACCGACGTCAGCTTCAGAGGGAGCACGACGCCGAGATTGAAAGGCTCACTAAAGAGATGACTCGGTTAACTCACCAGCGAAATGCAGCTTGGACAAGGGAAAATGTTCTAAGAGCTCGACAGTTTGAGCTAGGACAAAGAAATAATAATGCGGAAGAATACAACGATAATCTGCATGAAGAGGTTCATCTTCTGAACAATCAGCTCCACCCTTATGTCCCACCTGGAGCCGCAGAAATGGATCTAGAAGGGTACGAGGAAGGAGAAGAAGAAGTGGAGCCTGAAGAAGAAGTAGAACCTGAGGAAGGAGATGATCTTGCGTCTGACCTCGATAGTGATCATGATGAGGATTAGATCGCTTAGCACTTAGTGGAAGGACTAATGTATCACCTTTATTCATGTAATGGACCTGTAGCTCGAATTTGGCCTTAGTAACCAGACTATCATGTAATGTTGATTAAGTGCACCTTTGGCTGAGCATCAATGCAATTCCGTTCCTTGTTGGTGATCACGATTTAACTTTGCATGCGTTATGAGAGCGATAAGTGGTCAAATTGGGGATGCCATGTTGCGAGGATGAATTGTTATGCCTCTGTTTTTATTGTGAATTTGGGAATTTCTCCAGTAATTTCAGTTTGGCATGATTATGATTCATCTGCAATCTCTTGACATCAACCAATAATCGCTTATTGTTGCAACTTCGCAGATGACGCGCACCTGCGCCCGAGTCCGGTAGCGATCCACGATGGCAATGGTGATGACTTACCACCACCGCCGCCGCCGCCTTTCGGAGTTCTTTGCTCGATTCTTGGGGAGCCAAAGGACAATGGAAGAAGCTTTGCGCCTTATCACGCAAAAAACACCGCTTTCGTGGCCACCCACAAAGAACTGTGGGTCGAGCCAAATCAAGACAAGACATTCAAGGAGTTTCGGACACGAAGCCTCCAATCTTCAAGGTGGTGAGGAACCACCGCAGCCGATGAGTGGTTGAATACCATTGAGCGAAATTCCGTCTGTTGAGGGTCACGGAGCATCCGAAAGCGAGTATGCTTCTCACCAATTGCAAGGACCAAAGCAGGATCTGGTGGACACACTTCCTATCGTCTCTGCCTCACTAATGCGCGAGTGACACAGGAACAATTCAAGCTGGCTTTTAGGGGACATCATATTCCCCGGGCCCGATGCGCATGAAAGCGGCCAATTTATGAGGCTCACTCAGGGAACAAAGTCACTCATCGAGTATATGCACGCATTCAACAACTTGTCAAGATATGCTCCGGCTTTGTGGATACCAAAGAAAAAGATAGAGAGTTTCAAGCGAGGGTTGGGTACCAAACCGATGAAGACTATGGCAAATTCTCGATGTACCACGATTACGAGTTTATTAGTGATGCCTTGACCCAAGAAAACCACAACAACATGCATGCAGTTGCTAAAGGTCGCAAGAGGGCCTATGAGGCCGTGCATCCGGATCTTTCCAAATCAAAGCGCCTATCGCAGCTAGGCCACAATTCCGTCCACCTGCACCCAAGTTTAGGCCTCCACCACCGAAAAGCTCGTAATAACAGCCCACGAAACCACTCAAGTATATGCGTTCACTATTGCCTTACCAAAAGGAAATGGCAATCGTGACAGCTCCACAGATTCGAAGTAATCAACCATGTTTCAACTGCAACCAAGCGGGTCATTGGTCCAAGGAATGTCCCCACCCCAAGAGGAATGGCAACCCAAATCGAACAATCGAGGCGGTGAATGCCGTGGCACGTCAAGGACAAGTGCATTATACCATTGTGGAGGAAGTGCCCATGGAGAAGTTGTCACGGCTGGTATGTTTCTTGTCAACAAGCATCCCATTGTTGTTTTATTTGATTCGGGAGCTTCTCATTCATTTATGAGTCAAGCATTTGCATCTAGACATGGTCAAGAAATAATTGAAGTAAACAAAGGGGTTTCAACATAAGTTCAAATAGGGGTAGTCTTTATTACCAAAAAAAATAGTCAAAAATGTACTCATCGTGATACAAGGAGGGAGTATACCACAGATTTGATAATATTGCGGGGTTGTCAATAAGTGTAATCTTAGGCATGAATTGGATGAAGTATCATGGTGCTCTTATTGACACTAGCACCCGCACTATTATGTTGAGAGAACCCACGGGAGGGAATGCTTTTCTAGTCCCACTCTCCCGCGATTTCAAACCCCAACATTTAGCTTTGTGCTATCCAAACCACCACGATATGTGATATCCTAGTGGTTTGTGAGTTTCCTGGATGTATTTCCGGAGGAATTACCAGTGTCTACCACCGGATAGGGACGTGGAATTTAAGATTGAATTAGTGCCAGTGTACGCACCCATATCCGTAAGGCCCTATAGAATGCCACCCAATGAGTTAGCGGAACTTAAGGTCCAATTGCAAGATCTATTGGACAAGGGTCTTATCCAACCTAGCTCATCTCTCGTGGGGATGTCCAAATTGTTTGTGAAAAAGAAGGATAAGTCAACGAGAATGTGTGTAGATTACGAGACCACTCAATGTCAGTGACCATCAAAACAAATATCCATTGCCCCGCATCGACATCTTGTTCGATCGGTTAAGCGAAGGCAAAGGTATTCTCCAAAATTGATTTGAGATCGAGGTTATCATCGAGATAAAGATCGTAATCGGAGGATATACCTAAAACGCTTTCTCTCGAGGTACGACTTATACGAGTATTTGGTTATGTCTTTCGGACTAACAAATGCTCCACCTATTTCATGTACACGATGAACTCGGTATTCATGCCCGAACTTGACAAGTTCGTGGTCGTGTTTATTGATGATATATTGATTTATTCGTAAAAATGAGACCGATCATGAGGAGCATCGAGGATTGTCCTATCCAGATGAGGGAGCATAAGCTATATGCAAGTTTAGCAAATGTGAATTTTGGATGAGCAAAGTACCTTTCTTAGGTCACATTTTATCAAGAGATGAAATCTTAGTAGACCCATCCAAAGTACAAGAGGTCATGGATTGGAAAGCCCCAACTTCGGTTCATGAAGTTCGGAGTTTTCTAGGGTTAGCGAGGATACTATCGTCGGTTCATTCCATTTCTCAAAGATAGCTAAGCCCATGACTAGACTACTTCGTAAAGATGAGAAATACAAATGGACACCGAGATGTGTGAAACAACTTTTCACACCCTCGTAACTTTGTTGACTACAAAGACTGTGTTAGCACAACCAAACATTGAAAAGCCTTTTGATGTATTTTGTGATGCATCGTGAATAGGTTTGGGATGTGTGCTTATGCAAGAAGGAGAGTAATTGCATATGCCTCTCTCAAATTGAGAAAACATGAAGTCAACTACCCTACACATGATTTGGAACTTGCACCGTTGTCCATGCACTAAAGATATGGAGACATTACTTGTTGGGCAATGTATGTCATATCTATACTCGACCACAAAAGTCTCAAGTATATCTTTACCCAAAATGAGCTGAACATGAGACAATGAAGATGGTTAGAATTGATTAAGGACTATAATTTAGAAGTGCATTACCATCCGGGTAAAGCTAATGTTGTAGCCGATGCACTTAGTCGGAAGTCCCATTGCAATCTTGTGGAAGCATTGTTTGGAAGATGGATTCAACTTGTTACATCCTCATTGTACTACACAATATCACAATCAGCTTGTTCACTTGAGGGCAAAATCATAGAGCTACAAGACAGACAAATGTGGGAATAAGTCACATCAAGAGAAAAATGCAAGAGCAAGAAACCAAACATTTTAGATTGGACGAAAGAGGTGTATTATGGTTCGAGGACCGACTAGTGGTGCCAAAAGACCGTGAGCTAAGGAATCAAATTTTAGAAGAAGCTCACTCGTCCAAATTGTCTATCCATCCGGGTAGTAGTAAAATGTATCAAGAGATTTAAGAACCCGTTTTGGTGGACTAAGATGAAGAAAGAGATCGCAGCCTCACGCTGCTAGGTGTGATAACCTGCAGAGAGTAAAAGCTCATCCATATGAAAACTATTTGGATTACTTCACCATTGCCTATTCCAGGATGGAAATGGGAGGAAATCAAAGATGGACTTTATCACAGCCTTCCAACGACACCACAAGGTCATGATTCAATATGGGTTATTATTGATCGTCTCACCAAATCAGCACATTTTGTACCAGTTCACACCACATATCACGTGGGGAAATACTCTGAGTTATATGTTTCCCAGATCATGAGATTGCATGGAGTACCCAGGACCATAATCTCAGATAGAGGACCACAATTCATAGCTCATTTCTGGGAGCACTTACACCAGGCCTTGGGAACCAAGCTAATCAGAAGTTCAGCTTATCATCTGCAAACTTCAGGACAGAGAGAGCGAGTGAACCAAATCCTAGAAGATTTACTTAGAGCTTGTGTTATATCTTCAAAAGGTTCATGGGAGAAATGGTTACCTTTAGCTGAATTCTCCTATAACAACAGTTATCAAGCGAGTATCAAAATGGCTCCATTTGAAGCCTTGTATGGCAGAAAGTGCAGAACTCCTTTGAACTGGATTGAGCCCGGTGAGAGGAGATACTTTGGTATTGATTTTGTCAATGAAGCCGAAGAGCAAGTACGTATCATCCAACAACACATGAAGGCAGCTCAATCAAGACAGAAAAGTTATGCCGACAGAAGAAGAAGACCACTAACTTTTAAAGTGGGTGACTATGTATACTTGAGAGTGTCACCCATGAAAGGCGTGAAAAGATTTGGGATGAAAAAGAAGCTTTCACCAAGATATGTAGGGCCATACAAAATTTTGGAACGAAAAGGGAAGGTTGCATATAAGTTACAACTTCCACCAGAGATGAGTGCAATCTTTGATGTGTTCCATGTTTCTCAGCTAAAGAAATGTCTTCGAGTACCGGAAGAAGCTATTGCACCCACCAACGTGCAGCTTCAATCGGATTTGACCTATGAAGAAAAACCAATTCGGGTATTAGAAGAGATGGAGAGAGTGACAAGGAGTAAGATTATCAAGTTCTATAAGGTGGTGTGGAACAATCATAGTGAACAAGATGCTACGTGGGAAAGAGAAGATTATCTACGAGAAGTTTATCCCGCCTTTTTCCAAGAATGGTAGGTCTTGCAAATCTCGGGACGAGATTTTTATAAGGGGGAGGGGCTGTAACACCTCGGGTGTTAGCCTTGCATAACTTGACTTGCATAGCATAAGCATGAGCATCAAGCATTCATAAATCATCACTTACAATTGAAACATTTGATCGAAACATATGAAACATTGCTTGTTATCTCGTGTTTCTTGGAACATAGGCATATGATCATGTGCAAATGAATGCAAGTAGGTAATGATGGTCACTAAAACACTTTAGCTACACTTAGGTTAACAAAAGAAACATTGTTCATGAAGGTCACATTTCATGATCAAGCACTTAAGTGATATTTCATGTGTTGACCTGAATAGCTATATGAGTGACTACTACATGAAATGCTTAAATGACCTTGCAAATTGTTTAAACATGCTTAGGATATCATTAGGAACAACTTTGGTATTTAGTGCTAAGGCTAGTTTGGTCATTTAGCCATGGTTTGTGTATGTATCATGTTTTCAAAGTGACATGTTTGACTAAAGTTGAACTAGGTGTTAGAGACCTTGCATGGAGGAGTTCACTAAAGCAAAGTTGTAGTGTTTGACATAAGGAACAACTTTTATTTTCGGGTCATGGACTGATTTAGCTTCTAACATGCTTGAATGGGTCCCACAAAAACCAGAAAAATCCAGCTTCCCACACTTAGCAAATTTTCTAAGTGGTTGATCGACTAACCGACTGACAGCCGATGTTGAGCACGATATTACTCCGTCTCTGTTGCGAATTAGAACAAGGTGCTTGAACCAAAGTTGTAGCTGGTACATAGGACTACACAAGTCGTGAAGATCGCTTGCACGTTGGAGCTTTGGTTTAGCCGATAATTCACCGTGAAAACCCGTCGTCGTCGCTCGGTTTGGTCATCGATGAATCGAATCGACCAAGCACAATGGCCGACCGGCTTCAGACACCGTGCGCCGCGCAGGCGCGAGAAAACGCAACGCCGTCGCCGCCGCGCTTCTGCCAAGCGCGCCAAGGCAGGCGAAGCGTGCCTTCAACACGCCAATACCGTCGCGCACCAACCAAGCTCGCTTTTGCTTCGCCTCGGCCGTTCTTCCTCGCAGCGGAAGCCCGCCGAGCTCCTGCAGCTCGCTGTCGCCATAGCAGCGCCAGACTCGCGCGCTGCCACTCAAGCACCACCGCAACAGCTCCACCGCCACCCCAAAGATCCTACCGCGTCCTCCGGTGCTCATTGTTCAAGCTCGGTGAGCTCTAACCCACAAGCACCGCCTCGCCGAGCTCCTCCGCCACCCTCGCGCCGCGGTCCCACCTAACCGCACCACCCCAGTGCCACGCTTGAGCGCCAAGAATAGGCCAACCATAGCTCGTAGATGCTCGTCCGAGCTTGTGTTTGCGCCACCAGTAGCTTTCACCGACGCGTCTCGCCCGCCATCCCTCGCCGCTCCGCCATTGCCGCCGCCGTCGTCCTTACCGTCGACAATAGGGCCGGCCAAGTGGCTCAATAGATGCGCTAGGTCACGTAGATCGCGTAGTGATGATGTCACCGCCGGCAACCTCGCCGTCGGCGAGCTCTGGCCACGCCAGCACTGCGCAGCGCCGCTGCTCTGCTTCGAGTCAATGACATGTGGGGTCCTCTGACCACCGGGTCCCACCAGTCAGCGACAGCAGTAGTGAAGGATAGCTCATTTGATCCAGTTTTTGATTTCTTTTGTGATTTTCATATCTTCAGTTTGAAAGCTCCTAAAATTTTGAAATAAATTTGTGAGTGTTCCTTAGGAAGTGTAGTATTTAAGAAAAATATGATCTTGGTTTCAACAGTAGAAATTTTTGGAGATTTAAATAGGGATTTGAAATGTGCTTTTGAATGCATTCAAATTTGTTTATTTTATATCTAGAGTTCCTGTACTCCAAAAATTATGAAATTTTTGTGGTGAACTAATCTTAGCATGTGTGAACTCTGGTAAAAATTTGAGGACCAGTGCATGGGTAGATTTAAAGTTATAGATTTTTCTTTTATGACTAGTTAATCCTTGCATGAATTTTCATAAATTAAGTATGAGTCCAAAATTCATGAAATTTGTTGGAGGTAATCCTAGTACCATATGGATGCTAAGAAAAATATGAAATCTGTTGCTTGACACTTTTCAATAGGATTTTCCATTTATGCTATTTCAAGCCTTGCTGCCTTGTCATTTTTGTATAGAATGTTCTACTTGGTAAAATGACATGAAATTTTTACAGTAGTCTTTTGATAGCATTAGTAAGGCTTTGTAAATTTTTGAGAATTTATTAAGCACATCTGATATATATTTATTATTTAACCTAGATATCTAAATAAAATAATAAAGGCAATTTAATAAATAGTTTGGGCTTCACCATTATATCATCTTAATTGTATTTGGTATGCTTAAACTATTGGTAGGTTCTAGGTTGTCAAATTTTGAATGATTACCTGAAGTAGAAGTATTCTTACTTTATATTGCATGTTAAATCATTTCCGGACTGATTCTAGAGTGTGATGAGTTGCATGTTGAAACTGAGGTGTACTATAAAAATGGTTAATAGCAAAGTTGTAGAGAATTTGATAAGCTTTCCAAAAAGTCCAGGATCACTGGATTTGGATTTGTAGAACTCCAGTTATGAGTGAAACAAGTAGCTACTGTTTGTGGCATAGTCGATGCATTGTAGAAGTAGTTAAGTAATAATCGAGAAGAGATATGCACCTACTCAAACAACGTGATGCACTTGTTAACATGTATGCATTCGTAATACTTATACCATACTCATGCATCTATCTAGGATCGGAGGAAGAGATCACGTTGCTGGAATTCAAGAAGCGAGAGGAGGGAACCCGCAGGAGGATCCATAAGCAAGCAGCTCCCCGAAGGCGTGGAGCGAGAACCCTCAAGAGCTTCCGGAGTGCCCCGACCATCGCCTCTACTTCCTTTCTGCGAGGCAAGCCCGGAGCATTATAAGTCTCCCAAAGAATTATAAATGTTTATTTAAGTACTTATGATTGCTGCATTAGGTTATAAGAGTTGAATGAAACCACTTGATGCATGTACATTCCTTGTCCGGATATTACACCTTTAACCGGTATAGGTCCAGATCGAATATATGCTTAGCCATGCTTAGACCGGTAGAAGTCGGGTGATTTCTGTCACCGCGAGATATAGGTGGATACCGAGCACGGTTGGTTATAATTGCTATCGTGTAAAAGAACCATGGTTAATGTAAATGGAGACCAAGGGGATGTCGATAGAGAAGCAACAAGACATGGAGGTCTTGGGTGTGAATCTATCCCGTCTCAGTCGATCAAGGACCGCACTGTTGTTGGAACTTCGACAAGATTGAACGCATGCCTCTCACTTAGCTGGCCGGATAATTGTTCCGACCGCTGAAGCCGAGTAATTCAACTCGGCCGGGGAATCGTTTCATTGCGCCTTCCGGGAACGATCGATCGAGCCCAAGGGTAGGCTTGGCTCGAGCATCCCGGCATCTGGTGTTCCAGACAGTGCGCGCAAAGACGGACCCGCCAAATGTGTACCGGAGTTGTACCAAAGGTGACCTAAGGCTATCGTGGGTGGTAGACTGGGTTTGTGTTAGGAATAAATTCCCACCGTTGAAAACGATTCAATCGCCGCTCTCTCCGGATAGTGAGAAACTTGGCTAGCTCCAACATCGTAGTAATCGTATTATGGAACATGATGGTTCGGATGAAAATGGAATTTCAATACCGCTATGGTTACTATTGTATGCTTCTAAATGATACCACATGTTTGGCACAGGATAGTTGCTAATCTAGAAATGGATAGTTATAATTAACTTGGTAAAGGAATCATAATTGTACAACGGATCAGTTGCCTTTTTCGCAAAATGTTGTCAAGTTACGTCCACTTATACATCCTTGCATACTCCTTGGAGTCATTTTATTTCTGGTTCATGATGGGTAAGTCTAGCTGAGTACCTTCTCGTACTCAGGGTTTATTTTCCCAATGTTGCAGATGGCACTGTGTATCATGGTTATTGCAAGAGTTGCTTCTATCCCGCTGTGGATGAGGAGTAAGCCTTGGGTAGGCTTCTTTAGTAATTCCTATCCTTGCTTTTGTGGACCGTGATCTAGCTTGGCACTGTATCAAACTATGTTGGAAACTTTATCTTCGAACTTATTTGCTTCCGCTTTATTTATCAAACTCGGTTTGTAATAACTTTTATTCGTACTCTGATGATGAAAAGTATCTGTGAACTTTATGTAATATGTGGCATGTATGTTGAATCCTGTATGATCTTGGTTGTTGTAAATCGTTTATCGAGACCCATCGTGGTACTCGACGGACTACCGGGTTTATATGGGTTCAAGTATGACAGTGCGACCGCTTGCGGATTGCCATTGTACTTGTATTCTTATAAATTGGTCGGTTCTGCGACAGCCGTGCCCTGTTGGTGCCGCTGACATGCGGGCCCTGGATGTCAGTGAGAGAGAGAGAACAGTGATGTTTTGGTATTTTCTAAATTTTGAATAGTGCAGTAACTTTGGAAATTTATAGGAAAATAATTATAGCTCTAAAAATTCTGAAAAATTATGTGTAGCTTCTGTACATGTTCTATTATGGTTTAAAAATATGAAACTTGAAATTCAAGTAAACTTTTAATGTTCAAAAATTCAGTTAATTAATTGATAAATGCAATTTCCATAATTTTTGTAGGCCACTGTATAACTCCAAAAATTATGAAATTTATTTTGGTACACTAATTTGTCATGAGGAAGCTTGCATAAAATTTTGAGGTCATTTGGAACAAGTTCATTTTGAGCTTAATTCCAAATTAATTCAAAAATGTATAAAAGCAAATCCTAAGTGTTAGGTTAGAGTTTGATCTTGTTTTGGTCATGTTTTGTGACCAGTAGGGTTTCAAGATCAATTTGGTCAAGTCACTTAGGTCATAAGCCCTAGATCATTAAAGTTTGGTTAGAGTATAGTTAATGAATGGTTTCATTCATTAAGGGTAGAACTTTGGAGTGAAACTTTGGGTAGTTCTTTAGAAGAATGTAGGGTTTCTTAGTAATAATTTTTGTGTGATCCTTGATGGTAGAATTGCAAGTTGGTTTTGTTGGCTTGCAACTGTACCACGAAGGAAAGTTGTATTCAAGGTGTTATTATATTTCATGCACCATGAAAGCATCATGTTTATATTATCATCATGTTGAAGCATATGTTATTATTTCATGTAGAATCCGAGAGTGAACCGATTCTAGTTGAGCAAGTTGTGGAAGAATCCCTGGTTGTCTCGGGATTCGATATTTGTGGTACTGATCCGGAACCCGAGATCATCAACGAAGGCAAGCCCCAGTTTATGCATTAAACAATTACCTTGTTTACTTTGAAAAGTTTATCACCTATGTTACTTATTGCATTAAGTTGATCAATTCAAATGTTACCTACTTGATGCATTTCCTACCTTGTTAATTGTTTACCATCCTTAAAGATGATTTCATTTACAAAGGCGTAGAATTGCTTAGTATGCTTTATGGTAGGATTTCAAAGTAAAAGTTTCGATACAATCAAAGATGGCATACTGGCCAAAGAAAGAAAGAAGATAGAATGAACTAGAGTCTAGTCGTGTGACTTATCTTGAATGTTGGGTAATGTTGCCGACTATGTCGCTTAAAGGCCACTCATTGTGGATCTTCTGAACGAGACACTTTGTTGTACTGGTCACATACTCCGGTAAGCTTACTTCGGCTAATCCGATACTAAGACGAATGCCCACGCACTAGGAGTGGAGAGATGGCGGGAGTAGCGTGTACCCTCGTGGCTGGAATGTGGCCGGATTTGAGGTGTGCTATACTCTCGGGTGGCGTGGAGACGGCTTAGTATAGGAGGATCCGGTAGCGAGGTTGATATATGCAAGATTAAGTTCTACATATGTCGTGTGATAAGGAATACCCAGCTAGGACTTGAATCAATTCGAATTGCCGGTGCTCCACGGATATGGAGACTCGATTCATTACAGAAGCAATGCAGGACTGGTGAATTACTAAAACATGAGAAAAAGAATGAAATGAGAAAGATTGGAATATGGGATATGAACACTTAGTTTGAGATAATGAACTAAAGTACTTAGGGGTAAAACTTGAAAATAGAATCAAGAATAGTAAGCTTTTGGCAAAGAACTTTTGAATCTTGCTACATCCTTACCTTGACCCAACACCTGCATCCCTAAGACCTTCGCCCCTTTTTCGTCGGGTCAGTCTTGTTGTGTACTTTTGTACTCAGGGTTTGTTAACCCTTGTTGCAGGTGAGTCGCATGCGCAGGCTTGTTTTGGTCCCTGCTGCATGTCAGTGTTTGAAGTCGATGACGATGAGGAATGATGAATGACCTTTGGACAAGGCACTAGTTTGTGTGAAATAAATAATGTTAATGTAATATTATCCCGCTACTATGGTTGTATGACACTTATGGTTTTGTGAGTTTGAAACAACTGGTTTGAAATACTAAAACTTAAGTCTTCCGCTTTATGATCTCTGATATGTATATTGAAAACTATTGTAATCTGCAGTGTCTGTGATTGGGATCCTGTTTGGAAAAGATTCATGGATGATTCGGGTTTCCCGAGGACACCCGACAGACCTGTTAAGTTGTTGGGAACTTGTGTACGCTATCAGAGGTCTGTTGAGACAACGATAGATGCACGTGGGCCCGATTTTTTAGGAGGTTCTACCACACAAACTACATGTATGTGATGTGTATTTGCTTAATCTATTACGGTCTTGGTTGTGATGTAGATTTACCGAGGTCCTTCATGACACTCGGTGGACTACCAGGTTTATATAAGTGAAAGTATGTGCAGGTCAACGTGTTAAATGAGGACAACCATACTTGATCTTGTATAAATTGGGTGGTTCTATCACAGCTGGCATCGGAGCAAGGTTAAGCATAATACTATCATATACATGGCTTTAAAAACAAAGTTTTGGTTTTGAAAGCTCTATTTCAACTAAACACCTAGCTACAGGCAAGTTTGTCAAATCTGATTTTCAAATGTATGCTAGCGACAACCTCCAGTTAAGCCCAATCAAGGACCTTTAGGTGACAATAAGTAGACTAGCACTAACTATGGGGGTTTACTTTCTTGCAATTTTTATTTCGTCATCCATATGGCGTGCTATTGTATGGGTGCCATTCACTTGAATAGTAATGTATGGATCAATATATACTCCTACGCCCAGGTAAGAAGGTAAAGTATGACCACAATATGTTACCCTATGGTCTAATGCTGGAGGTAGCCTTTATATAGCAATATATGAAGTATAAATTGTGTTTACTTTCTATCAAATATTTATATGGAAGTAACTAGTATAACTGTGATGTTTTTACATTCTATATATATATATATATGTATGTTGGGGTTAGGCTGAAATGGAATCTTCTGTAGGTACACTAACCATGAATGCATAGATTATTTTAGCTAACTACTAGCTATATACCAAGAGAGTACGTGTTATGCCACCGAAATAGAACGTGATTGCCACCTTAGGCTGGTAATTTGGTGAGGACGATTAGGATGAGCATGTATCATGACGATTGTTGCTTTATGCATAAATATGCTCCCCTCAGCCTTGTTCTAGTAATAAGTAACTTGTTGCAATCTGTGCTCAATGTGATGTGCTAGCTTCCTTGTAGGAAACTAGAAAGGTATATATGCATTGACTTATGTTGTTTGAGTGGCCTTGTCATGATATATTATATGATGTTATCTTGTATGAAGAATTTGTGCTAGACTTGTAAAATGCATAATTTGATCTAGGAATATCTAATTTAGGTGAAACAAATTTGGTTAGCTTTGTCTTGAAATGCTCCACCTAATAGAACTATAAAACTTGTTGTTTGGTACTGTTTTGTATGCCATATGCTTTATCCATGTTAAGTGCTACTTAAACTTGTAAAATGTGAGTTAGGTATGTCCAAAAATTATGGTTCTAGTTTTACTAGCTTTGTTTTGACATGCACCACCTAGGAAAAATAATGAACCTACTGTTTGAGTGCTTTTTCTATGTTGTATTTATTTAACCTTGTTTCATGCTTGTTTTCTTACAAAAATGAGAATGGGAGTTATATGTATCCAAAATGTGTGAACCAAATTTTCATAGCTTCCTGGTATCATGCTTGATTCAAGAAATGGATATAAAACCTGCTGTTTTGCACTATTAACTAACCTAAACCTAGTTAAGTTGTTCTAAGCGCTAGGGTTGTGTAGGCTGTTCTACAAGCTCAAAAATTCTAAAATTTTTGCAGTAGTCTATTCGTTGTATGTATGAGCTACCATAATTTTCCTAGAATTTATTATACACAGGAAATAGCAATTCTCTGTTTCACCATGCTAGTTAAATAAATTGGTAAATGCATGTAAACAATTTATTTAGGGCTAACCAATAGCTTTTCTAGAATTGTTAGGATGTATGTTAACTGTTGCTATACTTAGTTGTGCCCAGAATTAAGTTTTTACTTGTAGTTTGGTTTTTGTTTGTTAACTAGTGCCACTTTAATCTTTTCCTAGAATGTTTGTTATGTGAGTTGGCTGCTAAGTATTAGTTGCTTAAGCTAATTTGATTGAGTTTCTCAAAATGTTTGCTTAAGACCGTGTGTTTGTTTGGATGTGTTGTTACCTAGGTGGTACCATTGTTGTCAACTCTGTTGTCCTCGGTGAGTGTATGAGTTGTTTTGCCTATTAGTAAAACCATGTCCATGCCCTTTTAGATTTTTCTGAATGTTGTCAGCCTTGATCTCCTGTTGCTACCAGCCAGACCCATTCTCCTGTTGATCGTTGATCTGGAAATCTCTTGGTGGACACAAGGCGTATGTGGAACTAAAGCAAGAGTCTCATGTTCGGCTATCTTCGATGGTTAATCTATGTTTATCTTGTGTCATTTTTGTCCTTGGACCTCCTCCTTGTTGCCTCCAAACCTTGTGGTCATCCTTGCTTGCTACCCTGCCTTGCACATAATGTTTATCCATCACCAATCAATCTATGCTACGTGGGATTTCTCATTGTTCGTGTGTTCGGTAATGGTGCCACGATTAGTCCTCTATGGTGCCGCAACGAAACCAGGAGCCTCCTATGGCGCGTGGCACAAGGTTGTGCTGCTCTGCACGCACTGGTATCAAGGTTTCTAATCATGATCCATTGCAACACTATGCCGATGTGTTATCCTTTCGTTAGCTCTTCCTTGGTTATCTCTCTATATCCCATCAGAAGATCTGTATATCGGACTAGATGTAGTAGGACTTCCTTTTGAAGTTGCAAGGAGAATAACCTTGAAGAACATGTCACCGACCTAAACATTAACAGACTACAAGAGATGGTAGGCAAATGACCCTGCTCGACCGTCTCCAAGACTGATGTTGACCATCTGTGGAGTAACTTATACCATCACTGTTGGATCAAAAAGGACACAACATTTAAAGTTGGATGAGCTATTTGTCAAGCAAGTGGATGACTTGCTTCTCTTCCCTTTGAAGTCTTTCACTCTGAATCTCAGGACAAGATTCTATTAAGGGGGGGAGGGATGTAACACCCCAGGTGTTAGTCACGAGTTAAGCAGTGAATTTGGACTCAAGTAAGTTATATCATTGATTGAATTGTAGTGTTAAGTGAATGGGGACATGTGATGTCAACTAAACCTTGCAACCTTGATCAACGAACTCGTAATTAGTTCAACAACAAAAATCATGAAAGGTTTGTGTTGAGCAAATGCCAAGAGAATGCCTCAATCGGTCTAAAACCCAAGTTTCAACCTTTTTCATTTTGATGCTTTGACCATGCTAAAACAGTGGCTTCTGTACCAGTTCTGAGCTTTGACATTAAATGAAAGTTGTAGTTTAAGTTGAGTACTGCAAACTTTGTTTATGGACCAAGAGTCAAATCAGCTATCAAGTAGCTGAAATAGTAGGTACAAGTTTGAATCAGCTGCTATTTTTCAGCCCAGAAAATGATTCTTAGTTTGCAGTGGCATTAATGGTTGACATGTTGGGTTCTCGAGTTTTTATTAAACATCAATGCTTGATCCAAATATAAAAGTTGGAGTTTTTACTATGGAGAAGAGCTTGGAAACGTTTGGAGCAAGTTTGACTCAGGTTTGACCGAGTTTTGATCTTTTCCTTTAATCATTGTCAAGTCGCTGACACTGCCTCATTGGAGCCTAATTATCCACTAATCCATACCTCTAATGTCTATGCACTCTTAATAGAAGTTGAAGAGTGGTTTGAGGTCAACAACTTCCATATTTGTGCCTAGGACCAAATATGCTTCAAAGGTGCTGAAAATGGGATCCAAAGTGCATACTCCAGTGCCCGCTACCTACTCGACCATATGCCCACGCGTCCTCCATGTAGGGCAGCGCGCCCCCACCTCCTTGCCAAGCACCGCTGCCTCCCGGATGTGGACGTCGAGGCTAGCTCTAAGCCTTGCTCCACTCCTCCACTCCCCAAGCTCACTCTTTGCCCCTCCCTCACTCGCTCTCGCTCTCGCCCTCGCCTCACTACCATGCACAGTTGTGTCCGCCATGCACGCTGGCCAAGCAAAGCTCTGTGGCTGCCGCCCACATTTCCTCACCTCCAGCCACCCTTGTGCCACACTGACCGCTAGCAGCTCTACCTCCCTTTCCCCACCTTGTGCTCACTAACAAAACCCTAACCTCAGCTCAGACCGTCGCCGCCATCGCCATAGCCGATTTTCCTTGCCGCCTGCGTGCGTGGCCAGCTACCAACCAGCCGCATCCTATCGAGCTAGGCCTCGCCGCGGGTGAGGCCAAGCACCCTGCCACTCCCACACCATTTTCCACCACTGGCGACTCACCACGGCCGTCTGAGCCGGCTGGCCCTAAGCCGGTCCTCTTCTTCTACGTCGAGATGAAGGAGAAGGGTGAAAATGAATTAGAAACTCTTTGGTGGGTCCAGATGTGAAGTCAGCGACTCGTATGAATAGTGAAGGTTGCTCTACGAGTAGATTAAGGAAAACTGCAGGGATCCCAGTGCAAAAGTGTTTTTCCTTTTCGGTTTACCTTTTTCTTTTATGCATAAATAGGCTAAAAGTTTCTAAATTGCATAGTAATTCATAGAAAAATCATAAAATGAAAAATAAAGATGTTTTGGAATTCTTGTGAGTAGATATATGCCGTGGATGTATAATCTTACATGTTTTAGTAGCAAAATATTGATGTAGATTTATATCTATGCCATGTTAGGGTTTTCGGTGTTAAATTCATATCTGTAGTTTTGGTGATCCAATTGCTGTGAAATTTTTATGGTAGACTACTCATGTGATTCTTGTGCTGTGATAAAAATTTTAGATTTATTGGTGCATGTATGACTGAGTTATTGATTTAACTTGTCTAGTGCTTGTTAAATGGTTTATAAATAATATAAGTGTGTAAAATAGGAAATGTTGTTCCACTGCTTTTGCATGATGTTGTTCTACCATAAGAACACTTAATATGGTCATGTGTTTACAGAAAATGTAAATATCTAGATTTATTATGCTCTCACATGCTTATTTTTAATTAAAACTTGTTCTCTGTGATAATTAAATTATATAACCTGACCATATGTTTATCATAAATGTTGCAAATCTCGTTGGCATGAATCTTGAGATAGGTACACAAAAGTTGGTGTTGTAGGGGAAACCACCTCACCAACTTAGCACGATTTGAAGGTTTCCCAAGGATGAGCTTTTGTCCTAAAACAAGCACTTTCAGGAGACAACACGAGCTTTCACCTTTTGTTGTAATGCCCTTATGAGATGAGAATAGAAATATAATTGTGAAAATATTCCTTTGGGTATTTTTGTCACTAACCATTCCAGGTTTTAAGCAAAAAGAATGAAGGATGATGGCGCAAGGTATGTCCAACCATTTATCATGCAACATTTAATTACATCCATCCAAACTTGATTCTTTCTGCAAAATTCAAGCTAGGGGATAGACTTATCTAAAAAACATCTCTTGCCATGTTGCTAAATTATATTGATTGTCTCTACCTTTAAGCCATACTCAATTTGCTAAATAACAATCATGCTCTTTCATCTCCATTTGAGTAAATCTCTATAATACTTTCATGCTACCTTTGTTTGCTATAGTATGCTTAAGGTTTGGAGTATGTTCATACATCTTTTAAATTAAGCAAGGAGCTTAGTTTAGGTGTGCTAATCATACTTCCAAAGGCTTTTAAATTGAGCATGGTGCTTAGATTAAAATGCCTTCCTAAATCAAATTAGATGTGGTGTCTAGGTTGATTTTTGAGCCGATAGTATGCTTTAGTAGATATTGGATATTTTGTTAGACTAACCCCTGTAGGAAACTCTCAATTCAATTTGGGTAAGTCACAAGATGAATTCAAATCGAAGATGAAACAAGGCACATGATGAACTCCAATAACTTTGTGAAAAGAAGACACAGCTCATTCATCATGGATGAAGGAACTCAAGTCTGCAACTCTAATGAATAGCATCTCATCAACCAAGAATCAATGAAAATCAAAGACAGGTTGACGAGACAAGAACATGCAACTTGTCACATCCTCATCTCCTAGATCAGATGATGCAAAGAAAAGCTAAATGCAAGGAGAGGTCCTGATCAACGGACCTAATAAGCCCTCACCAACAGGAGATCATTTGTGAAAACAAATCATTGAGGCATAAAACAAAGGGTGAGGCAGAAGGTCCAACAAAATGGCAATATTGAAGAGTAGAAAGATGGAATGACAAAAAGCCCCTCTCATCCGTCTCCGCTTCGAATGTCGGTTCTCCACCACCTCCGAGATTTCATCTACGCCGTCCTTTTAAGTCGGTTTGATCTGAGGGTCTAGAATTGATGGTACCCCCCATATATATGGCCCTATACCCCACTCTAGAGAGCCATCTTGAAACCCTAATTCAAATCCTCTTCATCAGGATCAGAACCAGCTATCAAGAGAAGATTAGTCCTCCATAGGATTTAGTCTTATAAATAATAGTGAGATAGGGAGCGAGGGAAGGGTTTGGAGGAGGTGCTGGCCTGTTGGTGCTCTCTCTATGGCTTGTACCTTGGTGGATCCAAGTTTTATCTAAGCTTGCCTCTGAGATTTCTCTAGTAATCAACTTCTGATTCAAGTAAGCATCTTGTTTATATTGTTCATCAGGATCGCAACTCTTTTGAGTGCTTTATTCTCTTCCTAGGGGAGTAAAGTATTAATCATAAGTGTAAGCATGGTGCTTAGACTTGGGTTAATCATGGATGCACCTTGCATTCCGGATCAGTGGTAGATCGTGAAGTAGCGTTAGAACACAAGTGTGACACATTCGTTGAGTCCTCTGTAGTTCACCTCCTGTTTGTAGGCCAAATAGGACCCGGTTACGAAGGAAAGCATCCTCTATTGGTGTCTTTCCTTAGTTATGTCCCCAGTTGAACAGTAGAAGACATAGCTTATCGAAGTCAGAACAAGAGAACCTTAGTTATCCTCTCTACACTCCTATTTATCCTAGCCATATTGCTACCCTTAGTTAAGTTAGATCATAGTTAGTCTCACACATTTCCTTATGATATGATACTTGGAATACTTCTAGGTGAAAGCTATAGTCTATAGGGAAATGTGTGAGACTAACTACGGTCTAACTTAACTAAGGGTAGCAACAAGGTTAGGATAAACAGGAGCGTAGAGAGGATAACTAAGGTTCTCTTTTTCTAACTTCGGTAAGCTATGTTTTCTACTGTTCAACTGGGGACATAACTAAGGAAAGACACCAATAGAGGATACTTTCCTTCGTAACCGGGTCCTATTTGGCCTACAAATGGGAGGTGGACTATAGAGGACTCAATGATGCGCTTGCGGATTTATCTGTGTACGTTAAATATACCAACAGTAGTGGACCGTTGAATTGGTCAGCTGGAGCATCATCGGTGTTGGCGCAAGATGCATGAGGTTCAACTTGTCGAAGATGACCTTGGGCATTGTTGGTGTTTCTTAGCTTAAGCAGAGGAATCCACAAGCGCATGGATACACTGTTGTAGCACTTCACCTGGAACTATTCAGGGTATCGTATTTTCCCAAAGAAACGGATGTGTAGGTCTCTTAGCTAGTTCACCTAAAGAAAACAAGTTAAAGGGTAGCTTGGGTAGTGAGATTTTTCTATAGATAGATATCCTAAGTGAAGATAACCTTGACACTATAGACTTGCTTCGGGCACCGGATAGCACTTGGTCTGCTAAGTGAGCCCATCCTCTAGCTTTACGTCGAACCCGGATGTGGGGGATTACAAGGGACGGACAGGGCTATCACCACCTGCCGCCTACCCCTCTGTAACAACTTAGGTGTTAAGCATGCATTTAGCCTTGGCATTGCATGAGCACAAGCATCATTAATCATTCATGAGCAGGAGCATCTCAAATATTATCTCTATGTTTGCTTATATTGCATGTGTTGTCACTAAAATGCTTTACATATGCTAGGGTTTTCATGTAACTAATGTCTAAAATGTTTGTGAAACCCTAGGAGTACCTTAAACATGTTTAGAATGTCATATGAAACAACTTTGGTATTCATGACTTGGACCAATTTGGCCTCTAAGTCATGGTTACTGCAACTTACCATTTTCAAGTTGTATGTTTGACCTAAGTTGAACTATAGCATAGATTGTTTGCATGGGAGTGCACCCTTAAGCAAAGTTGTAGTACTTGATTAGAGCAACAACTTTTATTTTTGGGTCATGAGCTAATTCTATGCCTAACATGGTCAAATAGGGCGCACAAGAATCAACAAAACATTGTTTTTCAACTTTGAAATTTTGCTGTGTAGAACTGATTTATAGTTTCATGTGCTATACTTTGACGCGTTGCAATTTGCAAACCAGCTCGAATTAGACCAGCAAACTTGGAGCTTGCATGTAGATCTACAACTTTTATTAATCAAGTTTTTGCTAACTCGCTGTGGTTTTGGAGTTAGGAGGGTGTGATTTGGCGCTGTCAGATTGACTAACAGTGGCCTGATGGCCATCTCGGCCTGGCCATCATGGCCGACCGAGCGTAGAGCTTGGCCGCCACATGGCCAATGCTGGCCCGCATCGGGCCACCATCGCGGCATGGTGGTGTGCGATAACGGAGAAGCCACACTTCTCATTTCACTCTCTCAATCGCACTCTCTCCCTCTCTGCTGCTCCCTCTCGCGCATGTAGCAGAAGCGCTCTCGTCGCCGTGCCACCACACTGTTCCACCATCGCCTTGTTCTCTCACCACCGCACCATTGCGGCCTCCAGCTAACCATCAGTTTTGCCATCTTGCTCTCTACCTCCTCGACATAGTTGCAGGGCCAGGCAAGCCATGGTGAGGGTGAATTCGTTGTTCTTGTCCTTGCTAGAATTATGGTCTCCATGGCCGCCTTCACAGTGAGCTCGTCACTGCTCTGCTCCCTTGCTCCTTCTTCCCTCTTCGTCATGTTAGCACTAGATATGGGTGTATCCTAGCCTCAGGTGTGACCTTTACGGCAAACCGTAGCTTCACCTGAGTTCAACTCAACGGCCAGCACCGCCACGCTCTCGCCGCCGCACCACCGCGCACGTGGACGAACCCGTCGGCACTTCCCACCTAACCAAGGTAGCCTCGGTTGGTCTATGTGGTCACCGCGGAGCCCTTGTGCTTCTCGTAGGGCCTTCCCATGGCCAGTAATGGCCGACGCACCTCCGCGCAGCGCCGCCGTGCCACCATGGCCGGCGACGAGCCTCTCTGGTGCTTCTGTGCTTCCACCACCTATACATGTCGAAGCGGGTGAATGAGAGGAGCACGATGGTGGGGTCGGTTTCACCAGAAAGCTCACCGTTGGCGAGCTAGCACCGGTCAAACCCGCTCCCCTATCTCCGTCGGCTGACAGGTGGACCCGTTAACCTCGGGGTCCCACACGTCAGCGGCTGCAGTTTAGGGTTTTGTTTATTTCTTTTCTAGAATTTTGTGCTAACTTTGGAAAATCATATCTAGAGCTAGGAGTGTCCAATTTTGGTGAACTAAATTTTGTTGGATTCCTCATGAAGTGTAGTATTTTATAAAAATATGAAATGCACTGTTTCTGGTATTTTAGATAAGTGCTTTTTGAATGTTTACAATCTTCTAAAATGTATAACTTGAGCTTGGAAAGTGATAAAATTGTGATTCCAATTTTTCTGGTCTTGTGTTGACATGCTCTAGCTAGGAAAAATACTAAACTTGTAGTAAACTTGATTGGAGTAGTGTCTTTCTATTTATCTATTAATAAATGGTGTTTTCTGAGGAAATTCATAGGGACAAAAATAAGTAACATATTGCCATGCAAATTTTTGTATAGTATTATGGCACTAGGATGAAGCTAAGAAAAATATAAAATCTATTGCTTGACACTTTTCTATAGGGTTAACTATTTTCACTAAAATAAACCTTAATAGATTGTCATTTTTGTAAAGGATGTTATACATGTTCAAATAGTATAAAATTTTTACAGTAGTCTATTGGGAGCACTTGGAAGCTACTGTAATGTTCTGAGAATTTATTGTGCACATTTGATATATGTTTGTTATTTCACTTAATTATCTAATTAAATTAATAAAGGCATTTAAATAAATAAATTGGGCTTGACCATTATGTTTTCTTGAGTGTATTTGATATTCCTAAACTGTTGGTATATTTGGTGATGTCCAATTTTGAATGCTTATATGCAGTGAAAATATTATTGCTCTATAATTCATTTTAGAGGTGTTTTTATACAGATTCTGTTGTTGGGTATTTTGCATAGTCAAAATGAAGTTTACAATAAAAAATGGTTAATAACAAAGTTGTAGAGAACTTATTGATCTATCTTGTGTCAAAATTTCAGGGCAATAGGCCAAATGGTTTAGGAGTTATAACTGTTTAAAGTTGGTCCCCCGAAATACTTGTTCTCTTGAATTTCTAGATAGAGCTAGAAAGATTGCCTGTTTTGGTTAGGATAGAGTTTGAATTAGCTTTTGGTTATTAAATAAGAGTTGTAGTCAATTTGATAAGATTTCTAGAAAGTCCAAGATCATAGTATTTGGATAGGTAGAACTTCAGTTATGAGTTAAACTTTTAACTGCCATGTGTAGCTTAGAAATTGTCTTGTGAAGAATATTGGAAGTGGATAGAGAAGAGTTATGCACCTACTCGGTAAACAAGAAATTAACGTTGTTATCATTTAAGTAACTTAACATCATTATCATAGCATGTACATTCCCATGTCATATTATCCATGATCCTTCTAATGCATTCATGGAACTTACTTATGCATATGCATACAATAGGTGCAGCAGAGGAGATCACGTTGGTGGAAATCGAAGCAGATCCACAAGAGGAGAACCAAGAGGTGCAGCACCAGGAGATTCTTGGAGAAGGTGAGCCTAAAGTTGATCATCTACAAGAGTGCCCTGACCACTAGTCGGCCACATTTGTGAAAGGGAAGCCCCGAAGCATTATAAGTCTCCTTATTTTATTAATGTCACCTAAGTTACTCGTATTGTTGCATTACGTGATAGGAGTTCTTTAGGAACACTTGTTGCATATTACCTTTCCTTGTCCAGAAATATCTATCCTATATCCTATTTAAGTCTAGGAACGCTCCTTATACTTAGCTATTCTTAGACCGATAGAAGTCGGGTGATTTCCTGTCACCTACGAGCCATAGGTGATAACTTGATCACAGTTGGCTATATTGTGCTATTGTGGAACATAACCTTGTGATGTTGAACAATTGGAGACTAGGCAGAGTCTTATGTTGTGGTAATCATAGTGATTCTGTCTGTGTCATTTAAGGACCGGTCGTTGGAGGTCATCATGTCATGTTGAATGCATGCCTCTCACATAGTTGGCCGGATAAGTCATTCCGATCATAAAGCCGAGTAGCTCAACTCAGGCCGGGGATATGAGCAATTAAAGTGCGCACCCTAGAGGCAGTAAGGATGTGTAGAGAGCCAATGGCGTGAGTCCAAGGGCGGGTTCAAGTCCCAAGCTTCTTGGCAGATTGGTAGTATCTTTGAGGGTGCGGCGCTGGTCTTACCTGTGATTGGACTTGAGTTGTACCAAAGGTGACCTAATGCGACCCTAATGAGGGGCATATGGGTGTGTGTTAGGAATAATTCCCTAGCTGGGTAGGAATCAATTCGAATTGCCGTCTCTCTCGGATATTGAGAACTTGACAGGAGTATGCTTAATCGTAGTAATTGATGGAAGTTTTGTTATGAGATTATGAAAGAACTCAACTTGATATGGTTATTATTATGTTAACTTAATGGTACCAATATGTTTGGCATAGGATAGTTGTTAATCTAGTATGAGATATGATTAATAACTGGTGATTCACAATTTAAGATATATTGGACAACTAATGCTTTTTATGCAAATAATGTCTACCAGCTCTACTCATAAAGCCTTGCATACTCCTTGGTGTCTTAGTATTTAGTTGATGATGGGTAAGTCTAGCTAAGTACCTTCTCGTACTCAAGGTTTTATTCCATTTGTTGCAGATAATGTTATGTACCACGACAACTGCAAGCACTGCTTTGCTCCTGCAGTGGATGAGGAATAGGACCATGGGCATGGTCATTTTGTATATCATCTCACCCTTGTGCTTTTGGTTGGAGATGACTATGAAAACTAGCTATGTATTAAACTACGTGTGATGTTGATGTTAAACTACTTTGCTTCCGCTATTTAAACTTGGTTTCTAATAACTATGTGAACTCCGATCTATGTGAGATATTTGTGAACTATTTGTGAACTGTGATGTAACATGTGACTGGTTATGTTGAATCATGTACGATCTTGGCTTGTATGTTGGTTGATTCAAGATTCTTCGTGATACTCAACGGACTACTGGATTTATATGGGCTCAAGTGTCATGGTTTGACTGCCTCGGTGGTTGGTATTGGACTTGTGCTCTTATAAATTGGACGGTTCTGTTACAGCTGGCATCAGAGCAAGGATCAACATTAAACTTGTCATATGTGTATTTAAAACAAAGGTTTTATTCTATAAAAATCTAAAGTATGCCAGTAGTCATCTCCTTTATGCCCAGTTAAGGACTTTTAGGTGGCTATTTAAGTACTAACATGGGGGTTTTTACTTTCATTGTCCATATGGCGTGTTATTGTATGGGTGCTACTCACTTGAGTGGTAATGTATGGATCAATTGCCTCTACGCCAGGTAAGAAGGTAAGTTGATAAGTGGCATGACCGCAAGATGTGAGCATGCAGTCGGGGAGAGCTAGCTTTGATACGGCTATATATGCATGCTTGCATGTGTGTATGGTGCATATTTAATTGTGGGTAATAAATTGTCATTGGGTAGCTTTGATACGGAAGTATATGTATGGGTATACGTATATGGAAGTGTTTAGTTGCAACCTAGAGCCCAAATTTATATTTTTGTATATATAATTGTTGGGTTGGACTAAAGTGAAAATGTTTGCAGGTACACTAACAATGAAACATGTAGCTCATTTAGTTACGATTATATTGAGAGAATGTATGTATGCCACCGCGTATGTCGTTAGGATTTATTTTTCTAAGTTTGTGAGGACGTACGGAACGAGCATATATCATGATACATTATTCCTTCATATCATTGCATCGTTTCCCCCTTGCTTGATCTTATTGTTAAGTAACTCATTTCTATTATCGCATTATCTCACTCAATTGTAACCTTTTGCTATAGATGGTAGCCCCAGGAGCCCCTGTTGCTAGCGACACCTTTTTGGCATTGTTTGGGACTCCCACCTTACTATGGGGGGTACTGAACTCTATCGGGTATGCTGAACCGCCTCGCTACTTTTGGAGCGAAGTGGTAACTGAGGGACAACGGTGGTATGACATGCGTGTCATGTTGCCGCCCGTGTCGACAATCCTTAGTGGCAAGGATGGAGTCTCGAGTTAGATGGACAGACCCCTTGGGAGGGTGCCCAAGTGGCCGCTTTTGAGGTTCTCAGTGAAATCTATTAGGAATTCGGTGATGAGCTTGTCAATGGGCATGTTGGATCTTTCCCCCGAGTGGATGTATCACAGATCGCTTGGACCTAGTCAGGCGGTAATGCTCTGGTAAGAGACCAGGATGAAAGAGCAGGAAGTAGTAATGCTGCAATGAGTGCCATGTATGCAGTCATGAAGATGTTTTACTCTCGCCAAGATAGCTACATCAGCTGTATGCAAGAGCTCCAAAGAGCATAGGCTACACAGCGTAGGATGCGAGGACGCGTGCGTAGGCACCGAAGGGCAGTTAGAGCATCCTAGAATGAAATAGGTAATTTTATGATAGCCTTAGAAGCTCATCGAGGGCAGTTTGTCCGTTCTATTGCAGAAAGAGATGAAGCTAGGGCTGAATTATAGGATGTCCGTGCTAAGAGGGATGTTGTCATTCACCTTGCTAAAACTAGGGAGACAGCTAGGATCAGGACTGTATTCTAGGCTGCTAGGCAGGCAACGGAGTTCGATCGCAAAGAGCAGGAACTCATATGCTAGATTGAGGAGCTTCAACTTGATGTTCATCGTCTCAACAACATGGTGAACCCAATTCTTCCTCCAGCTCCAGTGGTGGAACAAGATCCTAATGTGTTGATTGCTAAGGACGATGGCATAGAGATGGATGCCGAGGAGGAGCCTGAAGATGAAGAGGTTGAGCCTTTTGAGGATGACCACGGTGATGGTGTGTCCGACATCGACAGCGACCACCCCAAGGAGTAGCTTAGCTATAGTAGCTAGCTAGATGTATTAGCTCTTTATCTTCGATCCTTATGTAATGAACTCATAATGTAGGTCTTGATTTTATGATGTACCTTTTTTCAATGTTATTGGAACCATGCATGTACTACATGTGGTGATTGCACTTTTTAATGAAGTTCTAGTTGTTTTTGGACAGAAAAATTTGGCATGTATGGAACATGTTGCGAGTACGATAAGTGATCCATTGGTGATGTTATGTTGTGGAAATGAATTATTGTGCCTCTGTGTTATTGTATGAATTTATGATTCTCTCCCATAATTATAGTATGGCATGATTATACAATTCTTCTGTAATGTCTTGACATCATCCAATAATAACTTGTTGTTGCAACTTTGCAGATGACTTGCACTCACGGAGGGGCTAGCACCAGTCATGATGGTGATGATGATATCCCACTACCACCGCACCCCATGCCAGCAGAAATGATTGCACAACTCATGGAGACCCAACGGTCTATGGGGGAAGTACTACGTGGGCTTGCACAGAATGCCGGTCGTGGACGGGGACGGGACCAACACCAGGGACCCAAACCAAATTAGTTCAGTGATTTCAAGGACTTTTTGGACACTAAACCTCCCATCTTTAAGGAGGTGGAGGAGCCATTGCAAGCCGATGAATGGCTTAATACCATTGAGCAGAAGTTTCGCCTCTTGAGAGTTACAGAGCATATGAAGGCTGAGTATGCCTCACATCAGTTGCATGGTCCAGCAGGTATTTGGTGGACTCATTACTTGTCTACCCTCCCTGCTAATGCTTAGGTTACTTGGGATGAATTTAAGACTACTTTTAGGGGGGCATCATATTCCCCTAGGTCTTATAAGCATGAAGCTTACAGAGTTTATGAGGCTTACTCAGGGCACCAAAAGTCTCACTGAGTACTTGCATGCCTTCAATAATCTCTCTAGGTATGCGCCCGAGTTTGTGAATACCGATGCTAAGAAAATTGCAAGCTTCAAGAGAGGACTAGGTCCAAAGTTGATGAAGACTCTGGCAAATAACAAGAGTGTGACCTACAACGAATTCATGGAGTGATGTGCTCACACAAGAGAATCATAATAATATTTATGCTACATCCAAGAGCCGCAAGAGGGCCTTTGAAGCTGGTGCATCTTAGCTGAGAGCTCCAGTGGTGGCAAGAACCCAATACCACCCACCTGCTCCAAAATACCGACCACCGTAGAAGAAGGCCCAACCAAGCTAAGCAAATAAAGGGTATCGTCGGGCATACTCAATTGCTCTACCATCTAAGGGTGGTGCAGGAAAAGGTAACTTGAAAACACTGCCTAACAATCAACCCTGTTTCAATTACAACAACACTGATCATTGGGCGAGGGAGTGTCCTTACCCCAAGAAGAACAATTAGAGGCCAGCAGCTGCAAATGCACGCCCGGGGTATGTGGACTACACTACCATGGAAGAGATTCCCTCTGGCAAGGTTGTCACAACTGGTATGTTTCTTGTGAATCATCATCCTACAGTTGTTCTATTTGATTCTGGAGCTTCACATTCATTCATGAGTCCAACATTTGCATCCAAGTATGATCAGAAAATATTTGTAGTAGACAAAGGTGGTTATTATATAAGTGCTATCGGGAGTAACATTTCTACCAATCAGATAGTTAAAGATGTATGTATCCAAATAAGTGAACCAGAGTATACTGCAAATTTAGTGATATTACCAGGATTGGGTATAGATGTGATCTTGGGTATGAATTGGATGAAGAACCATGGTGTCCTTATCGATTCATCGACTAGAACCATTATGTTGAGAGACCCCAAGAATAACGATGCTTTTCTAGTACCCCTTCCTAGGGAGTTTGATCTCCAAAATGTGGCCAATGCTATCCAGCCTGTGGCCCTTGCTGATATTCCTATAGTATGTGAGTTTCCGGATGTCTTTCTTGATGAATTGTCGGGGTTACCACCAGCCAGAGAGATAGAGTTCAAGATAGAATTGTTACCGGGTATCGTACCCATTTCCCGAAGACCGTATAGAATGCCACCTAATGAGTTAGCAGAATTGAAGATCCAATTGTAAGAACTCTTAGAAAAGGGTCTAATTCGCCCTAGTTCGTCACCATGGGGTTGTCCGACTATATTCGTGAAAAAGAAGGACAAGTTTTTGTGGATGTGTGTGGACTATCGACCACTCAATGCTGTTACTATCAAGAACAAATATCTTTTGCCTCGCATTGATATCTTGTTTGATCAATTGGCAAAAGAAAAACTGTTCTCTAAGATTGATTTGAAGTCAGGTTATCACCAAATCAAGATTAGGCCGGAAGACATACCTAAGATGGCTTTTTCCACTAGCTATGGCCTTTATGAGTATTTAATCATGTCCTTTGGATTGACTAATGCTCCTGCCTATTTCATGTATTTGATGAACTTGGTGTTCATGCCCGAACTTGACAAGTTCATGGTTGTGTTCATCGATGATATCTTGATTTATTTAGAGACGGTAGAAGAGCATGAGGAGCACTTGAGAGTGGTGTTGTTGAGACTAAGAGAGCATAAGTTGTATGCAAAGTTTAGTAAATGTGAGTTTTGGTTGAAGAAGGTACCTTTTATAGGTCACGTATTATCTGAAGATGGAATTTCTATAGATCCATCCAAGGTGCAGGAGGTTCTTGATTGGAAAGCCCCAACCTCCATGCATGAAGTTCAAATTTTTCGTGGTCTAGAAGGATATTATCGTCGGTTTATCCTAGATTTCTCTAAGATATCCAAGCCTATGATGAGGCTACTTCAGAAGGATGAAAAGTTTGTATGGACACCAGAGTGTGAAGCAGCTTTTCACATTTTGTGGACTTTGCTAACTACTACTCCTGTTTTAGCACAGCCCGACATTGAGAAACCATTCGATGTATTTTGTGATGCCTCAAATACTGGTTTAGGGTGTGTTTTAATGCAGGAAGGCCAAGTCATTGCTTATGCCTTGTACCAATTGAGAAAGCATGAAGTCAACTATCCAACGCATGATTTAGAGCTTGCAGCAGTTGTCCATGCTCTAAAAATTTGGAGACATTACCTGCTTGGTAATGTTTGCCACATCTACACTGATCACAAAATCCTTAAGTACATTTTCACTCAACCTGAGTTGAACATGAGGCAGCGCAGATGATTAGAATTGATCAAGGATTACAACTTAGAAGTGCATTATCATCCGTGGAAGGCCAATGTGGTTGCCGATGCCTTAAGCCGGAAGTATCATTGTAATTCTTTGTTGGAAGATGGTTTCAACTTATTGCATCCGACAGTCCTACACAATATCACTATTAGTTGCACTCTATAGTCAAAAATCATTGAGCTCCAAAAGACTGATGTTGGTATATTCCATATCAAAAGAAAGATGAAAGAAGAAGAAAGTAAACAATTTCAATTGGATGAGAATGGTGTTCTATGGTTTAAAGATCGACTAGTAGCACCGAAAGATAGGGAGTTGAGAAACCAAATTCTAGAGGAAGCTCATTCTTCCAAGCTATCCATTTACCCGGGTAGCAGCAAGATGTACCAAGACTTGAAGACTCGATTTTGGTGGACAAAAATGAAGAAAGAAATTGCGGCATACGTTGCTAGATGTGATAACTATTGTCGAGTTAAGGCCATTCATATGAAACCTGCAGGGTTACTTCAGCCACTTTCTATTCCATGTTGGAAATGGGAGGACATCAATATAGATTTTGTTGTCGGACTTCCAAACACCCAAAAGGGTCATGATTCTATATGGGTAATTGTTGATCGTCTCACCAAGTCTGCACATTTTATTCCTATCAATGTCAAGTATCGGCCTCATTAATATGCAAAGTTATACATTGAACAAATTATAAGATTGCATGGAGTACCTAAGAGTATTGTATCAGATCGAGGGCCCTAGTTTGTTAATCATTTTTTGAAACACCTGCACAAGTACTTAGGTACCACGTTGATTCACAGCTCTGGTTATCACCCCCAGATAGCAGGTCAAACTGAACATGTGAATTAGATCTTGGAAGATATGTTGAGAGCATGTGTGATTTCTTCCAAGGGTTCATGGGAGGATTGGTTACCTTTGGCTGAATTCTCCTACAATAATAGCTATCAAGTGAGCATTAAGATGGCTCCGTTTGAAGCTTTATATGGTCGCAAGTGTAGGATCCCTCTGAATTGGATTGAGTCTGGTGAAAGAAGATATTATGGAATTGACTTTGTTAAGGAAGCTAAAGAACGAGTTCAAATCATTCAACAACATATAGAAGCTGCTCAATCAAGACAAAAAAGTTATGTAGATAAAAGGAGAAGTCCTATTGTGTTCCAAATTGGAGATTATGTGTATCTAAAGGTGTACCCAATGAAGAAAGTACAAAGGTTTGGAGTGAAACGAAAACTTGCTCCTAGGTATATCGGTCCATATCAGATCATTGCACAAAAAGGACCCATAGCCTACAAGCTCCCGTTACCTCTGGAAATGAGAGCTATATTCAATGTTTTCCATGTCTCCCAACTCAAGAAATGTCTTCATGTGCTCGAAGAAGCTATTGAACCCGCTAGTGTCAAGATTCAGTCGGATTTGACCTATGAAGAGAGACCTATTCGAGTGCTTGAAGAAATGAAAAGAGTGACCCGTTGCAAAGTCATTAAGTTCTACAAGGTGATTTGGAATAATCATAGTGAGCAAGACGCTACGTGGGAGCGTGAGGACTATCTTCGTGAGGTTTATTCAGGTTTCTACGAGGAATGGTAGGTCATACAAATCTCAAGATGAGATTTCTTTAAGGAGGAAAGGGTTGTAACACCCTAGCCTTGTCATTGCATGAGCACAAGCATCATTGATCATTCATGCGCAGGAGCATCTCAAATATTATCTCTATGTTTGCTTATATTGCATGTGTTGTCACTATAATGCTTTACATATGCTACGGTTTTCATGTAACTAATGTATAAAATGTTTGTGGAACCCTAGGAGTACCTTAAACATGTTTATAATGTCATATGGAACAACTTTGGTATTCATGACTTGGACCAATTTGGCCTCTAAGTCATGGTTATAGTGTAACTTAGCATTTTCAAGTTGTATGTTTGACCTAAGTTGAACTATAGCATAGATTGTTTGCATGGAAGTGCACCCTTAAGCAAAGTTGTAGTGCTTTATTGGAGCAACAACTTTTATTTTTGGGTCATGAGCTAATTCTATGCCTAACATGGTCAAATAGGGCTCACAAGATCAACAAAACACTGTTTTTCAACTTTGAAATTTCGCTAAGTGTAAAACTGATATATAGTTTCATGTGCTATATTTTGACGCATTGCAATTTGCAAACCAGCTTGAATTAGACCATGCTCATTTAAGCAAAGTTGGAGCTTGCATGTAGATCTACAACTTTTATTAATCAAGTTTTTGCTAACTCGTTGTGGTTTAGGAGTTAGGAGGGTGTGATTTGGCGCTGTCAGACTGACCGACGGTGGCCTGATGGCCATCTCAGCCTAGACATCATGGCTGACTGAGCGCAGAGCTTGGCCGCCATGTGGCCACTATAGACCAGTGTCAGGCCCCCGTCGCGGTAGGGTGGCGTGTGATAACGGAGAAACTGCGCTACTCATTTCACTCTCTCAATCGCACTCTCTCCCTCTCTGCTGCTCCCTCTCGCGCGCGCAGCGGAAGCGCTCTCGCCGCCGCGCCACCACACTGCTTCGCCATCGCCTTGTTATCTCACCACCATACCATTTCCACCTCCAGCTAAGCATCAGCTTCGTCGTCTTCCTCTCTACCTCCTTGACATAGTTGCAGGGCCAGGCAAGCCACGGTGAGGGCGAATTCACCGTTCTTGTCCTCACCGGAATCATGGTCGCCTTCACGGCGAGCTCGCCGCTGCTCTGCTCCCTTGCTCCTTCTTCCCTCTTCGTCGTGTTAGTGCTTGATACAGGTGTAGCGTAGCCTCAGGTGTGACCTTTATGGTGAACCGTAGCTTCGCCTGAGTTGAACACGACGGCCAGCATCGCCGCGCTCTCGCCGCCACACCACCGTGCACGTGGACGAACCCCATCGGCACTTCCCACCTAACCTAGGTAGCCTCGGTAGGTCCGTGTGGTCACCGCAGAGCCCTTGCGCTTCTCGCAGGGCCTTGTCGTGGCCAGTAATGGTCGGTGCACCTCTACGTAGTGCCACCGTGCCACCATGGCCGGCGACGAGCCTCTCCGGTGCGTCCACGCTTCCACCACCTATACCTGTCGACGCGGGTGAATGAGAGGAGCACGATGGTTGGGTCGGTTTTCCTAGAAAGCTCATCGTCGATGAGCTAACACCAGTCCAACCCGCTCCCCTGTCTCCGTCGGCTGATAGGTGGACCCATTGACCTCGGGGTCCCACACGTTAGCGGCTGCAGTTTAGGGTTTTCTTTATTTCTTTTCTAGAATCCTGTGCTAACTTTGGAAAATCATATCTTGAGCTAGGAGTGTCTAATTTTGGTGAACCAAATTTTGTTGGATTCCTCATGTAGTGTAGTATTTTATAAAAATATGAAATGCACTGTTTCTAGTATTTTTTAAGGTGATTAAAATGTAGCTATATAAGTGCTTTCTGAATGTTTGCAATCTTGTAAAATGTATAACTTGAGCTAGGAAAGTGATAAAATTGTGATTCTAATTTTACTGGTCTTGTGTTGACATGCTCTAGCTAGGAAAAATACTAAACTTGCAGTAAACTTGATTGGAGTAGCGTCTTTCTATTTATGTATTAATAAATGGTGTTTTCTAAGGAAATTCACAGGGGTAAAAATAAGTAACATATTGCCATGCAATTTTTGTACAGTATTATGGCACTTGGATGCAGCTTAGAAAAATATAAAATCTGTTGCTTGACACTTTTCTTTAGGGTTAACTATTTTCATAAAAATAAACCTCACTAGCTTGTCATTTTAGTAGAGGATGTTATAAAAGTTCAAATGGTATGAAATTTTTATAGTAGTCTACTGGGATCACTTGGCAGCTACTGTAATTTTCTGAGAATTTATTGTGCATATTTGATATATGTTTGTTATTTCACCTAATTATCTAATTAAATTAATAAAGGCATTTAAATAAATAAATTGGGCTTGACCATTATGTTTTCTTGAGTGTATTTGATATTCCTGGACTGTTGGTATATTTGGTGATGTCCAATTTTGAATGCTTATATGCAGTGAAAATGTTATTGCTCTATAATTCATTTTAGAGGTGCTTTTATACAGATTCTGTTGTTGGGTATTTTGTGTAGTCCAAATGAAGTTTACTATAAAATGGTTAATAACAAAGTTGTAGAGAACTTATTCATCTATCTTGTGTCAAAATTTTAGGGCAATAGGCCAAATGGTTTAGGAGTTATAGCTTTTTAAAGTTGGTCTCCTAAAATGCTTGTTCTCTTGAATTTCTAGATAGAGCTAGAAAGATTGACTGTTTTGGTTAGGATAGAGTTTGAATTAGCTTTTTGTGATTAAATAAGAGTTGTAGGAAATTTTATAAGCTTTCCAGAAAGTCTAAGATCATAGTATTTCTATAGGTATAATTTTAGTTATTATTTAAACTTGTAACTACCATGTGTAGCTTAGAAATTGTCTTGTGAAGAATATTGGAAGTGGATAGAGAAGAGTTATGCACCTACTCAGTAAACAAGAAATTAACGTTGTTATCATTTAAGTAACTTAACATCATTATCATAGCATGTACATTCCCATGTCATTTCATCCATGACCCTTCTTATGCATTCATGGAACTTACTTATGCATATGCATACAATAGGTGCAGCAGAGGAGATCATGTTGGTTGAAATCGAAGCCGATCCACAAGAGGAGAACCAAGAGGTGCAGCACCAGGAGTTTCCCGAAGAAGACAAGCCTGAAGTTGATCATCTCCATGAGTGTCCTGACTACCAGCCAGCCACGTTTGTGAAAGGCATGCCCCGGAGCATTATAAGTCTCCCTATTTTATTAATGTCACCTAAGTTACTCGTATTGCTGCATTACGTGATAGTAGTTGTTTGGGAACACTTGTAGCATATTATCTTTCCTTGTCCTAAAATATCTACCATGAATCCTATTTAAGTCTAGGAACTCTCCTTATGCTTAGCTATGCTTAGACCGGTAGAAGTCGGGTAATTTCCTGTCACCTGCGAGCCATAGGTGATAACTTGATCACGGTTAGCTATATTGTGCTATCATGGAACATAACCTGGTGATGTTGAACAATTGGAGACCGAACAGAGTCTTATGTTGTGGTAATCATAGTGATTTCGTCTGGGTCGATTAAGGACCGGTCATTGGAGGTCATCTTGTCATGTCGAACGCATGCCTCTCACATAGTTGGCCAGTTAAGTCGTTCCAATCGTGAAGCCAAGTAGCTCAACTCAGGCCGAGGACACGAGTAGTTAAAGTGCGCATCCTGGAGGTAGTAAGGGTGTGTTGAGAGCCAATGGCGTGAGTCCAAGGGTCGGTTCGAGTCCTGAGCTTCCTAACGGATTGGTAGTATCTTTGAGGGTGCGGCGCTGGTCTTACCCGCGATTGGACTTGAGTTGTACCAAATGTGACCTGATGCGACCCCGATGGGGGAGTATGGGTGTGTGTTAGGAATAATTCCCTAGCTAGGTAGGAATCAATTCGAATCATCGTCTCTCCCGAATAGTGAGAACTTGACAGGAGTATGCTTCATCATAGTAATTGATGGAAGTGTGGTTATGAGATTATGAAAGAACTCAACTTGATATGGTAACTATTGTGTTGACTTAATGGTACCAACATGTTTGGCATAGGATAGTTGCTAATCAAGTATGAGATAGGATTAATAACTGATGATTCACAATTTAAGAGATATTGGACAACTAATGCTTTTTATTCAAATAATGTCTACCAGCTCTACTCATAAAGCCTTGCATACTCCTTGGTGTCTTAGTATTTAGTTGATGATGGGTAAGTCTAGCTGAGTACCTTCTTGTACTTAGGGTTTTATTCCCTTTGTTGCAGATAATGTTATGTACCATGGCTACTGCAAGCACTGCTTTGCTCCTGTAGTGGATGAGGAATAGGACCATGGGCATGGGCATTTTGTATATCATCTCACCCTTTTGCTTTTGGTTGGAGATGACTATGAAAACTGGCTATGTATTAAAGTACATGTGATGTTGATGTTAAACTACTTTGCTTCTGCTATTTAAACTTGGTTTGTAATAACTATGTGAACTCCGATATATGTGAGATATTTGTGAACTGTGATGTAACATGTGACTGTTTATGTTGAATCATGTATGATCTTGGCTTGTAAGTTGGTTGATTCGAGATCCTTCGCGATACTCGACGAACTACCGGATTTATATGGGCTCAAGTGTGATGGTTTCACTGCCTCGGTGGTTCCTATTGGACTTGTGCTCTTATAAATTGGATGGTTCTGTTACACCCACAACCATGGGGAATGAGACAAATGAAGATAGCTTCTAGCCTAGACACCACGCCTACACTATCGACTATTACTCTAGCGCGTATGCAAGGGTTATCCGTCTTTATCAGGGCCCTTCTACTAGAGTACCCGCCACAAGGACGAACAATGAACCGACAAGATTATAATGAACAAAGATAACTTTCTTAAGAAATCAATGCCAAAGTTAAACATGAACTTCTTACTCCAAGTAGTAAGATGATCGTAGAGGTACAAGTGGAGGAGTTGCTAGTGAAAGGATCAAGATGCCCAAGAGGGGGGGTGAATTGGGCTAATTCTAAAATTCTTTGCAATAATTAGACCTTACGGTTAGCCCACTTCACCCCTTGTGCCTAGAAAGTGATTCTATTGTTCTACCATGCAAAAGTTTAGCAACCTAAGTTCCAATCCTACTCTAGCATAGCAATTCTAGGAATGTAAAGACAAGTATTGAATTGCTCAAAAGTAAATGCTTAAAGTAAAGAGAGGAGAAGGAACGCGGCGATGTTTTGTCGAGGTATCAGAGAGTCGCCACTCCCCACTAGTCCTCGTTGGAGCACCCGCGTAAGGGTGTAGCTCCCCGATGATCCGCGCAAGGATCAAGTGCTCTCTACAGGTTGATTCTTCAACACTCCATCGCGGTGAATCACCCACAACCGCTCACAACTTGAGTTGGGTCATCCACAAGCTCCGCCGGATGATCACCAAGCTCCCAATCACCACCAAGCCGTCTAGGTGATGGCGATCACCAAGAGTAACAAGCACAAACTCTCACTTGACCATGACAAGCCTAATGAGAAAGATGGATGATGAGTACAGGCCCGATCTTCTGAGAGGTAGCCGGTAAGTTTGATTTGTGGAGATCTCGACGTTGGCGATCCGGCTTCAAATCAGACGTGATTCGAACCCTGCAACCGTTACACCATTGCTCCATTGGTTATCAACCAAGCACAACTTGATTGACCTCACCAAGAAGGCTTTTCCTGCAAGCGAATCGAAGAGCACAAGCAAGAAGGTAAAACACGCAATCTGATATTGCAAATATGAATGACGCGAATATCAATAGAGGGTTCTAGAACTCGGTTCCAAAGGACTAATCGACACAGTGGAGGAGATCAAGAACGGGGTCCGGATCATCGTAAAAGGATTTGTCACCACAGCTATAATGAACGATTCAGTTTCGATGGAAAACTAAACTCTAAACAAAACCCAATTGTGTAGCAGCGGCGACGACTGTGTTTATAGTCTAAGACTCGACCTAGGGTTGGGGACGGCCAGGGGTTGGGCGCCCACAACTTGGGCTTAAGGCCCGACACGATACATGGCCAAGTTGGCCCAAATAGGTGACGCAGCACCTTGCCATGGTCACATAGAATGATCCACGGACCTTCTGGAGCTGAAACCAGATCCAAAACAATGGCGTCGTCGTCCCCTTTCCAACGCATCCAAGAACGGTCCGTTTCAATATCGTATGAGAAAAGTTATGACCGAAACAAAGGACGACGTGTCTCTGCTGAATCCGAGGGCGACGTGGCAAATGAGTTGGGAACGAATTGCAACTTGGGGAAGACCATGGCGTCGGTGTGTCCAGCATGGCGATGTCCTCATCATCCTTCCTTTCTCGAATTGAGTCGCCCTCGACTCCATCTTGGCGATGTCCTCATCATCCCTCCTTCTAGAATTGGAGTCGCCCCCGACTCCATCCCATCATCAGCGAACTCCCGCAAAAGGTTAGTGACAAAGCAGGCAATGCACCGTACATAAAAGGTTAACAAAACATAGTATAACATGGTGCATCAGATTATCACATAACTCAAAGCAGAGAGCGAAGTTGTAGCAAGAAAAGCACCTCCTTTTAACTTAATCCCATTATTTTTAGCAATGTCTATTGGAGGTTTATTTTAATCTCATTAGCATGTTTAATAATATCCGTAGGAGACAAAGGCAAATGTAATTTTCTTGTCCTTATGTATGATAGTGTATGTATTAGTTCTACCATGGTGTAAAGCATCATTATCAAATTCCCATGGTCGACCTAACAAAATGGAACAAGCTTGCATAGGGACAACATCAAAATCAGCAGTATCATGATAAGAGCCTGTGAAAAAGCTAATGCGTGCTGACTTAGTTACCTTAGTCTTACCACTATTATTGAACCATTGAAGTTTATATGGATACGAATGTTGTCGTGTGGTCAAGCCAAGCTTGTCAACCAAATTTGAACTCACCAAGTTGTTGCAACTCCCGCCATCAATGATAGTGAGAACACGACAACCCTGCACAATGAGATACATGTGGAACAAATTGTGGCGTTGGATCTTCATCTCTTCTTCATGTCCCACACGTGTAGTCAACACACGCTGCACAAGAAGGCTAGGGTAGTCCGCGGCAGCAGCCATGGACTCAATGGTGATGGCCTCCTTGTCTTGATCGCCCTCGGTGGGATCTGCATCAATGTTAGCAGCAAGGGCTAAATCATCTTCAACATCACTAGCACTTACATATCCATCCTCGGTAGCAATGAAAGCGCAATGACTGGGGCACTCCTTCATGACATGTCCCATGCCTTTGCATCGGTGGCAAATGATTTTAGAGCTGGACGAGGAGGAGCTAGTAGAAGCACCTAGAGTGGCACCTTTCTTCAGCTGTGGAAACTGCACATTAGACAATTTACTTACCCCGGAAGAAAATGGAGGTGTAGATGACTGTGGTGCAACAGGAAGCTTGGGCGTCTCCGGCTCGGAACGCTGCTGAAAATTCCTCCCATTGTTAGACCTGAAAGGCTGATGTTGTTTGCGTCCCTGTACTTCTCGTTCTGCCTTAATAGCAAGATGATACAATTGGGAAAAATTGTGTCATTCTTTGTAATCAAGTATGTTCTGTATATCATGGTTTAAACCACCAAAAAATCTAGCACTAGCAGCATTATCATCTTCATTTATACCACAACGTGCTAAACCAATAAGCAATTCTTGATAGTATGCTTTATCACCTTGTTTTAAAGTTTGTAGTTTCAAATGTAAATCACGTTGGTAATAAGGAGGAACAAAATGAGATTTCATACGTTGCTTTAAAACATTCCAAGTTTGAGGCACAGCAGCAGCATTATTGGCATTGCAAAGATCACTCCACCAGAACAAAGCAAAATTAGTAAACTCACCAGTAGCAAGTCTAACTCTATGCTCAGCAGGAACATTATGAGAATCAAATTTTTGTTGAACAGCAAGCTCCCAATCTAAATATGCCTTTGGATCAACATTACCAGCAAAAGGAGGTAGACTAAATTTAATTTTAGCAAAAGGATCATTATTACCATGATTATTACCTTCCATACCGCGACGATTGAAGTTGAGACGGCGACGGGCACCACCGTCAGCATACGCATCTTCATCACCAAAAGCATCCGCATCTTCATCATCAACACGATAAGGTGGAGGGCGTTGCTCAAGCTGTTCAATGCGGGTGACCAGATTGTTCACGTTGCGCGTTAGCTCGGTCATAAGATTGCGTTGTTCAGTCATGAACGTTGTAAGCTCGCCCTTGGACACGCACTCATTGAAGTCCATCGGAGTTCCTGCCATGGTTAGAAGATAGAAAAAGACAACACCAAAGTATTATCCCTATCAACTAAATGGAAACAAGTGGTGGTGGTGGTGATGGTGGTGAAAATGGAATGCAAAATCACAAGCGGCTTACCACCGTCTTGCCTGTATTCTTACCAACGCCAAATAGGAGCAAAACCAAAGTGGCGAAGCAATCTGTTGTGGAGCGTGGGTAACAGTTGCAAGATGAACCTATGCTGACAGAAGAATATGTGGAGCTATGGGTAGGCACACAATATGACAGCAAGGATTAGCAATTAACGAATGCAGATTAATGATTGTTCAATCCAGATCCAAAGTACAAATCACAGGTGCTGGCTAAGACGTGACGAGACGTAGCGCAACAAGGTGAAAACAAAGGACGATCGAAAGAACTCACGGAACAAGCAGCCTGGATTTCTCCTTTTTTTCCAAAAGGCACTAATAGGATACGAACTTTTTTACTTTTTTCACTATTTTTTATATACTTTTCTCTGAACAAGGATCACAAAAGATGCAACCACAAAAATTGGCACCTACAACTGAGGTGGGATGTGGTCTACAGAAATTCAGCACGTTCTCTGAAAAGCGTGCAAAAACTTTGACAATTTTTTTTCTATATTTTCCTGATTTTTTTTGGCAATTCTGATGAAACTAAACAGGGCGAAGCCAAGTTTGGGTCGGCTCCAAATGGTGTCAAGAAGCTGCTGAAAAAATTTCAGATTTTTCGGATAAACGAGCGAAAAGTTATGCCTATTTTACCGAAGGTATCTCAAGGTATGTTTTCCGGGAGGCACAACACGGCGGCGGTAGTTAGGGCAAAGCGTCCCAAAACTCTAACACCGATCACAGGATCGTCACTGGGACTAACAGCAGTAGGTATTCGCCTGATGATGTAAGGAGGGTTGCGATGCAGGCAAAATAAGAGCGGCTGGCAACCTGTCTAGGGTTTGCGCGGCGGCGAGAAGTGACACAAGGCGGCTAGCGGGGCAAGTCGAGTAATGTGGTGGCTTCGACTTGTTGTTTGGGAACGGTGGATGGGATAGCGGCGGAAAACAAAAATCACAGCAACGGGCGATTGAACTACGACCACGAACACAATCCTAAACCAGCAACAAGACTCGACCACGGACACAAACTCAACAACACGAATCTGAAACGAAATTGCAAAGGCACAAAGGGCGATAGGACAGTGGAAATTGAAATATTTTTGGGCTTTTTGTAGACTCTAGGTAATGAACAAATATGAATCTAAGGCAAACGAGATTATACCTCACGGTAAACCTGAAATATCTGATACCAATTGATGAGTACAGGCCCGATCTTCCGAGAGGTAGCCGGTAAGTTCGATTTGTGGAGATCTCGACGTTGGCGATCCGGCTTCAAATCAGACGCGATTCGAACCCGGCAACCGTTACACCACTGCTCCGTTGGTTATCAACCAAGCACAACTTGATTGACCTCGCCAAGAAGGCTTTTCCTACAAGCGAATCGAAGAGCACAAGCAAGAAGGTAAAATACGCAATCTGATATTGCAAATATGAATGACACGAATATCAATAGAGGGTTCTAGAACTCGGTTCCAAAGGACTAATCGACACAGTGGAGGAGATCAAGAACGGGGGCCCTGGATCACTGTAAAAGGATTTGTCACCACAGTTACAATGAACGATTTAGTTTCTCGATGGAAAACTAAACTCTAAACAAAACCCAATTGTATAGCAGCGGCGACGACTGTGTTTATAGTCTAAGACTCGACATAGGGTTGGGGACGGCCAGGGGTTGGGCGCCCACAAATTGGGCTTAAGGCCCGACACGATACATGGCCAAGTTGGCCCAAATAGGTGACGCAGCACCTTGCCGTGGTCACACAGAATGATCCACGGACCTTCTAGAGCTGGGACCAGATCCAAAACGACGGTGTCGTCGTCCCCTTTCCAACGCATTCAAGAACGGCCCGTTTCGATGTCGTATGAGAAAGTTATGACCAAAACAGTGACGACGTGTCTGCTGAATCCGAGGGCGACGTGGCAGCTGAGTTGGGAACGAATTGCAACTTGGGGAAGACCATGGCGTCAGTGTGTCCAGCATGGCGATGTCCTCATCAATGAATGCACACTTTGCTACTCTTGCTTTCACTAATGAGGCCTCTCTCTTGGATTCTCAAATCTCAATCACCTGACTAGGACCTTGCTCTTCTTGGCACTCTCAAGGGTGTTTCTCAGCTGTTGGAATGAACAAAATTGATCCCTTGAGTGAATAGAGGAAGTATTTATAACCCCTCATTCAAAACGAACCATTATGTGCCACTGCGGGGTGACCGGATGCTCCGGTCAAGGTGACCGGACGCTCGGGTCAGTTCTCCCCACCACCGAGTAGTTAAGTTGTGACCAGACACTGACCAGCGTCCGGTCAGCACTGACCGGACGCGTCCGGGCACAAAAACTGCTCTCTAGAACCTTACTGATGTTGACCAGACCCTGGCACCCAGCGTCCGGTCACTTTACTGCTCAGCGTTCGGTCAGTAGCCGAAACCTGACCAGCGTCCGGTCAGCACTGACCGGATGCGTCCAATCAGGATTCTCCCTCTCTGGAACCTTACTAGAGTTGACCGGACTCTGGCACCTAGCATTCGGTCACATTTCTCTCAGCGTCCGGTCGCATCCAGATGACTTCACCTTGATCAAATGAACTGACCGGACTCTGTGCCAGCGTCCGGTCAACATTTGACCCTCCATTCACTTCAAACTTGCAATCATATGTGAATGAAGTTTACTCCAATTGATCTTAGGGCTATTTTGGAGCTACCTAGTGCTAGATTTGACAAGTGTGCACCACACCTAACCCACTAGACTCACCTAGGTCAAGCTACCCATCCATACCCTCCTTAATAGTATGACCAAAGGAAAACAAAGTCCTAAACTACTCTAAGTGTCTCTTCAACACCAAACGACACTTAGAACTAGTCCATCCTTAACCTTGTCATCCATCCTTTGAAAACCGAAATGATTTCCATCGTAGGGGCATGACAACCATGATTGTCCAATCAATTACCATTACCATGACCTAACTATTTGCATCTGCAAAACATACGTTAGTCACAGTAATCTCATATTGTCATTAATCACTGAAACCCATCTAGGGGCCTAGATGCTTTCAATCTCCCCCTTTTTGGTGATTGATGGGAATACAACCTCGAGTATGTAAAAGAGATGAGGTTTTCAACATGCTTGGTTCATATAAGCTTTTGACAATAAGAACAAAAGAGTAACGCAAGCTTATATGCCCCAAGCCAACATTATGTACTCAATAGATATGAAATAAGCATGAGTACAAGTAATAAAGCTCATTTGCATCGGAGTAAAATGCGGAAGCAAAACAAATGAGCATATCCAAGTGACATGACGTATAAATAATTCAAGTAGAGAGCACACATGTCACATATCACATAAATATCACAATCACATTAATATCATGATCACGATTACGATCACACTTATGTAGTTCAATGCATAATAGTAAACATGAATGCATAAAAATGTATCACACATAAAAAGCCAAATATAATAGATAAGCTCTCCCTAAAAGTATTGCTCCACTAAGTCTATCATACTCGATCCCTCTCCCCCTTTGGCGTCAAACACCAAAACCTAAGGGTCGGTTGGCGGGGCTGCAGCGGATGAGTCAGGCGCTGAGGTGCGATGAGCGATCTAAAGCTGGGCAGCATCATCATCTGATCCTAAGCTCTGAGTTGTATGACCCTCTGTTGCTGGAAGTGAAGCAGAAGTATTCTAGGTCAGATCTAGGACTGGTGCGGCCTATGACTCTGTAGGTATGACTGTAACAGGTGGCTCTGATGATGCAACTGAAGAAGGGAGCGTCTCTGTAGTCCTAGTAATAGGAGCAACTGTGGAAGGACTAGGGACATGTAGATATGGTGGAGTAGGCTGCCCTATTAGCTCACTGAAGGTAGCACCAAGGCTCCTAGAGACTGAGGTATCTGGCACAAGCAGCGAGGAAGTCTGAGTCGGTGTGAAGCCCGTCTATAGAGGTGTGAACTACAAGGCTGGCACTAGCGAGGCAAACCACTGGGACACCTACTCTATAGGTGAAGGAAACTGTGCCACTGGCTGTCCCTGACTTTGAAGGCCACTAGGCTATAAAGCTGGAGTCATAGAAGTGGTGGCAGGCTGGCCGATCTGGGGTGAAGGCTGTGGCGGTGGAGCCCCAATAGCAGTAACTACATGCTGCATAAATCCAAGTAACTGCTGCTGGATGAGGAGCTGCTGTATAGTCTGCTACTGCTGCTGCTGGATAGCCTACTACTATCGCTGGAACTCGTCCTGTCTGGCCTAAAACTGTGCAAATGTAGCTATTGTCTCCTAGGCCTAGCGAGCCTAATCCTGCCTCATCCGCTCAAGTATAACAAGTAGAGCAGGGTCTGTCTATGGTGCAGGTGGAGCTGAACTGGAGCTACCGGCCTCATGGTCATGTCATCGAGGAGGCATCTGAGGGATATCCTGATAGTCATCATCTAAACTATCACTGGGGTCGCTCTCGACCATCCCCTCCTGGTGAGCATCTAACTGCTCCTCCTCTGTAGTTGCAATACCCCTGATAGTCTCATCCTGCTGGGTTGCAGTCTCTGGCACCTCTGGGTCACGGCACGGCTGGCTAGGTGCCTTTGGCCTGCTATGACGGAGCATCTAGGTCACGTTATATGCAAGGAACTTGGTAGTAGCACCAGAATACTTTGCTAACATCTCTGGAAGCCTCACTATGACTGCCCTGTGAATCAAAAAAGTAATCCAGTGAGCATAGGGCAACTATCAGTGACCTCTGAACCCCTCTGTAAGAGTATCCTCCATCTCTGATAGAATAAGATCCCAAATACCAAACACAGTCTACTGCATCAAAGAGTTCAGTAGCCATAACTGAATGCGAGTCAAGCCCTCACGATATGCCATCCTCAGAAGTAGGGTCCTCCTCATGATAGCATCAAGCACTCTAGCTGTAGGAGTGAGGTCTCTAGGTGTCCTACTCGACCCCTCGCTGAATGGCTCTATGAAGCAATGGCAGACCAAATCAGTAGGAGGCACAAGACCACCATGAGGGCGTCTGGTAGGCGCTGTATGACCATAGCAAACCTCATGTAGCCAAACGGGTTGCTCCTAAAGCCTAAGAATCTCCCTGACCCTAAAGCTCATCAGCCTATAGTCTCTGCCTCTGAATGCAAAGTGAATGAATCTATATTGCGGGTCAATCCAAAGTGTAGCATAGAACTCACGGACCCATGATGGTACATATCTGCCTATCCGTCCAAGTAAATCTATCAGCCCTGGTAGATAAGATAGATAAGGGTGAATCTGCTCTCCTACTGCTGCTATAATGGACTCAATGGAGCAAACCCTCTGAGACCTAAATGCAACCCCACTATTAAGATATGCATGATAAAAGTCCTCCTGCAGTGGTGTATAGAAACCCTCTGATGCATGCTCATCCCTCCTAGGCGGGAATCACTCCTCAAACTACACAAATCTGAGCTGCTGCACCTGCTTGGCCGTGGCGGCCCTCAAATCTAGATGAGTCACTGGAGGCGGACCTTGTGGTCTAGAAGGTAGATGAGAACCCCTCCGTTGTGTCTCTAGTCTCGGTGTCACCTGGGTACGGGTACGACTAGAGCAGTGAAGCTGTTGTGCCTGCTCTATCTCCTTTGTCTGCTCTCCCTCCTGAGCCTACTCTATCTGCTGCTGTGGCTCCCCCTGAGGCTGGGTCTCCTCCAAAGCAACACGGTGTCCCTCAAGCATGATAGTCCTAGCTGGACTACCATGACGACACTCAAGCTGCTCAATAGCTGCCCTTTGTGCTGGTGAAAGTTGATCTACATTCTGGACTCCACTCCTAGCACCTCCTCTCTCTGCACGCTCTACGGTGGCTGCAACTGTTGCTGCTCTCTCTGTGTCAGCATTTGCATACTTCCTCTTCTTTGTCACCAGCTTCTTCATCGCCTTACCTTTCACATCAGTAGGCAAGTGAGGCGGAGGCCTCGGATCCTCATCACCTGGACCACCTTTGGCGTTCTTGACATGAGCCATTGCTAAAGCTGAAACAAATGCAATCACAGACAAGAACCAACTATCACTGACACTTCTGAGGCTTGGCCTCGATCCATACTTGTGAGCTTGGCCCCGAGTTAACTGACAACTGCCAAAGTGACCTCAGAAACACCGACTCGCTACACGTTAGAATAGATCGGGTATATGAATAATTTCAATATACATCTGGAGATACAAAACCCTAAGAAGCAAGCATTAGATACAAAATTGGAAATGAGGGCTTGCTACCTGATGAACTGATGATCTGTAGAGCAAAGGAATGGAACACGAGGGCACCACCGGGAAAACGCCTAGGGTTAGGGTTTCGGTGCAGTTCAGTGGCCGAGCAAAGCGATGAAGGGGCGCGATGGATTGCCGCTAGGTCACTAGCGAGGCTGTTGCTGGCGCGGGGAGATGGTGCAGGAAGGTGGCACGGCGGCGCTGATGTGCTACGGGCGGCGCTAGGGCACACGGTCGCGTGGGAGCAGCGTGGGCGCAGCTGTGTGGGAGCGACGCGGTGGTGCGGGAGCAGCATGGCGGTGCATGGGCTCGGCAGAGGATGGCGCGGTGGCGTTTGCTGCGCAGCTAGGGCTCTGCGTGGTGGCGTGACGGCACGGTGATTGCGATGGCGAAGTTAGCGCGGTGCCTTTGTGGGATGGGGATTAGGTCAACTCACGGCGGCAGTTATAAGAGGTGCCCACCTATGATAGAAAAGGAAATGGAGAAAAGAGTTGGAAACCCGCATGTTTTCTACTGACCGGATGCTCCGGTGGCAATGATAGGACGCTGCCACCCAGAGTCCGGTCAACTCCAGAGAGGTCCAAATCCTCTCGAGTCATGACCGAACGCGTTCGATCACCACTGACCGAATGTAACTAGAGTCCGGTTGATCCTTAGATCATCACCTCCTTCGCTTGACCGGACGCAGGATCACCTTCTGACCGGATGCAAGAAAGATATTGTTTTAGCGTCCGGTCACTCCTTCGCAGCAACGGTTCACCTCCTATGAACTGACCAAACGCAGGGAGCAGAGTCCAGTCCAACGTCTGGCCACTCTTCTTCAGTAGATCTTCAATTCTCCTTCGCGCTGCCTGTTCCCAATCAAGTCCCAACTTCAATAAGATCCAAATAAACACCAATTGGGACTAATGTGAGTGACCTCTCTCAAACCCTCAATTTTTTCAAAATACTTTGCCTTAGGCTATAATTCTTTTTAAGAAAATAGGCAATAAAAGGGTGATTGAAGAGAAACGACAAACCAACATTCATGCATATGCAATGCAATACTTGAAAGTAATTCTAGTTGCTTGTCAAGTTTGATCCAAGGCTAAGCTTCTTCACACACTTTTCGGTGGTTATCTTAACCATGTTAGACAATCCCTAAGTGCATTACCACAAAGTAAACATGTTGTATATTACAATGCAATGCAAGGGACAACACAAGCTCATTTTCTAGTGAAGTTGCTAAAATCAAGCACATTGAGCTCATTCCTCAACCGACAAAATGTTGCCTCATCTAGCGGTTTAGTGAAGATATCTGCCAATTGATCCTCGATCCTTACACCTTCTAGTGAAATATCATTCTTAGCAACATGATCTCTAAGAAAGTGATGGCGGATATCTATGTGCTCGGTGCGAGAGTGTTGAACCAGATTATTAGCAAGTTTTACCGCACTCTCATTGTCACACAAAACAGGTACCTTTTCTAGAACTACACCATAGTCTAGCAAAGTTTGCTTCATGTCAAGTATTTGTGCACAACAAGCACCCGCGGCAATGTATTTCGCTTCGGCGGTGGACAAAGCCACACTATTTTGCTTCTTGGAAGACCAAGACACAAGTGATCTACGAAGCAAATGGCACCCTCTGGATGTGATTTTTCTATCAACTTTGCAACCGGCATAATCTGAATCAGAATAGCCAACTAATTCAAATCTAGCTCCTTTGGGATACCAAAGGCCAATGCTTCGTGTGTACTTAAGATACCTAAGGATTCTTTTAACGGCAATCAAATGAGCTTCATTAGGATTAGCTTGAAATCTAGCACACATACACACACTAAACATGATGTCGGGCCTAAATGCGGTCAAATATAACAAGCTACCAATCATAGAGCGGTAGAGGGTTTAATCAACCATTTTACCTCCCTCATCTAGGTCAAGATGTCCATTTGATGGCATTGGTGTCTTGATTGGCTTACATTCATCCATTTTGAACCTCTTGAGAAGATCATTTGTATATTTCTCTTGAGAGATGAAAATCCCTTCTCTCATTTGCTTGACTTGAAAACCAAGAAAGAATATAAGCTCTCCAATCATTGACATCTCAAACTCTTTCGACATCAATTCACCAAACTTTTTACAAGAATCTTCATTTGATGATCCAAATATGATATCATCAACATATACTTGACAAATGAAGATATATCCATCAAGCTTCTTGGAGAATAGTATGGTGTCGACCTTTCCAATTGTGAAGCCCTTCTCAATGAGGAAATCCCAAAGACGCTCATACCAAGCTCTTGGGGCTTGCTTAAGCCCATATAGCGCCTTGGACAACCTATAAACATGATTAGGATATCTAGGGTCTTCAAACCCGGGAGGTTGATCAACATAGACTAGTTCATTAATAAAGCCATTTAAAAATGCACTTTTCACATCCATTTGATATAGTTTCATTTTATGATGTGATGCATATGCAAGGAGTATATGAATGGCTTCTAGTCTTGCAACCGGTGCAAAGGTGTCTTCAAAATCCAACCCTTCAACTTGAGAGAACCCCTTTGCAACTAGTCTTGCCTTGTTCCTCACAACAATGCCTTGATCATCTTGCTTGTTGTGGAACACCCACTTTGTTCCATTGACTCTTGCACCTTGTGGTCGCTCTTCAAGAGTCCAAACTTCATTGCGGGTGAAGTTGTTCAACTCTTCATGCATGGCGTTTATCCAATCCAGATCTTGAAGAGCTTCTTCTACCTTAGTAGGCTCCAAGCAAGAGATAAAAGAGTGATGTTTAATAAATGAAGCAAGTTTTTGAGATTGAGTCATTACACCCTTTGATGGACTCCCTATGATGAGATCTTGTGGATGAGCTTGTAGTAGAGGTGAATTTCTTCTATCAACCACTTGAGGGGGAGGTTGTGGAGCATGAACATCTTGTGCTTGTGTCACCATTTGCTCATGGGAGATATGAGTATCTTCATTTTCTACTCTCCCATCTTTATCACCATCATGTGGCACATTTGATGAAGAAGGTGGATTAATCACTTGTACATCAACTTCATCATCTTGAGGCTTGATGTCTCCAACCGGAATATTCTTCATAGCCTCCCTCAATGGTTCATCACCTACATCATCAAGATTGTCATGTGCTCCTTGGGAGCCGTTAGATTCATCAAATTCCACATCATATGTTTCTTCAACCAAGCTGGTGGCATGATTAAATACTCTCTATGCTTTGGATTTTGATGAGTAACCAACAAGAAACCAATATCACAATGTCTTTGAAACTTCCCTAGGTGTTGCCGCTTCTTGTAGATGTAGCATTTGCAACCAAACACCCTAAAGAAGGAGACGTCCGACTTCTTTCCATTGAGCAATTCATAAGGTGTCTTACCAAGAAACTTTTGAAGGAATAGGCGGTTGGATGCATAACATGCGGTGTTGATAGCTTCCACCCATAGAGCTTTAGGGGTGTTGTACTCATCAAGCATTGTTCTTGCTAGTGTGATTAATGTCCAGTTCTTTCTCTCAACTACACCATTTTGTTGAGGAGTATATGTTGCGGAGACCTCATGCTTGATCCCAACTTCATCACAATAAGCTTCAATGTTTGTGTTGTCAAATTCCTTTCCATTGTCACTTCTAATCTTCTTGAGCTTCACCTCAAACTCATTTTGTGCTCTCTTAGCAAACTTCTTGAAACAAGATGCCACTTCGGATTTGTCATGAAGGAAGAACACCCATGTATATCTTGAATAGTCATCAACAATCACAAGACAATAAAGATTTCCTCCCAAACTCTTGTATGTTGTTGGTCCAAATAAGTCCATGTGAAGGAGCTCTAGCACTCTTGTGGTTGACATGAAAGCTTTTGTAGGATGAGTGTTTGCAACTTGTTTGCCGGCTTGACATGCACTACAAAGCTTGTCCTTCTCAAATTTCACATCCTTCAACCCTCTCACCAATTCATTCTTCATTAGCTTCTTGAGTGAGCTCATCCCAACATGAGCAAGTCTTCTATGCCATAGCCACCCAAATGATGTTTTGGTGAATAAGCATGTCTTCAAGTTAGCATCTTTAGAGGTGAAATCCACTAGATATAAGTTGTTGTATCTAAATCCCTTGAATATCACTTGATCATCATCTTTCTTGGATACAACCACTTCCTTCTCAGTAAATAGGCATTGAAAGCCAAGATCACACAATTGTCCAACGGATAGCAAGTTGAAGCTCAATGAAGCAACATATAGCACATTTGAGATTGAATGATCATTTGATATTGCCACTTTGCCCAATCCTTTAACTTTGCCCTTTGAATTATCTCCAAATGTGATTCTTTCTTGTCCATCTACTTCTTCATCTAGTGAGGTGAATATACGAGGATCACCGGTCATATGTTGTGTGCAACCACTATCAATTACCCAATGACTTCCACTGGTCTTGTAGTTCACCTACACACAAGAGATCAAGCTTTAGGAACCCAAACTTGTTGAGGGCCCTTGACTTTCTCAACAAGTGACTTTGCAACCCAAATTTTCTTTGGTCTATTCTTATTGGGAGGTCCTAAGAACATAACTTTCATCTTTCCACTAGAGTCCTTTCTAAGCATGTAATGAGCATTGAAAGCAAAGGGTCTAGCATGCTTGGGCAAGGGTTGTGGTGGTGGAGTTTGACACTCATGGGCAAAGTGACCTTCTTGTCCACACTCAAAACACCTCTTTGGCTTTGGCTTTGACTTGTGTTGTTGTTGTTGAGCTTGAGCCTTCTTCTCTTAGTTTGCTAAGTACCCAATGCCACTTCTATCCATCTTCATGACGGTGTTCATTAATAGCTCACTTTGAAGATGCTTGCCTCTTGTGAACTTGCTCAATCCAATCTTGAGATGCTCTTTCTCCAACTTGAGCTTCTTGTTCTCTTCTTTGAGTGCATCATCATTTTTCTCTTCCTTGAGTCTCTTGTTCTCTTCTTTGAGCTTCTCATTTTCAAGAATCAAATCACCATCGTGATCAAGAGTTTCTAATACTATAGTGTTGGTGGTTTTGAGCTCTTCAAGATCTTTCTTGAGCTTTTCATTATCATGCTTGAGCTTGACATACTCATCATAGTTGTCGGTTTCAACCACTTGCTTGTCTTTGCTACTAGATCCTTGCTCAATGCTCTTAACAATTAAATCATCACATGATGTAGCTATATCAGTCTTAACAACATCGTTAGTAGCATCATGTGGCTCATTGGATAAACATTCTTGTTCAATAACAAGATTATCATGATTGATCTTGAGAGTTGTATATTCTTCTTTTAGCATTTTGTAGCTAGTGATGAGCTCTTTATGCATCCCCTCAAGTTTATCATGTTTATCTTTAAGCTCTTTCTTAGAAGATTTGAGCTCCTTGAATTTGGATGGCATGGCATCATTTGCTTCTCTAAGCTCAACACTAGCCTTTTCCGCTATGTCATATTTAGCTAAAAGAGAATCATTCTTAGCTTCTAGCTTATCATTCTTAGCTCTAGTCTTTCTAATGATCTTAGTGTATTGATTTAACAATTTAACAAGATCATCATATGAAGGTGATTCAAATTCATCATCATCACTATCACTATCACTATCATCATTGTTAGCATGATCATCACCACTACTATCATCATCATTTGATACCTTTCGTTCACCCTTGGCCATAAGGCATAGGTGTGTAGAGGATGATGGCGGTGGTGTCGGTGAAGATGATGAAGAGTTAATCACAATAGCGGCCACCTTCTTGTTGTCACTATCATCATCGGATGAGCAACTAGATGAATCAATGTACGTGAGCCAATCACCGACGATGTATGCCTTTCCATTCTTCTTCTAGTGGAAGTCCTTCTTCTTGCCACCTTTCTTCTTATATGGCTTGTTTTTCTTCTTCTCATCTTCATCTTCATTACTTGAGTCATCTTTCTTGCCCTTATACTTATTCTTGTACTTATCTTTCTTGGGCTTGGTGTATTGATGTGCTAGATGACCAAGTTCTCCATAATTGTAGCAATCCATCTCTGAGATTGGCTTCCTTCTTGTGCTAGTGAAGAACTTCTTTTTCTTGCCATCAAACTTGATGCCATTCTTGTTGAGCTTCTTTAGCATCTTGGCGGTTCTTCTCACCATGAGAGCAAGACTTGCATCATCAACTTCATCATCACTTGAGCTCTCATACTCAATTTTTGCTTTGCCCTTCTCTTGGCTAGCCTTGAATGCTAAGTCTTTGTCTTTCTTCTTGTTAGAGGATGAGCCATCTTGTGGTGTGATGTGCATGTACATCTCATGAGCGTTGATCTTTCCTAAGATTTGAGTTGGTGTAGCGGTGGAAAGATCACCTTGATAAAGCATGGTCATAATATGCCCATATTTATCAATGGGGAGGACACTCAAGATTTTTCTTACAACATCGGATGGTTGCATTGAGTGAGTCCAAGCCCATTGACTTCCTCTACAAAAACATTCAAGCGTGAGTACATTTCATTAGCACTCTCTTTAGGAAGCATCTCAAAAGAATTAAGCTTTTTCATAACGAGATGATAGCGTTACTCATGCTCACTCTTAGTTCCCTCATGGAGCGCACAAATATCCGACCATAGTGCATGGACGTCCTTGTGGTTCCTCTCCCGGTTAAACACATCTTTGCAAAGGCCTCTAAAGATGGTGTTTCTAGCCTTTGCATTCCATTTTTCATAGTTCACCTCATCGCCTTGAAGGTGCGTGGGATCCCAAGGTTTTGGGAATCCTTGTGAGGCGGCTCTAAGTATTCCAACATCTAGAGCTTCTAAATGCGCCTCTATGCGGATTTTCCAATAAGGAAAATCATCTTCCTCAAAGATAGGAGGAGGACCATCCCTATGAGATATCTTTCTCTAGGCGGTTAAGCCTAAATATGTGAGCACAAGGCTCTGATACCAATTAAAAGGATCAAGATGCCCAAGAGGGGGGTGAATTGGGCTAATTCTAAAATTCTTTGCAATAATTAGACCCTATGGTTAGCCCACTTCACCCCTTGTTCCTAGAAAGTGATTCTATTGTTCTACCGCACAAAAGTTTAGCAACCTAAGTTCCAATCCTACTCTAGCATGGTAATTCTAGGAATGTAAAGACAAGTATTGAATTGCTCAAAAGTAAATGCTTAAAGTAAAGAGAGGAGAAGGAATGCGGTGATGTTTTGCCGAGGTATCAGAGAGACGCCACTCCCTAGTAGTCCTCGTTGGAGCACCCACGCAAGGGTGTAGCTCCCCATTGATCCACGCAAGGATCAAGTGTCCTCTACGGGTTGATTCTTCCACACTCCGTCATGGTGAATCACCCACAACCGCTCACAACTTGAGTTGGGTCATCCACAAACTCCGCTGGATGATCACCAACCTCCCAATCACCACCAAGCCATCTAGGTGATGGCGATCACCAAGAGTAGCAAGCACGAACTCTCACTTGACCACGACAAGCCTAATGAGAAAGGTGGATGCACACTTTGCTACTCTTGCTTTCACTAATGAGGCCTCTCTCTTGGATTCTCAAATCTCAACCATCTCACTAGGACCTTGTAGTTCTTGGCACTCTCAAGGGTGTTTCTTGGCTGTTGGAATGAGCAAAAGTGATCCCTTGAGTGAATAGAGGAAGTATTTATAACCCCTCATTCAAAACGAACCATTATGTGCCAGTGCGGGGTGATTGGACGTTCCAGTCAAGGTGACCGAACACTCTGGTCTGTTCTCCCCGCCACCGAGCAGTTAAGTTGTGACCGGACACTGACCAGCGTCCGGTCAGCACTGATCGAACGCGTTCGGTCACAAAAACTGCTCTCTGGAACCTTACTAATGTTGACCGAACTCTGGCACCCAATGTCCGGTCACTTTGCTGCTCAGCATCCGGTCCGTAGCCGGAACTTGACCAGCGTCCGGTCAGCACTGACCGGGCATGTCCGATCAGGATTCTTCCTCTCTGGAACCTTACTAGAGTTGACCAGACTCTGGCACCCAGCGTCCGGTCACATTTCTCTCAGCATCCGGTCGCATCCAGATGACTTCACCTTGATCAAATGAACTGACCGGACTCTATGCCAGCATCCAGTCACACCGAAACCAGCGTCCGATCAACATTTGACCCTCCATTCACTTCCAACTCACAATCATATGTGAATGAAGTTTACTCCAATTGATCTTAGGTCTATTTTGGAGCTACCTAATGCAAGATTTGACAAGTGTGCACCACACCTAACCCACTAGACTCACCTAGGTCAAGCTACCTGTCCATACCCCCCTTAATAGTACGGCCAAAGGAAAACAAAGTCCTAAACTACTCTAAGTGTCTCTTCAACACCAAACGACACTTAGAACTAGTCCATCCATAACCTTATCGTCCATCCTTTGAAAACCGAAACAATTTCCATCGTAGGGGCATGACAACCATGATTGCCCAATCAATTGCCATTATCATGACCTAACTTAATTGCATCTGCAAAAAAACGTTAGTCACAGTAATATCGTATTGTCATTAATCACCGAAACCCATCTAGGGGCCTAGATGCTTTTAGCTAGCTCCGACACTCTTCCGCTAAGTGTAGCGAGTACACTAAGGGAGGTTGCCGACAACCCCGGCACTTCTCCAACTCTTCCCTTTCTCACTCCCTCTCTTATTCTAGCTAAAGCTAAAGTAGTAATGTAGCTCTTCTTATTTTCTTGCTTTCTTGTTGTGTGTTGTATAGGGAAGCTCTACCGCTCTATTTATATAGGAGGTAAGGCGGTGTTGCAGCTATCTTTGGCGCAAAAACCTAGCTTCCCCTGCCTCTGCATGCCTCCATGCCACCGCCAGACAAAGGAGGGGTTGAGCGACACCGGGTGGGGGTCGGCCGCCCCTAGGGGTCAAACGCCCCTTGACTAGCTCTGATCACCATCGCCTTCGCACGGTGGGCTGCTGGCTGGACTTAGAGCGTGTTCCCATGAGGCCTTTGGTGCAAACGTGTCAGGTACAAGTTCTTTGTTCCCTCTTTTGCTTGGGCTAGATCATGTGAGTGTTGCACTTGGGCTCACTTTGGTGTATTTCCATGTTGGTCACCTTCAAACAAATATTCCACCAAAACTTGTGGAAATGATTAGTTGAAAGCCCTATTTCTAGTTTTGTGATTGCTCTTGATGAATTTTATACAATTGTTGGCGGTGTAAATTATGAGTTAAGAACCGTCAACAAGCTCCCCCACACGTAGTCCTTTGCTCATCCTCAAGTAAAGTGTTGGACTAAGATGGTTTATTCTCCTTGATATGAAACCTGCATACAAGTTATTCTAGGCTTCACCTGGACCCATGAGCATTCTAAGTGTCTACCAAATTATCTTGTGTAATTGGATAATAGAATAGCATGGATTCAAATCCTCTTACTTTACTCTTCCTTAGAGACTTGGGTTTTGTTTTGATTCTGAAAAATACAAGGATTAGCCTTGCTTCTCAAAATGATTCACTCAATCGCTCAATGTGTTTAATCCTCACCAAAGGCTTTTGATATTTTGCCTTATTTTGCATCCTACTACTATAGTCTTTTTGGTGGAGTTTTGGCTATGTATGAAAGTGAGGCATACTTGCATCACATATTTTGCTAAGTCAAAAAACGGACCTCAAGGAGATGCAAGTCATACACTTTGATCAAGAAGTGCAAGTGTGTGGGATATTTTCTTAATCCTAGTATTTTTGGTACTCCTTGGTTCATGACTTTCTCTCTTTTGATAATTGTCTTGGAAGTATGGGCTATTATTATTTTTGACACTTTGGAACCTTCATGTGTTCCATTCTTTTTCATCTTTTGCTATTTTGAGAGCTTCATATGTCCCTCTCTTTTTTTAGCATAGCCCATACTCTCCTTGTTGGTACATGAAAACTTTAGAGAGAAAGACTCATGATAAATGAATGGAGTAATTATTTTAGGTGGGCGGAAAATATGTTTTTGCGTAACTCTCAGTGTAAGAGTCAGCATTTTATTTGTGGGTGTACGTGAACCTTGATCATGGGTGCATGACTAGAATCTCTACAAGGGTCACAACAATTTGACAAAACTCAATGTGAATACAAACAACATATGGCTAAGGTTTGGAAACATGTCATATGGCCGTGGTAGGAATTATAATCATTTGAGGAGCATGCTAATTTGAGATTTTAATTTTGAAAAATAAATCCCAAGTTCTTTGCAAGACAGAGCAAGTTTCATTTCATCATGCTATATCTCATATTCCAATTACTTAGATGAAAATGGGGTGCCTATGAGGAGTTGCTCATAAGTCATAGGAATTTTAGCGAGGAATAAAGAGCATGCAAATTTTTATCATAGGGTAGAATGAAGTTGGAGCATATTTGATTTGTTCAAGATTTTTTTCTAATGAGTGTGTACAACTTTCAATTTCAATATATTTCACGCACCTAGGAAGAGCTGTTTGTATGGCGCTCCCCCATACTTGCTTTTGTACCTCTATCTTTATTTGGAAACAATAGAATATGCAAAAATGGGTGGAGACAAATAATAGCAACATATTCTTTATTGAATAATAATAATTAATAAACAGGTGTGTTTACATGGATTGGAAAAAGAAAAGAAATCGAAAATGTAATGCACACACCTATTTATTTTTGGAAAGAGGGGCTTTAAAAGAAATCTACGCATCAAGAGCCCACTCTACTTGTGTAGCTCTTGCCACTTTAGCCACCCTATGGCCAAAGCTAAAGCAACAAACATTCAACTCATGCTCAAGGCCTTTGATCTTAATCTGGCTATCATCTACCTAGCCTCTAAGAAATCTAACTTGCTCGCGGAGGGTTGTAATTTTGTTATTCAATGAGGTGATCGCGGGATCTTGGGGGGGTAATGGCTCTTCATCCTCCTCAAAAATAGCGCATGATTTTAAGACGGGAGGCTTATTGGTCCTCTTAATCCTAAAGGGCTTGGACGATGAGCCGGCTGTCTCTTTTGAGATAGACTTTTGAATGGAGATTGCTAGCCCTTTCCCTTTTCCCTATTTGCGCATGAGCCCCTTCCCGCACCCACCATCGGGCTTCTGAATGCCCACTATAGTGTATCTACGACTAAAAATGGTGTTGCCCGAAGGCATTACATGAACACTTTTTGTCATGTTTTCTGGAGTTTTTCTCTTGAGGCTGTTAGCCCCCGAAGCCAATCTTGACGGGCGCGCCCGTCTAGGCTGGGCACCATCTTGCGGCGCCTTGGTCCTTGTAGTGGACCACAACTCGTACCTCCACTTGCCCTGCTAAGGAGTGGAGGCATGATGGCAAGTGAAGCCATCATGATAGCATTCGCTTCTTCTCTCACAAAGGTATTTTCTAGGACTAGGTTGATGGCCTGTGGAATTTCCTCTAAATTGTAGGTGGAGCTGGAGCCGGTGTATAGCGCTAGTGTTTTGTCGGCCATGGCTCGGTTAGGAGTGCTTGGAATCAGTGCTTTGTGAGGGGGGAGAGGAAGTCTTTGTCTGATATGAAGAGAGGCCTAAGGTAGCCTTTTATAGAGGCTAGGCTCTATGCGAGAGAGAGATATTTTGCACCAAAACCCTAAGGATAGTGTAGCACTAAGTCTTGAAAGCTTATTCCCGTGGATAGGGCATGAGAGGAGCTGGTCGCCCACCCCCTGAGAAGTGCTGCCCTGACCGGGGCTTCTTCTAGATGCTCATTCATGCATGAAATATCTATATCCCCTGGTTTTCTAATTTTGTCTTTCAAATTTTAAAATATGGTTGGCAATTTTGTAAGAAATTTACTTAAACAAGACATGAGCAAGGTATTATTTCCACATAGTCCATGATGATGAATGAAAAATATATGTGAGTAATACTCTTGAATGCAATAATATGTTAGAAATACTTTTAATTTTTCATAGATTTGCAGTAAATTCAGTAAAAGAGATTAAATCTATTTTATCTATTTCTTGATCAATATCATGAGAAGGTTCTAGGAAAATTTTTAATCTTTGACCATTAACTTAAAAAGTGTTACCATCATTATCCTAGATGGTGATTGCGCCATGTGTTGATGAGTTGACGACGGTGAACGGTCCTTCCCATTTGCTGTGTAGCTTTCCTTTACCGAAAAGCTTGACTCGGGAGTTGAATAGTAAGACTTTATCTCCCTCCTTGAATTCTTTTTATTGGATTCGATGGTCGTGCCATCTTTTGGTCCTTTCTTTGTAGACCCTGGCACTGTGATACGCTTTCTCACACCATTATTCTAGCTCAGAGATTTGTTTCTGTCGGTTCTTGCCGGCTAGCTTTACATCCATGTTCTAGTTCTTGATTGCCTAGTGAGCTCGGTGTTCAAGCTCGACTGGTAAGTGACAACTTTTTCCATAGACAAGATGAAACGGTGACATGCCTATGGGGGTTTTATAAGCTATCCTATATGCCTAGAGTGCATCAGGAAGCTTGTTCTTCCATCCCTTCCCTATTTCATTGATCATCTTCTGCAGGATATTTTTAATTTGTTTGTTTGAAGTTTCTGTCGGGCCGCTAGTTTGAGGGTGGTACGGGGTGGCGACGTTGTGCTTGGCCCCAAGCTCCCTTATTAAGGCTCTGAAAGTCATGTCAATGAAGTGAGACCCCCTATTGCTTACCACCATCCTTGGTGTTCCAAAATGAGGGAAGATCACTTCATGGAACATTCTTCTTGCATGCTTGGCATCGACAACTCTACACGACAATGCTTCTACCCACTTTGACATGTAATCAACTACAACGAGGATGTACTCGTAGTCTTGAAACTTTTGGAATGGCCCCATGAAGTCAATGCCCCACACATCAAATATTTCTATTTGAAGATTGTAGTGGAGGGGCATTGCATTGCGAGAGGTGATGCCACCTTGCAGCTGCCATTTCTGACACCTTCGAATGAATTCTTTGGTGTCTTCGTACAATGTTGGCCAGAAAAATCTGCATTACCAGATTTTGGCTTGTGTGTGGAATGCTCCATAGTGGCCTCCATACGGGGCTGCATGGCACTTTTCAATGATCTGTACACCCTCCACCATGGGCACAAACCTTCTTAATAAGGCAATGAAGTTGAGCATCGCACCAACCCCGTTAATGTCAACATTGGCAAGAATGTCCAGCAGCTCTTCCACTTAATGAATTTCATCATTGTTCAGCCTCATCGTCTAGTTGGGATTCGGCCTCGTCGGGCTGTCAATGTTCACAGAACTACCATCATCTACATTCTCCGTGTAGAACCACCTCGACTTCCACCCTTTCATCGAAGTATTCAACGAGACTGGCTTGTACTTGGATGCCATGCTGTCCCACGCAAGACAAGATATGCCCCTCCCACAATTTTGGATCCAGCAAAGGATTTGAGGTGGAAGAAATATCGGAAAAGATTGAAATGTGGATCTATACCAAGATAGGCTTCGCATATATTGATGAAAATTGAAAGATGAAGAATACTATTGGAATTAAGTGGATGAGGGTAATCCTGTAGTAATTAAGAAGCTTGTGCAGAAAGGGGTGCGCAGGCAATCCAAATCCTCGATGGTAAAAATCTTCAAAAACTACGAGTTCGCCATCAGCGAGGGTTGGAAAGCGATCACCTACTGCGGGGCGCCATCCGGCCATCGCTTGGTCCAGTAGGATCCCATCAACCACCATGTTTTCTAGAACTGCCTAGGTGCTGCTCGATGGCACCCACTCCTTGCTGCGGGGATTCACCTTACGCCTGTTCTTCCTTGGCGCCATCAGAATGGATCTGGATCTGGGACCTAGCAGCGCTCGATTTGCTCTAAGAAGCGGGCTAGGGTGCGGGTGGCAGACGGAAGAATGCACGGGAGAAGAAGAATGGTGGCGGTGGAATTGAGATTGTCGCCTGAGAAAGAGGAAGAGCGGCGGTGGAAATGTGCAACTGCGAGCGAGAAAGTGGAGGAGTGCACCACACCGGGTGGCTATATAACGGTTTGCCCAGTCGCTCTGCCTTCTAGGGTTTTTTGGAGAACATGCCACGCCACGTGTGACCATTCCCGCATTCATGCCCATGTCATTTTGGCTTCTCCGCGGTTTCCATTTAATGGGCCTCCTGTTTTCCTTCTCAACGAAGGAACCAACGGGCAGCGTGGATTTCCAAGATCCAATACTTAACCCGCAATGATTTGACGCTTTTCCAAGATCCAATAATTAACCCACAATGATTTGACGCTTATCACAGGATACGTGCTAAGCGCGATTTGTTTCTGTTATTTGCCAATTCGATTTCCGTACTTTTTCTTTGACCCTGCTACAAGATAAATTATTTATCTTCTAGCAGGCTCCGGGACTAAGTGTGTACACTTTACCTAGCGGTGAGTGTACTTCTTCTATTTTCTAGTTACGCAATATCAGCTAAGCTAGGGATTGGTTGCATTCTCAGCTACAGTGGAGACTAATTGTACTCTCAGCTAAGCTGAGGAGTCACTACATTTTTCAGAGGCTTCTAGTTTTTGATCAAGACACCAGGTGTATTCTCCACCTCGTGTCAGGCTCGGGGACTACAGTGTGTACACTGCACCTTGCGGTGCATGTACTGTTCTTAGGATTGCCCTTGACTAAGTCTTGGTTGTTCCACATCTGCCATTGCTATTGTCAAATGACTAAGTCATAGGGGATGCTCACATGATAATGCTTCTGGCACCTAAGTGTGTACACTTCAACTAAGATGAAGAATTTTTAAAATTTTCTTGAGCTCCTTACATCTTATTGGTGAGCCTTACTTGGCTTAGTCCGAGGTCTGCTATCCAATTAAACTGGTTGGCAGATATTTTTACTGGTCAGCTAACCAGTTAAACTGGTTGGCGTCCATTTCAACAGGTCTTGCAACCAGTTAAATTGGTCGGCTTCATTATTCACCGCTCAGGTCAACGGTTAAACTGATCGGCTTCATGCTGGACTTCTTGGACTTGATCAAGATGACTCACTAAGCGGATACAAGATGCTCGGGGACTAGCTGTGGGGGGGTCCAACTCTAGGTACCCACGGCGCATGACATGGGCCGCACCACCAAGGATGGTCCGGCCCACAAGATGAAGACTTGCGGCGCACGGCACTCCTCGGCACATGCCGCAAGGCATCCTGGCGATATCCTAAAAATAGTATAGAATCTATTAGGACATGCCGAATGCTTGATTCCTTGTAAAGATTGTATCTTACCCGATTAGACTTAGACCTGATCGACCTGTAACCCTACCCCCGAGCTATATAAGATGGGTAGGGGACCCTCTTGAAACTCATTCAATCTCATATGATAGACAATACAAACCAATAGAACACAGGACTAGGGTATTACATCGAGCTGACGGCCTGAACCTATCTAATCGTGTGTCTCTGTCACCATCTTCCTCCTGTTCACGCGCACCTCTCTGATCAATCTACCATCGTGGGTATACACCTCGTTGGACTGTCGACGATATTTAGTCAACAACCTAGGTTTTATCAATTAGTCAAAACCAAACTAGAGCTTTTAATGTCTCTAAAATAATAAGTTAGAAAGAGATCATATCAAATGAAGGAGTATTTTTCATATACTATGTTCCACACACATGTACATCTTAATACAAGAGTATGACACTTTTCTCTTTAGATCCAAGCTTTTTGGGCTTACAATATATGCAAAGTAAATATGCTACATCTTTTATCCTACCCAAAGCTCCACATAAATCATTTGAAGTAGGATAATAATGCAACTTCAAATATGCCTTTGTGAGGAATCACACACTATAGACTCTAAGTGTGACAGAACCGCCCAATTTATACAAGATCAATTATGGCTGTCCCCGCTAACACGTTGACACACACATACTTTTACTCATATAAACCCGGTAGTCCGCCGAGTGTCACGAAGGACCTCGGTAAATCAACATCACAACCAAGATCGCGTGATTAAGAAAATACACATCACACACGCAGAGTTGCAGCGGAAATAATATTACAAAAGGGGTTCACAAATAACAGTACAAGTTTGGGTTTCAAAACCGATTAGTGAAAACAACATAGTGTTCAAATGATTACATTAATATAAGTTCCAAATACATTGCTAGCATAAGTGACATCCTCAGACAAAAGCATATAGATGAGAACTAATATAGAATCACCGAGCCCACCGGCGGTTAGCCACCATCTTCAACAGGTCGAGAACTTCACCTGCAACATGGTGGGATAAACCCTGAGTACTCGAATGTACTCAGCTAGACTTACCCGACGTAAACCAGAAATAAAGTGACACCAAGGATTATGCAAGGCTTTATTTGGTGGAGCTGAGCTGACAACCTTTTTGCATAAAAGCTGGAGTAATCATTAGCATTATCCACCTATACTAGTAGTGACTTTTAGCCATTCCCTACCATCTATATTAGCACCTGTACTAATCAATCACTTAATTAAGTTGCAAACAATAATAACCATATCAGGTATTTCATGGCTCATTATCATAATAATCATCATCATCAACAATAAAAGATACTCAAGATATTTATAAAAACATGGGAGACTTAGAATGCTCCGGGGCTTGCCTGGGATCCGACACAAGTCAGTTCAGTTAGCTTGCACCGTCCTGGTGACATCTCAGATCCTAGAACTTGCTTAGTCCTTCCATCTTCGGGATAGATCCTCCATACACCGTCTTCGGGTTCGGCTCCAACATCACGTCCTTCACGTGGTTCATCTAGCGCACCTAGATGAGATGCAAGATGCATGTGTATGAATGTGATCAATGGTAACACAAGATGCATCACATAAGCATTCAAGACAAACACAAGATTATGCAAGTCATAGACACCAATAGCTATTTAACTAACATCACACAACCTATCATGCTAAGATGGTAAAGAAGACGACAACACCAAGCATGACACAAGTTTCCCAAGATCTCAGGTGCTCTAACTTAGTCATCATTCAAGGCATAAGTCACACTTAACAATATACAAGCAAACACTATAATTGGAATCTGCCAATTTCTGGACATGCAAACAGCAGCTACAAGATTTAGCTATAACTGGAGTTACACAAATCCAAATGACTTGCAAGAAGACATTTTGGAAATCTTATGAAATTATATACATTTCATATATAACCATCACAGCATGATTCCCATGTTAAGTAGGTCGAAATTATACCTTTATAGAAACTGGTTCATACAAAACAGAGAGCAGCCATTTCTAAAACCCAACTTTAAACAGGCATAACTCACAAACTACTTGGCCAAATGACACCAAATTTTAACAAAATCTAGATACATGAATTATCTACAACTTTTATATAAACAAGTTTTACAACAAAGCACATTATCATGAAGAACTTTGCTAAGTTCCTAGATCTGTCCATAAACCACATTTGCAAGAAAATAAATATTAACTTATTTTGCAAACACATAATTAGGAAAAACCAACTTTACCAACATGTCACATATGACTAAAGAACACCAGAAAACCTAGTGTCCATGACCAAATAAATTCTTTTAATGCATTTCTTAATTTATTTTAGATAACAAGGTGACTTAATGAACATATACCAAAAGTATACAATAAATTCTACAAAAATTACAGTGGCTCACATATCCTCTCATTAGTCTACTGTACAAACTTCACTCCATTTGAATATGTATAGCAACCTCTATGAAAAAGACAAGTTGCTAAAGCAAGAAATCATGTGAGAGCAAGATAAACCAATAACTCACTCATACTTCATCCAATACTCATGAAATTTTTACCACACATCAACCATCACATGAGTAGCTTGCCACAAAACTTTCACTTCATTTGGAGCCCTAGATCTGTAGTTATGGAAAATAACAAATTCAACTAGCGTTACAACCTTTATTGCACAAATCTATTTTTACCGCAAAATATTGAAACTAAAACATGCCATATTATAGATCTAATGCATAGAGAATTTCACAAGGATTCCAAAAAGTCCTAATTTACTATTTTTGTATGTTTCCACTATTTACTATGAATTTTCAAAGCTGATCACTCAAATCTGCAAAATCAAAGAAAAAGGACTGTAAATCTTGCATCGGGGTCCCTGCAGAAATACCAATTAAATCCAAACAAACATATCCTTTATGGCACTATTTATATGAGTCACGGCTTCACACATAGACCCTTCGCTTTTCTTGAATTGCTGCACAACGTCCCTCGTCTTCCTCAAACCCGAACACACGAGAGACAGCGGGAAGCTGCGGCCGTCGGGACCGGCCAGCGGTTGCATCGGCCGGCTGCGGTGGCCAGACAGGGAAGGACAAGGGTCGGCCGGCTCTGCCATGGCCGGCTGTGACCTTAGCCCGGCTGGCTGGAGCCAGCAGCGGTGTGGCTGTGGCGGCAGCGGCCCGAGGCGACCGTAGAGCGGCGCACCGGTGATCGTAGCTAGGCGAGGACGAGCGCGCTGAGGCTTGGCCGGCCGGTTGAGAAGGAGGGCCGTGGCCACGCCGGGGCCCTGGCTCGGCCAGCAGCGGGCAGCAGCTGCACGGCCGCAGCCAGCGCGAGCGGCAGTACACGCGGTAGCAAAAACTCTATTAATAAAAGTTGTAGATCTACATACCAGCTCCAACTTTTATTAAAGCTTCAACGTCTAATTAGGCCTGATTTGGGAGATACAAGGTTTCAAAGTGGGGTACACGAAAACTAAAATCATGCATTCAGTCCTCCATGACTTAGCCAAATTTCAAGTGCTAAAAACAGTTGCTGATTCAAAGTTTGAGCCTCGGTTTGACTTGCTTACAAGCTGATCTAGCTCTTGGTATAAACATAAAGTTTTTTGTACATAACATGGAATCCAACTTTTATTTAGGTTCCACTACCATGCAAACACTCTAAGCTACAGTTCAAACCAAGTCAAAGTAGCATCACTATAAAGCTTAAATCATCCTTTTTGATCTATTGGAGCATTATCTGGCCACCTGCTCAACATGAACCTTTCATAACTTTTGTTCATGAGTGCAAGTAGAGTTGTTTGAGCAAGGTACCAAGGTTTGGTTGACTTCATAAGTTTCTATCCACTTGATAAAGCAATTCATGCAAATATATGACTTATTATTTCATGTGACTTTTTGATTCCAAACTTCATGAAACTTTTCCATTGATCAATATAGATGGATATATGATGTGAGACACATGAAGGTATATCCCAATCACCCCACCCAAGCATATATCTTGAAAAGGGCCTATATGTAAAGTAAGGGTGCAATATCCGAGTTTAGGTTGGGGGCGCATTTCCATAGGTTTGACCTTGACATCTTCATCACCACTATGTCATGGTTGAGCTCAAACTCATTGCTTAACTAGTGACAAACACCTGGGGTGTTACACTAAGTTTCGACCAAAAGCTGTAGAAAGAAAGAGAAAAATAAAAAGATAAAAGAAGTTGAAGAGGCGAGAGAGCTGGATGAGCCCTTGTCCGGTTGCCTTATGTTTCCCACTACTATCCAAATTGCTTTCTCATTTAAGTGGATGATTACTTAGAAGTTATCAACAAACCAGATATATTTTTCAATGGCCCTTCTATGCAACCTTCATGAAAACTGAATCTCTCATAAACTATCGTGCACCTTTATCGACCAAACACAAATATGTGTGAACGTGCTACGAGCAAAGGAAAATATCTTCAAACTTTTAGGCCCTATTCAAGAGGGATTCTCCCGCAAAATAGCTCAAAATGTTTTTAGCAGAAAGTCATCTCTCTCTCTCTCTCTTTTCAAATAAACTAGAGACAAGTGAAAAAAAAATTATTTCACGGGTCCTGAAGCATAAAGCCGGTAGCTGAAGTTAGAAGAAACCTCCCACATAAATCCTTGACAAGCCTCTGTCGATTCCTTTTTTTTCATTGAGTCAAACCTCTTTTGTACACTTTGCAGTTATGTTTAGGCTAAAAGATACTCAATCCATCCCAAATTGTAAGACGTTTGATTTTTTTACACAAAGTTTGACCACTCGTCTTATTCAATAATTTGTGTAAAATATCACTTCTTTTGTCGTGGTTTGGTTTATTAATAAAAATTCTTCAAGAATGACTTAAATTTGACTATATTTGCATAAATTTTTTGAATAAGACCAGTGATCAAACTTGGAGCCAAAAAAGTCAAACGTCATACAATTTAGGATGGAGGGAGTATTTTGCAAATGGCTCCAGCAGGCTTGTGTGCTATGACAGTCATTGAACAAACGAGAGGATACAAAAAAACTATAGATTGTACTTCTTTTTGTAACAGAATATTACGTCGCATAATCTCATTTTCGTTTATTTTCTTTTTGAACAAGAGAGGTATTGTGCTTGATACTCCTCCGTATAGAAAAGAATACAATTCTAATACAGTATCATGGTTTAGTATCTTAAGTTTGATTAATTATAGATAAAAAATATTAATATTTATTATATCAAATGAATATATTATGAAATGTATTTTTATAATAAATTATTTTAGAGTCGTAAATGTGAATAATATTCACTAGAAATTTGATCAAACGTGAACTACTTTTACCGCACGTAACCCATAATTGCATTCTTTTCTGGACAGAGGGAGTACAAACGAAAGCTATAGCATAATCAAGATAACCTTTTATTTCGCATGTTTGAACTCGTGGTTTCAATTTGTCAGCAAAATGCCTACTCGAAGGACCATGCAGCACAAGAAGATCCTTGAAGGCTCGTGCCCTCTCCATAAAAACAGCAAGCATAAGATGAAGGACTGTCTTGGCTTGGCTATGGAGTTCTAGGCTAAAAAGCCGAACGACGACAACAACGACGGAGCTGGAGGCCGCCGACCACCTGGAGGCAACAACAACGCCTTCCAGAATCACGACAAAGTGGTCGCCACCATCTTCGGGGGGCCTCACTGCCACCGAGAGCAGAAGCGATCAGAAGCTCACCGCCCGCCGGGTGCTTGTCGTCAACACGGAAGACGCCATCGCCAACCCCAGCTATCGCCCCTGGTCCGAGGTCCCCATCACCTTCAGCAGGGCCGACTAGTGGGCGAACATCCCATACATAGGGTGTTCCCCCTCGTCCTTGATGCAACCGTCCAGAAAGTGTTTTTCAGAAAAGTGCTCATCGACGATGGGAGCGCTAAGAACCTCCTTTTTGCCGGAGCCCTAAAGGAGCTGGGGCTTGGGATAGGAGATCTCACACCCTCCGACTCCTCCTTCTGGGGTGTGGTACCTGGCAGGGCATCCAAACCGCTTGGAGAGATCACCCTACCAGTATAGTTCGGCATGGCTAGTAGCTACCGCGTCGAGCACATCAACTTCTACGTCGCTGACTTCAACACCACCAACTACGCCTATCTAGTGCGGAAGATGCCTTCACCTGCAGGAGTCCTGGCCCTACGGGCCAATCTCTCCATCGCCTACGCCTACGAGACAGAAAGCCTCGCCCTCGCCGAAGCCACCGACCTCTCCATCTAGATGGCTAGCGTGGTCACCGATGCTAAGACGGCGCCCACCGATGACCTGGAGATCCTAGCGCTGGAGCCTCCGCGTGCCTCCGCCAAGTCCAAGGAAACAAAGGAGGTCGGCCTCGACCTCGACGACCCCTCCAAGATCATGAAGACTGGGGATCACCTCAACCCCAAATAGGAAAGCGCCCTCATCTCCATCCTACGTGCCAATGCCGACGTGTTTGCTTGGAAACCTGCAGACATGCCGGGGGTGTGACATGTAATTGGTCAAAAACCATAATTAAGTAAAAAGGTGAACAAATCAAATTGAATTCAAATTCAAATTATAAAAGTCCTTTTTGCCCTTTTTGTTTATTGCAAAATCCATTTGGAATTTGGGGGTGTGACAAAAAGCAAAGTTGAAGCTTATTTTATAAGGATCAACTTTGGTATTCAAAGTTTTTAAAGTTTACATATAAAATTTGGAGTAATTTTGAAATGATTCAAATGCTCAAATGCACCCCAAATTCAAATTTTAAAATGGAGGCAGAATTTGAAAATGTTCATTAAAGAAAAGTTGTAGAGTTTGAAAAGTTGAGCAACTTTCATTTTTGGAGATTTTCAACTTCTTCAGAAAATTTGTGAGTAATTTGCAAAATAAACGCAGTGACAATTCTGTAAATAGTTTGAAAAATCAATTTGAAGCCGCCGGCGCCACGCAGCTACTTGCCGCGACCGTCTTCGCCGCTTTGTCGCGTGGTGACACGCTGCTGTCTCCGTGGCCAACTCGTTCGGGACCTATCGACGCCGGACGCCTCCTTCCCTTCTATAAATAGGAGCAACCGCCGCCGTCGTCCTTCCTTTCTTCTTCTGCTTCTGTTCACCGCCACTTCGGCTCTCATTGTCGTCGTCCGCCGCCGTCGAACCCTTCCCGTCGTGCCTAGCTAAGCCAGTGTGATCGCCTCGATCTAGCGCTCCTCTTCGGCTTGCTCGCATCGCTTGGGTTGGCCAAAATCGCCCAGCGCGCGCATTCTTCCCCATGACCGGCCGGAGCTCAGCCGCGATCATCTCACCGTGGTCAAGCCACTTCGGTGAGCCTCTCGTCGATTCTTCTTGTGGTTTAGCTTCCCCGTGTCATCCTATTGCTCGTAAGCTCGCTCGCTTTCCTTGTCGGAGCCTAGTCATCGGAGAGTGTCTCGCCGCCGTGCCCGTGGCCGCCATGGCCGGCGTGGAGCTTTCTCCGGTGCACCTACTGCTCTTCTGAGGGTTGGGATAGGTTCGCGGGGTGGTGTAGATCATTCTGGTGCAGTCCGCCTCGCCGGAGTCTCACCGCCAGTGCGTTTTGGTCGACCGGAGTCGACAGCGCCGCCGTGTCCGGTATTTGGATCGCTGACATGCGGGGGCCGGTTGTCAGTGAGAGAGAGGGAGAGAGAACAGAGAGATTTGTTATTTTCTGAATTTTGAATAGTGCAGCAAGTTTGGAAAATCATAGGAAAATAATTACAACTTCAAAAATTCTGAAAAAATTGTATGTAGCCTCTGTACATGTTCTATTATGGTTCAAAAATATGAAACTTGAAATTTGAATAAATTTTTAATGTTCAAAAATTCAGTCAATTAATTGATAAACGCAATTTCCATAATTTTTGTAGGCCACTGTATAACTCTAAAAATTATGAAATTTGTTTTGGTACACTAATTTCTCATGAGTAAGCTTGCATAAAATTTTGAGCTTAATTTAATGAAGTTGATTTTATACCTAATTTAGGCTTAATTATTTAATTAATTATTCACTTAGTTAATGCTTAATCATTTAGGGTTTGTTTGACTTTGGAATTGATTGTTGACCTTGGGTCAGTAACATATGATGATCCTTGGCACGTTAATTAGTTATTTGAGCTCATACCTAACTTATAATTAGTAAATCTTAATGACATTTCATGTGATAACAAAGGTCATTAGTAAGTTAACTTGTCGAAACCCTAGATGTTAGTGTCAATTGGTTTTGATTTACAACTGTGCCATGAAGGAAAGTTGCATTCAAGGTGTTATTACATTTCATGCAACATGAAAGCATCATGTTTACATTATCATCATGTTGAAGCATATGTTATTATTTCGTGTAGAATCCGAGAGTGAACCGATTTTAGTTGAGCAAGTTGTGGAAGAATCCCCGGTTGTCTCAGGATTTGATATTTGTGGTACTGATCCAGAATCCGAGATCGTCAACGAAGGCAAGCCCCGGTTTATGCATTAAACCATTACCTTGTTTACTTTGAAAAGTTTATCACCTATGTTACTTATTGCATTAAGTTGATTAATTCAAATGTTACCTACTTGATGCATTGCCTACCTTGTTAATTGTTTACCATCCTTGAAGATGATTTCTTTTACAAAGGCGTAGAATTGCTTAGTATGCTTTGTGGTAGGCTTTCAAAGTAAAAGTTTCGATACAATCAAAGATGGCATACTGGCCAAAGAAAGAAAGAAGATAGAATGAACTAGAGACTAGTCGGGTGACTTATCTTAAATGTTGGGTAATGTTGCCGACTATGTCGCTTAAAGCCCACTCATTGTGGGTCTTCTGAACGAGACACTTTGTAGTACTAGTCACATACTCCGGTAATCCTACTTCGGCTAATCCGATACTAAGACGAATGCCCACGCACTGGGAGTGGAGAGATGGCGGGAGTAGCGTGTACCCTCATGGCTGGAATGTGGCCGGATTGGAGGTGTGCTGTGCTCTCGGGTGGCGTGGAGACGGCTTAGTATGGGAGGATTCGGTAGCGAGGTTGATATATGCAAGATTAATTTCTACATATGTCGTGTGATAAGGAATCCCTAGCTGGGACTTGAATCAATTCAAATTGCCGGTGCTCCGCGGATATGGAGACTTGATTCATTACAGAAGCAATGCAGGACTGGTGAATTACTAAAACATGAGAAAAAGAATGGAATGAGAAGGATTGGAACATGGGATATGAACACTTAGTTTGAGATAATGAACTAAAAGGACTTAGGTGTAAAACTCGAAAATAGGATCAAGAATAGTAAGCTTTTGGCAAAGAACTTTTGAATCTTGCTACATCCTTACCTTGACCCAACACCTGCATCTCTAAAGTCCTTCACCCCTTTTTTATCGGGTCAGTCTTGTTGAGTACTTTTGTACTCAGGGTTTGTTAACCCTTGTTGCATGTGAGTCGCATGTGTGGGCTTGTTTTGGTCCCTGCTGTATGTCAGTGTTTGAAGTCGATGACGATGAGAAATGATGAATGGCCTTTGGATAAGGCACTATTTTGTGTGAAATAAATAATGTTAATGTAATATTATCCCGCTACTATGGTTGTATGACACGTATGGTTTTGTAAGTTTGAAACAACTAGTTTGTAATACTAAAACTTAAGTCTTCCGCTTTATGATCTCTGATATGTATGTTGAAAACTGTTGTAATCTGCAATGTCTATGATTGGGATCCTATTTGAAAAAGATTCGTGGATGATTCGGATTTCCCGTGGACACCCGACAGATCTGTTAAGTTGTTGGGAACTCGTGTACGCTATCAGAGGTCTGTTGAGAAATCAATAGGTGCATGTGGGCCCAATTTCTTAGGAGGTTCTGCCACAGCTGGTATCAGAGCAGGTCCTATCTAAGATCATTGTAGGTTACTTTTGAAAACCTTCAAACTGATTTGGATCAAAGAAATTAAACTTGATATTTTAAAGTTCAAATTTCTTTCTTCTTACCTCTGATCTAGCCTCAATCCTATCTTATTTGAAAGTTTGTGGCAGATAATATGATTAGGTTTGTTCTATGTATTAAAAATCTAGTACTTTTGATTGTATAAATCTTTTATACTCGAATTTGTAAGATCGATTCATGCATCATGCTTGAACACCTTGCATAATAATTCCCCTTAAAAGTGGTTGGGTAAGTAATGTCAATCCCATTCTTGCTAACCCTCTTATCCTCAAGCTATCCTTATAGTCCTACCCTAACTTCTACAGGCTATGGCAAAGACCAAGACGACCGCTAGAATTCAAAGTGGGAGATCATGTCTACCTCAAGGTATCGCCGATGAAAGGAGTTCATCGTTTTGGAATTCGGGGAAAGTTGGCGCCCCGTTATGTCGGTCCTTTTCAAATCCAACAACGATGTGGACCGATCGCCTATCGCGTCAAGCTACCAGATCACATGTCAGCTGTGCATGATATCTTCCATGTATCCCAGTTAAAGAAGTGTCTTCAAGTACCTGACCAAGTGATCGACTTTGGTGATGTAGAACTAGAACCTGACTTGACATATGCCGAGTACCCCATTAGAGTCTTAGATCAGAAAGATCGAGTCACTTGAAGACGTACAATCAAGTTCTACAAAGTATAATGGAACCAACACACTAAAGAAGAAGATACTTGGGAGTCCGAGGATTACTTAGAAGAAAACTTTCCTGACTTCTTTGCTTCTATCTAGTTGCAATACCTTGTCTATATTGTAACTTGTTTCTTTTGTCAAAAGAATGGAAAAAACACCTCACTAGCCTTTTGAATAAAGTTATGATGTGTTAGCTTGACACATTTCATTTTCCATTACTTAATCCTAATTTTAAATCTCGGGACGAGATTTCTTTAAGGGGGAAGGGTTGTAACACCTCTGGTGTCTTAACCTAGCATTAAAACTTGACATGTCATCATATGCATTACAAAGCATTCATAAAGTAGGAAATTTTGGATGCATTCACTAAATAAGCTTTATTTCATAGTTGTTATTTTATGTGATGTAACGTGATCCAAAACTCTGAATGAAAATCATGACCACAAGGGTCAAATTTCATGTGATCATGTGAGACCATGTGTCATTTGACTCAAATACCCTAATGGGCCATGTAATTGGTCAAAAACCATAATTAAGTAAAAAGGTAAACAAATCAAATTGAATTCAAATTCAAATTATAAAAGTCCTTTTTGCCCTTTTTGTTTATTGCAAAATCCATTTGGAATTTGGGGGTGTGACAAAAAGCAAAGTTGAAGCTTATTTTATAAGGATCAACTTTGGTATTCAAAGTTTTTAAAGTTTACATATAAAATTTGGAGTAATTTTGAAATGATTCAAATGCTCAAATGCACCCCAAATTCAAATTTTAAAATGGAGGCAGAATTTGAAAATGTTCATTAAAGAAAAGTTGTAGAGTTTGAAAAGTTGAGCAACTTTCATTTTTGGAGATTTTCAACTTCTTCAGAAAATTTGTGAGTAATTTGCAAAATAAACGCAGTGACAATTCTGTAAATAGTTTGAAAAATCAATTTGAAGCCGCCGGCGCCACGCAGCTACTTGCCGCCGACCGTCTTCGCCGCTTTGTCGCGTGGTGACACGCTGCTGTCTCCGTGGCCAACTCGTTCGGGACCTATCGACGCCGGACGCCTCCTTCCCTTCTATAAATAGGAGCAACCGCCGCCGTCGTCCTTCCTTTCTTCTCTGCTCTGTTCCGCCACCGCTCAGCTCCGCCGCTCGTCGTAGCCGCCGTCGAACCCTTCCCGTCGTGCCTAGCTAAGCCAGTGTGATCGCCTCGATCTAGCGCTCCTCTTCGGCTTGCTCGCATCGCTTGGGTTGGCCAAAATCGCCCAGCGTAGCGCATTCTTCCCCATGACCGGCCGGAGCTCCGCCGCGATCATCTCACCGTGGTCAAGCCACTTCGGTGAGCCTCTCGTCGATTCTTCTTGTGGTTTAGCTTCCCCGTGTCATCCTATTGCTCGTAAGCTCGCTCGCTTTCCTTGTCGGAGCCTAGTCATCGGAGAGTGTCTCGCCGCCGTGCCCGTGGCCGCCATGGCCGGCGTGGAGCTTTCTCCGGTGCACCTACTGCTGTTCTGAGGGTTGGGATAGGTTCGCGGGGTGGTGTAGATCATTCTGGTGCAGTCCGCCTCGCCGGAGTCTCACCGCCAGTGCGTTTTGGTCGACCGGAGTCGACAGCGCCGCCGTGTCCTGTATTTGGATCGCTGACATGCGGGGGCCGGTTGTCAGTGAGAGAGAGGGAGAGAGAACAGAGAGATTTGTTATTTTCTGAATTTTGAATAGTGCAGCAAGTTTGGAAAATCATAGGAAAATAATTACAACTTCAAAAATTCTGAAAAAATTGTATGTAGCCTCTGTACATGTTCTATTATGGTTCAAAAATATGAAACTTGAAATTTGAATAAATTTTTAATGTTCAAAAATTCAGTCAATTAATTGATAAACGCAATTTCCATAATTTTTGTAGGCCACTGTATAACTCTAAAAATTATGAAATTTGTTTTGGTACACTAATTTCTCATGAGTAAGCTTGCATAAAATTTTGAGCTTAATTTAATGAAGTTGATTTTATACCTAATTTAGGCTTAATTATTTAATTAATTATTCACTTAGTTAATGCTTAATCATTTAGGGTTTGTTTGACTTTGGAATTGATTGTTGACCTTGGGTCAGTAACATATGATGATCATTGGCACGTTAATTAGTTATTTGAGCTCATACCTAACTTATAATTAGTAAATCTTAATGACATTTCATGTGATAACAAAGGTCATTAGTAAGTTAACTTGTCGAAACCCTAGATGTTAGTGTCAATTGGTTTTGATTTACAACTGTGCCATGAAGGAAAGTTGCATTCAAGGTGTTATTACATTTCATGCAACATGAAAGCATCATGTTTACATTATCATCATGTTGAAGCATATGTTATTATTTCGTGTAGAATCCGAGAGTGAACCGATTTTAGTTGAGCAAGTTGTGGAAGAATCCCCGGTTGTCTCAGGATTTGATATTTGTGGTACTGATCCAGAATCCGAGATCGTCAACGAAGGCAAGCCCCGGTTTATGCATTAAACCATTACCTTGTTTACTTTGAAAAGTTTATCACCTATGTTACTTATTGCATTAAGTTGATTAATTCAAATGTTACCTACTTGATGCATTGCCTACCTTGTTAATTGTTTACCATCCTTGAAGATGATTTCTTTTACAAAGGCGTAGAATTGCTTAGTATGCTTTGTGGTAGGCTTTCAAAGTAAAAGTTTCGATACAATCAAAGATGGCATACTGGCCAAAGAAAGAAAGAAGATAGAATGAACTAGAGACTAGTCGGGTGACTTATCTTAAATGTTGGGTAATGTTGCCGACTATGTCGCTTAAAGCCCACTCATTGTGGGTCTTCTGAACGAGACACTTTGTAGTACTAGTCACATACTCCCGGTAATCCTACTTCGGCTAATCCGATACTAAGACGAATGCCCACGCACTGGGAGTGGAGAGATGGCGGGAGTAGCGTGTACCCTCATGGCTGGAATGTGGCCGGATTGGAGGTGTGCTGTGCTCTCGGGTGGCGTGGAGACGGCTTAGTATGGGAGGATTCGGTAGCGAGGTTGATATATGCAAGATTAATTTCTACATATGTCGTGTGATAAGGAATCCCTAGCTGGGACTTGAATCAATTCAAATTGCCGGTGCTCCGCGGATATGGAGACTTGATTCATTACAGAAGCAATGCAGGACTGGTGAATTACTAAAACATGAGAAAAAGAATGGAATGAGAAGGATTGGAACATGGGATATGAACACTTAGTTTGAGATAATGAACTAAAAGGACTTAGGTGTAAAACTCGAAAATAGGATCAAGAATAGTAAGCTTTTGGCAAAGAACTTTTGAATCTTGCTACATCCTTACCTTGACCCAACACCTGCATCTCTAAAGTCCTTCACCCCTTTTTTATCGGGTCAGTCTTGTTGAGTACTTTTGTACTCAGGGTTTGTTAACCCTTGTTGCATGTGAGTCGCATGTGTGGGCTTGTTTTGGTCCCTGCTGTATGTCAGTGTTTGAAGTCGATGACGATGAGAAATGATGAATGGCCTTTGGATAAGGCACTATTTTGTGTGAAATAAATAATGTTAATGTAATATTATCCCGCTACTATGGTTGTATGACACGTATGGTTTTGTAAGTTTGAAACAACTAGTTTGTAATACTAAAACTTAAGTCTTCCGCTTTATGATCTCTGATATGTATGTTGAAAACTGTTGTAATCTGCAATGTCTATGATTGGGATCCTATTTGAAAAAGATTCGTGGATGATTCGGATTTCCCGTGGACACCCGACAGATCTGTTAAGTTGTTGGGAACTCGTGTACGCTATCAGAGGTCTGTTGAGAAATCAATAGGTGCATGTGGGCCCAATTTCTTAGGAGGTTCTGCCACAGCTGGTATCAGAGCAGGTCCTATCTAAGATCATTGTAGGTTACTTTTGAAAACCTTCAAACTGATTTGGATCAAAGAAATTAAACTTGATATTTTAAAGTTCAAATTTCTTTCTTTTTACCTCTGATCTAGCCTCAATCCTATCTTATTTGAAAGTTTGTGGCAGATAATATGATTAGGTTTGTTCTATGTATTAAAAATCTAGTACTTTTGATTGTATAAATCTTTTATACTCGAATTTGTAAGATCGATTCATGCATCATGCTTGAACACCTTGCATAATAATTCCCCTTAAAAGTGGTTGGGTAAGTAATGTCAATCCCATTCTTGCTAACCCTCTTATCCTCAAGCTATCCTTATAGTCCTACCCTAACTTCTACAGGCTATGGCAAAGACCAAGACGACCGCTAGAATTCAAAGTGGGAGATCATGTCTACCTCAAGGTATCACCGATGAAAGGAGTTCATCGTTTTGGAATTCGGGGAAAGTTGGTGCCCCGTTATGTCGGTCCTTTTCAAATCCAACAACGATGTGGACCGATCGCCTATCGCGTCAAGCTACCAGATCACATGTCAGCTGTGCATGATATCTTCCATGTATCCCAGTTAAAGAAGTGTCTTCAAGTACCTGACCAAGTGATCGACTTTGGTGATGTAGAACTAGAACCTGACTTGACATATGCCGAGTATCCCATTAGAGTCTTAGATCAGAAAGATCGAGTCACTTGAAGACGTACAATCAAGTTCTACAAAGTATAATGGAACCAACACACTAAAGAAGAAGATACTTGGGAGTCCGAGGATTACTTAGAAGAAAACTTTCCTGACTTCTTTGCTTCTATCTAGTTGCAATACCTTGTCTATATTGTAACTTGTTTCTTTTGTCAAAAGAATGGAAAAACCACCTCACTAGCCTTTTGAATAAAGTTATGATGTGTTAGCTTGACACATTTCATTTTCCATTACTTAATCCTAATTTTAAATCTCGGGACGAGATTTCTTTAAGGGGGAAGGGTTGTAACACCTCTGGTGTCTTAACCTAGCATTAAAACTTGACATGTCATCATATGCATTACAAAGCATTCATAAAGTAGGAAATTTTGGATGCATTCACTAAATAAGCTTTATTTCATAGTTGTTATTTTATGTGATGTAACGTGATCCAAAACTCTGAATGAAAATCATGACCACAAGGGTCAAATTTCATGTGATCATGTGAGACCATGTGTCATTTGACTCAAATACCCTAATGGGCCATGTAATTGGTCAAAAACCATAATTAAGTAAAAAGGTAAACAAATCAAATTGAATTCAAATTCAAATTATAAAAGTCCTTTTTGCCCCTTTTGTTTATTGCAAAATCCATTTGCAATTTGGGGGTGTGACAAAAAGCAAAGTTGAAGCTTATTTTATAAGGATCAACTTTGGTATTCAAAGTTTTTAAAGTTTACATATAAAATTTGGAGTAATTTTGAAATGATTCAAATGCTCAAATGCACCCCAAATTCAAATTTTAAAATGGAGGCAGAATTTGAAAATGTTCATTAAAGCAAAGTTGTAGAGTTTGAAAAGTTGAGCAACTTTCATTTTTGGAGATTTTCAACTTCTTTAGAAAATTTATGAGTAATTTACAAAATAAACACAGTGGCAATTCTGTAAATAGTTCAAAAATCAATTTGAAGCCGTCGGCGCCACGCAGCTGCTTGCCGCCGACCGTCTTCGCCGCTTTGTCGCGCGGTGACACGCTGCTGTCTCCGTGGCGAACTCGTTCGGGACCTATCGACGCCGAACGCCTCCTTCCCTTCTATAAATAGGAGCAACCGCCGCCGTCGTCCTTTCTTTCTTCTCTGCTCTGTTCCGCCACCGCTCAGCTCCGCCGCTCGCCGTAGCCGCCGTCGAACCCTTCCCATCATGCCTAGCTAAGCCAGTGTGATCGCCTCGAACTAGCGCTCCTCTTCGGCTTGCTCGCATTGCTTGGGTTGGCCAGAATCGCCCAGCGCAGCGCGTTCTTCCCCGTGACCGGTCGGAGCTCAGCCGCGATCACCTCACCGTGGTCAAGCCACTCCGGTGAGCCTCTCGTCGATTCTTCTTGTGGTTTAGCTTCCCCGTGTCATCCTGTTGCTCGTAAGCTCGCTCGTTTTCCCTATTGGAGCCTAGTCGTCGGAGAGTGTCTCGCCGCCGTGCCCGTGGTCGCCATGGCCGGCGTGGAGCTTTCTCCGGTGCGCCTGCAGCTGTTCTGAGGGTTGGGATAGGTTCATGGGGTGGTGTAGATCGTTCTGGTGTAGTCCGCCTCACCAGAGTCTCACCGCCGGCGCGGTTTGGTCGACCGGAGTCGACAGCACCGCCGTGTCCTATGTTTGTATCGCTGACATGCGGGGGCTGGTTGTCAGTGAGAGAGGGAGAGAGAACAGAGAGATTTGTTATTTTCTGAATTTTGAATAGTGCAGCAAGTTTGGAAAATCATAGGAAAATAATTACAACTTCAAAAATTCTAAAAATTTGTGTGTAGCCTCTGTACATGTTCTATTATGGTTTAAAAATATGAAACTTGAAATTTGACTAAAGTTTTAATGTTCAAAAATTCAGTCAATTAATTGATAAACGCAATTTCCATAATTTTTGTAGGCCACTGTATAACTCCAAAAATTATGAAATTTGTTTTGGTACACTAATTTGTCATGAGTAAGCTTGCATAAAATTTTGAGCTTAATTTAATGAAGTTGATTTTATACCTAATTTAGGCTTAATTATTTAATTAATTATTCACTTAGTTAATGCTTAATCATTTAGGGTTTGTTTGACTTTGGAATTGATTGTTGACCTTGGGTCAGTAACATATGATGATCCTTGGCACCTTAATTAGTTATTTGAGCTCATACCTAACTTATAATTAGTAAATCTTAATGACATTTCATGTGATAACAAAGGTCATTAGTAAGTTAACTTGTCGAAACCCTAGATGTTAGTGTTAATTGGTTTTGATTTACAACTATACCGTGAAGGAAAGTTGTATTAAAGGTGTTATTACATTTCATGCAACATGAAAGCATCATGTTTACATTATCATCATGTTGAAGTATATGTTATTATTTCATGTAGAATCCGAGAGTGAACCGATTTTAGTTGAGCAAGTTGTGGAAAAATCCCCGGTTGTCTCAGGATTTGATATTTGTGGTACTGATCCGGAATCTGAGATCGTCAACGAAGGCAAGCTCCGGTTTATGCATTAAACCATTACCTTGTTTACTTTGAAAAGTTTATCACCTATGTTACTTATTGCATTAAGTTGATTAATTCAAATGTTACCTACTTGATGCATTGCCTACCTTGTTAATTGTTTACCATCCTTGAAGATGATTTCATTTACAAAGGCGTAGAATTGCTTAGTATGCTTTGTGGTAGGCTTTCAAAGTAAAAGTTTCGATACAATCAAAGATGGCATACTGGTCAAAGAAAGAAAGAAGATAGAATGAACTAAAGACTAGTCGGGTGACTTATCTTGAATGTTGGGTAATGTTGCCGACTATGTCGCTTAAAGGCCACTCATTGTGGATCTTCTGAACGAGACACTTTGTAGTACTAGTCACATACTCCGGTAAGCCTACTTCGGCTAATCCGATACTAAGACGAATGCCCACGCACTGGGAGTGGAGAGATGGCGGGAGTAGCGTGTACCCTCGTGGCTGGAATGTGGCCGGATTGGAGGTGTGCTGTGCTCTCGGGTGGCATGCAGATGGCTTAGTATGGGAGGATTCGGTAGCGAGGTTGATATATGCAAGATTAATTTCTATATATGTCGTGTGATAAGGAATCCCCAGCTGGGACTTGAATCAATTCGAATTGCCGGTGCTCCGCGAATATGGAGACTCGATTCATTACAGAAGCAATGCAGGACTGGTGAATTACTAAAATATGAGAAAAAGAATGGAATGAGAAGGATTGGAACATGGGATATGAACACTTAGTTTGAGATAATGAACTAAAAGGACTTAGGGGTAAAACTCAAAAATAGGATCAAGAATAGTAAGCTTTTGGCAAAGAACTTTTGAATCTTGCTACATCCTTACCTTGACCCAACACCTGCATCTCTAAAGTCCTTCACCCCTTTTTCGTCGGGTCAGTCTTGTTGAGTACTTTTGTACTCAAGGTTTGTTAACCCTTGTTGCATGTGAGTCGCATGCGCAGGCTTGTTTTGGTCCCTGCTGTATGTCAGTGTTTGAAGTCGATGACGATGAGGAATGATGAATAGCCTTTGGACAAGGCACTAGTTTGTGTGAAATAAATAATGTTAATGTAATATTATCCCACTACTATGGTTGTATGATACGTATGGTTTTATAAGTTTGAAACAACTAGTTTGTAATATTAAAACTTAAGTCTTCTGCTTTATGATCTCTGATATGTATATTGAAAACTATTGTAATCTGTAATGTTTGTGATTGGGATCCTGTTTGAAAAAGATTCATGAATGATTCGAATTTTACGAGGACACCCGATAGATCTGTTAAGTTGTTGAGAACTCGTGTATGCTATCAGAGGTCTGTTGAGACATCAATAGGTGCATGTGGGTCCGATTTCTTAGGAGGTTCTGCCACAATATGACCCTGGATACCCACACCAGACCACGTGGGCTGCGCCCCCAGGGGCGGCCCAGCCCACAAGACGAAGCCTTGCGGGGCACGGCGTTGCTCGACGAGTCCCGCAAGACACTGGAAAGATATCCTGAAGATACTACGAGATCTGTTAGGATACGTATGATCCCATGATTCCTGTAATCTGTTATTACTTTTCGATTATCTCCTAAATCTAATCGACTTGTAACCCTGTCCCCGGACTATATAAGGCGGGCATGGACCCCCTCCAAACACACGCAATATTATATTATAGCCAATACAATGCAACAGACCACAAGAGTAGGGTATTACATCACGCCGACGCCTCGAACCTGTCTAACTCTTGTGTCTATGTTGCCTTCTTATTCTCGATTACACGCATCTCTGCCGATCAATCTATCTTCGTGGAATACCCCTCGAAGGACTGCCGATAATATTCTGTCGACACCCTCGTCTCAAAAAGAGTGTCGTTTTTTTTACTTTCAGACATCTTGTTTGACCATCCGTCTTATTCAATAAATTTTTTGTATAAATATCATATATTTTGTTATGACTTATTTTATCATTAGAGATACTTTAATAATGATTTATTTATTTTATGATTTACACAAAATTTTTGAATAAAACGAACGATCAAAATGATGTCTGAAATTAAAAAACGTCATTCTTTTTTACGAACGGAGTATTTCATCTATAGAAAACCTAATTAGGTGAGTTAGTGCATTGTTGTTCCAAAAACGAGTCATTATAAGGTACGACATGTAAAAGGATCCATTTGTCCTATTCAATGTGGTCACGTCTTTAGAGCAACCATTTTTTTTCTACTAACAAAGAATATATTATATATTAGAAAAAAGTTGATAGTAGGAGTTGCTGACACGGTCAGCACAAGAAAATCCGTATCCCAAGCTCCACCGTTTCACCAAATTGGCAAGAAAGCTGCCGCTACCAATCCACCATTGCGATTTGCGAGAACCTCTAAATACTATCAGAATCTTTCGCCATTCGATAACGCTGGTGATGGAAATGGAGCTCCTGATCCGACTTTAATCAGAGCCATCGGCCTCCCAAAATAGGGTTCAAATAGGGGCAGGGAGCAAGGAGCCATACCATTTTTAGCCGTTGCCGCAGCTGGTCGTCGTCGTCGTCGCTGCTCCCAATCTGCGGCCGTCGGTGTTGCCTTCGCTTCTAATCCACAAGAGAGAGCAGCACCGACCGAGCCGATCCGCTCCTCTTCTTGGTTCTTGGTCAATAAATCAGCAGAGCAGGAAAGATCTGTGAGGGTTCTTGCAGTCGGCAGGTGATTTGCATTTTCTTCAATTAGTTGCGTTCTTTCTCGGGAGTTCTTGTCCTGATTGCTCGTCGTTTAATACGAAATGCGATAAATTCCGGGTTTTATTTTCGAAATGGTTGTAGGGGTCCAGGATTACGAAGGAAACCAAGAACGCAAGGAACATCTAAGAAGAGGGGAGGAAAGATTTGGGTGTAGATTGGTAGATATATTACACAGGTTTTCTTTTGGAGTAGGTTATTAGCAAATAGATCGGTGGAGAAGAAGCCTGGCAAAAAGAGGAGGTGAAATTTGTGGAGAAGAACATGTTTGGGATCCAAACCAGGGACGTGGCAGATGATTTCAACTCCTGGAGGAGGACATTACGGAACACACCCACGGCATCGATGCCCACCAACACCCACACCATTAGGTACAACACAGGCAAGAAGAGTTTGTTCAGTGTACACCTCATGTCTGTCAAGTTTGAGGACCTGTACGAGTTCATGGTGGAGGGCAATGTGGATGATGTCAATGTGCTGAACGAGGTGAGGGAGAGGATCAGGGAGCAAGGCAGGGTGTGGTGGGCTCTGGAGGCAAGCAAGGGTGCAAATTGGTACCTCCAACCAAAGATTTCTTCAAATGAGGGGGTGATCAGTGTCACATCACTCAAGTTGTCAGTGCTCACTAATACAATTACATTGAGGAGGTTGATCAGGAAAGGTGTGCCGCCGGTGCTGAGGCCAAAGGTTTGGTTATCTGTGTCAGGAGCAGCCAAGAAACTGTCAACAGTACCAGAAACATACTATGACGAGCTAATTCGTGCTACTGAGGGGAAGACCACGCCAGCCACAAGGCAAATTGATCATGTGAGTTTTGTGAAGATGTTATGGACTTGTTATGTGGAGATTGATGCTTTCTTATCTTGCAGCATATAGAACCCATGTTTCTTTGTGGTCACTATTCAAGTTTAAAATAGAAAGATGGTCCTTTCATACTGTAGTTTGTGTTGGTAAATCTTAAGTATTGTCACTAGTTTACTCTGTTATGCCAGAAAATTAACTCCATCAAAATAACCTAAAGAGACTGCATCTGCATAAATTCACTTCGTTACAAATGTGGGTGTTTCATTTTATAATTTTCTTGTTTCGATACAATTATGTTGATAGTAATAGTAATACAGATAGGGATTTTACAGGATCTTCCTCGCACTTTCCCTTGTCATCCTTGGTTGAACAGTGACAAGGGTCAGGCATCTCTGCGACGTGTACTTGTGGGGTACTCATTCCGTGATTCAGAAGTTGGATACTGCCAGGTTAGCATAGTGCCAGATTATAAAATCAGATTATATCGTTAAGCACATCCATCACTAACTGCATCGGCTGCAGGGTCTAAACTATGTAGCTGCACTCTTGTTGCTTGTGATGAAGACAGAGGAGGATGCATTTTGGATGCTTGCTGTACTCCTTGAGAATGTACTTGTCAGTGATTGCTATACTGACACTCTTTCTGGATGCCATGTCGAGCAGAGGGTGTTCAAAGATCTCCTGGCTAAGAAGTGTCCAAGGTATTTCTTTCCCTTTATGTTTTTGACATGCCACCACTAACCAGTATAAATCCGAAACCATGAGGCCATGATTTCTTACTGTATTTTAATGGGCATTGATGTAGGATTGCTGCTCATCTTGAAGCAATGGGGTTTGATGTTTCACTTGTTGCTACAGAATGGTTTTTGTGCCTCTTCTCAAAGAGCCTGCCTTCAGAGGTTACACAAAAGTTCCATCAGTATATTTATGTTTTTTTTTACCGCAAAAGACTGTGGGGGAGATCCCCACAGTGATAGATTTTGTATTTACTAAAAGGTAGAACGTACTTACAAACAGGGATTAACTAAAAGCATCCAGCCAAACACAAAAGGATGACCGCAGGTCGTCCTTGAAACGAACAGACTGCAAGAAACATTGATTTTTAAAGTTTGCCAACCAGGCCGATGGAGTTGGATTACGCCTCTGAAAAACCTTGTCATTGCGCATCTTCCACAACTCCCATGCTGCTATCAGGGCTGCCTCCATGAAGAAAGGAACATTGTGAACCTGTCCCACCTGTACCAATCTATCCGAAAGTTGCAGTGTGTCATTCCAGTCAAAATGGATGATTGCCCAACATTCCTTCGCGAAGGGGCAGTCGAAGAATAAGTGATCAATGGTCTCCTCTTCACCATGGTTGCACATGACACAGATGTTATCATCCTGTATGTTCAGATGTCGTCTCTGGAGCATAGACTTGGTATTCAAACGGTCCACCAGGACAAGCCGCGCAAAGAATTTCACACGTGGAGTGCATCTAGATTTCCAGATGGCTTTGAAGATTGAATGTGCTTCCATGGTACTGAAGACATGAGAGTAGAAACGCCGTTAAGTATACACATTGCCCCAGGTGGGCAGCCAACAATCCTTGGCATCAGCATCGTATTGCAGGTTCTGTAGTTGCAGTTGCAGGACTTCATATTCCTCAAAAGCTTGCTGCGAGAGCGGGAGGAAGAAAAGTTCATCAAGGTCTGTTGCTTGCATGACCTCTAGCACTGAGGCATTCTCATTACTTGCAAAGGATGCTAACCTTGGAAACTCTTGGGATAGAACGGCATTAGACCACATATCATCCCAGAAACAGACTGTCGAACCATCCCCAATCTCACACTTGGCAATGCCTCGGAAGATGATGCTGAGACGAAGAACATCCTTCCACCAGAAGGAGCCAAATTCCCTAGATGCATGGGGTACTTTGGTGGTATAATATTTGCTCCACACAAGGTGTACCCATGGGGTGTCAACTTTGTTATAGAATTTGAAGAGATGTTTGAGTGGTAGTGCATCATTTTGCAATATGAGGTTAAGAACTCCCAGTCCCCCTTTCTCCTTGGGCTGCATAACAACTTCCCATGCAACTAAATTCCCCCCTTTCTTTTGGGCATCATTACCTCTCCAAAGGCATTGCTTTCGTGCTCTGTCGATGTTGTCAATGACCCCTTTTGGTAGCTTGATGGTACACATAGCATATGTGGTGATGGGGGTTATAGCCGAGTTAACCATTTCCAAGCGACCCGAGTAAGAAAGCCATGTGGAGCACACAGAGAGCCTCCTCTCTATTCTGTCCATCATCGGGGTGAAGTCCTCAATGTGTGGCTTGGTCGTGCCCATGGGCAAACCCAAATACGTGAACGGCATAGAACCAATATCACAGCCCAATGTGTTTGCCAGATGGGTCATCTTCTCCTCATTGACATTGATGGAGTACATATGTGATTTACTGTAGTTAACTTTAAGCCCGATTGACTCCGAAAAGCTGTGCAACAAAGCCTTAAGAAAGATCAGCTGGCTAGCATTGGCTTGCAGCATCATCAGCGTATCATCAACGTACTGAACTATTGGAAAATCCCCAGTTGGTTGTGGAATTGGAACTCTGAGCAAATTCATAGCAGCAGCCCGGTTGATTAAAATCTGCAGAAGTTCAGCCGCTATAACAAAGAGGAGGGGCGACAAAGGATCGCCTTGATGGACCCCTCTCTTGCACTTGAAAAAATTTCCTGGGACGCCATTGAGTAGGACAGCAGATGAACCTGAAGAAAAAATGGCTTGAACCCAATCCAACCATCTCTGTGGGAACCCCATGTGAGCCATAACTTGCACAATAGCTGAATGTTCCACTGTATCAAACGCTTTCTCGAAATCTAATTTTAGGATGATGATCTCTCTTTTCGACTGATGGCACTGGTGAATGTACTCATAACTCCATGCTAAGCAGTCTTGAATCGTGCGAGAGCGAATGAAACCATATTGATTTTGACGAACAACTCTCAAGATGACAGCCTGCAATCTGTCAGCTAGAATCTTGGTGATGACCTTGAGCGAGATGTTCATTAGGGAGATGGGGCGAAAATCATTTACTGTCTCTGGACTGTCCTTTTTAGGAACCAGGGTGATATAAGAAGTGTTGATGCATCCAAGATTAATCTGACCCGAGAAGAACTTTGAGCAAAGGGAGTAAAAATCACCTTTGATAAGTTGCCAACACTTTTTTAGGAAACGGCCGTTAAAACCATCAGGGCCTGGAGCCTTGTCAGCCGGCATACGCTTCACCACCAAATCCACCTCCTCATGCAGAATTGGGGCAGCAAGAGAATCTAGGTCGTTCACTGGCGTGACAAGGCTACAGAGGTCAAAAAGCATAGTAGGTGATGACGTGGTACCCATGCGATTTCTGAAGGAGTTCCAGAGAAGGCTTGCCTTCCCTTCATGGTCGTGGATCCAAATGCCTTGGTCATTCATGATCTGCGCAATGGAATTTCTTCTATAAGAAATAGTAGCCATGCCATGGAAGAATTTTGTATACTCATCACCCAACTTTATTCTATTGACTGTGTAACGATTCCTCCAGTAGAGATTCTTGTATCGCAACCAAATTTGAAGTTGTTTCTTGACAACAGCCCGTAGGTTTGCTTCTGCATTAAAAAGGCCTCTTATATCCTCCAAAGCATCTAGAAAACCAATGACTTGGTTGCAGTTTCTGATGAGCATTCTTAGATTTGATAAATGCTTGCTCCAGTCCTTCAGTCTGGCTCTTAGGGCCTTGAATTTGGAAGAGATGGTACGAGCAGCATCACTGTTAGCTGGCGTAGAGGTCCACGAGTCATATACTGTGTCTAGGAAATCATCTTGCTCTGCCCAGAAATTCTCAAAACGGAATAGATTAGCTCTAGGAATTTTTGTGCTAATCACCACCTTGCATGGAATATGATCCGAAGTGATCTTTGCTAAAGGGAGGACCTCTGTGTTGGGGAAGTCGATGGTCCAGTTGGTGGACGTGAAGAACCAATCAAGTTGCTCAAGCAACGGATCGGATTGCATATTGCTCCAAGTGAATGCCCGACCCTTCAAAGGCAGCTCAACTAAACCAAGATGCCCAATCGCATCATTGAAAATAAAAGTGTCAGCAAGATTGCCACCGGGTCTATTTCGGTTATTCAGAGAGCGGTAGAAATTAAAATCTCCCAGGAAGATCCAATTCTCTGAGTCAGATATAGCATGACTACGAAACCAGCTGACAAACTCTGAGCGGGCAGGATCATTACATGGTCCATAGACTGTGGTTAGTTTCTAGGTCTCGCTGGTGTGTGTCGCAGTGAAGCTAACCGTGAGACCAAAGCTCTGTTTATCAGTGACTATGCCTGAAAAAACTGCACTGTTCCAGAGAACAAGGATACCCCCAGATGCTCCTACCGAGGGTACATAATCAAAATGGTCAAAACGCCGTGGTGCAAATTTTCTGATAAAGGATATATCAAAGGTTTCTTTCTTCGTTTCTTGCAAACATATTACTGAGCTAGCACTCTCTTCGATTTTATCACGTATCGCATCCCATTTCTCTGTGGCATTGATCCCATGAATATTCCAGCACAAAATAGTCCAGTTACGTGTACCCATTATGTAACAATAAAGGGGAGATGGTAGTTCCTGATATGACTAGCATAATCAGGATGGGCTGCATTTCAGATGGTATATTGATCGAGAGGATGAAGATCAACAGAGAAGTAGAAGCCACATAAGTGAAAATGGTAAGATTGATAGTAGTGTCCAAAGAGGGAAAGATAGTAACATTAAAGCAAAGGACACACTTAAAATCTGGCCACACGACTGTAACAAGATAAAATGAGCAAACTGCCGCCCCAGGCGTTCTACAAAAGTTTACGACAATAGCACTTGGCGATGACTTAATCAGAGGATTCATCATTGGCCACCGGATTGGAAGAGGGCGCCTGCATCAGCGCTTCTTGGGATAACTCTCCAGGAGCTACTCCACAATTGATACCCCAGCCCTGCAGAATATCAAATGGTATTGGTCCAGTTTGACCCGCAGGCTCGACAAGCAGTACTGGACATGTCTTTGTCTTCTTGCATGGATTTCCAGCCAACCTGACCTCATGGAAGCCATCCTTGTCACTAAGTCTTGTGCTGCGTCTCACAGTACTGTCCACCAGTGGAGTAGCAGGATTACTAGAGACATCGGGTAGAGACATGTTATTGTTCGTCCTTGTGCTGCGACTAACAGAGCCTTCCACCACTGGCGAGATTGTGTTACTTGAGGCCACAGGCAGGGAGAGCATGGCAATCCTCCGACGTTGGTATACTCTCATGCCTGCTTCACCACATGGACTGGGCTGCATTTGCTCACTTTGAAATTCAAAACCTGACGAGCCAGAAGTAGCTGGGCCCTGCTTGACACGAGGATCAGGCAGGATGATAACAGAGGACCTTGGCTGAGCACATGCTGCCCGACGACTCGCCACAACAGATGGCCATAGCTGGAGAGCTAGAGCAGGAAGGACCGGCTTCCAGGTGACAATCTCCATGCCTGTGATAGCGGGCGTTGGCGAGGACAGGTTGAGGGATGGTTGCAGAACAGCTCTGTCAATCACAATGGGTCCCATGTTGTCATTGGCCTGAGAAGATGAGGCCCTGTGGAATACTTCATCAGGCATGTCATTGGCCATAGAGGATCCTGACAGCTCGAGATCAAGGTGATCCTGAGGAAACTGAGGATGCTGATGGAGCACCTGACCATTGTCAGCAGCAAACACGGCAGGGTTCCATGCTGGCCACTCATCATCAGCTTCATCTACTTCCATGTTGTCCACATCTAGCTGCTGATTCTGCTGCAGACCTGGGTGTTGCTGCACCGGGCCCTGCTGGGCATGCTGAACTGGTTGGTTAGGCAAAGGGTTCGGGGGATCCGCGCGAGAATCGAGGTTCAGCTCAATTTCCTTGCCTTTTGGGATTTTCGGTTTCCAAACCAGGTGGGGAGCAGTATTCGTAACAAAAAATTTGGTGCAGTCAAACTTTCGTTGCCAGACCCAATTGGGTCGGGTACGTGACCGGCAATGCTTTCTAGTATGTCCCCAATTAGAGCATTTCCAGCATCGGATACGAGAGGGACAATTGGAGCTAATATGGCCCAAACTTGAGCAACGGGAGCAGAAAGGCCCAGAGACAGCAGATTTGGAATTTGACAAGAGGGCCATAGTCCCGCGCTGATTGAGGGAATCTTCCGAAACAGCCGCGGAAATCTCTCCAGGCCGCTGCATGCAAGGAGGACGTTGCGTGTAATCCTCTCCAGGCTGCTGCATGCAGGGAGGACGCTGCATGCAATCAGGCCGAAGAACACGATTATGGGCTCCGCCAATTTGAATTTTGGTATTCCCAAATAGAAGATTTGTGGATTCTTTGATAGGAGCAGAGAAAGCACCAAAACAAATTGACGATTGTGGAGAGTGCTTAGGAGGAGAATGATCAACCAAATTCTTAGCAAAACTAACTCTTTTTTGAGGTTTGGAGGCCTTTATAGCTTCCCTCTTGGATCTCTTAGAGAGTACTTTTGTCCATTCTTTCTCCTGCTCTTCTTCCCAGGCACGTTTCTCACGCTCCCAATGAGGCGTGCCATTGTTCCATAGGTGAAAGTATAGATCATAGGTAGAGGTGATCACTCTACAAAGTCTATACACATGCAATCCGACTTGTTTGGAAAAGACCGAGAACCGATAATGATTATTGCTCAGAAAAGTCACATGGAAATCCAAAGCACGGCCTCCCAAACAAGATTGTAAAGCCAGAGAAACTGAATCTTCCGTTAAACGAAACAAGTGACGCCGAAAGGTGACAAGAAGGAAGAATGAGCCATCGGGGGAGTGGTGAGGATGGTGCACCGGAGATTTGTATAGCCGGCGGACCTCATCTTGGAATTGCAGCCCAAGATCAAAGTACATCCGGGAGGCCAAATCCGATGCTGAACCCATGGCCTGCCGGAGGGGATCAGGGAATCACCGGTGAGCCTTGCTTGGATGTTGTTGCCGCAAAACCTCGAACACCTTGCAAGCAAGATCCGTAGAAGCTTCCTCGCCAAGGAGCCAGCTCAGGTCTTCTGGACACTAGCAAATCGGCGGACGCCAAGGCCGGAGAAGGCAGCAGCAATGTCGATGGCCACCGGGGTCGGGGTCAGGTGGCGAGGGGGACCACGGTCCTGGCAGTGCGCGCAGGCGAGGGCCGCGCCAGGACGAGGCACACCTTGACTGCAGAGGGGACTCGACGGCGACGGCAGGAGTGGCGGCGGAGCGGGGACTCGACGGCCACAGGGAGCGGCTACTTTGACGGTGACGGGACGGGGGGGGGGGGGGGGAGAGCCGCGCCACGGGGCTGCTGCGCCACAGCGGGGAGTGAGGAGCCGCGCCGTGAGTCTGCCGCGACTCACGGTGACGGGAGTGGCGGCATGGCGGCGGGGAAGACAGCGTGCTCCCTTCGAACCGTTGAGGAAGTAAAAGCATGTATATTGTCCCCTGTATGATTTGCTCATAATCATTTGAAGTTTTATTTTCACACTTCTTTTCATTGATGTGAGCAGACAACACTTCGGGTATGGGATGTTTTATTCAATGAAGGAGCCAAGGTTTTGTTCCATGTTGCTCTCGCAATTTTCAAGGTACCTCATGAAGCCTCCTATATACTTCATGTGTCCTGACTCCCCAGCCTATATATATCAGCTAAAGATCACTTTCTTTTCCTTTCACATTACTTATGTCCACCAAATTTGCAGATGCGAGAAGATGATCTACTACACATCCAACATATCGGTGATGTGATTGATATTTTGCAAACAACCACACATCATCTATATGACCCTGATGAACTCCTGACAGTAAATCTTCTTCACTGTTATTTCGTAGTTCTATCCTTCGCTGACATATTCATAATCTTTGAGAAAATTCCTTCTTTGCCGTTGAAATTTATACCCATTGCCATTGAAAAATATAGCTTCTCTTGAGTGCCATTAGTTCTATTTTTCTCGTCCCCTCTATGCCATTTAGGTGGATGACGACCTCATCTCTCTGCCTATTCCCCATTAATTAACGAGCATCCCTGAAAATGAAAACACGGATTAGTCAAAGAAGTTCAGAGAGCATAGAGCATAGCTACAACAGGATGTTTCCGTAGTCAGATACTGCGAGACAGAGAAGGGAAAAGCAGTGCTGTGAGTCAAGAAGGAACACGTCACAGAGAGCGAAGCATAGGGCGGCGAGGACAACACAGTCTACTTTGTGAGTAAGTCAGGGTGTCCTGGGACATCGTGGGCTCCTGGCCACCACCATGCATTAGAGCGCATAGCAGTAGAACTTGTATGTTGTTCCGTGCCGCACTGGCAACGAGGCTGTGCCCAACTTCTGGAGCCACTCGGGCACGGACATATAGCCTGCAATTTGCTGTGCCGGCGTTCACGGAGTTGCCACAAATGCTATTCCTCCCCACGCACCACGACTACTCTATCAATATCGTGGCGTGCGACTGTGCTGCCTACATGGTCGTGCTCTCTGAGTTCCTCGACGCGGCGCGCATGTGGAAGTTCATGGGTGGCGTGGACAGCAGCAGGTGGCACAGGCCGCATCGCTGTCACGCAGTGAGCAGCTGCTGCAGGCGGCTGGGTCTGATTGCAGACTGTAGATGCATGCGGCCGCAATGCGCGGCGCGGTAGGATGGTGGAGAAGTGGCAGCTTAGTGCAGGGAGCAACACGTGCACGCGGGGCAGCGCAGGTAAGGGTACGGGCACGGCGAAAGGTGGGCCATGCAAAGGTTTGAACCATTGTGCTGCCACGACGCCATCACTGGATCCAAGACTTTAAGCTCCATGGCTGCCCTTGAGCTGTGCCATGGCCGCAAGGAGGCAGACGCAGAGGGGCGACACAAACTCCTCTCTCATCCCTTGGCAAGCATAGTGGCCTCATCTTCTCTACTCCTTCCTAGGCGCCGACAACGGATCGCGAGGATGCGCTGCCAGGATGAGCTGCGAAGGGCGCCATCGTGAGGAGGGACCTCATCTTCTTTGTGCCAGTGAGGAGGCACAACCACGTGGCAGATGGCAGTAATAGAGATTTTGCATATAATCTAACGGCAATGGCACAGAACGGAGATAAAAAAATAAAAACAATGGCATAGAAGGGATGATATATTTTTTAGGGATATTTAGATTCTTGCCATTACATTTTTTCAAGTTTTGAAGAATGCCATTACTATTCTTCTTATTGGAAACTTGCCATTACAACTCTTGATACAACACATCCATGCCCTGATCTACGTCTCCCGCGAAGCTGGGCCCACTGGCAGGCGACGTATTCTCGTATAGGACCGTATTGCCCCTGTTCAATTGGATAAGACAGAGCAGCTGGCGTCCATTCTTCTCCCTTCTCCTTCCTCATTCTCCCGCACGCCATTGCCGTCGTCGCTTGCTTGCCCTTGCGGCGTGCCTCTTCTCCCGCCGACGCCGTCCTGCCTTCGCCGCCTGCCATTGTCGAGGATGAGTGGCAACCAGTTTAGGCCACCACCAGCGACTGGCTCTAGCTCGACGCAGAGCGCGTCATTGCCCCCACTCGTGGAGTGCCCGGATTGCCGCGTCCAGCTCGTGCGGATCATAAGCAAGCAGCGGGCCACTTATGGACATTGTGGACATGAAGGTGGTTCTGTCGAAGGTGGTTCTGTCGACCGCATTGTGGACATGAAGCAAGAGGTGAATGCACTGAACAAGAAAATTGACAGTGTCGTGAAGGACGTGTTGGAACTGAAGTTGCAAGTACAGAGGGTGAAAACGGATTATGTTGTGATAGCGGCAGTGTGTGTAGGTGTAGCTTTGGGTTGTATTATGAGCAAGATATGGAACTAGTCAATTGTATGGAGGTAGTCAATTAGGAAGCATTTTGTATGCAAGAGGGTGAACTGGAATCTATGTATGCTGTCTGCACTATGTGCATAATTCCAAGGAAACTGAAACATCACAAACTGAAAACTAAATTTACTGACAATAGCATTGTTTTACAAAAGCATTCAAGCTTGTTCAAGTTTACAAGCAGCATAGGCCATTAAAGGCATTTAGAAAAAGCATCCAGTTTCCGCTTGTTCAAGTTCACAAGTTTGACAAGCCATTACATAGGTCATCACAGAAGTACGGATTCAGTGCATAGGCCATCTCAGGCAATTAAAAGACATCCAGAAACACTACATAAACCTCCAGGCCATCACCTAGCCAGTGACAAGCCATCACAGGCATTACATTACCAGAGACTACAAAATAAGTTCAAAGGCCATCACAAAAGGCCATCACAATCATCAGTCTCACTGTCCATTAGAGATGAGGTCCATCAGGCTTCTCACAACCCTTGCTGGAGGAGCAGCAGCATCCTTTTCAGTTTCTTTTTTAGTGGTGTTTTTTTTCTTCTTAGGGGTTTTCTTCTTCTTTGGTGCTTTATTCTTCTTCACATTTGATGGTCCAGCAGTATCATCTTGTGGTCTCTTCCTGTGTACACACATATTCCAGTTACGTGCTATGACAAATGAAAAGAATACAAATGACAGAAGATCAGTGAAATTAATGTTAACCTTTTATTTGTGCTAGCAATCTCACCATCCTCTCCAACCATTTCAAGCTTGCAAGTCTTGGAGAAGTGGCCAAAACCTCCACACCTTTTACATCTAACTTTCTTTTTGTTGGCCCTTTTCTCTAGGCACCCTCTTTGCCTCACAACCTTTGGCCGACCTGCTGCTCTTCCTAGTAATGGTGGAAAAACCTTGTACCCAAGATCAATTTCTGGCCATTGGAATCTATCTGGCATTGGTTCTACTCTACCTTCATAGGCAGCTCTGAACTTAGCAACAGAGTAATAATCATGCACAAAGTCAGCTACCTGCATATCTCTATTGGACAAGATCCAAGCCAAGGCATGCTTGCATGGCTTGCCAGTTACCTGCCATTCCTTGCATGAACACTTCTGATTCTTAAGATCAGCTATGTGTCGTTTATGGTTATTCCTGTCATCTAGCAGTGTTACCTCTGCAAATTCATCATCACTGACTTTAACCTTCACAACTTTCAGATTTTTGCTTATAAGGTTCAAGTCCTTCATGACACTAGGAAGGATTCCATCTCCCCATTTCTGTGCAATCTTCTTCCTTATGTACCTTTTCTCCATTATCACCTCTCTTTCCTGTTAACTAACTCATGGATATGCAGTCCTTTGAAGTCCTTGATATGAGCATTGAAGCTCTCAGAGACATTATTAGTTAAATAATCACATTTACTTTCCTTAGAGAAGCCACATCTGTACCATATCCTAAGATGATGCTCCTGAAGGTAGTCAATAGCAGCTAGAGCAAACTCCAAGATTTTCTTCATATGCCACCTAAACATGCCTTCTGTGTAGTTCCTTGCAGCAAGATACAGATGGTCAGTGAAAACATCCCCTGAGTAGTGTTTCATGAAGTTATTGTACATATGCCTTATGCACTCCCTGTTTTCAGCCTGTGGGAAAACAGCCCCCACAGCTTTCTCTAACCCTTTACAAGCATCACTACATATTACTAGTCCTGACGGGTCTCCTATGACACTGTGGAAATTCTCTAGGAACCACTTCCAGTTGTCCTCAGTCCCTGAGTGAAACACACCAAATGCAATATGGTGCAACCAGTTATGCCCATCAACACCTGATGCTGAAGCCAACTGTTCAGTATACTTTCCATTCAGAAAAGATGCATCTACTCCTACAAACGGTCTACAACCAGCTAGGAATCCATCAATGCATGGCTTCAAAGCAACAAAAACCCTCTTGAACCTATTCTTCTTACCAATCTTCTCCAACTCTATTTGTACTCTACTTCTAGGTGAACTTATTTCTAGCGGTGCAGCCCAATTGAAAAGAAGTTGAAAGCTTTCCTCATACTTACCATGTATCTGATCCAAGGCTACCTTCAAACTAGACCAAGCTTTTGAGTACTTCAACTTTATTCCAAAGTCACCCTCCAATTTTTTCTTTGCCTCCTTTGCTCCCTTTGTTGGGTTCTTAACCCAATCTCCAATCCTATCTGCACACCAGCCTTGACTGGCCATTTTCCCTTCTCTTAGCTTGGTGGTAGGACAATTGTGGTCAGTAGGAAGCTTTTTGATCTACAATAGCATAGGGTAAAAGAAAATGTTAACAGAAAATAATACATCAAAAATAAAAAAAATAAATGTTAACAGAGACAATGATACATCACAAATCAGAAAAGAAATGTACCTGTACAGTTTTCTTATAAAAAATGGTGGAAGCATGTATGCGCCAAGGGCATCCCTCAGCAGCACACTTTGCTTGTCAGTTTTGTAACTAGGAGCAAGCTCAAACCCAGTCTTCACAGCATAATGTCTTAATGCTTTCCTGAATGCAATGATATCAGGAAACAGCTCCCCCTTCACAATCTTCGGGTTCTCAGGGTCATGCAATACATTTATCTCTAGAGGATCAGCATCATCCACCTCTGCCTCAACATGGACAAAGTCATCAGATGGATCAGCAGTGGCATGAGTGTTAGCATTGTCAAATGGTTGTGGCTGTTCAAACTCAATAAGTGGCGCTTCATCATACATGGCCTCATCATCAAGTCCCACATATTCTTCATTGTTATCAAAGATATATGGCTCTTTAGCTGCCTCTCTATCTGGCTCTAACTCATCAACCACCTCTGGATTCTTAGGAGCAGCACATGGCAAGGTTGTTGGCTCAGTACCACCACTATTGGGTTGTTTAGGCATGTTAGCATCATGAGTGCCTAATTCTGCTGCATCATCAGGAGGAACCACACAGAGAGGCTCTAGTGCATCAAACTCATGTTCCACACAAATTCAACTATCAAATACACCTACTATAACCTAGTAGGTCATCTCCCCATGCATTTCAAACAAATCAACTATCTGTATCTCATCAACTAGTCTGACATCCTCATTCAATCTTTTGTCAAAGAACCAAACAGTGGGTGTCTGGTTAGTGCACAGATTCATTTCAGTTGCCAGATGTTTCAACAGCAAGTCTAGTGTCAGTGACTCATACTCCACATCCCACTTAAACACTTGGCCTTTTGTGTATGATTTCCTACCAGTCGAGTCTTTGGAAGCAAAAGCTTCGACTTTAACCTCTAGCGCAAACATCCCAGCCCTAAGAAGTAGTAAATTCATCCGCAAATCAAAGTGTATACATGCACAAATCATCAGAATAGCAACTAATCGCCAACTGTGTTGACCACATGGAGACGAAGGATGCAGAAAGGGTACCTGCTGCCGCTATCCTCCATCGCCGTCGGAGCAGTGAACGCGCATGGAGGCGCTAAGCCTGAGCTCCCCGCCATCAGGGTGCCTCCATCACCTTCAGTGGACGCGAGGTTAGGGTTTGTCTCCGTCGCCACCACCTCCAATCGCCGCCGCCAACCACACCTCGATTCACTGCCGTCGCTCACGCCTGGTTCGCCACGGAAAGAGCTGGGGTTAGGGTTTGGTCGGAGGGATGAATGGAGAAGAATGGACGCCAGCTGCTCTGCCTTATCCAATTGAACAGGGGCAATATGGTCCTATACGAGAATGCGCTGCCTGCCAGTGGGCCCAGCTTCGCGGGAGACGTAGATCAAGGCATGGATGTGTTGTATCAAGAGTTGTAATGGCAAGTTTCCAATAAGAAGAATAGTAATGGCGTTCTTCAAAACTTGAGAAATTGTAATGGCAAGAATCCAAATATCCCTATTTTTTAATGGCATTGAAGAGATAGGTATAAATTCCAATGGCATAGAAGGAATTTTCTCATACTCTTTTGTATTGTTGTACCAACAAATTTGGTGTAGGAAGTGATACATTGCTTTCTAGTCTATGCAAATATCTTATTGCAGTAGTTAAAAAATTAGAAAAAAAAAAGAAAGAAGACAGGTTTCTAGCAAAATCACAATGAAATATAATCTGTAAACATTGGTTCACGATCTTAAACCCTTTCTTTTCCAGTTCGCGTTTGACAAGATTGGTTCAATGACAACAAACACAATCACAAAGGAAAGGAAAAAGCAGGAGACTGTTGTCATGGCTGAGCTTGATCAAAGAACAAGACGGCTGAGTTCACTCAAGATGGATGGATAGTTTGTAAAATACAAGTTCTTGAAAGCTGTAGTCTTGGCCTATTCGGCACCTGGTCACACAGCGTTTGCTTCAGTGAGCGAAAATCATGGGGCTAGCAAAAATACTGGGAGATGGAAAGCTGCAGTATGTGTTTGTTTAACACGAGTTTTTGGACTTCATATTGTCTTCTTTGTGTGTTCTTCCTTTGTGTTTGCAATTCATATTTACAAGATACGGGCCAGGTGCTGATTTCTCTTTTGTCTTATCTATATGTCTATATCTGTATATCTTATAATTTTAAGACCTCACTAAAATTCCATCTCAACGTACAAGCCATCCACATCAGCCCACTAGTGTAGCAACCTACTAGCATATACAATTATAGCATTGTTCTATTCATGCGAGCTATTCACGTAAGCAATCTACACCATTCACTAATATGCATTTATTTGTCTACGTTGGCATACCACACTATGCTCTAAAATTCGTTTAATCTCTTCATTCAACTAAATATAAGTCCTCCAACTTAATTCTAAGTTCTTTGCGATTTCCACAGCGATGTGCAGGGTATCTTTTATGTTTTTATAGCAACGCATGGGGTATGTTCTAGTTATGAGTGAAACTTAAAACCACTTGCATAGATCTGATGGTGAAGTTTTGATTTGTGGGCACTTTGCTCAAGCTCCCCTCGTGCCTACTGGATGTAATTAAAAAATGAACACGGACCGAGAGCTGCCTTTTATACTGAAAGAGCTTTTTGGTTATCTGTCTCTTTTAATATTGCCTCATTGAGAAAAAAAAAATAAAACTGTTATATAATAGCTAGTTTGACTATCAAGAATATGTATGTAAGAATGTGGAGAATAAATTTAGAGAGGAAGGGAATAAGCCATTCTCTTTTCTCTTATCTTCTTTCTAATACATAAGCCCTCCTATATATAGCCATACATGTGAGATGAAGCTACAAGAATTGATGTTAAGAGAGTTACACCATTGAACTAGAAGGTTGCAGCTTTGATGGTATAAGGGTTATGGACATCCACATTAATATTTTGTAACACTCCCCTTTTGGTATCCATTAACAGGTGAATTGTATGCCTCGTTAAAAACCTTGCTAGGGAAAAACCTAGTGGAAAAAAACCATGGCCAAGAAAAAAGATTACACACATATTCACTCCCCCCTGATGGCAACATCACTTGATGTCTTTCAGCCGTCGCAATCCAATACCATGTGCCAATTTCTTATATACTGAAGTAGCGAGTGCCTTTGTGAACAAGTCTACTAGATTCTCACTTGAACGAATTTGTTGGACTGTTATAATACCATCCTTTTGAAGATTATGAGTGAAGAAAAACTTTGGCGGGATGTGTTTCACTCTATCTCCTTTTATGTATCCATATTTCAATTGAGTTATGCAAGCCGTATTGTCTTCATGTATAACCGTTGGCGCTTCCTTTTCTGAAAGTAAATTGCATACCTTGCGAATATGATGTGTCATATTTCTCAACCAAACACATTCTCTGCTAGCTACATGGATAGCCAAATTTCTGCATGGTTAGATGAAGTTGCTGCTATAGTTTGCTTCATTAAACGCCATGAAATAGATGCACCACCACACATAAATACATATCTCGTTTGTGAACGACCATTGTGTGGATCAGATAGATATCCTTCATCTGCAAAATCAACTAACCCCTCCATGCATTTGTTAGAAAAATAGACCCATGTCCTTCGTACCTTGCGAATAACGAAGTATATGTTTTATCCCATTCCAATGTCTTCTAGTAGGACAGGAGCTATATCTCTACAACTGAAACATCTTGGTAACAATCGTTCACCGGCAGACGAAATAACCCCCACCCGATCGTTCACCGTCTAGGGTCCTTTTATAGGGGGAGATGGAGTAGGGAGCAAGCAAACGCCACATCATCGATCTGCGTCAATTCCCTCGACCACCGTTGGATAAACCAGCCTTAATAAATGGTGAAGATTCATCCTTAGAGGCCGTGGAAAAATCTTGGCGCTGACAGGGGGTTCCAGGGGGCCGGCCGACCTACATGTGGGGACGGCCAACGCCAACAAGTGCCCCATCCACATGGATTTCCTTCTTTATCTTATGTACGGTGGATTAGAGCCCAATGGAGTCTAGACCTGAGCATTTTGCGGGCCGGGCCAGGTCCGGGCTGAGCCGAAAAAGCCCGGTTATTTCAGGCCAAAAAGGTCCAGCCCACGGCCTTCCCACTAGGCAGGTCGGGACTAATTTTTTGGGCCGGGGTGGGCCGCCCGTGTTTTTTATAGTGTAAAATAGCAAAAAATAATATTTTGGGCCAGGCTCGGGCCAAGAATTTTTTTTGAGCAGCGGGATCTGTGCCTAGGCCTTGTCCAATAAGGTTCATGGGTAGGCTCAAACCCATCGGTCTCAGGCCGAGCCCGTGGGTAGGGTTGGGCTGGGCGCATTTGGTTAGGTCTAGTGGAGTCAGTTTCGTTGCAGATGGATATGATTTCTTGTGATAGGATGGCCCACTTGGCTCGTTTTCTGGATAAATCCTATTGTATTCAAAGAACCACCAAAACTTGTGGAAATACTTAGTTTGAACCACTAGACCTACGTTGGTGATTGACTTTAAGGATAAATATGGTTTATAGTTGACATTAACGACCGTCAACAAGTTCTCCCACACTTGTCCTTTGCTCGTCCTCGAGTTTTAGGATAAAAGTAGTCATGAGTATAACATCTTAAGATATATAGCTAACATAAAGGTTATTCCCAGGCAGTAGCTAACATATATTCTTGAGTGGTTGAAAATTGGAACAGCTTCTGAAGCGAAGTCATCTTCCTAAATTTGCATCTCAGTAATTTGGAGTTTTTTTAAGTGTTCACAAGAAAAATATAGTTCACTTATACTCCTCAAATGGTACTCTGAAATCTCTCAATGGTGTATGTTTCCTTGCCAAGGCATAACATTGTTTTGCCTTCTTTTGTTCATCCTACTTCTAAAAGGCTTATGTGGAGCTCAGGTAGGGATAAACAGGATGGCATACCTGCATTGCATATATTGTAAAGTCAAAACAAGGATCCAAGGAGCAAAATGTCATACTCTTATATCAAGATGTCCATGTGTGTGGATATATACTCCTTTTGTAGATATGATCTCTCTGTAACTTGTTATTTGAGACATGGCTATCTTTCTCCTTTTTTACTAAGCATGAGCCTTCATGTGCTCATACTTTATTTATTTCAATACTTTGGACCTTCATGTGTCCAATTTTTTTCTCATACTTTTGCATAGCCCATGTCTCTTTTACTAAAACACATAATTTTAGAGAGAGATCACTATCTTTTAAAATATGGAACATATATGTGGTGGAACCTAATAAGCATGTTTTTGTCTACTCCTAGTGTAGGAGTAGAACATATTTGAGTGGATCTAAATGGAAAGCATGTTTTTACGTACTTTTGGTGTTGGAGTGTTGGTATATTTTAGACGCACATAGATTAATCCGCAATCACTCGGATACCGATGTAGCACTTCACCGGAAGTATTCTAGAATATCGAACTCAAGGAAACTTGTGTGAGATTTAACTAAGTCTAACTTAACCAGGGGTAGCAACAAGGCTTAGGGTAAACAGGAGCATAGAGATAATTACTAAGGTTCTCTTCTTCTAATTTGGGAAAGCTATGTCTTCTAATGTTCAACTAGGGACATTACTAAGGAAAAGGCACAAACTAAGTATGCTATTCCGTAGTAACCGGGTCCTACTTGGCCTACAGATGGGAGATGGACTACAAAGGACTCAATGAGGCTGTCAACCTCATGATCTACCACCGATCGGGAATGCAGGGTGCATCCATGAGTAACCTAGTCTAAGCACCATGCTTACACTATGATTACTACTTTAACCCAAGAGCTACAAGGATTAAAGTACTCAAAAGAGTCGCAAACCTGATGAACAATATAAACACAATACTTACTTGAATTAGAAGTTGATTACCAGAGATATCTCAGAAGCAAGCTCAAGTTGAACTTGAATTCGCTAAGGTACAAGCCATAGAGAGAGCACCGATAGGCCGTCACTTCCTCCAAACTCTTTCCTCACTCTCTATCTTACTATTTTCTGTTTACAAAGGGTAGATCCTAACATGGAGGACTATTCTTCTATTGATTGCTGACATCTGATCTTAATGATGAGGATGAGGATGGCCTTCTGGAGGAGGTAGGGGTCCTTTTATAGGGGGAACCAGGAGTCCTGTGGGCCCAGGAATCCATGGCAAAATCAAATCTGGACCCTCGATACGGACTGACCTTGAGCAACAACATAGATTGAATCTTAGAGGCGGCGGGAAACCGACATTCGAAGGAGGGGCTGCCAGGTGAGGCCCATAGGCCGACCGACCTACAGGTGGGGCCGGCCAGCCCCACCTAGTGTCCTCTTGGGTTGTGTCACGGTGGATTGTCTTCTATGGTGATTTGGGGCTCTTCCAAGTCAGTTTCATCGCGGATAATCGTGATTTGCTCTAACGAATGGGTGCATACTGCTTGTTTTCTGATTAAATCCTCCTACAGACCAGAAATCACCAAAACTTGTGGAACTCATTAGTTTAAAACATTATACCTATGTTGGTGATCCATTTTAATCATATTTGCAGGATATATTGACGGTTTATGATTGACATTAACTACCGTTAACAAGCTCCCCCACACTTAGGCTTTTACTCGTCCTCGATAAAAGGTTGGATTACTTTAGACATAACCTTGAGACAAAACATCAACATAAAACCATTCCTAGTCATACTTGCCCTATAGGATTCAAAGTGTCTACTATGAAACTTTGGGCGGTTGAGACAGATCACCATCTTCCTTTAGTCAAGTCAATTGGAGAAACATTTTAGGATTTTTTAAAACAAAACATAGCTTACCTTTTCCTTTTGTGGTACTCTCAAATCACTCAATGTATGCGGTATTTTTGGATCCTCACCAAGGCATAAATAGTTTTGCCTTCTTTTTGTGTCTACCTACTTTTAAAGGCTTATGTGGAGCACTGGTAGGGATAAATATGAGAGCATACTTGTATTGCATATTTTGTAAAGTCAAAACAAGGATCAAGGAGAAAAATGTCATACTCTTAGATTAAGATGTGCATGTCTATGGATGTATATGGTGGCTAACCTAATTCTACTATGCTCCTTGAAATATATCTCTCTTGTTGAAACTTGAAAATATTTTTGATGAGATCAAGGGGTTATCTTTATTCTCATCATTTTTTTCTTTTTTTCAGGCGGGCATCTATGTACCCATTGTTTTCAATATTCTAGACATCTTTGTGTCCATTTTTTTATTTTATTTTTTTACTTTACTTTTGCATAGCCCCTTCTCTTTTTGCAACAGAAATTTTCAAGAGAGATATTCACAAGAACTTAGAGCATTTATTTGGTAGAATCCTATCAAGCATGTTTTTGTCTGAGTGGAAAGCATGTTTTTTGCGTACTCCCAGTGTAGGAGCAGCATATATATATGGTGTGTACGTGATCTTGATCTTTGGAGCATGATAAGTTTCTCAACAAGGGTCACAAGGTTTGACCAAACTCAATACAATGACAAGTAGCATTTGTAGAAGGTTTTCCTAGTCTATGTATCATGTATGGCTCTGGTAGGAAATTGCTTTACCACAAAGGAGACATATAGATATTCTTTTTAGAGTTTTGAAATAAAATTCTCTAATAACAAGACATCAAGAATCAGGATCTCATTATTCTACTATATCTCATTCCACAATAACTTAAGTGACATGGGGTCCCTATTTATAAGTTTCTAACAGTAGCAAGACTTCTAGGAAAAGAGTTATGTAAATCTATCCTCAAGTCATGACTGAAATAACCTTTCCTCATATTTTAAAAGTTGTTTTAACAAAGGATTTTCAATTCGGTTCAAAATAGAAAGTCAGGTGGTAAAAAATATAACATACGGGATGCAAACCTAACCGAGGATGAAGCGTGGCATGAGAGGGTGCTGGGATGGGCTGGCCAGCCCAAGTAGGAGGCTGGGCGGCCCACTATGGGGCTCGCTCAAGTCCAGCTTTGTCATACGTGGTTCTTGCTTCGTTTGGGTCTGTTTTACGCTATTGTTGCGATCGGATCTCGTTTGTTGTCGCCATGTCCTTTCCCCACACTTGTTTCCTCACTAGTAGAAAAGCAGGTTTCACTCCCGATTGGTAAGGGCCTTTAATCCCGGTTGTCCAACCGGGACTAGGAATCCAGGACTAAAGGTATGACTCTTTAGTCCCGGTTGCTTTAAACTCGGACTAAAGGTCATCAGAGACTAAAAAAATAATACCTCCCACCCTTGTGCCTCATGGGATTCGAACCCAAGTCCTCGCATGTGCCTCACGGGAGGTGCATATCCAACCTCAATTGGTGGACACCCTTGTGAAAAAGAACAAAGAAATAAAAAACGGAGCAAAAGAAAATCAAACAAATCACAAGGAAAGAAAAGACGCCAAAAGTTGTTCCTGCACCACCAAAAAAGAACAAACCGGCGTGGAAACCAAAAGAAGAAGTTCCAAAGTCCACCACCATATTACCAAGAACAAACAAGATGGTGTGGAGGCCGAAGAAAGAGCAGCCTTCCGCATCCACTTCTTCGGGATCGGGTGCTCCATCAACAAATAAGAAATGAATGGAGAAGGGTCCTACTCATTGGACCTTAAAAGGTAAGTCCTTGCTAAAGGTAAATTGGTGGTAGTTATCTTTTATAATTATGCTAAAACTTATAATTTCTAGTTTAGGCATTAATAAGTTCAAAAAAATTAAAACAAAATATATAAAGATTTACCTTAAAATTACCTCTGTTGTTGAATCATAGTTATCTTACCATGTTTACACAAAAGTATGTTTTGGTTTGAGTATGATTTTCTATGCGATCATACTTTCATAGGCTTTTTAAATTAAGCATGGTGCTTAGGTTATTTAGCCTACCTTGATTAGATATTTAATTTAATCATTGAACCAAGACTGCTGAGTATAGACACCGGTTGAATAAACAACATAAAATTTTGGCAAACCAAATATATAATAAAACAAAGAATCCACCTGAAAATTTACCTTTCATCTCTGTTAAATAAATCTTAGTTATCTTCCAATGTTCTGCAAGGAGTATAGTTTGGTTTGGGGATATGGTTATTGGTCGATCATGCTTCCATAGAGTCTTTAAATTAAGCAAGGGGCTTAGGTCAATCAGTCTACCTTGATCAAATGGAACATAGTGTCTAGTTTGATCATTGTACCAAAATTACTAAGTGTAAATATTAGTTGATATACTAAACGAATAACTTACCTCGGAATCATCACCTCGCTTCGAGCTAGCTTAGGGGAGGACCATGCAGAGGTAAGTAGTATCTTCTACCTTTTTCGCATTATTTATTTTCTGCATTTATTTAATCATTAGCATTTAAAAAACAAAAAAAAATTCCAAAAAAAATAAAGTTGATAAAAACAACAAAAATATTTATTCCACTCTCATATGTGACTTAAGAATGTTTAGTTTCTCCTTTGTTGAAATAATGAATAGTTGCTCTGTCTATAATTCATCTATGCCTAGGCTATAACTTAGTATTCCCCAAGATTTAAGCTTGTTAGCTAAAAATGTCTCATCCTAAAACTTGAAATTTGTGGGTTGCAAAAGCATGATCCTTTTCTAAGTTATTGCAAGTTATGATATAGTAAATAGAATATGCTATGACTTTATTCTAAGAGAAACTTGACAACCGGAGTTTTCATTTTTAAAAATGCTAAAATCCAAAGTTCCTCAATGATTATGAATTCCTACCACGGCCATATGACATGATTCAAATTTATACCGTAGTCATATGCTACTTGTATTTACATTGAGTTTTGTCAAATTGTTTGCGACCTTTGTTGAGATCTTGTCATGCACCCATGATCAAGATTCAGGTACACCCACATATAAAATGCTGACTCTTACACTGAGAGTTACGCAAAAATATATTTTCCGTCCACCTAAATAAAAACTCCATTCATTTGTCATGAGTCTTTCTCTCCAAAGTTTTTCATATGCAAAAAAGAAGTATGGGGCTATGCTAAAAAAGCGAGACACATGAAGCTCTCAAAATAGCAAAAGAAAAGAAAAAAATGGAACACATGAAGGTTCCAAGGTGTTGAAAAGAAAGAAATAAAGATTCCAAGGCATATTATCAAAAAGAGAGAAAGTCATGATAAAAAAGAGTACCAAAAATATTAGGATTAGGAAAATATTCCACACACTTGCACTTCTTGATCAAAGTGTATGATTAACATCTCCTTGGATCTAGTTTTTAACTTAATAATATATGTGATGCAAGTATGCCTCTTATTCATACCTACCCAAAACTCCACTCAAAGCCTTTTAGAGATAGGATGAAAAGAAGGCAAAAATATCAAATGCCTTGGTGAGGATCATACACATTGAGCGATTGAGTGAATCATTTGAGGAACTTACATTTTATTTTACAAAACTCATAAAACCTCCAGATAGAAGGTTAATCAAAGAATGAATGATTGGTAATTCTATTAAACCGTTCTATCTTGCAACCGCCTAAGAACTTGGCAAAGCAATTAGCCCCATAGGGACTAAGTTAAAAGGGTGGATAAAATGCCAAACTTATTTAAATTGAGGAAGAATACTTTGTTATAGGCATGACACTTATGAATTATATTCGTATAGTAGCGACTCCTGATCAACAACCAATAACTTAGCTATTTGCTCGGGACAAGCAAAGGTTAAGCTTGGGGGATCTTGTTGGCAGTCCTTAACGATCAAAAAGAGGAGAAATTGGAAATCTTAAACACATATGCATTTACAATTGACCTAGTTCAACATGTGTTTGGAGATTATTGTTTTGTAGGACACAAGTACAAATACATGAAGAAATTCACCGAAAGGCGCTTTCCGACGTAGATTTGCGCAAAGGAATAAATAGAAGAGCCCAGCAACTCAAGTCATTTGGGCAAAATACCAACCAAGGAGCATCCCAGGACCAGTCCATAGCCCACCACATGAAGGCAGTGGCGAGGGGGCCAGGTTAGGGGGTGGCCGAACCCAGGGGGCGGGCGCACCCCTACTGACGCCTCTCTGCCGCCCCTTCATCTGGCGGTGGCAGGAGGACATGCAGAAGGCGATGGAGCATGTACTTCGCGCCAAATATAGACTAACGCACCGCCTTACTCCCTCTATAAATAGAGGGGTAGAGCTCCCCTCTAAGACACACAACACATTGAGGAACACCTCACTCTCCTCTCTAGTTTTCACCTTTTAGTAGCTTTAGAGCAAGACAAAGCTACCTTGGAGGGCTTGGCTCTTGGAAGAAGAGATTCTTGGGTATGAATAGAAATATGAGTTCTTCCAAAGTCATGCTCTCATCTTACAATTATAGTCATACTTATGAACTAGGGTATAGTTGTTATGTTATAATCTTGATATATGAACTAGTCTATAGTTTGTATGTCATGAGAGTAGCATACATAACTTTATGCTTAACCACTCATACAACTTATATAATTGGAATTAGAGCTAAGTTGAGGTGGTGATGCATCGTGCTATCAGCTATGCCCAAGTCCTTTACTTGTTGATTCGTAGGGTCGGAGTCCTAGGGGGATTTGGGTAGTTTCTGTATACACAAGCGAGGTGCTTGGGTATGGAGAGACAGGTGAATGCATTGTCCTTCTCCACGGTTGAGGGTTAGGCGGTAGGTGGTGACAGCCATGTATGTCCCTTGTAATCCCCCGCATTTGTTTAGGGTGTAGGAGTCTAAATTGTCACATGAGGTTGCTGGCAGACCAGTACTCGGTGGCCTCCCGACCTGCTTCACACTTAGCCATATAACTAATTATGTAACTTGTATGATTGTTAACTAATCTTTGTATGACTATACTAGACCATGCCTGCTCCATTTAGGATTATTCTTTTATTTTTCTTTTATCTTTTATCCTTTAAGGAATGCTCCAAGTGCGTGTCCACTATCTTGAAATCACCATTCTTACCCCTGTTATAAACATTGGTATACTTGCAAGCATATTATTCAAGTTCATATCCATACTAGACTCTTAATCAATTAAATGCCTTCCTTTGGGAAAATTTAAATAATGATACCCTGAGTACTTCCGGGTGAAATGCTACAATGATAGCTCCATGCGCTTGCGGATAAATATCTAAAATTGTTAAGGAACTATCAAGGTTTTACTTAGTGGCACTGCTAATTATTAGTAATATTGCTAAGTAATACTAACCGATATTTCTAGCACCATCGCCGGGGATGGATTCTAACTCCAATTTTAGTGGTGGCACTAAGAAATACCAACATGGAGCTTAAAAAGCTACAGGACGATCTGATTCACACACTAACTTAGCTTGAGATGCATTTGCCACCAACATTATTTGATATGTCTGTGCATCTTGTTGTTCACCTTGTTAGACAGATACAATAGCTTGGCCCCATTTTCTTGCACCAGATGTTTCCTTCCGAGAGGTTGATGAGCGTTCTTAGGAAGTATGGTCGAAATAGATACAGGCTTGAAGGGTGCATGGCAGAAGGATGGTCAACAGATGAAGCACTAGAGTTCTGCATTCATTATTTGGGTCACACTAGGATCGGCGTTCCTATGTCATGACATAAGGGAAGGGTACAAGGAAAGGGGATTATCGAGGAGAAGTGTGTCCGTGTTCATGAGTTCAGTGTTCTAATGCAAGCTCATTTCATAGTCCTGCAACAAGCACACATAGTTTCACCATATGTCGATAAGCACAAGGAAGAATTAGCTGTAGGTAACATATCTAGGTCCTAGGCATGGATTGACAAGCAACATAGAGAAAAGTTTGCCACATGGCTATAGGAACATCTGCTAGAGGTTAGATCCGGTGACCCTGACCTTGATGCGTTGGCCATGGGACCGAACACTTCAGTGGTGACGTACCAAGGTTATGACATTAATGCGTACACATTTTACCCTAGAAAACAAGAGAAAAAGAGTGCAAACCAAAACAGCGGTGTCTAGATCGATGCTTATTATGAAAACAATAAGCAATTGGACACCTACTATGGAATCATAGAAGAAATATGGGTGCTAGAATATGGAGAATTAAAGGTCCCACTTTTCTGGTGCAAGTGGGTTAGACCTAGGGTCATATCCATGAACAAGGATGGTGTTACTACCGTGGATCTCAATAGCATGGGTTACAGAGAAGAACCTTTTGTATGGTCAAAAGATGTAGTCCAAGTATTCTTTGTAGAAGACCTAAAAAATAATGAGGGAAGACATCGTTCCTCAAGGTAAACAGAAGATCGTCGGTGTCGACAATACAACTGAGGAAGAAGGGAACGGATATCAGGACATGCCTTCAGTCAGAGCCGATGTCGACCTACCTCTGTTTAAAGAGGGCGTGGAACCTGCATACGTGAGAGTGGATCATGATGAGGCTAAAATCATGCCTTGAAAACATTTGTTGTACCTGAATTTCATTGTTTTTGATGTTTTGTACTATGGTTATAACTGCCAACTTAAAAAATGGTGCCATCATACTTGTTGACAATATTATTTTCTTCATGTTATGAAACACCAGTGTATGATCCGTTGTTCCTGTACAACTGTACCCTAGCCCAGATCTGTTCCGTCCATCTTTCTTTGATTCATCTCAGTCATCTATTTGTGCTCAACCCAAAAAGGACAGTCTACTTACAAGTACTACATCTCACCATCCGCCACCGCTAACCTCAAACTCCGAGGGAATAGACCTGATTCTGATTTGACTGACGGCGTACCTGATGTTCCGAGTTTGTAAATCTACCATCGGTGTCCGGAACCCCTAGTTCATAGGGAAACCCTATATCGCGGCAGTTGTTGTCGAATCGGTGCATCGAGTCCTGCTACCTTACCTCCATATCATCATGTACGCCCCCTTATGTTGTCCCCTTGACCTCCTCAGCAAGGTAGAGCTATGCGGGCTTGTGTTCTAGGTAACATCCTTGCCCTTCCCCACAACTATATCTTGAAATAATACATGAATCAGTTTGTAAATTTTGCGCTCCGTGTATCTTTGGTACTTCAGGATTTATCACTATGGTTAGGGGAGGACCCACGCGTGCATTAGGCAAGGCAGGGAGTCATGGACATCATGCAGACAGAGGGTGTTGCCATGGGCACAGAAAGTCTGTGAGTCCCTTATATCCATTCAAAAAAATATTACCAAGCCTTTGAGAAGGTCAGCAATGGTTCAATTACGAGGAGGCCTAGGAGTAGTTGATGTTGAGAATGGAGGGTGTACCACCCATCGTCACAGTTCCCGACGCCGTGTCCAAAGTTGCCACGTTCATTAAGCTCTAACAAGGTTGGACAACATGAAAACAAGGGATGCACAACGCGGGCTAGAGGCAGGCCACATGATTTATCTTACTCCCCCTGTTCCCCCTGCCGATCAGTTGTTGAGCATGAGGGGCAGTAAGATTCAGGAGCTAAGGTTTGTTTCGTTAGAGGATTGGTTCTTGGAACTAAGACCCATTGCATGAGGTCCATTTTGGATACCAGTGCAGGCAAGTTTTATAAAGGCCATCCAAGAAGGAGGCATCAAATTTTGTGCACACCGTCGGATTACAGTCAAAGTCCTGGCAAAGTCAATGTAACACCCTACATCCAAAACTACTTATATGGCCTAGCTCCACACGTGGAACGAGCCTGCATATGCGTAGCACCTCTCTTACATTTTCATCCTCACTTCGTGTAAAAGGGTTAACCCAGAGGTGCTATGTTTGGAATGACAATGCTTATAAGCTGGCCCTCACCCTCCTAAACATCCAAGGTTGTACTAAACCAACCAACAACAACTCCACATGTGCCACTTGGGCTACACGGGCTAACTTCACAACTACTACAGGCTACTAATGGGTTGGGGTGTTACATTCATCCCCCTTAAGGGCTAACGTCCTTGGCAACTGACCACATATGTGTGGCAGATGTCCAGAACCACCCCTGGTAAACCCCTCCATGGGCATATGCAGCAAGGGTTGATGCTCCAATACCATCCGTAACACCCTACGTTCAAAACTGCTTATATGGCCTAGCTCCGCACGCAGAACGTGCCTGCATACACGTAGCAACTCTCTTACACTTTCGTCCTCGCTTCGTGTAAAAGGATTAACCTAGAGGTGCTACGTTTGAAACGACAAGGCTTATAAGCTAGCCCTCACCCTCCTAAACATCCAAGGTGGTACTAAACCTACCAACAACAACTCCACATGTGTCACTTGGGCTACATGGGACAACTTCACAACTATACATGCTACTAATGGGCTAGGGTGTTACAAGGTGGGTCCCATGGCTGCAACCGATGCTGACTTGGTAGGGTGCCGTCAGCTCGGCCCACCAATCATAGGCAACTGCATAGCCCCAGGCTCATACACTGCTAGCACGAAGTGGAGGCGTTCATGCCTACGAGTGTGCTCGCGCTTGCACGAGACCGAGCCAAGACAAGTTGCATGCGCGGGTTGGAGCCTGAAGGCGGTAGCATGGTCTGCTGGCCTAGGGAGTGGCTAGGCCATAGGTTTTGGCCGGTTTAGCTGACCAGGCGCCCTAATTTCTCTCTAGTAAACAACAAACAGCAAACATCGCAGATTCTGCCTATTTAGCTCCGGTTGAGGGCCTTAATGGCCGGTTTTGTTCTAGTTTTCAGCACAGGTCGGTGGAGCATTAATATACTAACGTGGGAGGTCAGTTCCCTGCTCCAGGTGGCACCATTCTTGAGGAATACTCAGGAGCATCTTCCCTCTCCTCTCCACTATAAATAGAGACCCTCTCCCTCACTTGAGACACAAACCACAAGGGCTCTCCTCACTCTATTTCTAAGATGTAAAAGTAGTATAGGTAGTTGGGAGTTTGGGAGAGATGCTCAAGTTCTAGAGTAGTCCTCGAAGGTTTGGTATACTTATTATGCCTGTCATGTGTAAGACTCGAATTTGAATAAATTTATCTTCTCTAATTACTTAAATGTCTATCATGGTTAACTAGTCAAGCCTTAGTGTTTATCTAAGCATGGTTGATATAGCTGTTCTACACCTTAGCAAGGGATCTTTGCTCACATCAAGTGCTCTAGTTATAGATTGTGACTAGACTAGTAATCGATAGACTAGACATGTTGTCTAGCCTATAGGTTACCTGAGATGGCACCCAACCCCATGGATAGCTATGGTATCCCCAGGTGGTAATAGCCCTGACGGCCGACGTATTCCACCACGTTTGGGTTGGTGTTTGTAGCCCCCTTCTCATCCCTTTTCGTGGCTAGTGTTCTGATGTCCCAATGTGTTATGGTGTGATCGCTATGTTTTACTCAAGTTTAGTTATCCCTCTGGCCTGCTCTAGAATAGAACCATAAGTAATAGAGAAGTATAAAGGAACCTTGAACTCTCCTGTTGTCCTCCCAGCTTAGCCTATCTACTCTTGTATCTTACCATAGAGTTCTCCTGTGTGTGTCATTTATCAATCACTCCTATTTTTTATCAGTTACCCCCACATTAGTCTAGTCGGTATATTAAGTTAGTAGATATATGATGGTTAACTATCAACTTCTTTAACCATTGCTTCCCTAAGAATAAATACGATACCCTGGAATCACTACTACAGATTGAGATACCACTATCGCCACTTTCACTACCGTAGTGATAGAAGCGTCGGTGTGATACTTCCACCATCGGTTGGACCGATAGAGAGGCCTCCTAAGGAAGGAAACCGGCAGTTGAGACTTCTACCACCGATGGGTTAACAATAGATGCGGCAGTAGTATTGGGGTTGCATTTTCTTCGTCGCATGAAAAGTCGGGCCGATTGGGATACACCTTTTGGCCGCTGACCCTAAACTAGCGTTTGGTCAACCGGCGGTAAATTCAGCGTGACTGTTGAATGCCTCAACTTCCAAGGCCGCCAAAGCACCATTACTTCCACTGCCTGAAGCCAAAGAGTCGTACCCATTGCTCTACATATTCTTCAAGTCCAATGCCCTCTAAAACCACCTCTCTTCTTCATCCATTATCCCCTTCTATTTCAATCTACAAAGAAAATGTTGGATAGCTCCATCAAGTTTCCAAGCATCGAGTCGTCTAGTGAGGATGATTTGCCAGCCCACCAGTCCTTCGAGGAGGATGTCGCCTCCGACGATTGGAGGTCTTCTGATTATAGTCCTCCGTGGAGCTCCGAGAAGGACCCAGAGGAGGAGGACGAGGAGGAGGACGACGTCGACGCCAACTCCGATGACTCCGACGATGATGACTCTGATGACTATGACTCTAGCTTTGACTTGCTTCCTCCCAAGCGAGCGAGGCGAGCAAGATCCTCTCTGCGAGATAATCATATTTAGATTTAGTAGTTTATAGTTAGTATAAGTAGTTTCAATAGTTTAGGTTAGTTTTTATGTTTCTAGACCGGTACAATCATATACTCGTCCAAATTGTATCTTTCTGTTAGATATATAGAATGAATTAATGAAAAAAAATTCTATTCATGCAAATTTGATTTCTTGAATGCTAGAGCACGGATTTGATCTCTTGATTTTTATTAGGTCCTGATATAGATAATGCTATGCAATGAATACAATCGTATACTGCTGTTCTCGCTACCTATCTTTGATCCTTGCTATTCCTAGTCTACACTCCCTCTGATTCTTTCCCAAATTGTATCACAAACTCTTGTACTTGAGGTTGATAGTCCAGGTTCGTAACATGTTACTTCCAAAATGTTAGTGCACGGATTTGATCTATTGACTTTTATTAGGTCCTGATATAGATAATGCTATGCGATGAATGTTTTTTCTTTTCCTGTATATATGAATGAAAAGAAAAATCTATCATTTACGGTTTTGGTTGTTTCTAGGAGAATCTAATAGCAGTTCAACTGCTGACAATCATAGTATTATAGCGTTGGATTAGCGTGGCAATGGTCGGCTTAATACGGATACTGTTTTATTTTATCCCGTGCCATTTGTTTTCGCTGCCGATCAATCTGGACCATCCGTTTGGAAAAACCTAGAACTACCCGGGTCGTTCCCCAACTCCCTTTGGCCCTATCGGCGCATTAGCGGTGGTTGGACAAACTAAAAAACCCCAATACGAAGCCATTAGTTCTCCCCACTCGTTGCTTCATCTTTATTCACCCCACCTGCCTATGCTTGCCCTACCTCAAGCACCTTGCATTGTCATTGTGGACAACGCCCTGTGAAAGTTAGAAGGATTTGGTCACCCCCCTGTTTGCATTTGGTTCCAATTGGTTTTGGGTTCAGTGTCAGTTTTGTTCATATTACGAATTTCTTCATTGCAACAGATGTCTTACTTCGGAAGAAGCCATTTTTCTATGAACCCGCTAGGGTTGAATTCCGAACTTTCGATGAGAGGGTGTGGGATAACTCGATTGGTGGATGGAGATGACGTTCACGGCCTGACTACAGCCTTCCAAGCTACACCTTAGCAACCGATACACCACCTCCAATGGTTGCCACGATCTTGTGGAGCATGTCACCCGGCCACTAGGGCACTCATCCTGCAAGCAATCAAAGAACTAGCAAGAATAAGTATAACAAGTACTAAATTTACTAGATGAAGATGAAGGTTTCAAACTCAATCTCAAATAAGGTGGGGTTCCAGAGACAAGAAGACAGGTGGCTGATCCAGCATGCGCGCTTACAAGCAAGTAGCAAGAGCTAAACTTGATCTAAACAAAACCCTCCCTTATTCTTGGTGGTGCCAAAGGGGTATATGAAGGTGGAGGGATGACCACCAGGGTGTTGGGGTTGTGCTCCAACCCTAAGATGCGTACGTAATAGACCCAACTTGATACACGGCCCATTGGGCCAAACTAAGGTGACGTAGCACCTTTGGACAGAAAACATCTCGGTAGTAATTCGGTCATTGCGGCCACCTCAGAACAGATATGGACTTGATTCCAGATCCATGTGAAAATAGACTTCATAAGGATTCCATGAAGTACTTGAATGCCCCAATCCGAGTCCGTATGCGACCGTTGTGACCATCACAACTTGGAGCTGTCCTGGAGTCTAAATCCAGCCTGCGCGAATCCTTTTCCCTTTCGGTCCTCTCCCTAGTTCCTAACCAAAACAAGAGTGCACGCGTCTTCATGGTCTAAATATGATGGACAAGAACTCAAGAGTGAACTTACTTGATGATTAAGTTGACAAGCATGGGCGCGAGTAATAGGACCAGAAACTGGTACTTATGTCGGCGTGGATGTATTGTTGGTGTTGATGTCCTCATCATCCTCCCCTTCTTGCATTTGAGTCATCCTCGACTCAAGCTCTTCTTCTTCTCCCAAATATGACTTCAAATCAGCAATATTAAATGTGGGACTAACCCCAAAATCTATAGGCAGATCGAGCTTATATGCATTATCATTAATTTTCTCTAACACTTTAAATGGTCCAGTAGCCCTAGGCATCAATTTAGACTTTCTCAATTCCAGAAACCTATCCTTTCTCAAGTGCAACCAAACTAAATCTTTAGGTTCAAATATTAGTTCCTTTCTACCTTTATCACCAGCAAACTTATATTTAACATTCATATGCTCTATGTTTTCTTTAGTTGTTTTATGCGGTTTTAACATCAATTCAGCACGCTTAGTAGCATCAAAATTTAGTTTTTCAGAAGATGGCAAAGGCATCAAATCAATAGGAGAACGAGGCAAGAAACTATATACAATCTAAAATGGGCACATCTTTGTAGTAGAATGCAGTGAACGATTATAAGCAAATTCATTATGAGGCAAACAATCTTCCCACATCTTAATGTTCTTCTTTAAAACAACCCTTAACATAGTAGACAAAGTTCTATTGACAACTTTAGTTTGACCATCAGTTTGGGGATGACATGTAGTAGAAAACAAAAGCTTAGTCCTCAGTTTTCCCCATAAAGTCTTTCAAAAATGACTAAGAAATTTAGCATCACGATCAAAAACAATTGTGTTGGGCACACCATGCAAACGAACAATTTCTCGAAAGAACAAATCAACAATATGAGTAGCATCATCCATTTTATGATAGTGTATGAAATGTGCCATCTTAGAAAATCTATCAACAACCACAAACACACTATCACGTCCCTTCCTAATCCTTGGCAAACCCAACACAAAATCCATAGAAATATCTTCCCAAGGAGCACGAGGAACAGGTAGAGGCAAATACAAACCATGTGGATTTAACCATGATTTAGCCTTTTGACATGTCGTGCAACGAGCAACAAATCTCTCCACATCTCTTCTCATCTTTGGCCAAAAGAAATGACCAGCAAGTATGTCCTCCATTTTCTTAGCTCCAAACTGCCCCATCAAGCCACCTCCATGCGCTTCCTGCAACAACAACAAACGAACGGAGTTAGCTGGAATGCATAGCTTGTTAGCTCTAAACACAAACCCATCACTAAAGATGAATTTGTTGCAACCTTTCCCATATTTATAATGCCGCAACACATCTTTAAAATCAGCATCATTAACATATTGGTCTTTAATTGTTTCTAATCCAAAGATTTTATAATCAAGTTGATTCAGCAAGGTATATCTCCTAGACAAAGCATCAACAATAATATTCTCTTTCCCTTTCTTGTGCTTAATAACATAAGGAAAAGATTCAATAGATTCAGCCCACTTAGCATGTCTACGGTTTAATTTCCTTTAACTACGAATATGCTTCAAAGATTCATGATCAGAATGAATAACAAACTCTTTGGGCCACACGTAATGCTGCCATGTTTCTAATGTGCGAACAAGAGCATACAATTCCTTATCATAAGTAGAATAATTCAGAACAGGCCCGCTCAATTTTTCACTAAAATATGCAATAGGTTTGCCTTCTTGTAGCAAAACATCACCCAGTCCAATTCCACTAGCATCACATTCAAGCTCAAAAGTCTTATTAAAATAAGGAAGTTGGAGAAGAGGTGCATGTGTCAACTTATCTTTCAGCATGTTGAAGGAGTTGTCTTGTACTTTGCCCCAACTAAAAGGCATTCCCTTCTTTGTAAGCTCATTGAAAGGTACAGCAATGGTGCTGAAGTCCTTTACAAAATGGCGATAGAAACCAGCAAGTCCTAGGAAACTCCGCACTTGTGTGATAGTATTTGGTACAGGACATCCCTATATAGCTTCTACCTTGGCTTGATCAACCTCAATTCCCTGTGGAGTCACAACATAGTCAAGAAAAGACACTCGATCGGTGCAAAAGGTGCACTTCTCAAGGTTACCAAATAAACGTGCATCTCGTAAAGCATTAAAAACAGCACGTAAGTGATCAAGATGTTCATCCATAGATTTGTTGAAAATCAATATATCATCAAAGTAGACTACAACAAATTTTCCAATGAAAGCACGCAGAACCTCGTTCATTAATCTCATGAAAGTACTAGGTGCATTAGTTAACCCAAATGGCATGACTAACCACTCATATAAACCAAATTTAGTTTTGAAAGCAGTTTTCTATTCATCTCCCAATTTCATACGAATCTGGTGGTACCCACTACGCAAATCAACTTTGGAAAAGACAACAACACCACTCAGTTCTTCAAGCATATCATCCAAACATGGAATAGGGTGTCGATATCGAATGGTGATATTATTAATAGCTCTACAATCAACACACATATGCCATGTTCCATCTTTCTTAGGCACTAAAATAACAGGAATAGCACCAGGACTAAGGGACTCACGCACATAACCTTTGTCGACTAGTTCTTGCACTTGTTGCTGAATTTCCTTCGTTTCTTCCGGATTTATCCTGTATGGTGCATGGTTTGGTAAAGATGCACCAGGAATAAGATCAATTTGGTGCTCAATCCCTCGTATTGGTGGCAACCCCGTTGGTATCTCACTTGGAAAAACATTCGAATACTCCTGCAAAATGTTAGCAACAGCAAGGGGCAAAGAATGCTGCATATCATGAACTGAAATCAAAGCATCCTTGCATACCAAAGTATAGGCAACAAAAGTGGAAACAACCAATTCATTAATATCAGATTTAGTAGCAAACAAGCAATGTCCTTTCAATCTTATCTCATCTTTCTTACTACTAACATATTTAACATTTTTATCGATCTCAGTTTTAGTTTTCTTAGCTTTAGCAACATCATCACGCACAATAGCTCCAGGAGACATAGGAAGCAAAACAATTTTCTTATCATGGTGTATGAGAGAATACATATTTGATCTACCATGATGCATACAGTTCGTATCAAATTGCCATGGTCTACCTAGCAGAATATGACAAGCTTCCATAGGCACAACATCACACTCAACAACATCATGATATGATCCAATAGCAAAATTAATCCATACCAGTCTCGTCATCTTAACCTTACCACTATTGTTGAGCCATCGAATGTGATATTGATGTGGGTATGGTTTGGCTGTAAGTGCAAGCTTCTCTACCATATCGCTGTTAGCCAAGTTGTTGCAGCTACCTCCATCAATTATCAAACGGTACGAACGCTCTTTAATGACACACTTTGTTTGGAACAGTGTATGCCGCTGATTTTGCTCTGCCTTCTCCATTTGTGCGCTAAGCACACGCTGCACAATGAGGCTCTCATAATGATCTACATCCTCTGCACCAATTTTCTCTTCCGGTTGTTCCTCACTACCTGCATGGTCAGCAGAAAGCAAAGCAAGTGTATCTTCATCAAAATCACTAGCAGAGGAATACTCACCATCATCTTTGATGACCATAACACGCTTGCTTGGACAGTCATGCATCAAATGTCCATATCCCTTGCACCGGTGACACTGAATGTCTCTTGTTCTACCTATAGATGCACAGATGAAGCACTAGCAGCAGGCTTCTAGATCATCTTCGCCACTGAATTTGCGGGAGTAGCACGAGGCTTGTCACTGGATGATGGCATAGGAGTATGTGTAGTCGGAGTAGTAGTCGTGCGGGGCTACCATGAATTAGTCTTCCCTGTAGAAATATTATTCTTGGCACTGGCACATCACCCCTGCACTTCCCTTTTAGCTTTACAAGCAAGATGAAACAAATGGGTTACGTTAGTGTATTCTTTATACGCAAGGATGTCCTAAATTTCACGATTTAACCCACCAAAAAATCTTGCCATAGCAGGTTCCTCATCCTCATCTAAATTACAACGCAACATACCCATTTGCAATTCTTGATAATATTCTTCTACACTTTTAGCACCCTGTCTCAGGTGTTGCAATTTATTTAACAAATCATGTGCATAGTAAGAAGGAACAAATCTGGCCCTCATGATTCTTTTCAAAGCATTCCAAGTTCATGGTATGTTATTAGGATTTTTCTTGCCATGTTCTATCCACCAAACAGTAGCAAAGTCAGTAAACTCACTAGTAGCAGCTCTAACACGTGTATTCTCAGGAAATTCATGACATGCAAACTTTTGGTCAACAACAATTTCCCAAGAAATGTATGCATCGGGATCATACTTACTATCAAAAGGAGGTATTTTAAATTTAATTTTACTGAAAGCATCATTATTATTGGGTACCTCGCGTCGGCAGTGACCACCCATACCTCTACGATTATGGCATAGGCGACGCCAGTCACGAGTGTCATGAGCTTCATGTTCAGTATCAGCAGTATAATCATCATCATAATTATCTTCGAGTTGCTCTTCGTCCATATTGTCTTCATTATGCTGCTCTTTGTCTTTCGTGTGGAAGTCATCAAAATGCTTCAGAAGAGCAGCAAGGCTTCTGTCCATATGGGCAACAGATGCCTCCAATCCTGTAAGCTTGGTGGTGGTGGCAAGTTGGGTGGCCTCCAATTGCCCAATCTTGTCATTGGTCACCTGCAAATCTTGATCAAGTCCTTCTATAAGCAGCTACACTTGTCTTGTAAAATGTTGAATGATGCCCTTGGTGCGAGGAGATTGTGGCATCTTGTTAACATCCTCTGACCCTGACATGGTTTAAAAGACAAGGACAATAAGAAAACTGGTATGAACTTGCTAGGGTGAATCCTGATCTTTCGATGAGAGAAGGTGGATAACTCGATTTGGGTATGGAGATGACATTCACGGCCCAACTACAACCATCCAAGGATGTTGTGCCTTAGCAACCGATATACCACCTCCAATGGCCATCGCGATCTTATAGAGCACGATCAACCAAACCACTAGGCTAATTCCTACAAGCAATCGAGGAACAAGCAAGAACAAGTAGAACAAGCAACTCAATTGCAAATATGGAAATGAAAAAACCAATCTGAACTTACAAAGTTGGGGTTCTGAATCAAGTAGAACGGATGGTCTAGTCAACACATGCGTCTACAAGGAAGTAGCAATGGCTAAACTTTCAACAAAATAAAACCCAATCTGTTTGTGGTGGCTCTAATCCTTATTAATACCTAGGAGGACAACCAAGTGGTCCTGGTGTCATGCTCCAACCCTAGGACACGTCCTTATTGGACCCGACTTGATACAAGGCCCATCGGACCAAAATAAGGCGACGCCGCACCTTTGATAGAAAAACCTATCAGTAGTAATTTGATCATTGCGGCCTCCTCAGGCAAGATATAGATATGAGTCTGAATCCATATGAAAATAGACTTCATAAGGATTCCATAAAATACTTGAACGCCCAAAACGGAGTCCGGATGAGGTCGTGGCGGCCGTCGCAAGTTGGCGCAGTGTTGCAGTCCGAATCTAGCCCCAAAACGTGTTGGATTTGATCTATTTCTTTCCTTGGGACAAAAGTTACGTGGTGTCCTGGTGGAAGACGTTAGGAATACTTGTACTTGGCCCCCAATCAACTTCTTTGGCCCCCCATGCCTCCCATGTGTCTTTAACACTCTTTTTTATCCATGTATGTATTTCTGTGAATCAAAAGTTGCTAATGTGGTTGTATTCAGGCAGATGATGTCCTCATCATTCTCCCCTTCTTGGCTGCAAGTCGTCCTCAACTTGCTCCAATGGCATTCAAAAGTGCTTGCTTTGATGTTGGAACACAGAGCGATGGCTATGCTGCACGGCCACAACCAACAATGCTCCCTTTCTTCAGGATTACCCTGTTGCATATGGGAAAAACTAGAAAAACTTTGCAAGACATTATTAGTGTTAGTGCAGCCCCTTATTCGTTCATGGTATTGTAGCCCATAAGGATATTTTAGATTTGAGCAAATATAAACTTTATGCACCAAATATTCTCCCTTGTTGTCGTATTTGCTAATTGCATGAAGCAAACAATGATTAAAACTTGACAAACCAGAATCAAATTTAAGTTTCTCTTTTGGACAATTTAGATTACATAGAATATCAAATTCAATATAACCCAAAGTATTTAAAGAGGACAGCAAATTTAGTTCATCTTGTGCACAAGTAATAGGATGAAAAATCTTTTCTTCAGCACATTTGTATGGTTCCAAGCCAAAAGTATTACACTTATTCGCTACTTGTGGCATAGGAGTAAAAGAATCATCAGCACACAAGTCCTCTTTATCATAAGGAACAACAAGTAATTCATTTTGTGACAAAGGAAAATTAGTAGTGGGTTCCACTATTTGTTGCTCTTCATTAGCATGTAGAGTAGACAAATTTTGGACATTATGGGTCACATCATTCTTGCAAGTATTCATAGATAATGGACTCTGCTTTTTAGCATTGAGAGCAAGACAAAACAATTGACCAATATGTATGTATGATTTTCTAATTAACAAGGTCCAAATTTCAGAATTGAGCCCTCTCATGAACCTACTCATAACATCTTCCATGCATTCATCTAATCCACCAAACATGATGCAAATCTTAAAATCATGGTAGTATTCTTTTACAGTCCTACTATCTTGCTTCAAGTTATCTAATTTTGCAAGCAAATAATCAGCATAATATGCAGGAACGAATGCATCTCTAAAAAGAAATTTGAAGTCTTCCCAAGATTCTGGAACTTTGTTGTGCCTACAAATGTGTTTCCATTCTAGCAAAGCATATTCAATCAAAACATTAGAGGTAATACAAATCTTTTGTTTCTCGGACAGGTCATTGTCGATGTTTCACCACCGATAGCCTGCCACGGAGGTACCCAGGGCAGTTTGTTCGGGCTTCGACGTATGCAGAACTCGACAGTAAACGCAAGAGACAGTCGATTTATCCTGGTTCGGGCCCTCGACCATGATCGAGTAATAGCCCTACGTCCAGTCGGCATTAGCCTTTGCGTTTGATTGATTGTCAGCTCTCGTCAATTGTGACCTGACCTCGTATCTAGGATCCTTGCCCTCCTTTATATAGCCCAGGAGGTAAGAGTCCTAGTTGGTTTACAATGTAGAAGTCCTATTAGGATTACAGGGTAGCACTACTACTAGGATTACATAGGAGGAATCCTAGTCAAACTAGATCTTCTCTTTTCCTTGCGAGGTACCCCATCGGTCCCGCATCGACAAGCCCCCGAGCATTTCATGGTTGAACTCGAAAGCCTCCTTGTTTCCCAGGCTTTGCCTGGTGAATCAAGCTTGGTCCGGGTTCTTTCGACGTGAAGCCTTGAAGTGGTCGTGTCTTGAAGAAGTCTTTTGAGTGACGTGCGCTCTTTCAAAGAAAAAGTGCACTCACTGAGTGTACGTGAAGCCTTGAAGTGGTCCTGTCTTGAAGAAGTCTTTTGAGTGACGTGCGCTCTTTCGAAGAAAAAGTGCACTTACTGAGTGTAGCTCCCGAGCCTCTTGCTATTTGGAACAAAAAGTTGGAGGGTCTTGAATCATTATCATTGGAAAAACTGAAAATCTCTTCTGAGGATATGTACCCTGCAGAGTAATCATACAAAAGTATGTAATAATTGATATACAAGATATCAAGTTGGAAGTATGTCCCAGTATTATAAAATGCATATTAAATTTTTTCGCGTCTTGCTCTTACTAGGCTATGTAATTTCCCTAGGTAGGTAGCCAGTTACGTTTAAACACCTCTCGCACCTTTCCGGCGAGTAGGCTTCACGGATTAAGGCCTCAGCAACCCAGGTAAATTAACAACCATTAAGAGAAGACATTATAAAATGCATATTAAATTTTTTCGTGTCTTGCTCTTACTAGGCCATGTAATTTCCCTAGGTAGGTAGCCTATTATGTTTAAACACCCCTCGCACCTTTCCGGCGAGTAGGCTTCACAGATTAAGGCCTCAGCAACCCAGGTAAATTAACAACTGTTAAGAGAAGACTTGAGTAGTCGGGGATGCAACTATAGTAGAGCTGCGGAGGCATATGGATAATATCCGAAGATATATGATGATTAAAGAATATTTGAAAAAATATTAAACCATGAGTTAGCTTGATTGACGACCGAGTGTAGTAGTCGGCGTGCTGTGAAGTGATAAGCCCCTAGGCGTCATCTTGACCTTGGTGGCCGAGTAGTCGGTTGCCATGGCCGAGTAGTCAGTTGTTGCTTGCTCGCTGGATCACCAAGCACGCATGGCGTTGTAGCTTGTTTGTACATGTGCGCCTCGTGAGTACATGCAAATTTTGGTAGTTTGCATGTCTTAATGCTCTCCTCGACGTGGTGGACTTGATGACGCGGGACTGCTGCACTTGGAAGTTCTGATATGGAACCAAGTCGGAGTCGGCACTATAGTCAAACTCAGCGGAAAGGGGATGGACTCGGCCCCGGCGTAGTGGGACTCGGCGGGACAGAGTCAGAGTCAGCCCCGGCGTAGTCGGATCTGACGTGCTTCACGTGAGATACGTCTGACCCTTGGATAGGCTGGTCAATATGGATGTTGATGCAGGTCGTGATGGGCGCGATCCATCATGCGTGGTCAAGGCTTACAGTGACCTGATGTAGCCGGACAAGTTGATGTAGCCGGATCGAGCCCGAGTTAGATCGACTTGGTTCGTGCCGTTTGAGTAGCTGCAGGTCTTGTATGTGCGCCTCACACATGCAAGTACGAGTATATGCAAATCACGAAGGCTTTGCATGGCTTGCATGTCATTGTAGTTCGCATGGTGATCCTTGTTTGCTTCTGGACTAATGATGCCTCAGTGAGCACGGCGAGTTGTCAGACCAGAGCCGATGAAAGCCACAGCGAGTTGTCGACGAGGGCCGACGAGAGTTGCGGCGAAAGTTGATCTTAAGGTCCATCGAGCTCTCGAACACAATTGCGCCAAAAGCCCCTACCGCGCGCCCCCTGTCGATGTTTCACCACCGATAGCCTGCCATGGGGGTACCCAGGGCAGTTTGTTCGGGCTTCGGTGTATGTAGAACTCGACGATAAACGCAAGAGACAGTCGATTTATCCTGGTTCGGGCCCTCGACCGTGATCGAGTAATAGCCCTACGTCCAGTCGACGTTAGCCTTTACGTTGGATTGATTGTCAGCTCTCGTCAATTATGACCTGACCTCCTATCTAGGATCCTTGCCCTCCTTTATATAGCCCAGGAGGTAAGAGTCCTAGTCGGTTTACAATGTAGAAGTCCTATTAGGATTACAGGGTAGCACTACTACTAGGATTACATGAGAGGAATTCTAGTCAAACTAGATCTTCTCTTTTCCTTGTGAGGTACCCCATCAATCGCTCGATCCGCAGTGCCACCACCACACACGTGACCCCCCATCGCGGCGGCAGATCGCTCTGAGATCACGCTGGGCGCCATTTGTTGTTGTTCTTATCATCGGGGCCACGCCTTTGTCGACCCCGCCACGTCCGCACTCGCGCGCATGCCATCGGACCTCGGGCGCTCCCGCCGACTCTGCAGAGCGAAGCCGGCGCCATAGAGGTGGAGCTCGGCGGAGGGGAGCACCCCCGGGCGCACCAGAGACGTGGGCGAGCCAGACGACCGCCTTATAATCCGGCCCATATCATAAAGCCCAACTCCACTTCCCGTTTTTCCTTCCGCGTGCGGTGTTCTTCCGTTCGAGTACCCGCCACCGTCCTGTAGCTCCCTCTCTGCGCGTGGCTGCCGCCCGCCGGTCCCCGCGGCTCCCTCCTCCCACCTCCGTGCATGGCTATGGCACCATGGCTCCCCTACTTGGCGCGCCAGCTGTCGATGTTTCACCACCGATAGCCTACCACGGGGGTATCCGAGGCAGTTTGTTCAGGCTTCGGCATATGCAGAACTCGACGGTAAACGCAAGAGACAGTCGATTTATCCTGGTTCGGGCCTCGACCATGATCAAGTAATAGCCCTACGTCCAGTCGGCGTTAGCCTTTGCGTTGGATTGATTGTCAGCTCTCGTCAATTGTGACCTGACCTCCTATCTAGGATCCTTGCCCTCCTTTATATAGCCTAGGAGGTAAGAGTCCTAGTCGGTTTACAATGTAGAAGTCCTATTAGGATTACAGGGTAGCACTACTACTAGGATTACATAGGAGGAATCCTAGTCAAACTAGATCTTCTCTTTTCCTTGCGAGGTACCCCATCGGTCCCGCATCGACAGTCATGCTCATCAAATTCATTATCTACTTTTAGCTCCCAATCAATGTAAGCTTGAGGATCAAACTTACCATCATATAATGGCAAGTGTTGAATGACATCCTGAATATGAGGGTCTAGTTTCAACAGCTCAAAAATCTCCGTATCACCTACCATGATTAGTAGAAAATAAGAAACACAAAAATAATATGTATCCTCCTATCAACTACTAGGATGTGTCGGTTGTAATTCTCTCAAACTCAACTTGTTAAAACAAGCCCTTATGAGTTCTTACCAAGCCAAACAGGAGGTGACGGCAACTAACAAGTATACAACCGTGGAGCAAAGTGTATTGGTGTCGTAGCAATAAAAAAACTGTCAAGCTATAGTCGAATATGTGGAGCTATAGGTGGGCTAAAGCAAGGAAGTACTAGCACCACGTTAGTCACAAAAGCAAGCTGAGTAATCGTTCAACGGTGGTACTGTGCTGGTCCTAGGCTAAACCATGCAAGAGACATGAGCCTAGCACAAAGGTAGTCACTAAAAAAGAGCAACTAGCACAGCACGAAGAAAATAACAGATTCAGCCCCTTCTTTCTTCTCCTTCTCTTGTCTTTTTTTCTTTTTTTTTGTAGGGCCCTAAATATTTTGTTTGGTACTATGACAACCCAAACAATAAGGCTATTGCACACAGCCCCTTCGAATTCAGATTTAATAACTCTTGTTATTACAGCAGATGCGGAAATCTCTAGGAAGATTGTGGAGCACTCAGAATTAATTTTTCTTAAAGGTCAGATGCATTGGAAAGAAGACAACTTTATCTTTCTAGATTGTATTTAAACTCTCAAATCAGACATCATATGGATCCGTGGTGGCAAAAATGAAGCAAAGATGTATATGGTGATGGTGGATCTCGTGGTGACCAAAACGTGATAGAACTCAAAACTCTAAAGGAATAGACACTAAGACCAGCAACTCGACACAACCGATGCAACCAAAAACTCAACAAGCCCTAACTAAGCAGTGCTAGCAAAGGCTCAAAGGGTTTATAGGATTGTGGGTAACTAATCTACTATTTTTTGGCTTTTCTGGACTATAGGAAAAATTAAAAACAGCGAAGGATTCGAAGTCTCTCACCGATAAACCTTGCTCTGATTACCAACTGGTATGAACCCACTAGGGTGAATCCCGATCTTTCGATGAGAGAAGGTGGATAGCTCAATTTGGGGATGGAGATGACATTCAAGGCCGGACTACAACCATCCAAGGATGCTGCGCCTTAGCAACTAATACACCACCTCCAATGGCCGTCGTGATCTTATGGAGCACGATCAACCAAACCACTAGGGTAATTCCTGCAAGCAATTGAGGAACAAGCAAGAACAAGTAGAACAAGCAACTCAATTGCAAATATGGAGATGAAAAACTAATCTAAACTCATAAAGTTGGGGTTCTGAATCAAGTAGAACAGATGGTCTAGTCAACACACGCGTCTATAAGAAAGTAGTAGTGGCTAAACTTTCAACAAAACAAAATCCAATCTGTTTGTGGCGGCTCTAATCCTTATTAATACCTAGGAGGATGACTAGGGGGTCCTAGTGTCATGCTCCAACCCTAGGACATGTCCTTATTGGACCCGACTTGATACAAGGCCCATCGGACCAAAATAAGGCGACGCAGCACCTTTGACAGAAAAACCTCTTAGTAGTAATTTGATCATTGCAGCCGTCTCAAGCAAGATATAGATATGAGTCCAAATCTATATGAAAATAGACTTCATAAGGATTCCATGGAGTACTTGAACGCTCAAAATGGAGTCCGGATGAGGTCGTGGTGGCCATCGCAAGTTGGCGCAGTGTTGCAGTCTGAATCCAGCCCCAAAACGTGTTGGATTTGATCTCTTTCTTTCCTTGGGCCAAAAGTAATGTGGTGTCCTAGTGGAGGACGTTGGGAATACTTGTACTTGGCCCCCAATCAACTTCTTTGGTCCTCCATGCCTTCCATGTGTCTTTAACACTCTTTTTGATCCATGTATGTATTTCTGTGAATCAAAAGTTGCTAATGTGGTTGTATCTGGGTAGGTGATGTCCTCATCACTTTGGAGTTTCTAGTTTGGGTGACGGTCTCTGGATGGGAGGTATTGGTTCAGCCTCAGCCGAAGAGACTTCCTCATGGCTTGAGACATAGCCTTCGGAGCTACCAAAGAGTCGTTACCTAGCTAGTAATTAACCTTCCTACTAGTAACTAATTAGTTGTCTCTCAACACTTAAAAAGCTTCAAAACTTTATTTTGACGACAACAATTGTAGTTGATGTGCAAATAGACAGTCACCATGGAAGTCAACAGAAAAGGGGTGACACCGAAGAAGGTCAGTTTTTGACTGCATGATTATCTTGCACCTAAAGATCAAGAACTTGAACAGGAAGCTCATGAGCACCAGGTGACCTATTACAGCACATAATATCTCCATCCAATGTCACTCGACTATTAACTTGTCCAACGTTATATGTTGTGTACCTTTCTGATCCAACGGGAATGACATAAGTTGCTCACTAGATGATCGATGTCATTATAGGGATAGTCAAGTAGAGTCACTTGTCTACCACCTCTTGCAGTCTGTTCATGTTTATGTCAGTGACCTGTTCTTCAAAGGTTATCCTTTGGGCGACTTTAGAAGGAAGTCCTATTGCATCTGGTTTGACATATAGACCTTTTGACAAGATAAGGAGAGATAACCAAGGAAAAGCTCATGAGAAGATAACTCATCGGTGTAGTTCCATAATGGATCATGACTAGAAACCTCAATACCAGCGCGCACCCAGCAGCACAATCATGTGCTGGCCGGCCACAAGGAGGCCCTAGGTTTCGTTGCGACACCATTAGTCATTAACCAAGACACCATTACCGAACATACAACCTACAAGAAATCTCACATGGCAGAAATTGGGTTGCATAGGAGCAAGCACTATGTGAAGGAGGGATAGCAAGCAAAGGTAGTCACAAGGTTAGGAGTCAACAAGGGGTGGTCCAAGGTAAAGACAGGGCACAAGAGAAACATAGCTTAATTGCTGAAGACAACTGAGCAGGGGACTCTTGCTTTATTTCCATATACGCCTTGTGTCTACAAAAGTGATTACCAGATAAAGATTAACATGAGATTTGGTCTTGCTAAGCAGCAATATGAGATCAAGACTGATAAACATCTAGAGACTTGAAAGAGTTGGAGACAAAATAAATGAGATTCGTCGGACAGAGCCAATGCACTGACTAGGGATTCAGTTGATAAAGCAACGACATGATCTGTGAGGAAAAGGTTCCAAAGCCAAGGTAGATAGTGATTAGTGTTGCACCAGATCATCTTTAGGAGAAGGAGCAATGAGGTTCGACAAGGATTTTTTAGCAGGGTCCTCCCACATAGGAGTGAGACAACCACGACACATGCAAGCATTCAAGGGAACTAAGCTTGGGCTTAAGGTCAAACAAAGGCATGGATATAGGTCTTTGTAGCACAACATTCAAGGGCTAGAAACCACGTGTACAGGCTCAGGCTCCTAAGAGAGAACTTAATCGGAGACGACAACCATGAGATTATCAAAACTTGGGTGCTATTCTAGGATAGCGCTCTTCAACACTCGTATGCTTATCAATGTCAAAAGGGGTGACAGCTACGACACTACCTAGATAACGAGCATCCACACATCTAAAGAACTACTATGAAGATAACTTGAAAGGAGGAACCTGACATTATATTTAAAAGAAAAGCATGTGCAGGCTTCTAACAAGGTATCACTACCAGTTTTAGTTTTCAAAGGGGTGAAGTTTTTGCTAACTACTAACTTGTCATCTATTTTCTTTGGAAGCAAACATGCAAGGCAAAGCTAATCACACACTATCTTCAAGCACAGCTATTCAAGCAGCATGGAACAAGGCATTTTGCCTAGCTTCGCATAGGGAAGATAGTAACATCACATTGATCACAAGTTACTTAGTATTAGAATAAAGTGAGCAAAGCATATTTATGCACAAGCACAATCATGATGCATGACCGTCCTATTCGTCCTCACAAAATTGCCAGCCTAAGGTGGCAATCACGTTCTATGTCGGTGGCATAACATGTAGTCTCTTGATACATAGCTAGTCGTCAGCTATATTTCTAGACAAGGTAGTTCTATGCATCAAGTGGAGCGCTCGGGCTTTTGATGTCTCCACACAACGCGAGAGTTGGCGAGGTGGCAAGCATGCAAGGGTGCAAGGGAGCCATGCGGCCTATGGTGCCTGCATGTTGTCGGACGATGGCATGCTCTATTTAAAACTCTGAAGGAACTAACTAAAACCACCGCAAAAATACAACTGAAACATCAATCTTCCTCCCTTCGTAATTCCTAAACCATTTAGTTTTGGCACAAGCTGTAGTAACCAAAGTAGTAGAGCTACGCGAGATCTCCAACTTTTCTTAAAGTGTCCAAGTCTGATTCAGCCTGGTTAGAGAGTTACAAGGATCCAAAGTGGAGTACCCGAAACTGAAATTCAGGGTTTAGACATTCAGTCCAAACAGGGACAAAATAATGTGAGGTTCTGTTTTTGAAATTCAATTTGAACATCCAAACAATCTCCAAAAGTGATGAGACTTGTTTAGTTATTTCCTACACAGAGTACTTGAACTCATAGTAAGGAACCCACTTGAGCTTCCATACAAATTTGGAAGATAAAATGTCACAAACTTGCCATCACGCTGCTACTGATCGAGGACAAAAATTTCAGAGTCAAAACAGCACTGCATTCAAACTTGAGACCACTATATGAGACACTTAGAAGTTTAATCAGGTCTTGGTCAAAAATAAAGTTTGTTGTACTCCACTCAAACTTCAACTTTTATTTAAGGTCCAACTCCATGCAAGCACTACAGACAGTTGGTCAACACAGGTCAAAACCATATCATGAAAAGAATAATTTTAGCTATTCCCACACTTAGAAGCATTTTCTTGACATTTGATCAACATGAACCCTTCATGACTTTTGTTGTAGAGTTCAATTAGACTCATTTGGGCAAGGTAGCAAGGTTTGGTCGACATCCCATGTTACCATTCACCTGATAAAGCAATTCAAGAAAGGTTATAATTTATCATTTCATGTGACCTTTTGATTCCAAACTTCATGAAACTTTTCCAATTGTCAAGATGGCTTGATGCTAAGGTGATGCTCATGGAAGAGGCATGTTGAACACTACTCAAACCTACATTTGAAAAGGGTCAACATGTAAGCCAAGTGTATTGTCCACGTTCAAGTTGGGGCTCCTTTTCATAGATTTGATCTCAACACCTTTGTCACCACTTACTAGTTTGAACTAGAGCTTTTGATTACCACTTAACTTGTCATGTTGGAGCCCAAGCCCACTGCTTAACTGGTGATAAACACCTGAGGTGTTACACATATCTACGCCAAGGTAGTCTTAGGTCACCTTTGGTACAACTCAGGTCCAATTCGCGGGTTCAATTAGCGCCGCACAATCAGGGATGACTAGCTGCCAGGATGTTTAGGCCCGGTCTACCCTTGGGCTCACGTCTAGTTCCCCGCACATCCTTACTACCATCCAGAGTGTGTACTCTTATAGAATAGGGCCCGCCCTGAGTTGAGCTACTTGGCTTCACGATCAGAATGAGTTATCTAGCCAGCTAAGTGAGAGGCATGCGTTCAAAATGACCGAGGACCAACAACGGTATGGTCCTTAATCAGCGTAGACGGAATCACATGAGTCAACCTACAACATAGACTCCGTCCGACCTCGATTTACAACATCTATGGTTCTTTTACACGATAGCAAATATAGCCAACCGTGGTTCAGTGCCCACCTATATCTCGCAGGTGACAGAAAATCACCCTACTTCTACCGGTCTAAGCATGGCTAAGCATATATTTGATCCTGGACCTACACAGGGTTAAAGGTATATATATCTAGACAAGGTAGTTCTATGCAAAAAGTGTTTCCAACCAACTCTTATAACCTAATGCACCAAACATAAAAGACTCAAGTGATATTTTGTAAAACATGGGAGGCTTAAAATGCTCCGAGGCTTACCTGGGATCCAACACTAGGTTAGTGTTTGTTAGACGACACTCGCTTGGCGAGCATCTCCCATCTTGGTACTTGCTTAGTCCTTTCATCTTTTGGATGGATTTACCAAACTCCATCTTTAGGTTTGGCTCCAACATCATGTCCTTCACGTGGTGCATCTAGCGTACCTAAATGAGGTGCAACAATGCATACGTATGAATGCATAGAAGTGCAACACGTAAAGCATTCATAAAAGTACACCAAACCGATGTAAGCACCTAGAGCTATTTAACTTAATCATCACTCAAGCATAATATAGGAGATGGCAAGCACATCAAGCATGGCACCCAAATTACTTGCGTGTAGCCATGGCAAGTATTTATCAATTGATGTCAACTTAACATGTTTAACCAACCAGGGCAAGCTAAAGCAATCAACCTACACATGCAGTTCCCGGACAGCAGCACAACAGTCACTTGTTTTAGTCATAAACAGAGATCCTAACATCCAATAAAGGTGATCCTAGACTTTCTAGAAAGCTAAAGAAATTATATACAACTTTTTTATTTACAGCTAGAGCTGATTTAAAGGTTAACAAGGTTAAAAAATACTAACAAACAGATCTGCACAAACTAGGACAGAAATCTGACAATAACTTCATAAATGTATATCTAAAGTTCTGGACATCCAATAAATATGGTTCTTAACTTTATATAAATATAATTAAGTTATCTATAACTTTCTTATTATCATATTAAGATGATTCTACAGATAACAAGGTTAAACAACCTCAAGAAGGCATCTCTGTCCAGATTTGAACAGAATCTGTCATTCCACTTTGAACAGCAATAACTAGAGTTCTAGACCACCAAAAGTAGTTATCTTAGACCTTTTAGAAAGCTTAGAAAAATCACTACAACTCTCATATTATCACCAATACATTATTTCATTTTTAAATAAGCCAAACAATACAATCATTCAGATCTGTTCAGAGCACATGCAAAAGCTAACAGCAAACTTATAAAATCTATAACTCCTAAACCAGCCGGTCTAAAATCATGAAATTTTAGGACAAGCAAGATAAGGAATTTATCTACAATTTTTGTACTCACCATATTTATAGAAAACATCAATTGGTCCACAAAGTTATCATCACAACGGAAAATGCACATGCAGTCATTTCATAATGTAACAATTTCATGTTTCACTTGTTTTGCTAACAAAGAGCATGCACACATGAGCCATTCAAGAACTTCAACCACCACTAACATACTTAGCAACACTTTATTGAACCCCAATCACTCAAAGCATCACCAAATACAATTACAAGCTTTATCTACAATTATACTTTTATTAATGATTTTTCCCAATAAACATATATATAATTTTAGTGATATATGAGAATAACTAGTTTAGAGCTGAGACTTTTATGAGAGATAGATGTTATCAAAACATGGCTACTACACAAATTTCACATGCTCAGGTTCTATAGATTAATTATTGCAAAAAAAGACAAATTACTAATGCAAGAAAACATGTGAAAGCAAGATAAATCTAAAACACACTATTTTCTGCAAACATATGGCCATATTATATATCAACATGACACAACAACATCATACCAAGGTGATGGAACCACCTTTTCTATTTTTGTATCTTCATAAAAATTATAACTTATTTAAAACCATTTATCAAGCAATAAACAAGTTAAATCAATAAATCAATCATATTGCATCCAATGACCATGAAATTTTTACCATAGCACACATATAGCATCAGTAGCCTACCATAAAATTTTCACAGCAATTGGAGCACCACAACTTTAGATATGAATTTATCCCTAGAAAACTATAATTAACCTAGATAAATAAAAACAGCAAAAACCTTCTACTAACACATATCATAAGATGACTCTACTGTGTAGATATACTCATAAGGATTTCAAAAATTCCTCATTTGCTATTTTATGATTTTCTATAATTTATTATGATTTTACAATGTTTCAGCCATAAAAGAAAAACAGATTTGCACCAAGGACCCTGAACTTCCACGAAAATAAATTCCATCGAAACAATCCTCCCAGGCACTATTCACATGAGTCACGATTATGCAAAAAACCCCTTCCCTTTCTTCGAATTTGAGCATGACGTCCTTTGCGCGATTTGAAGTAGAGGAGGTGTGGGAGCTCACTGGTTTAGGCGACGGGGTCGCCGGCGGTGGCCATGGCGGGGCCGTGCGCCCATCCAGGGGCCCGTGCGCAACCGCAGGGCTGTCCGGCTTGGGCCGCGACCGACCGAGGTGGCCTGGCCATGCGAGCGAAGGGACGCAGCGGCATAGCCCCCTAGCGGCGGCGTGTGGGCGGCAGCGGCTGGCTGCTCCAGGTGAAGAGGAGCGGTACGCCGGCTACGGCGCACGACGGCAAAGGCGGCGGTGGCTCAAAGAACGAGTGAGGATGGTGGCTGTAGAGCTCAGGCGGCGGCCATGGCGGTGGTGCCCGCGCTCTGCGCACGCCCATGGCACCGAAGGCGAGGGAGGAGGAGAGTAGGTCAAGAGGGGGCTCGGGCGCTCCCCATCAAGGCAGCAACGCCGATAGAGACGGGGCGCACGTCGTCCATGCACGGCGGCCACATCGGCATTGCATCGAGCACGTGGCGTGCGGTGAAGTGGGCAAGGTGGGAGCCGAATTGGGCTGGCTACGGGCCGATTCGGACCTTGGGCCCAAAAGCAAAGTTGAAGCCCACCTGATGATCTACAAAACTCATTAAGGGTGCCCAGCCATTAGAGCTCTCCATTAGTGGCTAATTAAGCCCAAAGTTGACACTATCAGCGACTAAATCGAGGGTTAAGCCTTGCTCTGTTTGAGCTCGAATTACTTGTTCAAAACGTGGTCAAATTGATTCCAACTTTTTGTATGTCCTTCTCCAAGATGTAAACTCTAACTTTTATTTTTGGCTCAACTTGGGTTGTTTAACAAAAATCCAAGAACACGAGATGCCAATCATCATTGCCACTGAAATTCCAGACAGCCAAATTTTTCGAGATCCAAAACAGCACTGGGTTCAGTTTTGAGTCCTTAGTTTGACTAAGTTAGGGACCAAACTAGCTCTTGACCCTTGAACAAAGTTTGTTGTGCACCTTTTGCTCTGCAACTTTGGTTAAAGGATCATGGACTGGTTCAGCTTGGTTAGAGAGATACAAAGCTCCAAAGTAGGGTATACGAAACTAAAAACTGAGATTCAGTTAACTCCTAGAAATAGTTAGTCTATGCTGATTTTGAAACTAACTTCGAAGATCCAAATGAACTCCAAACTTGATGAGACTTGCTTCATTGTTTCCAGCACAAAGTGTACTTCAACTCATATTAAGGAATCTAGTTGAGTTACCATATAAATTTGAAAGATAAAAATGTCACAACATGTCAACTCGTTGTTGTCAATCAGGGACAAATAATTTAGAGGGGCCAAAACAGCACTGCATTCAAACTTGAGGCCACTGTTTGAGCCACTTAGGAGTTGAATCAGGGCTTGGTCCAAAAACAAAGTTTGTTGTACTACACTAAAACTTCAACTTTTATTTAAGGTCAAACTACATAACTTGTTTCCACACTATTATTTGACCTTGGTCAAAGCAGCATCATGATAAACCCTAAATTAGAGTTTTAGACCGATTGAGGCATTTTTGGCATTTGCTCAACATGAACCCTTCATGACTTTTGTTCATGAGTTGAATTAGAGTTGTTTGAGCATGGTTGTAAGGTCTGGTTGACATCCCATGTTTCCATTCACCTGATGAAGCAATTCAAGAAAGATTATAACTTATCATTTCATGTGACTTCTTGGCTCCAAACTTCATGAAACTTTTACAATAGTCAATGTAGATGGAAATAGATGTGAGGCACATGAAAGAAGTAGGTTTAGCATGACTCATGCATATCCTTGAAAAAGGGTTCAACCTTTTAGAAAAGTTTTACTCCAATTCTTCATCAACCCTTGTAAGATCATGAACCACAACTCATTATCACTACTTGACATAACTTACTTGAGTCCAAATTTGCCGCTTAACTCATGACTAACACTTGGGGTGTTACAGTAGGGAAGCAATTTGAGATATAGGGAAGAATGCGGAATAGGGTCTATCCCTCAAATCTTTCCAATATCTGTTTACCTTCCCTACGTTGTGGGTGGAGGTTGTTTTTTCCTCTAAAAAGAAGGGAAACAACTTCTACCAAAAGTTTTCTTGTGCAATGCCTGAGATTGTCAAGCATGCACAGAGCTACTCAAACTACCATAGATGATGGCAAAATTTTGTAAACTTAACCTGAGAAGGTTTTATTCCCGAACCATGGCTATAAAGCTAGGACGGAGTTCATAGCTAGAAGCTGTGATTGGCTTCGATGGTGGTGGCTCTAAGAACTCGTCCTTAGGAGCAAAAAGATTTTTGAATGGTAGGTTGCTCCATTGGAGAAGAAAAAAAAGAATTTTTTTGAAAGGTAAAACACAAGGATACACAGGTGAACTAGGTTTGGAGATACTACAGCAACCGTTCCCGGCAATGGTGCTAGAAATGCTTGTTGGTATTTCTTAACGCATACAGAAATAATTTGCAAGCGTACGGAATTACCGTTGTAGCATTTCACCCGGAAGTATTCAGGATATCGTATTTCCACGAGGAATAGATATGTAAAAGTCTCTTAGCTAGTTCACCTATGGTAACAAGAAGAAAGATAGCTTGGGTAGCGAGGTTAGCTCGGGTAGCGAGGTTTTCTAGGGATAGAGATCCTAAGCTAAGATAGCTTTGTCACTATATACTCGCTTCGGGCACCGAAGCACACCTAGTTTGCCAGGCGATCCTGGCCTATAGCTCTACGCCGAACCCGAACGTGGGGGATTACAAGGGACGGATAGGTCTATCACCACCTGCCGCCTACCCCTCAACCGTGGAGAACGAGGCAAATGAAATTAGCCTCTAGCCTAGACACCACGTCTATGCTATCGACTACTACTCTAGCGCCGTACAGGATTATCCGTCTTTATCAGGAGCCCTATACTAGAGTATCCGCCACGGGGATGAACGACGAACCCACAAGTAAATAGTAAACAAGACTAACTTAAAGTAAGACTCACCACCGAAGATAAACACGAACCTTTGCACTCCAAGTAGTACTAGGTCCATCGAGGTATAAGTGAAGAGGGAGCCGACATTCTCGGCATTCCTTCCACTACAAATGGAGGTAGACGACAATTTCGATACTTCTCCGTCTCTTTCTCTCCCTCACTCACTCCCTAAACTAAGCCAAAGAGCTAAGATATGAAAGTGGAGCTCCTTCTCTTCTTGTCACAATGTGTATCTTGTGTATGATGAATGATGAATGAATGTGAGGAGGGGGTCTTTATATAGCTTTGAGGAGGTCAGTTTGCTCTTGTATTTTAGGAAACACCCATGCAGATGACCTCCTAGGGCATTGAATGCACTACCTATGCAAGGTGGGGCCGAGCGGAGCTGGGGGCGGTGCGGCCGCACCTAGGGTGCAGCTACGCCAGGCCTGGCCCGTCTCGCCACCTCCTTCGCGTGGTCGGTTCCTGAGTGAGCTTGGGTCACATCCACATCAGGGCTTGGCTCAGACTTGGAGTTTGGATGGGCTTCTTGGTGATTCTTTGGCCTGGATACGCTTTATGCTTTCTCTGTTTGCATATTTTGAGTGTTTTCCATATGTATTCTGTGTATGTGTCCTACAAATGCACAACTTACCAAAACTTATGGAAATCATTAGTTTAAGGCCCTATTACTAGATTTGGTTTTCATTTGAGTGAATTTTATATGAATCTTGGCGGTTAAAAATGTGAGTTAAGGACCGCCAGCACCTATCGGGCAGCACGCTGTGCACCACCAACTGATTGAGCGCCGCCGTAGTTCCTTTTGGACGCCATCTAACAGATCTGTGGCCTGGAGGAGACTACGCGCTTACGGTTGCTCTAATGGCGGAGTAGTTGCTTGGTGCAGCGGTGTGGGTGTGAGGAAGAAGATGAAGTGTCGGAGAAGTAGTGGGGAATGTGCGTCGGAGTCGCAGCGCTCTTATAACGGTTTGACCCCTGACCTTTCGCCTTTAAGGGTTTTTGGGAAACCGCGCCGGCCCCACCACATTCTCCCCCGAAATCTCCATGCGCCGCTAGGCCGCCGAATGGGCCTGGTGGGCTGCCGCGTCAAACCACGTCAAACACGGGCCGGTGAAACATAATTCAACGCCACGCGTTGCTTCGACAGAGTTTTTTAGACATTTATGACAAGATATTTTTTTCTCTGATCCTGCTACAAGATATCTTCACAATCTTCCATTAGGCTTGGGCACTACATGTATACACGTCATCTTGTGATGACTGTACTATTTTCTACATTGCTTTATCTCAGCTAAGCTGAGGACTTGTGTCTAGCAAAGCTGGGGACTGGGTTCGCACCTGAAGACTGCTACTTTAGACCCTAGCACCATGTGAACACTTCACCTACTGCCAGGCTCGAGGACTAAGTGGGCACACTTCATCTAGCGGTGAATGTGCTTATTCCTGGACTTGGTCTTCTACAAAGCGACTACGTCGTAGACTGTAATCGTCCAAGCTCTTTGTTTTGGCTCTAAGAGTCAATTTTGCCTAAGGCATTGATGCTAAGCATCTCTCTTCGCCCCCGAGGGACTAAGTTCCTCTGCGTTGACTAAGTTAGGGACGCTAAGCGTCCAACTTTGCTGCCCGAAAGCTAAGTGGGCACACTTTACCTAAGGTGGAGACTTCAATTTTTTTACTTAAGCTCCTTATATCCTTCTGACAACTCCGAGTGAGTTCGGGTTCAGCAACCAGTTGAACTGCTCGAACGACGTGTTCAACAGCTCGAACGCTCGTTCAACCGCTCGGACGCTCACTTCAACAGCTCGGTTCTAGGTCAAACTGGTCGGAAGCTTGCTCCTAGTGATCAGCAACAATTTGAACAGCTCGGACAAGCTCGACACGGTGTTGCTTAGCGAATACAAGGCGCTCGGAGACTAGTTGTGGGGGTATGAGCCCCGATACCCATAGGGATGTATATGGGCCGAGCCACTAGGGGAGGCCTAGCCCACAAGACTACGCCACGTGGAGCACAATGCAGGTCGGCGTGCCTCGCAAGGCTACGTGAAGATCCTTATCGATCAAGGATAATCTGTTCGGATATGCTAGTTTCCGCAATCTCTGTAATTCCTATCTTGTAAACCGATCAGGATAGAAACAACCGACCTACAACTCTACCCCCTGTGCTATATAAGGTGGGTAGGGACCCCCTCATTTTTAGATCTTATCTCTCGTAATACAATCCACAAAGACACAGGACGTAGGGTATTACGTCAAGCTGACGGCCTGAACCTGCCTAATCGCTGTCTCTTGCATTCTGTGTCACCATCCGATTCCCTCACGTGCATCTCCACCGATTCATCTATTACCATGGGCATACCCCTCGGTAGACTGCCGAACGTATTTCATCGACAGTCATCATCATCTATGAACAACGCCCTGCTGGAGGAATCACATATCCGCTGGCAAACCAAGGTGGAGAAGGATGCTTTTAAGAAGCTGAAATCTCGAAGGTTTATACACATAACTGTGTATGATCCTCTCCTACTGCATAGGTATGGACGCCAAGTTCGATTTCATTTTCCATGTTGCTGGTTGGGATAGCTTCTGGAATATCGTTGAGCAAACTGGATGATCTTCAATGATAATTTCATCGCCTGGTCCCCCATTACCAGAGTCAGGAGCTGTAATGCGAACGACAAGATCGATCTGTAATGAGTGCCCAGATGGGGTTGTGACCTCCTTGACGGTCTTTAGTGGTTCGGGATTCTTGATCCCGATTAACTTGAAGTTGAGATCTCCGGTGTGCTTGAAAACCAATCTACCAAAGCAGATGGCTGGCGGTACATCGCGGAGAAAAGCTTTGATCTGGGAATCTGAATTAAGATCCCCTATGATAACGAGTGGTGTCACATCGATGTCGGAACGCATCGGTTTTGCGTACCAGACGTTGTTGATAATCGTCATGATCAGTCTTCACACACTATCCCCCTACCTGGCGCACCTCTGTCGGTGGTTTTTACCGGCAGATATTTGGTTCTTGGGGAACCCTGCTGGGCGCGAACAACAATCACAGTTGGAACACGAGATTTATATTGGTTCAGGCCCCTAAGAAGCGAGTAAAAGCCATACGTACAGTTGCTACTCTTGTATTGCTTGTATTCGGCGAGATTACGATTACAATGTAGCTATGCCTATGAAATAGTCGATGATTACATCATGGAGTATTGCTAGCTATTTATATCCGGAATCAACTTGCCCTACAAGCTAAGGAGCCATGCCCTAGTCGGAGTCTTGGCGCAATCCGGAGATATCCTTCCTCGAATAGGGTAGTCGTAGGCCTTCGCGTCTTCTCTGATCCGGAGTCGGTAGTCGGCAATCATGAAGTCGGGATACCCGGGGGAATGACATCGACACATTCGTTTTAATACCCTTTATTAGATTGTTATTATCAAGGCGCACACATATTATGATTGTTACCTTTTTTTAGTTATTCTTATTATATATGATGTGCAATGGTGCTTTCATAGCTGATGACCTGACGTTGTCCACTTAGCCTAAAACCTATCAACAGCCTATTAAACTCAACCCTTCACATCTCTAACTACCTATATGCAAGCAATATGTATTTAATACCTTGTTGTCTAATTTCATTGGCTACTCTCTGAAGCTGTCATGATGAACATCCACATGAACACATTTGAGTTTATCTTCCTATAATGATTCATATATCTAATCCTATATCTAATAACTCCCACGGCAACGTGCGAGGTATTAACTAGTACTCCCTCCGTCCTAAATTATAAGATGTTTGACCTTTTTGACTTTAAGTTTGACTACTCGTCTTACTCAAAAAAATTTATGCATAGTCAAATTTAAGTCATTCTTGAAGAACTTTTATTAATAAACCATGACACGACAAAAGAAGTGATATTTAGTATAATTTTTTGAATAAGACGAGTGATCAAACTTGATTTATTAATAAAAGTCACACAAATGATTAAAACATCTTATAATTTGAGATGGATTGAGTAGTTTATATATTGTCCACTGTCGTCACACAAATTTTGAAAGTAAAATTTAGCTTGTACATAAAGAAATAGAAAAAATAAATCTTGTTAAGAGGTAAATTCAAATGATTAAAACAGTTGAAGCTAGTAAATCGAACTAAATTTAGCATGCGGAAGCGCTTCCGTCGCTCTTGCTCTATTCGCTTAGCTGATAAACTATGACTAAAAACACTGTTGGTTGATTTTTTATACGGAAAAAATACTGCTCGTTGACCGGAAAAGTAAGCTGAAGAAAAAGACGCTACTCAAACCCCAGCCCCACCCAAATCTCTGACACTGCTCTTCTCTCTCCTCCTCCCCAGTCCCACCCAGCCACCCCTCTCGTTCCCTTAACCTCGCCCGTTTCCTCGCGAATCCCCTTGCTCTCGCACGCCCGCGCGCGTGAAGGTACGCGAAGCAAGCGAGAGGATTCTCCGAAGCGGCGGGCGAGTTGGCGGCAGCGACGTTGAGGGAGATGGCGGCGGGCGGTAGGGTTTCAATCCCGGCAGGGGCGCGGCGCACGGTCGCGGACATCATGGAGATCGCCGGCGGCCACACCGACGAGGAGATCTACGCCATGCTCCGCGAGTGCAACATGGATCCCAACGAGACCGCTCAAAGGCTCCTCCTCGAAGGTCCGCTCTCTCCCCTGCCCATCCCTTGCTCCGCCCGTCTAGATTTCGTCGTTTGATCCAATTTCCTGGTCCATGCGGCTGGCGCGAGATGGGCGTGGGGCGTGCAAGGTTGAGTCCGCGGGTGCTTTTCGATTCGCTCTAGGCTTTCCTTGATTCAGTTCGTGGGAGGGTACGGAGAGGGTTGCGTCACTGTATGGTTTGGCATTTTAGGGTTTTTGGAAATTCAGCTGGCTGCTTGAGGGAAGCATCTGTGCACCATTTTACGCGTGCTGTTCTGTATTCATGATGGAAAATGGAAAATGCCAATCAAGTAGCATTTTTTCATGATGAAACTTTACAGCGGCATTTCTCCTTGAAGAAACATTGCATAGTTAAGTCGGAATTTAACAGTGTCATTTATCTAATACAATCTCCCTTTTTTGCGCTGCCTTTACTAGCACTTTAGCTTCTGATATATATTTAATAAAGGTTTAAAATTATCAAGGTCAATGCTACTATTTCTAGCGAAGCAATCAGTAATCTGATATTTAAATTCTTGTGGAAATTCATGCTATTTGTTGCTTTTTCTTATGGTTTAGCTTGGTGTTTCGATATGTCTAACGATGATAATATTCTCTCACTGTCTGCCTGAATGGCGCCATTCAGTGGTACAAGTAAGGAGTCGAATCCAATTTTTTTGTTTGAGGATAGACAATCTGTCTATGCCTGTTGCCAATTTTCATCTATTACTATTATGAAACTTGAAGTTTGTATTTTCTTACCCTTCTTTACCTCTAATGATCTGATAAACTAAAGGGGTCTTTAGTTTAAGAGATGGGATAGTCCATCATCTTCTTACTCCTTATTTTTTAGCATGGTTTGTGCAATGGAATTGGTTAATGCATCATCACCACATTCCTCAGAAGAAAACACTTAGTATAAGCATGAAACATCAACCAAATCTCATGGATTGACACATGGTGCACCATTTGATCTAGGGTGGGATGGTTCCTCAAACAAATACCCCTAAAAGTGGGGGGAATTGAGAAAAAAAATAAGGTTTTGTTTCCCTTGTATGGCCTTGTACCATGCAGTTCCTAAGAGATGTTTAAGGCTTTGTTTGCCTTAATTTCTTATAAATCACTTCTTGTCTGCTGCCTTTTGGATACGCAAACAAGAAATAAACTCTTACGATAATTATACTTGTAGTATGGTATTAAAATTGGTAGGCTCCTTAGTCTACCCAAAAAATTAACATTTACTTTGTTGATATCACTTTTTTGTTCCCTTGCATCATCGATGCATAATGCACACGCGAAGTACTTGAGTCCAGATGTTTTTATCAAGTAGTCTACAAATGGTTCCGGTAGACATTTGAACATATGCTTGGTTTACAATTGCTATATGTTTTCACTAGTATATTAATGCAAGTGGAAATAGTTGCTATGAGAGACAATACTGGTCTACACCCACGTTAGTATCCTTGTACTTTGTTTTATGCTTCGTTTTGTCTCTGCATGTGTTTATGTGATTATTCAAGTATTGTAACCTCTGTGACTCAACTTAGAATTGCTTTTTCTATTTTAAATTTCAGATACCTTTCATGAGGTGAAAAGGAAGCGTGACAAGAAAAAGGAGGTAGGGTGATCTTTCCACCTATCCCTGTTCTTATCTCTTTCAAAGTATATTCATCACTAGTCACGATTTATGGGCAAGTAATTGGAGCTAATAATGTTATTCAGAATAAATTACTTTATTGCTTGAGGCTAGGTTTAATAATGACAATTGGTCTATCATTCTTTGGTACTGCATATGTATTATTCTTATAATCTCCAAAAATCCGTGTCATTTTGTTTTTGTGATTGCATCAAGTTATTTTGAGGTCACATACTCACATGGGCTTTCTTTGGTATTGCATATGTATTATGATTTTTCATTATTTGGTTGGGCCACATTCAGATAATTTGGTATAGGCCTTTTTCTTTCCTGATCTATAATGGAGAACGGAATATTGCTGGCCTGATTTGGAACATGTTGCTATACTTCTGGCAACTGCTTTTGCCCAACAGTTTGAGAAATAAGCAGAACACATCAACCTCAAATGTACCTGTTTGAAAAGCGGGTGCTGTATTCAAAGTATATGCGTTTGAAGGGTGAATCGCTAAAGTATTACTGAAAACAACACTCAGGCTTAAATAGTATTACATATTACATAATTGTTAATGTCTGACCTTATGTTTCAATTTTTTCAGTAGAAAATATATTCTGAAGCATCTAAATCATGCACATCAGCACATTGCACTAATTTTCTCAGATTTTACTTTTACAACACTGTGACTGTAGTTATTCTGATTACTTATTTGAAAAATTGGTAGACAATCTGAAACAATAAGTTAGATAATATTGAGAACATGTGAATGGAGGCCCTGGGCAGTACCGATTTAGAGTAGGCTTCAGCATGAATTTCACAGCAATTCCCTTCTAAACAATCATCAAGGTGCATATTAGCTTACTGCTATTTGCATCAAGTAACACATAAACATGGATGATGTAGTCTTCTTTGGCTCAGTAATGTTTCGGTTCGGTATTACGAAACTTTCAGCGAAAACATTGGCTATATTGTGGTTGAAAGGTACTTTTATTTCTTAAATTGATTGCAACTCAATTTACCTTTATCCACAGGGTAGTAAAGAGCCATTGGATTCTCGGTGGAGACCTGCCGTGCAGGGGCGAGGTGGAAAGAGTGGTCGAGGGAACTATTCTTCACGTAGTTTGTCCAGCTCTAATGGTATTTTTTTACAGCATTTTGTCAACTTAAGATTTTGCTGGATGCTATTTAAAAGACAGTTGGAGTTTTGCATTTGCATAGACTACATGCTACTTTGATACACTATGAAGATTATCAGCAAGTGTTCATACATACATATTTTGATGTTGAAAATCCTGATCACAAGTTAGAGCTGCTTCTGCACAAACTTTTTGAGAAAACAACCTTCCAAAAGGTTATTACCTGACCATCCATGTTAATTTTTAACATAAAGTAAGCTCAAGACACAATTTAATCCTCTTAAATGGTTACACAAAACCAATGCATTACTTTTTATCTCATTGAAGATTCTGCTGGACGAAGTGCTATTTCTGGAAAGGAGAATGGAATAAGTCTGATCACGGGAAAAGGTAGTGGTTCTACTCCGATAATCAATGTGAATATGGATGTCAAAGCTTCCACTTTCATGCCAAGGTATCCACAGTCTTTATAAAATTCATATTCAGTTCTTTTGCCCTTGAAAACTATCGCTAAATGTTACTGAGTTTATTTGTTCTTGAGGTGTGATCTTTATATTTGTTGTCAGTATTTTGTAGCAAAAAGATGCATACCTCTGCTCATGCATTTCCTTTTTTGACGAATGAAAGTATAAGGTGTTTACTAGTGCCCACAACGACAGTAACATACGACTAGTCTCAGAGAGCTAGTTTAAGTTAAATAGATTTATTTAAAGTTTGATGTTAGGCAGCTCTTATGGCCATCAAGTGTTCCCAAAAAAGGTTTCTTATTCATTTTCAAATGTGAGCTTTTTAGGCAATGCTATCTAATGATCTCAAACAGATTGGAATGATTTTTCTCAAGGAATGTGTCTTGACTTTTGATTTAATGCGCCTTAACTTTTGATGTAAGGTGCATGTGCTACTTAGATGGGTCGTAGGCAGGCAATGGCTCTGGTCTAAATAGATGCCTTTTGTCACTAATTTAACTAGAAAATTTTGTGCGCCTTGCGCGCACTACCGGCATGACTGTTTAGTATTTTGTAAAAAGAAAAAGATATTTCAAAAGATATTTCTTCTGTATGATTATATCAGCAATTCGTTAACAAAAGATGAATCATAGATATCCGTTATTGTGCACCGAGAATTAAAATCAGGATAAGCATTAATCACCAGTCTAGGCAACAACAGATACAACAAACACACAATATCACATTTTTTTATATGAAACTGGAATCAGAAAAAATATTATTTATTTCCATTGATACATTTTCTAGGGGTCAGTGACAGACAAATGTTGGTTTTGTTGGTCATGACTCAGAAAGTGCATGCAACGTGATGGCTTAAAAGTAAATCTGAGGGTTGACCTAATCACATGTGCAATAAAAACATCACCAATTCTGATGGATAAGTCTATGTGGTCTTTGTGGGGCTGCAGTAGTCTTTGTGGGGTTTTTGCTGCCATCAAGGACAGCATCCTTGACTGGGACAGAGGACAGCAGCAGCAGCATCCTTGACTGGCATCTTAGCATCTAGGACTAGCATGTAGGACAGCATCTAGGATAGCATCTAGGCATATGCTTGGCTGGCTAGCAGCCTATAAATATGTATCCCCAACCCCTCAGGTTGGCATGGTATTTGTGTGAGTTTGTGTGAGAAATAAACCAGAAAATTGCCTCAACTCCTAGTGTCATCCTCTCGAATTCTGCTACTACCGAGAGTGAGAGTTCAACGACTAACAACCCAGTATCGAGCCAGTACTATCCTCAGAGTCCGAGCATCTCCTGCTCCATCTCCCCCCCCCCCCACACACACCCACTTTTGTTGGCGTGGCAAGCCTCCGCCGCCCCTGCTCACTCTCCTCTCCTCTGACACACTTATGCAGGCGACCCTCTCCCCACGCAGCAATTTCCCCAGTGGCGCGTCATGTCCGCAGGCGCTCTCGGTCTTTCGATCGCCTCGAGCACGCGGCGTCGAGGAGGCCGAACTTGCCGCCAGCAGGAACGCGAAACGAGCGCAGCGGTGGCGAGACAACCGCTGCGGCGGCAACAAGGTGTCGAGGTCGGTAATGGCGTGAGCTGCCAACCAGCGGGCGGAGGCGGCGCAATGCGGCGCGAATGCGGCTGCGCGTCTGGCGGCGATGTGGGTCGAGGTCGAGGTCATGCAGCGGATTTCAGGCAGCTCCATTTCCATCGCGACACCGCCGACGCGACCTCGAGCCGCTAGAGAGGGAGGCGCGGCAGCGCCGGCGGCGGCGCGATGGCGGCGCCGCGCGCGCCACAGCGTGGCGGCGCACCCTGAGCGCGGACGCGCGCTGGCGGCGCTCTGGAGGAGGCGCGCGCATGGCGGTGGCGCTCCTAGGGCAGCGCCGCGCCGCCCGCGGCGGCGCGGTAGCCTGCAGAAAGGCGGGATCGTGCGCCCGGCGGGCGCTCTGGAGGAGGCGCGCGCGCAACAACGGTGGCGACGGGTCTATGGAGAGCGCGACCTTCACGAGCAACGTGGCTTTCCCCGGATCGGTACCGTGGTTACCACCGGCTCCAGTCGTTGTCGGGGACGTCGGTCCCAAAGTGGGTGGCCTACCCTCACCAAGACCAACTTCGTCGAGTGGGTCATGCGGTGATGAGAGTAAAGCTCCAGTGCGGCACATGTGGGAGGCGGTCCGAGACGGCGACGTCGACTACGACCTAGATCAATCAGGCGTCGGATGCCCTCATCAGCTGCAGCCCCGCCCGAGAGATGCGCTTCTCGCTTACCAACAATCGGATCGCCAAGGAGGCTTGGGACGCCATCGGCTGCAAGACGCGCGCGCGGGCGGCACCGCGCCCGCCAAGTCCACACCGCAGCACTTCGCAAGGAGTGGGAGAACACGCCTTCAAGCCGTGAGGATGTTGATGACTTTGCTCTCCGTCTCAACACTGTTGTAGAAGATGGTGCAGTTCGGTGATGACACCTACGGCGAGGAGAGAGCTGTCGAAAAGCTCTTTCGCTGGGTCCCCGAGAAGTACAAGCAGATGGCTTGCTCGATCGAGTCCCTGCTGGATCTCTCCACGGTGTCGATCGAGGAGGCGATAGGTCGCCTCAAGGTCGTCGACAGCGATGAGCCACAGTCTCTCTCGGGGCCCATCACCACTAGCGGGAAGCTCCTTCTCACTCGGGAGCAGTGGCTTGCCAGCCAAGGTGACCGGAAGAAGGGGGAGCCTTCTTCCGCGACAAAGGGTTGCTGGCGTGGCAAGCCACGCACGCAAGGCACGCAAAGACGCCCAGGCCGGGGCGCGAGGACGTGCCGAGGGTGATGCCCGCGGAGGCGCCTAGGGCGGCGCCGTCGGCAGGCACAAGCTGACACGAGACGATGCTGCGCCAGCTGCGCGCTGCGGCAACCATTGGGCCAAGGATGCCGACACCACGACGCGGCCAGAGCCCACGTCGCCTGAAAGCGAGGAGCCGGCTCTGTTTACATGGCACATGCAAGCATCGAAGCTACCTCCGGCGGCACCGCCGCCGCGCGTGGCTCTCCTCCACCTTGACGAGCCAAAAGCACACACCCTCCTCGGCGACAGCTCCGGCAACGACAAGACTGACGGGTGGTGCCTCGACACCAGCGCCACCCATCACATGACCGGTCGACGGGAGTTCTTCACCGAGCTTGACTCTAGCGTCCGAGGCTCCGTCAAGTTTGGGGATGCCTCCGGCGTGGAGATCAAGGGCGTCGGCTCCGTCATCTTCATCGCTGTGGTCGGCGAGAGCACAGGTTGCTCACCGGAGTCTCCTGCATCCCCGCGTTGAGGAACTCTATCATCAGCTTGGGACAACTAGATGAGAACGGTTCGCGTGTGGTGGTTGAGGATGGAGTCATGAGGATTTGGGATCGCCGGCGTCACCTTCTTGCCAAGGTAACCAGAAGTGCAAATCGACTCTACGTCCTCAACGCGTGGTGGCACAACCCTACTGTCTCGGCGCTTTCGTCGGGATGACGAGGTGTGGCAGTGGCACGAGCGTTTCGGGCACCTTCATTTCGAGGCCCTGAAGCGGCTCGGTGCCACGGAGATGGTGCGAGGTTTGCCGTGCCTCGACCATGTGGAGCAGCTCTGCGACGTCTGCGTGTTAATGGCGAAGCGGGCGACTCCCCTTTCCCCGGTGGGCGAGCTTTCCGAGCCAAGGAGAGGCTCGAGCTTGTGCATGGGGACTTGTGTGGCCTGTGACACCGGCCACACACCGGGAGGACGACGCTTTACTTCCTGCTTTGCTCGTCGGCGACCTCTCCCGCTACATGTGGGTGATGGTCCTCGGCGGCAAGGGAGAGGCTGCGGGACGCCATCGAACCGCCAGCAGTCAACTGCGGAGGCGAGTGTGGCCGCAGCCGCTGCGCGTCTTTGCGCCGCAACAACGATGGCGAATTCACGGCGGTGGTTCGCGTCGTCTTCGCGTTGGCGAGGGCATTCACGCCACTACTCCGCGCCGTCTGACCCGCAGCGAGAGCGGCGTCGTCGAGCGGCGCAACCCGGATGGTTGTGGGGATGGCTCGGGCCCTCCTCAGCGAGGGGATGCCGGCCGTCTTCTTCGGGAGAAGCGGTGGTGACGGCCGTCTACATCCTCAACCGCTCGCCTACCAAAGCGCTCGGCAGCGGGGCCGTCGAGGCTTGGCATGGGCGCAAGCCGGCGGTCTCCCACTTACGGGTCTTGGTACCTCGCGTTAGCCAAGGAGCTTGGCCACATCAAAGAAGCTCGGCGACGGAGCACTCGGGGAGTGTTCATCGGCTACGCGGGGGCTCGAAGGCCTACCGCATCCTCGACCAAAGACCTGCGGCGTGTGCGCGCGCAGCGACGCGTGTGTTCGACGAAAAAGCGAGGATGGGCGTGGGACAAGGCGGTGGGCGGCGGCTCGGCTCGGACGTCGACGACTTCTTCAATCGTCGAGTCGTCCACTTTGAGGGAGTTGGGGAGTAGTAAGCGGCTCTTCTTGGCGAAGCGCGTCTACCCAGCCCCCGAGCCTCCACCCGACCCCGGCGCTGCTACTCGACAAGCTGCCACGCTCTCCGGCTAAGACCTCGGTACGATGAGTTCTTCACCGCTCCACCACGGTAAACAACGCCACGCGCCTCCAAAGACCGACAGCACCACTCCGGCATGTCTACCCCACCACCACCTTCGTGTCGAGCACGGCCCGTTGAGCTTCGCTATTCGCTCTCTCACGACGAAGCGTGTCGACGCGTACCACGACACGGCGAGCCGTTCTATGCGGTACCGTCTGTTGAGAACCTTCTCGGCGACCGGCCGGTCTGCGGGACCGGTGCCTCACGACACAGGCGCGATTGCACCTTGCGTGTGACGACGGCGAACCTCGGTCGTTCACGAGAGGTCGAGAGACACGCGGCATGGCGCGCGCCGCGATGCGATTGGAGATGGATGCGGTTGAGAAGAACCGCACTGGGGAGCTTCTTGACCTTCCTCGTGGTCACCGTGCGATCACCCTTAAGTGGGTGTACAAGCTGAAGAGGGATGAAGCCGGTGCCATCGTCAAGCACAAGGCTCGCTTGGTGGCACGAGGCTTCGTGCGGCGGGGAGGGTCGACTTCGACGACGCCTTTGCTCCGTGTACGGATGGAGTCCGTCGACTCCTCCTTGCGCTAAGGCGCCCGTGAGGGCTGGCGTGTTCATCACATGGACGTCAAGTCGGTGTTCCTTAACGGCGACTTGAAGGAGGAGGTCTCGATGCACCACCGGGGGATCGCGATCCCCGCAAGGAGGGCAGGTGCTCACTGCAAGCAAGGCCCTCTATGGCTTGCGGCAGGCACCGAGGGTGTGGAATGCCAAGCTGGATTCCACTCTAAAGGGGATGGGCTTCGAGCAAAGCCCGCACGAGGCGGCCATCTACCGACGGGGCAGTGGAGGAAATGCTCTGCTGGTGGGTGTCTACGTCGACGACTTGGTGATCACCGGCACCAAGGATGCGGAGGTGGCGGCATTCAAGGAAGAGATGAAGGCCACCTTTCAGATGAGTGACCTGGGACCTCTCTCCTTCTACCTGGGGATGTTGCCTTATTAACAGCTAATCTTTATAGTGCAGAAGAATAGTTCAGTTGCTCCACCATGATTAGGACTGAATGTGACATTTTTTGAATGTGAACAAAAACGCAAAAATAGACACATGGATCCGGATGTGCTTTTCAAACTGCAAAAGCAATGAATTGTTATTGCCTTATTAACAGCTAATCTTTATAGTGCAAAAGAATAGTTCATTTGCTCCACCATGACTAGGACTGAATGTGAGATTTTTTGAATGTGAACAAAAACACAAATATATACATGGATCCGGATGTGCTTTTAAAACTGCAAAAGCAATGAATTCCTTGGAGGTAGATGACATTGGAGAGATGAGACAGTGGCGCTTGTAGAGAGACTTGGAGGCGGGATTCACTTCGTTCACCTCTAATGTCTCCCGCATTGTCATCAGGCAATTGTGGATTCGGCGGTGTAAGATAATCTGCTGCTCCCCCTCTCCAGTCTTTTGCTGCAGCAGAGTTTGGATCATTTCGGTCAGCTCTTGCTTGCTCCTGTTGAGGTATGGCAATAGGCCATCACCTCCTTGTACTAGTTGTACAATTAGATGTGGCAATAGGCCACTAGTAGTAGTGGCATACATCAGCCATACAGTAGTTGGTAAGGCTGATCTCAGCCATGTCCTAGTGGACATTGTAGTAGGTGTACTCACCTCTAGTAGACTTGTATATATACCAATCAAAGGCAATGGAGAAAAGCAGTTCAGGGTGCCACACATTCAGAGTTTTCAGACTTGTGCAAGTGCTGTGCTCGTATGCCCTGCTCTCTATCCCTTCTTCTACCTCTAGCCAAGTGTGTGTAGGTGCTGGTGAGCTGATTGCTCGCCTGTGCAGGGAGTTCCAGGGCCAACATGTGGATCGGGCTAGGGTTGGTGGCACAAGATCTGAAAGTTTGGGAGAGAGAACAGAGATAATAAATACATAAATAAAGAAAAAATTAACAAGCCAATGGCTCACCCAGGACGCTATGTGGGTGGGGGATCGAGGCATGTTCTCTTGAAATTGACTGTATTAACATTCCTATAGGAAATACACAGTTCAAGAACATTCCTATAGGAGACGATAAACTTTAATTTTAAGATGCCTGCTTGTTATGTTGTTCTGGATTCCTGTCTTATAAGGTTCACTGATTAGTAAAATTGGTTATTCTTTGTGTACATTAGGTTTCAGAAAGAGGGAATTGCTGTGAATAATAATCACTATCAATTCATGCTTTATTTTTTTTTACTGGAAAGGCGATTTTTTTCCTGTCTCAGGATCTGTGCTGAATAGATCTGTTTAGTACACAGTAGCATTCACTTTTGTGTGGCAATGCCATAATGCTACATATCGCTTTGGTGCTTTCTCTTTTTCACACAAAGATCAATCTAACCTGCCATATTATGCTTACATTATGAAACTTCATTATTTCACTAACAGTTTGTTGAGTGGTCTTCGCAACGGTCCATATCAACCAGTTGATTCTGCTGCTGTGCTGGTGACAAGTTCTAGTGCTGTTGGTGATAAGTCTGGTTCAACAGCCTTGGCTGATCTGACAGGTGGTCTTCCGTTCGAAGATGTAGTCACTACTATAAGTCCAAATTCACTGCAACCCTTGAAACCAGCACCACCGTCAGATCCTGTGGTTGTGTCTTTTCTCGACTCTCACAGCCTTGGTGATGTTGGTGCTTCCAGACAAACTATTGGAATCAAGAAGGCATCAGTAGAACATAAGGTGGGGCGTGATGTACCAACAGACAAAGGTATATGCTAGAATTCACCTGGGTCATTTCACTGTAGTTTAAGTGAACTTGATATTTGTTACAAACTTTTTCCCCCTTACGCACTGTTATTAGGCTCCTCTGAACAATCTGTGCCATCTTCATTTGGACGATCCTCTGCTAGTAGACCATCTTCCAGCTACAACAGTCGTTCACAACAATCCCAAAGAGGTCTTTACCATGCACCCTACCTTATAGGACAATGTTATCTCTCTGTAGTACATGTTGAAATGTCCCTTTGTTCCTCTGCATATAATACTATGCTTGATTGGCATTTCCTATCCTGCCTGTAGCAGGTGTAGTCATGTGGCTTGGTTTCAAACCTGCCCCCCTCCTCATCTTCTCTCTTGTTTTGGGGGTGCAGGTTATGCTCTCATACACTCAAGTTTGGGCTGCATGTGCTTACTAATAATAACTAGTAATGTTTCAAAATAACCTATAGTTTATACCTAATTAGTCTTTGATAGTCTAAACTGGCATTAAGTGACAACTTAACAGAGTTGGTGTTTATTTCCTAAACCTTGCTTGCTACTACTAAGGTAGTAAGTATTTGTTTTGATGTTTGGAGTATTATCTGTGCTTCTGCTTAATGAGTGAACTTTTCATTTGCTATTTGAGTCTGAAAACTACTGCTGTAAATGCTGCACTGTTTTTAATTAACCATTTCCATATTTATGCTGCCATCTGTAATATCAATTCCTTTTTTATTGATTATTGTTTTCAATCATCTGTCATTTAGTTATTCCAAGTAAAGCATGGAAATCTAAACTGACTTGCTCGGCTGCTTCTCAAGCAACCGGGGATGTTACCATACATGATAATGCACCTTTGGCTGCTGACATTATTCCCCAGTCAGCTCCAGTATCAAATTCAGCTGGTACAGAGGATCCGTTGAAGGTGGACAAATATTTCAATGATCTACAGTTATCAGATAAGCAACATGTGATAATTCCAGATCACCTTCAAGTTTCTGAGTCTGAAAAGTATGGTCTAAGCTTTGGAAGCTTCGACGTCAGTTTTCAGCAAACTATGGGTTCTTCAGATCCTGAGTGTGTGAAGAGCTCTTTACCGAAATTCAATTCATCTCATGAATTGAATGGCAGTATTGATGAGCCTCAATCAATGCAAAGGTTAGTTTTAACACCCTTTATCTTGATTTTTGGAGACTATCCTTGTGATGCTCTTTTACGCTGTTATTGGGTAATTTTTGGCAGCATCTTCAGACTTTATCTTGTTTCTTGTAGTTTGATGATTCATTTATAAAGTACTACAGCACACTATTATACTCCCTCCGTTCCAAATTATAAGTCGCTTTGACTTTTTTTGGTACATCGAATTTGCTATGTATCTAAACTAACGTTATGTCTAGATACATAGCAAATTCGATGTATCAAAAAAGTCAAAGCGACTTATAATTTGGAACGGAGGGAGTAGTTGCTAATGTGCTGCTGCATCTCCTGATTGTACCTAACTTGGAACTCGCTTTGTTTGGTGCCACCATTTGATTTAGTTCCTGAGACTTCTATTGATTTACATCATTTCATATCAAGAAAGCCTATCTACTTACTCTGCAATAATGATGTTTGGAGACCATGGGCACATTGTTTTTTCACCTGCCATGGTAACCTTCATATGTTAACTTTTACTTTGATTGTTTTTCATTCCTTGTCCAGCTCATATTGTGCAAGCTCAAGCAAAGGGTTGCATTAATTAGTTCTAGAATACTCAATTGTTAAGCATGGTCCTGTGTGCATCTTTTTAGCATTAATGATGTCCTGGTGTTTATTAGGTATATCTTACTGACTACCTGTGTATTGATGCTATATGCACAGGTCATTAAATAACTGTAGTTAAAGGAACCATGCCATTCAGTTCCCAGCACACTGCATTCTACTAGACTGTTAATTTCTTTGTGTATCTATCTGTTTTAGCATTCATATGTTTTGTTGGATTCTCAATGTTTTCTTGTAATTTACTGAGGAACATGTTTAATTTTTTAATGTTTTCAGGACACATTGTCTCTTAGATTTTATGTCTATGTCAATTTCTCTGCAAAGCTCTTTCTCACAAACATTTCTTTTGTTGAATTGATGTTTTCTTATAGTTTACTGGAGAATTTGTTTGATGTCTATCAGTGGTGCCTAGGGTATCCAAAATATCTTCTGATGTTAAACATAAATCTAGTCCATAATAAACTGTATTTGTTCTTATTTTTTTTCTTCTTTTTATTTATCACTGAAATTCAGAGATCAGAATTCAACTTCTACTGTCCAAGAGGAAGCTGGCCTTGTTCCTCAACCTTCTGCAAAGCTAGAAAATTGTGCACCCTCAGCAATGGAGATTTCATCTATTGCCCCTATGGAACCCAAAGAATGTGAGGACGATTCAGCCACTTCAGAGGATCCCCAATCTACAGCAATTCGTAGCGCACCATCTTATTTGACATATGGATTTATACCACAATCACATGTGAATCAGATTGAGAAGTCCGAATCTCATTCTCAGGCATGTGCTGTTTCTCTTAACCGATGCCACTAAAATCCCTCTGCTTTCACATTTTGGCTTTTGTTTTATGGGAAATTTTTTTGATAGCACCATCCTTTTTTTTCTGAAACACGCAGGAGAGCTGCGTATTATTGCATTAAGAAGAAAAGACCAGAGTAAAGAACCCTTACAAACCCACACAATATGTGCCCAGAGGCACAAACACTACACACCATCTTGATTGCACCACAGCATAACACTTCCTTTTTTTTACACACAACAATTCACTTGCTAAGTGAAGATTGTACCCCCTCTATTCCAAATTATAAGACGTTTTGGCTTTTTTTAGATACATTGTTTTTGCTATGCATCTAGACATAGTGTATATCTAAGTACATAACAAAAGCTATGTATCTAGAAAAACCAAAACGTCTTATAATTTGAAACGGAGGGAGTATCATCTAATTTTACTACTAGCATTTCTTGTTGGCCTAATATTTTCTTAACAAAATAAATACATGCTGCTCTGTACTTAAATATCTCTGTTTTGTCAAATGAACTAACTTGTTGGAACCATGAAAAAATAATACAAGTACAACAGAACAATGTAGGAAGCACAATTTTGTAGCCCTTGGGGTTTACTTTCTCATGGAGTTATGCCTTTACTTATTGTAGAGTGATAATGGTGCAACGGTCGTCCAGTTTGAGTTCAAAACTTTCGCTTTACTTGTTACTTTTGGTTTAGGGCGAAATACCAGGTGTGATTCCATTGGTAAACATATGCACAAACTCAAATCTTATTGTTTGGTTCCAATCTAAGTGGCCCAAGTGGAGGTGAGAGGTCCCTTGTCATCCTTGGGCCCAAATGGATTGCTCCAATGGAAAAATGGAAAGAGAGGTGAGGAAAGTTGCACGTGTCTCTCGCTTATGCCATTCAGATTGGTTCCACAAGGCATGATATTGAGTTTGCGCATATGTTCACCAATATGCCCTTATGCCCCTGATAGTTCTAGATGCACAAGTGTGTGGCCTGCAACCCCTGTTGTAGCACATTACACGGAAATAACTTAGGTTGTGGGCCAACTAAATATTTGTTTATTGGTACTTGTAAGGAGCCACAATATATGTTGTCCATGGTGTGTTCCTTCTACAGGCCTGATTTTTGCTCTGTAAAACTGTGTACAGTCAAAACAAACAGTTGATTTTTCTACAAGTTATTGTACACAGTCGTACCATCCCGCAACTGATGCTGATGAACGGCTGACCCCTTCTCTTACTGCTCAAGCTGCCCACAAGTATGGGAGTATCCCAGTTGTTCCCGCACAAACTGGCCAGGATCAAGAGGTTTGTATCAACACTCTACTTTGCATTGTTTCATTTGTGGCTGGTGTTCTTAGAAACTTAGTCTATTTGTCTGTAATTTAATACAAAAGGTAAAGTTTTCAGCATGCCATAGAAAGACAAATTTAGGTGGTTGCAAGTTCAATACAATTGTCACACATGCAGATTTTTAGTTCCAAATAAATTTGGGCTAGCTACATGTGTTTCTTTTATAAAAACAGTACAATCACTTTATATCTCTTCATTCAGATTTGATGCCATCATAATTCTCTGATCTTTTAGTGTCACTGAGTTATTACAAAACATCCGATCTATACTATTCATTGCCACATTGGCTAGGTCTAAGTTTATATCATTCGTTATTAAAAATACTATCCTTACCTATTTATCTATATATCTGGTAATACTGCAGGGGAATGACTCACCTGTGATTGTTTCATCTGTTTCTGCTTCGGTTGCTACCCCTGCTGCTGGAGTTCTGTCGGCTTCAGTTGCTATCCCTCAGCAGCCTGTTCCTGTATTTCGCCAGCCTTTTGGTGTTCATATACCACATCTCCCGACCAATTATGTCCCATACAATCAGTACATTTCACCATTTTTTATTCCACCCCCTACTCTTCACCCTTTTATGGGTAATGCTACATTTGCTCAGACACCTTCAACAGGGGCCATGTACCCAACTCCTGGAAGCGCAGGAGTTCTACCACCTGTCAAATACTCCGTTCCTTCATTCAAGCCTGGTGCTAACATTGGGAGCCAGGCATCTATTGGAGTTCCTGGTGGCCATGGAACATATGGTTCTAGTCCATCAGTTTACACTAATAACGCACCTGTGTCATCTGGAAATCTAGCAGAAAATGACAATGTTACTTCATCTCAGTTCAAGGAAAATAGCATCTATATTGCTGGGCTCCAGGTATGATTTTGTTTATTTGTTGAGAAGTATGCTGTCTTGACACATCATTTTTTATGTATTTTTGAGATAATTTTCTTGTCCAGTGTTATAGAATATCCTATATGAATTTTATTTACAGAGATTCTATATAAAGGACAGTTAGTGTTGTTTATGGTTCAGTTTTATCTTGACGCTTTTTGGAAACATAAATCTTGCTGAATTTAAAAGCTATCATCGATGTGAGTGGATTAGGTGATGGGGTGAAGCTCTACTATCCATCGTGGCTAGTGGCCAATGTTTCTAGACCAGATTAAAACTGAACTTAGTCAATTTTGACTTGAAAACTGTACACTTGACAAAAGTCTGTCTGAAATTGTTTCGTGTATACAGTGCATGGTGCAGATTGTGGCTTAATGTTTGTTTTGCTAAAGTGGAACTACCAATTTTGGCTATAGTAGTAAAACAACATACTTTAAGAATAGGAAAATAATTGAATAAAGCTGCATAATATTAGAACTAGGAAGCCTTGTAATGTCGACATACTGGAAGTGTTTTCAATGGTATCTTGCCCTCTTGTCTGATTCTGTGGATCTAGTTTGAATAGAGGATAACGTGGAAAAATAAATAAAATTCATAGAGTCCACTGGGCCCATCTAATCATTTCCATCTCCGTACCTTAATTATTTTTTATCCACTTAACATTTTGAACTTCAATAATCAGTTAACAGATGTAGTTGGCACATGGTGGCACGCATCATTGTTCCATTGTGTGTTTTGTGGTGCTTAATTGAAGTAAATTTTGTGCTGTGCCCACTGTCTGCTAATTTACGGATTTCCCAAGACTTGTCTGCTAGTTTACCAACCTGTGTATGTCAATTGTTTGTACAAAACTTTCGTTCAAAAATTGTTTGTACAAAACTACATTACCCTAGGTTCTCATGGTCATATGGCCTTTTCACAGTTCTTTTGAACTTGTTTACTTATCCTTTTTGTCAAATTTGGTAACATCTGATTATTAACCAGACCGATGGCTTGACTCTGTGGGTTCCTACACCTGGACGTGATATTTCTGCTCTTCAGGTCAATTCCTTCTATGGTATCCCCCCTCAGGGACAGCAGGTAACATATGCGCCTCAGGCTGGTCATGTTCCTTATGGAGGGATCTACCACCCAGCACATTCTGTGGCAGGAGCTGCTGTTCATCCGCTGCTCCAGCCATCTCACACCATGGCTGGAGCTGTTGAAATAGTTGGGGCACCTGGTGTTTACCAGCATCCCCAAGCTCAGATAAATTGGGGAAGTTACTGATAGGTCATGATATATTGTTTCTTTGACTTTGAGTGTCCATAATGACGCATTTGGCAGAGGTGTTCAAGTTTCAACATAGGTGAACTTGATCAGGAGTGTATATATGTTCTCAGCATGGCTGACCTGCAGGGAGAGTTATCGCTTCCAGAAGCTTACAGATTGTTGTGGTTGTGGTTCTATTTGTAGCAGATAATGGCCATGAAGTTGGTTGAGTTATCTGCTCAGGTTCCTTATTATGGGCTCTCTAATACAATTTTAGCCTCTTGTGCCCCTCCATTTGAAACTTCTGCAAGGAGCGTGAATTTTGCTATCTTGTCTAATTGAGCTTTTAGAATACTTGAAAGCTGTGAAATTGAGCAAGTGGATTTTTGTTCTTTCCGCTGCTTACATGTAAATTAAATTTTGGTAGGATGTGTAACAGCTGTTGTACTTCGTCTCAGTTGTGGACTTGCAGCTAACAAGATTAAAAGTGCTTTGAAGGACTTACTGAGTACATTTCTGTTCCTGTAGGCTGTAGCTCAGAGCCTAGTGGTTCATTATATTGCTTATTACTCATTATTACTATTTTTGGTTCCTTTGGGCTCTTATTGATTGGGGTTAAAGGAACAAATATTTGTTAGTGCCCCTTTGATTATGAGAAAAATGAGAAAAAAATGGCATGTAGGCTACATGTCGATGTTAAGTTTTCATAGACGACTTTTCAGTCTATGGAAAAACTTATGATTAATGTTTGGAGAGTTTAGATAAGGTCTTGCAAAGGTGCCAAGAAAAGGACCTAGTGCTAAATTGGGAAAAGTGTCATTTCTTGGTCCGAGAGGGCATCATTCCTGGACACTTGGTGTTCGAATGTGGCATTGAGGTGGATAGAGCCAAGCTCGAAGTCATCGAGCAGTTATCATCTCTTGTCAATGTGAAGGGAAGTAGTAGCGTCGTAGGCAATGTGGGGTTCTATCCACGGTTTACTGATAATTTTTCACACATCGCTAGCTTAGCTAAAGACATCCTTCGTTTTCAATAATGAATACGATAAATTTCATGTTTTTTACGTTAAATTCATGTTATTTTATTGATGAATTTCATTGATAAATTTCAGATAGATATTTTCTCGATACCATCAATTGCCAATATCTGTCTAATCAAATGAGTTCTGTTACAGCGCATTTTCTTCTTATAGAACCCCCTTCTAGTACCTCCTATATCACTAGGAAAGGTGGGTCTGTTTATATTCCTATCTTCACTTAGGAAACCCTCACTACGTGGCTTTAATTGATTTTGTGTTGCTTTCCCTAATACTTGCCCACCAGCCAGAGGCATACCAGGGGGACAGGTCACAGTCCTCGGGTATTGGGTTGGCAAAGGCAACGTAGGGTCAATTATACTTTCAAGTATATGGTGGATTCAAGTAAGCTGGTGTTTGACCACTCATGAAGAAGGTTGCCGATCTTAGTAATCAAAAGAAGCTTTTTAATAATGTTGTGATCTTGGATAGTAAGTGACTACTGAACTCTAAGGCAATCTGAGGGTTTCCCAAGTGAAGATAGGAATATAAACAGACCCACCTTTCCTAGTGATATAGGAGGTACCAGAAGGGGGATTCTATAGCAAGAAAATACGCTGTAACGGAACTCATTTGATTAAACGGATATTGGCAATTGATGGCGATATCCAGTGAAAGAGCCTTTATTTATATAAGGAGGATCGGTTTTATTGAGAATATATCCATCTGAAATTTATCAATGAAATTCATCAATAAAATAACATGAATTTTAGGGTAAAAAACATGAAATTTATTGTATAATGGTGATCGAGATTAATTTTTGTCGAGGTCCATAGTAATGATAGATGGACTCGCACACGCTGCACATATTATGAGGATTCTTGCGGTCCTCCTAGTTGCACACGTTGTGAAAGCGGAAAAGGACTGACTCATCCTTCAGGCTATGAGACCATGTCGAGACGCTTGATCAACTAAAGTCCCTTCACTTGGTGCTTGATGTTGCACCTGGATAGACCCGTACTCAGAACACTCGAGTTCTTTGAAACGTCTAGTGACGATATCCTAAAATATGGGTATGTTAAGCCTCGGGATCTATGGTTTCCGACCGAAGAGACTCCCCGACTGACCCCTCTAGGATCGCCCGGGGGCTCGGGGCTATACCTATCGTGTACGCTCACGCGCACCCTCAGACTAAGGAACTTGCTTGAGCCCGAGCACGCCAAGGCCTCTGCTCAGGGCTCAGGGGCTCACCCAAGCTTCAGGCTTCCGATCGACGAGAAACCTGAGCCCGACCCTCGGCTCCTGCCCGGCCAACGACGCCAGTTGAGGCCTGGGCACAAGACGACATGCTCCGAGCCACCGAGGCTCGGGGGCTCCTCGACGCAGCACTATGGGAGCGGCCTTGCCGGCTGCTCCCCCGACAGGGTCACGCACGGGGCGTGACACAAGAAGACAAGTTTTCCCTCGGCCTCCAGGGGCTCGGGGGTTCCTAGGCCCACGTGTCAGCCCCTGGATCCGACCTCATTCGCCACCAAGAAGACTCCAGAAGGTCCACCTGGGGGAGGCCGGTCCAAGACGACACAGCCTGACACGCAGAGTGTCAGAACAGAGCAGCTGGACGACACCCAGGGCTTCTTCGGCTCCACGACATCGCCACGGTCTACAGAGCGCCGCTGCAAGACTCTCCTGGACTCCAGCGCATGTAGACCATAGGCTCGACCCCCCAAATCGCCATGTCCCCGACCTATCTCGGTATATAAACGATAAGGTCAGACCTTAGGGGGGACGATTCAAGACAGATCATTCCATTCCTCATGATCCATTGGCTCCAGCTCAGCACCGAGGGCAGAGCAACCCAGAGAGGGGCACCGAGAGCTCCTCCACCGATCCGTCGTCTTCCTCCTCTCCGACGAGGGGAAGGCTCCACCGACAGCGAGACAACATTAGGATTAGCACTAAGCTAAGCCCCTACCAAATCTCTCTCGACACTCTATTGTAACCCCCCGATTTTGGGTGCTCTTGAATATAAGGATCATCAATTGCTGGATGTAGGACATCGATCAGCCAGAACCAGGATAAACCATTGTGTCCTCTTTGTGATTCTTGTGTTCTTGAATCCACCCGAGCCACCGCAGACACATACTCTGACACCAACTCGAACAACAATGCTTGCTGTGGTTCTGACCCTGCGACAGCTGGCGCTTGTAGGGGGCAACATCAAGTGCAATTCGGGCTCTACGGTGGCCGGAGCCACCCGCCTCGTCAATGGAGCAAGCGGCGCCGCCCCAGATGGCGGTGTCCTCTTCCCCGACGAGTTCTTCATCATAGTCGGCGCCTTCGCTTCGGGCAGGTCCTCAACTTTGGGAGCCTGGCCTACGTTGCCGACTGCTATGGTGAGCTTCGTCCGCTCGACGGGGACGCGCCGGTGGGCAACGAGCCCTCGGCGTCGCCCCCTCCGCCAGGCCTCTAGGGAGCAGATCTCTAGGTGCTGGCCTGGTAGATCCGGCACGGTCTAGGTCTGCACCCCACCGTGTCGGACCAGCGCCAGATGTTCTACATCCTGGCCAACGTCCATCACCAGATCGCCACCGGCGAGGTGCTCCCACCACCCGATCGTTTCTGGTACTACCTCTCGGACCTGTCTTTTGGGATCCAGAATGCGGCAGCATCCTTCCAACTGGAGCTGGAGCACCTTCCTTGAGATCCTCTCGAGGAACGGCCTGGAGTACGACTCAGACGACATCGACTGCCATGCCCCGCCGCGCATGTGGTACCACATCAACGACGAGGACCCCGCCGATGAGGAGCCTGAGCTCACGCCGCTAGACTAGAGTCCTTGCAGCCGCGCGAACTACCTTCGAGAGACGATAGCTCGCCTCCTAGCTCTATAGGTGGACCTAGAGGCCGCCAAGGCAGAGCTCGAGCGCCCAAGGCAAGACTTTGCACGGCAATGAGCCGCGCAGGCACTCGACAACGACGACGACGCCCACACGGGGGCTCTCAGCACCTTGCGCTTCCCTCGAGTGGCCTACAACATGGCGGCCGTTGCCTGCCGGCTAGAGGACATCTCCGACACGCCGAACCTGAGGACCAACGAGCGGTTGCACGAGGCGAGGCGGCTTCTCCGTATCACCCTCAAGCAGCAGGCCAAGAGCTCCGCTTCCTGGCGTCGCGCCAGGCCGTCACAGTTGACGACCGCCGCCAATGGGGATCGCTCCGACGCTCATGCCCCGCCGATGAGCGGAAGCGGTGGTGACTCCTCCAGCAGCAGCTTCGACCATCCATGGACCAGGGGCGCCAAGCCCTAGTAGGAGCAAAGGCGTGAGCTTTCCTAGCGGTGGCCCCCTGCGCATCACTGGGTTGGAGGCGGCTGTGACATCTACGACACCATCGAGGCCAGGCGCCACACTCAGGCGTAGTCCCGCACTCCAGAGCGGGGTGTAGGGGGCTGCGCCCCAGATCACTTTGGCCCTAGGGCATTTGGGCAGCGATCCGGGTGGCCCCTACCCCAGGATGTTCCGGCCGCTGTTGGCACTTCTTAACATAGCTACTAGGTTTGTATCCCTATAAGTGTTTGTTGGCATTACTTAGCAACATCACTAGAAATTAGCAATGCCACTAAGTAATAGCCTTGACAGTTCCTTAACAATTTTAGATATTTATCCACAAGCGCATAGAGCTATCATTGTAGCATTTCATCCGGAAGTATTCAGGGTATCATTGTTTATATTTTCCCAAATTAGGGCATTTGATTAAGAGTCTAGTATGGATATGAATTTAGATAATAATGCTTGCAAGTATACCAATGTTTATAGCAGGGGTAAAAGCAGTGATTTCAAGATAGTGGACACAGACTTGGCATTCCTCAAAGGATAAAATAAAGAGAAAGAATAAAAGAATAATCCTAAGTCGAGCAGGCATTGGTCTAGTATAGTCACATGAAGATTAGTTAATGATCATACATTTAGTTCTAGGCCCAAGCCTTCGAACACCTGGTTGCCGCGCGAGCGAACCTTGGAGCGGAATAAGGAAAAAGGGAAGGCACAAGCGAAACAAGATAGATGATTTTATTGACCTTTTTCCTCTCTCCTTTACATCCTCTCAATGGGGGCTATTTATACACGCCCGTAGGATTTTTGTGGGACAAAAATGTCCTTGCAACTACTACACATTCGAAGAATATTCCCTGTCGCCTTGGGCTTGTTCGCCATTCGGAGTCCCCGCTTGCCTCAGGTGGCGCCGACCGGGGGAGGGCCAACCAGCCTCGCCTCTTGTCACCCCTTCAACTGATCGAGTGGGTCCCTAGCGTACAGGAGCTGTCGGCCGTGTGAGGGTGGCTGACTCCTCCAGCGACGAAACCTGTAATGATGACTGAGCAAAACATTAACACCTATTCGCCTGAGCGAATAGTTTTACTCTAATTCTATGCCCTTGGCTGAGTTGATATGAGCCGTGCAGCCCCTTTCGCTAATGTGTAAGGACACGAGCCAGGCACGGTGCTTGGGCGGGCCCTTATGGCTTGATCCGCCATTTTGTTCAGGCGAAAGGGGATCAAAGAGGGCACGCTCTGAAATCGGACAGGTGGAGCCACCTTTATTTTGCTTAGACGAGATAAGACTCCTGCGACACGGGCTCTCTTTCTTCCGTCGTCCCACACTCGTCTTTTTGCCAGAGCGAAACGTTGTGCGCGCTAACTGCCTAAGGTCGATCACGCCCCTGATGCCCATTATTTTGCTCGCTCGTGATGCCATCTGTGGTAGTAGAGCGTGGATGGGGCGGCGGATGAGCCCCATGGGGTGCCCAAAGGTGGGGCTTCCCCTCAACAGTTGCCCCTCGGCGCCGCGTGGAGAGGCCTCTGATCTTCACGTGGGTGCCGTTCGTGTCCACCGGTGCTCTGGGCCGTGGGACTCGGACGCCGTCCCCGATGAAGGGTGGAGATCCATAGCTCAGGTAAGATTTTTTTTTGTTTTTTAATGGCCGTTTACTATTTTTTCGGTTTTCACGCCATGGTTACTGTTTCTTGGAAGACGAATCATGTGGCGGTTATGCAAACCATCTCTCCGACTCCTCGAGGCCCGTGTCGCACAGCGGGTGCCTATATAAGCCCTCCCCTAGCGGGGAGAGTCGTGCGCTTTCATCTTTCTTCTAGCCCCTCCTCGCAAGGCAAGCTTTTCGCTCTTCGGCTTTTCATTTGAATTACTCGCTAGCTTGCTCGCCCTCGCTAGGACTGCACTCTTTGTCGAGTTTTTCAATAGGTTGGTTTATTCTTTGTTCTATTCGCTTTTTATTCCCCCTATTGTGTACTTGTACTATTCTAGTGCTTAGATCTTTTTGCTTCTTTACTATTTGTGGTTTTTTTGGGTTTTCATATGTGGCTCGCTTGGATAGATGTCAAATGATTCATCGTCTGGCGCCAGTTCGTCTAGTGGGAGCTCATCTGATGGCTCTAGTTTAGAATCTCGCATCCGTTCGCAAAGCGGATCTGGTTCGGCGATGGCTCGATCGCCAAATACCTGGGGCAATGATTTGGCTCCGGAGCAATCTGTTTGAGGTGGCCTGGGTCCTTCACATGATGAGGCCATCGTAGAGACTGACGCAGACATCAAAATTGTGGAAGAGGGTGAGGAGGGCGAAACCCCTGGCCCATTGCCAGTCGCTGTCAAGGGGCAACCCGATTTGACTCCTGTTAGCTATTGGATCGGGCGCTCGCGTGTTACTAAAGCAGAGCTCGACAAGTATGTTGAAGAGTTGCTTCTCAGATCAATGCTCCGTGGTCTATGCCGTGCCCCGGGCCGAGAAGAGGGGCCGTGCCCGGAGCCTTATGAGGCCGTAGTCTTTCATGATTTTTTTTGAAGCGGGGCTGTGATTTCCTTAAGAGGACTTTGTGGGCAAGATCTTGCAGCGTTTTTACCTGCAAATTCACTAGCTGACTCCTAACACTTTCGCCTGGCTGGGAGTATTTGCGATGGCAATGAAAATGTTTGGGAGCGCTTTAAGTGTAAACACTTTCGCTCACTACTATGAAACCCACCTGCACAAGAAAACTTTGAAGGACAAGCAAACGAAGACCGAAATGGTAGCCCATTATGGCTCGTACAACTTCGTTCCGAAGAAGACTAGGGGCACCGTGTCAATAGTGCCTGCTTATCACAACAAATGGTTGCACTGGACCAAATATTGGGTTTATCATCGTGTTTGCTCGAACGAGGACGTTGCTGAAGCGATGGCGAATAATTTGCCGTAGGCTCATGTTTTGGTTTTAGAGATGACCCCTATGGAAGGGTATCATCTAGCTAATCTCCGTGTTGATGGACCAGATGATGTTGCAGCTGTAGATGCCCTTGCTATGACATCTCGCTTTCAAATCAGCCGTGACTTGGTAGAGGAGTGGGTGGCTTGCAATAGCCCGCCTCTAAGTGGCGAGACCCGTTTCTTTGAATTTAAACGAAAAGACAGGTATGTTTACCCAAATCTTGGCGTCTGTAGGCCTGATGCCTATTTGAGTGACTTTAGCTTTGTGAACTTGGAAGAGCACAAGGCGGAATAGATTATCGGGTTTTACAGGAAGAAGAAGCATAAGGGAAAATGCCAATATTTGGCTAGGAAAAGGCGACTGAATTGTGTTTTTGAGGCGATGGGTCTTTGCTATGCGGACTGTGAAGGTCCCTCAACAAGCCTGCCAGACGAAGATGCTGCTCCCCACGGTTGTGGAACTTGTGGGCGGAGGGGAAGAGCGAGGAAGGTGACGGCAGGATGCGGGGCGAATACCGCTACGCTAGAGTCACGTAATCAAAAATGTGGTTGTCGGGGTCATTGCGCCGCTGAGCTCGCCGATGTTTGCATTGGGAGGGAGATGGCTAGCAAGTTGGGAAACAGCAAGAAAGTGATGATTGGACAGACTCGCCGTTTTGGCTCTGAATTTTAACTGCGGTTTTCGGCAAATTTTGCTTTCTTATACTTAAATTTTTGCCATCTCCATTTGTGCAGGCTTCAAGCAGTTTCGACAGGATGGGCAGCAAGTCAAGAATTACCGATGTGAATGATGCTTTTGGTGCGGCCGACACCATGTCCATTGGTGATGTACTCGGCAAGAACATGAGTAAGAAAACTCGCAAGGCCTCAGACCTGGCGTCAAAAGTTTATCTAAAAAGGCCTAGGCCATCTTTTGCAGCGACGACGACCCTTGCTCAATTGGTTTCCGCGTCTATGTTGCCTGCTGATGCTTCAGGTTTAGAGCGGCAACAACATGGTAAGCCCCAATTTTACATGGAATCTATTCGATTAACTGACAGCTTAATCCACGGGTAGCTGTTTGGCATTGGTGAGTTGAGGTTGAGCTCTTGTCATGAGGATTATGGCGAGATGCAAGTGAATTCAGGATCGAGCTCCTTGGGCGATATGAATTCTGCGAAGGAGGAGACTTATAAAATTGCTCGTGCTTTAGGGGCACCGTCAGATTCGTGGGTGATTGCCAACGTGGATTACCATACCATTGGATTGCTACCCAATAAAACCACGGCTGACTTCGCCAACGCCTGTGCTAGGTCGTTTTCATCTCTAGAGGTGGAGAGGGACCTTTTGAAGTCCCCACTCATCTCTGGCCGAAGCGGTGAATTTCCATGCTGCCAGTGTGAGTGCTCGGTTCCTCTCTTCTATTCATTTTTTTCCGTTGCTTCCCTTTTCTAAGGATTGTTTCTTTGATCTCGCGTTTTGGCCTTTAGGCTATGCTCCTCGCTCGAGGGCTTGAGCAGCAAGAGCTGGCTTTTTGCCAAGGCCCTGAGAAGGAGCTAACAACTAAGGATGATTGGCTCCGCACCCTCGAGCTGGAACTGGAGGTGGCTAAGAAACTTGTGGAGGACAATTAATTCGCTTGCAAGGTTGCCGAGGATCAGATGGAGAAGATGCGGGTGGATTTTGAAGGCTATCACAGGAAGAAACATGAAGAGCACAATAGAATTGTCGCTGGTGCCTAGAGAGTGGCAAACGTGTACAAAGATCTCATCGAAGGTGTGGGCGAAGAGGTGGAGGCACCCAGTGACACGCCTGTTGTCGATTTCAAGGAATGGTTAGCGAACAAGATAGCTACCATGAACGACAACAAGACCATTGGGTGGGAGTATGCTTCCTTCTTCTTGCTTCGCGCCTTCGCTCAAGCTCTGGAGGAGTGCGGGTGCGACCATCTCGAAAAAATTCAAGATTAAGGACCTGCAGTCTTATGGGAATGCCCCTGCTTGTGCTCATGATGCAGGAAAGAGGTTCTTTGATGGGTTTTGGCATCCAGAGGGCTGGGATCTCACTCTCCTTAGAGCTGCTATGACCCGCGGCAAGGTATAACTCTTATTTCTTTCTTTTCCCTTCCTTTTCTCTCCCTTCTTTTCTGTACTAGATTGCGAAAAGGCACTCTTACATTCTTGACACCTGTTTTGTAGTCCACCGAGGAGTGCATGGCAATCATGGAGAAGGTGAAAAGGTACATTGCTTCCCTAAATGCCCGCGAAGGTGCAGTCGGTAGCGGTTCTGGCGACACGGAGGTTCCTCCTACCCCTGCTGTCGAGGCTCCGGTCGAAGAGAACACTGGTGCTCCTGGCGACGATGCAGCTCAGGATGGGGTAGATAACTAGGATTTGATGTTTGCATCTTTTGGAAAACTGTGTTTGTTTGGATGCTCAATGTAAGACACGGTTTAAACTTTTGTGGTTTCGATGCATAGGTTCCAGACGCGGAGCTTGCACATCCTAAGGACATCTATCCACTTATGATTAATTGCAATGGCTTTCATGTTGGAGGCGCGTCCTTGTATCGCCATCGTGAGAAGTTTCCAGGGTCTAGTATGACCGGGTTTTTGAGGTCACTCTTTCGACGCTTTCTTAGTAATGAAGAGTTTCTTAATAGATTCTTCTATTCAGAGTTTGACGTGACTGTTTTGGAAGAGTGAAAAGTTTGCCGTGAACAATCCAAGCAGGAATGCTGGGAGTCCTCAACGTCTGGCCTAAGGGATGCTAAGGAGGAGCCGACCGAAGAGATGACGTTGGATCCGAAGAACCATTGATATAACTTTTATTTTTGCCCTGGAAGGGACGAAGTGTAACTTAGTGCAAAAGCGATGTACAATGTCTATGTTTCTCGTTTGACAAATCGTTGTATAAAGCTGGTTATGCGTGCGATATTTGATTAGCTATGCGGGCAGTTTTTGTGGATTGGTTTGTTTTGTGGTGCATGCACTGTCCCTCGTTCGTGCTTTGATTGCGCCGTTTCCTCGATCATATTGAAGTGCTAAGATTTTGGTCGTACCGTATAAGCGAAAAGATGAAAAGACGCTGAGGTTGCTTCCCTGCTAGCCCCTCAGCATATCGTTTAGATGAAAAGACACCGTCCCCCAACCTTTTAGGGCGAGGGGATATGCGAAGACACGAATGGTTGAGGTGGCTTCTCTGCTAGCCCCTCGGCATATCGTTTAGGCAAAAAGATGCTGTCCCCCCAACCTTTTAGGGCGAGGGGATACAAGAAGACACAAAATGGTTGAGGTGGCTTCTCTACTAGCCCCTCGGCATATTGTTTAGGCGAAAAGACATCGTCCCCCAACCTTTTAGGGCGAGGGGATATGCGAAGACACAAAACGGTCGAGGTGGCTTCTCTGCTAGCCCCTTGGCATATCGTTTAGGTGAAAAGACGCTGCCCCCCCAACCTTTTAGGGTGAGGAGATATGCGAAGACATAAAATGGTCGAGGTGGCTTCTTTGCTAGCCCCTCGGCATACCGTTTAGGCGAAAAGATGTCGTCCTCCCAACCTTTTAGGGTGAGGTAGAAGTTGACGCATTCGTCATTTTGGTGTATTTTATTCCTTTTGTTGATTTTGATTGTTTTTCAATAGTCTCGGGGCTAGGTGTATTGGTAGATATGCACAATCGGTATCTTTCCTTCTGCTTCTTGGCTCACAACATCTCGGTTGTTAGTTTGATTTGCCTAAGTGAATCAGCACTATTGCAAGGCGAATTGACTAAATTGGAGAGCGGCGCTGTGGTGTCGTGCTTCCTAGCATAGAGCTGCTACAAGAATCCCATCTCGTGCTGGTACATGGCTTCAAATCATGGTTTCATCGGATGGGGGGATGTTACGTTTTTTCTTGCAACATACCTGCATGCTTGCTTGTCGTAGTGACGTGGCCACATCCTGTTGCCTCATCTTTCAGCTCCGTACACGGCGAATACCGGGCGCATGCTCCTTTTGGACAGTATGCACCCCAACCTTTATGTGTTTTCATGCAACGTCTAAATTTTGCCACTGGCTGCCTTATGCTTTTATAGCCTTTTGTTCCATGCCCGAGACTTCTCTCCTTCGGCGAGTGCCGAAGCCCCTGACGCTCTCTCAAGCCTACTCATTGAACCCATATGCGAGGACTCCCTACTCGCTATCGCAGCCGATTTGGGAAGCATGGGTGGCTATCCTAATGCTTTTCCCTATACTGAGACCTAATATGTTGTCTAGGGGAGCCCCGGGCACCTTATTTATAGGGTTCTTAGGGGCTCGGTATCGTTAATTATGGTTGTTGCAGTGGGTGGCAGCATTTACCGCCGCTGTTAGGTGCGTCTCTTAACTTTGTTTGTCCTTTGTAGTACGTGCACGTACGCGCACCTGCACCTGTTAGGGACGCTTCCGTCTTCTTTTGATGATGCGAATAGGGATTCACGCCCTCTGGATTGTGGCCGTTGTTTGCACTCCTTTTTAGTTGTGCGAAACCTTTTATTGCTTTTAAGCCTTTTAAGTTTCATCGCCACTCCTTTTTGGTGGTGCGAATCATTTTTAAGCCTATCTGGCTTTTTTTTCGTTCACCCGCACTCCTTTTTGGTGGGGCAAAACGTGTTGGGTCATGGGCCTTTCTCCTTTCGCTCTCACTCCTTTTCGGTGATGTGAAAGGTTTTCGCATCCCTTAGGCCTATTTCTGGGTTGTTGAGTTTTCGATCGTGACATTCCGCACGAGTGCAAAATGACGCAACCTGATTTGGTGCTTTCCACCATCGATATTCGGAACCTGCCGAGGTCAGGTTTTGTTTCGACGCTTGCCTTTTTAGACCTTGCATGGGGAAAAGTTCAAGTTGAATTAATAGGTACATAGGATCGCCTCATTAAAAACCTCACGCCTTTTCACAAAGGCTTCCCTTGTGAGGAAATAGAATGTGCGAATCCATTTTGATGCTTATAAAATTGGTGAAAAGGAAAATTACAACCCTTTTAGGGCGAAGATGTTATGGGTAGAAGCGATACAAATTGTCTACGTTCCATGTGTGGCTTGTTTCGATCCCTTCTTCGTTGAGCAGCATGTAAACCCCTTGCTTGACCATGTTCACCACCAAAAATGGCCCATACCACTAGGATTGCAACTTGCTCTGCATGTCAGGATGACGAATGAGCACGATGTCACCCAGATTGATGTTCTTTCGTAGGATTTTCTTATTTCTCTAGGTCTTCGTTTCTTCATGGTATTTGTTGAGGTTTGATGTGGCGTGCAACCTAGCATTTTCTGCTGCTTTGAGTTCTACGTATTGCTGTATTTGGGTGGTTGCTGTGATTTTGGTGTGGAATGAGCCTAGCTTGAGCTCCTCTAGCATGATTGCTTCTTCACCATACAGTAGGTGAAATGGTGTGAACCTAGTTGTCCGAGTGCGTGAGACATTATGACCCCAGACGGAAGTGATAAATTCCTACGCCCATTTTCCTTTCAGCAAATCAAACAATGCTTTCGATACTCCATTAAAAATCAAGCCATTTGCCCTTTCGACTGCCCCATTGCTTTCTGGATGGTTGATGGAGGCAAATTGCTAGTTTGATGCCTAGCTCACTGCAAAAATTTCTAAACTCCATACAATTGAACTATTTTCCATTGTTGACTTTTATGTAGGATGGTACTCCGAAACGACAGATTATCCATTGCCACACGAAACTGATCAAGGTGCCCAACGTGATTTTCGCCAACGCCTTGGCTTCGATTCATTTTGTGAAGTACTCTAGTGCTACTGCTGCGAAGTGTAGATTGTCGGGCACTGTTGGCAATGGCCCCACTATGTCAACCCCCATCTCTGTAAAGGCCATGTTGGAAAGATTGACTTCATCGGGTTGGCTGGGGCTTTCTGCTTTTTGGCGAATATCTAGCAGCCTTCGCAACTATGGACCAACTCTTTTGTGTCTTCTACTGCTATTGGCCAATAGAACCCTTGTCTCATCGCTCTGTGGGTGATTTCGTGTGGTCCCCTGTGAGCTCCACACATACCGGCATGCATTTCATGTGGTCCCCTGTGAGACTCTTGCTTTATTTCCATATACGCTTGTGTCCACCAAGGTGATTACCAGATAAAGATTACATGAGATTTGGTCTTGTTGGGCAGCAACATAAGATCAAGACCGATAAATATTCTGAGACTCGAGGGAGTTCGAGATTAAACAAGCAAGATTCGAGGGACAGAGCTGATACACTACTTAGAGATTTAGTTGATAAAGCAACGAAATGATTTGCAAGGAAAAAACTCCAAGGTTCAGGCAGCGAGAGGTTAGCGTTGCACCGGATCACCTTTAGGATAAGGGCAGAGATATCTGACATGTATTTTTGGGTAGGGTCAAGACATCCACAACATATGCAAGCATTTAAGGGAACTAAGCTTGGGCTCACGGGTCAAGCAAAGGCATAGATACACAAACATTCAAGGGCTAACAATCACACACATAGTCTCAAGCTCCTAAGCAAGGGAATCTACTTGGAGACAATCATGAGATTAACATAACTTGAGTGTTGTTCTAGGATAAGGCTGTTCACACTCACATGCTTACCGAGGACAAAAAGGGTGAGAACTATGGTACCACCTAGATCACAACACATTCACATATACATCATGGTAATACCTAGAAAGCAAGCAACCACACGTCTAGAGAGCTAAAGTGAACATAACTTGAAAGGAAGAACCTGACATTATATTTAAAAGAAAAGCATGTGCAGGCTTCTAACAAGGTATCACTACCAGTTTTAGTTTTCAAAAGGGTGAAGTTTTTGCTAATTACTAACTTGTCATCTATTTCCTTTGGAAGCAAACATACAGGGCAAAGCTAATCACACACTATCTTCAAGCACAGTTATTCAAGCGGCATGGAACAAGGCATTTTGCCTAGCTTCACACAGGGAAGATAGTAACATCACATTGATCACAAGTTAGTTATTATTAGAACAAAAGTGAGGGAAGCATATTTATGCATAAGCACAATCATGATGCATGACCGTCCTATTCTTCTTCCCAAAATTGACAGCCTAAGGTGGCAATTACGTTCTATTTTGGTTGCATAACACTTACTCTCTCGACATATAGCTAGTCGTCAGCTATATTCAATCTACGCATTCGTGGTTAGCATACCTACAGAAGAATTTCATTTCAGCCCAACCCCACAATTATATATATATACAGAAATGAAAGTCTGGTCTCTAGGTTGCATTCTAAATACTTCCATATATATATAGAATATATATACTTCTGTATCAAAGCTACCCATATGTAAATACGTCTATACATACATACATACATAATATGCATATATAGCCATACCAACCCACAATTAAATACTTCTGTATATATATGAGATATATATACTTTAGTATCAAAACTACCTTCCCCTTTGACCGCATGCTCACATCTTGCAGTCATGCCACTCACCAACTTACCGGGTGTAGAGGTACATTTATCCATACATTACCATTCAAGCGAATGACATCCATACAATGGCACGCCAGATGGACGACGAAATAAAAATTGCAGTTAAATAAATCCCCCATAGTTAGTATCAGTTTACTTAGCCACCTAGTACTCCTTAACTGGACTTAACTTGAGGTTGTCGCTAGCATAGTTTTGTAAATTAGTTTTGACAAATTTGCCTGTAGCTAAAGTTTTAGTCCAAATAGGATTTTAAAATCAAAACATTGTTTTTAAAAACATGACAATATTAAGTTTAATATTGCTCCGATCCAGCTGTGATAGAACCGCCCAATTCATACAAGCTCAAGTACGACTGTCCCCGTTTAACACGTTGACAAGCACATACTTTCACTTATATAAACCCGGTAGTCCGCCGAGTGTCACGAAGGACCTCGGTAAATCAACATCACAACCAAGATCGCACGATTAAGTAAATACACATCATATACATGGAGTTGCAGCAGAAATAATGTTTACAATGAGTTCACTAATAATAATACAAGTTTGGGTTTCAAAACCGATTAGTGAAAACAACATAGCTTTCAAATGATTACAATAATATAAGTTCCAAATACATTGCTAGCATACGTGACATCCTCTAATAAAAGCATATAGATAAGAACACTATATAGAGTCGCCAAGCCCATCGGCGGTTAGCCACCATCTTCAGCAGGCCGAGAACTTCACCTGCAACATGGTGGGATAAACCCTGAGTACTCGAATGTACTCAACTAGACTTACCCGTCATAAACCAAAAAAAAGTGACACCAAGGATTATGCAAGGCTTTATAAGTGGAGCTAGCTTGACAACATTTTGCAAAAAAAGCCACTAATTCAACTATACATTTTATAATTCAGTCATCAAGTTAATTATAGCTATTCATCTCTAGATTAGCACTAACCTGTGCCAAACTGTGGTATATCATTTAGTAGCATAACAATAGTAACCATAGCCGGTGTAAGGTTTTCATATTCATCAGAACCATCATATTCCATAATCCAATTACTATGATGCTAGAGCTAGTCTAGTTTCTCACTATCCGGGAGTGACGGCGATTCGAATCGATTGCAACCAGCTGGGCAGTTATTCCTAACACAAACCCAGACATACCTGCGCCAAGGTAGTCTTAGATCACCTTTGGTATAACTCAGGTACACATTTTGCAAGTTCGATCAGCTCTTGATAGAAAACGTCTGTTGACATTAGTGCTTTTTGCGCGGCTGCTTTCGCTAGTTCATCAGCCTCAGCATTTTTGCTTCTTGGGATGTGGCGAAAAGTGAAACCAGCGAAATGTTTTTCCATTCTTCTCACCACTGCCAAGTATTTGATCAACTCAGGTTCTTTCGTAGTGAACTCTTTCTTGATGTGTCCGACTATTACCTGAGAATCCGACCTGACTCCTAGGGCTCTGAGTTTTCGCAACCCCAGGAGCATTGCCTCATATTCGGTTATATTGTTGGTCATGAGGAATTCTAGCCTTGCTACGTAGCGGAGGTTTGGACCTTTCAGCGTCGTTAATATTGCTGCTATACCCACGCTAGTCATCCCCCATGCTTCGTCGCAATGCTCGGTCAAAGTTGGCTCTTCGAATTGTAGTGTGGTGTCGTAAGCTGCTGGGGTCCAATCTACGATGAAATCTGCGAGTGCTTGAGATTTGATTGCGGATCTATGTTCGAAATCCACTACGAACTTGTTTAGCCCCGTGGCCCACTTTCCAATTCTTTCGATGGCTTCGCCATTGCGAAATAACGCCTCCAGTGGTTGCGCTGAAATAGTGTTTTAGCTTTCTTGATGCCATGACCACTGTGTATGCTATCTTCTCTAGCTCAGAATTGGTGAGCTTTGCTCCTGATAAAGCCTCTGATACAAGTATACTGGGAATTGCTTCATCTTGTTTTTGTGTTCTTTCTCTTCGACCAGCACTGTGCTGATAGTTTTAGGCGACACTGCTATATATAGCAGCAACGTTGCATATGGTGAAGGCTTGGACAACGTTGTTAGCTTGGTCCAGTAAGTTTTGAGATCATTGAAAGCTTTCTACTGCTCAGGCCCCCATTCGAAATGGTCTGAGCTTCGTAGGGTTCTAAAGAAAGGTAAGTCCCTTTTGGCTGATCTTGAGATGAGCCTATTTAAAGCTGCTAGCCTACTAGTGAGCTTCTACACCTACTTTCTTCTTGTAGGCAGCTTCATGTTTACTATCGCTGCTATTTTTTGGGATTTGCCTCGATGCCTCTTGCTGACACTAGACAACCAAGCAGTTTGCCTTTCCTGATGCCGAATATGCACTTATCTGGGTTTAACTTGAGACCGGTCTTTCTCAGGTTCTTGAATGTTTCTTGTAGGTCTTGGATATGGGTCTCCTTCTTATCGCTCTCGACAACGATATCGTCGACATAGGCTACCAAGTTTTTGCCTTTCTGCTTGTCGAATACTCCATAAGTCATTCTAGAAAAGGTAGGGCCTACATTTTGTAGTCATTCGGGCATTCGTCGGTAACAGTAAATTCCTACTAGAGTGATGAAACTTGTTTTCTCTTCATCATCCGAGTTCAACTAGATTTGGTGATACCCCAAGAAGCAATCTAACAGACTCATCACTTTGCACCCAGCGGCGATATCGACTAAATTGTCAATTCTTGGAAGCAGATATGGATCTTTTGGGTAGCACTTGTTCAGATCGATGAATTCTATAGACATTTGCCATTTCCCAATTTTCTTTCTGACCATTACAACATTAGCTAGCCATTCTTGGTACTATATTGGTCTAATGACTCTGGCATCAAGTAGCCTTTGCACTTCTACTTTCGCTGCTTTTGCTCTTTCTGCGAACATCTTTCTCAGCTTTTGCTTCCTCAGTTTCACCCCTTTTGCTACTTTTAGGTTATGCTTGGTGAGGTTATGATTGACGCCTTGCAGATCTTTCATTGACCAGGCGAACACGTCCTGATTCTAGTGAAGGAAAGTTAACAAATTGTCTTTTTCATCGCTGGCGAGGTCGGATCCTATGAGCACACATTTTTCTAGTACTAATTTTGATAATGGAGCTTTTTGGGTGCCTTTAGCGGTTTCAGCCCTTGGCTCTACTACCTTTTCATTATTTTCCTCCTCACTTTGTGGTTTCTTCACTACTTCATTTACAAGGCTGTATCCCAGAATTGGTTTGCCCTCTATCCGCCTAGACACGGCTTGATCTCCATGTACTGTAATTATGCTGAAAGGGGATGACATCTTCATACACAAGTAGCTTTGCTTTGTCACCATTTTGAATTTGTTTAAAACTCCCCTGCCGGCGGTATATGGATAATCCATGTTGACTATTTTGAAAGTTATCGTCTCTATGCGGACCTTTTCGCCTTCTACAAAAGATACCAGGATTGCTTTCTTCCCTAAGGCGTCTATCTTTTTCCCACCGAAACTGAATAGTGAATTCCCAGCTGGCTCTAAAGTTTGCTTGTCAAGGCTCATCTGCTCGAAAGGCTTGATGAATAGAATGTCGGTCGAGCTTCCATTGTCTATAAGGATGTTGTGTACAGTGAATCTGGCTATGTTTGCTGTCGCTACGAAAGCGTCCATATGCGGAAAGTCTCGCACTTGGAAGTCATTTTCGTCGAAAGTGATTGGTACCATGGACCAAGCTGGCCTGTTGAGTGGAAGCCTTAGCAAGACGGTGTGTACCCTTCTTTCGTAGTCCCTTCTGGCCCTCTTGTTTTCATGCTCTTGGTTTGATCCACCGGTGATCGCAAAAATGTGGCTTGTGATGGTAAGATATTGTTCATGGTCTGATGCTCTTGGGTATTTTCTTGCTTTGCGGGCTGAGGTTGGCTTGATTGCTGCTACTCTTGCTTAACTAGTGAGGACACAGCGGATGAATGCCCTAGTTGATGGGTGAATTGTTGGTACGCTGGAAATGCCGGTTGCTGCCAGACATACGGATGCTGGCTATACCTGTGTGAAAAGTTGGGATGTTTGAAGGAACTGCAGCCTGTTGCCATATAGGGGTTGCCATAACCCTAATTGTTTACCATTTCGTGACTAGTGTTATGGAACACATGATTTGATGTTTTGCTCCTTTTTGCAGCCTCGTCTTTCTCCTTGAGCTCTCTAGCCATTTTGTTGTATTTGCAATCTTTTGTGAAGTGACCAGCGTTTTCACCGCATACGGCGCAATAGGGTATCCTTTGGATTCTTCCTCTTCCTCTACCTTCGCAAACACCACAGGCGCCTCATCCCCCTCGCCCGCTACGTGGAGCTTGGTCAAAACTTCTGTATTACTAGTTTGGCGGTGGCCTAGGGAAACTTTGCTCTGCTAGATTATGCTCTGGTTGTTCTTGTAAATTATTGATCGCGCAAAATGGTCTCATATTTTGTTGCCCTAGGGTTGGTGGTGGCCTGGGGGCTCTGCCTGCTTGCCTCCACAAGTTACATGTTGCCTTTCGCTTGTTTAGGTCATCGTCTAACCTGGCGTACTGTCTCATTACGTCGAACAACTCTTTGACAGTTGTGGGGTAGTTTCAAGCGAAATGGTCTGCACACTAGCCAATGGCCAACCCTTCAACATCTGCTGCTATTACTGTCTCTTCTGGCAGATTCAACACTTGTGCTTTGATTTGGATAAGTCTCTCTAGATAATTGGACAAGGACTCATCATCTCATTGTATATAGTTTAGCAGGTTCCTTGTGGTTTTTGTTCCTGGGTGATATCCTTTGAAAGTGGACAAGAGTTCTGCCTTGACTTGGCTCCATGAATGGATGGAAAGGGGCTTCAATGATGTGTACCAATCATGGGCAATGTCTTTGAGTGCCATAATTAAAGATTTGGCAAGAGTCTGAGCGTCTCCTCCTACTGAGGTGATGATAGTTTCATAGCCCACGATGAATTTCCTTGGGTTTGTCTTTCCGTTGAAAACCAAAATGCATGGCTTGTAGCCCAGGGGCCATGGGTGCAGTTGGAGATCTTTTGACAAAGGCAAGGTGGCATCGTATGCATCTTCATCTTTATCTAGTAGAATGGCATTTGGTATTATCTTGTTTCCACCTGCCCATCTAGCGCCTTCGCCTGCCGATGCTCCGTGCACGCACCGAATCTCGTACATTAGCCTATTTCTCTCAATATCGCCTTGCCTAATCGCTCATTGAGTTTGCTCTGTCCTATTTCAAATAGCTGCTTGCCTCAGCAATTGTTCCTTCCCTTACTAAAGCCTGAGGATGTCCTGTTGATACTGGTCTAGTTTTTTTAGATCCTTTGCCTGTTCGGTGATTTCACCATCTTCATCTTTAATTTCCTAGCCATTTTGGTCGAGCTTGACCTCTTCGACGTTGCCTTCTGGCATTTCCTCCCGCGCTCGGGTAACTGCAGCACCATCCACATGCGGCTGCGGCGTGGGCGGCTCTGCCATCGTTGCTGCTGCTCTATCATTTTGCGTAGATAGTTCTGCTCTGTTCGTTGCTACCTTCAACTTCTTTGGCATGATAGGCTCGAGCAACAACCATGGTGGGTGCCAATGTTGTTCTAGGCCCAATCCTTCGAACACCTAGTTGCTGCGCGAGCGAACCTTGGAGCGAAATAAGGCAAAAGGGAAGGCACAAGAGAAACAAGCCGTGACAGAACAACCCAATTCATACGAGCTCAAGTACGGCTGTCCCCGTTTAACATGTTGACGTGCACATACTTTCACTTATATAAAACCGGTAGTCCACCGAGTGTCACGAAGGATCTCGGTAAATCAACATCACAACCAAGATCGCACGATTAAGCAAATACACATCATATACACGGAGTTGCAGCGGAAATAATGTTTACAATGAGTTCACAAATAATAATACAAGTTTGAGTTTCAAAATCGATTAGTGAAAACAACATAGCTTTCAAATGGTTACAATAATATAAGTTCCAAATACATTGCTAGCATACGTGACATCCTCTGATAAAAGGATATAGATAAGAACACTATATAGAGTCACCGAGCCCATCGGCGGTTAGCCACCATCTTTAGCAGGCTGAGAACTTCTCCTGCAACATGGTGGGATAAACCCTGAGTACCGTACTCAGCTAGACTTACCCATCATAAACCAAAAATAAAGTGACACCAAGGATTATGCAAGGCTTTATAAGTGGAGCTAGCTTGACAACATTCTACATAAAAAGCCACTAATTCGGCTATACATTTTATAATTCGGTCATCAAGTTAATTATAGCTATTCATCTCTAGATTAGCACTAACCTGTGCCAAACATGTGGTATATCATTTAGTAGCATAACAATAGTAACCATAGCCGGTGTAAGATTTTCATATTCATTAGAACCATCATATTCCATAATCCAATTACTACGATGCTGGATCTAGTCGAGTTTCTCACTATCCGGGAGAGACGACGATTCGAATCGGTTGCAACCAGCTAGGCTGTTATTCCTAACACAAACATAGACATACCTACGCTAAGGTAGTCTTAGGTCACCTTTGTTACAACTCAGGTACACATTTCATGGGTTCGATTAGCGCCGCACAACTAGGGACAACCAGCTTTTAGGACGATCAAGACTACCCTACCCTTGGGCTCACGTCTGGCTCCTCGTACATCCTTACTACCATCCAGAGTGGTCACTCTAACAGAATGAGGCCCATCCTGAGTTGAGCTACTCGGCTTTGCGGTCGAAACGAGTTATCCGGCCAGCTAAGTGGGAGGCATACGTTCAATCTCGGTAGAAGTGCCAGCAATGGTACGATCCTTAACCAACATGGACGAGATCAACATAGCCAACCCAACACCATTACATATGAAATCCCGCCCGGTCTCCACTTAGATTACATCCCATGGTTATTTTTCCACGATAGCAAATATAGCTAACCGTGCTCCGGTATCCACGTATATCTCGCAGGTGATAGGAAATCACCCGACTTCTACCAGTCTAAGCATATATTCGATCCTAGACCTACACAGGGTTCAAGGTAGATGTCTGGACAAGGAAATTATATGGATCAAGAGTTTCCAATCAACTCCTATAACCTAATGCATCAAACATAAAAATGACTCAAATTGATATTTGTAAAACATAAGAGGTTTAGAATGCTCCTGGGGCTTGCCTGGAGATCCAACACAAAGTCAGTTCAGTTAGCTTGCACAGTCTTGGGGAACATCTTCCACTCTAGTCATGCACTCCAGGGGTCCTTCAATCTTGGGGATAGGTCCACCAACACCGTCTTCTAGTTCGACTCCATTATCACGTGCTTCACATCCACGCGTTGTGCATCTAGCCTACCTAGATGAGATGCCACAATGCAAGTGCATGAATGAGATGCATCATATAAAAGCATTCAAGACAAGTATAAGGTTACACCTCAAGACATATGCACTTAGAGTTGTTTAACTAAACATCACACAATCTATTATAAAAAGATAGCAAGCACATCAAGCTTGGCACCCAGTTAACTTAAGTTTAGCTATTCCAAGCATTCATCAATCAAGAATTAACTAAACATGTTTAGCCAAACAAGAGTAAGCTAATGCAATCAACTTAGTACATGCACAGAATCTGGACAGCAGTACAAAAGCCACTTGTTTCAACCATAACTGGAGTTATAGGCATCAAACAAAGGTGATCCTAGACTTTATAGATAGCTTAGGAAATTGTCTACAACTTTGTTATTAACACCAAAAGCTTATTCAGCAACTAACAAGGTCAAAATACATCGTGAAGCAGAGCTTATACAATTAAGGGCAGAAAGCTGATACTAAATTCAGAAATGCATATCTCGAGTTCTATTCATGCAACAAGCATGATCGTTAACTTTATAGAAATCTTATTAAGTTATATACAACTTTGTTATTATCATCTTAAGATGATTCTACTACTAACAAGGTTAAACAACATCAAGAAGGCATCTCTGTCTAGATTTGAACAGAACCTACCATTCCACTTTGAACAACAATAACTAGAGTTCTAGACCACCAAAAGCAGTGATTTTAGACATTTTAGAAATCTTAGGAAAAGCACTACAACTCTCCTATTATCACCAATACATGATTGCATGTTTAAATAAGCCAAACAATACAATCATTCAGATATGTTCAGAGCACATGCAAAAGCTGACAGCGAACTTGTAAAATCTATAACTCCTAAACTAGCAGGCCAAAAATCATGAAATTTTAGGAAAAGGTAGATAAGGAAATTATATACAACTTTTGTATTCAACATATCTACAGAAAATATCATTTGCATCACAAAAATATCACGACCACAGAAACTATACATGCAGCCATTTTCAGCACATAAGCAAAGTGGTGCTTCACTTGATTCTATAACAAGGTGACATAAAAGCACATCCAACACATAGCTATAAGCCATTGTGAGGAACCCATACAACCTCATCTCAAACCAACACATGACATTAGCATCACAAGAACCATGTATAAACATCTAATAAGAAAAGCACATGCTCCTTCAAAGTTTAATTAACATGCAACTAATAAAAAGGTGATGTTGCAAAAATTCTAATTTAGAGCCTAGGTTTTTATGAGAGAGATATGATAACAAAGCATGGCTACTGCACAAATTTTACATGCTCAAGTTTTATAAATTGATTATTACATGCAAAACAAGTTTGAATTGCAAATAAGCATGTGAGAGCAAGACATATCTAAACCTCCACATTTTCTATAAACACATGACCAAATTAGGTTTGCTTAGGTTACTACCACACCATGCAAAGGCAATGGAACAACATTTTCCATTTTTTACACCTTATGATATTTATCAAGCATTTACAACTACTTATCAAGCACCTAGCAAGATAAATTAATAACTCAGTAATACATGTACCAAAAATCATGAAATTTTAACAAGAGCTCATGAATCACATATATATCCTACAATTAAAATTTCATGCCATTTGGAGCACTACAACTTCAGGTATGAGAATAACAAGCAAAATAAGCTAAAATTGCCTATTTAACAAGATTAAGTCAAAACATTATAAAAACAGTACACAATTAGCATGTTTAATATTTCTATTAGCTAGAGAATGTCATAACAAGATTAACACAACTAGAATTACCATTTTTGGACTTCTATAACTCAAGATATGCATCTGTACAACATAAAAGCATTTTTAAAAGCACTTTACAAGAATAAATAAAAACAGCAGAAACTTTCTACTAACACATATCATATTATGACTCTACTACATATATCCACTCACAAGGATTCCAAAATATGTTTATTTGCTATTTTACGATTTTTCTACGATTTACTATGATTTTCCAAAATTTTGGCCATAAAAGAAAAACACATTTGCACTGAGGACCCTGAACTTTCATTAAAAGCAGATTCCAGCAAAAAGTTCCTTCTAGGCACTATTCATATGAGTCTAGGGTTCATAGTTAGGCCCTTCCCTTTCTTTGAATTCTTGTGCGAGGTCCCCGACGCGAGTTGGAGCAGAGGAGGTCGATGACGGCTCGATTTTCCGACGAGGTGGTCGACCTCCGACGGCGAGCAGTAGGGCCGTAGCAAGCCCTAGCCGGCACAAACTCCCTCAGGGCTTTGGCTTGGCCTACGGTGGCCTGTGGTGGCCCGACCATGGTAAGAGGCAGCAACAGCAGCCAGCTACTCGGCGGCAAGGCCAATCAGCGACGGAGGCAACCGGCGAAGGGCCATGGAAGGCACCATGCGAGCTGGGGACTGTGGTAGCACCAAAGACTGGGCGGAGGAAGGCTAGAGGAGCAGCAGCTCTGGCGGTACGAGCTTCGCTCAGTAGCAACCATGGTAGCATCCGTGGTCGTGAGCGCATGCGAGAGTAGGGAGAGCGAGGCGAGTGAGTGAGGGAGGACTGAGGAGGGGCGAGCGATCGGCTTCGCTATATCATCGAGCGTGGGCGAGGTGGTGGTCATGTGGGGAGCGAGGGCACCACGCGGTGTTGAGCCCCTATGCACGGTCGGCCATGACGAGCTCTAGTTCGAAATCAGCTAAAGAGCTGACAACACCACCTCAAAAATATGACTGAAACTCCATATTCTCCCCTTCATATCTCTCAAACCGGTTAGTGATTTGTTCAACCAATTGCACCATGTGATAGAGCTACACGAGTACTACAACTTTGATTAAAAGAGTTTGGTCCAAATCAAAATGGTTTGTGAGATATTAATTCCCAAAGTGGGGTACTTGAAAACTAAAAACGAAAATTCAGATATTTAGTGCAAGTTCCACGAATTCAGCGAAACTAGCAGTTTTGGGAATTGATTTTGAAGGTCCAAATGTGCTCCAAACTTGATGAGACTTGTTTTGTTGTTATCTCCATGGATAGCACTTTAACTTATATTAAGGAATCCAATTGAGTTACCATACAATTTTGCAAGAGAAAAATGTCGCAAACTTGGCGCAAACCTGCTGTCAATTGAGGACTTAGAAATATTTTGAGCCTGACAAAACAGCAGCACATTCAAACTTTGAACCTCTTTTTGACCTGCTTCCAAGTTGATTTAGGGCTGGGTCCAAAAATAAAGATTGCTATGCATAACCCAAGCTTCAATTCTTTTTAAGGTCAAACTTCACATCTAGTCCTAAAATCATTATTTCACCTTAGTCAAAGCAGCATCACGATAAGGCTTAAATGAGAGTTTTAGGTCGATTGAGGCATTTTCTTGATATTTTCTCAACACGAACCCTTCATGAATTTTGTTCATGAGTTGAATTAGAACTGTTTGATCAAGGTTGCAAGGTTTGATCAACATCCCATGTTTCCATTTGCTTAATAAGCAATTTAAGCAAAATATAACTTATCATTTCATGTGACTTTTTGGCTCCAAACTTCATGAAACCTTTCCAATAGTCAATGTAGATGGACATGGATGTGAGGCACATGAAAGGGGCACTTTTAACATTAATTAGGCATACCTCTGAAAAGGGTCAACATAGAAGCAAAGGTGTGTTGTCCAAGTTTAAGTTGGGGCTCATTCTTAGAGAGTTGATCCCAACACCTTTGTCACCACTTACAAGTTTGAACTAGAGCTCTTGATTACCACTAAACTTGTCATGTTGGAGCTCGAACCCACTGCTTAGCCGGTGACAAACACCTGGGGTGTTACACAAGCGAAACAAGATAGATGATTTTATTGACCTTTTTCCTCTCGACTTTACATCCTCTCAATGGGGGCTATTTATACACGCCTGTAGGCTTTTTGTGGGACAAAAATGCCCTTGCAAGTACTACACATTCAGCGAATATTCCCTATTGCCATGGGCTTGTTTGCCATTCGGAGTCCCCACCTGTCTCAGGTGGCACCGACCGAGGGAGGGCCGACCAGCCTCGCCTCTTGTCACCCCTTTGTCCGACCGAGTGGCTCCCTAGCATACAAGAGCCCTCGATCGTGTGAGGACGGCTGACTCCTCCAGTGATGAAACCTACAACGATGATTGAACAAAACATTAACAGCTATTTGCCTGAACAAATAGTTTTACTCTGATTCTACGCCCCTGGCTAAGCTGATACGAGCCGTGCTACCCCTTTGTAACATCCCAGATGTTTAGAAACAATTAAAATTTGATCATGAGCATCATCAATAAATGCATTCCATGTTTCAAGTATTGCATTCTATGTTTCATTTATAGCATGACTATGTTGCATATGTGATGTTTCATATGTTGCATTGTGGTGTTTCATATGTTGCTTATAAATGTTTTACATGTTAATTGAATGATGTCAATATTAATGTTTAAGAAACTTTGTGAATTTATATATGTGAAATTGCATAAACAAGTAAGATTTTGTTAAACTAAAACTTGTAGTATAAAGTGAGTGCTTTCTTATAGAATCAACATGTGATGATGTTGTAAATTTGAACATGTTTAAATTTAAGCTCAAAGATTGGATTTGGTGCTGAATTTCACACTTAGCCGTTCTGACTGAGTCGCTGAAATTTAGTTGTTAAGCTCAATCTTTGGTGAATTATTAAAACAATTTTCATAAATAAAACTAGTGCAACTTTTTGTACCACGAATTGGTGTGAAGTATGTACTTTGATGTTATGCAATTGCTTATGATATTTGATCCATGCTTGACCACTAATTAATTAGCCAAAGTTTGCTAATCAACTCAATTTCCAAAACCCTAACTGAATCCAGTGTTTGAGTTTCAAAGTTCCTGTCTTAGAAATTCAAAATCCCTCAAATCTTTGATCTTTTGATGATGGTTCTTTAAGCAAAGGTGGAGATCTCTCATAGATGGACAACTTTGTTTAAGGGAAATCATCACATTTAATAGAGAAATCATGAGAACGAGTGAGCTCAAGATGGGGTCTTCAGCCTACAACAGTGTCACTGACATGTAAGTGCCATGCAGCTGCTTGCCGATGACACACTGCCCTCACTCACCGCTTTCTCTTGCTCAGGCACACAGATGTTTCATCAGCCGAGTCGCAAGCAAGTGCTGGCTCATCTCGATGCTTCAGCATTGCCCTTATAATGCCGAGCCGGTCACCATCTTCCTTCTTCTCTTTTCCCCGCTATTGGCGGTCTTTATCGGTCAAATCTGACCGCCAATTAAGACACAAAAAGAGGAGAAATAAGCAATCTTAAACACATAAACATTTACTATTAACCAAGTTCCACATGTATTTGGAGAACATTATTTTGCAGGTCACAAACACAAATACATGGAATAATTCACCAAAAGACGCTTTCCAACGATGATTTGCACAAAGGAACAAGGGAGACGCCCATCGAATCAATTCAATTGGGCCAAAACCCCATGAGGAAGCAATCCTGGTCCAGCCCAAGGCCAGCCAGGTGAAGGTGGTGGCAAGAGGCCACGGTCAAGGGGCGACTGACCCCTAGGGGCGCCCGACCCCTTGCCAACGCTGCTCAGCCCCTCCTTCGATAGGCGGTGGCTTGGTTCCATGCTATGGCAGTGGGAGCCGGTCCTCGCGCTAATTATAGCTCATAGCACCACCTATACTCCTATATATCTAGAGGGGGTACCCCCCTCTCTACTCTCTACACACACTCCACTTGAGCAACACCTCACTCCCTCACTCTCTAGTAGTAGCTTTACATTCTTTTAGTAGTGTAGAGCAAGGCAAAGGTACCTTGGAGAGCTTGGCTCCTTGGAAGAAGAGACCTTTGGGTATGAATAGAAATATGAGTTCTTCCAAAGTCATGCTCTCATTTTACATTTATAGTCATACTTATGAACTAGAGTATAGTTATTGTGTTATGATCTTGATATATGAACTAGTCTATAGTATGTGTATCATGAGAGTAGCACACTTAACGTTATGCTTAAACACTCATATAACTTATATAATTGGAAATAGAGCAAAGTTGAGGTCACGGTTCATCATGCTGTTAGGTGTTCACAAGTTCTTTACCTGTTGATTCATAGGGTCGAGGACCTAGGGGATTTGGGTAGTTTCTGTATACGCAAGCGTGGTGCTTAGGTATGAAGAGATAGGTGAATGCATTGTCCCTTTCCACGGTTGATGGGTAGGCGGCAGGTGGTGACAGTCCTGTCCGTCCCTTGTAATCCCCCATGTTCGACTGGGGTGTAGGAGTCTAAATTGTCACATGAGGTTGCTGGTAGACCAGTACTCGGTGGCCTCCCAACCTGCTTCACACTTAGCCCTAAATCTAATTATGTAATTTGTATGATTATTAACTAATCTTTGTATGACTATACTAGACCAATGGCTGCTCGACTTAGGATTATTCTTTTATACTTTCTCTTTATTTTATCTTTTGAGGAATGCCAAGTGTGTGTCCACTATCTTGAAATCACCGTATTTACCCCTGCTATAAACATTGGCGCACTTGCAAGAATTATTATTCAAGTTCATATCCATACTAGACTTTTAATCAAATGCCTTCCTTTGGGAAAAATATAAATAACAATACCCTGAATACTTCGGGGTGAAATGCTACAATGATAGCTCCGTGCGCTTGCGGATAAATATCTAAAATAGTTAAGGAACTATCAAGGCTATTACTTAGTGGCATTGCTAATTATTAGTGATGATGCTAAGAAATACCAACAAGCACTTTTGGCGCCGTTACCGGGGAAGGCATATTGATTAAAGAATCTAGTAGGACAAGTTCATGATAATATGCATGTATGGTAGCCATTGTTTATGCTGGCTAACTTTGCTTGTTTTCTCCTATTATGGATGAAAACAGGATAGTGTATGACCGGTTTTGACCTGTCAAACAACTACACTCAAAATCCGGAGGCACTCCTAAGGAAGAAATGGTCTCGTGCCACTTCTTCTTCTGCTACTCTTCCGACAGTCGAATCAGTCATCTTCGCAACATTCGCTACTCCAATCATGGCCAAGACCCTCCACGACTACTCCCCCCCGCTGTTGCCAATGTGCCCGTTGGGCCCGCTGTCAACATTGGGGATGGGAACTTTGAGCTCCGTACCAGCCTCATCATGATGGTGCAGGCGAACCAATTCCATGGTTTGCCTAGCGAGGACGCGAACGCGCATCTCCAACACTTCCTCGAGTTGTGCGACAAGATCATCATCAAGGACGTCGCACCTGAGAGCATCAGACTCCGCTTGTTTCTCTTCTCCCTCTCTAGGAAGGTGAAGCAGTTGTTTTACAAGGAAAAGGAAGCTATCAAGATGTGGGACAAATGTTCTGTGGCGTTCCTTGCCAAGTTCTTCCCCATGGGCAAAACCAATGCCCTAAGGGGATAAATTTCGAACTTCCAGCAAAGCTCCATGGAAACCATTCCTGAGGCGTGGGAAAGGCTGTAGGACTACATCCACGCATGCCCGCACCATGGGATTAAAAACTGGTTAGTGCTCCAAATTTTTTATGATGGATTAATACCCATGTCTAGGGGCCACCTCGACGCTGCTGCTGGAGGCGCTTTCCTTTCCCTCACCATTGATGGAGCCACACTCTCATCAATAAAATGGTGTCGAATCAAAGCTGGGGGGAGGAAAGGAAAACACAAAAAGGAATGCATACCATGAAGGAGACGGATATGCTTTCCGCAAAAATAGATTTATTGATGAAAAGACTGGAGAACAGGCCCAAGATAAAGATGCCACGATGGGCACCGTCCAGGCCATGGACTCACACATGACGTGTGAGGTCTGTGGGAACATTGGCCATTCGGGGAATGATTGCCTCGAAACCCATGAAAAAGCTACCTTCATCAATAACGGGTTTTGCCAATGAGGTAATAATAGGTGGAATAACCAATCCCGCCCACAAGGTAATTCGAACTACAACTCCAATTACAATTCGAATCAACCTTCTTTGAAAGACTTGGTGTTAGGCCAAGCAAAAATGAATGAAAATATTACAAAGAAATTAATGTCAAACGATAAAATTCTCGAAAATATAAATTCTCAAATAGAAAGTTTATCCTCCACAGTGAAGAATCAATTAACTTTTACCAAAATGATAGAAACCCAAATTTCTCAAATAGCTGCCGCTATTCCTAGAAATCAATGGGGAAAATCTTGGGGCAACCCGAGAATTCGCTCAAAATTGTTAATGTAGCTACAGATCAATGAAGGAGGAGAGGTCTTGTCCGATGGACCAAAAACGTCAACCCTTGCCAAAGGTAAATCGATAGTTATCTTTAAAATTAAAAATATTCAAAATAAATATTTCTAAGATTTAAAAATTTGAATTTTTATGTCAAAATAAAAATCTTCAAAAAATCCCACAAAAATCATTCTCTCAATAAGAATAATTTATTATTACTAATTATCATTTTTGCAATAATTATCAAAATAAAAAATTCAACAAAATTTTGTTGGAAAATAAAAAATGAGCAAACCGTTGGGGATCTGGACGAAACCCCAATGGCTCCAAGTTTCAAATAGCCGTTGAGGGCTCTTTTTCCCAGTGTAGACCGAACGAGCCCACCAGGGGGGCGGGCGACCCCATGGGGTAGCCAGCCCCTGTAGGTGGGCGTTGGCCCTACCGTTTGGACAACGCGCAGGTGGCTGTTGCCCCTTCTCCCTCCTATTGGTTTTGGCCGCTATAAATACAGAGGCAACCTAGGAGAGCTCCTCACCCCTCTCACACTCTCATATTTTCACCCTCTCACTCACTCACTTGCTCTCAAACTTCTTTCAAGCATTTTCCAACAAATTCTAGTGCAAGAAAACTCGGCAAAAATTCAAAGCTAAAGCTAGTTCTCGGGTTCATCATTTTTTTGTCCTAACCCTTAACCTACGCTCGAGTTCTCGCTTGTTGTTGTGTTGTTTTCCGCCATGGGTAGGTTCGGGAAGGCCATCGGCGGTGCCGTTAAGAAGATCGCAAGATTAAGCTCAAAGCGCTCCCGTGGAAGCTCAAGCTCGCACTACACCGAGCATGAAGAAAGACCGATGCATGAAGATGAAGAAACCATGTCGATGGAAGAGCAAGAACAAGAGTAAGGACAACCTATGGAGGAAGATGATGAGCCCCACCTCGACTTGGAGAGAGGCCGGGAGATGGAAGCCTACCACCTCATCAAGGACCGTGAGTTTGAGCCCACGCCATTATATGACCCCGTGCTTCTCAAGGCCATAGGTATGGATGATGAATTCACCTCCATTTGGAAGGCCGTTGGGTGGGAAGAAATTAATCCCGTTTGGAAAGAAGGTTCTCGTCTCTTAACCATCCAATTTTTATGCTCACTGAAAGAAGTCGACATTGGGATCACTTTTCGCTTGTTTGAAATAGAGTATTTTTGCACTTGGAGAGATCTTGCCCAACACATAGGTTTCCATTGAAAATGGTTACTTGACATAGATCATGCTGTCAGAGGTTTGGATCGCCATAAATTTTGGAATGAAATTTTGGGTCACGTCGTAGTTGGAAAATTTGCACCTCATAACATGGACATCCAACACCCCACTTTAAGTCTCATGCATCGTTGGATTGCAATGAATTTATTCTCTAGGCAAGGTATTCGAGTTGTTAATAATGACAAAATGAAAATACTCTATGCCATGATCAAGAAGATTAAAATTGCTCCTATCAAAGAAATATTCAACCATTGGTCAGAATTGTTGAAAACATTTTCTACTTCAATATCTTGCACATCTCTTGTTACTCGCATTGCCACCGGTGTCAGTGCAATGGACAATCAAGAAGTAGAATATATTTCAACTCCATGCCTTATCATCGATGAGCATTATTTGTTACAAGGAAATCATTTGAAACATAATGCAGCCAGAGAACTTGTGTTCTTTTAAGGGTGTACAAATGAGATTCCATTACCTAACCAAGGTCTCCATTTGTATAATTCTCCTACACTAACCTTCCCTCTTGTCCCACAAGAGGAAGCTCGTAGAAATTCTATGTCTGACAGGGTGAAAAGGAGTAGAGATAGAAATGAAGCAAGCAGTTCACAGGTACAACCGCAGCCTTTTCCCGCTGTGCCCCAGGGGTTCCTCATGGAGCCATTTCCGACTGGGCAAGTGCCGGGGTTCACACCCATGCAACACCCCGGTTGGGAACATACTCCACAAACACACGAGGCCAGAGGATCCGGATGGGCAGAGGCTGACACCGCAGCATGGGCGATGCACTCGTCCGACTCCAAGGGGCTCCCTCCACCTATGCAACCACAATAGTCCATCTCAGGATGGGAGGACGTCAACAACCACCTCGGAGGATTAGAAATCCGCACTAGTGAGATCCAAAACACACTTAATACTCACGTGCAGGATTCGACCCAGTGGCATCAATTGCAGATACAACAAATGGCGCAAATGAACGCGATGCTATAGCAACAATGAGAACAGCAGGCAACCTATTGGCGATACATGGGGTTCAATCCCGGACCGTAGGCTACGAGCAAGCTTGGGGTGGACCCCCGCAGAGGTAAGTAGTATCTTTTATTTTCTGCATTTTATTTTTTGCATTATTTATTTTGTGCATTTATTTATTAGCATTTAAAAAAATGAAAAATATAAATCCAAAAAAATTAATTATGATAAAAATAACAAAAATATTTATTCCACTCTCATATGTGATTTAAGAATGTTTAGTTTCTCCTTGGTTGAAATGATGAATAGTTGCTTTGTCTATAATTCATTTGTGCCTAGGCTGTAAGTTAGTACTTCCCAAGATTTAAGTTTGTTGGCTAAAATGTCTCATCCTAAAACTTGAAACTTGTGGATTAAAAAAGCATGATCCTTTTCTAAGTTGTTGCAAGCTATGATATGGTAAATAGAATATGCTATGACTTTATTCTAAGAGAAACTTGACATTCAGAATTTTCATTTTAAAAATGCTAAAATCAAAAGTTCCTCAATGATTATGAATTCCTATCATGGCCATATGACATGATTCAAATTTAAAACCTTAGTCATATGCTACTTATATTCATATTGAGTTTTGTCATATTGTTGTGACCCTTGTAGAGATTCTAGTCATGCACCCATGATCAAGATTCACGTACACCCATAAATAAAGTGCTAACTCTTACACTGAGAGTTACGTAAAAACATGTTTTTTGCCCACCTAAAATAAAAACTCCATTCATTTGTCATGAGTCTTTCTCTCCAAAGTTTTCATATGCCAAGAAGAAGTATGGGGCTATGCTAAAAAAAGAGAGATACATGAAGCTCTCAAAATAGCAAAAGAAAAGAAGAAAAAAGAATGGAACACATGAAGGTTCCAAAGTACTAAAAAAAGAAAAAAAGAGATAGCCCATACTTCTAAGGCAATTATCAAAAAGAGAGAAAGTCATGATCTAAGGAGTACCAAAAATATTAGGATTAGAAAAATATTCCACACACTTGCACATCCTGATCAAAGTGTATGACTTGCATCTCCTTGGATCCGGTATTTGACTTAGCGATATATGTGATGTAAGTATGCCTCTCATTCATACCTACCTAAAACTCCACTCAAGGCCTTTTTAGAGATAGGATGAAAAGAAAGGCAAAACAATGCCTTGGTGAGGATCATACACATTGAGCGATCGAGTGAATCATTTGAGGAACTTACATTTTATTTTGCAAAACTCATAAAACCTCCAGATAGAAGGTTGATCAAAGAATGAATGATTGGTAATTTTGTTAAAACCGTTCTATCTTGCAACCACCCAAGAATTTGGAAAAGTAATAAGCCCCATAGTTATTAAGTTAAAAGGGTGGATAGAATGCCAACTTATTTAAATTATGGAAGAATACTTTGTTGTAGGCATGGCACTTGTGAATTATACTCGTCATTGTAGCAACTACTGATCAACAATCAATAACTTAGCTATTTGCTCGGGACGAGCAAAGGTTAAGCTTGGGGGAGCTTGTTGGCGGTCTTTACCGATCAAATCCGACCGCTAATTAAGACACAAAAAGAGGAGAAATAAGCAATCTTAAACACATATGCATTTACTATTAAGTTCCACATGTGTTTGGAAAACATTATTTTGTAGGTCACAAACACAAATACATGGAATAATTTACCGAAAGGCGCTTTCCGACGCTGATTTGTGCAAAGGAACAAGGGAGATGCCCATCAAATTAATTCAAATGGGGCAAAACCCCACGGGGAAGCAATCCTAGTCCAGCCCATGGCCAGCCAGGCAAAGACGATGGCAAGAGGCCACGGTCAAGGGGCGGCCGACCCCTAGGGGCGCCCGACCCCTTGCCGGTGCTGCTCAGCCCCTCCTTCGATAGGCGGTGGCATGCTTCCATGCTATGGCGGTGGGAGCCGGTCCTCACGCCAATTATAGCTCGTAGCACCGCCTATTCTCCTATATAAATAGAGGGGTACCCCCCTCTCTACACACACTCCACTTGAGCAACACCTTACTCCCTCACTCTCTAGTAGTAGCTTTACTTTCTTTTAGTAGTTTAGATCAAGGCAAAGCTACCTTAGAGAGGTTGGCTCGTTGGAAGAAGAGACCTTTGTGTATGAATAGAAATATGAGTTCTTCCAAAGTCATGCTCTCATCTTACATATATAGTCATACTTATGAACTAGAGTATAGTTATTGTGTTATGATCTTGATATATGAACTAGTCTATAGTATGTGTATCATGAGAGTAGCACACTTAACATTATGGTTAAACACTCATATAACTTATATAATTGGAATTTGAGCAAAGTTGAGGTGGCGGTTCATCATGCCGTTAGGTGTGCCCAAGTTCTTTACTTGTCAAACCGTAGGGTCAGGGACCTGGGGGATTTGGGTAATTTTTGTATACGCAAGCGTGGTGCTTGGGTATGGAGAGACAGGTGAATGCATTGTCCCTTTCCACGGTTGAGGGGTAGGCAGCAGGTGGTGACAGCCCTATCTGTCCCTTGTAATCCCCCATGTTCAACTGGGGTGTAGGAGTCTAAATTGTCACATGAGGTTGCTGGCAGACCAGTACTCGGTGGCCTCCTGACCTGCTTCACACTTAGCCCTAAAACTAATTATGTAATTTGTATGATTATTAACTAATCTTTGTATGACTATACTAGACCAATGCCTGCTCGACTTAGGATTATTCTTTTATACTTTCTCTTTATTTTATCTTTTGAGGAATGCCAAGTGTGTGTCCACTATCTTGAAATCACCATATTTACCCCTGCAATAAACATTGGTGCACTTGCAAGAATTATTATTCAAGTTCATATCCATACTAGACTTTTAATCAAATGCCTTCCTTTGGAAAAAATATAAATAACGATACCCTAAATACTTCGGGGTGAAATGCTACAATGATAGCTCCGTGCGCTTGCGGATAAATATCTAAAATAGTTAAGGAACTATCATGGCTATTACTTAGTGGCATTGCTAATTATTAGTGATGATGCTAAGAAATACCAACAAGCACTTCTGGCGCAGTTGTTGGGGATACAAACCTAGTAGCTATGCTAAGAAGTGTCAACACTCACCGCCACCGAGCTCCTTCCCAGCGCATCGCTCGCCCCTTTGCTTGTTGTGCTCGCTTCCCTGTGACTCAGTGATCCTCATCATCCTTTGTTTTTGTCATGCGTGCACTAGAGCAGCCAGAATGCGACCTCACTGTTGGTTTGCACCATCGCGATCGCCCTCGATGTCGAAAGTCATGTCCATGTCGTCCCCGCTTCAACCGATCACGTAGACGTGATAGTGGTGAGCTCCTAGTCATGCCCGTGCTCTCTGTTTTATCGCTACCACGCTGTAGTGGCCAGAACACCACCACACCGGTGTGGCCTATCCTGCCGTGCCACCAAGGCTGTGGCTGCGCACGAGTCAAACCCTAACCTGATCATCCGATAGTGTAGATAGGACTGCAAGGTGGTGGGGAGCATGTTGGTGACCTCCCCATCACCGATGACCGCATAGTTGGCCGCCTCCGTCTCGCCGAAGCGCCACAGTGCCACCTAGGTCACCGCCGTGCATGCCGCAGTGCTATAGAGGTTCGATTAGTACCACCCGGGGGTGCGCACGAGAGAGAGAGAAGGATCCATCAGAATTGATCTCGTCGTCGACGAGGTCACCGTTGGCGAGAAATTGCCGGTCAAAGCCCAATGCTGTCGCGGTCAGCGCGGTCAGCCAGCGCTGTTGAACCGGTCTCGCGCGTCAATGGCAGTGGGTAGAGAAGGGGTGGGTGAGAAAAGATTTTGGCGCTAGAAAATGATTTATTATTTTCAGAAAAATGCTAAATATGCTGAATCTTGTTTATTTCATAAGTAAATATAGAAGCATGATAAAATTGTGAAACTTTTTTTGTAGCCTTGTTATGTTGTTCTATATCTAGGAAAAATATGAACTAGTCATTTTCTATAGTTTTGGTATGCCTAAAAATTACCTCTTTTAATTAATAAATGGACCTTCCATGATTTTTATAGGCTAAAATAATTATGCTTTAATCAAGAAACTTTTTGTGTATGCTTTACATGCTAATACCTGCCTTCACAAAAAGTTTGGTACTATTTTCATAAATGTAACTTGGTTAATTAATTTACATGTGTTAAAATACCTTTTCTTTATTTATTAAATACCAAAATGATTTATATAAATACTTAAATGACTTTGGTGAGTTTTATACTTTGATTGTGGACCTTGGGACACTCAAACCCCTATTGTTCCTTGGCAACTTCATTCCTTTCCATGATATGCTTATCATCAACTTGTTATAAATAACTAAATGGTTTAATTAAATGCTTAATTAGTAGATGCATGCATATAAGCCTTGATTGCTCCTTGTATGCAATAGTTGAGTAAGTGGTTATGCTTTGTAGATGCTCTTCATTTTAATCTTGCTAGTCCATGTTAAGTTAATCATTTTCATGTTAACAACTAATTAACTTGTTAGTTAATAAATAAAATAGTTTACTCAAATGACTAATTAGTCAATGCATGTGATTAGGTCATGTAATGATCCTTGCTTATCCTCATGGTTGAACTTGTGTAATGTTAGTTAAATACCTTGCCTTGTTTGACTAGAATAATGTGATAAGTGTTGCTTTCTTAATAACCACATGATTAACTTGTTTATATAATAAATAAAATGCCTTAATTGAATGTTTAGTTTAATCCTTTCATTATAGACAACTAATTAACTTAATAGTTAATTAACTAAAATGCTTTTATGATAATGAACCTAGTTCCTTAGTGAAGGAGATTGTACTCAACTTTGTCAAGTTGTTAAGCTCTATTATGCACCTGTGTATCCATCATCATGCATCATGGCATGTAGTCCATCTTGTTAAGCAAGCATCATTTATTACGTGTAGTGCATATGAGAGTGAGGAGACTCATGTTGATCAAGTTTCAGATGAGGTCCATCCACCTATGATATTGGTGCCTAGTCTAACTCCTTTGATCCACCGTGGATTCTAACCTTCTCTACAACGCAGGCAAGCCCCGGTGCATACCACCCTTCTCTAGTATTTACAAATCTTTATTATACTTTAAGTCTTGTGAGGTGTGCATTAAGTAATTAGAAGTTGGTCAAATACTGTTGCTGCATGATTACCTTGATAATCAGGTATCCTTAGTTATACCCTGCTAGTATGAATAGGTCGATACCTTTAATGCTTAGTAATGCTTAGACATTGGTAAAAGTCGGATGATAGTTTCATCATTCGTGAGAAATAGGTTTTACCTTGATCCTCTCAGCTCTACTGATGGTTCATGAGAATACCCTTATACTGTTACATATATAAATTGAGATGGAGGTAGGACATGGTTATGTCTCTGTACGGGATTTAGGTAATGTCTCGGTATGTAACATGAGATATGTCTCTAGTGGGTAGGCCGACGGGGAGAGCCTATTGTGCATCATCCTGCTTGTGTCGATTGAGGACCATACCATTGTAGGCCACCATGTGGTCGAGACTTTGTAGTACTGGCCACATACTTCGGTAAGCCTAATACCTTGGCTATTCCATTATGTGAAAATACAACTGGGCACTGGGCGTGGGAGATGGTGAGAGTAGTGTGTACACATCCTATGAATCCACTAGGAGTGGCGTAGGGAGGTGGAGTACTATGCTCTCGGGTAGCATAGACCGGTTCACGTTTTGGAAGATCCAAGTGAAGGTTGATATATGTAGGTCTTAGACCTGCATATGTTGTGTGGTAAGGAAACCCAGCTGGGCCAAACCGATTCGAATTGCTGTTGCTTCTTGCAGATGAAGACTCGATCATCTGATTTGCATCGTAGTTAATCAATGAAACATGGTTACTTATGGTTACGAGATGATATAGGATGAGATGTGATGATTAATGAAGTGGTTGAGCTAGATCAGGTGCAAACTGGATACTACTGATAAATTTAATACACAGCTAAAACATTGAAAGTAAGGATCCACTTGTAGTAAGCTTTTATGCAAAAGTTATTCTTGCTTCCAACTTTCCTTAAGCCTACATACCGTTGGAGTCTTTTCTTTTAGTTGGGTAAGACTTGTTGAGTACCCTCAAGTACTCAGGGTTTGTTAACCCCTGCTGTAGGTTTTGACTTGTGCTGCTAATCGAGGTCATGTTGGTGGGCTCGACATGATCTGGTCATCTCTTCTACCTTAGATGCTTCACCTAAGTCGCTTCCGCAATTCTACTCACCTTTTGAAACTTAAGTTAAGTCTTTACTTGAACAGATTTTGTAACCGAATGTTATAAGTTTTATGCACTCCAATGTAAGTTATTTTTGTACCAAATGTTGTATTTTGTGGTAACTCCATGTTGATCCTGTATGAGTTGTAAAATGTGGATGATTTGGGTTCCTCGAGGACACCTGATAGACTAACGGAGTTATTTGGCTCTTGTGTGTAGTAGTCAGAGGTCTTTAAGACAATGACAGGCACATGTGGGCCATATAATTTGGGTGGTTCTACCACACCCTTTCGCTAATGTGAGAGGACACGAGCCAGGCGCAGTGCTCGGGTGGGCCCTTATGGCTTGATCTGCCATTTCATTCAGGCGGAAGGGGATCAAAGAGGGCACGCTCTAAAACCAGACAGGTGGAGCTGCCTTTATTTCGCTTAGACGAGATAAGATTCCTGTGCCACAGGCTCTCTTTCTTCCGTCATCCCATGCTCATCTTTTTGCTAGAGCAAAATGTTGTGCGCACTGACGGCCCACGGTCGATCACGCCTCTGATGCCTGTTATTTTGCCCACTCATGATGCCATCTGTGGTAGCAGAGTGCGAATGGGGTGGTGGATGAGCCCCATGGGGTGCCCAAAGGTAGGGCTTCCCCCCAACAATACAAGTTACATAATTAGTTTTAGGGCTAAGTGTGAAGCAGGTCGGGAGGAAACCGAGTACTAGTTTGCCAGCAACCTCATGTGGCAATTTAGACTACTACACCCCAAACGAACATGGGGGATTACAAGGGAGGGACAGGGCTGTCACCACCTGCCGCCTACCACCTCAACCATGGAGAGGGACAGTGCATTCACATGTCTCTCCATACCCAAGCACCACACTTGTGTACACATAAACTATGCAAATCCCACAGGTCCCCGACCCTATAGATCAACAGGTAAAGGACTTGGGCACACCTGAAAGCACGATGAACCGCCACCTCAACTTAGCTCTAAACCCGATTATATAAGTTATATGAGTAGTTAAGCATAAAGTCTTGTATGCTACTCTCATGACACACAAACTATGGACTAGTTCATGTATCAAGATTATAACATAACAACTATACTCTAGTTCATAAGTATGACTATAAATGTAAGATGAGAGTGTGACTTTGGAAGAACTCATATTACTATTCATACCCAAAGGTCTTTTCTTCCAAGGAGCCAAGCTCTCCAAGGTAGCTTTGCCTTGCTCTAAAGCTACTAAAAAGGTAAAGCTACAAATACTAGAGAGTGGAGAGAGGTAATGCTCAGGCTGAGTGTGTGTTGTAGAGGGGGGGGGGGTACCCCTCTATTTGTACAAGGAGCTTGGCGGTGCTAGGGGCTATTCTTGGAGTGAGGACCGAGCTGCACCGGCTCTGCATGGAGCCATGCCATCGCCTGTCAAAGGAGAGGCAGAGAGGCACCGACAGGGGTGTTGGGCGCCCCTAGGGGTCGGGCACCCTTGACTGAGCCACCTCGCCATTGCCTTCGCGTGGTGGGCTATGGGCTGTACATGGATCACTCCTCGGTGGGTGCTTTGCCAGGTTGAGTTGAGTTGATGGGCGTCTCCCTTATTCCTTTGCACAAATCAGCATCGAAAAGCGCATTTCAGTGGATTATTCCATGTATTTGTGTTTATGTCCTGCAAAACAATATTCTCCAAATACATGTGGAACTTGGTTAATAGTAAATGCATGTGTTTAAGATTGTCAATTTATCCTCTTTTTGTACCTTAGTTGGTGGTTGGACTTGATCGTTAATGACCGCCAACAAGATCCCCCAAGCTTAACCTTTGCTCGTCCTGAGCAAATTGCTAAGTTATTGGTTGTTGATCAGGAGTTGCTACTATGCCAAACATAATTCACAATTGCCATGCCTATAACAAAGTATTCTTCCTTAATTTAAATAAGTTTGGCATTCTATCCACCCTTTTAACTTAATCCCTGTGGGACCTTTTGTTTTTCCAAGTCTTAGGTGGTTGCAAGATTGAACGGTTTTAACAGAACTACCAATCATTCATTATTTGATCAACCTTCTATCTAGAGGTTTTATGAATTTTGCAAAATGAAATATAAGTTCCTCAAATGATTCACTCTATCGCTCAATGTGTATGATCCTCACCAAGGCTTTTGATTGTTTTGCCTTCTTTTCATCCTATCTCTAAAAGGAATTGAGTGAAGTTTTAGGTATGAATGAGAAGCATACTTACATCACATATATTGCTAAGTCAAAACCAAATCCAAGGAGAAGCAAGTCATACACTTTGATCAGGATGTGCAAGTGTGTGGAATATTTTTGTAATCCTAATATTTTTGGTACTGCTTTGATCATGACTTTCTCTCTTTTTTGATAATTGCCTTGGAAGTATGGGCTATCTTTATTTTTTTTCTCTTTTCAACACTTGGAACCTTCATGCGTTCCATTTTTTTATTTTGCTATTATGAGAGCTTCATGAGTCCCTCTTTTTTTTAGCATAGTCCCATACTTCTTTTTTTGGCATATGAAAAACTTCGGAGAGAAAGACTCATGACAAGTGAATGGAGTTTTGATTTTAGGTGGATGGAAAACATGTTTTTGCATAACTCTTAGTATAAGAGTTAGCATTTTATTTGTGGGTGTACGTGAATCTTGATCATGGGTGCATGACTAGAATCTCTACAAGGGTCACAACAATTTGACAAAACTCAATGTGAATATAAGTAGCATATGACTAAGGTTTTGAATTGAATCATGTCATATGGCCGTGGTAGGAATTCCTAACCATTGAGGAACTTTTGATTTTAGCATTTTTAAAATAAAAACTCCGGATGTTAAGTTTCTCTTAGAATAAAGTCATAGCATATTGTATTTACATATCATAACTTGCAACAACTTAGAAAAGGATCATGCTTTTGCAACCCACAAGTTTTAAGTTTTAGGTTGAGACATTTTAGCCAACAAACTTAAATATTGGGGAATAATAAGTTACAGCCTAGGCATAGATGAATTATAGATAGAGCAACTATTCATCATTTCAACATAGGAGAAACTAAACATTCTTAAATCACATATGAGAGTGGAATAAATATTTTTGTTGTTTTTATCATATTTCAATATTTTTGGATTATATATATTTTTGATTTTTTTAAATGCTAATAATTAAAGAAATGCAGAAATTAAATAATGCAAAAATTAAAATGCGAAAAATAAAATATAGTACTTACCTCTACGGGGGTCCTCCCCCTAGCTAGCTCATCGCCTACGGTCTGGGATTGTATCCCATGTACCGCCAATAGGCCGCCTATGTGTCTTGCTGTTGCTTCAGGATCGCGTTTATTTGCGCCATTTGTTGCTGCTGTCGCTGATGCCACTGGGCCGAATCCTGCACATGAGCATGAAGTGTGTTTTGGATCTCACCAGTGCGGATTTCTAATCATCCAAGACAGGTGTTGATGTCCTCCCATCCTTGATGGTCTGAGATAGACTATCGAGGATGCATAGGCGAGGGTAGCCCCTCGGACTCGGATGAGTGCATTGCCCATGTTGCGGTGTTAGCCTCTGCACATCAGGATCCTCCAGCCTCATGTGTTTGCGGAGTGTGATCCCAGCCGGGGTGGTACATGGGTGTGAACCCCAGTACTTGCCCAGTCGGGAATGACTCCATGTGAAACGCCTGGGGTGTAGCTAGAAAAGGCTACAGCTGCGGCTGTGGCTACTGTGAACTACGTCTTCATTTCTAGCTCTACTCCTAGTCAACCTGCCAGACACAAAACTTCTATGAGGTTCCTCTTGTGGAACAAGAGGGAAGGTTAGCGTAGGGGAATTATATAAACAAAGATCCAGGTTAGGTAACATGATTTCATTTTTACACCCCTAGAAGAAAAATACAAGTTGTCGAGCTACATTGTGTTTCAAGTGATGTCCTTGCAACAAGTAATGCTCATTGATAATAATGCATGGAGTTGAAATATAAACTACATCTTGATTTTCCATCGCACCATCACCAGTGGCAATACAAGTAACAAGATATGTACATGATATGGAAGTAGAGAACAACTTGAGTGTGTCTAACTAGTGCTTGGATATTTCTTTGATAGGAGCAATTTTAATCTTTTTAATCATGGCATAGAGTATTTGCATTTTGGTATTATGAACAACTCGAATATCTTGCCTAGAGAACAAAGTCATGTCGATCCAATGATGCATGAGCCTAAGAGTGGGTGTTGGATGTCCATGTTACGAGGTTGAAATTTTCCAACTATGACTTGACCCAAAATTTCATTCCAAAATTTATGGCGATTAAAACCTCTAAGAGCATGATCTAAGTCAATTAAGCATCTTCTTTGGAAACCTATGTGTTGAGTGAGATCTTTCCAAGTGTAAAATTGTTCTACTTCAAACAAGCGGAAGGTGATCCCATTGTCAACTTCTTTTAGTGAGCATAAAAATTGGATGGTTAAAAGATGAGAACCTTGTTCCCAAAGGGGATCGACTTTCTCCCAACCAATGGCTTTCTAAATAGAGGTGAATTCAACATCCATACCTATGGCTTGGAGAAGCGTGGGGTCATACAACGGCATGTGGACGAACTCGCAATTCTTGATGAGGTTGTATGCTTCCATCTCTTGGCCTCTTTCCAAGTTGAGGTGGGGTGCGTCATCCTCCTCCATTGGTTGTCCTTGCTCTTGTTCTTGTTCTTGTTCTTCCTCTTGCTCTTCCATCGGCACGGCCTCTTCATCTTCATGCATCGAGCTTTCTTAGTGCTCGGTGCAGCGCATGCTTGAGCTTCCACGGGAGCGACTCGAGCTCAATCCCGTCATCTTCTTGAAGGCGCTGGAGAGCTTCCTCCTGAGCTTACCCATGGCGAAAAACAACACAACAACAAGCAAAAACTTGGCCTCGGGTTAGGGTGAGCACAAAATATAAAATGAGAACCCAAAGACTAGCTTGAGCTTGAAATTTTTGTAGAGCTTTCTTGCACTAGAACTTGTTGGAAAATGCTTGAAAGAAACTTGAGAGCTAGTGAGTGAGTGAGTGAAAATGAGAGAGTGTGGGAGGGGTGAGGGGCTTCTCCCGACCACCTCTGTATTTATAGAGTGAAAACCTGAGAGGAGGGGGATGGATCAACGGTCACACACCTCTTGTCCAAAGGGCAGCGCCAATGGCCACCTGCAGGGGCCGGCCAACCCCAGGGGTTGCCCGCCCCAGCGGTGGGCCCGCTCGGCCGGTCCATTGGCAGGTACTAGCAAACGGCCAATTCAAACTCATGACCATTGGGGCTTTGGTCAGATTCCCAATGGTCTGCTCAAAAATTATTTTCCAACAAAATTTTATTGAATTTTTATTTTTATAATTATTGCAAAAATGATAACTAGTAATAATTAATTATTCTCACTCAGAAAATGACCTTTATAGAGTTTTTCTGAGATTTTTATTTTGACATAAAAATTCAAATTTTTAATTCCTAGAAATATTTATTTTGAATATTTTGAATTTAAAGATAACTACCGATTTACCTTCGGTAAGGGTTTGACATTTTTTGTCTATCAGACAAGACCTATCATCCTTCATTAATCTGCAGCTGCATTAACATTTTTGAAAGAATTCTCAGGTTGCCCCGGGGTTCTCCCTGAATGATAGATAGGAATAGCGGCAGCTATGTGTATAATTTAAGTTTCTATCATTTTGTTAAAACTTAAGTGATTTTTTACTGAGGAGGTTAAACTTTCTATTTTAGAGTTAATGTTCTCTAGCATTTTATCATTATACATCAACTTCTTAGTGATATTTTCATTAATTCGAATTGAAGTTCGAATTACCTTGCGGGCGGGATTGGTTATTCCACCCGTTATTACCTTTTGGTTGGCGAAACCCATTGTTGATGAAAGCAGCTTCTTCGCGGGTTCCAGGGCAATCATTCCCCGAATGGCAACATTCCCACAGACCTCACACGTCTTGTGTGAGTACAAAGCCTAGACGGTGCCCTTCATTGCTTCTTTGTCTTGGACCCGTACCTCTAGTCTTTTCAACAAAAGGTCTATTTTTGCGGCAAGCATATCCGTCTCCTTCACGATATGTATACCTTTTTGTGATTTTCTTTCTTCCCCCAGCTTTGATTAGACACCATTTTATTGATGAGAGTCGTGGCTTCATTAATGGTGAGGGAAAGAAAAGTGCCTCCAGCCACTACATCGATGTGTCCCCTAGACATGTTTGTTAATCCATCATAAATTTTTTGGAGCACTAACTAGTTTTCAATCCCATGGTGTAGGCATGCTTGGATGTAGTCCTACAGCCTCTCCCACACCTCAGGAATGGATTCTATGGTGGTTTGCTAGAAGTTGGAGATTCATAGCCCCATGGCATTGGTTTTGCCCACGGGGAAGAACTTGGCGAGGAACGCCATGGAACATTTGTCCCACGAGTTGACAGCTTCCCGTTCCTTGTAGAACCATTGTTTCACCCTCCCTGAGAGGGTGAAGGGAAACAAGCGAAGCCTGATGCTTGCGGGCTCAACGTCCTTGATGATGATAGTGTTGCAGAGCTCGAGGAAGTGTTGGAGATGCACGTTCGTGTCCTCACCTGCACCATCATAATGAGGCCGGTGCGGAGCTTGAAGTTCCTATTCCTAGTGTTGATAGCCGACCTAACAGACACGTTGGCAACAACGAGGATGGAGTAGTCGCAGAGCGTCTTGGCCATGGTTGGAGTAGCGGATGGTGCAGGTTGACTAGTTCATTTATCGGTGGAGTGGCAGAAGAAGAAGCGGCGTGGGTCCGTTTCTTCCTTAGGAGTGCCTCCGGATTTTCGATGTAGTTGTTCAACAGATCATAACCAGTCATACACTATCCTGTTTTCATCCACAATAGGAGAAAACAAGCAAAGTTAGCCTACATAACAATGACAACCTTACATGCATATTATCATAAACATGTGAAAGCTCTAGTTTAGTTTTGGTGAATTGATGAAACCCTAAGTGCTAACCTAGTTTATCAAAGTGATCATGAGATAGGTAGCACATTCCAAGTGGTGAAACAATTGAAGATCATAACATGATGACGGTGATGCCATGGTGATGATCAAGTACTTGGACTTGAAAAGAAGAAAGAGAAAAACAAAAGGCTCAAGGCAAAGGTATAAATGGTAGGAGCCTTTTTGTTTCGGTGATCAAGACACTTAGCGAGTGTGATCACATTTAGGTTTGATAGCCATACTATTAAGAGGGGTGAAACTCGTATCGAAATGCGGTTATCAAAGTGATACTAAATGCTCTAACTCATTGCATATGCATTTAGGATCTAGTGGAGTGATAACACCCTTGAAAATATTTGTGAAAATATGCTAACACATGTGCACAAAGTGATACACTTGGTGGTTGGCACATTTGAGCAAGGGTTAGAAACTTCACCGGTGGAGTGTCCGCCCATAGTGTGCGGATAGTCCGATGGTGCCATCGGGGCTCTATATAGAAAAGACAGGGTTTCACTGGAGTTACCGCACGCTGGCCTCTACTGGACCGGCACGTCCGGTCAGTGACAACAGTGTGCTCGCGTCTCGGTCTTGTGACCGGATGCTGGCGCGAAAACTAACCGGACGCTCAGGGTCTGAGTCCGGTCAGTGCTGATGTACACTGACGTGGGGCACATAGAGGAGACATTGAGTGACCAGACGCTGGGTGAGCCTAGTCAGGCCTGACTGGACACGTCCGGTCGTGAAATCTCACGTTTGGAACCTTACTGGAAACGACCGGACGCTGGAGTCCAGCGTCCGGTCACTTTCTAACTAACATGTCCGGTCATCACTTGACCATTGAGATCGAGCGATCAGCGTTTGAAGCAGGGGGCACATGGTGAAGATTTGAGGACCGGACGCTAGAGTCCTGCGTCCGGTCAATACGACCGGCGCATCCAGTCACCCCGCGTTGTGCCCAGTGAAGGGATACAACGGCTCTATTTCATGGGGGCTTCTATTTAAGCCCCATGGCCAGCTCAAGCTCACTCTCTTGGCCATTTGCATTGACATAGCAACCTTGTGAGCTTAGCCAAAGCCCTCCCACTCCTCTCCATCATTGATCCATCATCATTATGAGATTGGGAGAGAATCCAAGTGCATTGCTTGAGTGATTGCATCTAGTGGCACTTGGTATTCGTGTTTTGCTGCAGGATTCACTTGTTTCTCTTGGTGGTTGCTACCACCTAGATGGCTTGGAGCAGCGAGGATCATTGATCGGAGGTTGGTGATTGTCTCCGGCTCCGATTGTGGTGATTGTGAGGGGTCTTGTGCCTTCCCCGGCAGAGCGCCGAAAGGTAACTCTAGTGGATTGCTCGTGTCATTGAGTTGCCTCACTTGTGGGTTGGTTCTTGCGGTGTCCTATTGTGTGGACGAGGTTCGTGCAACACCTCTTAGCCGCCGAACCACCAAGTGTTGGTCAACACAACAGAGACTAGCGTGCCAGCAAGCACGTGAACCTTGGGAGAAAAATTGGTTGTCTCTTGCCCTTTGGTATTCTCCCAGTGATTGATTCGGTATTCATATTGTGATTGGTTCACTCCTCTACAAGGCGGTATAATCACCCTACTCACTCATTTATATTCTTGCAAACTTGTTATAGCAAGCTCTTTAGTGTAGCTAGAATTGAGAGCTTGCTTTGTAGTTTAAGTTCATCTAGTGGAGCTCTTTAGTGTAGCAAGTGTGGGAGCTCTTAGTGAGTAGTGACATAGCAAATTGTGTGTTTAGTGATCATAGCAACTAGAATTATTGGATAGGTGGCTTGCAACCCTTGTACAACTAGAGCAAGTTTGCATTTCGGTATTTGTCATACTAATCAAATTGCTCTAGTTGATTTGTAGATTTTTAAATAGGCTATTCACCATGTGGGGGGCAAACCACCGTTCTTTGATGTCACATGCTATGATTATTGGAAGAGAAAGATGAGGATGTATCTTGGTTCAATCAATGATCAAGTATGGGAGGTGACCGAGAAGGACTATGCTATCATTGATCCCGATGATCCAACCAACCAAGACAAGATCAACAAGCAATGCAATACAATGGCTCTCAACACCATATACAATGCCATTGATTCCAAGGTGTTTGAGTAAATCAAGGATTGTGAAAGAGCAAATGAGGTGTGGAGGAGATTGGAGGAAACATATGAGGGCACACCGGCGATGAAGAGTGCCAAGTTGTACATTCTCAAGGATAAATTGACAAGCTTCAAGATGAAGGAAGATGAAAGCATTCTAGAAATGTTCCATCGATTGCAAGTGATTGTAAATGACTTGAAGGCTTTGGGAGAGAAGAACAAGGATGATGATGTCTCTCATTGGTTCTTGATGTGCCTACCTCCAAGATTTGAGATGTTGAGATTGCTCATAATAAGAGGAGGATTGAAGGAGATTACCCCTAACCAAGTACTAGGTGATGTCATAACCCAAGAGACATACCGTGTGGAAAGGGAGGGGGATGACAAGGATGACAAGAAGGAAGAAGAAGACAAGAAGAAGAAGAGAGTATAGCATTCAAGGCTAGCTCATCATCATCCAAGAACAAGGGCAAGTCCAAGAAAGAATCAAGTGATGATGATGATCTTAGTGATATTGATGATGAAGCTATGGCCCTCTTTGTATGCAAGATGGGAAAATTCATGAAGAAGGGCTATGGTGCAAGAAAGAGAAGAGATCACACCAAAAGCAAAGAATATGTGAGAAGATGCTACAATTGCAAAAGCCCCAATCATGTTGTAGCAAATTGTCCCTACAATAGTGACAATGATGAGGATGAGAAGAAGAAGCACAAGAAGAATAAGAAAGAAAAGAAGGAGAAGAAGGAGAAAAGAATGACCTTCCAAAAGAAGAAGAAGGGTGGAGGCTATGTGGTCACTTGGGATAGTGATGGCTCTTCGGATAGTGATGACTCTAGTGATGATGACAAGAAATCTATCAAGAAAGCACTAGCAAGCATCGCCATCAACAACAAGCCCTCCATCTTCGACACTCCATCGACATGCCTCATGGCAAAGCCTACCAAGGTAAAATATGATGTGAGTGATGATGATGAATGTGAAAGTGATGCTTGTAGGAGTGATGATGATGATGAGAAGTACTCCAAGGAGGAGCTTATGAACATGTGTGAGCAAGTGCATACTTGCTTTGATATGAAGAGAAAGGAGTTCAAGGAATTGAACAAGAAAGTCAAATTTCTTGAGCAATCTCTTGATGAGCTCAATGCCACTCATGAGAGGCTAATGGAAGCCCATGAGAAACTTGGCAAAGCTCACTCTAAGCTTGAAAAGGCTCACTCCTCTCTCATCGAGCAAGTCAAGGAGGAAGCCAAGAAGGAGCAAGTGATTGTATCATGTGATGTGGGACTAACATGTGATCTTATTGATGAATCTTTTTATAAGCCCATTGTAGTTGCTCCCACTAACACTTCTTGTAGCACTACTACTTCTACTTCACCTTTGAGTGATGGTCTCACTTGTGAGACCTCACTAATGGTGGAAAATGAGACCCTCAAGAAGGAGGTGAATGAGCTCACTCGTGCCTTAGGAAATGCCTATGGTGGAGATGCCCGCTTGCTAAAGTGCTTGGATAGCCAAAGGTTTTCTCTCAACAAAGAGGGATTAGGCTATACCCCCAAGAAAGGCAAGGTGGCCTTTGTCACTCCCAAAGTTAGCTTTGTGAAGGGCAATGGTCAGTTTTGCAATAGAAGTAGCAAGTTAGGCATATAGAGCAATATTGCAAGATTAACAAGAACAAGCTATCTAATGTATCATCAATTAAATTTGATTCTTGTTACATGCTTGTTAAGGGTGCCAATGGTGTGAAGGCTAAGTTTATTGGTACACCAATTGTGGGCCCAAAGAAGAAGGCCATTTGAGTACCAAAGACCTTGGTAACTAACCTTCAAGGACCCAAGCAAGTTTGGGTACCTAAAAAGAATTGATCTTCTTTTGTAGGTCAATTATAAAGTTGGAGGAAGGCATTGGGTGCTTGATAGTGGGTGCACACAACACATGACCGGTGATCCAAGAATGTTCAATTCAATCAATGAAAACAAGAGCAATGGGATTGATAGCATCAAATTTGGTGACAATGGCAAAGGCAAGGTCAAAGGGCTTGGTAAGATTGCAATATCCAATAACTTGAGCATTTCCAATGTGCTACTAGTAGAGAGCTTGAACTTCAATCTATTGTCAGTAGCTCAATTATGTGATCTTGGTTTCAAGTGCATATTTGGTGTGGATGATGTAGAAATCATAAGTATAGATGGCTCTAACTTGATATTCAAAGGATTTAGATATGAGAATCTATACTTGGTTGATTTCAATGCTAGAGAAGCTCAATTGTCAACATGTTTGATCACTAAGTCTAGCATGGGTTGGTTATGGCATAGAAGGCTTGGTCATGTTGGAATGAAACAATTGAACAAGTTGATTAAGCATGATTTAGTTAGAGGTTTGAAAGATGTCACATTTGAAAAGGATAAGCTATGTAGTGCATGTCAAGCCGGAAAGCAAGTTGGTAACACACATCCTAAGAAGAGCATGATGAGCACATCTAAGGCATTTGAGTTGATGCACATGGACTTGTTTGGACCAACCACATACACTAGCATTGGTGGAAACAAATATAGATTTGTGATTGTGGATGATTTTACTAGATACACATGGGTATTCTTTCTAGTGGATAAGATTGATGTGTTTGCAACATTCAAATCATTTATCAAGGGCATTCACAATGAGTTTGAAACAACCATCAAGAAAGTTAGAAGTGACAATGATAGTGAATTCAAGAACACTAGAATTGATGAGTTGCGTGATGAATTTGGAATTAGACATCTCTCGGCCAAGTACACTCCACAATCAAATGACCTAGTTGAAAGAAAGAATAGAACTTTGATTGACATGGCAAGATCAATGTTCAGTGAGTACAATGTGAGTCATTCATTTTGGGCCGAAGCAATCAACATGGCTTGCTACTATAGCAATCAACTCTATTGTCACCCCATGATGGAGAAGACACCTTATGAGCTATTGAATGGAAGAAAGCCCAACATAGCATACTTTTGGGTTTTTGGTTGTAAATGCTATATATTAAAGAAAGGCACTAGATTGAGCAAATTTGAAAAGAAATGTGATGAAGGTTTCTTGCTTGGTTACTCCACTACTAGCAAGGCTTATAGAGTTTGGAATTTGGCTAGTGGTACTCTTGAGGAGGTTCATGATGAGGAGTTTGATGAAACAAATGGTTCCCAAGAGGAAGATGAGAATCTAGATGATGTAAGAGGCACTCAATTGGTCAATGCAATGAAGAACATGGACATTGATGATATAAGGCCTAGAGAGGTGATTGATGTTGAAGATGACAAGAATCAAATGCTCTCTAACTCAAATGTGCAAGCTAGTGGTTCTCATTATCAAGTTCAAGCAAGAACTAGTGATGGCAAAGTGCAAGATCAACAACAAGTGGCTAGTTCATCATCTTAACCAAGTGATCAATCAAATGCAAGCAATCAAGTGCAAGTGCTTCAACCAACCAATGTTGCAAGAGATCATCCATTGGACACTATCATTGGTGATATTTCATGAGGTGTGCAAACTAGATCAAGATTGGCTTCATTTTGTGAGCATTTTTCTTTTGTGTCATCCATTGAACCTAAGAAGATAGATGAAGCTTTGAAGGATGTTGATTGGGTCAATGCTATGCATGAAGAGCTAAACAACTTCATAAGAAACCAAGTATGGGAGTTAGTTGAGAGGCCTAAGGATCATAATGTGATAGGAACCAAGTGGGTCTTTCGGAACAAGCAAGATCAAGATGAGATAGTAATAAGGAACAAAGCAAGATTAGTGGCTCAAGGTTACACTCAAGTTGAAGGTCTTGACTTTGGAGAAACATATGCCCCGGTTGCAAGATTGGAAGCAATTAGGATCTTGTTAGCCTATGCTTGTGCCTACAACATCAAGTTGTATCAAATGGATGTGAAGAGTGCATTTCTCAATGGGTACATCAATGAGCTTGTGTATGTTGAACAACCTCCTGGTTTTGAAGATGAAAAGAAACCCAACCGTGTTTACAAATTGAGAAAGGCTTTGTATGGATTGAAACAAGCACCTAGAGCATGGTATGAGAGATTGAGGGATTTCCTACTCTCTAAGGGATTCAAGATGGGATAAGTTGACACCACTCTCTTCACCAAGAAGCCTAGAAATGACTTGTTTGTAATGCAAATCTATGTTGATGATATCATATTTGGGTCAATAAATCAAGATTTTTGTGAAGAGTTTGGCAAGATGATGGCAAGTGAGTTTGAGATGTCTATGATTGGAGAGCTTAGTTACTTCCTTGGTCTTCAAATCAAGCAAATGAAGAATGGCACATTTGTGAGTCAAGGCAAGTATATCAAGGACATGCTCAAGAAGTTTGGAATGGATGATAGTAAAGCTATTAGTACACCAATGGGGACAAGTGAAAGCTTGGATAGTGATGCTAGTGGCAACATGGTGGATCAAAAGATGTATCGGTCTATGATTGGAAGCCTATTCTATGTGACTGCATCAAGGCCAGATGTGATGTTTAGTGTATGCATGTGTGCTAGATTTCAAGCCTCACCAAGAGAAAATCATATGAAAGCAACAAAGAGAATATTGAGGTACTTAAAGCATACACAAAATGTTGGATTGTGGTATCCCAAAGGAGCAAGATTTGAGTTGTTTGGATATTCGGACTCTGATTATGCGGGATGCAAAGTTGAGAGAAAGAGCACATCGGGCACATGTCAACTATTGGGAAGATCACTTGTGTCTTGGTCATCAAAGAAGCAAAATAGTGTAGCACTTTCAACCACCGAAGCGGAGTACATTTCGGCCAGTAGTTGTTGTGCTCAATTACTTTGGATGAAGGCTACTTTGAGTGACTTTGGAATAAAATTCAAGCAAGTGCCATTGCTGTGTGACAATGAGAGTGCCGTAAAGCTGACCAACAACCTGGTTCAATATTCAAGAACAAAGCAGGGGACATTTGCATTGAGAGTGTGGGCACCGAAGATCAACTTGCCGATATCTTCACCAAGCCACTTGATGAGAAGAGGTTTTGCAAGCTAACGAATGAATTAAACATACTTGACTTCTCCAATATGTGTTGATGCACCCCACACTTATATGACATGCCTCTCCTTCGAGCAATCCAAGGTAAAAGTTGATTGACATGGCATACATACTTGCTAAGGACATGTTTAGTGCATCTAGACATTTTTCACATTTGAATAGGCTCATTCATGAAAATCAAATGAATTTGATGCTTGTATGGTACCACTATTGCTTGTATGCTTGAAATGATCTAGTGGTAGCATATGACATGTTTGTGGGCTTGTAAACCTAGTGTTTGATCTAGAAAATAAGCTATAAGTGTTTAACTCAACATGGTACAAGATAACCCTTATTTGGAGGTGTGAAGAAGCTTGTCCTTGGATCAAACCGAGTTAAATATCTTTTGGAAGTAATCTAGATTGAACCAAATTAGGAACATGATCCTCATTTCACATGGTTTCACCCCAACCTATCTAAAATTTGAGCCCTCCCTTTATGCTAATTGTTGACAAAGGGGGAGAGAAATTCACAAAGATAGTAGTAAGATAGGGGGATCAAACAAATGATATAACATTGTAAGGGGATCAATCAAAATTATACAAGTAGGGGGAGCAAGCTCGTAAACTTGTATGTTGCATTTGAACGTGCATTTCATATATTTGCTTGCATGACACAAGTTTTAAATTTCAATATCCATGCTTGTGTGGTGTATGATAGTTATAGGTTTGAATGATAAAATGAAAAACTAGCATGCATAGGTTATGTAACTAGACTTATGATTCATTCTATAGAAACTAGACCCTTGCTTTTAATATTGATCTCATGGGGTATTCTAGTTTTTGTGTATGTCTAGTTACTAATGGTGCTAAGGATGGTATATTGGTGCACTCCAATTGGTATCACGCTTCAAAGGTCCATCTCTTATACCTTAGCATCATTTGATAGACATTGTCTCCTATATTTCCTATCTAAGCATATGTGCAAGCTTCAATCCAAACTCTTAGCACATATGTAGGGGGAGCAATTGCTACCATATGGGATTCATGAAACTTGTCCATATCCTTTTACACATGGTAAATATGCTTGGGCAAGCAACAAAGATTCAATTGAATTTCAATTGATATCTTTGTGAAAGGGTTGTCATCAATTACCAAAAAGGGGGAGATTGAAAGCTCTAGTTTGGTTTTGGTGAATTGATGAAACCTTAAGTGCTAACCTAGTTTATCAAAGTGATCATGAGATAAGTAGCACATTCCAAGTGGTGAAACAATTGAAGATCATAACATGATGACGGTGATGCCATGGTGATGATCAAGTACTTGGACTTGAAAAGAAGAAAGAGAAAAACAAAAGGCTCAAGGCAAAGGTATAAATGGTAGGAGCCTTTTTGTTTCGGTGATCAAGACACTTAGCGAGTGTGATCACATTTAGGTTTCATAGCCGTACTATTAAGAGGGGTGAAACTCGTATCGAAATGCGGTTATCAAAGTGCCACTAGATGCTCTAACTCATTGCATATGCATTTAGGATCTAGTGCAGTGCTAACACCCTTGAAAATGTTTGTGAAAATATGCTAACACATGTGCACAAGGTGATACACTTGGTGGTTGGCACATTTGAGCAAGGGTTAGAAACTTCACCGGCGGAGTGTCCGCCCGTAGTGTGCAGACTGTCCGATGGTGCCACTAGCGCCCTATATAGAAAAGATAGGGTTTCACTGGAGTGACCGGACGCTGGCCTCTACTAGACCGGCGCGTCCGGTCAGAGACAACAGTGTGCTCGCGTCTTGGTCTTGTGATCGAACGCTGGCACGAAAACTGACCGGACGCTCAGGGTCTGAGTCCGGTCAGTGCTGATGTACGCTGACGTGGGGCACATAGAGGAGACATTGAGTGACCGGACGCTGGGTGAGTCTGGTCAGGCCTGACCGAACGCGTCCTGTCGTGAAATCTCACGTTTGGAACCTTACTGGAAACGACCGGACGCTGGAGTCCAGCGTCCGGTCACTTTCTAACTGACGCGTTCGGTCATCACTTGACCATTGAGATCGAGTGATCAGCATTTGAAGCAGGGGACACATGGCGAAGATCTGAGGACCGGACGCTGGAGTCCTGCGTCCGGTTAATATGACCGGCGCGTCCGGTCACCCCACGTTGTGCCTAGTGAAGGGATACAATGGCTCTATTTTATGGGGGCTTCTATTTAAGCCCCATGGCCGGCTCAAGCTCACTCTCTTGGGCATTTGCATTGACATAGCAACCTTGTGAGCTTAGCCAAAGCCCTCCCACTCCTCTCCATCATTGATCCATCATCATTATGAGATTGGGAGAGAATCCAAGTGCATTGCTTGAGTGATTGCATCTAGTGGCACTTGGTATTCATGTTTTGCTATGGGATTCACTTGTTTCTCTTGGTGGTTGCCACCACCTAGATGGCTTGGAGCAGGGAGGATTGTTGAGCGGAGGTTGGTGATTATCTCCGGCTCCGATCGTGGTGATTGTGAGGGGTCTTGTGCCTTCCCCGGCGGAGTGCCGAAAGGTAACTCTAGTGGATTGCTCGTGTCATTGAGTTACCTCACTTGTGGGTTGGTTCTTGTAGTGTCCTATTGTGTGGACGAGGTTCGTGCAACACCTCTTAGCCACCGAACCACCAAGTGTTGGTCGACACAACGGGGTCTAGCGTGCCGGCAAGCACGTGAACCTCGGGAGAAAATTGGTTGTCTCTTGCCCTTTGGTATTCTCCCGGTGATTGATTCGGTATTCATATTGTGATTGGTTCACTCCTCTACAAGGCGGTATAATCACCCTAGTCACTCATTTATATTCTTGCAAACTAGTTATAGCAAGCTCTTTAGTGTAGCTAGAATTGAGAGCTTGCTTTGTAGTTTAAGTTTATCTAGTGGAGCTCTTTAGTGTAGCAAGTGTGAGAGCTCTTAGTGAGTAGTGACATAGCAAATTGTGTGTTTAGTGATCATAGCAACTAGAATTGTTGGATAGGTGGCTTGCAACCCTTGTAGGGCTAGAGCAAGTTTGCATTTCGCTATTTGTCATACTAATCAAATTGCTCTAGTTGATTTGTAGATTTTTAAATAGGCTATTCACCCCTCTCTAGCCATATTAGGACCTTTCAACATGTCCTACTAGATTCTTTAATCAATTATGCCTTCCCTGGCAACGGCGCCAAAAATGCTTGTTAGCACTTCTTAACGTAGCTACTAGGTTTGTATCCCTAGCAACAGAGCCAGAAGTGTTTGTTGGCATTACTTAGCAACATCTCTAGAAATTAGCAATGCCACTAAGTAATAGCCTTGATAGTTCCTGAACAATTTTAGATATTTATCCACAAGCGCACGGAGCTATCATTGTAGCATTTCACCTATAAGTATTCAGGGTATCATTATTTATATTTTTCCAAAAGAAGGCATTTGATTAAGAATCTTGTATGGATATGAACTTGGATAATAATGCTTGCAAGTATACCAATGTTTATTGTAGGGGTAAAAATGGTGTTTTCAAGATAGTGGACACAACTTGGCATTCCTCAAAGGATAAAATAAAGAGAATGAATAAAATAATAATCCTAAGTCGAGCAGGCATTAGTCTAGTATAGTCACATGAAGATTAGTTAATGATCATACAAGTTACATAATTAGTTTTAGGGCTAAGTGTGAAGCAGGTTGGGAGGCTACCGAGTACTAGTCTGCCAGCAACCTCATGTGACAATTTAGACTCCTACACCCCAAACGAACGTGGGGGATTACAAGGGATGGATAGGGCTGTCACCACTTGCCGCCTACCACCTCAACCATGGAGAGGTACAATGCATTCACCTATCTCTCCATACTCAAACAACATGCTTGTGTACACAGAAACTAGTCAAATCCCCCCGGGTCCCTGACCCTACGGATCGACACGTAAAGGACTTGGGCACACCCGAAAGCGCGATGAACTGCCACCTCAACTTAGCTCCAAACCCGATTATATAAGTTATATGAGTAGTTAAGTATAAAGTGATTATGCTACTCTCATGACACACAAACTATGGACTAGTTCATGTATCAAGATTATAACATAACAACTATACTCTAGATCATAAGTATGACTATAAATGTAAGATGAGAGTATGACTTTGGAAGAACTCATAATTCTATTCATACCCAAAGGTCTCTTCTTCCAAGGAGCCAAGCTCTCCAAGGTAGCTTTGCCTTTCTCTAAAGCTACTAAGAGGGTAAAGCTACAAATACTAGAGAGGGGAGTGAGGTAATACTCAAGTTGAGTGTGTGTTGTACAGGGGGTACCCCTCTATTTATACAAGGAGCGAGGTAGTGCTAGGGGCTATTCTTGGCCGTGAGGACCAAGCTGCACCGCCTCTGCATGGATCCATGCCACCACCTATTGAAGGAGAGGCAGAGAGGCGCTGGTAGGGGGTCAGGCGCCCCTAGTTATCAGTCACCCCCTGACTGAGCCACCTCGCTCTACCTTCACGTGGTGGGCTATGGGCTGGACATCGATCACTCCTTGGTGGGTGCTTTGCCCGGTTGAGTTGAGTTGATGGGTGTCTCCCTTGTTCCTTTGTGCAAATCAACATCGGAAAGCACCTTTCAGTGTATTATTCCATGTATTTGTGTTTATGTCCTGCAAAACAATATTCTCCAAATACATGTGGAACTTGGTAATAGTAAATGCATGTGTTTAAGATTGTCAATTTCTCCTCTTTTTGAACCTTAGTTGGTGGTCGGATTTGATCGTTAATGACCGCCAATAGTCGCCAACACACATCTTCAAGTACGACGGTGAGACCAACCCAGACCATAGGCTCGAGGACTACCACCTCGCAATGAAGGTTGGGGGGTCGAATGATGACTTCACCATCTAGTACCTTCCCCTGCTTCTGTTTAACTCGACCAGAGCTTGGCTAGAGCAGCTAGAGCTCGGCAGCATCCGCTGCTATGGCAACCTCTGCTCCGTCTTTGTCGGTCACTTCTAGGGCATGTACACTCAGCCCAAGAACTCATGGGACCTCCACAACTATAGGTAGAGGGCCAACGAGACCCTCTAGGAGTACATCCAGCGCTTCTCCAAGAAGCACATTAAGCTTCCCAACATCACCGATGCTGACTTGATCAATGCCTTCATCGGTGTTATGACTTGAGAGGCCCTCATCCATGCACTCGAATGTGAGACCCCATGCATGATACGGGAGCTCTTGGACATCGCCACCCAGTATGCCACTGGCGAGGAGGCCATCCAGGACAAATTTAGTAGCAAGGCCATGGCCACCGGCCACCTCAGTGGTGGGGATGGCGGCGATGACCCTGCTTCATCCTAGAATCACCGCGACAAGAGGAACAAAGACTAGAAGCACCATGTGGAAGAGATGGTGGCTGTGACTGACCATGCCGCTAGGCCTCAGCCCCACGGGCACGCCGTGCACCCCGAGCACTTTGAGAAGGTGCTTGAAGCTCCCTGCCTGTTCCATGGGGGGTAGGCAAAGCACCTCCTCATAGACTACGCCACCATTAGAGGCTAGATCCATGGCACCCTTGGCCAGTAGACGCCGCTCCAGAGGATGATGCCTAGTTCCCCAAGGCTGATTGCTACCTCATGATCTTCGGGGGCACCTAGGCGTACGAATCCCACCGATAGCTCTGCATCACCGAGCAGGAGGTGAACGCCATTCACACCCTCGCTACTCCAATGCGACTCCAATGGTCCTAGACGGCCATCACCTTCGACTAGGGGGATCACCTAGATCGTGTTCCACACCCGGGATGCTATCCGCTCATTGTCAGCCCAATCATGGGCACCACGCGTCTCTCCAAGGTGCTGGTGGACGGGGGTAGCGGCCTCAATATACTCTATGCCAGCACCCTAGATAAGATGGGCATCCTATGGAGTAGCTTGCACCCTAGCAAGGCGCCATTCTACTGGATCATCCCAAGGAAGGAAGTAGTGCCCCTCGAGCGCATCTGGCTTAGCATCACCTTCGGCTAGCCGGACAACTTCCGCAAGGAGCTGCTCAGCTTCTAGGTGGTCGACTTCCTCGACGTCTACCATACTCTCCTAGGCTGGCCATGCTTCACCAAGTTCATGGCTGTCCCCAACTAGACCTATCTAAAGCTGAAGATTCCCGGCCCCAAGGGGGTCATCACTGTTGAGGGCAGCTTCAAGCAAGCCTACTACTGCGAGCAAGACTACATCGCCCAAGCGGCTGCACTGATCACCCCCTATGCTCCTAACAGCCCTGGCCATGACATAGGAAGGGCGTCGGTGAAGGAAGCAGCCAGGGCAGTGGCAGTGGTCGACCAACCGAGCATCGGTGAGGCGGCCAAGGACTATGGCAATAGCGATGACTTGGTTGGCCCCTCCATCCAAGTGCTTAGCCCCCCTAAAGGGGTTGACCTGGTCGAGGTGTGTTTCGACCTTTCTGCATGAGGGAAGGCCACCGCCGAGTCATCTACCTAGAAGTGTCATCTCCCGAGCCAGTACCTGTCTGCCCACCACCTTCGCCGGCCTACCTCTACAACAACAAAAACCAAGATAAGTCTTGTTCTCTCGACCTTCTTGTTTTGCTCGTCGTTACTGATGTCTCCTTTATCTCGAGCAACACCCATAGTGGCCTGACTGAGCTAAATGATTGACTAAGCTAACCACCTGTTGCCCTCTTTGAAGGAGAACTGCACCACAAGGGCCCCCGGGGCGAGGCAAGGATGGTGCGGAAGGAACAAGAGGATCGAGCAAGAGATCAACAAAAGCACTAACGGAATAGCCCTGACCGCCACGTTACCAGCTATGTCCTCCCTCCCTTCTCTTTTGTCCATTTTGTTTGTTTGCAACTATCTTTCTCTTTCCCAATCCTTAATCTGATCGCATCTCCTAGCCGCACGACAGCATGGGGGCCCCTAGAAGAGGCATCGCTGAGGGCTCTAAGGCAGGCCCACCAGGCTTCATGGCCACCCGAAGCATTTAAAGGTGCAAGGGACGTTTAAAGTCGGGCACTAGATGCCTTAGCCAGGCGCTCAGAAGCGAAACTGGCCGACCTTTGAATGATGTCCGAGTACTGACCTCGAGCCGCTCGTGGTGACCCAACGAGGAAGGCAGTGAGCCCCCAAGCACCAATAGACGGTCTCGGGAACTATATGAGTGGCTCGGTTGGGAAGCCAAGGATCTCCCCTCTAGGGGACATGATTGGGGCATGGGATGATCATAAACCTAGGGTTCTCATGGACTTACCCACTAGCAGCATGGGCACGACAATTTGGCCACCGATGCCATTATCGTAACAACCCATCCCAACATGGGACCTAAGTCTCCGTGCACGACTCACGAGTAATGGAATTACAAACGAAAGTAATTTTATTTCATTAATTGGGAACAACCCGATTACAATATACAGCAGCAAAAACCACGATCTACTACTGCCTATACGGCGGCAAAGACCACAGGGTGCGCCCGACCTCTAGGTCGGGGCACTGTGGTGCATGTGGCTCGTGCTGGTGGGCCGACCTTGGGGATCCTCCCCGAGGTTCGAGGCCAGGCGACGTCTGTAACACCCTAATGTTAAGCATTGCATTTTGCATTTGCATTTCATGAGTACAAGCATCATCCAAGCATTCATGAGCATGAGCATATGAAGTTTCATTTCATTTGCCTTCTCTTTATCACATGTTATGTTGCTTATATACTTATATAAGCTTGTAATCATGTATGACCAATGTATGAAATGGTTGTGAGGTCATGAAAACACCTTAGACACATCTAGGATGATAAATGGAACAATGTTTATATTCATGACTTAAGCCAATTTTGCTTCTAAGTGTTGGTTTACTTTGAAATGCCATTTTCATGATGCGAGTTTGACTAAAGTTGAACAATAGTTTGAGAGCTTGCATGGCTATGTGACCTAAATAAAAGTTGTAGTTCTTGTCATGAGTAACAAACTTTATTTAAGGGTCATGAGCTAATTCAGTGTCTAACGTAGTCAAATAAGGCTCACAAAAATCAACGAAATGTTGTTTCTAGACTTAGGAAAATTTGCTAAGTCACAAGCTGATTTTGGTTTCCAAGTGCACCACTTTGGAGCATTGTAACTTGTAAACCAGCTCGAATTAGGCCAAACTCATTTAACCTTAGTCTACAATTCGTATTAGGGAAGTTTTTGCTGAATCGAGCTCGTTTGGGAGTTACATGTACACTAACTTGCTCTGTATGTCGTCTATTGCAGGCCTAAAACCGGTCAGGGCAGTGCGACGTCCTGGCTGACCGGCCACAGGCCACGTCCGCCGCATGGATGCCATATGCTGGTGTTGGGCCCACATGTCAGGCTGGGGTGGACAGCAACGGGAGCCATGTCCCTGCTCGCTCTCCATGCACGCTCACTCTCTCAGCCTCACCTTGCCTCGCTCTCTCGCTCGAAGCCTTGCGAAGCAAGCCACCATCGCCGCCGTGCGCCTCAGTCGTGCTTGCACGCCAATCACCCCGCACCACCATCCAATCCATCTCTCCCATAGCTCCACTTTGACGTGCTTCTCCTCACCGAGTCGCTAGCACCACCATTCAAGCAAGGGTAAGGACACATTACGCGTTGCCATCACCGCCATGGCCATGGAGTGCCACTGAGCTCTGAGCTCGCTGGGGCCAGCCCTATCCACCGCTCCTCCATTTTCTCTCTCTCTTGATTCATCTTCGTCGTAGGTCCTAGAAGCTATAGCCATAGCTCGTTGAGCCGCTACCATGTCGCCGGTGCCAAAACGCGAGCCGCACCACCATGAGCCGAGAGCGCTGCTGCCATGCACGTCACCGTGGTCACGCCTGTCCGGTCGCTGTTCTCTTTGGTAGTTAGGCGTTAGGGTTTAGCCTTAGGACAACGAAGCTCGCAGGGAATATGGATGCACACTTGCATCACCTTTCCCACTAGAACATCACCGTGCCGCTGTGCCGCCATGCACGCGGCCAAGCTTCACCGCCGCCCCACCTTGACCTAATCCACGCCGTAGAGCTTCGCTGGGGTTTGTAGATGCCATAGAAGTGCTCGCCTGGCCATGCCATCGCCGGGGATGCCTTGAGCACCACTGTGCACCGCTGTCGAGCCACCATGCTCGCCGCCCTGCAGGTGCGGAATAGGATGGGGAACATGTTGGTGCCGACCTCATCTCCGATGACCTCGTCGTCGGTGAACTTTTCGCCGGTCAAGTCGGTGCTCTGCTCTATCTCTATGTTGCTTGGGACTGAGTTGACCGTGGGGCCCAGTCGTCAGTCGCAGTAGGGTGTATACACCGGGTGCACCTAGCTGTAGCGCCCGATTTGAAATTTGATTTTCTTTATTATTTTTTTTCATAGATTTAGTTACAAACTTCAAAAATTCTTATTTGGAGCTAGGCATATCCAAATGAGGTGAACCAAATTTTGTTAGATTCATCATGAAGTGTACTATTTGATAAAAATATGAAATCAAGTGTTTAGGGTATTTTTTTGGGAGAATTAAATTGAGCAAGATAAGTTCTTTTAAAGTAGTTTATATGTTGTAAATTGGATAACTTGAGCTAGAAAGGTGATAAAATTATGATTCCAATTCTGCTAGTCTTGTGTTGACATGCTCTAGTTAGGAAAAATACTAAACATATAGTAGGCATAATTGAAATATGATCTTCATATTTAATCCTAATTAATTGCTAGTTTCTAGTGAAAATAAATGGGATATAAATACATAACATATGATCATACAAATTTTTACACAGTATTCTCATGCTAGGAGGAAAGTAAGAAAAATATTAAATCTGTTGCTTGACACTTTTCACTAAGTTAAACTATTTTTGCTAAAATAAGGATATGTAAATTGTCATTTTTTGTAGAGGTAGCTATACTTATATAAATGGCATAAATTTGTACAGTAGACTATTAGGGTAATTTGTAGGCTACTATAATTTTCTCAAAATTTATTGAGCACTGGAAATATTTATCCTTTAAACCACCTTATTATCTAAGGAAATTAATAAATGATTATAAATAAATTAGTTATGTTTAACCAAAATGTTTTCTGTGGTGCTTGTGATGCATATGATCTATTGATGTTATTAGTTAGGCTTAAAAGTAATTGGTTGTATGCAACTAGTTAATTATTGCTTTATAATTCAACTAGATGGCTGCATGTATAATTTCTGTTGTGGTGATAATTTCATGATGATAATGATCTTTTCTATAAAGATGGTTAGTAACAAAGTTGTATATAACTGACTTATCTACCTGGTATTAAATTTTCATAGTCATAGGTCTTATGGTTTAAGAATTATAGCTGTTATAACTCTTCTGTCAGAAATGCTTACTCTCTAGACAGATCTGAATGATTGAATTGTTTGACCTAGATAACTGCTGAATCACATTAAGACAATTAAAAGAAAGTTTGAGGCAATTTCATAAGCTTTCCAGAAAGTCCATAACCATATTATTTTGATGTGCATAACTCTAGTTATGATCAAAACAAGTGGCTGCTGTCTTGTAGTCCAAAAAATGATTTACATAAGTATTTGTTTAAGTTACTAGAGAAGAGATATGCGCCTACTCAGTAAAACAAGATGTAACTTGTTATCACCTTAATACAATGCTGCTAAAAACACCTATGAGGATACATTTCATCACACCATATCATATCATACATGTCATTATATATGCATCCATGATATCTTATTTCATGCTCATGCATATAGGATGGTCCGAAGGGATAACTCTTTTGAGTTCAACGAAGAAGAAGAGGAGGATCAGCAGGAGACACCTTAGGCCATAGGTCCAGAAGGAGAAGAGCAAACTCTTTAGGACCTCCCTGATTGCCCAGATCATAGGCCAACCTCTTTCCTCAAAGGCAAGCCTCGGAGCATTTTAAGCCTCCTATGTTTTATAAAATATCACTTGAGTCCTTTATGTTTGATGCATTAGGTTATAAGAGTTGATTGGAAACACTTGATGCATAGAACTACCTTGTCCATATATATATATATATACCTTTAACTCTATGTAGGTCCAGGATCAAATATATGCTTAGCCATGCTTAGACCAGTAGAAGTCGGGTGATTTCCTATCACCTGCGAGATATAGGTGGATATCGAAGCACGGTTGGCTATATTTGCTATCGTGGAACAGAACCATGGGGTAATGTAACTAGAGGCCAGGCGGAGTCTATGTGTAGGTTGACTCATGTGATTTCGTTTGTGCTAGTTAAGGATCGTACCATTGTTGGCACTTCTGACGAGATTGAACGCATGCCTCTCACTTAGCTGGCCGGATAACTCGTTCTGATCGTGAAGTCGAGTAGCTCAACTCAGGCCAGGCCCCGTTCTATTAGAGTGTGTACTCTGGATGGTAGTAAGGATGTGCGGGGAGCCAGACATGAGCCTAAGGGCAGGCCGGTCCTGAACATCCTTGTAGCTGGTTGTCCCTGATTGTGCGCCGCTGGGCGAACCCGTGAAATGTGGACCTGAGTTGTACCAAAGGTGACCTAAGGTGATCATTGATCTGGTCTGCCAAGGTTTATGTTAGGAATAAATTCCCAGCTGGTTGAAATCGATTCGAATCGCCATCTCTCCTGGACAGTGAAAAACTTGGCTAGCCCCAACATCGTAGTAACTATATTATGGAATGATGGTTATGATGAACATGGAATTATTATACTGGCTATGGTTACTATTGTTATGCTACGAAATGATATACCATATGTTTGGCGCAGGTTAGTTGCTAATCTAGAGATGAATAGCTATAATTAACTTGATGACCGAATTATAAATGTATAGCTGAATTTGTGGCTTTTTATGCAAAATGTTGTCAAGCTAGCTCCACTTATAAAGCCTTGTATAATCCTTGGAGTCACCTTATTTTTGGTTTATGACGGGTAAGTCTAGCTGAGTACCTTCTCATACTTAGGGTTTTATACCCATTGTTGCAGATGGTACAGTTTATCATGGCTATTGCAAGAACTGCTTCTGTCCCACCATGGATGAGGAGTAAGCCTTGGGTAGGCGTCTATTATTAATCTCTCTCTAATGCTTTTGTGGAAGTGTGATCGTGAGCTGGCACTATATTTAAACAATGTTGCAGATGTTGGTTTCAAACTTTTAATTTGCTTCCGCTACTATCTTACTTGAACGTGGTTTGTAATAACCTTAATTCATACTCTGATGGATGAACTGTATTTGTGAACTTTATGTAATGTGTGACATGTATGTTGAATCATGTACGATCTTGGTTGTATGTTGATGGTTAATCGAGACCCTTCGTGGTACTCGATGGACTACCAGGTTTATATGGGCTTAAGTATGACAGTGCGACCGCTTGCGTGCTGCTATTGTACTTGTGCTCTTATAAATTAGATGCTTTTGCTACAACATCGAGCGTCGCCCCGCTAATGGGACCATGCCCCTGCCTTTATCGAGACAGAGGGGCAGCGACCGACGCATCGTTGTTCCCCTTCCCCGATAGAGGGCGTAAGGATTCTAGTGACGTCGCTAAAATCCTTCCACTTTCTAGGGGAGGGGAACACAACAGATGCATCTAGCGTTATGTCATCGCCCCTCCATCAATGGCATCCTTTCACTCTCAAGGAGGGTGGCTTAGGCACCCAGTGGAGGTAGTCAGGTTGACATGGAGGGAGGTGTCGCACTTCATCATTGCCATGGCCGCCAGGGATTGGATAAAGAGGAAGAAGAGAAGGAACTAGAGGAGGGTTAGAAGGCGTCATGCCCCCGAGACTCCCCTTTTATAGCCCAAGTCAATGATCGACGAGTGGCTCTAGGCTCTCTGATCAGCCATCGATGGGTAAAAGGGGCCCCAGGGAACCGACTAGGCATCCTTTCAATCCCTGTAATGCACCCTAGGGAGGTTGCATGATGGAGGCCGCACAGTAAAGGCAGAGCCAGGAGGACACTGACAACGAGTTAAGTCCCCGCTCCACTTTCCACAACGCGCGCCGCCCACTCCGCGCACGCCTCCTCATGGGACTTAAGGGGATCCAACTCCCCTCAGGACCACCAACAGCCATCAATGGCCTGGATCCATGCACGTCAAGTGCCATGGTATCTCCTCTGCTAGATCTGCTCCATGTGGCTTGATGTCCTATCTCCTAGACGAAGTGGGACAGTGCGGGAGTGCATGCCATAACTCCTCCCCTAGGCACGATGCCACACGTACCATCAACCACCTGCACAGAGCATCGGTCGATGGGATGTGCCCAGAAGCTGCCACATTCACTGACAAGGAGGCCCCACGATGGCCTTGGGGGCTACGCCAGCTCCCTAGAAGGAGCAACCCGACCCCCCGATTGACGAGCGCTTGGGCTGCATGCCCCCAAAACCAACCAATTCTTCAGAGTTGGGTCAAGAGCCGCTAAGAGGTGGGCCCAATGAGGTTCCCTTGCTCGAGCTCAGCTCACTCCATGTGCCCCAACCTATGGCCACGAAGGGTCGGCCCAACAAGGCCATCCTTTAACAACCCGAGTTCATTACACCATAGGCTTTTATTTCTAGATACCTAAGACACAACCCATCGAACTCCATGGACATCATTAACAACCTAAACCAAAGAATACTAAAGTCGTAGCAACCAACTATCCGACGATGCACCAAGTCAACTACTGGTCAACTAGGCTAATCGAGCAACTATCAAAGAACAACGCCACTTGAAGAATCCAACTCAAGACACGTGTGTTCACTAAAAGGATAATCGAGGCCATTGCAAGCCTCAAAATGGACTCAAGGTCAGAGAGATCAGGTTCTTAGGCTTGAATAAGTGAAACCAGAACCCACTGAACAGTCTGCCACATCTATCACACCATCCGATGAAAGTGTAGAGACTGCAGATTGAGTGGAAGGGAGCTGTCATCCATTAAGGGGCATGGCCCACATGTCAGCATGAGTGGGAGATATTTCCCAGCACCTAAATCTCAACTCCACTCACTCTCCCCTCATTTCCCTCACACACACTCTCTCTCTAGAAGGAAGAACAAGAGAAGGAAAGGATGAACTAGAGTGAGAAAGTGGAGAAGAAGAAGATGGAAGAGAGAACCTAGATTACCAAGATCAAGCACTTGGGCTTCCACACTCTCTCATCCCATTGTTAGCTCAAGAACTCTCTCTTCTCATTATCTTGAGATCAATCCCTAATCCCTAACTCAAGCCTTCTCTCTTGCATGGATGGATCATGAGGATCACTTGATGGGAAACAATCCAAGGAAGGAATCTATCTCTCTTGCTTGGAAGCAAGGATGGCAAGTGTTGGATTTTCAACGTTGATGACAAGGAACTCATCAAGAGCCCAAGCTAAGTTGCCATGCTCAATCTCTCTTTATCTTAAGGGTTTTCTCCTAATTAAGGAATCACTAGTTACACTGGTTAACCCAAGCCAAACCTTAAGTAACCTAAGCCTAGTTACTTACCCAAGCTACCCTAGGAGTGTCTTGCACATGCATGCAGGCCTCAACCCAAGATCTATACATGCATCCCAAAGTCTTCACCCAAGAACCCAAGAGCCCAACTGACGGAGCATCTGTCATTAGGATGGAGTATCCGTCAAATCCTGAGTCTAGCCACCAACAGCCTAAACTCCCTTCTAAGCGACATAGCAGAGTGTTTGCCACCCATGGCGGAGTGTTTGCTGAATGATAAAGACTCATAGTTAGAGAACCTAAGAGCAGCAATCCTTACCGGAGTGTCCATCACTCACGGTGGAGCGTTCGTCAAATTATAAGAAATAATTACCCAGTAACCCGAGAGTACCTAGTTCATACTGGAGCATCGTCAGTCGATCGGATCATCTGATGGAAGCAGTGAACCCTAGAATCGACTAAGTCCTGAACCTACTGGAGCCTCCGTGACCTCCTACGGAGCATCCGCCAACCTATACAGAGGCACCTCACCCTAGAACCTGGTACAGCAGAGCATCCGTCACGTAGGACGGAGTGTTCGCTAGTCATAGAGAGTGTGAGTTGGTTCAAATAGCCTACCCAAGTAGCCAACCATCACCTAAGGAGCTTAGCTGCTAATAATACAATGGTAGAGCCATAGTTAGATGTCTCTTTCCAAGTTCCCAATCAACTCCAAATCACTTTATCTATCATGCAACCATCTCCAATCCTCGGATCCTCTCTTTTTAGGTTTGGTGATCTTGTCCTATGAGGATCATGTGTGAGTCATCACCGCTAACCGGATCATCAGGATTGGTAGTGTTATTAGGCAGGCACCCCACTACAATGAACCCTACTTTGGAAACTTATGAAGTCTCATTACGAGTTGTGCATTCCATGTAGGTTTGGATAATAATTTTGATCACCTTACACTTAGAGTCACTCATTAATCTGATAGAAGCCTCTCATCTAAACAATGGGAATGGAACGCTTAATTGCTTATTGTTTAGATGCTTAGCAATGGTAGAAGTCGAGCATGAGAAGGGAACTCATTCGCACGCACGTAGGATGCTACACCTGGATAAATAATCACGTAAACCAATGAGGGTACAACTTGACTTACCTTCCTAATCTAGATAGGATCCACTTCACTTAAGGTTATAAACTTGGATACCACTTTGATAACTTCGCTCATGCGAGGCGTAAATCATTGTGAGTGTGGGATCTCAAACGACATAGCTCGTGGAGCAGTTTAGGACTATTTATTGGGATACGTGAGTCCGAGTAACCACCCGTACAGACCACATGTCATGGATGGGGTCAACAAGCCAAGTAACTAGTTGCGACCAATTTATCCATGAAACTGGCAAGGTGGTGGCATCGGTCGGGAATGTCCAAGACATTGACCGACCACCTGTCGAACCTTTCATAGGACACTCAGGCCAAATTAGGGAAAGGTTGGAGAACATGAGGCAACCCTTACCCAGGCACAGGTATGGTGGTTTGTCTTGGCCTCTGTGTGGGTACAATTGTACACCTCTGTAGAGTTTGAAAGCCTGAAGTCCCTCAGGACGGAATCATTTAGTTGTTCCTACTTTCTATACCCATGGTAGAGTAATGATGGAACATGATGATGTTGCGGCTTATATGTGTTAATCACTCTTTTGAATATCATACTTTGTTGATGCTAATGTTATCTTCTTAAAATGGATCATGAGCATGTCACCTAAGAAACGCCATGTACCTTTCATAAATGCAAAAATGCCTATTGATATCCTTTGCATCCACCAAATATCTATATGTTAGAATTAAGTCCTACGAGTATGAAATGTACTCACGATGTTGCCGTTAAGTTGTTTTGCAGGTACGTGATAGAACAGGTAGAGCCACGGCTCTAGCCACCACTGCATAGTTGCACTTGGAATGGACGTTCTGTTCATGCTACAAGTTAACTCTAAAGTTCATGTTTGAGCGACCATGAGTGTTAACTTTAGTTGGTATGAGTACCCGTGTTCATGGGTTGGACTGGGCCGTGAAATCTATGTAACATACTTTGAATACAATAATCTTAGATGTAATAATTGGGTGTTATTCGTCAATCAAGTGTTGGTTTATTATTTGGGCCACTATATGCCACTCAACCTGATCCAGAAGAGGAGTTGCTGAGTGCTTGTTGGTATTTAGGGGGTGTTTGGGACTGCTCCGCTCCATGTTTTTCAGCTCCGCTCCACGTTTTTTAGCCAAACAGTTTCAGCTTGTTGGTATTTATTGTGAGAGCAAATAGAATACTGAAGGATTTTGTGGAGCTGCTCCACGGTGGAGTTTGTGGAATAGTTTGTGGAGCAGTCCCAAACATTTTATAAGTGCAAATAGTATTTCAAGTACCATTATTTATATTTAATATTTTAACATAGGGAAACAATGGAGTAAAGACTTATTGAGTAATAAAGAAATATCTATCAGTCAACATACCTACATAGATAGAGCAAGGGGTAAAGGTAATGATAGGATTTAAGCATAAAAACACTTAGGGGATAGATCACTAAGATAAATAACTAGTCAACTCAGGAGAACAATGGATGAGGTAGATTCCTATGATATTCTTATTATAGGATCAAAGTATATATATATATATATATCCGATTATAGCTAAGACTAACTCTACTCTTGTGCACTTCGGGACACCGCTTAGATGGTATAGCACCCATAATAGATAACTCTGCTGACGCTACTATGGTCCTACAATTTAAGAACCTGTTCAATTCGGCGTGGACTACAAAGGATAGACGGGACTGTCACCACCCGCTGCTACCACACAACTAGAGAACATGGTGTACTCATAGGCAGAGCACTGTATAAGCACCATGCTTACATGAGGCTTGGTTACTTAGCCCAATCGATAAACTATAGTAGGCTAAGCATTCTATGAACCCGCACACAAAAGTAATGATAACCATAAATAAGGAAGATATATATTCAAAGTAAGCATAGCCATGTAGATAAGAATATGATAAATTGATAATAAGTCTTACAAGATGTAGAAGTGAAGATACAAGGCTTTGCTGAGCCTCCAAGACTAGATCCGAAACTTGAGCATGAGCCCAACTCGATCCTCACTCCTGAGCTACTAATCTACTACATTAGAGAGTTCTAGACCTAATCCTCCTAGTGCGTGTTGATCTGAATGAGAGATGAATTAGGGTTTCCAAGATGCTCTAGGGAGGGGCGTAGGGGCTTGTAACACCCTAGTGTTAAGCATGCATTGGGCACTTGCATTCATGAGCATGAGCATCATTTGAGCATCCATGAGCATGAGCATATGAAGTGTTATCTCAATCACCTTACTTTTGTTACATGTGATGATAGCTATATGCATGTATATGCTTGCCATTGTGCGTGACCAATGCATGAAATGCTTGTGGGGCCATAGAAACACCTTAACATGTTTAGGATGGTACATGGAACAAGTTTGGTATTCATGACATGGACCAAAACAGCCCCCAAGTCATAGTTATTCTAGAAACTCCAATTTTCAAGTTACTAGTTTGACCAAAGTTGAACTATGCTTTAGAGTGCTTGCATGGTAGTGCACCCTTAAGCAAAGTTGTAGTACTTGACTAGAGTAACAACTTTCATTTTTGGGCCAAAACCAAATTCAGTACATAGCATGCTGAAAAATAGCTCAGAAGTAGCAAGAAAATACTGTTTTGGACATTGAAAAAAAATTCTAAGTGTTGGAGCTGATTAGAGTTTCAACGTACTTGACTTTGAGGCGATGTAACTTCCAAACCATTTGCAAATTAGAAGATGATTTCTAAAGCAATCTTGTAGCCCTTACATAGTTCTACAAGATTTGTTCACACACCTTGCACTGACTCACCACGGATTAGGAGTTACATGGTCACAAAGTTGCTAGTCGGGCCAGCACGCGGACATGAGGGCCGCGCCGCTGCTGCTCCCTGCCACTCGCTCTCACTCACTCTCTTTCTCGCCGTGCCCAGCTAGAGTGGAGCCGAGCTCGCTCGCCGCCATTGTAGCTCCATCGGTCGATTCCTCTTGGCCATAGCTACTCCACCATCACCCCACCTCATCGAGCCACCAGCGCCACCCTTCGAACCGAGGTAAAGGGACTTTCCGCTTCGTCGTCACCGCCGTTGCCATCGGAGCACCGTCGCGCTCTCGGCTTGCTTTGGCCAGGCCGCTCCACTGCATCTCTCGCCTTCCTATCTTCCAATCTATAGTTGCCTTAGGTCACCACTGCTCAGGCTAGAGCTAGGGTAGATGCTACCGTATCATCACGCAGGAACGCACCGCCGCTCCCGCCGTGATCGCCATGGCCACGAGCTCGAGCTCACCTCGGCTAGTAGCCCCTAGGTCTCGCCATCCCCCGCTCGAAGATGTTTGTGCATGGCCATGAACCCTAGATCCTACTACAAAGATGGAGACCCACCCCTCGCTGGCGGTTAGCCGGAATGGAGAGCCCTGGCGTGTGCGCTGGGCGCCGCCGTGCCGCCATGCACGCGGTCAGGCTCCTCCACTGCTCCACCATGGCTAGATCTTGCTCTAGAACTGTGCTAGGTCACCATAGAGGTAGGGCCATCCTCGCCGGAGCCTGCTGTGGTCGGAGATGGTTGGTGCACCTCCGAGCAACCACCGCCGTCCGCCATGCTGGCCGATGAGCCGCCAACCCAACCTGGGGTACCCCTAGGTGCGGGTTGACGAGAGGAACACGATGGTGCCTGGGGTTTCACTGGAGAACTTGCTAGTCAGCGAGTTCTCGCCGGTCAAATGTCATGCCCTGCGCCGGTCTCCCTGACGAGGGGGCCCCGTTGACCACGGGCCTAATTTGTCAGTCTGTGTGTTCTTTGATTTTTCTTATTTATTTTAGAGATTTGAATACATGTTTCAGAAATTCATAACTGGAGATAGGGTTATCCAATTTGAGCGATTCCAATTTTGTTAGCTTCCTTAGGAAGTGTAGTATTTATTAAAAATATAAAATACATAGTTTTTGGCATGTTTCTTGGGGAAATTAAATTGGGCAAATAAAGTGTTTTTTACTTAGTTTAAATCTTGTAAAATGCATATCTTGAGTTAGGGAAGTGATAAAAATATGATTCTAGTTTTATTGAGTTTGTATTAACATGCTCTAGCATGGAAAAATGATAAACCCACAGTAAATCTATTTTGAAAAGGTCTTTCTATTTAGCCCCAAATAAATGGTGATTTCTGGTGAAATTCATTAGAATAAAAATAGGTAACATATGGTCATGCAAAAAAAATTTATACAGTGTTATTGTGCTAAGATGAGGTTAAGAAAAATATAAAATCTGTTGTTTGACACTTCTCACTAGGTCAAACCATTTTCACTAAACTAAGCCTATGTACCTTGTCATTTTTATAGAGGATGATATACTAGTTCAGTTGGCATGAAATTTATACATTAGCCTATTGGGAGCATATATGAGCTACTATAATTTTCTCAGAATTTACTGTGCACTTTTGATATATGTTCCTTATTTCACCTTAGTGTCCAAATAAATTAATAAAGGCATTTAAATAATTTATTTGGGCTTGACCATTATGTTTTCTAAAGTGTATATGATGATTATGAACTATTGGTACCATTGGTTGTGCCCAGAATTGATTGCTTGTATGCAGTGAAATATTAATTGCTCTATAATTCAATTGTAGTGACTGTTTTGGACAGTTTCTGTTGTTAAGTAAATTGCATGGGTAAAATGATGTTTGTTGTGAATCTTGTCAATAACAAAGTTGTAGATAACTTACTTATCTTGCTTGTGTCAAATTTTCATGGCAATAGGCTAAATGATTTGAGAGTTATAGCTGTTGAAAATTGGTCTCCAGAAATGCTTATGCTCTAGAATTTCTGGACAGATCTAGGAAATTCCTTTGTTTGAGCTTGATAGCCATTGAATCATCTTGAGATGACTATAAGAAAGTTGTAGGAAGTTTTATAGGATTTCTAGAAAGTCCAAGATCATAGTATTTGGTTGAGTAGAACTCCAGATATGGCCAAAATAATTAGCTATTGTTTACAGTCCACGAAATGACAAAGTCAAATTGTAATTGTTTGTCTTATGTGATGCTTGGGTAGATGCTTATGCTAATTGAGATTAGTTGTTAGCTGCAGGTTCTAGGCCTCTTACTAATGATGAACAACTTTACCTTAGGTTAGTAGAACTTGGTGAGTGTATGTTTCTTATACTATAGAAGAGATATGCACATACTCAGTAAAGATCAACTAGAAGAAAGATATACATCTACTTAGTCAACGAATGTTAAACTTATCATACATCTTGCGGATAACCATGCTCATGTGCATACACTTCATCGGGTCATCTCATCTCTTATGCATTCATGATACTCATTGGTGTATATGCATGCAATAGGTTCCCCAGAAGGAGTGGCGCTACTCGAGTTCAAACCCGAGCGTCAGGAGGAGCAGCAGGCAGCCTAGGAGCAAGAGGTTCAGGCAGAAGGAGGAGTCAACATGGAAGATCTTCTTGAGTGTCCTAATCACCAGTCTTCATCGTTTCCAAAAGGGAAGCCCCAGAGCATTCTAAGCTTACTATGTTTCCTAAATATAAACTTGAGTCCTTTTTATGTTGATGCATTAAGTACTAAGGGTTGACTGGAACCACTTGCTGCATATACTTTCCTTGTCTAGACAAATATATCTTGAATCCTATGTAGGTCCAGGATGGAATATACGCTTAGCCATGTTTAGTATGGTAGAAGTCGGGTGATTTCCTGTCACCTGCAAGATATACGTAGATATCTGGTCATGGTTGGCTATAATTGCTATCATGGAAATAACAATGTGATGATGAATAAAAGGAGACCGGGCGGGATTGTGATTGAGAAGCAACAAGGCATGGAGGTCTTGGTGCCTATTTATCCCTGTCTATGTAGGTTAAGGACCAATTTGATGTACGTCCTCATATCATGTTAAACGCATGCCTAGCACTTAGTTAGCCGGATAAGCCATTATGATCACGAAGCCGAGTAGCTCAACTCAGGCCAGGACTTGGTAAGTGAAAGTGTGCACAGTAGAGGAAGTAAGGGTGTGCGGGGAGCTAGTGGCATGAGTCCAAGGCCACGCTAGGCCTAAACTTCCTTGCAGACTGGTAGTATCCCTGAGGGTGCGGCATTGATCAGACCTGCTACTATACCTGAGTTGTACCAAAGGTGACCCAACGTGATCCCGATGGGGGAAGTATGGGTTTGTGTTAGGAATAACTCCTCAGCTGGTTGGAATCGATTTGAGTCGCCGTCTCTCTCGAATAGTGAGAACTTGACTGAGCAACGACAACGTAGCATTAATTGATGGAACTTGATGATTATAATGATGCTCAAATTAATACACCGGCTATGGTTACTAATGCTTGTTAGCTTAATCATGTGATTGCTCTAGTACAGGTGCTAATCTAGAGATGCTTAATTGAATAAGTATTCAATTTGATGCTAAAGATATTAAATCTCCAAGTTATGTTACTTAAGCTTTTATGCAAAATATTGTCAATCTAACTCCATCGACAAAGCCTTGCATACTCCTTGGTGTCATATTATTTCTAGTTTATGACAGGTAAGTCTAGCTAAGTACATTCTCGTACTCAGGGTTTATTCCCTCTTATTGCAGATGATATGATGTATCATGGGTACTGTAAGAACTGCCTTCATCCTGCCATGGATGACGACTAAACCATTGGGCATGGTACTCCTAAGTTATCCTCTCTGTTATTCTTTTGCTGGAAATAACCGTGGTACTAGCATGTATTTGAACTAAGTGTGATATTGATGTCAAACTACTATGCTTTCGCTATTTGAACTAGGTTTGTAATAACTATGTGAACTCCGATGTATGTGAGATACTTATGAACCATTTGTGAACTATGATGTAACATGTGACTTGCTATATTGAACCATGTACGATCTTGGCTTGTATGTTGGTTGGTTTGAGATCCTTCATGATTTCATCAGACTACCGGGTTTATATGGGCTCAAGTATGATAGTTTGATCGCTTCGGTGATTGCTATTGTACTTGTGCTCTAATAAATTGGACGGTTCTGTTACAGCTGGCATCAGAGCAAGGTTCAACACTAAATTTGACATATGGGTATATAAAACAAAGGTTTTGTTTTATAAAATCAGTTTGACAACTTATAGCTATATATATAGGTGTGTTAAAATTTGAATTTTAAATTTAGAGTGTGCCAGTTGTCATATCCTTTATTCCCAGTTAAGGACTATCAGGTGGCTAAATAAGTACTAACATGGGGGTTTTTACTTTCATCGTCCATACGGCGTGCTATTGTATAGATGCCATTCACTTGAGTGGTAATGTATGGATCAATTGCTTCTATGCCCAAGGTAAGAGTGGCAAAACCGCAAGGGTGACTGTGCGGTCTAAGGGGAGAGGTAGCTTTGGTACTGCAGTATATATATGTCCCATATATATATACTAAGTTATTTAATTGTGGGTTAGCTTTGATACGGTTGTAGATGCATATTTATATGTATGAATTGCACGTATTTACTTTCGGGTAACTTTGATACGGAAGTATATGTATGTGTATATATATGTTGAAGTATTTAGTTGCAACCTAGAGTCCAGATTTACATTTTGGCATATATAATTGTTGGGTTGGGCTAAAATGAAATTTTTGTGCAGGTATACTAACAGCGAAACGTGTAGCCCGATTAGTTATGTATATTGAGAGAATGTATGTATGCCACCATGTATGTCGTTAGAATTTTAAATTTTTCCTAAGATTCATGAGGACGTATGGAACGTGCATGCATTATGTTCACTCATGCATTTACATTTTTGCATTCCTCCCTCCCTTATAATTGCTTACCCTATTCATTAAATTTCTTCTCACGTATGATATCCTCTCAGAAGAGGTGCACACTTTGCTACAGATGGTAGCACCAGGAGCCCCACCTCGTAGTGACACGTTCCTGGCAGTGTTTAGCACTCCTACCTTGCTGTGGAGGGTGCTAAACTCAATTGAGTACGCTAAGCCACCCTGCTACTTCTAGAGGGAAGTGGCAGCTTTGGAGGCAATGAGTGAGATCTGTTAGGAGTTTGGTGATGAACTCATCAACGGTCCAGCCGAAACCTTTCCCCAGGTGGATCTGTTGGTGACCGCTTAGATGCAGCTGGGCGACAATGCACTGGTGAGAGACCGTGATGAGCGAGCAGAGAGCTCTAGTGCTGCTATGAGTGCTACATTCGCTGTCCTGAAGATGTTCTACTCCCACCAAGATAGCTATGTCAGCTGCATGCTAGAGCTCTAGCGAGCACAGGCTGTGCAATGCCAGCTGTGAGGGCATGTGCTCAGGCATCAGAGTGCAGCTAGAGAGGCTCAACGAGAAACCGATAATGCTATTATAGCTTTGGAAGCTCGCCAAGTTTAGTTGGTGAATGCTGTTGCAGAAAGAGATGTAGCTAGGGCAGAGATATAGGATGTCCATGCTGAGAGGGATGAGGTCATTTGCCTTGTTGAGGCTAGGGAGGCAGCTAGAATCCAGACTATGTTTTATGCTGCTAGGTAGGCAATGGAGTTTGATTGCAGAGAGCAGGAACTCATACACCAGATTGAGGAGTTTTAGTTGGATGTTCATCGTCTTAACAACATGGTTAACCCAATTCTTCCTACAGCTCTAGCGGTGGAAGAAGATCCCAATGTGTTGATTGTTGAGGACGATGGCTTGGAGGTGGACGCCAAGGCTAAGCCTAAGGAGGAGGAGGAGGTCAAGCCTTTTGAGGATGACCATGGTGATGATGTGTCCGACATCGACAGCGACCACTCTGAGGCATAGCTTAGCTATAGTACCTAGCTAGATGCGCTAGCTCTCTATCTTCGATCCTTTATGTAATGAACTCATAATTTAGGTTTTGATCTCATGATGTACTCCTTTGATGTAATCTTGAAACCTTGCATGTTTAATCCATGTCATTGTTGAACCTTCATAAATATCCAGTTTGTGTGCTGGCAAGTTTTTGGCATGTACGGGAATGCATTGCGTGATCGCTAAGTAATATAATTGGTGATATTATGTTGTGGAAATGAATTATTATACCTCTGTTTTATTGTATAAATGTAAATTCTCTCTAGTAAATTCAGTTTGGCATAATTATATAATTCCTCTACAATTTTTCTGACATCATCAATAATTACTTGTGGTTGCAATTCTGCAGATGACACGCGCACTCATGGGGAGCTAGTGGAGATGATGTGGGTGGTAGTGGTTCCTGTTGCAATGACCCTAAGGACCTCCCACCACCACCGCATCCCATGCCGGCAGAGATGATGGCCCAGCTCATGGAAACCCAATGTTCCATGGGAGAAGTGTTTCGTGGTCTTGCGCAAAATGCCGGCCATGGACAAGGAAGGGACCAACACCAAGGACACGAACCTAACCAATTCAACGATTTTAAGGACTTTCTTGACACCAAACCTCCTATCTTTAAAGAAGCAGAGGAGCCATTGCGGGTAGATGAATGGTTGAATACAATTGAATAGAAGTTCCGTCTCTTAAGGGTCATAGAGCACATGAAGGCAGAGTACGCATCACACCAGCTGCAGGGGCTTGCAGGCATGTGGTGGAGTCATCATCGATCCACTTTGCTTGAGAATGCTAAAATTACCTAGAACCGGTTTAAGGCTGCAGTTAGGGGACATTATATTCCCCTGGGTCTTATGAGAATGAAGCATATATAATTGATGAAGCTGACACAGGGCACCAAGAGTCTAACTGAGTATCTACATGCCTTTAACAATCTGTCAAGGTATGCCATATAGTTTGTTGACCCTGATGCAAAGAAGACTGCTAGTTCCAAGAGGGGGCTTAGTCCGAAGCTAATGAAGACTCTAGCTAACAGCAAGTGCGCCACTTTCAATGAGTTAGTGATGCTTTAACTCAGGAGAATCAGAACAACATCTATTCAGCATCTAAGAGTCATAAGAGAGCTTATGCAGTAGGTGCATCTCAGTCAAAAAGCTCATATTGCTGAGAGACATCAGTTCCGCCCACCTGCTCCAAAGTATAGACCACCTCATAAGAAGGTATAGACTAGTCAGACCTAGAAAGTGTATCACAAGGCCTTTTTTCTTGCTTGACCAAAGGGCAGCATAGGACAAGGAAGCTACAGTGTTCCACCTAGCAACATGCCATGCTGGAACTGCAACAAGCCTGGCCATTGGGCAAGAAATTGCCCCTATCCCAAGAAGAACAACAACCAGAAGTAGGGTAATCCAAATGCACGTCAGGGACACATGCACTATACCACCTTAGAAGAGATCCCTTCAGGTGAAGTTGTTACTGCAGGTACATTTCTTGTGAACCAACACCCCGTAATTGTTTTGTTTGATTCTGGAGCTTCACATTAATTTATGAGTCAAACATTTGCATCAAAGCATGATCAGAGGGTAGTTACTATAGATAAGGGTGGTTATTGCATAAGTGCAGCCGAAAATAATATCTCTACCAACCAGATAGTCAGAGATGTGCGCATCTCAATAAGCAACTGAGAGTATACCTCAGATCTTGTAGTATTGTAATCTTGGTTATGAAATAGATGAGTGGCCATGGAGTTCTCATTGACACTTTGACTAGAACCATCATGTTGAGGGAACCCCAGAGTAATAATGCTTTCCTAGTGCCACTTCCTAGGAGTTTTGATCTCCAAAACTTAGCATGTGCTATTCAGACCATGACCCTCCTTGATATTCAGGTGGTATGTGAGTTTTTGGATGCGTTTCCAGATGAATTGCCCGGGTTGCCACCCGACATGGATGTAGAGTTTAAGATTACTAGGTACAACACCCATCTCTTGGAGGCCGTATAGAATGCCACCAAATGAGCTAGCTAAGCTTAAGGTTCAATTGCAAGAGCTTTTAGAGAAAGGTCTCATTCGACCTAGCTCATCTCTGTGGGGTTGTCCTGCCTTATTTCTGAAGAAGAAAGACAAATCCTTGCAGATGTGTGTGGACTATCGACCACTTAATACTGTAACGGTCAAGAACAAGTATCCTTTGCTTCGAATTGATATCTTGTTTAATCAGTTGTCAAGGGCTAAGGTTGTAAGGTATTCGTGAATTGACTTTCGTGTAATATTAGCACTCTACATGTTGTTTCACGATGGGTTGAACTTTAATGAAATTCTAGTTTTGTTTTACTAGTGATTATGACATTCATGTTAACGCGCTATGGGCCCGATAAGTGATCAAATTGGTGATGTCATATTGCGAGAATAAATTATTATGCCTCTATTTTATTGTATGAATTTAAGATTCTCTCTAGTAATTTCAGTTTGGCATGATTATACAATTCATCTGCAATCTCCTAATATCATCCAATAATCACTTATTGTTGCAACTTTGCAGATGACTCACACTTAGGCTGGAGCAGGCAACAACCAAGGTGGTAACAACGATGACTTACCACCACCATCACCACTGTCTACGAATGAATTCTTCACACAGTTCTTGGGTAGTCAGAGAACAATGGAGGAAACCCTATGCCTCATTGCGCAGAACACTACTCATGCCCATCAGCAACAACAGGGGCCTGAGTCGAATCAATACAGCTCCTTCAAGGATTTCCTAGACACCAAGCCTCCTATCTTCAAGGTGGCCGAAGAACCGCTCTAGGCGGATGAATGGCAAAACACAATCCAGCAAAAGTTTCATCTATTGAGGGTTACGGAACATCAGAAGGCAGAATATGCATCTCATCAGCTGTAGGGACCAGCCGGGATATGGTGGACCCATTTCCTGTCCTCCCTACCTACCAACTCACAGGTCACATGGGAGCAATTTAAGTTAGCTTTTAGGGGACATCACATTCCCCCAGGGCTAATGCGCATGAAAGCAGCCGAGTTCATGTGACTCACACAAGGGACCAAAACCCTTATGGAGTACATGCATGCATTCAACAATTTGTCCCGTTATGCCCTAGGGTTCATCGATATAGAGGAAAAGAAGATTGAAAGCTTCGAGAGAGGCCTTAGCACTAAGCAAATGAAAATTATGGCCAACTCGAGGTGCACCACATACAATGAGTTCATCAGTGATGCCTTGACTCAAGAGAACCAGAACAATCTGCACGCGGTAGCAAAAGGCCGCAAGAGAGCAGCTGAGGCAGGTGCCTTAGGGTCTTCCCAATCTAGAGCTCTAGTGTTGGCTAGGCCATAGTTTCAACCGCCAGCGCCCAAGTTCAGGCCTCCTCCACCAAAAGCATAGGCCAACTGACCTCAGAAGGTGTTTCGTAAGGCATTCACCATTGCCCTACCCAAGGGGAATGGAGGGCAAGGAAGCTCAGCAAGAACCAGGAGCAATCAGCCATGCTTCAACTATAATCAGTTGGGTCATTGGGCCAAGGAATGCCCCATCCTAAGAAGAACAGTAATCAAAACCAGAGCAATCAGAGACAGGCAAATCCTAAAGCACGTCCTAGATACATGCATTACACCACATTGAAAAAGTTCCTATAGGAGAGGTTGTCATAGCCGGTATGTTTCTTGTTAACAAACATCCCACCATTGTTTTATTTAATTCTGGAGCTTCTCATTCATTTATGAGCCAAGCATTTGCATCTAAGTATGATCAGAAAGTAATTGAGGTAAACAAGGGTGGTTATAATATAAGTTTGACTGGGGCTACTATCTCTACAAACCAAATAGTCAGAGATGTGCTCATCTCTATACAAGAGAGGGAGTACACGATGGATCTAATAGTATTGCCCAGATTAGCCATAGATGTGATCTTAGGCATGAGTTGGATGAGTGACCATGGTGTTCTCATTGACACATCCACTCGGACAATTATGTTGAGAAAACCAAAGGGAGGTAATGCTTTTCTAGTACCACTTCCCTGAAGTTTTCATCTCCAAAACTTGTCTTACGCTATCTAAGCAACTACCCTTTGTGATATTCTAGTGGTTTGTGAGTTTCCTGATGTATTTCCAGATGAGTTGCTAGGTTTACCACCTGATAGGGATGTGGAATTTAAGATTGAGTTAGTGCCAGGTACAACACCTATCTCAAGAAGACCCTATAGGATGCCACCAAATGAGTTAGCTGAACTTAAAATTTAGTTACAAGAACTATTGGACAAAGGTCTCATTCAACCTAGTTCGTCTCCATGGGGATGTCCAGCTTTGTTTGTAAAGAAGAAGGACAAGTCTTTGAGAATGTGTGTGGATTATAGGCCGCTTAATGCTGTGACCATTAAGAACAAGTATCTTTTGTCTCGTATCGATATCTTGTTCGATCAGTTGGCAAAAGCAAAGGTATTCTTCAAGATTGACTTGAGGTCAGGCTATCATCAGATTAAGATCTGGCCAGAGGATATACATAAAATAGCTTTCTCCACTAGGTATGGCTTGTATGAGTATTTGGTCATGTCTTTTGGACTGACGAATGCTCCTACCTACTTCATGTACTTCATGAATTCGGTATTCATGCCCGAGCTCGATAAGTTCGTGGTTGTGTTTATCGATGATATCTTGATTTACTCAGAGAATGAGGTAGACCATGTAGAGCATCTGAGAATTGTTTTATCCAGATTGAGGGAACATAGGTTATATGCCAAGTTTAGCAAGTGTGAATTCTGGTTGAGCAAAGTACCTTTATTGGGTCACATCTTAACTAAAGATGGAATTTCTGTAGACCCCTCTAAAGTACAAGAGGTCATGGATTGGAAGGCCCTGACTTTGGTTCATGAAGTTCAGAGTTTTCTAGGGATAGCAGGTTACTATCGTCGTTTTATTCCTGATTTCGCCAAGATAGCTAAGCCCATGACCAGACTACTTTAGAAGGATGAAAAGTTCAGTTGGACGCCAGACTATGAAGCAACTTTTCACACCCTAAGGACCCTATTAACTACAGCTCCTATTCTAGCACAACCCAACATTGAAAATCCTTTTGATGTGTTCTATGATGCATCGGGTATAGGTTTGGGTGTGTGCTCATGCAAGAAGGTCGAGTTATTGCATATGCTTCTCGGTAGTTGAGAAAGCATGAAGTCAATTACCCTACGCATTATTTAGAGCTATCAATAGTTGTTCATGCATTGAAGATATGGAGACATTATTTGTTGGGAAACGTATGTCATATATATACTAACCACAAAAGTCTCAAATATATCTTCACTCAACCTGAGTTGAACATGAGACATCGAAGATGGTTAGAGCTAATCAAGGACTACAATTTGGAAGTGCACTACCATCCTAGAAAGGCCAATGTTGTAGCAGATGCACTTAGTCAGAAATCTCATTGCAACACTTTGGAAACCTTGTTGGAAGATGGATTTAATTTGTTACATCCTGTTGTGCTGCACAATATCACTATCAGTTGCTCACTTGAGGGCAAAATCATAGAACTACAGAAGATAGATGTAGGTGTATTTCACATCAAGAGAAAGATGAAAGAACAAGAAACCAAGCATTTCAGGTTAGATGAAAGAGGTGTGCTATGGTTTGAGGACCAACTTGTGGTACCGAAAGACCGTGAGCTTAGAAATCAAATTTTAGATGAAGCTCATTCATCCAAGTTGTCTATCCATCCGGGTAGTAGCAAAATGTACCAAGATTTGAAAACCCATTTTTGGTGGACCAAAATGAAGAAAGAGATTGCTGCCTATGTCGCTAGGTGTGATAATTGCAGTAGAGTGAAGGCCGTTCATTTGAAATCTGATGGATTACTTCAGCCTTTGCCTATTGAAGGCTGGAAATGGGAGGAAATAAGTATGGACTTTATCACAGGCCTTTCGATGATCCAACGAGGTCATGATTCCATATGGGTCATTGTAGATCGCCTCACCAAGTCAGCACATTTTGTACCAGTTAACACAACATATCTAGCCAGGAAGTATGCTGAACTATATGTTTCTCAAATCGTAAGACTACATGGAGTACCAAGGACCATAGTCTCAGATTAGGGACCACAGTTTATAGCTCGTTTCTAGGAACACTTGCACCAAGCCTTGGGAACTAAACTAATCAGAAGTTCAGCATACCATCCACAAACTTCTAGACAGACCGAGCGAGTAAACCAGATCTTAGAAGATATGTTGAGAGCTTGTGTTATATCTTCCAAGGGTTCATAGGAGAAATGGCTACCTTTAGCCGAGTTCTCCTACAACAATAGTTATCAAGCGAGCATCAAGGTGGCTCCTTTTGAAGCCTTGTATGATCGGAAATGTAGAACTCCTTTGAATTGGATTGAGCCCGATGAAAGATGATACTTTGGCATTGACTTTGTCACCGAAGCTAAAGAGCAGGTACGCATTATCCAACAGCATATGAAAGCAGCCCAATCAAGACAAAAGAGTTATGCTGATAAAAGAAGAAGACCACTAATTTTTAAAGTGGGAGATTATGTATATTTAAAAGTGTCACCTATGAAGGGAGTGCAGAGATATGGAGTAAAAAGAAAGCTTTTGCCTAGATACGTAGGGCCATACAAGATTATTGAACGGAAAGGAAATGTCACTTACAAGTTACAACTTCCTCTAGAAATGAGTGTGATATTCGATGTCTTCCATGTTTCTCAGTTGAAAAGATGTCTTCATATACCTGAGGAAGCCAATGCACCCACCAACATTAAGCTCCAATCAAATTTGATGTATGAAGAGAAACCAATCTAAGTGTTAGAAGTGATGGAAAGAGTAACATGGAGCAAGGTCATTAAGTTCTATAAAGTGGTGTGGAATAACCATAGTGAACAAGATGCCACGTGGAATGGGAGGATTATTTACGTGAGGTTTATCCCGCCTTTTATGAGGAATGGTAGGTCTTTCAATTCTCGGGACGAGATTCCTATATGGGGGAGGGGCTGTAACACACCAATGTTAAGCATTTCATTTGACACCTACATTTCATGAGCACAAGCATCATCCAAGCATTCATGAACATGAGCATATGAAATTTCATATCATTCCTATACCTTGTCACATGAAATGTTGATTTATATATATGTTTATGCTTGCAATCATGTATGACCAATGTATGATATGGTTGTGAGGTCACAAAAACACCTTAGACACATCTTGGATGATAAATAGAACAATGTTTGTATTCATGACCTAGGCCAATTTTGCTTCTAAGTGTTGGTTTCATTTGAAATGCCATTTTCATTATGCTAGTTTGACCAAAGTTGAACAGTAGCTTAGAGTGTTTGCATGGCTGTTTGACCTAAATAAAAGTTGTTGTACTTGACTAGGGTAACAACTTTTATTTTTGGGTTAAAGTCTAATTCAGTGTATAGCATGCTCAAAAATAGCTCATAATTATCAACAAAATGTTGTTTAGAGACTTGCAAAATTTTGTGTTGAAACGGTCTTCAGTTTCAAAGTACATCACTTAGGAGCCATGTAGTTTGTTAACCAGTGAGAATTAGATGACAATTCTTAAAGCAAAGTTGGAGATCTCATGTAGCTCTACAACTTTCATTAAGGAAGTTTTTGCAGTGGATGAACGGATTAGGATGTATAGCATCGTTAATTTGCACTCTCAGTCGACGATGGCGGCGCCTGAACCCGCGCCCGCGCGCGGCGTCATGGCCGACCGGCCATAGGGCGTGGCCACCATGTGGCGGCAGCACATCGGTGTTGGCCTGACCGGTCAGGCTCGAGCGTGCACTTAAGCGCCGCGCACCCACCTCTCCACCCACTCGCCCGCTCTCACTCCCTTCTGCTCGCTCTACCTCTTCGCAGCGCTACGCCGAGCACCGCCATAGCTCCGCCGCAACTGCTCACCATTGATGCAGCCTTGCCGACCAATTCAGCTTGGACACAACTGCTACACCATCACCTCCACCTCCTTGAGCCACTAGCACCACCAACTAAACCTAGGTAGAGCGGCATTTTGCCTCGGCGCAGCCGCTGTCGTCACTGGAGCGCCATCGCGCTCATGGCTCACCATGGCCCCACCATTCCGCCGCACCGCATGCCTTCATTTTCTTTGGTCTAGCACTGCACTAGAGTCTAGAAGCTTAGGCTGGAATAAGGAATGACGCCACCACCTGACAGCGCCGGAATGAGTCGCCGCTCCACCCGCGCCTGCCATGGCCGCCGTGGCACTTGAACTCGTCGCCGTCGAGTTGCTTCACCGTCTCCCTCCTTTCTCTCGCGCCTTAGGTTGAGTAACCCTAGGCCTCACTAGTGGCATGACGGAGACCCGCCTTTTGCCACCATTTAGTTGAAACAACGTGAGCACCGCCGTGCTTCCTACGC